>OX467718.1:21380304-22852302 GCA_950111635.1 Agelastica alni | reverse complement strand
CCCTTGCGCTACGCTCGGGCAACATTATATGAGAATTTTGTTTACTGATAGATGATGCTCACGATGATTTACATACAGAAATTTTAGTAATTTTACAAAAACATGTTTCCCATACACATATTCTTCTTAAGGTAGTTTAAAATATTTAGAATGACGGTGATTTCAATAAATAAATTTAATTCTTTTAAATTTTGGAATTACCAATAAACTGTGTACTCAAAATTCCGTTTTAAATTAATATATTACCGAACAAATTTTAATGCCATTTTTCTGCATGAAATATTTGAAATATGAGCCAAAATTTCACCTATTTTAACATTGTATAGCATACTTTGCTATAATAATTAGTAATGTAAAGTTTGCTTAATTCAAGCTACAACTTCATTCAATTTTTATGACTCTTTTCCCATAGTTGATACAACACAAATTTGATGCACAACAATGACAAATTGTTATTATTATAGGAGCATCTAGAAGTTGTAGAAATTTTACTTGCCATTTTAAATACGGTACTTTCATTTTAAAAACAACAAAACACGTCTGACATAGGCCACAGTGATTCTTGGTGGATATACAAAAATATTGATTGCGGATTTGGCCCATGTACTGTTAAGTTCAATTTATTATTAATTCATACAATATGTTGTTCAATTTGTTTTTTGTTTATGTATGTGTAGTATTATTTACACTCAAATTTCTATGACTCCATTGTTGTAATTGATGTCTGAATGTGATTATTAAAATAGAGGTATGTAATTGCTTTAAACCCAAGCAATTTTCTTATCAGTTCAATTCAAACAATGTTTTGTTCAATCTATATAGATATGTAATGAATAGCTCAGTTTGCTTGAGCTCAAGCAATCCACTTGTATGTATTGTAGCTCTATTACTTTAGTTTTTGATAGATTCAGACGTAGCAAGTTTTGCTAATGTAATAATCACTTAGTTTGTTATTTATTTATTCAATGTGTTGTTCAATTTGTGTTTTGTTACTGTAGGTGCAGTATTAGTTACACTGAAATTTCCATGACTTGATTGTTGTAGTTGTTGTCTGAATGTGATTAATAGGACACATAATATTTTTAAGAACTGTAATTTGCATAAGAGGTATGTAATGTGTGGTTCAAATTGCTTTAAACCCAAGCAATTTTCTAATCAGTTCAATTCATACAATGTTTGGTTTAATCTTTTCTTCATTAATGCAGCAATACACTTAAATCTCTATAACTTCATTGTTATAGTTTCTACATGTGATAACTAAAAAATGTCAGAAAATATTTATAAGAACTGTAATTTGCAATAGAGGTATGTAATGTGTGTGTTCAAATCGCTTTAAACCCAAGCGATTTTCTAATCAATTCAATTCATACAATGTTTTGTTCAATCTTTTCTTCATTCGAGCAGCAATATACTTAAATCTCTATAACTTCATTGTTATAGTTTTTGCATGTGATAACTAAAAAATGTCAAATAATATTTTTAAGAACTGTAATCTACTATAAAGATATGTAATGAGCAACTCAGTTTGCTTTGAGCTCAAACAATTTACTTAATTTATTGTAGCTCTATTACTTTAGTATTTGATAGATTCAGACGTAGCAAGTTTTGCTAATGTAATAATTACTTAATTTGTTTTTTATTTATTCAATGTGTTGTTCAATTTGTTTTTCGTTTATATATGTGCAGTATTAGTTACACTAAAATTTCCATGACTCGATTGTAGTAGTTTTACAAGAACTGTAATTTGCATTAGAGGTATGTAATGTGTGGTTCAGATTGCTTTAAACCCAAGCAATTTTCTAATCAGTTCAATTCATACAATGTTTTGTTCAATCTTTTCTTCATTTATGCAGCAATACACTTAAATCTCTATAACTTTATCGTTATAGTTTCTGCATGTGATAACTAAAAAATGTCTAATAATATTTTTAAGAACTGTAATCTACTATAAAAATATGTAATGAGCAATTAAGTTTGCAATTTTCTAATCAGTTCAATTCATACAATGTTTTGTTCAATCTTTTCTTCATTTATGCAGCAATACACTTAAATCTCTATAACTTTATCGTTATAGTTTCTGCATGTGATAACTAAAAAATGTCTAATGATATTTTTAAGAACTGTAATCTACTATAAAGATATGTAATGAGCAACTAAGTTTGCTTTGAGCTCAAGCAATTCACTTAATTTATTGTAGCTCTATTACTTTAGTTTTTGATAGATTCAAGTTTTGCTAATGTTATAATCAATTTGTTATTCAATTATTCAATGTGTTGTTCAATTTGTTATTCGTTTATGCAGCATTACATTCAAATTACTATAACTCGTTTGCTGTAAATGTTATTGTGATAATTTAAATTTGACAAAAAATATATGCCATAAGGATAGGCAATGTGCAGTTTAGGTTTCTTGAGCTCCACCAATCTTCCACTCAATTTATTATGGTTTAATTGCTATACTTTTTGATACATTTAATCAGAAAGTTTTGCTCGTGTAATGATCAGCTTGATTTGTATTTATGTATTAACTATATTAATATAATTATTTATTTTTTTATATGGTAATTAAAATTATTATACATTTCATTGCAGTTCTTAATGTATTTTAACATTAGAGAATTACCAGATTTTGAATTGTCTTATACAGCTTAGCTTATATTATTTCAGGCAATCTATGAGATAATTTGCTATATGTGCATTATCCATTTAAAATTTGCTGTTATAGTTCTTGTTAACTGTATTTTCCATTTTATTTGACTGCAATCACTTCTCACAATGATAAGGACAAATGACCAAGGACAAGTGCCCACACTATTTTATCATACTTGTTTTTATTAATAAATAAACTCAATCTAATCTCTTTAAAAATATTGATGTTGACATGTGATAAATTCAATGGTGATAGCAAGCTTTATTTTTTTATTTAAATGGAAGGTGAATTTTGCATATTTCAAATATTATTGAAAACACCGTTTTTGCGATTTCATACTTTACAAAAAGATTGTCAGTATATGTATTTATGTTTTTGTTTAAATTTCTAAAGAGGCATTAAATTTTAGGATTCCAATCTTATTAAATTAAAACAATTTCTTTTTATAATGCTAGAACTCGAAGGCCAATAATGCGATTCCTATGATTTAATGGAGAAATTAAAATAAATTTAAAAAGGCAGTTTAACAAAGTGATGAATAATTCGTACAATTTGGCACTACTTATAATAACTAATATTTTAAAACAGCAAGTACTTAATTAACAGTTTTTTAAACTAATACCGGTGTAAATTCGAATAGTGGTCAAAGCATTATTTTAGCTAGAAAATTCTAACGAAAAGACCAACGAATTATTATATTTGGAGACAGTCTAAACAGCTAAAAGCACCACAGAATTATGAAACAAAACAGAGTGGTTGAGACAGGAAGAGGAATCAGCAGAGTGCAAACTGTGCGACAGTGACAGTTTAGTTAAGAATAAGACAAATCAGAAGCTAAATAGGTCAATTATAATAGTGGAAGCCAACAAACTACACTACTCATGTAAACCTGAACAAATTACACCTAAGCTAAGAAAAAGAGGATTTAAATTGCTAGAAGCAGTACTCCGAAGTTTCAAGGTATATGAAAGATCCTTGATCAAGTCTTAATAACAGAACCTTAAAATAGGAAAAAGTCTGTAAAGGTAGTAGTAAAAAATATTCAGTGTCACTCTTTATATAAGACACATTAAAAATTATGTTTTCAGCATATTTTGTTACCACTATGAATTATTTTGGGTGTCATGGCTGTTGAAAATTTAGTTATTTTTCAACTGTAGAATGTTTCTTCAATCCATTGCTTGATTTAAAAACCTCATTATTACAGCCGATAGACACTTGCTAAAGGCAACCAATCATACATAAAGTCATAAGCAAAACCAATTAGAAAAGCTGACATCAGCGCTGCTATTATTAAACTATTTTTGACCACTTCCGTTTGGATTTTAATTCTAGAGACAGGAGGTTTAACTGTAAGCTTATTGTACAAATTTTTACAATATATTATCAAACATGAAAAGTGTAGTGGTTTAATTTACTTTATCAAGAAGTTCACGGCGGTAAGGCCGGAAAAACTGACAGCTAATAGAATTACGAACCAGCCATTCCAAGCTATCGAAGATTTAACATCGACTCGAGGCACGGCGAGATTTAACAGAGGCAGAGACTTACAACATCCTACAACTTCTACAATCCATCTTCTAGAAATCTCCCTGTTCCTTTCCGGCGCGTCGAGAATGGCATTTTGTGTGATGTCTCTAACGCTCTAGCTGTTGAGACTTTTAAATAATTAATAAACCCAAAAATAATGATTTTATATTTACTTATTTAAATTTTAAATAGTGCTAAATTGTTCTATTTAAGAAACTGCGAATGATTATGAGTTTGAAAGAACCAGTAAACAAACTCAAAAAATGTTAAAACTTACAAAAGAATTTGTGAAATTACAAAATTATATAGTAATAGATATCTAAAGAATACTACTAAAAGTCGGTGTAGAAAAAAAATGAAAATATAGAAAAAATGACCAATTACAAGAAGAGATGATTGACGGACGTACTTCAGTAAAATGTTTGGGATTGTTCGTGTTTATTGGTCATTGTTAAAAAACGCGTTTGCTATATACATGCAGTTAGTTAACCAAAAGAAATCAAGGTAAATTTTCTAAAAACTTCAACGTATATTTAGTTCGCAGTTTACTAGTTTAAAGATATCATTCTGCATACGTAAATTATTTTTATAAATACAAATAACTGGTCTTTTAAAAGACAGTGTAGACATATTTAGTGTATCAAAGCACTGTATCACTACAATTTAATCAAGACGATGTATTAAAGCAATATGACTCTGTGACTCTGTGAAAAGGACACCCGAAGGGCAGATATCTATATTATATCAGATAGCCAAGCAGCACTAAAAGCTCTGAAGTCATGCACTTGTGAGTCTAAGCTGACTTGGGACTGTAAACAATCCCTGAGACAATTGGCAGCAAACAACCAGGTCATTCTGATGTGGATTCCAGGTCACAAGGTAGTTAGAGGCAACGAGGAAGCAGACTGCCTTGCCAAGGATGGGGCAAATACACAATTTTCCGGTCCAGAACCCTCCTGTGGACTCTCCAAGTCCCATTTGAAAGAAGAGGTTCGACGCTGGGAAACAGATGAAATAAAATCTCACTGAAATAAAGTGCCAGGACAAAGAGAAGCGAAAATGCTAGTAACCGTTTGCGAAGGAAAGCTAAACAGTTACTCGAGTTGGACAAAAAAGACTTTAAACTGGTGACGGGACTCCTCACTGGACACTGCCCTCTGAGGTATCACCTGAAAAAGATGGGCAAAACAGAAAGTGATAGTTTCCGCTACTGGGAACGCTGTAGCGTAAAAGATGTGGTAACAAAGATAGATAAATAATTTTTAAATTGTTATGGATGAAAAAAAATTGACGAAACAGATTTATAACTCTAGTGTGAATGGGTAAGTCGGTAGAGGTCGACCTGTGCGAACTTCTATAGATCAAAAAATGCGTTATCCTGTAGGTGTGTTACATATGTACGAAGATAAGATCTTAAATGGGATGACCAAAAAAAAAGACAAAACAATATTTATTAAAGTAAAATATAAATAATTTATATTATTGGTGTCACCCTTTTTTTTTGGATGGTGTCCAAACAATTAAGAGTAGGGTAAAATGAGTACACTTTAAAAATAAAATTTATTTACAAAATTCATACTTTTATCATTAACTTTCTTAATAGCAGATAGATATCTTTCAACTGTGTAAACCAAAAAATAGTAAACAACTATCAAAGTTTAAAGAAATGGTTTAAAAAATTGTAGTTAACGTTTTTTTTTTTGGGAAAAATTATAACCTACCTTTAAGTTATGTTATGTTAGTATTATTATGTTTTACTAAAAATAAAAGTCTTGGGATGAGAAAAAAATATTAGTAATTGGCGTTAAATCGAAAGTAAAGTATTTCCTAACTCATAGGCTAAAATTAAATATTGAAATGTTGTACGTAAAAAATAAAGAACACCTGAAAATTGATAAGTACACTAGTCATTCCGATTATGATATGGATAAATTAATTACTGAAAGATTGTCGATAAGTATCAACTATAGTCAATTTGCAGTTACAATTTAAATCTAATCATGGTTACTTACAGTTAACATTTGGTAAATACAAAAAGAAAAAAATTTAAAAAAAATGTGTAAAGTGTTGTTAAAATTAGCTGACTTAAGAAGATGAATAACGCTTGGGTCGGACACAACACAGATGTTGTATAACGTTAAAAGACAGTTTTATTTAAGATTGGAATGTTGGCAAGACGTTCGATGCAAGCATTTTAAACATCTCCTACATTAAGATTATTGTTTTTTTACATTATCAAGAACTAAAACGGTCACTTATCAAGTTTCTAATGAGTGGTAGCGAATTTTGTCAATCAGATGATTTTTGTTTTTTAATGTTAATATTTGCCATAAATTTAAAAACAATAAAATTTTTGAAAAGACAATAAAGAGACCTTTAAAATGATTTGTTACAAGCTCCTTCTTCCCATTTACAAATTTGGGGGTTACAACAGTCAATTGAAGGGGGTTCAATGTAGTGATACAAATTTTTCGTTGCAGGATGTCATTTTATAATTCAAAATTAATGTGCTATTTTTTATAAATATGTATAATAATTAAAATAATAATTGTAATCCATTTGGCTGTAGGTATATCTTGCTATATAGTGTTGCTATATGGGATGGAATCCTGGACGTTAAAGAAAATATAAGTGATCGACTGGAAGCATTTGAGATGTGGTCATATAGAAGGATCTTAAAAATAAGTTGGGTAGACACGGTAAAAAATGAGGAGGTACTTGAAAGAATAAAAAAGGAAAAGGAAATATTGAACAAAATTAAAATAAGAAAGATGCAATATCTGGGCCACGTGATGAAGGGTAAGAAATATGTATTTTTGCAGAATATTATGCAGGAAAAGATACAGGGAAAAGGAAGCAGAGGAAGAAGACGCATTTCCTGCTTAAATAACCTGAGAAAATGGTACAACTGTAGTTCCATTAAGTTGTTTAGAGCTGCACCATCAAAAGTGAGAATACCTATGATGATAGCCAACCTTCTAAGACGAGATGGCACTTGAAGACGAAGAAGATATCTTGCTATATGGTGTTGCCATATGGTATGGAATCCTGGACGTTAAAGAAAAATATAAGTGATCGACTGGAAGCATTTAAGATGTGGTCATATAGAAGGACCTTAAGAATAAGTTGGGTAGACATGGTAACAAATAAGGAGGTACTGGAAAAAATGCGAAAGAAAAAGGAAATATTGAACACGATTAAAATAAGAAAGCTGCAATATCTGGGCCACGTAATGAGAAGAGAGTTCTATTGAGTTGTTTAGAGCTGTAGCATCAAAAGTGAGAATAGCCAACCTTCTAAGAGGAGATGGAACTTGAAGAAGAAGAAGATATCTTGCTAATACGTCCTGTAATTTTTTTTAATGGAATTTAAGTGATTTTTACTTTTTTTATTATAGTACTGTGGTGTTCTCTCTTATTACGTACAACATAGTAGCTCAAGAAAAGTCATTACCTTTTTTCTGTCGATGATATTTATGAATTCTATGGAGGTGTCCGTAATCCGGAGGGTCTTCTGTCGAATCGCTAGCAACGCTACCTCCGCACGAAGAAGTCGGAGATGAATCACTCGATACCGAAGCCATCATTACGTCCAATAGATTAGCCCTCGCCTAAAAGTATTATTTTTAAATTGTTGTTAATTAATTTAATTGGGTATTTTTTATTAATATAGGTTTTCAAAATTTGTGATGGTCTTACCTTAGGATCGGCTAAATCGATATCTTTTTCTACATGAACCCATCCCGTTGGTCTACAAGCTTGGTCTAATTTTCCGTTGGTTCCGTCCGCATTTTCTTGATTGGCGACATTTTCATCACCGCTCTTTATCATTCTATTCAATTCGTCGATGACATCTTTAGAGGTGGCTCGTTCGTGAAAACTGACCGCTCGATGTGGCGGACCTTCGATAATGTTACTTAAAATGCCGGACGTACTTTGAGGTAGTTTTTCCGATGTTACGATATGCTGGGGCGAGTTGTTTTGTTGTTGGACGTGCACAATCTTCTGGAATTAACGAGTTACCGTCTATAGTCGCCTAACTTTTATTATAAAAATTTAAGGAGGTTCGGGGGTCAAAGAAAAAATGCAGCGAAGTGTTTAAAAAACATATATAAGCCTTTAAACTTGGTTGTTTTAGTTCTTTATATTAAATTATAATTTTTCACTAATAAAAGTTATTGGAAAAATTAAAAACTTTTTTCGCTCCTTGGGTCCCTATGAGAAATCATGAGCTTTTGATATTAAAATAAACAAAAACATTGTAAAAAATGCAAAATTCGATGAAAAATACGTGTGTGTAGGAAATTTAATAACGAAGTGTTTGGGTGCCTAAAAAGTATTATCGATTGTCTAGTTTTTAAAATATTTTATTTTTAACGATGAAAAATTTGATTTACGGATTTAAGTGAACGTGAGCGTCAAAGAAGAATGCAACGACGCATTCGTGCAGACGACTCAAGTCTCAAGTCACCCATGTAAATACTGTTACAATATTAATAAAGAACAAATTGACACTGCTGTCACACTTGTTAAAATAATGTAATGTCAGATATGATATGAAAAGTATAAAAGTTGCAAATTTCAGAATCATTATTTTTATTAGTGAAAAGAGTTGTCTCTGCTGTATTTACCTACATATTTTTAATACAAGTATAAGTGGGTCGATTATATATCAGAAAACAACATACTCCTCTGGCTATATGCCTATGAGAGGCATTGAATTACATCTGATATATAACCGTGTATACTACCCCATCACAGGAAGCAAGATATACAGGTGCTTGTTAAGTAAGAGAAAGGGCTTAAATTTATCTTCTCGAAGAAACTACCTGTGGACCGGTTTCGGAGTGAATTGCTCCTCATCAGCACAGGGCAGGTTTTCTCGAAACACATTCAAGCTTCGACTCCTATTAAATACACATGAAGGACCATGCAAAAGCGCTAGTTGCGACATCTGTACTTTTTTATTTGAAAATTGGCAACGCTGATTATTTAACATGTTTAGCACAGGACATCCTCGCGTCCCGCTTCATCACCCTACTCTGACCAACGAAACTCCTTAAAAGAAAGTTGTCGTTTTGGACCCTGCTCCACAATAAACAAAAAAGCGCGTATATTCTTAAGCGGGAATATGTAATAATGTTGAACAAGTAATTGGTGGTTGGGTGGTAACTAATTCGGTTTAAATCGGCACTCGACATCCGTTTCGTTGGGAATAAAGTGGGGACCTTTGGCAAGTCTCTTTCTTTAATAAATCATCTTCATTTCCAACTACGGTCGCGTGCGTTTTGATCCCAAGACATAAAATCCCCGACGAAATATCCCCATGACATAAAATCGCCGACAGAAAATCTCTCGACCAAGAACACGCGACAAAAATAATGAAAATTTAATAATAACATAATATGTATATCATAAAATAACCTCACCGTCGTTAACATAACATAATTGTATGACGAAATAAATTACACAACAAAATTAATAAAACAAGACACAATACATTTTTATTACCAAAACCACTTTACATCACTCACTAATGATTTCCATAAAGGGGAGCAAATAGAGAGTTATTTTGAAAATATAATTAATACAGTGATGTCTGTTATACATTTGAATAATTGAGTATTATAAGATTTAAGGTTAATAATTGTGATATTAATGTATTTAGTGTGATAATAATTATTTGTACTGTTTATTGATTTATTAATTTGTTGTTATTCATTTGAGTAATTTATCATTTGATATTCTATGAAGGCAAATGTTTGTTAAAATTATGTATTTTTATATTGTTCAAATTAAAGTTTTTCATTAACATGTTGTATGCTTTTTATTGTGCTGTAAATAATTTTTATGATACACATATTATTTATATATACATATATTTCAATATTTTTGTCGCGTATTTTTGGTCGAGGAGTTTTCTGTCGGGGATATTTTGTCCGGGGATCAAAACGCGTGTTATCGAAACTACGCTACTGATTCCAATGTTCAAAGAATAAGTGACAGATAAATAAAAATAAATATAATTGCATTCTATAGTTAAAAAAAAAATAGAACAATTCCAAAATTAAAAATTCGATTACTATTAATTATACTTTTAGTTTTCATTGATTGTTTTGAAATCTCCTTGATACGGTGTAAAATGTCTAGAAGAATTTTGATAATTCAAAATTCATACTATTATGAAAACAAAAGAAAACACGTAAAGAAATATTTCAAGTTTAAAACTTTATTAGGACAAAAATAATAAAATAAGTCATGTAAACAGTATTTTACTATACTGATTTATGAAAAAGGCCTATGACAGAGTGGTAAGGAGGGAATTGTGGTCGACATTGTCTATGTATGGGGTGAGCGGTAGTTTGATACGAGCACTGAAATCACTTTACGATGGTTCCCCTGGTTGTGTCAGGATAAACGGAACTTGCACGGACTGGTTTAACATCGAAAAAGGTGTGAGATAGGGATGTGTGGCTTCGCCATGGCTGTTTAACTTATACTTAGATGATTGTTTAAAAGATTTAAAAGAGAGTGCGTATGGATTGAAAATGAATGATTTGATCGTCAAATGCCTTCTTTACGCCGATGATCAAGTCATATTAGCGTCATCTGAAGAGCAGTTGTAGGCGATGGTTAATGTTATGCATGATGCCCTAAAAATCAGAGGAATGAAAATAAATGTAAGCAAAACGAAAGTAATGGTTTTTGAAAGAGAAGAGAGCATGACAAACTGTGATGTTCTGATTAAGGGAGAAAGTGTGGAACAATAAATGAATTTGTGTACTTGGGTTCAAAGTTTACGAGAGATGGAAAGAATTACAGTGACATTGAGCGAAGGGTGTTGGCAGTAAAACAAATGAACAGCCAGAAAGTGAAAAAAAAGGCACGTCTGGCTGTGCATAGAGGTGTATTGGTTCCTACACTTATGTATGGTAGTGAATGTTGGGTTTGGCAGAAGAAGCATGAAAATAGGATTAATGCTGCGGAGATGAGTAGTCTGAGAAGTATAGCCGGAGTGACTCGGTTGGAAAAAGTAAAGATGTTATTACAAAGATAGATAAAAAAATGCTTGGATGGTTTGGACACTTAGAAAGGATGGATGACGGAAGATTGACGAAAGAACCCTAGCAAGTGGAAGGAAGTGGTCTCTGCCTATCCCTACGGGAAAAAGGCGTGACTATATGTAAGTATGTATGTAATAAGCAATCTAATTTAGATTATCAGTTAGAGTTAAATACATAAAAATAATTGGGGTAATTGGAATGAAGACTCAATTAAGATGTAATCAATGTTTTATCGTCAAAAGAATCAGGTACCTACGGGTAAAATAAAATTGTTTTAAAACTTTTTCCAACTTCCTACCTGATCCTATCTAAAAAGTAAGTAGGTATAAGTTTATAACATCACCGATTGTTGATAGATATCGTGTTTTAGGTTAAGTAAGTGAAAATACAAACAGTTCCATTATGTTAGTAAATCCTGCTAGTAAATAAATAGAACAGCAGCATAATTTACATTACATTACATTACAATCTTGCCTATGTCACCTAGATCTTTTGATCCTTTGTGACTACCGCTGTGTCTTCAGAGCATCAGAATTCCAGTCCGCTGGTTTTGACAAACCGCAGGATTTCTGTTGGCCCTGTCTCATTTATATCACTTGGATCCATTATCATGTGGTCCCAGATTTGGTACCTGCACACCGCTAGCATCGGGCAGCAACACAGAATGTGTATACTGCTCTCCTCCTCTTCTCCGCATAGTCGACAGTTTTTCTCGGCCGCCAGCTTAAGTTTGAAGAGGTGCGCCTTTAGTGCGATGTGTCCTGTGAGCAGGCCAAGCGTGATGCTTAGTCTACTCCGGTCCATCGTCCAGAGTGCGTCAGCTCTCTTATGGAGAGGTTTTTTATCAGCTGTTTTGATGTTCTGCAGTCAGTATTTGTATTCCACTGAGCAATATGTTCTTGTTCAAGGATTAATTTCTATAAATGTTTTGCTTCGGCAAATGACAATCCGACCAACTGGCTTCTTGGTTCCACCAGGGTCCCATTTCATGCCAGTTTATCGGCTACCTCGTTGCCATTTATCCCTGTATGTCCAGGAACC
Source organism: Agelastica alni (assembly GCA_950111635.1). Lineage (NCBI taxonomy): Eukaryota > Metazoa > Arthropoda > Insecta > Coleoptera > Chrysomelidae > Agelastica > Agelastica alni. The sequence continues at coordinate 22,840,019 of OX467718.1, read as the reverse complement.
CATGTAAGAGCATAAACTGTAGTAGAAAAATGTGTTCAAATAATTTATTGTACAAAAATTTACACGTTGACCACAGCGAATATTTCAACAGGTGGTATTTCTGCTATGAAACATTGACGTCAAGGTTGACGTGTATTGGATTTTGTTTTCTAGTAATTCTTATTATATTCACTCTTACCTTTTGTTTTGGTTTACTGCTTTTATGCGGTATTTTGCTCTTTGGTATCTTCGTATCTTTGACGTTCTCTTTATTATTATTGTTATTGACGGCTATCACCCTGGCGGGGCTGACGGGAATCCGCGAAGCAGTTTTTCTTCTTGGTATTTTCGAAACTACCGTATCTGGCGTACTTACGCTGGAAGTTAACGATTCGCTAGTACAATTGTTCGTAGAAATATCACTAAATGTCGTATCACTAGATTTTGTTAAGTCACTAATTAAACTATCACTTTTTTCCTTGTCTTTATCACCGTCTTTTAATACGCAACTTTGGTATTCGGTCGAAGTTATTTCAACACTGATACTACTACAAATGTCTACGGGGTGTTCGCTTATATTGGAACAGTTCTCGCTTTCTTGGTCGATGGGCGTCACCAGGCAAATTTCGTTGGCATGCTTGATGTTTTCTTCAATAATCTCTTTATTTTCTTTCACTGAAAAGAGCAAAACATTAGATTTAAATTCAATTAAACATCAATGAGTATTTTTGACACGGGTAATTATTTGATTTTAAATTGATTCTCTTTAACGAACATTTTTTATAGGTAAAAAGTAAGAAGATTCTATACACGTTCACATAGAATGGTGTAAATATTATAGACAACTATAATAATATTATAGAAAAACTATAGCAATATTTTTGACAGTGAAATAAGAATAAAAATATATAAAACTGATTTTTAAGAAACCAGCTAATATCGCCGCATTTAAACCTACACTATAGGTATATGTGGGTCGATTTTATAATCAGAAAACACTCCTGGCTATATGCCTACGACGAGCATTGAATTACATCTGATAAATAATCGTGCATGTTAAGTAAAAGAAAGAAATATTAAATTTATCCACTCGAAGTGACCACCTATGGTCCGGTTTCGGAGTATTGCCCCTCATCAACATAGGGTAGGTCTTGGCAAACACAAGTTTGCCCTTCGAAGAGGCAACTACACTAAAACCTAACAATTGAAAGATTACAACATTTTTAACATGATGATTACTTAATCAAGTGTTCAAAATGAGCTTCATTTGTAAGTTGACAGTACCCTAATCGATGGTAAAATGCGTCTACCACATTTCTTTATGATTGTCTAGAAATTAATCTAGATTCATCGATAATCTGTTGCCTTAGCTCTTCAAGGTAGATAAAATCATAAGTGTTAAATAAATAGTTAAACTCATATTGAAGAGGAGATTCCAATAATGACCTAAATATACAGGGTTATGTATTTAAAAAAACCAAAGTGACTAATATCAGAAAAATGGCAAAACTGACAACATTGCCAATATAAAATCTGGAATCTTCGTATCCCAAAATATGCTTATCCCAAATTTTGTACAATTCAAACTAGCAATTTACGGGATAATTGGCCGTTTTCAGACTTTTGGTCCACTTGGTAAACGTTATTTAAGGTACTCCTTTATTTTATGTGTCTAACATAATATGTATAACTGCAGTTATTTTTTTTATATATATATACAGCCACAATTTAATTTGCTTGGGTTTTTAGTATTTTAATAGTAAAAAACTTGGTGCTCACGCTTATAAGTTAGTCTTTGATTAAATTTGGATTAAGAATATATTAGACTGGTTGTAACGGTAATTTTTTCCTCCTTTTTTTATTAACAATTTTTTCAAGCCGGTCCTGGTATTAAGCCGTCCCATCGAGCGTTTTAACGATATATATAGATAAAATTTATTTATTTAAAGCGTTGTAAGTCGAATTTTATGATGCTGAGAATAATTTTAATTTTTATATTGTATTTGAACTTGCTTTCAATTGTAATTTGACATTAACGGTTTGGTCGGTTTATTTTACTTTAATGGTTTTTTTTGTTACCTACTTTTTTGTCAACTGAGATTTTTGTTGATCGACTGGCGGTTTCGTCGGTCTCCAGTTAAATACCACGGTATAATACTTGGGCTTTCCACTTGACGTAAAGAACATTGCAGTAAAATTTAGTTCTCAGCAGTCCATTAGTTTCCTTCTTTTAAGAGGAAAATCATTAAGCAGTTATGTTAAGAAGCATAAAAGTTTCCATTATATGCTGGATAAGTTTGGATGATCTCCATTGGAAACTCAACAATCATTTTCCTGTGATTGTAAACTGAGACGCAGACGTTTCCATGGTAGGAAAAAATCGGATTTCCTTCTAAAGAAGACAACCACCGTGGAAATCTATTCCTTTTAACAATATTGTTAACATTTAAAATCATGTTATTTTTTTTATTTTGTTTTCTCTTTCAGCAAACGTTGTAAACAATTTTTTTTTCTAATTTTAATAAACCTGTATGTATATAGGTTTTTTTAATTGTTTCTGAGTGATAAGAATCAAGTTTGTACAACGTTGAAGCCAAAATACGTCGATTAATTAGCTCGTTTTGTGGTACTACATTAAAACAATACGATTGGATTTGTTTGGGGTAATTCATTTTGATTTTTCTTTATAAAATCACTTGGCGCCCTTACGTGGTTTGGTAATTTTAGTTTTTTAGTTTGATATTTTCAGAAAAAATACGATTTTATAGATCCGTTGAATACATCCCCTCAAATTGAATCCAATCGAGAAATCAAGGAGTAACGGAACGCCGAGTAAAATATCTTAATCTTTTTTCCTTTAGGTTACTTAGCTGCTAATAAATAGTTTGAACTATAAAATTAAAATATAGAATTAATTAAATTTTATTTGTACAATTAATATTAATTATAAATATTTTATTCTTTTCTCATTTATTAAATCATCAATTTATTATTTCGTTACACATTTTTGGTAAAATTTAATTTGATAAAATAATTTAGTTTAACGGGTATTAGTAAAACTGTTCGCTACACAATTAGCAGCCCTTGAGTTGGAATAATTTAATTTTATAAAAGTAACTTATAACGTTAAACACAATTGGCTTTAGAAATGAAACTTTAACGTAACACGAAATTGTCGCCCAATATTCGGGGCATTAGTAAGTTTTTTTTTATAAAAAAAATCCGAGATAAAAATGTTATGTCAAAAAAAAAATTACTTACTGCTCTCTTCTTTCTCCTTTTCCTTTAAGCAATACTCTTCGCATAATTGTTTTAAAGTGACGTAATTTTCGTTATCGCCTGATTTAGATTCGCTCTTGGGCATGCTGTAATCACTATCGCTGTTTTTGATGTCGTCCACATTTTGGGGAGGACCTTCAATGTTGAATTCTTTGGTCAGTTCATTAACTGAACAAGGCCGAGTTGTCGGCTCTCTGGAATGAACGTACTTTTGTTGTTCAGCTATGAAAGTGAGTACGTTTTGTAAGGTGGCTTCTCTGTTATCGCCATTTTCGCTTAAAGCTCCTCCCAGGCTTCGAGATGAAGTGGACGCTAGACTTTTGGTGCTCTCAAACTTCACTAGTCTGAAACGATAGATTTATTATACTAACGAAAATTACTTTGAAAAATACATTTTATTACGAACAGAATATTTTATGAACATAGAGAGAAAACAATACTTTAATTGGTTAATAAGTATGACTATAATAAAACAAATATTGGAAGCCTCTTAGAGAACTTTTCTTTACGTAAAATCAACCAAAAATAGGAGAGGAAATGAAAAAAGAAAATAAATGTTTATACAGGGTGGCCAACCGAAAACGAAACAGAGCCATTTGCATTAACCTCGTCAACATTTTATAAAACGCTCAGACTCGATGAAATGATGCCAGAAATTGTCATGAAAGTCATTTCTGAATTTTAATTTCCTATACGCTCATATATTTTTTTTTGGATATTAATTTTTGCACGCACTTTCCCCTATTGTTTGGACTAATTAGACTAGACATATTTTTGGATATCCATTATGCTATCTGATTCTTTGAAATAAATGAAAATTATTAGCCACTATTTAGGGCTTCGGCAAAGAGCCATGTTACATTAAAATTTTTTAAAAACCTGTGATTTTTATTCAACAGGTGAGTGTCTACTAACGACTGCAGAGATACTTTCATTTATTTCAAAGAATCAGATAGCATAATGGATATCCAAAAATATGTATAGTTTTAATGTGCTACGTTGTTCATGGATTTTTTTATACACATTGACAATTAATGCACTGATGATGATTCTGTAGATAGGATTGAAAACGCGTTATGCAAAAAAATTAAATTTTACACGTAATACAACTCTTTTTATTTCCGTGATATTCAAAACGTGTACACAGCCATCAACATCTCTAGATGTTTCCCAAGTTATTTTAATTAAACAATTGCAAAACCTCAATTTAGTTAAATATTTATTCCCGGCACAGAATAGAATATCCTTTGATTATTACCATGTGTGTACATTGTCTGCTATTAAATTGAAACTAAAAAGTGACTACAATTTCATGGGAAAACTGTTCGTTACATCGATTGTCACGAACACTTCATACAAATCTAACCTGTAAAAATCTCGTGTAAAATCCGTTCCGATATTGGGTAGTTCTCCTGTATCGCTGCTGGCTACTGAAGACCTCTTCGAACAAGTCTCCGGCTCATGAGAATTGCAACAATCCGAAGCGCTACTCGACCAACTGTTATCAGGAGAGATTTGTTGTAGTTGAACGATGTTCGAAATGGCATATGGCCAGTGCTTTTCGCCATTCGGACCGTCCATTAAGAGCGTTACCAGTTCTCTACCTTCTTTGTCCATCATGTAGCTAAAAACAAATAAATATTCAAGCAAGAATATTACCAAACCAAAATTAAAATTAAAATTCAAAATAAACTAAATACAGCGTTAGTGACTATAGAAATATTCACAGACCAATGTTAAAGTGATACCAGTGAAAAATACGGTCTAACGCTGAACATTCTCCTCCTCTGTCATTTATCATTCGTAATGATGTGGTGACGTTATGTTATTCGATTTATGGTTATTGTCCATTCTTCCCTTTCCTGGGCGTGATGTGCTGCTTCAGGGAGAGTGTACCCGGTGATACTTTTTATTTCATCTGCCCATCGCAGTGGCGATCTTCCTCGAGTTTTTTTACCCTCTACTTTGTCTTCACCTACTAATCTCTCCATACCTTCCCTTTGTCTAGTTATATGTCCAAAATATCTCAACATGCTTTTGTTTAATAGTTGTGGTAAGTTAGGTTAGGTTAGGTATCAGGTGAGTGGGACATGGTCGCCCCTCCACCGCGACCCTTAGTAGGTCTATTGTGGCTCATCCCTAGAGGCTACAGTTCACCGCACAATCCCTTCTTACGAAGTTCATAGTTGTATAGGGTGAGATTTATTTAAAATCGGTAGGTTCTAGGTTAGTGTAACCAAATATGTTGAACCTTATTCTTCCCAGGCCGGGGCATGAACATAGTATATGTTCAGAAGTTTCGTCTTCCATGCAGCAAAACCGACAGTCCATTTGCTGGTTCAGACCTATCTTTCTGAGGTGGTATCTTAGACGATAGTGTTCTGTAAGCAGTTCCGTTAGAATACGCAGGTCATTTCTGCTCCATTCTAGGATCTGCTTAGTTGTGTTTCTCGAGGGTTTAGGTAGAAACGCCTTCGAGTGGGTTAAGCCTGGTATATCGGACCAGTACGTGAGTATTTTCCTCTCAGCCCAGTCCGAAATAATTATTTTGGCGGCACTTGTGGTGACTCCAAAAACCGGTTCTGGTCCAGTGAACGCAGATTCGGCCCCCTACTTTGCAAGGGTGTCGGCTTTTTCGTTTCCCTCCACCCCCTGGTGCCCAGGTACCCACAGTAGGGTCACCCTGTTGTTCGCACCAAGGTACTCTAGGGATTCGATGCAATTCCATACAAGTTTGGAATTTATCTTGTTGGAGCTCAGTGCTTTTAAAGCAGCCTGGCTCTCTGATATTATACTTATGTTTTTGTTTGCTAGAGGTCTGTTGGTCAACTCTCTTGCACACAATTCGATAGCGAAGACTTCAGCCTGAAAGATTGTAGCATACCTGCCAAGACTGGTAGATATTTCTTTTACCCTCTACTTTGCCTTCACCTACTAATCTCTCCATACCTTCCCTTCGTCTAGTTATATGTCCAAAATATCTCAACATGTTTTGGTTAATAGTTGTGGTAAGTCTAGTGGTGATGTTGAGTTTTCTTAATATTGAGATATTCGTGCGGTGTGCTGACCACAGTATTCGCATCATTATGTGAAACACCCACATTTCAAAAGCCAATATACGTTATGAATCATACTTTTTGATGGTCCAAGTTTCTGCCGCGTAAGTGGCGATAGAAAAGACAAGTGATCGTGGTGAACAGGCATAGTTTGGTGTTCTTAGTTATGTCATTATCTTTCCAGATTTAAGTTAGCTTGGCCGTTGCTGATCTGGCCGTTATAAGGCGTCTGCATATTTCTTCTTCGCACCCTCAGCTGTTTGTGACAACAGAGCCCAAGTAGTTGAAACGACTCACCACTTCATATCCTGCTAAATTTCGTTTCTCCGGTTGGTTATTTCTGCATCTGTCGATGATCATCACTTTAGTTTTCTGTGCATAAATTTGGAGCCCATATTCTCCACTAACAGTGCCTATATATTCATAATGTGTTCGAGTTCTTCTGTTGAGGACGCTAGTATTAATTGAAGGTATCGGGGTATGTGTTCTTGTCATATAGTTGTCTTAATAGATGTATTAGATGCTCTCGGGTACCCATTTCTTTTAGTATGCGCCAAATTTTATTCCACTTTACATTGTCAAAAGCCTTTGAGTAGTCCACGAAGCATAAATATGTTTCTATATTAAATTCTCTAGATTTCTCTATTATTTGCCTAAGGTTAAGAACATGTTCTCAGGTGCCTCTTCCAGGGACAAATCCGCATTGTTCTTGGGGAATCTGTGGAAGGAGTATCGATTTTAATCTCTCGTTAATGATAGTATGGAGAACTTTACTTGCGTGGGAAATTAGAGCTATCGTACGGTAGTTATTTCAGTCTGTTGGTGATCCATTTTTGTAAATAGGAATAAAAGTAAGCTTGCACCAGTCATATGGCCATTTACCTGTGTTCCAGTTTTCATTACATATCCTGAACATTATTTCAATCCCCATTTCTCTCATTTCTTTGAGTGCTTTTGCCGTTATTCCGTCTTCACCTCGAGATTTTTCAGTTTTTGAATTCCATTATTACGGTTTTCATTTCGGATTTCAGAATATATGGTTCTTTTTCCTCATTCATTTCTTGTGCATCTGCTTCTTCATCGTCAACGTTGAACATAGATAAGACCAAATTCATGATAATCCGGAAAGAAACCAATGTACCGTGCCAACTTACTATCAGAAACCAGCAAATCGAAAGAGTTGCTTCATACACGTACCTAGGCAAAACAATAAACGAAGATCGGGACCATTCTCGTGAAATTAAATGCCGGATTGAAAAATCCCGAGCGGCGTTTCTAAAAATGTCCAACCTTATTAAAAGTCACGACCTTAATCGAACAACAAAAAGTAAGAATGCTTCGCTGTTCCAGTGTTGCTTTATGGAGCAGAATCATGGACACTCACTCAATACTCCACAGAAAAGCTTGAGGCATTTGAGATGTGGCTATATCGGCGAATACCTAAAATACCTTGGATAGCCCCACGTCACAAATGTAAGAGTGCTCGAAAAAATAAATAGAGATATGGAGATCATAAAGAAGGGTTCCAAGCCAGAATTGGCTTGGTGGAAGACAAAAATGGAAATGAACTCACAGAAAGAAAAAAATGGAAGAGCGATGAAAACAATATTTTAAAGAGCTGTTGAATATGGAGGAGCCAGATAATCCGTTACAGGAAGTAAGAGATAATAAAGATACAATAGGAAAAACTGATTTTTCCGCTTCTGTAGACGAAGTCCAAAAAGCCATCGAAAAACTAAAGAATAGAAAGGCACCAGGCCTAGATGGCATTCAAGCAGAACTTATTTAAAGCAGATTGGACAAAATATGACAAAACAAATGATATTGGTAAGGTTAAATTCTAATACTTCTAACTTTCTTAATTCCTTAAATGGAGTTTGCTTTGGTATTGATTCGTGCTGCATACATCCACCCCAATAATAACCTCAGGATGAATGCGTAATGAATATTCTGAGTACATTTCCAGAACTACAAGAAAATCTCCATGAAATATTTCGAGGAATATTTGTTGGGGATTTTTTAAAAACCTTCTTGAAAAATACTCTAGGATATTTCAAGGAGGTTTTAGGATATTCTGAAGTGGTACTTTCTTAATTCCTTAATTAAAGTTTGGTTCGGTATTGATTCGTGCTGCATAAATCCACCACAATACAAACCTCAGGTGAATGTGTAATGAATATTCTAAGTACATTTCCAGAACTAGAGGAAAATCTCCATGGAATATTTGGAGGAATAATTGTTGGGGATTTTTTGAGAATCTTCTTGAAAAATACTCCAGGATATTTCAAGGAGATTTTAGGATATTCTGAAGTACGTTCATAGCTCCTATATGAAATAAGAGTTCCTTTCTCATCTCACAGTTCATGGAATGATTTTGGAATATGACATGTCTCTTGTGAAGAAGTTTCATGGATATATGGACATTCTGGTGATAGCATCTATAAATGTTCATAGAACAAGTTTGTGCTGTCTGGGTTAATGCACCAAACAGTAGATATCTACAAATAATTAAGATTATTTAAAAATCCCAAAGCCCCATTAAAAAGTGCAACAAAAAAGCTGCAGATTCAAACCATCGTTCTTCTAAACAAAGCATGAAATTCGAAAATTTTTTTTTTGCACTTTGGGCTCTAGTCTTTTTAAATAGTCTTGACTATACTTAATTGGATTTGTTAGTAATATTGCATATCTGCATAAGGTAATGCTAACTGATAATATTTAGGGAAAAATTTTACACGTTTTTACCTGGAGTTGTTCCAGAGACATTCATTCGAATCCTCTTCTAACTCCAAGGCGTTGTTCTCTTGAATACTTGGTAAAGTCGATATAGAAATCTGTCCAGGTGTAGTTACATCGTTTTTCTTCCACTGTTCCCTTAAATCGTCGTTAGATAAACTCAAACTCCAATCTTCCAATTCGGCACGATCATATTCCAATTCTAACATGTCTCTGTGTTGTTGCTGCAACGTGGAACGTGTTTCGTCCAGTTTTAACCAATGTTGGATGTATTCTGCGTCCCAAGCGGCGCATTCGAGACGATCCTCCGCACCACTCGACCAAGATATAGGCGATTTGTTCTCCTCGGTGCAGATTTCCAGATTGGCCGAGTTACCTGAGAAAGTAAAAGAGATTACATTATTGGAAAATATTTTCTAATTTTGACTGGTTGCGTCAATCAAGTCAAAATACGATCAAGTCACCGAGTTAGTACTGATAGAACGTAAATAAAAGTTGATAGTTTATGACTAAATTACGCTTGGGAATTTGACAATGCCAAACTTCACGCACTACTTCCTGGAAAATAACCTATAATTTCCGAGCACTCGGGGTATTACTGGGTAGGTACTGACCAAAGCTTTTACGTTATGAAATTTAAAAATTAAAAACATTCACGTTATTTTTCAATCGATAAAAGATACACTGTGCATTAGTCGCGAGAAAATTGGGTTTTTATTTTAATAATTGTTTTTTGCATATTTTCCCAATTAGTCATGTGAAAAATACTAAATTTTGATGTGCTGATTCAATAACACTGGCATAGCTTAGTGTGTCAGCACACTATATCAGTATTATTGTGTGATGATAACGTATTTAAGCAACATAACCACTTTCCTCAATCGGCACTTGGGTATCTATCTAACACTGTTAATGCGGTGCTAGGATTTTCTTAGACATAACAATAATTGATTGTTTAAGGAAGTTCTAACTCGACCGCGTTAGTCAAAAGAGAACCGAAACAAAAATTCTCAAAAAAAGTTATATGACTAAGTAAAAATAATGTTTTCAGCTCACACGAACATATCAGACCATATAACAATCTTAAACGTAAAAAAAATTTAAATGAGTGAATTTAATAAAAATTTGTTTCACGTAGTCCCAGTTAAAAGTTTAATCGTGACAACGTTGCTTCATTTATCTGCGTGTATGCGTGCCGAAAATGAGGTAATGGGTGTCAGTGTTATCTCTCTCCACTTTAGACATAGGAGACTGAGACTAGACTGCGGGTCTAGATGCGAGAGTTGACTCCCGATGAGAAAGAGAAATTCACCCGAGAGGTTGTTTCGCGCTCTCTCTAATGGGCGGGGCTTACGCCCGAGTCTCGAACCCGAAACCTCCACTCAGTTCGCCGCGTGCTCTTTGGGCGTAAGCCCCGCCCAATAGCGAGAGCGCGAAACAACCTCTCACGTAACTGTCTCTTTTCCATCGGGAGCCAACTCTCAGTACAGAAACCCGCAGTCTACTCTCCTATGTCTATGCTCTCCACATAGCCCAACATAACCAAAGATGTCAGTCGTGATGAAGCGACGTTGTCAAGCTTACTAACGCGTTTTTTTGGCCTCAAAACAATTTTTTTAACAATCTATACTTTTGTACGGTATCGTTGAAAATTTGCAGTAAAATATATGTTGTCCTTTATAAACTAACTGTCACGTGCTGGCCAAAAACTTTCGATCAATAAGCCTCTCCTCCTTTATATTGAAGACACTGGAAAGACTGGTTAGCAAACACATAAAAGACACGACACTGAGGTCACTCTTACATACATGGGCATACAGGGATAAATGGCAACAAAGTAGCCGATGTACTGGCAAGAAATGGGACCCTGGTGGAACCAAAAAGCCAGTTGGTCGGATTGCTAATTGCCGAAGCGAAACATGAATTTAAAACTAATCCTTGAGCAAGAACATATCGCTTAGTGGAGTGTAAATACTGTACTAAGGTTGCACCTCTTCAAACTTAAGCTGGCGGCGAAGAGGAAGAGAGCAGCATACAAATTTTGTGTTACTGCCCGATGCTAGCGATGTTAGTTTTTGTTAATAAATTTTTAATTGTAACTAAGAAATAAATAAATAAAGTTCTTATTAGTATTCATTTTTATCCAGCAAAATATTCGGTCTTGTCTTGCTTAGGATTTTTAAAAAGTTAAAGGTAAAAGGTTCGTTTAGAAATAACTTAAAAATTTAAGTATCTAAGGTTTGATTTGTCTACATGATTGCGTATTATCCTAATTGACCCAGTCACATCAAAATTGATAAAAGAAAGTGAAAGAAATAAGTCAATAAAGCCTAGGTTGTATCGTTCTCGTGTAAACATACATACATACATATAGTCCCGTAGGGGTAGGCAGATACCACTTCCTTCCACTTGCTACGGTTCTTACACACATCTTTTGCTTCCTCCACTTTCATCAGGGCTCTCATGCATGCTCGTCGGTTGTTGGTACACTTGACCTGGCCTTTCTTCAAAACAATGTTGATCTGATCGAGGTATGTTCGCCGAGGTCGATCTCTACCGACTTCCGTCCATTCACACTCGCCTTATAAATTTGTTTTGTCAATCTTTCTTTATACATCCTTTCTACGTGTCCAAACCATCTAAGCATTTCTTAATCTATCTTTGTAACCACATCTTCTTTTATCTTCTTCTTCTCTTATCTCACTATTTTTTACTTTATCCAACCGTGTAAATAAAAACATAAAAACTTGAGTAATAAATTGTAACGTGACATTTTATACCTGTTGTTTTAAGCCAATCAAATGTCTTGATTTTAACAGGTTTCTATGATGACACCCTGAATTTTCTGTAAAAATTTTCGGTCACAAAAATAATACGTGATAATTTCCCTGGCTTGACAGCTGTCACGTGTAGAAGTCATAATTTATCACAGAAATATAATAAATACTAGAATGCCAATAGGTACATTCATATTGAGTTGAAATGACCGCACATAGCAAACCAATCACCTACCACTTGCACATGCGCAGAACGTCTTTTCTTGTCACATCTTTGCCATGTTCTTTTTTTCCAGGTATTTTTGGGATGAAGTTAGTGAGTTAAGTTAAAATTAGTGGAAATCTAGTAAAGATTAATTCTTGAACTGATTTATCTATTCCCTCGAGTTGGATCGAATGAAGAAATCATGATCTCCTCCCCAATTTTTTAAGTGACACAATGACTAGCTAGTCTTACAAAAAAAATTAAATTTTTCGTAAAATGACCAGAAAATGAAATCAAAGCTTTAATATTTGTCTAATCTAAATTTAGTTTACTGTAAGAAATTTGCAGACGTGAAATATACTCAATTTCAAATTTCCTAGCTCAGATATGGTTTAAATTTGACCGTTGGTATCAAAATATTGAAATACCGATGTATGTAAACTTAAACCGTCATATGCAGTGTTTGTGTAAAAAATAAGGACTTTAATAGAGCAAAATTATTCTATAAGATCAATTAATAAATGATAAGGTAAAATTCAAAACCATAATGATCTAATTTCAGGAAAAATCTTGATTTGTAAATTTATAATTCAATGTAAAAATGTAATTTAATGAAAAAACTTATTTGTGCTTTGTCGACTACAGCAAGGCATTCGACTGTGTAAAATGAAAGAATTTGTGGCTTATCTTGGAAAACATAGAAGTACCAAAACATATGATTATTTTGCTTAAAAATATCTACAACAGCTGCGGGAAGGTGAAAATCAACAACACGCTATCCAAGTCTTTTAGTCTAAAGTGCGGTGTTAGACAGGGCTGTATTGTGTCACCTATACTCTTCAATATATACGGAGAGTACATAATGAGAAAAGTTCTGCAAGGCTGTCGAGTGGGATTAACCACAGGAGGAAAAATAATTACTAACCTTAGATATGCAGATGACACCTTAATACTAGCTCGTTCGGAAGAAGAACTCACGGAATTCATGAGAAAGTTGGACAGGATCAGTAGAGAACATGGTCTTACGTTGAACAAAAAGAAGACGAAAATTATGATAATGCCAAGACAAGACAGATCGATGGTTTTGAAGTAATTAAGGAATTTAACTATTTAGGATCACTTATCACAAACAAAGGCGGCAGTGATGGAGAAATTAAACGCTGACTGAACATAGCACGTAACTCAACAATAAAACTAACTTGAATATGGAAAGACTTTGCACTATCTCAACGCAACAAACTGAAATTATTAATCTCCTTGATATTGCCTATTGCCACATATGCCTCTGAGACCTGGACTTTAAAAATAGCCAATCGAAGAATAATAGATGCTTTTGAAATGTGAGCCTACAGAAAAGTGCTGCGAATATCATACACAGAACATCGTACTAACGTGTCAATTCTTAAAAAACTAAAAATCACCACGAGGCTATCAACCAGGATAAACCAATCATACCCACGGTATTTTCGACACATTTCAAGAAGAACGAATGGACTGGAAAAACTTATTGTAGAGGGAAAAATCAATGGTAAAAGACCAAGAGGAAGGTCTCCGACGCGCTGGCTGGACCAAACCAAAGAAATCATTGGTCACGGTCTGCAAGAAGCTTCTCTTGCAGCTCAAGACGGAGAAGGAACGAGAACTACGATCCGAGCAATTGAGACATGATGTCACCATACTCTCTCGAGAGTAGAAGGACAAGAGAGAGAGAATAATTCACTTATACTTACCCCACAAAGTACTTGCTCTAGTTCTCCTCAATGGATTTATAGATTTCTCTGAAATATCCAGTAAAAAAATCGACGGACTACTGGATATGGGCGAGCTAAAAGAGTAGCAAGGAGATGGTGCCGTTGTAATTTTAATACATAAATGCGAATCTGAGAAGCTTCGCATAATGTGCTGAAACGGCAGGATATCTTTACTTGGAGGATAACTGTTTCTGAAAAAAAAAAACAGAATATAGGAGATGTACTATGTTTTCTGCATGTTCTGTATTGTTTTCTGATAACAGAATTTTTACCTTTGGTTGAGACTCAAAAGATTGAGAGGAATGTATAGTATATCGGGATCTTTGTTATCGGTTACTAACAATCTGTTATCAGATACATCGGTTTCGTCACTAGCTTCCTTTAGATCTTCTAATCCTCTTCGGGGTAAAGTTGCATCTCCGGAACCTCTTGTTACGTCTGCTTGGACGTCGGAAGACATCGTTGAATAACCTTAAACAAATCATTTTAATAATAATTGCGAAACAAGCTAACTGGCTAAATAGTAAAACTAATCCTTGAGCAAGAACATATTACTAGGTGGAATCCAAATACTGGCTGCAGAACATCAAGACAAATGATAAAACAACCTCTCCAGAAGAGGGCAGACGCACTCTGGACGATGAACCGGAGTAGGCTAAGCTGCACGCTTGGCTTGCTCACTGGTCACGTCGCACTAAGGGCGCACATCTTCAAACTTAAGCTGGCGGCTGAGAAAAACTGCCGACTATGCGGCGAAGAGGAAGAGAGCAGCATACACATTCTGTGTTGCTGCCCGATGCTAGCGGTGTGCAGGTACCAAATCTGGGACCACATGATAATGGATCCAAGTGATATAAATGAGACAGGGCCAACAGAAATCCTGCGGTTTGTCAAAACCAGCGGACTGGAATTCTGATGCTCTGAAGACACAGCGGTAGTCACAAAGGATCAAAGATCTTGGTGACATAGGTGCCTATACCAATGGCCCAACCTCAAAAATGTGATCATCATCATCATAGCAGCTTGTCTCGTCCACTGCTGGACATAAGCCTCTTTTAATCTAAACCATTTTGCTCGGTCTTAGGCATATTGGATTCAGTTTGAAGATATCCTCTTCAAATCGTCCGTCAATCGAATCGGCGGTCGTCCCCTGTTTCTGTGTGTTTCGTCTCTGGGACGCCATTCTATTATTCTATTCGTCCATCTGTTATCTGACATTATTGCGACGTGGCTAGCTTAGTTCCATTTTAAGTGTGTGATTCTTTCAATTGCATCCGTAACTTTTGTTCTTCTACGTAGTTCCTCATTGCGGATTATATCTCGCAATGTCACTCCTAACATAGACCTCTCCATGGCTCGTTGAGTTATTCTTATTATATTGATAGTTTTTTGTGGTAATGTAGGTGTTTCCGAGCCATATGTCAATACCGGGAGGACGCATTGGTCAAACACCTTTCGTTCAAGACACATCGGTATATCTGATCTGAATACATGTCTCAGCCTGCCAAAGGCAGCCCAAGTCAGTCCCATCCTTTTGGTTAGTTCGCAGGTCTGATTGTCCCTTTCCATTCGGATCTCTTGTCCCAGATATTTGTAAGATGTTCGATATTGAATTTCTTTTCATTTTAGCGTTAGGTTACAGCTGGGAACTAAGTTTGTCATAAATTGGGTCTCGGCAATGTTGATTTTTAGCTTAATTTTTGGGAAGCTGAGAACAGTTCCGAGACCATTTCGTTTGCCTCGTCAAGTCGGTCAGAGATCAGCACGATATCGTCGGCAAAACGTTGGTGGTTCAGCTTTTCTCCATTCACGTTTATGCCCTTATTGTCTAATTCGATCTTTTCAAACATATATTCCATCAGAGTTTAGGGGAAATTGTGTCGCCTTGTCGGAAGCCCTTTTCGATCTTGAACCGATCTGTTTCCGCATGTATTTTTACTTTTGCTGTTGCCTGCTTACAAGTGTCCCAATATGGAAATGTAGCGATGGTCTATACGACAGTTTGCGAAAGTTTTAAACAACTCATGGTAATGTAATGTAATGTAAATAGTGAAACTACACACAACCGCTATGAACCCATAGAGGTATTTTAAGAATATGTCAGTAATTTTTATAAAACCTTATATGAATATACAAATAAGGAAAAATATTTAAGGAACATATAAATCTAACATCTATAAATATAACAAAAATAAGCGATAAATAATCAAGATCTGTGCAACTTATAGAACAATTGTACGCTCATAAAATAAATGGTTTTATTATTTAATTACATTAATTTAAATGATAATATTAAATATCTAACCTTCATCTCTATTCCCGCTTTCAGGCGATTCATTTCCTGTAGTTTCTTCTTCACTTTTCGACGTCGATTGTGCGAGTACTGGTCTCGATCTTCGGTATTTCGAATGCAGAATGGGTAAGTGTAAATTTAAGGATACCGGTCTTTTCGGCGGCACCCACAAAGCGGAATCTACAGCGCTTAGGGCTTCTAAAAGTCGTTTGGGGGTCACTTCGGTACCCTTTAATTCAGTCCATAATTGCGTAAGGATTTGATGACGTTTTTTATCTTCTAGAGACAGTCGTGTATCTAAAATGCAAAAATATTATGGATTAGTTGTGTCTTTACTCCTAACAGTAATGATAAATTATTAAAAAAAAAAGGTTGAATTACAATGTTGCTGAAGAGTTGTGAATTCAGTCGTTAAAAGAATCAGAACTTTAGCACAACCAACGCCATTGTTGGAACACATAACATAAGAATAATTATAATGATAACACGGAAATAAATAATATCTCTAAAGGAGAATAAATAGTTGTACTAAATGATGGTTTATATACTCTGCAAAAAGTGAGGATGTGACGCAGATAACTAAATAAACCAGTGCTCTGGGTGCGACCCACACAACTAACTTCCCAGTGGAAAGTATGAAAAAATACCATATTTTTTGTTGTTATAATTATTATAAAAAACGATTTCAAATTGTTTTTAACAAATTATAATTGTCATTAACAATATACTGTTTATGTCAACCGTATTCTTTCAAACTTTTTCTTATCATTTCATAAGCGCGAGCTATTTTCAATTGTTTATAACAATTGAATTTTTTTTAATTATCATAATAAATAATCATTTGTTAGTAACAATATTCAATTGTTATAAACAATGCTTGATTATTACTAATAATAATTTTTCACTGTTATAGCGTCTTCAATGCTATTCTCTCAATACTGACACAGGTTTAAAATTCTCCAATTCCTATTTTTGTTTTCTAAAACTATCTCTTTTTATGAAATATTGTCATCATATTTTTCATACAAATATTCCTAACATGCCATAATCATATTATTCAAAGGATCTTAAAATTCTGTATTACAAATAGTATAATTTATAAATTGCAAAATTCAGGTAGTTTACCATTTTTTTTCTTCAGTTTTGATATAATAAGTGGTTTAAGGATTAATAAAAAATGTACAGCTCCTAAGAGCATAAAGCAAATGAAGAAAGTCACTTTAGCAGGAATGTGGCGTTTTGTAGAACCACTTTTGAGTGGAATCTAGGATAATTATGACATAATAAGTACTGTAAGGATTAATGAAGAATGTACAGCTCCTAGGAGCATAAAGCTAATGGAAGGGACACTGTGTCAGGACTCTGTATTGCTGCCAGGGCGACTGTTGAATGAAATGAAGAATAATTCTGATAAAATAAATGGTGTAAGGATTAGTGAAGAATGTAAAGCTCCTAGATGCATAAAGCTAATAAAAAGACACTTTTTTCAGGACTTTTTCGCTGTACAAAATCACTTTTAAGTGGAGTTCAGGATAGTTCTAATATAATAAATGGTGTAAGGTTTAATAAAGAATCACATTTTACTTTTAACTGATAAAGTAGAGATCCAATGTAATAAGACAGTCCTATCAGACTATTACCAATAATTCCAGCCCAGAAATTAATACTAAATTTCCTCTGAAAATTTGTTCTACGTAGGGCGTGGGGGTTTTCGTCGGCGCAAAGATGACAGTTGTGAAAGTTAAATATACCATTTCGTATAAAGCACGCTTCATTCGCACATAGTACTTTGCATGGGAATTCGGGGTCTTTAGCGATCTTGTTTTGTAACCATCTACAAAATTTTAATCGTCGTGGCAAATCTCTTTGATGTAAACCTTGTACTCGTTGGTAATGATATGGACGTAAAAGTTGTTCCTCAAAAGTTCTATGGACAATGTTTTTAGAAACACCAACTGTACGAGCAACATATCGGGTACTTACTGTTGGATTATTATTGACAATATCCATTATTTCGTCTTCTGCGTTTAGAATACAAGTACTGTTCGTCCACTAGTTTTTTTAGGTACCACAGAACCCGTAGCCCATAATATTTGAGACACATTCACAAAAATGCGCGCATTAGGACATTGTCGTTGAGGGTAACGTTCTGCATACGGCCGAACAGCTGCATTAGAATTACCGTGAGCCTCTTTGTTTGTAAATAACATGTCGTGACGCATGCATTTTAACAAAAATTAAGACCGTTGTATAAAAATAAATGTTGCGACTAGTTTTTGTTCGTATAGAACACGTTAAAAACTAATTAAATTTATCGGTGGTACCTTTTGTGTGAACTTTTTGCAACGCATGGTTGCCAAACCTAAATTAAAATTAAAATTTTTGTTCTCAATTTTTAGGAAAACGGACGATAAAAATTTTTTGTTCCTAATTATTCATTCTACACCTCCTTTCAGGGAACGCACTATTTTTAGGGACACCGTGTAGGTTTGGGAAGCAAAGTTTTAAAATTTACTACACTACATCAAAATTCTTACTTGTAAGAATCTGAAACTACAATTAATGATGTGGCAATAGAATAAGAAGTAATTGAGATAAAACATTTACCTAAAATATTAGCAGTATCTGCAGATAGCCGCTTATCCGCATTAGACACAATTTCTTTATCACATATTTCTCCGGGACTATTTTCCAACACTTCCGAATTAAACGAGTTGCAATGTTTAACATTGTTTGACATCTGCATTAAAGACATTGGAGATGTATCATCACCAGAACTGTCACCGCAGTTTCTCTGCTTTCTTTCTTCCAAAAAGGAAGATCTGTTTTGTTGGTCTAGGAAGCACTGCTTTGAGTAGGCTTCCAGGTCTGAAGAGTTGTCGGGACTATCGCTGCGTAGCTGATGAACCAACATGGAGGCCAGTGCTTGATTTTGCGTTTCTAGTTCTTGGATTTTGTTGTTTAGACAGTTCACTTCTTCCTTTAAACCCTGAAAAATATAAGTATCAATGTAAATGTAAGTAATTTAAACAACTATTGATTGAAAGTATAGCATATTTCACGAATATACGGTGGTTTCGGATTATCATTAGAAACTAGATAACCAGTATTCAACCGTACATTTAAGAAGTACGAAAGAAAATTCTCTAATATTTTTACACAAATTTTGTAGGTAACGAATTTTATTTTATGAGGGACTTCTTGTTAGGATATTAAGTGTTAATAGGGTTTAAGTTTAAAAAAGAAAAAAAGACATATTATTGTGAATGCAGGTGGAAAGCATGGTTTTGTTGATGGGGCGGATCTTTTATTTTCGTCAAAATCAAAATCGGCCGACTATCATGACAATATGAATACAGAGATGTTTGTGAAATGTGTAAAAAAAAACTATTACCATCGTTACATGAACCATCTGTCATTGTATTAGATAATGCTCCGTACTATTCGTAAATTTTAAATAAGCAACCAACAAACTCCTAGACGGTACAGAAAGAAAAAAAATGGTTAACAAACAAAAATATTTCATTTCCACAGTATTTCTTCAAGCATACTGGAAGTCCATAAGAACAGCTAGAGGTAAAAATACTACCTCGCAATTGGAAAGAATCAGAAACCAAGATGGTAGTATGGTAAAAGGAGAGGAATGCGTATTAAAGAGATGGAAGGAATACTTCGAAAGTTTATTTGAGAAAGAGGATACACAAGTACAGGCCCCATTTGGAGACATAAGTGAAAGTTGCAATGAAAGTGAAATTACTACGACAGAAATTGTGGAAGCGTTGAACAGTATGAAATTGGGTAAAGCTGCTGGGTATGGCAGGATAACAGTTGAAATCCTGAAGGCTGGACAAAACGTGGTAGCTAGTCTACTGGACCGTCTTTTTAACCTTTGGTGGAGAAGTGGTAGCGTACCAGACGACTGGTGCAAGGCCGTTATCGTGCCGCTTTACAAGAGAAAAAGTTCACAGCAGGACTGTAAGAACTACCGAAGTATTAGTTTACTAAGCATAGTCGGCAAACTGTATGCAAAGATATTGATTAAAAGAGTAACGAATGAAACTGAGAAGATGATATGGGGTGTGCAAAGATTTAGAAGAGGAAGGAGATGTATGGATCAGGTCTTTTCATTTCAAGGTATAGTCGAAAAATTCTTGACTAGAAGTCAAAAGGTCTATTGTGCTTTTGAAGACTTGGAAAAGGCCTATGACAGAGTGGTGAGGTGTGAATTGTGGTCTACATTGTCTATGTATGGGGTGAGTGGTAGTTTAATACGAGCACTGAAATCACTTTACGAGGATTCCACTGCTTGTGTCAGGATAAACGGAGCTTGCACGGACTGGTTTAACATCGAAAAAGGTGTGAGACAGGGATGTGTGGCTTCGCCATGGCAGTTTAACTTATAGATAGACAATTGTTTAAAAGATCTGAAAGAGAGTGCGCATGGATTGAAAATGAATGATCGTCAAATGCCTTCTTTACGCCGATGATCAAGTCATATTAGCGTCATCTGAAGAGGAGTTGTAGGCGATGGTTAATGTTATGCATAATACCCTGAAATTCAAAGGGATGAAAATAAATGCGAGCAAAATGAAAGTAATGGTTTTTGAAAGAGAAGAAAGCATAACAAACTGTGGAATTTCGATTAAGGGAGAAAGAGTGGAACAAGTAAATGAATTTGTGTACTTGGGTTCAAAGTTTACTAGAGATGGAAAGTTTAACAGTGACATTGAGCGAAGGGTGTTTGCAGGAAAACAGATGAATGGGGCATTGCATAGCTTTATGAATAGCCAGAAAGTGTCAAAAAAGGCACGTCTGGCTGTGCATAGAGGTGTGTTGGTTCCTACACTTATGTATGGTAGTAAATGTTGGGTTTGGCAGAAGAAGCATGAAAATAGGATTAATGCTGCGGAGATGAGTAGTCTGAGAAGTATAGCCGGAGTGACTCGGTTGGCTAAAGTAAAGAATAGTGAGATAAGAGACCGCTGTGGTGTAAAAGAAGATGTGATTACAAAGATAGATAAAGGAATGCTTAGATGGATGAAGGAAGATTGACGAAACAAATTTATATAGCGAGTGTGAATGGACAACTCGGTAGAGGTAGACCTTGGAGAACATATCTCGATTAGATCAACATTGTTTTGAAGAAAGGCCAGGTCAAGAGTACCAACAACCGACGAGCATGTATGAGAGCACTGATGAAAGTAGAGGAAGCAAAAGATGTGTGTAAGAACCGTAGCAAGTGGAATGAAGTAGTCTCTGCCTACCCCTATGGGAAAAAGGCGTGACTTTATGTATGTATGTATGCTTCAAGCGGGAATTATTATTGATAGCTAAAAGGCACGAAAGAGGAAAAAATAACAAGGTGAATCAAGTTATACTCAGTTATGGACATAGTATGCTAAGACTTCCGCCTTATCATTGCCAATTTAATGCCATTGAGTATATTTGGGAAATATGCAAAAATTATGAAAATCACATTGGATCTAATGGTTACAGAAATAAGGCTGTTTTGAAAACTTGGCAACGAGCACTTAATACAGCCACTCCTGAAATTTGGAAAAAAATGTGTCACAAAATGTGAACATTTAATAGAGGAATGGTGGGTTCGTGAAAACCTCATCGAAGCAGTGATTCTGATTATGATGACTATAAATTTGATGCTTGTTAATACCGTAAGTACTACATGATTAAACATATTTATTAAATTTGTACCGATAATATATTTTTGTTGCATTTCCTTTTAACACAATTAATTATGTGCCTATTTCTAACCAAAAAACTTATCGAAAGCTATATCAACGATTTCTGTTGACAATAAATCTCTCAACAGAAGCATAATAATAAACAAGAAATTTTCGGGTTTAAATCGTAGCGGAATTTACTAATGTACCTCTCAACACAGTGCGTTAAGTCGATGCCTCGGTAACTAATCCGATAACGTCGTATATTGGTGAAATGAGCTATATTAAATTAATATTAATTAGTAGTGCATATAATTACATCTTTTTACTAATTAAATTTTATTATGCCAAAGGTAACAGTTGGAAACAATTCGATATGTAATACACACTGTGTATTATTTTGATATTATTTAAATTAAAATGTCACTCAAGACTTACCATTACGAATGGGTTTTGTTTATTCGTGATTTTTTATCGACAAAAAATTATTCGTGATTTTTTATCGACAAAAAATAGTTCTCAGAAGATATTTTAAAAGTATTCGTAGTAAAGTTCTGTTGGTCTAACGGTGTAAAACAAACTAGTTCGTATAATTCTCCATAGAACTTATCAACAAAACAAGTTAACACAAAAAAATTCTTATCTTATTTTTTAGATTGGCTTTAATCACTACATTAAAAAACCTTGGTAACAATTATATTTATAAATGACCCATAAGAAATAAAATAATTAGTCGTATTTGTAATTAGACAATGTACTGGATTGTTTATATATTGATCCACGCATAAATAAGGTCATAAGAAATGAAAAAAATTAATATGCCCTTTTTAAGGGTTTTTTTATCCCCTGGGGATACGGGGAAAATGGAATATATCACAGGTATGGTCTGCTTATCGTAAAAGGTGACTAAAAGACTCCCAATCCAAAGTGTCATGCGACCCGTGCTGATGGATGCATGACGGTGGGGGAGCACGGTAGCTAAAGGAGCCTACAGGAAACCAGGCGATATCCTGTAGTAGACAGCTTTACCCCTGTGCAGGGGATACCTCAGGGCCGAACCACCCCTTCCCCCATATTCGTAGACTGCAAAGTAGAACTGAGAACGCTGGTAGACCGTAATCACGTTTAACTGATATGGGTCCAGGACGTCAGGGAATTGCAGGAAATGAGGAAGCAGACAAACTTGCAAGAAGAGATTCGGAAAAACACAAAAACTACTGGAAAAACATACCAGAAAACAAACACGGGAAATAATACATCAAAGGACCGACTCCACAAAAGGACGGCAGAAATGTTACCGATGAGCAGGAATCATCTAAGAAGCACTAAGGGACTGTATAATGGGGGTGTGGCCTGCGGGTTGTGTGGCGGGGATCTGGGGGCGGTGCAGGCGGATATTAAATATTTGGTCTCTGGTACCTCTGCCTTTTACGAAGCCGGATTGTTCTGGAGGTATCTGAGGTAGCTAATACTTTTGTAATCTTCGGTCGATTATTCTAAATAAAATCTTGCTAGCGTGCGATATTAATCGTCCGGTAGTTATCTTTTTTTTATTTAATGAAAATAGTCGCAAAAAGGGTAGACCTATCGTGTGGGCCGCGGGCGGCCCGCACTGCGACTATTAGAAGGGGAAGGGATTATAGAAAGGAGATGATTGTGGACACGCTTTTTAAAAAGTTGCAGGTCATAGTTCTCTGGAAAAACTGATTTTGGAAGCTTATTCCATTCCGTAGCAGCCCTGTAAAAGAAGGATTCTTGATGAAGATTGGTCCTTGTAGTGTCAATCTTGAGAGTAAATGGGTGAGACTGATCAGCGTGCCGAGTTCTTCGGCCAAATGTGGCCAATGGTGGTACAAGAGTTTTTATTTCTCTGGAGCATCTGCCATGGAAATATCTGTAGAGCAATGACTGGTCTGCAACTCTTCTTCTATGTTCTAGAGGGTGAAGGGTATCTGTGAGAGTTGAGCTGTTTATCAAGCGAATGGCTCTTTTCTGAATGGAATCTAGAAGACGAAGAGAATGCCTTGGTGCTGAACCCCAAATGTGCGAGCAATACTCCAGTAGAGGTCGGATTTGAGCCTTGTACGTCGTCAACAGTTGATCAGGAGTAAAAAACTTTCTGGCTTTCCACAGAAAACCTAGCCTCTGGCTTGCCGACTTTGCGATGTTAGCAACATGGTCATGCCAAGACATATTATTGGACACCGTGACTCCCAAAATCGAGATGGAGGGACTTGGTTCAAGGGTATTTCCGGACATTGTGATGGGATAATTTGAGGAATTTACTTTCTTGGAAAACGTGGCACTTTGTGTTTTTTGGGCGTTGAACTGAACAAGATTGTTGGTTCCCCACTCGACGATTGCTTTAAGATCTCTATTGATGGAATCAACCTGTTCCTGCCTGAGTCTATTTGTATCATTCACCGAAAGTGATCGATAGGATGTGAAAGTTGAGACAAGTGTGCTATCGTCTGCGAAACTGTAAATGAGGTTTGTGGTGGTTTTCAAGAGGTCGTTGATGTGTAAAAGAAATAAGTTGGGGGACAGGATGGAACCCTGGGGGACCCCGGCATTAGTTTTAAACGCATCAGAAGAAATACCGTCAACTGCCACATGTAAGAAGCGATCTTGCATGAAGCTCAAGAGCCATTGGCGCAGTTTGGTTGTGAGACCGTAGGCAGATAATTTACTTAACAATGCCTGGTGCCAAACGCGGTCAAAGGCTTTAGATATATCCAAGGCTATTGCACGGGATTCACCAAACTTTTCAATAGTGTTTGTCCAGAGCTGAGTGACATAGGCCAGCAAATCTCCAGTAGACCGAAGTTGTCGAAATCCATATTGTCTGTCATGGATTATCTCAAATTTCTCTAGATATTTGATAAGTTCTGTGTTAATCGCTTTTTTCATAACTTTGGATATGACTGAGAGCAATGCAATAGGGCGATAATTTGCAGGAATAGTCTTCTTTCCTTTTTTCGGAATCGGTTGGACTTTAGCGTTTTTCCACATGGACGGAAATACTCCTTTGCTGTATGATAACTTGAAAAGTCTACAGAGAACTGGGGTGAGCTCTTGAGCACAGGTCTTCAGGACAATTGTCGAAATTCCATCTGGTCCTACTGCCTTCTTAGAGTCAAGATTTAGTAGGATTTTTCTGATAGTACGATGGCGGATAGTGACCTCAGGCATTGATGCGTTTATTCTAGGTATCGTTGGGGGTTGTTTTCCATTGGTATCGAGTGTTGAGTTAGAGCTGAACATTTCGGCCAGCAGATCCGCTTTTTCTTTGGAAGATACGGCTGTCGTGCCGTCGGACCTCTCGAGTGGTGGTAAAGAAGAAGTTGTAAAATTATTATTTATGGCTTTAGCCAAAGACCAGAAGGTATTTGATCCAGGAGGGGCATTGACAAGCTTGTTGCATATTCTCGTGTCGTAGGATTCTTTGGCAAAATTTGATCCAGGAGGGGCATTGATTGATTCCCTCATTTTCCAGACTAACGCAAACCAATATAGTTAGGGCACGACACAATCTTATGATGAATAGACACATGAGTAAGTACATGCACTCTGTGTTTTGCGTCATGTCGATAGTCAGGAAGTGTCCAAGGAGATTACGTTTACCTTTCTAAGATCATCTGGTCTAAAATACGAAACGAAGGGTTTTATAATAACATGCTAGGATGGAATTATAAATACACTGGTTTATAGACGTTCCATACTAAAGGAGGATGTTAACATCACCTGCAGAGCGTGTGGGGCACAACCAGATATCATAATGCATCGGCGTATCCCGTCTATGTTGTGTCATTATACATAACCAGACATAACGCAGCTCTTAGGGTTTTATATTTCCATCTTAGATCTTCCTACGGCATTGACGAGCACCCTGTCATACCGTATGTTCCTCAGGAGATTAAAAGTATTGTCGAGAATGCTAGAAGTAAAATATATTGGAATTATGGCTTTTCAACAACTCGCCAAATTAAACCAAACAAGCATGGATCTAATAAAAAAAGACACTTTGTCAAGACCGTAACGCCGTGCAGAACCGTTTCTGAGTGGAATCCTGGATAATTCTATTTAAACAAAGATTTAGGGACAGGTGACCCCAGTGTGGGTACCTGGGCACCAGGGGGGGGGGGAAGGAAACGAAAAAGCCGACACCCTTGCAAAACAGGGGGATGAATCTGCGTTCACTGGACCAGAACCGGTTTTTGGAGTCACCACAAGTGCCACCAAAACAATTATTTCGGACTGGGCGGAGAGGAAAATACTCACGTACTGGTCCGACATACCAGGGCTAACCCACTCGAAGGCGTTTTTACCGTTACAACCCTCGAGAAACACAACTAAGCAGATCCTAGAATGGAGCAGAAATGACCTGCGTATTCTAACAGGACTGCTTACGGGACACTGTCGTCTAAGATACCACCTCAGAAAGATAGATCTGAACCAACAAACGGACTGTCGGTTCTGCTGCGTGGAAGGCGAAACTGCTGAACATATACTATGTTCATGCCCCAGCCTGGAAAGAAT
This sequence comes from Agelastica alni, assembly GCA_950111635.1. Classification (NCBI taxonomy): domain Eukaryota; kingdom Metazoa; phylum Arthropoda; class Insecta; order Coleoptera; family Chrysomelidae; genus Agelastica; species Agelastica alni. The sequence goes on along the minus strand of OX467718.1, from coordinate 22,813,723 downwards.
AAGGTTCAACATATTTGGTTACACTAACCTAGAACCTACCGATTTTAAAAAAATCTCACCCTATACAACCATGAACTTCGTAAGAAGGGCTGGATTGTGCGGTGAACTGTAGTCTCTAGGGGTGAGCCACAATAGACCTACTAAGGGTCGCGGTGGAGGGGCGACCACGCCCCACTCACATAAAACCTAACCTAACCTAGGGACAGGTGAAGAATAAAATTCTATTTTTTACCAATGAAGTTAAGTTCAATTGTGATAAAACAAGTAAACTGAATTGATAAATTTTAATTTAGGTGGACATAACAAAAAAGCAATGCTTATACAGTGTGGAACAGCCAAATGGAATAAATTCGATAGCGAATAAATGAGAGTATTTGTATTTTTAGATTTAAAAAAAAAAAATAATTATATATGGTGTGTCATGTGACAGTGGCCGATACCAACTTTCTTATTTTAAATACAACCCACTGTATATTATTTATTTTTTGGATTCTTCAGAAAATTCTAGACATAATTCATGTACAATGTCCCATACCTATCTTCAACTGTTTCGGAAATATTAAGTGTTTTCAGATGTATTACAAAAATTAACATTAAAAAAAGAAAATTATTTTATTTCACAAATTCGCTACATTACACTTAATACTTATTTCCCATTTAGCTCTTAATATTGGGAAAATAAGCAAAAACCATTAATGCGTTCCTTTTTACTGATATGAAATAAAAAAATACAAAAACAGTTTTGTTTATTTTCGTATAAAACTCATAGCCTTAGCAACTTGTCTGTCTGCATGACAGTAGTGATCAGTGTCAGTGCTATTGTCGTTTGAATTTCGTTAACTGTACGTAATAATATCAGAAAAATGGTTTATTTAACAGAAATGCACAAAATAACCATTCTACAAATGATCGGTTATGGAGATAACAAATGGACACAAATGGAAGTTTCTCGCTTATTTCACGAAAAATTTTTAAATTTGCCGCCTATATCCCAAGGAACATTTAGCAAAATAGAAAAACAGTTTCGCGAGCTTGGTCATGTAAGACGGACAAAAAAAGTAGTTGCCAATGAACTAAGCGATGATGCGAAATTGGATGTTATGCTTGAGTTTCAATAAAACCCACATAATTCTGGTCGAAAAGCAGCCTCACAGTTCAACATTAGCCACACATCAATTTTTTAAATATTAAAGGAAAGTAAAATGCATCCCTATAAAATGATGCCAACTCAGGAGCTTATGGAAGACGATTTCGACAGGAGAACGTATTTTTGTGAACAAATGATGGAAATGTTAGATAAAAATGTGATCCAATTGGAAGATGTTTTGTTTTCTGATTTTTTTTTTTTTTTTTTTCTTAGAGTATGAAGCCATTTTTTATTATGTGGCCAAAGTGTTTCATCTTGTGCTGTTTGACAATCTTTAGTACCTTATTCCAATTTATGTGCTGTAGTACTGTTTCGATGAGTATCTATGCGTTTGCAAATTGGTTCTGTCAGGGTCCAGGTTTCTGCTCCGAATAATAGGACTAAAAATATATAAAATTTAAGGGCCCTTAGTTAAATTTATAAGATGTATAATCTTAGCACACCAATCTCCTCATCTTATTAAATGCACTTCTTTCCTTTTTAATCCCTTCTCTGACTTTCTTGGATCAAAATACACTGCATAAATAAATAAATTTTTTAGTCAAATAAATAAATAATTTGAAATTATTTTTTTTTTTTTATGTTCTGGTTCCCACGAAAAGGGATATCCTGTAATGTTCAGAGAACATCGTGGGAACCAAGTAAAAGAAGGTAGGAGTTGGTGTTCTTCTTAAATTTCTGGAGGTTGTATGCCTCGGGGAACACCTCCCTAGGCAATGAGTTCCAAAGCCTCGAAATTCGTTGGATGAATGAGTCTTTGGAAAGTGATGTTCTGCAGGTCTCCAAAGTGACCACGAAGGGGTGTGAAGACTGAACTTGACGGGTTAATCTCGAAGAGACTGCCAATGGAGGAACGATTGTTGATATTTCAGAAGAGCATCGCCCATGAAAATATCTATAAAATAGAGACAAATCGCCAACTTTTCTACGGTGTTCCAGACAAGTGAGCGAGTTTGTAAGCGAGGCATCACCGACGAGACGAATTGCCCTTTTTTGGACAGAATCCAGTAGCTTCAGGATATGTTTAGGTGCTGCACTCCAAATATGGGAACAGTACTCCAGTACAGGTCGGATCTGTGCCTTATAGATCATAAGCAGCTGACTGGAGGTGAAATAGCTCTTGGCACGAAACAAAAAACCAAGTTTTTGGGATGCACTTTTGGCAATGGACCTCACGTGATTTTCTCAGGAAAGGTTATTGCTGATAGTAATACCAAGCATCGATATGGATGACTTCAGTGGTATGGTTACTCCTGACAAAGTTATGTTAGGCACAGTGAGATCGGCTTTTCTAGATAAAAGACATGCTTGTGTTTTGTTTGCATTGAATTCTACCAAGTTATTGGATCCCCATTCGAGAATTGTTGCTAAGTCCATATTTATATTGTTAACATTTCTTCCTCGTTCATTTCTGGTTTCACGGGCTGATATAGGGGCCCTGGAAGAGAATGCGGTATGGAGGGTACTATCATCGGCAAAGCTGTGTACGGGATATAAAGTTGCTTTCAATAGGTCGTTGATGTGAAGTAAAAATAGTGTTGGTGCTAGAATGGATCCTTGCGGAACACCAGCATTTATGAGTAGAGTGTCAGATGAGAGCACATTTACACTTCACGGTCATGTTAATCATCAAAATTGCCGCTATTGGTCTAATGAGAATCCTCACTGGATGAGACAGGAACACGCAATATCCTGAAAAAGTTAATGTTTGCTCAGGAATTGTTGGCAATCATATAGTAGGTCCCTTTTTCATTGATGGCAACTTGAATGGAGATAAATATTTAGAACTGCTCCAAAATAATGTCGTGCCAACTTTGACAAACTTATATCCTGATCCAGCAAACCCACAAGTTCCTGCCAATATACTATGGTTTCAGCAAGATGGAGCACCGCCCCATTACCAAATCAATGTCCGGCAGTACCTGAAACAAAATTTTCCAAATCGGTGGATAGGGAGGGGCGGATCGATAGAATGGCCAGCATGATATGTCAAAAGTATTGTATACAAAACTAAACCACTCAACTTACATGACTTAAAAAGACGAATCACTCTTGCGATTAGATTAGTCACGCCTGAGATGTTGAGTAACGTTAGAAGACATTTCTATACCAGATTAGCATGTTGCCAAGACGTTCGCGGCGAACATTTTGAACATCTCTTATATTGAAATTAATGTTTTTTGTTTTTTTTTTTACATTATTTGTGAAATAAAATAATTTTCTTTCTTTAATGTTAATTTTTGTAAATCTGAAAACACTTAATATTTCCGAAACAGTTGAAGATAGGTATGGGACATTGTACATGAATTATGTCTAGAATTTTCTGAAGAATCCAAAAAATAAATAATTTACAGGGGGTTGTATTTAAAATAAGAAAGTTGGTATCGGCCACTGTCACATGACACACCCTATATAATTATTTTGTTTTGAAAAAAAATGCGCATCTAAAAATACAAATCGACGTGTCCAATCGTTTTTCCCAACACGCTCTCATTTATTCGTTATCGAATTTATTCCATTTGGCTGTTCCACACTGTATATACGAAGGTACCTAAAATGATCCAAGTGCTAGCTTGTTAATGCTGATCGTGAATATTATAAAGCGAAGAGTGTTAAAAAATTCATAATCTAAAAGTAAGTTCCACAATCTAGTTCTTTGAAGTTTGAAACTAGATATGAGAATGCATAAGTCCCTAGCAGTTATTGTTACCTACTGCATTATAATCCTGCAGCTTAAGAGATGATTGAGGTGCAACGTTTCAAACATCAAATCAATATTGCCAACTTGGTCTCATTAAAGTTTTGTTAGTGTTATTAGATTGGAAGCTAATTATAACTTCCTGTGTAAGGGAATTCCAATTAAATTTATAACTTTAAAGTGAACATCCGTTAAATTTAAAAATGCTTGTATTTGGTTCGCGGCATGTAACATATTTTCATCTCTAATATTGTAAACTAAAATTTCACCGAAGGAAAGAATGTTAAAGTATTGAATAAAAAATATGGGTATAATTTTTTTTAAATGATAAAAATAAAATTTGTTATAAAATATCAAAAATCAGAAGTGAAACTTTTCATTGTATGCAAAAATTGTCAATGAGTGTACAAAAATATAACAAAACAAAGGCATCAAAATCCAATTTGTAGAAAGTTATAATCAGCTTGAATTTCAAAAAAATCGCTTGCGAGTCTCCTCCGTTATATTGAAAAATAAGTAACATGATCTGACATAAATAAAAAATTTCTTCGCGGAAAACCTCGAACTACTACTTCTTCTTCTTCTTCTTTGCCCTTTCATTCGTCCAGTTTTGAACATAGTCCTTCCCTAATATTTTCCAATCATTTCTGTTTTGTGCTTTTCGTTTTCAATGTGTTCCTCCTATCTTTTTGATGTCGTCCCACCATGTCATCTGTGGTATTCCTCTTGTTCTTTTTCCCATCCATGGTCTCCATTGTTGTATAGCAATATTTCATCTATTGTCTTTTTGTCTGGCGTTATGACCTGCGAAGCTCCATTTTAGCCTGGCTACATGTCGTCCTGCGTCTTTAACTTTTATTTTGTTTCTTATCCAGTTGTTTTGTTTTTTATCTTTTAATTTTACTCCTAGCATTGACCTTAACATGGCTCTTTGTGTCTTCACTATTTTATCCATGTTTGCTTTAGTCAAGGTCTACGTTTGGCATGCTTATGTAAGAATCGGGAGTATGCATTGATCGAATACTCTTGTTTTCAGTATTATTGGATTTTCTGGTGTTTTAGGAACCATTTTAGTTTCCCAAATCCTGCACAGGCTAATCTGACCCTTCTTTTTATCTCCGCTATTTGATTTTCCTTGTTTATATTTATTATCTGTCCCAAGTATACGTACTCGTTGACCGCTTCTATTTTCGTGCCGTCTACCGTTAGGCATCTATTATCTTGTGTGTTTGTCATCATTTTTGTTTTCGTGAAATTCATTTTTAAACCTACTTTTTCGGATTCTCTTGCTAGTTCGGCAAGTATAGTTTGTAATTGTTCAAAGGTAGATGCCATTATTACTACGTCATCTGTATATCTCAGATGGTTTAAGTTCTTCCACCACTGTAATCATTAAAAAAAAATTCGTTGTGAAAAATCTCGAACCTCCCCCGTATTATAAAAAAAATCCCTTGCGGAAAATCTCTAACCTCCCCCCGTAATATTGAGAAATAAATATCATGATCTGCCTTAAATAAATAATGCCCGGCGACTATTCTCGCGTCTCCTCTTTATGCGGATCTTCGTATACTTTTGCGGTCTCTCCCACAATATATTCGAGCCACGGGCAATTAGAAAAGGATAAGGAGCTTGCCACGTCTTTTAGTTCTCTAAAGAATACTCTGCCAGCGGTCTCTCTACTGGCAAATTATGCCCGAGCTCAGCCGTAGAGGGTAGAAGAAAAAAAATATATAAAAGTGAGCCGCGCCACCGACTTAGACGGTACAAGCCGGAAACCCCTAGGTCTTGTAGGCACTAGCTGAGCCACACGATAAACAACAACAACAATTATGGTGAACTAAATAAATAAAACTATATTTACAATTCCTGCAATATATTAATTAAGTAAAAATGATGTTCTGATTTTTTTACAACAAATTCTGTAGTTTTGTAAAGTGGATTAAACGAATTTAATACACTTTTCTTAAAATAATATTTAAATTAATTATAACAATCTTTTAGACAATAATAAAAACCTAATGATGTACAAAAGAGAATTAAAAACAAAAAAAATGTTTACAATATTTAAAATTTCAAAAATAATTGGTTTTATATAGAATTCCTGATAGCAAAAGATTAAAAAAAATACAAAATAAATGGACTTGCACAAAAATAATAATTTGAAACCATCACAATAATTACATAATGTATATTCGGTAATGTATACCTTCAGATTCAACTTGGAGCAGGTACAAATTTAATGAAAATAATTTGTTACTTTTAAACTATTGAAAACACTTAGATCAAGCACATAATAACTGATAAGTTGATAAAATTAAACTCAATACTATGTAACCAATTGAAAACTTCATTGAGACGTCACTGTTACATCGATGATCCAAGAAACAGAAACACCAAGTAGTATTATCATAATAGTTTCTGCTAAAAACACCAAGCAAGTCTTTATAACACTGAAATTTATCGTCGATATGGATGATGGTTATGGAACGGCACGTGCTAATCAACAATGGCTTCCCTCAAATAAATCCCGCTAGCGGCTATTTTAACTCGAAGCCAAAATCCAAAATATCAACAAGGAAGGTAAGATAGAATGGTCAAGTTAAAAATTAAGTGGTTTTTCTTCAAAATCCAATTAAGATGGCCCAAATACAGCCAGATATGAAGATAAAACCGTAGAGGTTTTGCACACTTGTTAATATCACACGACAATACTAAAAATCCTCACTACCGACTCCCAAGACTGAAACCAAGCGACTCACTCCAACTACTCACTCCCAGGCCGGATATCAGAAAAAGACACGGGACACGCGTCAGCCAACCTTCGCAAATCTATGTTCCCAACTCATAATCGCGCTCTTCCGTGTTGATAGCCAGCCCATCCACACAGAAAAGCAAACCAAACAATAATATAGCTGACAACACACGACAATCGAAGCCAAAAATCAAGGCGAAATCTAATAACAAAGACCCCCACTCCATTTCCACCGATTAACAAAAATGTCACAGCCATTAATAATTAAATCCTATGTATGATATTAGTTTTACCTGTATCTTGTTTGTTTGCTCGTATGTATGTTTGAAACTGACTCTTTGGCCTCGATTTTGCTCTACTTAAAGCGATCAGATTTAATTTAAACTTTGCACACCTGTCAAAGACCGCCGACAATGCAATAATTCGATGAAAATATCCGATTATCCTGATTAATTTCACCAGGATTCATAAATTTCTTCAGGGATCCCTTGCATGAGAGGAGGAGAGATAGAACTAGTGCGTGAACTACGCATGCGCGCAAAACAAAAATTAACACAGTTCATCGCATCGGTGGTTCAGTGGTACAATGATCGCCTGCCACGCAGACGGCCCGGGTTCGATTTTCGGCCAATGCATTTTTTTGGGCTTTTACCATTTAATACATAATTTCTTAGGTGAGTAAAACAAATAGAACTAAAAAGCGAAAAATAAATTATAGTTTAAAAAAACTTAATTACTGACGAGAATATTAATGTCACTGTTTTAAAAGCGTGGGGTGCTTGTATGACATTTTTAAACTAATTTTGCGTTTCGTAATAAAAGCACCCCACGATTTTAGAACAGTGACATTAATTTTCTTTTCAGTAATTTTATTATTATCATTATTCTTTACTTTTTAGTTGAATTTAGTTTAGTTGAAAACTGTATGCAAAGATATTGATTAAAAGAGTGACGAATGTAACTGAGAAAATGATATGGGATGTGCAAGCGGAATTTAGAAGAGGAAAGAGATGTATGGATCAGTTCTTTTCATTACGAGGTGTAGTCGAAAAATTCTTGGCTAGAAGTCAGAAGGTCTATTGCGCTTTTATAGACTTAGGAAAGGCCTATGACAGAGTGGTGAGGAGTGAATTGTGGTCGACATTATCTCGGTATGGGGTAAGCGGTAGTTTAATACGAGCACTGGAGTCACTATACAAGGATTCCACTGCTTGTGTCAGGATAAACGGAGCTTACACGGACTGGTTTAACATTGAAAAAGGTGTGAGACAGGGATGTAAACCATGGCTGTTTAACTTATACATAGATTATTTAAAATATTAAAAGAGATTGAAAGAGAGTGCGTATGGATTGAAAATGACTGATTTGATCGTCAAATGCCTTCTTTACGCCGATGATCAAGTCATATTAGCGTCATCAGAAGAGGCGTTGCAGGCGATGGTTAATGTTATGCATGATGCTCTGAAAATCAAAGAGATAAAAAAAAATGTAAGAAAAACAAAAGTAATGGTTTTTAAAAGAGAAGAAAGCATGGCAAACTGTGAAGTTCTGATTAAGGGAGAAAGAGTGGAACAAGTAAATGAGTTTGTATGCCTGGGTTCAAAATTTACGTAAGATGGAAAGTATGACAGTGACATTGAGCGAAGGGTGTTGGCAGAAAAACAAATGAATGGGACACTGCATAGCTTCATGAACACCCAGAAAGTGTCAAAAAAGGCACGTCTGGCTGTGCAAAGAGGAGTGTTGGTTCCTACACTTATGTATGATAGTGAATTTGGTAAAAGAAGCATAAAAATAGGTTTAATGCTGTGGAGATGAGTAGTCTGGGAAGTATAGCCAGAGTGACTCGGTTGGATAAAGTAAAGAATAGTGAGATAAGAAAAAGATGTGGTGTAAAAGAAGACGTGGTAACAAAGATAGATAAAGGAATGCTTAGATGGTTTTGACACGTAGAATGGATGGATGAAGAAAGATTGACGAAACAAATTTATAAGGCGAGTGTGAATGGACAGGTCGGTAGAGGTCGACCTCGGAGAAAGGCCAGGTCAGGAGTACCAACAACCGACGAGCATGTATGAGAGCACTGATGAAAGTAGAAGAAGCAGAAGATGTCTGTAAGAACCGTAGCAAGTGGAGGGAAGTGGTCTCTGCCTATCCCTACGGAAAGAGACTTATTTCAACTATTTAAATCGAAATTTCAGAATTTTTATATTATCCACTTCAATTGTTGAGCAGTGTACTTCAAAAGCTAGACTAATGATTATTGTTTTAAATCATTGGGGTTCTGTAACTTAAAATACTCACTACTAAATTAAATAGCGAACATTTTTAAATTTTCTTGAAATATTAGCAGTATTTTTGAAAGAACAAAAAAAAGATATACTAGTAAGTATTTTTTGTGATATACCACTTTATGAAGGTTGCCTTTTGAAAAAATTTAAAATGGCATCTGTAAGTTTAACGATAAAGTTATACAAAAGTTAAGCTAATGATTAATGTTTTAAATTATTGAGGTTCTGTAACTAAAAATACTCACTTTTTGTGTTAACAAAGCTCTAACCACCTGGTTAGCGACATCGTCCAAACATCTTTCATATTGTTTTCTGGACTCTTCCGCCTGTCTATGTAACGCTGCAGCGTGTGCCTGCAAAATTCCCTCGGGATTATTGTCTCTGCCCGCTTGTTCCAGTTGTTGGCGTAACGTCGCTATTTCCGCATTCAAACGGCTTATCGTACTTTGATATTGTTGGCAACGATTCTGAAACAAACAAATAAATAGCATCCAAGAATTTACTATAAAACGAATAGAGTAAAAATCGAGATGGTTCTATATTGCTAGCAGTTAGCAATACGATCAAATGCGCACAAACTCTTGGCCTCGTCGTCGAAATATACAAAGTAATTTAATTTTTTTAAAATACACGTTTGCAGATGTGTCTTATTTCTCTTTAAATGATTACATTAAATATATACTGTCGACAAGCAAAACAGGGAGGAATCTAGAAGATGGGCGAAGAAGAAGTTATTATTATTAATATTATTATAACATATAAACAAGGGCTATATTACCCAAAAACTGTAGATAATATACAAATTAATTACCTACTAGCAAATTAATACATAAATTGAAAATAAAAAAAAAAGATAACAAAACAAAAGTACAATACTTGGTATTGGATAAATATTAAATTAAAAGTTATTGATATACAGTGTGGAACAGCCAAATGGAATAAATTCGATAACGAATAAATGAGAGCGTGTTGAGAAAAACGCTTGGACACGTCGATTTTTATTTTTAGATGCGCATTTTTTTCAAAAAAAAATAATTATATAGAGTGTGTCATGTGACAGTGGCCGATACCAACTTTCTTATTTTAAATACATTATATACATATATATATATATATATTATTTATATACATATATTATTTATTTTTTGGATTCTTCAGAAGATTCCAGACATAAAAAAAGAAAATTATTTTATTTCCATATTCGCTACATTACACTTAATACATTGCCGCTATTGATCTAATGAGAATCCTCACTGGATGAGAGAGGAACATACGCAATATCCTGATAAAGTTTATGTTTGGGCAGGAATTGTTGGAAATCATATCGTAGGTCCCTTTTTTATTGATGGCAACTTGAATGAAGATAAATATTTAGAACTGCACCAAAATAATGTCGTGCCAACTTTGACAAACTTATATCCTGATCCAGCAAACCCACAAGTTCCTGCCAATATTCTATGGTTTTAGCAAGATGGAGCACCGCCCCATTACCAAATCAATGTCCGGCAGTACCTGAACCAAAATTTTCCAAATCGGGTAGGGATGCGCGGATCGATATAAAGGCCAGCACGATCTCCTGATTTGACGCCATTAGACTTCTTTTTGTGGGGATATGTCAAAAGTATTGTATACAAAACTAAACCACTCGACTTACATTGACTTAAAAAAACTAATCATGCTTGCGATTAGATCAGTCACGCCTGAGATGTTGAGTAACGTTAGAAGACATTTCTATACCAGATTAGCATATTGCCAAGACGTTCGCGGCGAATATTCTGAACATCTCTTACATTGAAATTAATGTTTTTTTGTTTTTCTTTACATTATTTGTAAAATAAAATAATTTTCTTTTTTTAATGTTAATTTTTGTAATACATCTGAAAACACTTAATATTTCCGAAACAGTTGAAGATAGGTATGGGACATTGTACATGAATTATGTCTAGAATCTTCTGATGAATCCAAAAAATAAATAATATACAGGGGGTTGTATTTAAAATAAGAAAGTTGGTATTGGCCACTGTCACATGACACACCCTATATAATTATTTTTTTTTGAAAAAAAATGCGCATCTAAAAATACAAATCGACGTGTCCAAGCGTTTTTCCCAACACGCTCTCATTTATTCGTTATCGAGTTTATTTCATTTGGCTGTTCCACCCTGTATAAGGCGGTCCAGTCTATTTTTAAATATGTTAGTAGAAGACGAGTATATGACACACAGGCACCTGTGACAATAACTGTCATTTGCTGTCTTCTATTTAATTAATTACGAAATCCGCTAGATTTTACGTGTGAATAAGACCGTGGTGTGAATATTGGTGTTCATAATAATAAAAAATGGATGGTGATAGCGATATGGATATCAGTAACACTCCTCCGAAGCTGCAGGAATTGGCAACTATGGCCACCATTGCCCAGAAATCATGAATTTTATTCGAAAAACAATACAACACATTCATTACTTTCATAAAGGTATGTAGGGGTCGATTAAAAAATGTAATATGCACCTCGGCTACCAATTTGCATAAATGACTACAATATAAAGTTTTTCGTCCTTGGTACATAAATAACTATTATCGTACTAATTTCCGGATGAAAAATCGACCACTTTGAAGGCATGTATTTTTCGTTCACAGACATTTTTCGTCCGCTTTAGTCACTATAATACGGCGCGGTGCAAGAGCAGAGATTGGGTCATTTTCGTAAATCCACGATTTAATAAAAACATAGGCGCCTGTCATTTGCTGTTAAAAAATTAATTCCGCTAGATTTTACGTGTGAATAAGACCGTGGTGTGAATATTGGTGTTCATAATAATAAAAAATGGATGGTGATAGCGATATGGATATCAGTAACACTCCTTCGGAGCTGCGGGAATTGGCAACTACGGTCACGTTGAATTTACTCCCCCAGAAATCACGAATTTTATACGAAAAACAATACACTACATTCATTTTGGTTTCGGTTTCGGCTGAAAATTTAAGTCGGACATTAACTATAATGCACAGCCACATGTTTCCGTAGGTACCGGATTTAAATCCCATAAAGCATGTAAGAGACATACTTCAACAAATAATTTTGAAAAGTGGCAGGAACTTTAAGAACCGTCAACAATTATTTAAGGTTTTGCAAAAAACATTGATACCTTAACAAGAGATAGATATCATGATTCTAAAAAAATTAAAATTAAAAATTTGTATTGTGTACTAAAATCTATCTTTACACATATACCGAAAGATAACTCATGTTAATGAACTAAAGTAGTTGAAGTAAATAATAAAAATATGTATTCATATTATACAGGGTGTTTTAAAAAAAAGGTAACCCCTTCTCAAGGATAGATAAAAATCTTAAAGTTAATTGCGGTTTGCTTAGTAAAAAAATTTTCGTAACGCCATCCGAATTCAATATAGAGAGCGTTGAAGAAAAAAAATTTATACACATTTATTACGATTTTGCCGAAACTACTGAAAACATTGTAATGAAATTTTATACGAATATGTTTCAGAAGCTGACACTCACAGTAGTGTTGAACATAACTTTTTTAAGGTAAGATTTATTAATCAAAATTTCAAGTAAACTTAAACATCATTTAATTTTACACCAAAAAGGTACTCCCGGTAAAACTCGATACTGTGTACCGTTTTCGGAATATTTTGATTTGAAAATTATGAAGTAATAACCAAATTTTTTTTCGTCAACACCCTTTATGTTAAATAATGGCGTTACAAAAGTTTTTTACTAAGCAAACCCCAATTATTTTTTAGTTTTTTACTTATCCTAGAGACGGCGTCACCTTTTTTTGAAACACGCTGTATTATCTATTAAACATGAACCAAAATGTAAACATGTTAATGACTTACTCTTGTAAATAAACTTATTATTATTACAAGATTAGTAATTAATTCGTAATTAAAAAATCTTATATTGAACGTTAAGGAAATCAGTTTTTCTACATTATCAACAAACAGGCTTCTCCGACGATAGTTAATAACTCAAGCTAAAACCAATGAAATCCATGTAACCACATTAAAATTGATTTTTATTTTCCCGCACTAGTTTGGGTCGAAACTGAAATGAGTGCGGAAAAGTGGGTGAAAACGCACAAATGTAGAAAAATAATCTTTTTACCGAGACATAATTTTCCGCTTACTTTAAACAAATCAAATATTGTCTGTATGTCAAAATGTTTTGAGTCACATTACACCTTAGGCAGTCCTTCTTCTTCTTCAAGTGCCATCTCCTCATAGAAGGTTGGCTATCATCATAGCTATTTTCACTTTTGATGCTGCAGCTCTAAATAACTCTGAAACTACAGTTGTACCATTTTCTCAGGTTATTTAACCAGGAAATACGTCTTCTTCCTATACTTCTTTTCCCCCGTATCTTTCGCTGCATAATATTCTGCAACAATACATATTTCTCTCCCCACATCACGTGGCCCAGAAATTGCAGCTTCCTTATTTTAATTGTGTTCAATATTTCCTTTTTCTTTCTCATTCTTCCCAGTACCTCCTTATTTGTTCCCATGTCTACCCAACTTATTCTAATGATCCTTCTATATGAACACATCTCAAATGCTTCCAGTCGATCACTTATATTTTTCTTTAACGTCTGCAACACCAAGAAAACGTAGCATGTCTTTTCTCTAGAAAAGCCGATCTCACTGTGCCCAACATAATATTGTCAGGAGTAACCATACCACTGAAGTCATCCATATCGATGCTTGGTATTACTATCAGCAATAACATTTCTTGGGAAAAGGTTCATTGCTAAATGTGCATTCCAGAAACTTGGCTTTCTGTTTCTTGCCAAGAGCTATTTCACTTCCAGTCAGCTGCTTATGATCTATAGGGCACAGATCCAACCTGTCCTTAAATACTGTTCCCATATTTGGAGTGCGACACCTAAACATATCCTAAAACTATTGGATTCCGTCCAAAAAGGGCAATTCCTGGTCGGTGATGCCTCGCTTAAAAACTCGCTCACTTCTCTGAAACACCGTAGAAAAGTTAGCGATTTGTCTCTATTTTATAGATATTTTCATGGGCGATGCTCTTCTGAAATATCAACAATCGTTCTTCCTTTAGCTGTTTCTTCGAGATTAACCCATCAAGTTCAGACTTCCAATTCCGATTTCCAGAAATTTAAGAAGAACACCAATTTCTACCTTTTTTCCCTTGGTTCTCACGATGTTCTCTAAACATTACAGGATATCCCTTTTCGTGGGAACCAAAACATAAAAAAAAACTCAATATTCTGAGTCCAAGTTGTGAGTTAAGATCTCTACTGCATAACACATTTCTCATTCTGTCAAATATGGTTCTGGCTTGTCCAATTCTTGATTTAATTTCTTCAGTGTACTCATTACCTTCATTGACAGTTGTTCCTAAGTATTTGTACTCACTGACTTTCTCTATTAGTTTTCCGTTGATCTATAAGTTTTTCTGTTGCTGAACAAATTTTGTAATGTTCATAAATTTGGCCTGTTTAATATTTAAGGTAAGTCCACTCTCCTCGCTGCTCGTTACTACTTGATCAACCAAGCTCCACGTTCCCCACGTATAAATAAACAGCAATCCCCATATGAGACTAAATAAAAAAACATTTATAATCTGATCCAAAGTACTGTCAAAGAATGGGATTAACAAACGTAGGAAATGAATTGGAAAATGAGTTAACTACTACCTAATCTCAATTTAATAGCGAACATATTTAAATTTTTTTTAAATATTAGCAGTATTTTTGGAAAAAAAAAAGAAAAGATATACCAGTAAGTATTTTTTGTGATATACCACTTTATAAAGGTTGCCTTTTAAAAAAATTTAAAATGGCAACTGTAAGCTAAACGCTGAAGTTACACAAAATGGATGTGTCCTCTTAAAAATCCTATTAATCCCGCTTGTAATTCTGTAATGTTAAAGTTATTCGTTGTGGGAAAATCATCCTTTTCCAAATTTGTTCGCAATCCGGTATATTTTTCAACGAGCAATTAATAAGGACCGAATTTCAACGTTGTACGCTTTATGATTCACAAAAAGAACTACGTTGACAAACCAAGTCGATGCGAAATCGAATGTGGTATGTCGCATGTTTCTCGCGAATGAATTATTCAATGACCTCATCAAAATTATGCTTTTGACCCTTTTTCTCTCTCCAGAAAGTCCATTCCAACAAACAAAATTACCGATAAACATAACCGTTATGCTTTCTGCTCTCCGTAGGAGTTTAATTGAAACAGCGTTTGCGGGATGCGGTTGTTTTCTTTTCTACTTTCGGGATCGTTTACGTTAATGAATTTATTGATCAATTAAAGACACGCGTTTTTGCGGTTTTCGTGATTGCGTTTTATGTAACAAAATGCGCTAGCGGAAATGATTTGGTAATATTTAATTTATTAAACCAAAAGTTTTTTTATTTTATTTTTTTTTACTTAAAATAGTCGCAAAAAGGGTAGACCTATCGTGTGAGCCGCGGACGGGCCCGCACTGCAAACATTAAAAGGGAGATGGATTATAGAAAGAAGATGATTGCGAACCCGCTTTTTAAAAAGTTGTAGGTCATAGTTCTCTGAAAAAACTGATTTTGAAAGCTTGTTCCATTCTGTCGCAGCCCTGTAAAAGAAGGATTCTTGATGGAGATTGGTCCTTGTAGTGTCAATCTTGAGAGTAAATGGGTGAGACTGATCAGCGTGCCGAGTTCTTCGGCCAAATGTGGCCAGTGGTGGTACAAGAGTTTTTATTTCTCTGGAGCATCTGCCATGGAAATATCTGTAGAGTAATGATTGGTCTGCAACTCTTCTTCTATGTTCTAGTGGGTGAAGGGTATCTGTGAGAGTTGAGCTGTTTATCAACCGAATGGCCCTTTTTTGAATGGAATCTAGAAGACGAAGAGAATGCCTTGGTGCTGAACCCCAAATGTGCGAGCAATACTCCAGTAGAGGTCGGATTTGAGCCTTGTACGTCGTCATTAGTTGCTTAGAATTAAAAAACTTGCTAGCTTTCCACAGAAAACCTAGCCTCTGGCTTGCTGACTTTGCGATGTTAGCAACATGGTCATGCCAAGACATATTATTAGACACCGTGACTCCCAAAATCGAGATGGAGGGACTTGATTTAAGGGTATTTCCGGACATTGTGATAGAGTGATTTGAGGAATTTACTTTTTTGGAAAACGTGGCGCTTTGGGTTTTCTGGGCGTTGAACTGAACAAGATTGTTGGCTCCCCACTCGAACATTACGATTACGATTACTTCAAAATCTCCATTGTTGGAGTCAATCTGTTCCTGCATGAGTCTATTTGCATTATTTTATTTCTTGAAAAAGAAAAGGTACTTAAACTTGAGATTAACTATTATTTTGTTTTTGACCTAATCTACCACTTTACTAATTACTACCATAAATAGGTTGGAAGCATTTGAATTGTGGCGCTACTGCAGAATGCTGCGTGTGACATAGACATCCCATACAACTAACGTGAAAGTGCTGAAAAGAATAGTCACATATCGTGTTTTGATGTACAGCATCAAAAAAAGAAATCTGTCATACTTTGGTCATGTAGTTCGTAGTTCCAAGTTTTCTCTCTTGTACTTTTTACTCTCGAGAGAGTATGGTGACATCATGTCTCAATTGCTCGGATCGTAGTTCTCCATCCTTCTCTTTCTTGAGCTGCACGAGAAGCTTCCTGCAGACCATGACCAATGATTTCTTTGGTTTGATCAACCCAGCGCGTCGGAGACCTTCCTCTTGGTCATTTACCATTGATTTTTTCCTCTACAATAAGTTTTTCCAGCCCATTCGTTCTTCTTGAAATGTATCCAAAATATCGTATGTATGATTGGTTTATCCTGGTTGATAGCCTTGAGGAGATTTTTAGTTTCTTAAGAATTGACACGTTAGTACGGTGTTCTGTGTGATATTCGCAGCATTCTTCTGTAGGCCAACATTTCAAAAGCATCTATTATTCTTCGCATGGCCATTTTTTGCAGGTCTCAGAGGCATATGTGGCAATAGGAAAGATCAAGGAGGTCCCAAGTTTAAACTACTTAAATTATTAATCCAAGGAAAAGTAGAACGAAAACGCTGGATTGGCCGAATAAAACTTTCATGGTTACGCAATGCTCGCCATTGGACGGGACTACAAGTTGAGGATGTACTAACAAAGCTGGATTACAAAAGATCAGAGTTTGAGCCTTGTGTTTTTATCAAGTTTGATAAAGGTCCGATGACAGTCTTTGCCTTAAATGTTGATGATATTTTTATTTTTTTTTAATAGTAAATCAGAACCAATTATCCTGAAGAATTAGCATTAAACTTTAGATTAAAAGATCTTGGTCAAGCTAAACAAATTCTTGGTATGAATATTTGTATTAATAAAGCAAAGAATAAGACCAAAAGCAGTACATTGATTAATTGTTATCTAGGTTCGAAATGACAGACACCGGAAATGTGCTAAGCGTATTTTAAAGTATTTGCAAAAGACTAAAAATTTGTGTTTTAAATATAAGAAAAGTCCAGACAGATTACGGGGTTATGTAGATGCACACTGGGGTAGTAATTCTCATGATAGAAAGTCCTATACCGGTTTTTGTTTTGTTCTTTCAGATTGCGCCGTGTCTTGGGAGAGCTGCAAACAAAAGACTGTTGCCCTCTCCAGCACTAAGGCTGAATATATGGCTTTAGCAGAAGCAGCTAAAGAAGCTATATATTTGCAAAATCTGTTAAGAGAATTAACAGGCTCTATTGACTGCATTTTATTGTATAGTGATAGTCAAAGTGCTCTTAAACTTGGATCAAACCTTATGTTTCACAAGAGAACTAAGCACATAGATGTGCGTCACCATTTTATTAGAGAAACGATAGCATCAGGTTTGATCAAGGCGAAATACTTGCAGACAAATTATATGCCTGCAGATATTTTGACAAAAAGTTTAAGTTAAGCTTAAGCACTATAAATTTTTAAAACTAACAGGTTTTGAGACTATAAGTGTGATTTTTTTTTTGTATGTTAATGTATTTCAAAGTAGTGGGGGTGTTATAAAGAATTTAAAATACATACTTTACGTATATTAATAAAGTTCAGTTCATTTTCTAACGCCGAAGAACCACCGTGTTTTACTCTCTAAACCCTTTTTTTAACAAGGTTAGGTTAGGTTTAATGTCTTCTCTTGGCGGGACAGTTGTGGCGAGGATAAAAATCACATAATTCGCGGAACGCTTCTCGATTGAAGCACTGATTTATAAAATAAAATTTGACGCTATAACCTTCCATGGTGATTTGTCATACACTACCGAACAATTCACAACAAATTTGATAAACGTTGCGTTAACAACATGGCCGCTATTACCTAACAAGTTTCGAGCGTCCCGATTAAAGATCCTTTATCTACAGTTCACTTTTCGTAGCCTATTTAATTATATCTCTACTTTACTGCTTAATTTACACCAGAATTCGTTAGGTAAGTTTACTCCTTGCTTTTAACGAGCGTCGTTATACTAAAAAATACTGAAAAATCAGCTGACAACGAAAGGAAAAGCATTTCCACGTCGTAGTTAATACGATTTCCGCCTCTGTCGTTCATCGTCCCGTTCGTCGGTCTATGTCATAAACCGATAAAGCTTAATTAGTGGAAGAAGAGATAGTGCGCTTAATGTCGCAGAAGGGTAAAGGGAAATCGACCTTAGTATATTACCCCCTGTCGAGCCAACTATACAGGGTGTTGCAGTGTTAAGGTCGCCTTGATATTCGGACATATTTTTTGTTTGGTAGTCCTGAAAGATTCTTGTGGCGACAGCGTAAATGTGTAAGCAAAATATATTCCCAATGTTTATTAATCTTTCTTTGTTACACCAGCTCAATTTTTTACGTCAGTAGTTTTTTGTTATTCACTTAGAACCCACATTGTATGTTACTGTATTTTCTGATATTTTTAGTTTAGTACAAAAAAACTCTTTACAAAAACATTTAAAAAATATGTTTTTATTTGATTGGTTTCAAGCTCTCAAGAAAATGTATTTATTTATTTATTCATAAACGGGCAAACAACTCTTTTCAAAATATAGACAATATACAATATGAGAAATATTATAAAAAATATAAAAGATACTAATATATATCACAAGGTATCACAGAGTAGCTACTCCATCAAGCTCACACCATTTGAATTAACTGGATTACCCAGTCTCAAAATACGTGATATGCTGCTATTGTAGCCATAATTAGTATGGTGAAAGGGAATGCTAAAAAGTTCACAACTACGTGTTGGTACGAGTGCGTTTTGATAAGTCAGTGACTTTTTGAATAAAACAAATTTTTTTCCGCAAATAAACATTTTATTTTTCTACATAATCACCTTTTAGCTCGATACATTTAGTCCAGCGTTTTTCTAATTTTTTTATTCCCTCCAAATAATAGGTTTTTTCAAAGCTCTCAAAATACGCGTTTGTTTCGGTAATGACTTCTTCATTCGACTCAAATCTCTTACCGCCCAGCCATTTCTTTAGGTTTGGAAACAGAAAATAGTCGCAGGGGGCTAAATCTGGAGAATATGCTGGATGGGGTAGCAGCTCATATCCCAATTCGTGGATTTTGGCCATCGTGACTAGACAAGTGTGCACACGTGCATTGTCTTGATGGAACAACACTTTCTTCTTCGCCAAATGCGGCCGTTTTTGCTTCAAATCAACGTCGAATCTGTTCAAAAGCTTTGAATAATATTCGCCGGTGATCGTTTTACCTTTCTTGAGGTAATCGATGTGAATGACACCGCGTACATCCCAAAAAACTGTGGCCATGACCTTGTTGGCTGACAGACTCTGTTTCGCCTTCTTTGGTCCACGTTCACCCCGAGCAATCCACTGTTTCGATTGTTTCTTGGTCTCTGGCGTGTTGTGATGGATCCATGTTTCATCCACAGTAACAAAACGGCGCAAAAATTCGTCCGGATTACGACTGAACATCGCTAAACACTCTTTTGAAGTGGTCACACGATTGCGCTTATGGTCGAGTGTGAGCAATCGCGGCACTCATCTCGCAGAGAGTTTTTCCATGTCCAAATATTCGTGTAAAATATGATGTACCTGTTCAGTTGAGATACACCTACAGCATGAGCCAACTCACGCACTTTCATTCTCCGATCATCCAATATCATTTCATGGATTTATCGACGATTTCCGGCGTGATCACTTCTTTTGGGCGACCTGGAAGTTCGGCGTCATTAGTGCTGGTACGACCACAACGGAACTCTGTAAACCACTTCTTCACCATTGAAATTGATGGTGCAGAGTCCCCGTAGTATTTATCAAGTCTTTCCTTAGTTTCAGTGATGGATTTTGTACGTAAAAAGTAATGCTTAACCAGCACACGAAATTCACTTTTTTTCATTTTCGTAAAAATTCACGAGGTTGTCTGTTTTGAACGGCTATCAAACATCAACTGCACGACATAGCTTGCTCAAAATTAGAAAGTTGCCCACTGATAGATTATAGTTGACGGCAGCACTGTAGCATTTGGAGTAACTGCGCGGGAAATTCAAAAAGTCACAGACTTAACAAGCTGTCCTCGTATTATATGGAATCTAAAACTGATTTGTGCCAACAAATATGGACATCATGTTATGCCATAAATTAATTTGTATAATAAAATTAAATCAGTTCGATTTCGGCTAGTTTCTAAGGTATTAATCGAAGTATGCTTCAAGATTTGGGAATAATTGTATGTATAAGCCTCGTATAAGCCCAGTTTATAGGCAATACATCTCAAAAACTTGTTTTGTATACGCTCAAGATGATGAATATGAACTTGGCGTTAGTATTAATTGGTGTTTAAAGTAAATTACATAAATGTTTGTATTTGAAAATGAAAAGACAAAAATTGACGCTCGACAACAGATGTATCACGATCATATTTAGTGCATCGTACTAAGGTAAAGGATGTGATAGCACGTGTCGCCAATTTAAAGTAGACTTGGACAGGATACGTCGCCAGACAGGAAAATACAAGATGGACAAAACATATTCTACAATGGAGATCTAGACTCTTCTTAGGAAGCATCGGACGGCCACGAAGAAGGTAGATTGACGATATGAGAGAAAGCAGGAAGAAACTGGCACCAAATGGCAAGGGATAGGTTGAAGTGGAGAAGACGAGTGGAGGCCTATGTCCGAGAGTGGACCGAAAAAAGGCTCCTAAAGAAGAGCAAAAGAAAGCGTAATTTCCTGCTTTAGTGACCGTTTTGTATAAACCGAGAAACATTTTGTTGCTGACCGAAATATTTATAAAGAATTGACATAAAGACAGCTAAAAAATTTGAACTTTGATGATTAAAGGATTTTGCTGCCGCTCAGAATATTGATGAAAAGTATTCTGAGAGTCAGTAACAAAACGGTAAATAAGGATATGCAGATTTTTTTGACCAAAAATAATTTTTTTGTTTACGCCACTTTGATTCCCGATTATTTTAAACTTTAACGATTGAAGGATTTTATTGGTTGCAAAATAAGCGGCCAATCATCTTGTTACTGGCTCTTGGCACACTTTTCATTAATATTCTGAGCAGCATAAAAATCATTCAATACTAAAAGCAAATAGTAATTAGTAACTTATTTATTTTTGCTTACTTTGCAAAACTCACTTGTTAGGCTGAATCTTCGTTTATCCACACATGCAATTTTTTCTATTAAAGCGAAAATAAAAGAACTGCGTTTATGATTTATGTGTCCTAAAATAATTATTTAAATTACTATTTCCAATGCAAAAAATTTAAAAAAAAATTTGTCTTCTATATGTGTTTGGTAGATTTTTCAAAAACTGGTATGGTAAATCAAATTTTATTTTAAAAGTAAACATTTTTATCTCGATCAATATTTAATATGCTGTGAACTAGATAAATAATCAATCCCTTGATGAATTAGTGAGTATTATTTACTTATTTGTCACATTCGAAATCAATAGCTGTGACCGAAGCAAAGAGACAACTGACTACAAACGTTTCAGTACAAATCCACCCTTTGCATGTTTATACAGGCCACATAATCTGCTACTTGCTTGCTTATACACAACGCACATACAAACAACGAAGCAGCGTTGGACGCAAAGTACGGCTGGTTTGCCGATGAGTCACATCAAGTTGCGATTGTTATCAAGTGAAGGTGGGAAAATCCGTAATTTTTCCAAACGAGCAGTGCTAATGAAAATCATTCAAAGACTTCTGGGATTTTCTCAACATAAAAAATAATCGTTCGTTGTGTATATACTTACAATGAAAAATATTTTTTTAATCGGTACAAACATTAAGATTTGTGAATCGAAGCATATCTTGTAGGCTTTCTAATGTATCATAAGCTGCATAAATTGTTATTGTTGACTGTATAATTGTCTGTTTATATTTGTACTCAAAAGAGTGATTTTCTTATAATTACTTCCCGTTCCGCTAGCATCGGGCAGTGACACAGTATGTATATACTGCTCTCCTCTTTCTTTCCGCATAGTCGACAGTTTTTCTCGGCCGCCAGTTTGAAGAGGTGCGCACTTAGTGCGACGTGACCAGTGAGCAAGCCAAGCGTGCAGCTTATCCTACTCCGGTTCATCGTCCAGAGTGCGTCTGCCCTCTTCTGGAGTTTTTTCATTAGCTGTCTTGATGTTCTGCAGCCAGTGTTTGCATTCCACTGAGAGATATGTTCTTGCTTAAGGATTAAGGATTCGCTTAACTTATAAGCGAAAATATTACTTAGATGTCTTTACCACTAGGTGCATGTGATAATTTATGATGATCCTAAACAGACGTCTTGAATGCTTGCCCTTAAAATCGTAATAAATGTATAAAACACCGGTTTTACGAAAGCAGGGTGGAACTAACAAAAGAAATAGTAACAAAATCTAACAATTAAGTAACTAACTCAAGTAGAGGGTAGATATTTAATTTTTTTTCAGTTGGGATTGGTAAGAAAAATAAGTCCTCTTTAATTTCTATTTTTTTTATACTGAACATAACAAGGAAAATATATTTTTATAATGAATGATTTGATCGTCAAATGCCTTCTTTACGCCGATGATCAAGTCATATTAGCGTCATCTGAAGAGGAGTTGCAGGCGATGGTTAATGTTATGCATGATGCCCTAAAAAACAAAGGGATAAAAATAAATGTAAGCAAAACGAAAGTAATGGTTTTTGAAAAAGATAAAAGCATGACAAACTGTGAAGTTCTGATTAAAGGAGAACAAGTAAATGAGTTTGTATACTTGGGTTCAAAGTTAACGAGAGATGAAAAGTATGACATTGAGCGAAGGGTGTTGGCAGGAAAACAAATGATGGGACACTGTACACCTTTACGAACATCTAGAAAGTGTCAAAAAAGGCACGTCTGGCTGTGCATAGAGGAGTGTTGGTTCCTACACTTATGTATGGTAGTGAATGTTGGGTTTGGCAGAAGAAGCATGGAAATAGGATTATGCTGCGAAGATAGGTAGTCTGAGAAGTATAGCTTAAGTGACTTGATTGGATTAAGTTAAGAATAGTGAGATAAGAGAACGCTGTGGCGTAAAAGAACATGTGGTTAGAAACAAATTTATAAGGCGAGTGAGAATGGAAAAGTCGGTAGAGGTCGACCTCGGCGAACATCGAGAACATTGTTTTGAAGAAAGGTCAGGTTAAGAGTACCAACAACCGACGAGTATGTATAAGAGCACTAATGAAAGTAGAGGAAGTAAAAGATGTGTGAAAGAACTGTAGCAAGTAAAAGGAAGTGTTTCTGCCTACCCCTACGGAAAAAGGCGTGACTATATGTATTTACGTATATTTTTTGCAATGTAGAAAATCTTTAACAAACTTCTCAATAATTCTAGTTAATTGTTTTATAATTTTTAATTAGTACTACATATAAAATAAAAAAAAATACATCTAATAAAGTTAAAAAATGAATTGCCATTAATCTGACATTTTAAATATCATAAGCTTAACCATTCATTACTCCAAGCCTATTAACAAATATAAAGTAGTTACTTTTTATCTCTGAATTAAAACAGAATCGTGAACCGTCAGTCCATTTTAATTAATTGCCCCCGAAATAAGATATACTAGTCTACAAAACAAAAATATACCTTCTACATTTCGGTCCTTCCCATCAACGCAACGATTCAAATGTAGACGATGATGACAAAAGACCAAATCCTAGTGTATTGTTTTCATAGCGCTGCACCTTAAAGTTTGATGCCTTTATACCCCATCCAAAACATGGAGTTTGTTTGATAAATGACCGAAACCATACGAAAGTTCCCATTCATGTCTGACTTGCAGTAACTCGTTATACACATTGAGGAACAATTTATCGTAGCCCTTTTAGAGCTATAGTCTAGTTGGTTAAAATGTCGTCTATACCAAAAATATTTAATATTATTATCAATAAATAAACAACGGAAATTATAAACAAATACGAGTATTGGTTAAATTAACGTATTGCAGCTGTACCCTTGCTCCCGCCAATTTCTTTAAAAGAGGCGCATCCACCAATTATATATATTTTTTATAAATAACTTATGTATTAGTTTGTTGCGTGAAGGTGACACCGAGTTAGATATCCGTCAGTAGAGTTGTAGAGTTGGAATCTTTGATAATCTGCCAATAATTAATGATACTATACATACAGCGTCGCAAAATGAAATAATTTTCAGGAAAATTAGAGGTTTACCAATAACTTTGTTAAAGGGTTAGGCCACTCTAGAATAATCGTATCTAAAAATGGCATATTTTTTATCAGTAACGTGTGATATTTTATGCAATATTGAGGAGGGAGAAGTCTTTGGACCTGTAGCGGCCATACATACAGTGTATGCACAGAGGACGAAACGTGAATTCCAACGACTAATTTCACTAAAAACCTTTATCGTATCCTTTTCAAGAAAGCACGTTTACGACCATAATATTTACGACCCTAAGTTCTGTTCCTTTGCAATAACGCACGTATACGATCCTACTTTTTGTGACCAGAATCTTCTTTCCTCTTCACCAGGCATTGTTAAGTAAATTATCTGCCTACGGTCTCCCGCCAATGGCTCTTGAGCTTCATGCAAGATCGCTCCTTACATGTTGCAGTTGACGGTATTTCTTCTGATGCGTTTAAAACCAATGCCGGGGTCCCCCAGGGTTCCATCCTGTCCCCCACCTTATTTCTTTTACACATCAATGACCTCTTGAAAACCACCACAAACCCCATTTACAGTTTCGCAGACGACAGCACACTTGTCTCAACTTTCACATCCTATCGATCACTTTCGGTGAATGATACAAATAGACTCAGACAGGAACAGGTTAATTCCATCAATAGAGATCTTAAAGCAATCGTCGAGTGGGTAACCAACAATCTTGTTCAGTTCAACGCCCAAAAAACACAAAGTGCCACGTTTTCCAAGAAAAGGAATTCCTCAAATCATCCCATCACAATGTCCGGAAATAACCTTGAACCAAGTCCCTCCATCTCGATTTTGGGAGTCATGGTGTCCAATAATATGTCTTGGCATGACCATGTTGCTAACATCGCAAAGTCGGCAAGCCAGAGGCTAGGTTTTCTGTGGAAAGCCAGAAAGTTTTTTACTCCTGATCAACTGTTGACGACGTACAAGGCTCAAATCCGACCTCTACTGGAGTATTGCTCGCATATTTGGGGTTCAGCACCAAGGCATTCTCTTCGTCTTCTAGATTCCATTCAGAAAAGAGCCATTCGATTGATAAATAGGTCAACTCTCACAGATACCCTTTACCCTCTAGAACATAGAAGAAGAGTTGCAGACCAGTCATTGCTCTACAGATATTTCCATGGCAGATGCTCCAGAGAAATAAAAACTCTTGTACCACCATTGGCCACATTCGGCCGAAGAACTCGGCACGCTGATCAGTCCCACCCATTTACTCTCAAGATTGACACTACAAGGACAAATCTTCATCAAGAATCCTTCTTTTACAGGGCTGCTACGGAATGGAATCAGCTTCCAAAATAAGTTTTTCCAGAGAACTATGACCTGCAACTTTTTAAAAAGCGTGTCCACAATCACCCTTCCCCTTCTAACAGTCGCAGTGCGCGGCCCACACGATAGGTCTACCCTTTTTGCGACTATTTTCATAAAAAAAAAAAAATGCCGTAATCCGAAGTAGAGAAGGCTGTTATTAATAAAAACACACACCTGCTTAACATTTTTCTATAAAGGACAATTTAAAGAAATAAAGGAGAGAATTTTATATTTAATACATACAAAATACATTGGCAGAATTGCAAAAGAATTCGACAACCGACTTGGCGATTTTAAGAAAATTGTAAAAGAAATGTCAGTATTTACTCAGTCACACACCATTTCTGTTAAGAATGTAAGCAGAGCAGACCATCAACTGCAATTGTGAAACTAAGACATTATAATGGACTCAATGCTGGAATGCACGTATCTTTGCGAAAGCAGATTAATCATTAAATTAGCAACGTCCTTACTAGGTTATATTTATAAAGATCGGAATCGGATCATTACGGTAATCAAAAATATTTTATTTATTTTTGAACTTATTCTTCTTTTGGCGTGTTTAGTTGAGAGTAAAGTACTCGTATACAACAAAACACGCTTTTATTGTTGAAATCGATAAAAAAGCCAGTTTATGTAAACATTTCATTCATATTAATACATAATTGTGAATAGTTATATTATTTATCAGTTTTTTTACATTGTGCCATAAAAAAATTTCAGTGATAGAAATTCCAAAAAATCTTTACAAATATTTAAGGTTAATTTTTTGATAAATAAAGTTTTACTACAATCTTTGCAGTTTATTAATTTTCTTAATGAAAATCAGAGTTGAAAAACATATTAATTAAAATATTCACTAATTTAAATAAACAATTGAACATTGTATTATTAACTTCCCAGCGGGAAGTTATAGTAACGGGTACGAATTTGGGAATCCCGAATTTCCACATTTCAAGGTCCCCAGAGTCGAATACAATAGTTTTTAAGTGGACGTCTGTGTGGTGTGTGTGTGTGTGTGTGTCTGTGTGGTGTGTGTGTCTGTGTGTAAGTGTGTGCCTGTGTGTACGTGTGTGTCTGTATCTGTGTGTGTACGTGTACGTGTGTGTGTGTGTGTGTGTACGTGTGTGTGTACGTGTGTGTGTACGTGTGTGTGTGTCCGTGTACGTGTGTTCGGAATAATTTTTTGTTTCGATTATCTTTAGAACAAAAAATTATATCGACGTGGGACCAATTGCATTCAACGCATAATTACAAAACTTATTAGATTT
The DNA here is from genome assembly GCA_950111635.1 of Agelastica alni. Lineage (NCBI taxonomy): Eukaryota > Metazoa > Arthropoda > Insecta > Coleoptera > Chrysomelidae > Agelastica > Agelastica alni. The sequence goes on along the minus strand of OX467718.1, from coordinate 22,786,562 downwards.
TCAGCAAAATCGGTCAAACTGAAAAAAATGGTAAACTATCTGAATTTTGCAATTTATTAATTATACTATTTTTAGTACAGAATTTTAAGATCTTTTGAATTATATGATTATTGCATGTTAGGAATATTTGTATGAAAAATATGATGACAATATTTTATAAAAAGAGTTAGCTTTAGAAAACAAATAGGAATTGAAAATTTTTAAACTTGTGTCAGTATTGAGAGAATGGCATTGAAGACGCTATAACAATAAAAATAATTGTAAGTAATAACCAAGCATTGTTTATAACAATAAAATATTGTTACTAACTAAATGATTATTAATCATAAAAATTAAAAAAAAATTTCAATTGTTGTAAACAATTGTAAATAGCTCCCGCTTATAAAATGATAAGAAAAAGTTTGAAAGAATACGGATGACATAAACAGACTATTGTTATTGACAATTATAATTTGTTATAAAAAATTTAAAATCGTTTTTATAATAATTTTATTTATAATAATAATTATAACAACAAAACATATGGTATTTTTTTTATTTTTTCCACTGGAAAGTTAGTCGTGTGGACCTCTCGGGTCGCACCCAGACCACTGATATTTTTTAATAAATAATTAGAAACAATTTTAATTATTTTTAATGTGTAATAAAAAAAGAATTTCAATTATCTACTAATTGTAATTCATTTATTTCAAATTATTAATTATAACTTATTGATAAATTGCAACGCTAAAATTTATTTATTCACCAAAATATCATAATATTGAATAAAATTCTCATTCTCAACATAAAACACTAGACTTTTTTAGTTTTCATTATTTTGAACTAAAACTGGGACATTGATTAATTTTTGTTACAGAATATTTGACGCCTTCTAAAAATAAATGCAGTAGTTTTGTGCTTTATTGGTTTTCGGACAGAAATATAAAATTTATTGACGGTAAAATTAAAAACATTAGGCGTTCCCTCTGTTTTGAAAATTTATAGGGAAGAATTTTTGTCAGCTTAACTAACAAAACCAAAACGGAAGGGTTGTCGAAATTAAATGGTTTGCTGGCAAGTTTTAACTGAAAGTGCATTCCGGACGAACCCTTTTACTGTTTGTTTATCCCACGGGAGTCGTGTTTTAACGTGTGCTTAAATTACGTGCGTATCAGTAGACGATCAGCAAATACTTGCGCATAAAAACCAAAAGAATATCCTGTTTTTCTATCTAACAACATACGCATTAAATATCTAAAACACGCACGGTAAAGGTTATTCAGATTGGTAGTTTTTAGGGGATAAATAGCGGGGTGCAGAGCAAGGGAGCGTGCCTATTAGGGTGTTTCATTTTTAGGAAATATTTGATAATTTATAGAAAAAAAAATAATACATACATATAAATATAGTCACGCCTTTTTCCCGTAGGGCTGAGCAGAGATCACTTCCTTCCACTTCCGATACGGTTCTTACACACATCTTTTGCTTCCTCTACTTTCATCAGGCCTGTCATGCATGCTAGTCGGTTGTTGGTACTCTTGACCTGGCCTTTCTTCAAAACAATGTTAATCTGATCGAGATCGATGTTCGCCGAGGTCGACCTCCACCGACTTGTCCATTCACACTCGCCTTATAAATGTGTTTCGTCAATCTTCCTACATCCATCCTTTCTACGTGTTCAAACCATCTAAGCACTCCTTTATCTATCTTTGTAACCACATCTTCTTTTATACCACAGCCTTCTCTTATCTCACTATTTTTTAATTTATTTAACCGAGTCACTCCGGCTATACTTCTCAAACTACTCATCTCCACAGCACGAGTCCTATTTTTATGCTTCTTTTGCCAAACCCAACATTCACTACCATACATAAGTGTAGGAACCAACACACCTCTATGCACAGCCAGAAGTGCCTTTTTTGACACTTTCTGGCTGTTTATAAAGCTATGCATCTGTTTTTCTGTCAACACCCGTTGCTCAATGTAACTGTCATACTTTCTATCTCTTGGTGACTAACTGCCAACATTTTATTAACCAATCATAAATTATTGGTATTTTATATCAAATACTAAATAATAGTTATTTGTGTATTAAGAGCGCAAAGTGATATGAGGGCAGTTTGATAAGTCAGTGACTTTTTGAATTTCCCGCACAGTTACTCCAAATGCAACAGTGCTGCCGTCAACTATAGTCTATCAGTGGGCAACTTACTAATTTTGAGCAAGCTACGTCGTGCAGTTGGTGTTTGATAGCCGTTCAAAGCAGACAACCTCGTGAATTTTTACGAAAATGGAAAAAAGTGAATTTCGTGAGCTGATTAAGCATTACTTTTTACGTAAAAAATCCATCACTGAAACTAAGGAAAGACTTGATAAATACTACGGGGACTCGGCACCATCAATTTCAATGGTTAAGAAGTGGTTTACAGAGTTCCGTTGTGGTCGTACCAGCACTAATGACGCCGAACTTCCAGGTCGCCCAAAAGAAGTGATCACGCCGGAAATCGTCGATAAATCCCTGAAATGATATTGGATGATCGGAGAATGAAAGTGCGTGAGTTGGCTCATGCTGTAGGTGTATCTCAACTGAACGGGTACATCATATTTTACACGAATATTTGGACATGGAAAAACTCTCTGCGAGATGGGTGCCGCGATTGCTCACACTCGACCATGAGCGCAATCGTGTGACCACTTCAAAAGAGTGTTTAGCGATGTTCAGCCGTAATCCGGACGAATTTTTGCGCCGTTTTGTTACTATGGATGAAACATGGATCCATCACAACACGCCAGAGACCAAGGAACAATCGAAACAGTGGGTTGCTCGGGGTGAACGTGGACCAAAGAAGGAGAAACAGAGTCTGTCAGCCAACAAGGTCATGGCCAGAGTTTTTTGGGATGTACGCGGTGTCATTCACATCGATTACCTCAAGAAAGGTAAAACGATCACCGGCGAATATAATTCAAAACTTTTGAACAGACGTTGATTTGAAGCAAAAACGGCCGCATTTAGCGAAGAAGAAAGTGCTGTTCCATCAAGACAATGCACGTGTGCACACTTGTCTAGTCACGATGGCCAAAATCCACGAATTGCGATACGAACTGCTACCCCATCCAGCATATTCTCCAGATTTAGCCCCCTGCGACTATTTTCTGTTCCCAAATCTAAAGGTAAGAGCTTTGAGTCGAATGAAGAAGTCATTACCGAAACAAACGCGTATTTTGAGAGCTTTGAAAAAACCTATATTTGGAGGGAATAAAAAAATTAGAAAAGCGCTGGACTAAATGTATCGAGCTAAAAGGTGATTATGTAGAAAAATAAAATGTTTATTTGCGGAAAAAATTTGTTTTATTCAAAAAGCCACTGACTTATCAAACCGCCCTCGTATATTGCCGCTCGACAAAGAGAGTTATGGTAATGACACTTTGTGCTCGAAATACTCACAAGATTTTTTCTACAAATACAGTTTTTAGACAGAAAAAAAACACTAAATACTTTATTTAAAATAAGTAAGTACATAATATTACTTGTATTTTAATTATAACATTTTATAATATTCTTGAAAATAGTGACTTCAGTTTATCATTCACTATATTGAAATTGTATGTGCAATTATGACAATCTTTGATATTTATTCCCGAACCTATGGTCCATCAGGATATTTCTCCAACATAAATTCTTACGAAGATTGGAAATCTATAGAACGAGATACGTGGATATATGTGGTTTTGAAAATATTTTTTTGGTGGTTTCTATCTTGTTTTTGATTGATTCGTCTATAAAACCTTCTGCAACATTACTATTTTTCCACCCACCATGTTTCTTTAGTTGTATTAGATCCTCTCCCCCATTCACCAATAAAGTAGCAGATGTTCATCGAAAAAAGTGTCCTGTATATAAAGTATGCTCAGGTAATTCCAAATATTTAGCAATTTTACTGGGAAATTTCTCGATTGTATTCATACCCACAACTTGTTTCGTACATCTACCTTTTTGATAACGTAAAAATAGGTGTTGGGGAGTATTATTGTAATTTTGACAAAGTTGTCTGATTACAATGTATTTTTTACAAATTGATAGATAATCAACTGAATTTTCTTCATTATGACCAACAATCGTAAAAACACGGCTAATTATCGTTTTTGAATCTGGAATTTGGACTATTAAAATAGAATCTTTATCTTCTATGTCACCGATCTGCATTTTCACCAATTCATCGCGTGTGCAGGCATCAGCAATACCCGTAATTAGAATTACCTATAAAAAAATTAACAGTCAATAGCTATCCAAAATGTATAAGCTATTCAAACTGATATCAATTTAATAATTCATATTTCTAACGAAATAGAAGGGAAAATAACTCGTAAATTAAAAAAAAGTGGCCCCGGCCGGCCTGAATTGAATCCAAGCGAACAGTTTGAAATGATTGCGCTTCAGACCTCTAGGCTAATATGACTGCTCAAGTAATCAAGAGTTTTATGGTATTATTCAACTAAGAAACTATTCTAACTGCTTATCAAACTACAGAGAGTGTAAGGTATAATTGAAATTTAGCTTTTTCAGTAAATATTTTTCATCGGTAGCTTCTCGTAGAAATTTGTGAATATCTTCAGTGGTAAATGCTTTGGATTTTTTCGCTTTGTATTCAACGGATTGTTTTTTTAGAAATGCGATGAGTTTAGAATACTTATTGATTTCGATATTATTTTTAACATTCAAGCATGTTCGTATCATTGAATATATGGACCAAAGAGTTGATGACTTCAAAGTCTTCGATTTTTCTCCAAAATAAGCCAGTAACACATTTTCTGAATACTTATCGACCTTCTTCGATTGACACCAGGTTATGAATCTGCTGTATTGAAATTCATATTTTGCTCTCAATTTCTCTGGTAGGAGATTTAAAGTAACATTTTTTGCACCTGCTGCTACATCAGGAGGTGTGTTCGATAATTCACTATCACTATTTTTCATGATAAAAAAATGAGTAAGAGATGCAAGAGTTTTTGAAATATTTCCGCACTAGAGCGGCAAAGGCTACTTTGCTAAACAGTTGTAGGAAAAAAGTGTTTTTAAATTAAAGGCATATTTAAAAATAAGTCTTGTTGGTCTTTGGAATAAAGTAAATAAATTAAAACCGATATATTAATGTGATATGACAAAATTGACGCGTTCATTTCTCACGTTCATTACAGTTATATGTGATAATGTAAACCGCCGCACTAAATCAGATTATTTGCGAGATATTTGTCGTCTTTGAAGCCGCTGAAGGGGCCAAAAATGGATTCTCCCCAAACACGACTTTTATCGCATTATCTGTCGCCCCGAGCTGCACCCACCCATAATGGGGAAATTTCATGGAATTTATTTGATGTGGTTAACTATCGCTTGAATTAATTCCGATGAAGACGTATGGGGAGCTTTGTAGCAGAAGCATCGTTTAGAATATATAAAAATTCATGAGATGAACGGAGAATTCGTTAAGATGATGAGAATAGTCCTAAATGACAGCAGATAATGGATAATTATATTTTCCGTCGCTTTAGACGGTTCGTTTTCCGCAAACAACTATAATACTGGAAACACTCTATATGATTGTGGAATAAATTTTTTTTCAATATTTATCAAGAACTGTGCATAAACTCAGTAGAATATAATGTTAGTAAACATAATGGGTATTTAACAAAAGATGACTATAATGGCAGTTTACGCCCCTGAAGACAACAAGCCAATGAATGATAGGGAATCATTTTTCAATGAACTCCACAATGTAATCAGTAATGTACCAAAAGACCAACCCATAATTATACTTGATGACTTTAATAAATAATAATATGCGATATGCTGATGACACCATCTTGTTATATTATTCCTGGTAACCAGCTGTAGAAATGTTGTTTTATAATGTGTTAATTTATAATTATCCTTGGATATTATGGTGAACAGTAAAACTATAACCAAAATTGAGAACCCCACTCAAATGATACCTAACCTAACCTAAGTCAGACTTCGTAGCTCAGAATTGGGATAAATCCAAACCACATCAGTGATTGCATTTTTAAATGGTCGATTATAATAAGTTTGGTTAATCGTGTTATCTATTTAGCAAAATTTTACCAGAGAATCGTTAATTATTGTTTTTTGATATTGTCAAGTCTTTCTTATCTTCACCCAACATATCGTAACTATTAAATTTTATCAATAAGTTAAATAATTCGCAAAACAAACAAACAATCGCAAAACAGTAATACACCAGTAAAACCGGCCATAATAATCTAAATTCATGAGGCAGCGCTGGATTTATACAGAGAATAATGGAAGCTGTAATCTTGGTGCTTTGGTTTTGGTTGAATTCGAGAGAGATTGAAGTAGTAAATCTAAGCAAAATGTTATCTAGTTTTCTTGAAAAATAAAAGTAAATAAACTTCTAAGGAATCCTTACAATTTTATTAGGTTTAAATAAAAAAATATTTTTTTTAATGTAAATTTCTTTTAAAATATGATATCGTTTGTTCTTAAGAAAGTTCGTCACTCAGAAATTTTTGCGTAATGATTAAAATATTTTGGTTAAAAAATAAAAAATTATCCAGTTCTGGGAAAATTGGAACAGAAAAATTGTTTATTTATAGGCAGACATGCTTGTTAAAAAATATTTTTATTAGTTATAATAATTTTCGCCTAAAAGAAAGTAAAGACCATATTCGTTTGTCTGTTATCCCTATATGGCTTCACTGATCGTTTCCAGCAGTGGTGTACCTGTTATCTATTCTGCATTCTTTGAGACCCTGGAGGATAGCATACATTTTCACTTTGTCAAACGCCTTTTGGAAGTCTACAAAAACTAGAACTAACGGTCTATTATATTCTACTGTCTTCTCTATTAACGTTTTCAGGCTTTGAAGGTGGTCATTCGTCCTAAATCCTGTCCGGAACCCTGCCTGCTCTCTTATAGGCTGGTATAGGTCGAATTTCGATTCCACTCTGGTTGTTATTATGCGGGTATATATTTTGTAAATATGGTTCAGTAGGCTTATTATTCTATAGTTGTCTAATCAAGTACTATTTCCTTTTTTGTGTTATAGGATGGAAGTGGCATTGTTCATCTTTAGGGGTATTTTTTGATTTTGTATAATAATTTAAACAGTCTGCATTTTTTCTATTAGTACCGGTCCTCCCATCCTTATTGCTTCAGTTACAACTCCATCTTCGCCTGGGGCTTTGTTGTTTTTCATTTTCTTGAGGGCGCGATATATTTCTAACTTAGTGATGTCTGGTATGACTTCTGATACCTGGTTTTGCACTTTCTCTCGATTTAGTTGATTTTTAACCTAACCTAACCTATTGTATATACCATGATAAAACTATTAAAGGTGATTTTTTATTTTATTAAATGAAAAGACAGAAGACAAACATTTAAAAGAGTTTTCAAAGTGGATGGTTTCAAATATGTTTTAAAATTTAAAACAAAAATGTGGTAGGTAGTGCCAAAAAACTAAAAAGATCTCGGCCAATATAAACACGTACTTTTCATTAAAAAACGAATGCTTGGCCTATTAAAAGACTTACTCGGGAGTAATCAAGTGGTATGTTTCCACATACTTGTTTATCATTTAATTTTTATCGACAATTAATCACAACGCTTCAAAGCTATAAGTATAAACATGTCGATTAGTGAAGAATTATCTTGTAAACCTTAAGAAATTTCTAATAAAGCAGAAAGTGTCTGCAAAAATTTAGCTCCAGCGAAATAAAAAAAACCATGACAAATTATAGGTCCACACAATTCACGGACTGGAGAATTACAAAATATATTTCATCTTTCGAAGATAGAATTAAAACCGTCCAACCAATCATAACTAAACGTATATGCAACGATGAAAACTGCCAGCAAAGAAGAAAAAGGCAGATGTATAAAGATATAGAGGAAAAAATTGAAAAGATCACTAAGAAAGACACGATTATGGTTATAGGAGATTTCAATGTGGTTCATTCCGTCTATACGGTTGACAAATCTTCTGTTAACCGATATTATCAAGTTTTCCCAACTCCAGGGAAGGAGATGGCAGGTGTCATATTTTCGGCAATTGATAAACTTCCTTGGGTAAGTAGACAAACTTTTCGTATACATAACCTTAATCTATTTACCTGTCACTTCACGTAACAATAGAGGGGCGCGAAAACGTGAATATGCATACATTATTAAGTATTTCTGTAGCAGGCACAATTCAGGATTATTCCGGGAGTGCGTTTGTACAGGATGAATCCGCATAACCTTTTGATTAAACTTGTTTATTTTTGATAAAATAGTATACTGAAAAAATTAAAGGAAGTACCTTTTTGTGCTCTATTATATTATTTTATCCAATGTTGAATTTATTAACAAGAAAAATAAAGTACCTATGTACGTGGTTAGACGCAGGAATTTTTAAAGCCGATAATTTTTCTGGTACTCTCGAAATCAGTGATTCCAGCGCCGTTTTGAAAAATCCAAAAAAAAATTGTTAAAAGTACGGATTTGCTTTAAGAAAATTTGTTAGTATTAATTTTAGTTGAAGTAAAATTACGAATTTTTAAAATAAACATAAAAAACACCATTTAAACCGCGAAAAATGCCGAGAGCCATTGGCATGCTAGAAAATGGCACTCCGCTTGAATGCTCGTTACGTACGCGCAGGGCGTACAACACGCAATGAAGATCGTTTTTTGCAAATAAATACAAGAAGGAATTCTCCGGTAACACCACCCAGGCTACAAATGCAGCAAAACTGGACTTGACGAATAAATAAAATTTAAATTCTTTCCTTAATTGTATTTTAACAATCTTTTTCCTTAATTGTATTTTAACAAGTTTTTGGTTGCTATCCTGTATTAGCGATGCGGCAGGACGAAAAACCAACAGGATCCATTATAATTAATTTAATCGCAGCCAGTGGTAGTGGCGGTGAAAAGGCCTATGTCGCTTCGGTTTTATATTTTTTGGAGAAATTTTAAGTACGTTAATCGCTACTGGATAATTCAGGATTAGATGGGGCCTTTTATTGAAGCTTGTAACGAAGTTTTTACCGTGTAAAGTAATGGACTTTCTGTGTCATTTTTATAACCCGGAATTATCAGTGTAAGTAGCCATACATTTTGTTTTATCATCATTTTGGCCAAGTTTTTTAATGAAATACAATACAAGGTAACTCTGAAACATTTAAAAAAATCATAAGCTTGTAGCTCGAGATATACAGATGCTTGTTAAGTAAAAGAAAAAATTATTAAATTTATCCACTCGAAGTGACCACCTATGGACCGGTTTCGGGGTGTTGTCCCTCATTCAGCATAGGGTAGGTCTTGCAAACTCACGTTTGCCCTTCGAAAAGACAAATCATCAACAATCCTCAGTTTTACTAAGTACATATGAAGAGCCATATGAGGACCCACGTATGCCTATATGTATAGATATCATGCGGCGAAATAGGGTACTTTCGGTAGTGACAAATAAATTATAAAATTTAATAAAAATTTAAATTTATGCAGAAATATACTTAAATATTTTGATTTTAAATCATAAAAACACATTATTGTTTTATTATATTGAAATTAAAAGTTGTAATTTTTAATCTGTATATCACGTGACCAAAAACACGAGCCGCCATAGTGTGACGTCATATAGGCAAAAACTGTCAGTTTAGTGTAAACAGCTAGGTACATATCTATCAACTTTAACTTCAAGGAGTAATAATTGTGTTCTTTCGTCAGTGCATTTTATTTGTACCTATTTATTTATTAAAATGCAAACCGGTTTTGTAAAAGCAGATATTACGAATCTGCCAAAAATTGACTGAATGATGGTTGCAAAGTTCTTTGCATGTAACCCAGACTTCTGTTCTGCCGAATTCCGGAATGTTAAAACATATTACTTGTTATATTATAATGTTTTTCCATGTAAGTACACCTAATTAGTAAAAAAATATTGGAAAGTGTTTGGTTATGTTTTATTCCCTGTTTAATTAATACTTTATTTTTTTTACCATCAACTTTATTTATACATATACTTACATTGAAAGGATCCTCACATTATCGATCGACTTAGTTGATAATGACTTAGGATCTCATTTTGCGAGTTTCAACCAAACATTCCTCATTTCAATATCATCTGGCACTTTGATAAACAACTTTTCTGGAGTTTTAATGCTGGTATTTGTACAACTAGACACTACAAACCAACGATAGTGATTGTAATTCATTATTTTCATAAAAAATACCAAATATTTATATCTGTTAACGTTGAATGAGTGCCGGTCGTACATACACGACTGTTGTTTTTACCAATATTACGTCACCAAAATGGCACAGCGTTTTCGCGGGAATAAAAAAAAGGCTTAAAATTTAATTTAATTTTATGGCAAGAAAGCGTGTTTATTTTGCCGAAATATATTTTTTTGTGGCTTTTTATTAGGAAATTAACATTTTGAAGTACTTTTTCAAACACAGTAGAATGCCCTATTGGCTGATTGATGAAAATCAGATTTATACATGTTCATGCTTATTCGCCGACATTTTTTTTTTTATGAAAATAGTCGCAAAAAGGGTAGACCTATCATGTGGGCCGCGGACGGGCCCGCACTGCAAACATTAAAAGGGAGAGGGATTATAGAAAGAAGATGATTGCGAACCCGCTTTTTAAAAAGTTGTAGGTCATAGTTCTCTGAAAAAACTGATTTTGAAAGCTTGTTCCATTCTGTCGCAGCCCTGTAAAAGAAGGATTCTTGATGGAGATTGGTCCTTGTAGTGTCAATCTTGAAAGTAAATGGGTGAGATTGATCAGCGTGCCGAGTTCTTCGGCCGAATGTGGCCAATGGTGGAACAAGAGTTTTTATTTCTCTGGATCATCTGCCATGGAAATATCTGTAGAGCAATGACTGGTCTGCAACTCTTCTTCTATGTTCTAGAGAATGCCTTGGTGCTGAACCCCAAATGTGCGAGCAATACTCCAGTAGAGGTCGGATTTGAGCCTTGTACGTCGTCAACAGTTGATCAGGAGTAAAAAACTTTCTGGCTTTCCACAGAAAACCTAGCCTCTGGCTTGCCGACTTTGCGATGTTAGCAACATGGTCATGCCAAGACATATTATTGGACACCGTGACTCCCAAAATCGAGATGAAGGGACTTGGTTCAAGGGTATTTCCGGACATTGTGATGGGATGATTTTAGGAATTCACTTTCTTGGAAAACGTGGCACTTTGTGTTTTTTGGGCGTTGACCTGAACAAGATTGTTGGTTCCCCACTCGACGATTGCTTTAAGATCTCTATTGATGGAATCAACCTGTTCCTGCCTGAGTCTATTTGTATCATTCACCGAAAGTGATCGATAGAATGTGAAAGTTGAGACAAGTGTGCTATCGTCTGCGAAACTGTAAATGGGGTTCGTGGTAGTTTTCAAGAGGTCGTTGATGTGTAAAAGAAATAAGGTGGGGGACAGGATGAAACCCTGGGGGACCCCGGCATTGGTTTTAAACGCATCAGAAGAAATACCGTCAACTGCCACATGTAAGGAGCGATCTTGCATGAAGCTCAAGAGCCATTGGCGCAGTTTGGTTGGGAGACCGTAGGCAGATAATTTACTTAACAATGCCTGGTGCCAAACGCGGTCAAAGGCTTTAGATATATCCAAGGCTATTGGTTTTCTAAAATATTTATATTTTAATAAAGTTAAAATTTTAAAATAATTCCTATTTTAATTTCCGATTTTCCAAACACATAAAAATACACTTTTTTTCTAACATTCAAATCCCTCTGTTAAATTTAAATCCTTTATGAAGCGATTCAATTTGTAATTTAAATAATATTTTTTTTCCGAAATCTAACTACTCTTTTAGAACAAAGCTTTGCATAACAAAAGAAAATCCCGAAATTATCCCGGAAGGATTAGGGTCACGTGTCCAGTAATTTGCTCTAAAATTCCCGTTAAAAAGTGGTCTCGCCTTTTCAGCTACACCACAGATGCGGTGAAATTGATTGCAGCAGGACCCTCGAAAAGGACGAAAAAACGCGAGTAGAGATAATTATGTACATGTACCTCGTAAATTCGATGGGCAAAGGACTAAATGTAGGATGAAATGGTTGATAAGCGATCGCTGTTATTTATAGAATATCGATTTTTCACATTCGTGCTGTGCTTTAGAATTGTTCTGCCAAGTTAAGGGATATTGTTTGAAACCAAACGAGTTTCCAATTATTTCAGAATAAATTTTTTAACTATAACATTCGCGATCTACTAAAATTAACAGCAAAGTTTTTAAAATTGTCAACTTTCAAACGGATAAGACAAAAAAAGCATTTTAAAATATCAGTGGTCTGGGTGCGACCCGAGAGGTCCACACGACTAACTTCTCAGTGAAAAGAATGAGAAAATACCATATGTTTTGTTGTTATAATTATTATTATTAAAAATATGGTCATTATAGTTTTCATACAAATATTCCTAACATGCAATATTCATATTATCAGTTACCGCAGTCAAAAAAAAATAATCATATTAAAAGATTTAAAATTCTGTATTAAAATTAGAACAATCAGGTAGTTTACAATTTTTTTCAGTTTTTTTATTCTCCATAAAAAACAGCTTGACCGATTTTGGTGAAAATCTAATCAGTTCTAAGTTGCGTAATTATGCGACGAATGCAATTGGTCCCACGTCGATATAATTTTTTGTTCTCTAGATAATCGAGACGAAAAATAATTCCGAACGCACATACGAACATACACATACACAGACGCCCACTTAAAAACTATTGTATTCGACTTTGGGGACCTTGAAATTTGGAGATATGTCAAAATTTGGGGTTCGCAAAATCGGATCCATTACTATAACTTCCACTGGGAAGTTAATAAACTGTACCGGGTGTCTGATTAACCCGCTGTATCTCAGAAACTATATATCGTACAACTTAATGAAAAAATCCGAAAATTTGGCTTGCTGGTAGAAACTAGCCATCTTACATAGGGCTCTTCCAGGACTGTTTTAGTAGGTACTTAATATTAATTCGTATATTCGAACTAGCCAAGTAAGACCTTAGATTTCAATATATTATCTTAAGTTATAAGAAGAAATGATATTTTAAGCTGTTATAAAATATTTTATGTTGTCACAAATAAATTTCAGGACTGACCATTGAACTTGGCACCCATTTAGATCTCACTTCTTTTGTCGTTAAAGAAAACAACCAAGGCGTATATTATAATATTGAACTTGGCACTTATTTCACATTTATGTTTTTGTGTGTGTTCGATAATTCACTATCACTATTTTCCATGATAAAAGAATGAGTAAGAGATGCAAGCGTTTTTGAAATATTTCCGCGCTAAAGCGGCAAAGCTGTCACAAAATGACGTTTGTCGGAAAACGTCAACTTTGCGCTGAAATTTGAAAGCGTCAAAGGCTACTTTGTTAAACAGTTGTAGAAAAAATTGTTTTTATCTTGTCACTTGCAAATTTTTTAAATATTTCGTTCAATCGTAAAACCACAACTAACAAAGATTCAAGATGTGTTCGTGCACATCCTCAAATCCGAAAAATTTGTACCGACACGATACATACGTAAGTTTATAAAATTAGAAGCGGCAAATTGCCACCCCCTATAAAAAACATCAAAAAGCTATCGTAGTAATCCATAAAGTATGGCTCTACTCACTCTCAACCCCCCGGAACAACCCCCTGCGCAGACAAAATGAATGACATCTTGACAAGGGCGGTAATTAACTGCCTCCAAATGGTACAGGGGTTGAGAAATAATTTCTGTGTATGAGGGTCTGTGTTTTCCTCATATCTATTAAGAGTTGATGGTGGTGCCGTTGGGTGTATCGTAATAGCTGGGTATTAAACTGCTATTGCGAGGTATTTAGGGCTGGGAAAGGGTCCGCTTTATATCAAGGGGGAGGAGGTACATTATCCGGCGCGATTTCAAATGTCCAATATCAGGTGTAGGATTTATTTTACTTCTTAGAAGGGTCTACTTGCTTTTGGTTATATTCAACCCTTATGTCTGTTGATGTATTTTATTTAAATGTTTCGCTCATTTTGGAAACCTTTAAAATAAACGGAGGAGTTATTTTAGCTTGGAAAGCACTAGATATATTATGTACCGTAATAATAAAATAACCTTGGTTTAGTTACAAGTAATGTTACTACTGAAAATATTTAAAAGCTAGTAAATCACTGTGTTTAAAAAAGTTCAATGGTACTTTAAGGAAAGGTAGAGGGTAAAGAAAGTACTCTATGCTTTAACATAGAACATCAGCAGGGTTTACAAACAATAATTCATTTTTAAATAATAACGATCCCAAAATTATTAATAATTAATTATTTAATCGGTTTTAGAATAAATAACATCTTTCTAATTATTATTATAATTAAATATTAATATTTTTACGTCTGGCTGTGCATAGAGAAGTGTTGGTTCCTACACTTATGTATGGTAGTGAATGTTGGGTTTGACAAAAAAAGCATAAAAATAGGATTAATGCTGCGGAGATAAGAAGTCTGAGAAGTATAGCCGGAGTGACTCGGTTGGATAAAGCGAAAAATAGTGAGATAAGGAAACGCTGTGGTATAAAAGAAGATTACAAAGATAGATAAAAGAATGCTTAGATGGTTGGAACACGTATAAAGAATGGATGAAGCAAGATTGACGAAACAAATTTATAAGGCGAGCGTGAATGGACAAGTCGATAGAGGTCGACCTCGGCGAACATATCTCGATCAGACAAACATTGTTGATCAAGGCCAAGAGTACCAACAACCGACAAGCATGTACGAGAGCACTGATAAAAGTAGACGAAGCAAAAGATGTGTATAAAAACCGTAGCAAGTGGAAGAAAGTGGTCTCTGCCTACCCCTACGGAAAAAAGGCCCGACTATATTTATGTATGTATGTACATTTTATGCGGTACAACTACTGAGGTGTAAGATATATTATTCAAATAAATGTTGTTGATCCACATAAACTTTCTTTTAAATAATAAGCACAAATTTATTTTTACAAATATGTCCAGTTATACTCGTATTAACTTTTAAATTTATTGTTTACATTGGACAGATAATTCAACAACTAATTATTTTAATAAGCAATTTAATAACGATATAACCTTTGCGATATCTATAATACAGTTATTAAAATCAATATTTTTTTCGTAAAATTATTGGTCAGACACTAAAACAACCTTACCAAAGTATTACTAAAAAGACAATCTAACATTGTAACTTTTGGGGGTAACAACGACTGTGGTGCCGTAATTGGAAATCTTCGGGCAGCCCCGTAACTACTCGGCTCGATCTACCGCTTAGGCTCCGCCTACGTTACAAGTAACACTTTTGTTGTTTTTTTTAGTTATCATCGGCCTAATGTAACTTTGATACCATCAGAAACATCATCGAGTGTTAATATTACAGAAATAACTGATGACACCGAATTATAAACTTTATTTGGGTTATTATTGTTTTTTATGTACCTATATATTTATGTGAATAACATTGTCTTGAAGAGCATGTACGAACATGCAGCAAAATTAGCTGGTTCTTTAAAAATCAGTTTTATACATTTTTATTTGCTATCAAGAATTTTGTTATAGTTTTTTTATAATAGTATTCTATTATATTTATATTTTAATACTTTCATTTAGAAGCTATTTACTGGGTGGTGCTTGTTAAAAGGTATAGATTTCGTGACTAGCGGTCTTCGTGCGGTCCTTCATGTATGCTTGGTAAGAGTTAAAATTTTTTATTTGTCTCTTCAAAGGGCAAACATGAGTTTGTCAAGACCTCCTACCCTGTGCTGATGAGGAGCAACACCCCAAACCCGGTCCATAGGTGGTCACTTTGAATGGATAAATTATTCTTTCTTTTACTTAACAAGCATCTGTATATATATCGGTATATTTGCAGCTTATTACCGCTTCTCGCATCCCAAACGCCATCTATCCTTATCATTCCAATCGCCTTGTTGCAGTCCTTTCCTTCCCATTTCCATATCTATGTCCTTCATTCATTTTTTTTTGGTATTCCTCTTTTATTTATTTCTGCTGGTGTCCAATTCCAAACCTTTAGTTGTATCCTCTCTCGTCTCATTCTTCCGTACCATTTTAATTATTTTTCTTTTATTGTATCTATAATGGTGTCATTTGCCGTCATTTTTTTTCTAATCCTTTCATTTCTAATATGATCCCGTAAGGTTAGACCACAGCATCTCCTCCAGTAAGTCATTTCTGCCGAACACAATTTCTGAGACGTATTTTTGTCTTTGGCCCAGACTTCTGACCCATACGTCATTACTGGTTCTATCATGAATTTAAAAATGTTTTTTGTTTGTTTTAATTGTCAAATTCATATTCCACAAGATTGGATGTAGCGCTTTAGTCATGTTTATTCCTCTTCCTATTTTTTTCGGTATGTCATCATCGTCCTTCCCATCTTCGCTTATAGTAACTCCAAGGTATTCATACTGGTTGATTTTTTAATATTTCACTCTCTAGTTCTATATATTGTCCTGTTCCACCTATAACCATTTATTGTGTCTTTTTCTGTTTACTTCCAAACCCCATTTACTATATTCTTCCACAAGTTTGTTCAGCATGTATGTCATATCTTGTTGGCTATGACTACTTGATCGTCCGCAAAAAGAATGGTGTATATGGGGCTGTTGTCTACCCATATCCCCATCGGACTACATTTCCGTATCCACTACCGTATATGTAAATTCAACAAAGTGGGGGAAAGGCAGCAACCTTGCTTGACACCCTTTGTTGGCAAGAAAGGTGCAGAGGCTTTGCATCCGAGCTGGACGACTGCTTGATTGTCTCTGTACAGTGCTTTTACGGTATCTGTATATCACCCGAAATGGGGTTATACACAAATATTTATCGGATGTTATTCAATGATTGTCGTAGGCTTATAGCCTGGAGTGCAGTTGTTTTCTGATATATAATCGACCCACATATACCTATAGTATAGGTAAAAATGCAGCGAATTTAGCTAGTTTTTTGAACATCAATTTTATATATTTTTAAATTTCTATAATTTTAAATTATAATCCTTTGACTACAAGTATCTGTCGTTAACCCTTAAAATTTCTGACCGCTGTGCGCTGCTAACTAATCCCTCCATTTTTTATACTCCACAAAATTTGATGGAATGTTAAAAACAGATGAATTCTACACCCCGTGGATGTAGGTAATACCCACCAGAAGTAATTCGCTACATTTTTGCAGAAACATCTGTTCACGATTACAAAAATTAAATCGTCAAGATGTCAGTTAGTCTGCGAACAGCCAGGTGGTATGAGATTTAAAAAAAAAAACGGGGTGAGTGATGGATTATATTTGGTTGATTCACGATTTTAATTAAATTTGTACAACGTAGGGGTGGAGGTTGCATCAATAGTTATTTATCTTAGTCAAAAGATTAACGGCAAAAAGGTTGCGATACAAATGACGATAATTATCTTAGACATTTCCGAAACTTTGATCAAGTTTAAAGTAGAATTTCTGTTTAATTTTTTAAGTATTAGACTGCGAAATTTTTTATAACGTCGAGTAGAAACTCAGACCTACGACGGCAAATAAACCCGAAACACCATTCACCAATAAACGATGGCCGCGAAAGCTTTTTACAATATGTAATAAAACACATTCTGTGCTACTGCTTGGCACTGGACCGCAAAAGACAGGAAATTTTTGGGCAGCCAACCGGCGACCCAGAACTATATTGCTCCCACCCAGTACAGAACTTGTACAAGGTACGAAAGTACTGGATTGGGTACAATGATATAAAACCACAAAGGCAAGATACAAAGTGTCACCGGAGGCAATAGCCAGACGGACCTAAATAGGGGTGGAGTTCAGTCAGGGAGTCTCACAGTAGACCATGAGCAGAAAGACTCATAATTTTTCCGTAAAGGATTTTCTCCACCTCTGCAAACAAAAAAATATATCGTCTGCCACGTTCAGAAAATAATTACTGATAGTCTAAAGAAAACGTAGAATAAATCTCCACAATAATATATTCATCAACACATTTAGATTGCGAGTGCCACACTTATTTCACCCAGCCACACCAATCTTCATATAAGATGCATGAATCGTGGGGAAAATGCATTTTCCATAACGGCTGATCCAAACGTAAATTTGCCACAACAATGTAGCTAAGCAAAATTAAAATTTTTCGCGAGCTCGTTATAATGCCGAAGATAAAAGTGTCTGCAGGATAACAGCGTTCGAAAAAAAAATTCTCAATTTTCTATTACCATAAAATTGGAACATGTGGCAGACGGCGGCACTCGACGGTAGTTACCGACCAGTTTATCCGACAATTACTGACTAAACTTCGAAATCTCGACATGCAGCGGCAATAAAGTAATTCCGCGAGCCAGCGGGTGTTACCCTGCAACCCTGCAGGAACACCCCGACTTCGTAGGGGGAAAATCTCCTCCTGCGGTTACATGCAAACAAAGGGAGTTTTGCTTTCCCTTCGCGCCGACCGACGGCGGGGCCCACCTTGATGTCCACTGGTGTAACCGGCCGATTTTTTATGGAGGAGACGGATATTTTCTCCTGTTTTTTTTTTATTCCAAATAAGAAAAAATATGACTCAATACACTTTAATACCACCCTGTTTTACGATAATACTATACTTGCGTTTTTTGTTGATTTAAAAATAGTATTTGCATTGTTTTATTTACTTCTTCGTTACTTTAATTCGGTGGCCATAACGCGCACCGCAACTAGCACCGCTCTTAGTATTGTACCATATTATCATCCGTGTGAAAAGCAAATCTTTATATATAAATAAACAAATGTTTGTTTATATGTATGTATTAATGGCAACAAGAATAGCAGGTTGCATAAATGACACAATATGGCGAAATAAAAACATTAAAATAGAAAGCAAAATCATCCGTGTGCGAAGCAAATATATATATATATATATATATATATATATATATATATATATATATATATATATATATATATATATATATTATATATATAAAAATGAAAAAATGTTTGTTTATATGTATGTATGTATTAATGTCCTCTAAAAACTCACAAACGGCTGGACCAATTTAAATGAAATTTTCAGAAGTTGTTGTATACATAGCAGGGGTGGTTTAAGTGAAAAAAAACTTGAGTTTAATAAGGGTTGGGAGAGGAATGAAATATAAAAACTATTAGAAACGCCGATATTAGAGTCAAATTCATTGTTTTTGTGGTGGCTGCGTTTGATGGTAACATTCCCAGATTTTTTAGTACCCATACGATAGGGATGAGTAGGGGATAAAATTTAAAAACTGTTAAAAACGTCGATATTATTGTCAAATTCATAGTTTTGAAGGTCGCTGAGTTTGATTGTGATGTCTTTTATGCTGTTAGCACTCCTACGAAAGGGGTGGAAGAGGAATAAAATATTAAAACTATAAAAACGGCTGATATTAGTGTCAAATTCATTGTTTTTGTGGTGGCTGAGTTTGATGGTAACATACCCATTTTGTAAGCATCCCTATGATAGGGGTAAGAGGAGGATGGAATTTAAAAACTATCAAAAACGGCTTATATTAGTGTCGAATTTATAGGTTTTCGGTGGCTGAGTTTGATAGTAACATTCCTAATTTTGTTAGCACCCCTACGAAAGGGGTAGGTAGGGGATTAAATATATATTAGTGTCAAATTTATAGTTTTCAAAGTGGGTGAGTTTGATTGTGATATCTCCAATGTTGTTAGCACCCCTAGGAAAGGAGTGGGAAGGAGATGGAATATATAATCTTTTAAAAACGCTTTATTAGTATCGAATTTATAGTTTTCGGCGTCGCTGAGTTTGAACGTGATATTCCCAAAGCAGGCAAGCTAACGTTCGAGCAGGACAATGTCTGCCGTGTCCGCTAGTGTTATTATAAAGTGCATCGTACTCCGAAATCAAGCTTAGTATTTTTTGACCATCGCATGAAGTAGATAAAAAAACATTAATAACCTTTGGTGCTTTTCGGTAAAGCTTTGTACGACGCATAATCCATACCATGATACAATGCTATGTGCGGTGCAAGGTGCGGTGCGCGGTTATTGACATACCCTAATATATTTAACTGGGATTTATCTAAATTAAATTTAAGCGAAATAAACCATTATCTTTCTAATTTATATTATAACAACTTTAGATTTGTAGGTATCATGATTACACATGAGAATAACAAACCGACGATAAGCGATAATATCCAACGTTTTCTGCGCACGACAAACTTATGGTGTACAAAGAAATTCCGCCTATTGCATCGAATGCCACCCGGTTTGTTTTTCGGTTTGAAACATCATAAATCGTTCGCGGCCACAGCAACCTTCAAAGTACTAAAACAATCGATTTAACAGTATGAACCTATTTGCTTTTTAGTCGGTACAGCTGTCATTTCGGTCGCATAAAATTATTAATTTATTTTTTTGATTAAAACAGTAGTTCTGCGTGATTAAGTCGAGTAAGGTTTCTGAAAAATTTAAATAAATTTTACTTTATGATTCGTTTGATTTATTTTCATTTTTATTTACTATTTTTCGTAAGGTAAAACGCAATATTGTAAACAATATTCTTTAGGTCCCAATTATTATATCCAGCTAATATAGTCCTGCAAAAAAGGTAAACACATGTAATTCCACCATAAAACCATTAAGGGTGACTTTGAAGTAGGTACCATTTTGTGGATATTAAAATATTTTGGGAAATCATTTATAATGGGTGCGTCAAAAGTCCTTTAACCGATTTAATATAAACAAAGAAGGATAAGACGAAAAAATGTAATTTTTACATACAATGCAAAAAAGCAGAGTCATTTATAAGAGAAATACGTGATCCGATGTATCCAGAATTTGAGACTCAGTTTTGTGTCAACACGGTATGAACTGAAGAAACAGTTTTCGGTTTCACGTCTTTTTAACACGCTTATATTAGTTTCACCTGTATGTTTGTTTGCTTGTATGTATGTTTGTAACTGACTCTTTGGCCTCGATTTTGCCCTACTTTAAGCGATCAGATTTAATTTAAACTTCGCACACTTGTCAAATACCGACGACAATGCAATAATTCGATCAAAATATCCGATTATCCTGATTAGTTTCGCCAGGATTCACAAATTTCTTCAGGGATCCTATTATCTAGTAGATGGCGCCGCTAGCAATTTGCAGTAATACAAATGGTAGTTTGTATTTTGTGTTGCATAAAAGTATAGTGTTAATTTTTTAAAAACACTAATGATATAAATTATAGTCTAAAAAAACTAAAAAACACGCTTTTACAGTTAATTAAACTAAAAAGTAAAAAATAATTCTTAACATAAAAATAAAATTACTGACGAGAAAATTAATGACACTGTTCTAAAAGCGTTGTATGACATTTTTAAAATAACTCGGAATGAACTTCGGAATGAAAGCACCCCACGCTTTTAGAACATTGACATTCTTTCTCGTCAGTAATTTTATTGTTATGTTAAGAATTGTTGTTTACTTTTAAGTTTGATTAACTCTAAAAGCGTGTTTTTTAGTTTTTTTAAACTATAATTTATTTTTCGATTACAACATCGAGATTTTATTTGCTGCTCACAGAGTTGATTGTGCGTGGTGCAGTCGAACACTTTTTAATCCTGTATATCATGTTTAAAAAATAATATATCGGCGTTTAAAATATTCATTTGCCTCATAATTTATCCATAAAAGTGCGCTACTGAATTTCACCCTAGCGCGGCCCATCTCTTGCGTTTTTTTATTAATAGTCTCGACAGAAGGAGCTGATGATGCCCTGCCCCGAAACCTTGTTAGCAGTAACTTCTTTTGTCTCGCTTGATTTAACGTCTTTAAGGACTTGGTTATCAGGATAATACTGTTTTTGAAATTGAAAGAAAAGTAATTGTGAGGATGAAGTAAGTATAAATCTTTAATACCAAGCGTTTATAAGTCGTGCAAGATCTTAATGAAATATACCGGAGACAAGATTTTCGTCTGCATTTATCACCTAACGAAAATAATCCAAAAAAACAAAATATAAAATTTACGTTTTTTTTAATTTAAATAGGTTTTAACCCGACAGGCTACCAGCTAATCTCAGTCAAAAACCCATAGGTGGTTCGTGTTCTTAAAACGATAATATTAAAAAAAGATTGGGCACCAGGATTAATTTTTTTTGTCCTTTATCCATAAGCCATTGGCGTCGTATTTTCCCTTAAAGAAGAATGGACAAAAAAAAGGAAAAAACATATCTATTAATTATACAGGGTGATTGATTAGTGTAATAAAGCTTAGTAGCTTTATTATTATCTTGATTGCTGAAGAGTTGTGACATCATGTCTATGAGCATTGATGGGTCGATTATCTCCACTGCTGTCTTGTCTTTCGCTACTCTTAAATTTGTCTGCAAGGTTTTCCCTGTACTCTCTTTAATTTGGTCTATCCATCGTGATGAAGATCTTCCTCTTGACCTTTTGCCCTGCACGATAAGTCTTTCTAGATTGTTTTGATCTCGTCTGGTGATGTGTCCGAAGTAACCCAGAATGCGACGTCGGCAACTGGTGGATAATCGATCGTTGATTTCTAATTCGCTTAATACTGACACATTGGTCCAGTGTGTAGTCCAGGGTATGCGAAGCATCCTCCGCCAGCACCGCATTTCAAATGCATCTATTCGTTGCCTGTCGCACGACTGTATTGTCCAGGATTCGGAACGATATGAAAATATCGAAAACACCAAGGTGTTAGTGTTTCTGGTTATGCAACCGTCTTTCCATATCTTGGATAAGTTTGATATTGCTGTCCTAGCTAATACTATCCGTCTTCTTATTTCTGTTTCGCACCCTCCCTTGCTGTTTATTAGCAATCCTAAATAAATGAATTCCTCTACTACTTTAATTCCATTTTGCAGATTTCTTAACTGTATGCTGTTACTCCTATCAACGATCATTAGCTTGGTCTTGTCTAAATTTATTTCGAGACCAAGGGCTCGGCTTTCATTTGCAACCTGATCAAGAAGTTTATTTATCTCATCTTCATCTCTTGTTATTAGGGTAGTGTCGTCTGCGTACCTGAGATCTTTCTACCATTGATTGATACACCTTCTTCAAAATTCTTTAGGGCTCGTCTCATTATAAATTCACCGTAAGCGTTAAACAGTCTCGGCGATAGGATAGATCCTTGATGCACTCCACCATGTACTTTGAAAATATTTGATGTTTTATTGTCGAGACTAACTATGGCATTGTTATTTCCATATAGGTTGCTAATCAGAGATACGAGATGAGACTCCCATTTCTTTTAATACATTCCAAAGACTACTCCATCGAACACAATCAAAAGCCTTCTTGTAATCCATAAAGCATAGGGCTTTCTCGATTATTTGGCGGATGTTAAATATTATTATATGAGATACGAAAAAAAATTGTGTATAAAAATTGAAGGCAACTTTTAGTTTCACATTTCAAATGTTACAGGATGTTCCATAACGCGGTGACCGATCAAAGTTATGTTTTTTTAAATGAAACATCCTGTATTTTACCTTAAAATTAAAATCCGCTTTACTTCCTAATAACAACAATACAAGGTTATAGTATGGTATACAGGGTATTTAAGAAGTTATAACCAATTCTATGTGATAATCTTAACAAGTTTAACGGCCTGTATAATTAAAAGGGATAGTAAGAATAATAATCTATTGAAGCCAAAGTTTTTTAATGATTGCCAAAGTTTATAAACACGAACGAATTTGCGAATATTTGTTAAATTGAATACAGGGTAAGTCGAAACTTAAATACACTATTTTCTCAGTAATTTTAGATATATCATATTATATTTTGATATTACTGTCGAAGACTACTTTTACCATACTTCTATTTTTATTAACCATTCCCTATACCTAAAGTTATTAGTTTTTAAGATATTTCCCTTTTTCTATGCAAAGTATTAATTAGGTATCAATAGTATCAATTGTTAGATTGTTAGAGATCACTCCGGGATACTGAGTGAAACAAAAAACCACCAAATTCTCGGGATGGTTCCTGACTTGCTAGCCACAAAAATACACGTAGGAAAGTCGTTCAAAGTCCTCTTTCCGGAGAGAGACGAATGGATGAGGGGACAAATCCTCTTCCCAGAGACTGAATACGTAATGTACACAGACGGCTCAAAAACCCCAGATTTTTTTTTTTTTATGTTCTGGTTCCCACGAAAAGGGATATCCTGTAATGTTCAGAGAACATCGTGGGAACCAAGGAAAAGAAGGTAGGAGTTGGTGTTCTTAAATTTCTGGAGGTTGTATGCCTCGGGTAACACCTCCCTAGGCAATGAGTTGGGAGTTGGGGCCAGTGTTTTCAGCAGGAAACCAAAGATTGAAATATCTACCAGTCTTGGCAGGTATGCCACAATCTTTCAGTCTGAAATATTCGCTATCGAATTGTGTGCAAGAGAGTTGACCAACAGACCTCTAGCAAACAAAAACATAAATATAATATCAGACAGCCAGGCCGCTTTAAAAGCACTGAGCTCCAACAAGATAAATTCTAAACTTGTATGGAATTGCATCGACTCCTTAGAGTACCTTGGTGCGAACAACAGGGTGACCCTACTGTGGGTACCTGGGCACCAGGGGATGGAAGGAAACGAAAAAGCCGACACCCTTGCAAAACAGGGGGCCGAATCTGCGTTCACTGGACCAGAACCGGTTTTTGGAGTCACCACAAGTGCCGCCAAAACAATCATTTCGGACTGGGGGGAGAGGAAAATACTCACGTACTGGTCCGACTTACCAGGGCTAACCCACTCGAAGGCGTTTTTACCGTTACAACCCTCGAGAAACACAACTAAGCAGATCCTAGAATGGAGCAGAAATGACCTGCAAATTCTAACAGGACTGCTTACGGGACACTGTCGTCTGAGATACCACCTCAGAAAGATAGATCTGAACCAACAAACGGACTGTCGGTTCTGCTGCGTGGAAGACGAAACTGCTGAACATATACTATGTTCATGCCCCGGCCTGGGAAGAATAAGGTTCAACATATTTGGTTACACTAACCTAGAACCTACCGATTTTAAAAAAATCTCACCCTATACAACCATGAACTTCGTAAGAAGGGCTGGATTGTGCGGTGAACTGTAGCCTCTAGGGGTGAGCCACAATAGACCTACTAAGGGTCGCGGTGGAGGGGCGACCACGTCCCACTCACATGATACCTAACCTAACCTACTGTCGAAGACTACTTTTACCATACTTCTATTTTTATTAACCATTCCCTATACCTAAAGTTATTAGTTTTTAAGATATTTCCCTTTTTATATGCAAAGTATTAATTAGGTATCAATAGTATCAATTGTTAGATGGCCTTGATTGATTTGTCAGAAACTGACCATACCAAGTAGTGACCATTACTTTTTGTAAATTCATTGGTGTGTTACACTCTAAACTAGCAAATGTGAATTTCACTCGTGACGAAATGGTAGATATGATCTGAATATTGGGGAAATGTAATAAAAACGCATTTCTATCAGTAAGAATTTATCGTGAAAGATATCCTGTGAGACGACAACCTACAACAGCAAGTTTCGAAAGATTAAAGGATCGGTTTAACCGCACCCGTTCAGTTACTCATGAAAAACATGAAAGAACAAAAACTACTGTGACAGAGAAAAATATACTTGTGGCAGTTAACGAAAATCCACATACAAGTATTAGAAATATTTCAAAAGAACAAAAACTAAGTTCTTCTTCTTCTTCTTTCAGTGCCTGTCCGTTACCGGACGTTGGCGATCATTCTGGCAATAAATATTTTATCAACTGCGGCCCTAAATAGACCCGTGGTGGAGGTTGCAAACCAAGTTCTCAGGTTTTTGATGCATAAGATTCTTCTTCTGCCTGGTCCCCTCTTTGCAAGCACCTTTCTCTGTAGGATAAGCTGTTTTTCTCATGATGTGTCCTAAGTATTCCAATTTACGACTTTTGACTGTACTCATGATCTCCATTTAAAATGTCGAGTACTCTTTTGTTTGTAACATGGTCCAAGGGATTCTTAGTATACGTCGATACAGCCACATCTTAAATGCGTCCAACCTTTTACCGGCTGCATCTGTTACAGTCCATGACTCAACTCCATATAGGAGCACAGGAAACACATACCATCGGAGAAGTCGTATTTTAGTTGTTAGGTTCAGAAAGTGGTATTTAAACAATTTTGACATTTTAAGGAATGCAGCACGAGCCCTCTCTATTCGACAACGTATTTCGAGAGAACGATCCCAACTCTCGTTGATTGTAGTTCCCAAATATGTTGTACTTAGTTACTACTGTAAAATCAAAACTTTGCCACGTCTTTTAGTTCTCTAAAGAGTACTCTGCCAGCGGTCTCTCTACTGGCAAATTATGCCCGAGCTCAGCCGTAGAGGGTAGAAGAAAAAAAAATATAAAAGTGAGCCGCGCCACCGACTTAGACGGTACAAGCCGGAAACCCTTAGGTCTTGTAGGCACTAGCAGAGTCACACGATAAACAACAAACAATTATGGTAAACTAGATAAATAAAACTATATTTACAATTCCTGCAATATATTAATTAAGTAAAAATGATGTTCTGATTTTTTTTTTACAACAAATTCTGTATTTTTGTAAAGTGGATTAAACGAATTTAATACACTTTTCTTAAAATAATATTTAAATTAATTATAACAATCTTTCAGACAATAATAAAAACCTAATGATGTACAAAAGAGAATTAAAAACAAAAAAATGTTCACAATATTTAAAATTTCAAAAATAATTGGTTTTAGATAGAATTCTTGATAGCAAAAGATTAAAAAAAAATACAAAATAAATGGACTTGCAACAAAAATAATAATTTGAAACCATCACAATAATTATATAAGTATATATAAGTATATTCAGTAATGTATACGTTCAGATTCAACTTGGAGCAGGTATAAATTTAATGAAAATAATTTGTTACTTTTAAACTATTGAAAACACTTAGATCAAGCACATAATAACTGATAAGTTGATAAAATTAAACTCAATACTATGTAACTAATTGAAAACTTCATTGAGACGCCACTGTTACATCGATGATCCAAGAAACAGAAACACCAAGTAGTATTTTTAAAGATTTACACTGTTAAAACAATCGAGCTTATTAAAAAATATTTCTTTTTACGATTGCTGTCCTTCAAAATAGCAATATTGTAGGATATTTACAAATAAGTATGAATAAACGTTCTTACTTGGACACAAAGAACTATTGAGAATATTATTTTAATCAAAGTTCAGCCTTGGCATATTATCCAATGCAATAAATAGTTTTCAACAGTGAACCATATTAATAAATTAAAACAAAACTTAATCGTGGTGTCAAAAATAAGTCACGTCGTTTAAATATACTAAAATAAATCACTTGTAACCTTTGGGTACACGAATTCACGAATCCTGTGGCCGGTTTGAATTATGGAACAGCACCTGCTACTTAACAATAGCTTCCCTCCATCAGATCCCGCACGCGGTTATTTTAACTCGACACCAAAATCCAAAATATCCACAACAAAGGTAAGATAGAATGGTCAAGTTAAAAATTAAATGGATTTTCTTCAAAATCCAATTAAGATGGCCAAAATACAGCCAGATATGAAAGAAAAAACCGTAGAAGTTCTGCTCACGTGTTAATATCTAATCGTTCCAAAAACTCTCCCCCGACCTCGACGACTGACACCAAGCGACTCTTCCCAACTACTCACTCCCAGGCCGGATATCAGAAAATGACACGGGACACGCGTCAGCCAACCTTCGCAAATCTATGTTCCCAACTCATAATCGCGCTCGTCCGTGTTGATAGCCAGCCCATCCACACAGAAAAGCAAACCAAACAATAATATAGCTGACAACACACGACAATCGAGGCCAAAAATCAAGGCGAAATCTAATAACAAAGACTCCCATTCCAACTCCATCGATTAACAAAAATGTCACAGCCATTAATAATTAAATCCTAACACTACTAGGTATGCAACACTATTTACAACGAGTGATAAATTCAAATTACAACAAAATACGGTAAGCGAAACTATTTACGAGCACCTGAGAAATACAAAACCATCAGAGATCCAATTAATAATGGAACTGTAGAAGGGAAAAAAAATAGGCACGTGACAACTTCTAAAAACAAAATGCCCGCTTACCACATTCAATTGCACCAAGAATTAACTAATCATTTTGAGAAGAGAATAGTGTTTTTTGAATGGGCTTTACAAAAAGTTAATTAACAAAGTGATTTTTTTGACTTTTTACTATTCGGGGATGAAGCTACATTTCATGAAAATGGTGTTGTTAACAGGCATAACTAACAATTAATACGTTAAGATACCTTATTAATACTTTGCATAGAAAAATGAAAGTATGGTAACACTAGTCTTCGACAGTGATATGACATACAGGGTGATCCATTTAAAATTACTGAGAAAATATTGTTTTTTAAGTTTTGACGTACCCTGTATTCAATTTAACAAATATTCGAAAATTCATTCGTGTTTATAAACTTTGACAATCATTAAAAAACTTTGGCTTTAATTTATTATTATTCTTGTACTCCTTTTTAAATATACGGTTTACTTGCACTTGTTAAGATTTCCACATAGAATTGGTAATAACTTTTTAAATACCTTGTATAACATACTATAACCTTGTAATGTTGTCAAATACAAGGTGTTTCATTTAAATAAACTTCCTTAACTTTTGTGGAGCTTTATTATATTATTAAAAAAAAAATGTTAAAAAGTACATCTTATTGTTGTAACATCGAGTTTTTTTTTATGGAGATAAATTTTCACTCTCTCAAAAATCGATCCTGCTTTCACTGGGCTCTTTATTAATTTTTACGTTATAACTGTAACGCAAATTCCCGGAGGGTTTAAAATTATTCCAAACAGTACCTTTTATTTAAATTGGGGTTTATTTTTATCATTTGCTAAATTTAATCTCCGTTTTGAGGATTTAATTTTATGCTACACATAAACTTTACAATCATGGTTGCGTATAAAATGAAACGATAAAATGACAAAATGTATATAACCACAACGTGCTCTTTAAGTAATTAAAAGCTTTAATTTCTAAAAAATATTTTTGGCCTAAAAATTTAAGAGGAATAATTTTTTTCAAAAACAACAGAGTAACATTAAACTACAGGATATACGAGTAGATAGAAGAGCCACATGTGGATCAGACCACTACCTCCTAAAAGCAAAATTATACATACCTAGATGGCATACAGACCAAGGAACTCAGTGTAGAAAAGAAACAGTTAACTGGTAGAATACCCCAAATTTTTTTTTTATGAAAATAGTCGCAAAAAGGGTAGACCTATCGTGTGGGCCGCAGACGGCCCGCACTGCGACTATTAGAAGGGGAAGAGATTATAGAAAGGAAATGATCATGGACACGCTTTTTAAAAAGTTGCAGGTCATAGTTCTCTGGAAAAACTGATTTTGGAAGCTTATTCCATTCCGTAGCAGCCCTGTAAAAGAAGGATTCTTGATGAAGATTGGTCCTTGTAGTGTCAATCTTGAGAGTAAATGTGTGAGACTGATCAGCGTGCCGAGTTCTTTGGCCGAATGTGGCCAATGGTGGTACAAGAGTTTTTATTTCTCTGGAGCATCTGCCATGGAAATATCTGTAGAGTAATGACTGGTCTGCAACTCTTCTTCTATGTTCTAGAGGGTGATGGGTATCTGTGAGAGTTGAGCTGTTTATTAAGCGAATGGCTCTTTTCTGAATGGAATCTAGAAGACAAAGAGTATGCCTTGGTGCTGAACCCCAAATGTGCGAGCAATACTCCAGTAGAGGTCGGATTTGAGCCTTGTACGTCGTCAACAGTTGATCAGGAGTAAAAAACTTTCTGGCTTTCCACAGAAAACCTAGCCTCTGGCTTGCCGACTTTGCGATGTTAGCAACATGGTCATGCCAAGACATATTATTGGACACCGTGACTCCCAAAATCGAGATGGAGGGACTTGGTTCAAGGGTATTTCCGGACATTGTGATGGGATGATTTGAGGAATTCACTTTCTTGGAAAACGTAGCACTTTGTGTTTTTTGTGCGTTAAACTGAACAAGATTGTTGGTTCCCCACTCGACGATTGCTTTAAGATCTCTATTGATGGAATCAACCTGTTCCTGCCTGAGTCTATTTGTATCATTCACCGAAAGTGATCGATAGGATGTGAAAGTTGAGACAAGTGTGCTATCGTCTGCGAAACTGTAAATGGGGTTCGTGGTGGTTTTCAAGAGGTCGTTGATGTGTAAAAGAAATAAGGTGGGGGACAGAATGGAACCCTGGGGGACCCCGGCATTAGTTTTAAACGCATCAGAAGAAATACCGTCAACTGCCACATGTAAGGAGCGATCTTGCATGAAGCTCAAAAGCCATTGGCGCAGTTTGGTTGGGACCTTAAAAGCCTTATAGAAGACAGTACCAAATATTTATACCAACGACGCCTAGATGAATACCTATATGATTCGAAAGATCTGACCTCTGAAGAAAGCTATACAAACATGGTAAAGAATATTCATTAGGCCGCGAGACAAGCCCTTGGCACACAACAACAGAAAAGCAAGAATATGTGGTGGACAAAAGAAATGGACGGTTAGTAGAACAAAAAAAGCAAGCATATCAAAAATGGCTCTGCACAAGAAATCAAGTAGATAAACAAACATATGATGACATCAAACGAGAAACACGACAGAAAACAAATCATTTCAAAAATGAAATGTGGGACAGAAAATGTCACGAAATCAAAGCATATATAGGAGGCCAAAAGTGCACAGAAGCATGGGAATTTATTGAAAAAATTAGGAAACCTCGCTCCGAAAATGTAAAGTTAAATAATATAACACAACAACAAGGAAAGTTCACTACAAACATTTACTACAAGAGAATAGACAACAATATGTTTACTATGGCAAAAGGTCCTGAACCAATGCCATCCCCTTCTCCAACAAAAAAAAACAATATGTTTCAAACAGTATACCAATTCCAATTAACATAAGATGAGAAAGAGATAAGAGCAAGAATAATACAGGTAAGGAACGCAATTGGATGTCTAAATGGAATTCTCTGGAGTAAACAAATAACCAGACAGAGAAAATACAACATATACAACACAATAATTAAAAGTAGCCTACTCTATGGTTCAGAAACATGGAAATTGACCGATAGGAATAAAAGAATGCTAGAAGCTACAGAAATAGATGCACTTAGACGAGCAGCAAGAATTTCTCGTGTAGATAGAGTGAGAAATGAAGACATCCAACAAAGAATGGTACTGAAGGATACGATCATTAAGGATATCTCTTGATATGGACATGTGCAGCGTATAACAGACTATAGATTACCAAAACAAGCATTGGAATGGATCCCCCATCACAAAAAGAAAAAAAGAAGACCCAAAATAACATGAAGCGAGGGGGTAAAGAAAGCCATGAGTTTAAGAAACCTACAGGAGGGTCAATGGGAAGATCGAAGAAAATGGCATCTAGGTATTGGACAATGTCGTCGCGGGGTGTGAGCCCGGGATGTAGCCATACGCTTAATAATAATAATGTCGTCGTACGTTCTAAACCGATGGATATATATATATATATATATATAACTTATTTTAAATGCTAAAATACACTTCTGGAAAAAATTAACGCAAAAACATATTAAATCATACAAATTGATAGAACGAATTAATTTTAATAACTTTTTATGGTCATTAGTCACATAAAAAGTTGAAAAAAACGTTTAAGAATACTTTAAATATGAATAAAAACACATTTGTAACGTCGCAGAAAATAAATTATGTTGTAAACAGTACAGCAGTAAGTGCGAACATGGTATAACATATTTCACGAACATACGGTGGTTTCGGATTATCGTTAGAAACTCGATAACCAATATTCAACTGTACATTTAAGAAGTACGAAAGTAAATTCCCATAATATTTTTGAACAAATTTCGTAGGTAACGAATTTTATTTTATGAAGGACTTCTTGTTTGTTTGTTAGACGGTTAATTTTTTAACCAAATCTGACTTTTAATTAACGACTTTATTTATTTTACATAATAAGAGAGGTAGGTAAGTAAATCAAACAAATTTCACTAATTAAATAAGCTATTAAGCTTTAATTTGGCTTGCTGATTCATTTTTGTTAAATTTTTTGTAAAATTTCTGGAAAAGTAATTCGTAATCCTGGGTTATCATTGTA
The DNA here is from genome assembly GCA_950111635.1 of Agelastica alni. Taxonomy (NCBI): domain Eukaryota; kingdom Metazoa; phylum Arthropoda; class Insecta; order Coleoptera; family Chrysomelidae; genus Agelastica; species Agelastica alni. The sequence goes on along the minus strand of OX467718.1, from coordinate 22,754,305 downwards.
GTGGGTAACGACATTAGTACCGATTTGTAAGAAATTATACTGACTGTAAAAAAGAATGCTCTCCATTTGTTTATCTGAACGAAACTTGGATTTTTGCCAAAGGTGGAACAAAAAGAGTTTGGTAGGACAATAACATAAAGTCTATAAAATACACCGACGGTGAAGGAAAAAGACACAATATTGTGCATGCAGATGGAAAGCATTGTTTTGTTGATAAGGCGGATCTTTTATTTTCGTCAAAATCAAAATCGGCCAATTATCATGACAATGTGACAGAGATGTTTGTGAAATGGTTAAAAAAGAAAGTATTATCATCGTTACATAAACCATCTGTTATTGTATAAGATAATGCTCTGTACCATTCGGAAATTTTAAATAAGCAACCAACAAACTCCTGGACGGTACAGAAAATAAAAGAATGGTTAATGAACGAAAATATTTCATTTCCACTGTAATCCTTCAAGCCGAAATTTTTATCGATAGCTAAAAAGCACGAAAAAGCAAAAATTAAACAAAGTGCATCAAATTATACTCAGTTATGGACATCGTGTGCCAAGACTTTTACCTTTTCATTGCTAATTTAATCCCATTGAGTATATTTGGGATATATGCAAAACTTATGACAATCAGATTGGATATAATGGTTATAGTGATAAGGCTGTTATAAAAAACCTGGCAACGAGCACTTATTATTTCTACTCCTGAAATTTGAAAAAAACGTGTCACAAAATGTAAAAATTTAATAGAGAAATGGTGGGTTCGTGAAAGCCGCATCAAAGCAGTTAATCCTGTTATCATTTACAATCTGAATAAAATCCTGTTATCACTTACAATCCGAATGAGGATAGCGACGACAGTGATTCCGAATATTACAATCTGATGCTTGATAATACCGTAAGTTTTATATGAATAAGCACATTTATTAAATCTGTGCCGATAATTTATTTTTGTTGCATTCCCTTTTAACATAATTAAATATGTGCCTATTTCTAACAAAAAAAAACTCATCGAGAGCTACATCTACGATTTCTGTTCACATTAAAGCAAAAAATAAAAATAAAGTTTAACAAAAGCAAAATAATAAACACAAAATTTTCGGGTTTAAATCTTAGGAAAATTTACTAATTTACCTATTAACACAGTGCGCCCGTTAAGTCGATGCCTCGGTGAATAATCAGAAACCGCCGTATTTTGGTGAAATAAGCTATAGCGTGTGTTGCCTTCTCTACTTAAGATCACAGCATTTGACGTTTAACATTTTTCCAGAAAGAAAAAAAAATTCTGTCTCTCAACGCTGATTTTTTAAATCTGAAGCAAATCTCGCTATCTCGACTAAAGATTTAAAGAAAGAATATAATAACGGTGCAATAATATTGTCCACAATATTATCTTTATTATACAGACATAATTCTGTTCTTCTTTCTTCTAGTTCCGTATGCTTCGCGCACATTGGAGTCACCTGACCAATCTCCTCATCTCAACAGTATAAGGGTGTTTTCCTCAGCTTGACGAAATAGTGATGCTACGTCTGCTATTCCACTCCAGTCTCTGATGTTACGCGACCAGGAGTGCTGCTTCCTACCAGGTCAACGACGTCCTTCAATTTTTCCTTGGAGTATTAGTTTTGGGATAGAATACCGTTCACCACGAAGAATATGACCTAAGTAGGATATTTTCCTATGTTTCACGATATTCATGAGTTACCTTTTAGTACCTGCTCTTTTGAGTACTTCTGCATTTGAGGTGTTTTCGGTCCACGATATCCTTAACAGCCTGCGAAGGGTCCACATTTCCAAAGCTTCTATGCGATTTATTATTCTTGCTTTAACAGACCACGTTTCAGTGCCATATACTATCACGGGCCATTCGTAACATTTAACTACTAATTATGTTACAGTATTATAATAGTACAAAGTATATATATTACTGTAACTCTTTAAGATATTCGTGTAAATAGTACAATGAAACGTGCAATTATGGACGTATAATAAGAGTAGCTAATTTTTCGCTGGTTCATCAGTTCGTACATAATTACATACATCGCGCTCATTAACCACTTACAATCGCAGCAAACACAAAGGAACGTAAATGTTATAAACACCAAAAAAGCCATTTAAACTTTTGTGACTTATTTGATTATTTCATTGCAAATAATTCTGTTTAAATGGTCGCAATGATCGTCGGACTTGGTTCCTTTGTAATCATCTCGTAAAACTTGATCGGTTCTGTTTGTCCATGCAATTATCCGTCAAACATAAACGTAGTTTGTTACTAATTAAGTCCTGCGACATGATTAACTTTGTGCAATTGCAGCACTGAACTAGATTCATTAAACATTAATTGCATTATTTTTTAGTTTTTTAAATAAATTATTTACAACAAATAACGACAAATGTGGGTCTTATTAAGACTGGTAAAATGTGATATAGCCCAGCATTTCACACTAATTAGATCTTATTTAATGGATAAACACTTCAGAATGAGGGTAAACTTCTTTAACCTATCAAATCTGGGGTCCCACAGGGCAGCGTGCTGGGACCGATTTTTTATTTACTTTACACATCTGATCTCCCATGCTCTGAGTACATAATAACAGGAACATTCGCAGACGACACGGCCTACTTAGCGGTCCATGAAGACCCAGTAACAGCAAGCTCAAACCTCCAAAAACATCTCTTTCATCTAGAAGAATGGCTTCAAAAATGGAGAATTAAAATAAATGAAACCAAATCCCAACATATTACTTTTACCACTAGAAAAGAACAATGTCCGCCTATTTTTATCAACAATGTACAAATTCCCAGCACGAGGAAAACGAAAAAGCCGACACACTTGCAAAACAGGGCGCCGAATCTGCGTTCACTGGACCAGAACCGGTTTTTGGAGTCACTACAAATGCCGCCAAAACAATAATTTCGGACTGAGCGGAGAGGAAAATACTCACGTACTGGTCCGATATAACAGGGTTGACTAAAGCGTTTCTACCTAAACCTTCGAGAAACACAACTAAGCAGATCCTAGAATGAAGCAGAAATGACCTGCGTATTCTAACGGGACTGCTTACAGAACACTGTCGTCTAGGATACCACCTCGGAAGGATAGGTCTGAATCAACTAACGGACTGTCAATTTTGCTGCGTGGAAGACGAAACTGCTGAATATATACTATGTTCATGCTCCGGCCTGGGAAGAATAAGGTTCAACATATTTGGTTATACCAACCTAGGACCTACCGATTTCAAGAAAATTTCACCACATACAACCATGAACTTCGTGAGAAGGGCTAGATTGTGCGGTGAACTGTAACCTCTATGGGAGAGCCACAATAGACCTACTAAAGGTCGCAGCTTCAAGGGTTTAACAGTCAAAGCCCGTATTTTTTTCTAGATTGGCTTCCATAACATTTGGGAACATTTCATTATTACTATTGGTAGCAAAACTGATCCGTAGCTCCAATTTAGCGGCGTGATTTGCAGCTGTGTAGGTCTTTTTAAATGTATGAGATAACCTGATTTATATATTATATATGTTTATTATTTATTTCTTACAAAAACAGGTGCTGTAATAAAAAATTCTAACAAAATATGAGTGCGATAAAAAATTGGTAGGTATTGATCGTTTTGTAAATTGAGGTGTCAAAGTACTATCACCGCATGTAATTAGGTAAATTGCTAAATAATTACTCACCTTTGATGATTCTCTCCAAAGTGGAATTAAATCAACTGTGCTGTCATATCCTATTAAGCTTATTTTATCGAATATGAAATTTCCGATATTAATATTTTATGGAAAAATAAATTGTGTCAACACATCAAATTTTTAATATAATTAACTTTTGTGTAGAAGAGTTTATAAAGTAAAGGACATAGGATAATTTTTATAAAAAAAGTAAATACCAGCGTTCAGTTTAATATTCAATTGAGTATAGCATCACTAAAACTAATATATGATTAAATGACAAAAAGACGTCAAAATTAATAAAATTATTTAAATTTGTTTGATTTTAGAAAATGCCACAATCCAATATGTCTTAGAATTCAATAGTTATTGGACAACTAAATGGTGAACCTGAATTTGTAATCGATTGTAGTTATCTTCTTCACAGAGTTGTGTGGAGGAAGTTGTCAACTTTTAATGACATATGTAAACAAATTGGTAACTATGTCTCAGATATTATATATATATAACTGTTGACGACGTACAAGGCTCAAATCCGACCTCTACTGGAGTATTGTTTGCACATTTGGGGTTCAGCACCAAAGCATTCTCTTCTTCTTCTAGGTTCATTCAGAAAAGGGCCATTCGGGTGATAAACAGCTTAACTCAAGCTGGGTTTAGAAAAGGCTACAGTACTTTGGATCACCTCCAAACACTAAAATTACTCATTGAAAAAGCAAATAAATATAACATCCAACTTCACCTAGCCTTTGTAGACTAATGAAAGGCCTTCGACTCTTTAGAAATATGGGCCTTCCTCTCATCCATGGATGATGCTAGAATAGATTCCAAATACTCGCAGCTTATAAAAACATATACGAAAATGCCACCTTCAACGTCCAAATAGATCAGGATACTAAGACGAATACAATCCCGGTAGGTCGAGGTGTACGCCAAGGAGACATAATTTTCCAAAATTGTTTACGTTGGCACTAGAGAACATGTTTAAGAAGATACAGTGGGAAAAGAAAGGAATTAAGATCGAAGGCTCTTATCTAAATCACCTACGCTTTGCTGATGACATTGTACTTATTAGTTGCGACATAAACGAACTTAAAACAATGCTAAAAGATCTAAAGCACATATCGTCGACAGTGGGACTCGAGATAAATGTCAGCAAAACTAAAATAATGAGTCCAACAGGAGAACATTTGGAAATTCAAGGCCAAATAATAGAAAACGTAGATCAGTACATATACCTTGGACATGCAGTAAAGCTTGAAAAGGAAAATCAAACGGCGGAGATACGCAGAAGAGTAGCTTTGACATGGTCGGCTTTTGGAAAGCTCCAATATATATTTAAAGATGCCAATATGTCCATAAGCTTGAAACGGAAGGTATATGAAACTTGCATACTGCCAGTCTCAACTTACGGTCTAGAAACCGCCACATTAACAGAAAAAAGCGTAAAAAGATTTAGAACGACGCAACGAGCAATAGAACAAAGAATGCTTGGGATAAGTCTGAGGGACAGAGTACGTAATGAGACCATTCGACAAAGAACCAAAGTCACCGATATCATAGAGCGTGTCGCACACCTTAAGTGGCAATGGGCTGGACATGTGGCTAGACAAAACGACAGCAGATGGACAAAAAAGTTAATTCAGTGAAGAACCAGAGAAACAAGAAGAAGCATAGGTAGACCTCCAAAAAGATGGCTAGATGATGTAAAGAGAACAGCGGCATCCATTGGCAGCAAACAGCTCAAGACATAAACGCAAGGAAGAGATTAGAACAGGCCTATGTCCTGCAGTGGGCAATAATTGGCTAAAGAAAAAGAAGAAGAAGAAGAACAGGAGATACATTTTATCTAGGTGATTTGGGTTAAATCTTCATATTTTAAGTTCAGGATTATAAAGTTAAAATATTTTCAATTAGTAATGAAACACCCTGTAGAAGTAAAAATTTAAAGTTACGTTAAGAATTCAAAATTTTATGACCTTTTTTAATATGTATGGAATTTGTATAAAACATAATTTAAATAAATTTAATTATATTTTAAAAATTTGTAGGAGGGTAGATTAGATTAAGAGGGTTTAATTTATTATGCTTATGCGAAATCTCGATACTCCTTGACTATGATTAGTGACATTGGATTACATAGATAACTAAAATCTAACCTAAAATACAACTCTTCTTCTTCTTTAGGTGCCCTGTCCTCCTCGGACGTTGGCAATCATCAGCGCTTTCTGAACCTTTGTCTACAGCTCGGCGGAACAATGTGGTAGTGCTCACTCCATACCATTGTCTTAAGTTTTTTAGCCAGGACATCTTTCTTCTACCCGGGCCGCTTCGTCCTTTGATCTTCCCTTCTATAAAAAGCTTTAAAAGTCGATACTTGTCATTTCTTAAGATGTGACCAAAATACTCCAGTTTGCGCTTTTTTAGTGTAAACAGAACTTCCAGCTGCTTGTCGAGGCGTTGAATTACCTCGGGTTACGCACTCTTTCTACCCAGGAGATTCTTAATAGCCTTCTGTACGTCCAGATTTCAAACGCCTCCAATTTTTTGCACATCGCATCTGTCAAAGTCCAAGCTTCCATTCCATAAAACAGTATGCTGAACACGTAACAGCGAAGCACTCGGACGCGCAGAGGCAAGCTTAAATTTCTGCTGCAAAGTACCTTACGCATCTTCAGGAACGAAGCACGAGCTTGTTCTATTCTAGCACGAATCTCCTGCATGCCGTCCCACTTCTCATTTAGTTGAGACCCAAGATATTTAAAAGTTTCTACTCGCTCAATTCGTTGACCGTTAATTGTCAGGTGTCCGTCCACGTTGTTTGATTTGCCAACTGCTAGCCACTTTGTCTTTCTCACGTTCAGGCTAAGTCCGGCCTCTGAGCTTGCAGCCGTCACGCGGCTTACCAGTTCCTGCAGTCATTCCAGTGAGTCGGCAACAAGAACCGTGTCATCCGCATACCTCGGATTGCTGATATTAATCCCATTGACATATATCCCCTCGTCACATTCATCCAACGCCTCTTGAAAAATCCTGTCGGAATACAAATTGAATAACAGTGGTGATAAAATGCATCCTTGACGAACGCCTCTCAGGATTTTGATCTCGTCGGACGCGGTGTTATCGATTCTTACAATACAAATACTTATGAATATTTAAGCTTTAGACAAAACACTTACACTAGATATGGTTGATTAATTGACAATCTCTTAGAAAAGCAATGATCTGCGGTATATAGCTACTTTGTCCTAACAGAGAATACATGTTCTGAGGAAAACCAATTCTTTGTTGATGAAATTTTCTACATTCCAACAAAATATGTTTAACTGATAGATGTACATTACAAGTATCGCCGAATGGAGGCTCATCCTTTACTTACTTACTTACTCCGTAGCGCTACAGCCCCTGATAGGTCTTGGCTGAGCAACAATTTGCCTCCATCTATCTCGGTCTTCCATAACTAAACTATTCCCGATGCCCATTTTCCGGAGGTCCGATGTTATATTATCACGCCACCTTAATCTTCGTCTTCCTTCTGGCGCTCTGTCCCATATTAAGCGGACCATTCTATCCTCTGGCTGACTTCGTACGTGTCCTGCCCATCACAACCTTTGTGCCTTTATGAGGTTAATCAGTTCTAGCTGATTGTATATTTGTTCTAGTTCTGCACTTGTTTTGATTCGGTAGCTCCACTATCGTCGTTTTTGGTGGGTCCGAAAATTTTCCTCAGCACTCTTCTCTCGAATCTTCGAATGAGTTCCTCATTTCGCACCGTAAGAGTCCAGATTTCGCAGCCGTACATTACCACTGGTCTTATCATGGTCTGGTACGTTTTGATTTTCGTTCTCCTAGTCACGTATTTGGACTCTAGTATATCCTTTAGGGCGTATAAGCACCTGTTGGCTGACTTTAGGCGTTTTCTGATTTCTTCATATCGTTGTCAGATGTGATTGTGGACCCTAAGTATTTAAATCGTCTTACATTTTCAAAGTTGTATCTGTCCATGGTCACATTTTGTCCTACCCTAGCTCTGCCCGATCTTGAGACATGCGTATATTTTGTTTTGGCCTCGTTGATTTTAAGCCCCATAAATGCCGCTTCTTTTTCGATTTTGTAAAATAGTTTTTTTTTTACTTTTATGACGCTTATGCTCACTGCGTCTATATCGTCGGCATATGCTAGCAGCAAGTTTGATCCACTAGCCCCGAATAGCTCATCCTTTGTCATTAAATAACTGTGAGTAAGACGAGTATGGCCCAATCTCAGACGAGTTATTATGACTTGCTACTTTCGATTTTGTGCTGTAGGAAAATTTGCAGGAATATTACTTTTAATTTCTTATTAGATTGGGATTTCAAATCGAAAGACATTACCTGCGGACATAACTCGGCACTGTTGATCGCTAGACGCGCACATTCATCGGCCTTTTCATTCCTAGGATTCCTGTATGCGATGGGATCCACATAAATTGTAGTACTTTTTGGGAACTCTGGGATAGAGAAAGCTCTCATATTTTATCAATTGTTCCATTGGGTGCCTTGGGTAGATTCGTTATAGGCTGAGCAGACAACTTAATGAGTCAGTACAGATAAAGGTATGAGTATAATTATTTGTAGTTTTATTTCCAGTTGTTATAGCAACGTTTTCGGATAAAACTTTTAAAAAAAATTTTATATTTGGTAAAATATCGTCATCGTTAAAACAAACAGAACCGGCAACTTTTTAATATTAAGTAGTGTAGACATAATTCACTGTATTCAATTTTAGGCTTTATTACTTAGTACTCGAAATTTTATTCAGTTGTAAAACTTAATGCTGCTCGACAAACATTCGCTATTACGTTTTGGCGCCAAAGTTATATCTAGAATTGGTCTAGTTTTGAAACTGTCGTTAAATTAAGCACAAACGGTAACAAATAAAATCTCGTATAAAATAATTTTTGGGTTAACTACAAGTTGCGCGAATAACGTCTGATTAAAATTTAAATGTTCGAATAAATAAGCATCTGAATTTATAGCCCAAGGAATGCTTTGTATTCGTGAATGTATACAAAAAAAATAAAAATGGATCACTCCTTGTGAGACAGCATTTAAAATGTGTTCCTCTGAACAAATAAGATATGTCTATATATTTGGTAGGTTGCTGTAAACAGCTGACATAAATTTAATGACGATTGTCTTATTAGGTTAGAAATTGTAGCATTTTTTTGCTTAAAGAAAATTGCTGTCAACGGTTTTTAAGGAGGTTCGGGGGTCAAAAAAAATGCAGCCAAGTTTTTAAAAAACATATATAAGCCTTTAAACTCGATTGTTATAGTTCTTTATAATAAATTATAATTTTTCACTAATAAAAGTTTAAATAAATAAAAAGGCTACAGAAAATGTGCCTGGCTGGATTGGGTGGCTACAAAAGCCAACTAAAGAACGCAAAAGGCAACCACTGAGGATGTAAATAAGGCAAAGAATGAGTATAAAAGGTTAAAAGGTGTGGCAAAAGAGGTTGTGACAAGATAGAAGGTGAGGGATAAAGATGAATTTGATAGAAGGTTATCTGACGGAAGTCCATAAGAACAGCCAAAGGTAAAAATACTACCTCGCAACTGGAAAAAAACAAAAACCAAGATGGTAGTATGGTAAAAGGAGAGGAATGTGTTTTAAAGAGATGGAAGGAATACTTCGAAAGTTTAGTTGACAAAGAGGATACACTAGCACAGGCCCCATTCGGAGACATGCGTAAAAGTTGCAATAAAAGGGAACTTAGTACAACAGAAATTGTGGTAGTGTTAAACAGTATGAAATTGGGTAAAGCTGCTAGGTACGACAGGATAACAGTTAAAATGCTAAAGGATGGACAAAACGTGGTAACTAGTCTGCTGTACCGCTTTTTTAACCTTTCATGTAGGAATGGTAGCGTACCAGACGACTGGTGCAAGGCTGTTACCATGCCGCTTTACAAAGGAAAAGGTTCGCAGCAGGACTGTAAGAACTACCGAGGTATTAGTTTACTCAACAGAGTCGGAAAACTGTATGCAAAGATATTGATTAAAAGAGTGACGAATGAAACTGAGAAGATGATATGGGATGTGCAAGAAGGATTTAGAAGAGGAAGGAGATGTATGGATTAGGTCTTTTCATTACGAGGTGTAGACGAAAAATACTTGGCTAGAAGTCAGGTCTATTGCGCTTTTATAGACTTGGTAAAGGCCTATGACAAAGTGGTAAGGAGTGAATTGTGGTCCACATTATCTAAGTATGGGGTAAGCGGTAGTATAATACGAGCACTGGAATCACTTGACGAGGATTCCACTGCTTGTGTTATGATTAGCGGAGCTTACACAGACTAGTTTAACATTAAAAAAGGTGTAAGACAGGGATGTGTGGCTTTGCCATGACTGTTTAACTTATACATAAACGATTGTTTAAAAGATTTGAAAAAGAGTGCGTATGGATGGAAAATGAATGATTTGATCGTCAAATGCCTTCTTTACGCCGATGATCAAGTCATATTAGCGCCATCTGAAGACGAGTTGCAGGCGATGGTAAATGTTATGCATGATGCCCTGAAAATCAAAGGGATGAAAATAAATGTAGGCAAAACAAAAGTAATGGTTTTTGAAAGAGAAGAAAGCATGACAAACGGTGAAGTTCTAATAATGGGAAAAAGAGTGGAACAAGTTAATATGTTTGTATACCTGGGTTCAAAGTTTACAAGAGATGAAAAGTATGACAGTGACATTGAGCGAACGGTGATGGCAGGAAAACAAATGAATAAGGCACTGTATAGCTTTTTGAACATCCAGAAAGTGTCAAAAAAGGCACGTCTGGCTGAGCACTTATGTATGGTAGTAAATGTTGGGTTTGGCAGAAGAAGCATGAAAATAAGATTAATGCTGTGGAGATGAGTAGTCTAAGAAGTATAGCCGGAGTGACTCGGTTGGATAAAGTAAAAAATAGTGAGATAAGAGAACGATGTGGTGTAAAAGAAGATGTGGTTTCAAGGATAGATAAAGGAATGCTAAGATGGTTTGAACACGTTGAAAGGATGAATGAAGGAAAATTAACGAAACAAATTTATAAAGCGAGTGTGAATGGACAAGTCGATAGAGGTCGACCTCGATCAGATAACATTGTTTTGAAGAAAGGCCAGGTCAAGAGTACCAACAACCGACGAGCATGTATGAGAGCACTGATGAAAGTAGAGGAAGCAAAAGATGTGTGTAAGAAGCGTAGCAAGTGAAAGGAAGTGGTCTCTGCCTACTTCTATGTGAAAAAGGCGTGACTATATGTATGTAAAAGTTATTGGGAAAATTGTCGGCAAGCTGGTATTTTCTGGAGTTCCGAGAGCAGTGTGTGGAGTGTACCACCGAGGGAGCCTATTACCAGGATGACTAGTTCAACAGAATGGCCTGGATAAAGTTTGCGGAGTTCGAAGAGAGGGTTTCTTCTATATTTTGTTCGTTTTTCCTCTTTTTTTAAGACGATGTTCGGTTCGATCACGAACATTGTCTTAGTTAGGCGGTCGAGTAGGACTACGTCAGGTTTATTGGCTTGTATTATTATTATTATTGGTCTTCTGGATCGTAGTCTGTTTCTGTATGATTTATGCGTATCCTGGTGTGTGGGAAGTCGAGGGTTGCCTTGTATACGTTTATATTCTCGAATTTTTTAATTAATATACTGATTTTAAAACGATTAAGAATCCATTTGCTTAGATTTTGACTCATGATATTGTTTGTACACCGAACCAGCATCATTATTTATTAATTAAAAGAAGTTTGAAATGATTTTATCATGTAGTGGTCTTCCCTATTATCTATTACGGGTATTTAAATTTTTAAATTGTTATAAAATAAGGAAAATTTTATTGCATTTAAAAGTTTATTTTATTGCATCTTGAATATCATGAAAATGTTTTGTGATGCTACTCTGGACAACAAGTAACGAGGTTTTTTTTTGAAGTTATACTTTTTTTGGCGCGTCAAGAGTAAAATTGAAAGCTGGAAGTTGAGAGAGCACCTTTACGGTAAATCCGACAGTATTAAGTTGGCCCTCAAATATAATGACTGACAAAGTTAACTCGTATATAGAGTAAACAACAAAACACGTTTTTATTTATGAAATCGATAAAAAAGCCAGTTTATGTAAAATATTTTATTCATATTAATACTTAATTGTGAAAAGTTATATTATTTATTAATTTTTCGTACATTGTGCTATAAAAATTTTTTTCAGTGATAAATCCTAATATATATTATTCTTTTGACCGTGTGTATGTTAGTGAACTCCTCCTAAACAGCTGGACCGATTTTGATGAAATTTTTTGTATGTGTTCAAGAGGATTCGAGAATGGTTTAAATTCACTCCCGATTTTGTTATCACCCCTACGAAAGGGGTGAAAAGGGGATGAAATATAAAACTATCAAAAACGGCTGATATTAGTGTCGAATTCATATTTTCGGGGACGATAAGTTTGATAGTGACATTCCCAATTATGTTAGCACCCATACAAAAGTAATGGGAAGGGAATAGGATAAAAAACCTATTAAAAACGTCGATATTATCAAATTCGTAATCTTCGGGGACGATGAATTTGATAGTGACATATTTTTAATGTTAGCACCCAAACAAAGGGGAAGGCGTGACTATATGAAAGGGGATAGAATATAAAAACAATTAAAAACGTTGATATTAGTGTCGAATTCATAGTTTTTGTAGTCGCTGAGTTTGATGGTGATATTCCCAAAGCAGACAAGCCAAAGTTCAGGCAGGACAACGTATGCCGGGTCCGCTAAAATTATAAAAAAACTTTAGAAGTGTTTTAAAATATTTGTGGTTAATTTTTTGGAAATATTATTGTTAAGTATCCTCGTCGTATCTATATGTCTATAAAGCATCTTGACATTATGGCTACTTGCAACTAAAAACTTTACATTTCCAAAGGAGGCGATCTTCGACCTCGCGGAAATTCATTTGCAATGGTTGGCCTGTGATGTTCTTTATTTGTTGTTTATTCTTAAGTACCTATATAAATTTTTTGATACATAAAGTTGTACTGCAATCTTTGTAAGTTTTTAAATTCTCTTAATTAAAATCAGAGTTGAAAAAAATATTAAATAAAATAATCACTAATTTAAATAATGCGTACTTAATTAAAAATTACCTCGTGACTATTCAGAAAACCGGGAAATTTAATCCAAGAGTAAAAAGTTAATAAAACGTCGTATTAATATTTAAAGAAGGGATTCCCGTTAGCCACTAAAAGTGCTTGTGTATAAAGAAAAAATTGCATGACAAAACGAAACATTTGCTTTGAATTTTAGATGTGATTTAACTTTTTTGCATGAAATATGTACAAGCTGTAGATAAAAAAACCGTGGACGATTTGAATTTCATATTCGTAACGTTTTGTAACACACATTTTCGATGTAACTTTTTAACAATTTTTCACAAATAAAGGTGACAAGGCAACATAAAGAAAACCAAGGTTATGACAAATAAAAGATCTAAGAATGTCTCACTGCCAATACAGTTAAACGGCGAGGTCCTAGAACAGGTGGATAGGTTTCGATATTTGGGATGTTGGATGAACTGTAAGTTGGATACGGACGCGGAAATAAAATGTAGAATAAATCAAGCCAGAAATTGCTTCATGCGACTTAGAAAGCTGCTCTGCGACTCACGACTCAACCTGTGCCTGCGCTTGAGACTCTCGAAGTGCTACGTTTGGTCTACCCTCTTATATGGAGCAGAAACATGGACACATAAAGCACAAACCATCAATAAATTAGAAGCCTTTTAGATGTGGACGTATCGTAGATTGCTCAAAATAACATGGACATCGCACACCACAAATGAAGAGGTTCTTCGCAGGCTGGGAATAGAGCGTCAGCTGTTTAAACTCGTTAAGATACGAAAAACAGCGTATCTAAGTCACATTCTAAGAAACCCTAAATAACGTTACGCTCAACTTATTGTTAAGGAAAAAATCGAAGGCAAACGTGGCCTCAGAAGAAAGAAAATGTCATGGCTGAGAAACATACGTCAATGGACTGGCCTGGACTTAGATGAACTTATAAGAGCAGTCGAAGACCGAGAAGAATTTGCGACTGTGATATCCAACCTCCACTGAAGAAGAAGTCAAACTAAGTTTTAATTAAAATTTATTAAAAAGGATAAAAAAAGGTTTATCTGAATTTGATTTTTACAACTAATATATTTATATGTAAATGACTGCTCTATATAGTAAATTAAAGTATACGAAGTTAAGCAGTTAAAAGTGCGTGAAGGTAGATTGTTAGGGGTAAGTTTTGAAAAGGCAGTATCCACACAACAGAACGTACTAGCCTATAACTGTGTCAGCTAACCAGAAAGATAACTTCTTGGTGCACCACCGCGACTTATGAAATCGGAAAATATCAGAAACCACCGTAATATGAAGGACAGGTCACTGCACTCTAAGCTTTAAAGAGTCTCATTAATTTGGTGCACAACGGTTGGATGGTTTCAAGGTCCATTAACGGACATAGGTAGAAACAATTTTTGTGTATTACACACGTATATTAGCATGTATGTGTATTAAATTTTATATCTGAAAAAGGGGAGAACCCGTGGATAATAATAAATAATAACGTCCACGTCGTCATTAATGGTGTTGCCTTAATTGTTCTAAAGATACAGATGCCAGTGGCCTTGAGCATAAAGGTGTCCACAGCAGGTATAGTTAAAGGATACAGGGAAGGGGTTGATGGGGAATAAGTTCTCTTGTATGTTAGTTTTTTTCTAATAAATTTAAGCAATCATTTTGGCTTTTTCTTGATTAATTTATACTTTGCATGTTTTTAGCCGTGTAAATTATATTCTGATAACTTATACGTGGTCATTTCTAGTGGAATGTTCACACAAGAATGTTTTTCATAAAGTACAGTCTGTGATACGATAAAACTAGGTTTTTCTGTACGCGACGTTTATATCAACTTTATCTGATTGTAAACTAATATTTTATGGTAAGAATGAAAAGTTTATGAGTAGGGACGTTTTATTACAAGTACTTCCACCTTGGCGAATTTAAGTGCTAGCAAAAAATAGTCTATTTCCTTGGGAGTCGAGAAAATAGGCTTTTTCAGTGCGCGCGCGATAAGCTTCCGTGGGAGGCGCAGCCGTGCAAGCACGGAAAAAGCGTTCATGAACGTGTAATGAACGACACTTTTTATTATATCTACGTGAAAACCACAAATTGTTAAGATATTATCACTAAAAATATCAAAAAATTGTCAAAAAACAAGCGTTATTTACTCCGTTGCTAAGAAAATAAACAGAAAAATTTGCGATTTCTAAAGCACTGTCAATAACATTATTTTATTTTGACAAGTAGATAGGCAGCTGATGACACTAGCGCACCGTAAAAATTTTTTTCTACAAGCGTGCGTGATTCACCCTCTACCCGCACGCAATTCAGTTTGGAAAGTGTCATTTTCCCACAGTTGTGCGGGAAAAGTTTTCCCACACTAGTGCGGGAAATTTTTTCCCACACTAGTGCGGGAAAAACATTTATATGATATCCTCGTAAAATATAAGTGGTGGGTGACAAAATATGAAAGTTCAAGCTTTTTTGTTGCAATACTAAGTGAGTTTGTTCAAAATCATCCATCATTTTGCACTATTTATTGAAAAAATGAACAAATATTGATAAATAAAAATGTATTGTTATGAAAATCACCCTATATATAGGCTTTGATTGATCTGATAACGAGTAGGTAACAATTGATGTTGTCATGCCGATCAATACACAAATTTGTTTGTAATTGTCAGAGTGACAGACAAAGCGTTACTTATATAAAATTTTCGATTCAGTGAAATTGCCACAATGGATTATTCATCTGATGAAGAACTTCCACAAGAAATCGTGCAAGCAGCTACAGATGCGAACTTAGAGTTATTGCCAACGAAATCTAAACAAAGGTATGAGAAGCAATACACGAGTTTTATTGAATGGTGCAACAATAAAAAAGTGAAAACACCAAATAAAGAAGAAGTATTCTTGGCTTATTTTCTAGAAATGTCTAAAACATGGAAGCCGAACACTTTATGGGCAAGATATTCAATGTTGAAGAGTGTATTCAAAGTAAAGCAAAATTTAGATATTAGCAAATTTTACAAAACAACTGCATTCATTAAAAGACAGAATGTCGGTTTTCGACCGAAAAAGGCCAAAATCTTCACTCAAGAAGACGTTTCAAAATTTATGACTGAAGCACCCGATGACATATACCTCATGATTAAGTTAGTAGCAATTATTGGATTAGCTGGTGCTTGCAGACGAGAAGAGCTGACAAAACTCACCATTGACGACATAGACGACAAAGAAAACCTGATAATTGTTAATATAAGGATTCCAAAAATCTTTCCTCTAGATCCTTCGTGATATCTGAAGAAGCAAATGATGGTTATTTTTTGAACGTATACAGAAAGTATGTACATTTACGTCCAAAAGAGACTCCTCACCGTCGTTTATTCTTGTATTACAAAAGTGGAAAATGTACTGTGCAATGTGTAGGAATCAATACCATAGGAAAGATACCCTCCGAAATAGCAGTATGTCTGCGCCTTCAAAATCCAGAGCTTTACACTGGTCACAGCTTCAGGCGTTCCTCAGCCACTTTACTTGCTGACTGTGGTGTGGGTATAACTAATATCAAACGCCTAGGAGGATGGAAATCGACTTCAGTTGCAGAGGGGTATTTAGAAGACTCCACCAATCGAAAAAAAGAAATGTCCAACAAAATTTTCAATTTGAACACTACATCGTCTTCCGGGTGCATTTTAGAACCATCCACGTCTATATCGATCGGCGACGATTTGATGCCTGTGCCTGCACATTCGATTTCTTTCGATAATGTATTGCACGAGTTACCTTCTTCTTCAGGAAATCAGCCATCTTCAAAAAATATGCTGGCTTCCGCTATAAATTTACATAATGCATCAAATTGTACATTTACAATAAATATTACGAATAATTAGTGGATAGAAAATGTTACTCTTGTTAGTTGTTTCCATTTGCATGAATAAATAATTGAAAAAATGAATTTGTTTCCTACGCTTGTAGAAAAAGTATTGTTCCTAACTCATGCGGAAAGTGTCTTTCCCGCACTCGACTGCTTACCCGAACTCCGCTCCGCGTCGTTCGGGTTAACGGCAGTCGCGTGCGGGAAAGCATCACTTTCCGCACTTGTTAGGAAAATTACTATTTCGTGCCCACTTTCGGTGCGCTAAATAGGCATGTAAATATACCGTTTTCAGGTAGGTATAATGAAAACATGTTTTTATCAATAATGCACCTTTTTTAAAATTTAAAGAAACTTTTGAAGTCAGCAAATTAATTGCCTGATGGAAAAGTTGCAGTCTTTAGAAGTATATTCGGAGAAGTAACCGTTTAACAAGAAAAAAAAATTCCTAATTATTGCATTCGATCCATTAGGAATTTGGAAGTTTACCAAGGAAGTTTTCGAAATAAATTTTAACAATTTTGTAAGGACATATTTGTGAAAAATATAAAACTAACGAAATTAACAGTAAAAAGAAATAATAAAACCTTTTATTTGTGTAAACTAAACCACCAAAGCAATTAAAGTTATATAACTTCAATGCATTAGTACATTATTATTAAAAAAAACTCATTAAAACATAATAAATTACTTAATTACAGTTTATTTTTTGAATAGACAAATAACCAAAAAAAAATTGAAGGTGTAGAACTTTCTTGGAGTAAGTGTTTGCTTAGTGGATAATATTAATGATAATTCAACTCATGTATAAAAAATCGCATATGCTGTCACGTGCCTATTTTTTCCCATCTCCGGTCCATTATAATTGTGCCTTACTCGTAAGTAGTGTTGCATAACTTTCGATAGTTGGTTTGCAATTTCTGTGTGGATGGGACTGAATATCCACACGGACGAGGACGAGGCACAGATTTGAGAAGATTGTGGGTTGACGTTTATTCCGCGCCATTTTTCTTGATTTCCGGGATAGGAGCGGCGGTCGTGTTTTGAGAGTCTTGGAGGCCAGGTGTCGGTAAAAGTTGTTGGGGACGGTGTGTTATTAGCACGTGTGCAGAACCTCTATGGGATTTCTTTCATATCTGGCTGTATTTGGGCCATCTTAATTGGATTTTGAAGAAAAACCATTTGATTTTCAATTTGACCATTTTGTCTTGCCTTTGTTGTGGATATTTTGGAGTTGGTGTCGAGTTGAATAGCCGTTATCGGAATTTATTTGAGGGAAGCCATTGTTATCTAACCGGTGCCGCCCCATAATCTAACCAGCCCCCGGAGTAGTTCAGGAGTAGGCCACAGGAGTACACGTGAATTCGCATACCCAAAGGTTATCAGTGATTTATTTTTAAATATATAACGCCGTGTCTCATTCGGCACCACGAGTAAGTCTTGCTTCAGTTCATAAATATAGTGCTTTGTGAATTCGTATACCCAAAGGTTATAAGTGATTTATTTTTAAATATATAACGCAGTGACTCATTCTGACACCACTATTATGTTCTGTTTAGTTTATTAGTATAGTACATTGTTGGAAACTATTTATTGCATTAGATAATACGCCAAAACTAAACTTGGATTAAAATAACTTTCTCAATAATTCTTTATGTCCAAGTAAAAACATATTTTCTTCCTACTTATTTGTAAATATCCTACAATCTAGATATTTTAAAGGACAACCATTGTGAAGATATTTTTAAATGAACTCGCTTGTTTTGGCAGTGAAAATCTTTATGTAAACGGTTAACTAGTAAATCTTCTTTGCCTTTATGTAAATGTTTAAATTAGTGTTATTAATGAGTTAATTTATATATATCTTACTTTTTGTTGTAACTTGGTAAAGTCTGTTACTCTTACTGCTGTTCTGGTTATTTTATAAAGTTGTAAATTTTACATTTTTGGTTTGTTTTAGCAAGGAAATTTTACCATAGCTGTTAACTTTGACTATATTTGTTATGATGTTGCTATTGAACTGTGTACCTTAATTATCTATTGTGTGAGTAAATTATTCAACATATTTTTGCTATAATTTTATTTATTTGGTTCACCATAATCATAGTTGTTTATCTTGTAGCACTGCTAGTGCCTATAAGATCTAGGGGTTTCCGGCTTATACCATCAAGTCGGTGGCGCAGCTCACTTTTACATTTTTTTCTTCTACCCTCTACGGCTGAGCTCGGGCATATTTGCCAGTAGAGAAACCGCTAGCAGAGTACTCGTTAGAGGACGAAAAAGACGTGGCAATGCTACAGTGCGATTGTCACTTTGGATAGCATTCATGTGTGCCAGGACATCCAAGAGGTCGTTAGACAGTCCGGATATTTACTTTTTTTATGTTTATACACACTCACTATTATGTTTGTCTTGATGTCATTGTTGAATTTTACATCTTTATTTTATTTTGTTTGTATTTTATATTTTAATTCTGTGCTTTCTATACTATGTGTGATGCCATAAGCTAAATAAATAAATAACTTTGACAGCGGCAAAGGTTAGCTGCAACTTTTACAGCGACAAATGCACTAGTGGTTTTTTCACTTATTCATTTTTTTATTAATTATCGCGGTATTGGCTGCAAAAATAAATAGTTTGACATGTTTGTCAACAACTTATTGAATTTCTAAGCACTAACAATGAGTCGATTCGGTGAGTCTACTAACGCCGAAATGAGTCGAATTGTTAATAAATGTGTGCCTACCAATACAGTTGCGACGCAGTCATCAATCTTGCGACAATTTTCTACGTTTTGCGATGCAAAAAGATATAAATTTGAGCCAGATACTTCCATCGAGAAATTAAATGTAATATTGCAAGATTTGGCATTTAATATGCAAAAAGGTAACGATGAAGACTACAAAGAAGCGATAAAACAATTAGGAAAACCACCGATAAAAAGCTACAAAGTAAATATTATAACGAATTTAACATTGTATTTAACCCTCTCACCGACGTTCAGTTTAATTCATCAATAGCTGCACGTATAAATGCTAAACGTAAAATCCTGCAAGCACATCCCAAAAAGAGAAAATGTAGTGCATCAGCTCTTAATAAATCTGAAGTATTTGCAATGGCCAGATTATATGACGAAAATGAACCTGAAGGACTTCAAAAGAAATTATATCAAATTTTGGCGTTTGAATTAGCTTGGTGCGGAGGAGAAGTAGCTTACGGCAAAAATACTTATTTCATATCTAAAATTAA
This sequence comes from Agelastica alni, assembly GCA_950111635.1. Classification (NCBI taxonomy): domain Eukaryota; kingdom Metazoa; phylum Arthropoda; class Insecta; order Coleoptera; family Chrysomelidae; genus Agelastica; species Agelastica alni. Next base: position 22,734,379 of record OX467718.1, on the reverse strand, counting down.
AAATAATGGAAAAGAAACTGGATGTATCGAGTTTAATCCTCTATTATTAAAAAAGAGACAATGCATCGGTATAGAAGTCAAACGTGTCAAAATTACAAATCACTCAAATGGATCGGCAGCAGTTAGCGAATTAAGTAAAAGCTGAATTGAATCTAATAAATCTAATAAAAATAACACAGCAATTCAACATCAATAAAACCATATTTACAAATTGACAAAGAGTTTTATTCGAGCATTATTCAATTTATTCATTTGGAAAAAGAAAAACTTTCACATCTACTACAGAAACGATTACCTGTGGCACCCGCACCGACATCACTGTTCCTAGTATGAATTTCAATAGCTGCGTTTTTAATAATTGTACATTCAAATAAAAATGTGTATATTTTTAATGTTTCATAAATAAAAATTGCATCGATATGTTTTTAAATTTCTTGTTCATTAAATTTTTTTTGTGGTATGGCGTTTGGAAGTATCCATGCAGCCAACTACTTTGTGTTAGGTCCATATGTATGGAATAAATTCATTTTTAGCGTTATCATGTATTTGTTCAATAAAAACTAAAACAGGTTGATTTTTATTGTCAATTTGACAATTTACAGTATGAAAATATTACCCCCTTCTTGCACCCCCTCTGAGATATGAGCACCCCCTCAAAAATTTTAAATGAGAAGGTGGGTAGTGTGGACTTTTTTTAAAAGAGATTTCAATTCTAAGTAATCAATTTTTCCATATTAGTTTAAAGCACTCTTTAAGAGGTGACACGCGTTTTGATCCCGGGATAAAATATTCCCGAACCATTTTTGCTCTCGGTATCTGTATGTATGATAGCATGACACTTTGGATCAACATTGCACAGCCAAAAATTTTTTTCTGTTACGCTTTTTACAATACGTCATCCCTTTAAATAATAATATATTATGAACCTTTTGTGATCGTATAAATTAAAGAGGCATTTTAGTTATTAACAATAACGCAAATAACATAAATAACCCCAAAACCACAGACTTGTGCCAAAGTACAGGTGAAATTACAAAAATCATACTACTACGCATGTACAAATACATAGATTATCGATATCAATTATTAATAAATCCTACATTACATTACAATATTGCGGTTGGGCCTTTGGTATCGACACCTATCTCACCTAGATCTTTTGATCCTCTGTGACTACCGCTGTGTTTTCAGGGCCTCAGAATTCTAGTCCGCTGATTTTGGCAAACCTCAGGATTTCTGTTGACCCTGTCTCTTTTAGATCGCTTGGATCCATTATCATACGGCTCCAGGTTTGATACCTGTACACCGCTAGCATCGGGCAGTGACACAGAATGTGTATACTGCTCTCCTCCTCCTCACCGCATAGTCGACAGTTTTTCTAGGTCGCCAGCTTAAGTTTGTAGAGGTGCGCCATTAGTGCGATGTGTCCTGTGAGCAGGCCAAGCGTGCTGCTTAGTCTACTCCGGTCCATCGTGAGTAGAGAGTGCGTCAGCCCTCTTCTGGAGAGGTTTTTTCATCAGCTGTTTTGATGTTCTGCAGCCAGTATTTGCATTCCACTGAGCAATATATTCTTGTTCAAGGATTAATTTAAATAAATGTTTTGCTTAGGCTATTGGCAATTCGACCTTCTGGCTTCTTGGTTACACCGGGGTCCCATTTCTTGCCAGTTTATCGGCTACCTCGTTGCCGTTTATCCCTGTGTGCCCAGGAACCCATGTAAGAGTGACTTTGTTTACCGTCGCTAACTCAGTGAGGGCTTGCATGAAGTCCCACACCACCGATGATGCTGTGGTGTTTAAAACCAATGCCGGGGTCCCCCAGGGTTCCATCCTGTCCCCCACCTTATTTCTTTTACACATCAACGACCTCTTGAAAACCACCACGAACCCCATTTACAGTTTCGCAGACGATAGCATACTTGTCTCAACTTTTACATCCTATCGATCACTTTCGGTGAATGATACAAATAGACTCAGACAGGAACAGGTTAATTCCATCAATAGAGATCTTGAAGCAATCGTCGAGTGGGGAACCAACAATCTTGTTCAATTCAACGCCCAAAAAACACAAAGCGCCACGTTTTCCAATAAAATGAATTACTTAAATCATTCCATCACAATGTCCGGAAATGCCCTTGAATCAAGTCCCTCCATATCGATTTTGGGAGAATAATACGTTTTGGCATGACCATGTTGCTAACATCGCAAAGTCAGCAAGCCAGAGGCTAGGTTTTCTGTGAAAAGCTAAAAAGTTTTTTACTCCTGATCAACTGTTGACGACGTACAAGGCTCAAATCCGACCTCTACTAGAGTATTGCTCGCACATTTGGGGTTTAGCACCAAGGCATTCTCTTTGTCTTCTAGATTCCATTCAGAAAAGGGCCATTCGGTTGATAAACAGCTCAACTCTCACAGATAACCTTAACCCTCTAGAACATAGAAGAAGAGTTACCAGTCATTACTCTACAGATATTTCCATGACAGATGATCTAGAGAAATAAAAACTCTTGTACCACCATTGGCCACATTCGGCAGAAGAACTCGGCACGCTGATCAGTCCCACCCATTTACTTTCAAGATTGACACTACAAGGACCAATCTCCATCAAGAATCCTTCTTTTACAGGGCTGCTACGGAATGGAACAAGCTTCCAAAATCAGTTTTTCCAGAGAACTAAGACCTGCAACTTTTCACAATCATTTCCTTTTTATAATCCCTTCCCCTTCTAACAGTCGCAGTGCGGGCCGTCCGTGGCCCACACGATAGGTCTACCCTTTTTGCGACTATTTTCAGTAAAAAAAAACCACGAGGGCCCCAATGGCCGCGCGACTGTCAGTAAGAATATCAATCTCACTGTTGCTCACTCTGTTTTCAGTCAGGTGCGTAGCGCATTATGATAAACAAATTATGTTATCAATTAATTTTCAATATTTTTGATCGAGGGTTTTTCTATCGGTGATTTTATATCAAAGGGAAATGTTGTCGCGGGGATATTTTGTCCAGTGATTAAAACGCAGGCAATCAAAGACTGTCTGAAAGTACAAGTTAAAGAAATTGTTTAGTTTGTTATAATTTAAAAAAAAGTTGTAAATTTATTTTATTTACACTGCAGTTCCTCCCACAAAAGGGCAAAAGCAATATTAAATTTTACGCTGTTCGATAAGAGATATAATTATTATCCATGCGTTTAAAATTTTTAGTAAATCTGTAAATTTCCACAGATCTTAAATCATCTTAGGCACATTGGTTTTACTTTTAGAAATAATACTTACTTCAAATGCTAAAGTTAGTGCAGCTTTTTCTTGGCGAAGTTGTTCTGCTTGCTTTTTATAAGCCAACATTGCGCGAACAGTATCTTCCATTCTGAAACAAAGAAAAATGTTTTATTTAATCTTACTTTGGTCTAAATTTAAATATTTAAAGCAAAAATAAAACATTTAATTATATCCTGTGTAAACTGGATGTTTCTAAATTCATGCAAAAAAATTCAGGAGGTGATCAGTGTGAAAATCACTTCCCATCCCCAATTTACTTAATTTCTACTTCTTGAAAATGGCTTTAAAATCAAAGACGAAACGTCGAAATCAACAAATTTCTAGACGCGGTTCAACCCGACACACACACACACACACACACACACACACACACACACACACACACACACACACACACACACACACACACACACACACACACACACACACACACACACACACACACACACACACACACACACACACACACACACACACACACACACACACACACACACACACACACACACACACACACACACACACACACACACACACACACACACACACACACACACACACACACACACACACACACACACACACACACACACACACACACACACACACACACACACACACACACACACACACACACACACACACACACACACACACACACACACACACACACACACACACACACACACACACACACACACACACACACACACACACACACACACACACACACACACACACACACACACACACACACACACACACACACACACACACACACACACACACACACACACACACACACACACACACACACACACACACAGAGAGAGAGAGAGAGAGAGAGTTGTTGCTGATACCAGTAGAAAACAAGTAGAGACAATAGAGCTGCAACTTGGGGAGTACAGGATCACATTCCAACCGTTCATACGATACTAAGAAGTAATGATCGATGCCAGGCTTAACTTCAAACAGCAAGCATAGTTCGTAGGTGTAAAGGCTTCTAAAGTGAGGAACATCCTATACCGACGTAGGAGGTCCAAAACAAAGGAGAGCTTTGTTGTCGTCGGTGGTTACATCTGTGATCATATATGGCATTGTCATCTGGGCCGACGTATTGCAGACGCAGGAATCACGACGGAAAGTAGCATCTGTTTATGGACTGAGCGCCCTAAGAGTTGCCAGCGCATACCGCACAGTGTCCGAGGAAGCAGTATGTGTCATCGCTGGAATGCTACCCATTGAAGTGTTAGCGGAGAAAAGGAGATTCCTTTACCAGCAAAGAGGATCGACCACACTGAGCCCGGTAGAGCTAAGGAGTAATAAGCGGAGAAATAGCATAGGTCGCTGGCAAATGTTATGGGATGCCTCCACCAAGGGAAGATGGACTTACCACCTTATCCCGCAGATAGATACCTGGATAAGCCGCCCCACGGAGATGTTAGTTACACACACACATATATATATATATATCTGCTTAATACTAAGAATAGGGCCATATTCGACATGTGGCAAATGGATTTCAATGCCAAACCCACCCTACACACACACGCAAACATCTCACACTGCGCATATAAATGCAATTTTAACAAATTTATCATACTTTTTATTTTATTTGTTTGAAAGGCGTATTTCTTATAGTATCAAATGCTATTTGATTATGATTCTTTAAATCGTTGATATCAAGTATCGGTGTGTTGTAAACTATTAATTTAAAGTAACCCCAAAACCAAAAATCACATGGATGTAATTCAACGGTTGGGATGAGTTACATCTAAGTATTACCTAAAAGTCTCACTGAAGTGTACTTGAACACCATCGTGTATAAACCACATGTTCTGTCTAATATTGAGTGGGACGTCCCCAAGTAGTTTAGGGGGATCATTTTCGAGAAAACTGGTGTAAGCAATTCAATTTAATGGCCGAGGCAGAAAATGTAGCCCCCAATTAAGTTGTCCTCCATAATTCCAATCCGTACATTAACTGAAAACATGATCTAATCTATTGGTTCTAGAAAAAAAACTTTGGGACTAAGAAATGTTTTTAAATATACCGGCGTTTTAAATTTACAAAACTAAAACGCGAAAAAAAAAAGATTTTAATTTTGAAAATATTGTTGAATAGACAATGGAAGACTAAATCCAAAATTATAAACAAATATAAAGGGTGCTATTAAAAATTTTAAAGTTAGGGGTTGTCACTAAGAGGTGAATATTTAGAGGTTAGGTTAAAACAGCGGTTTGAAGGAAACCCACTTAGGCCTTTTGGCCCGTTGTGATACCGTGATAGACAGCGGTGTCTTCCACCTCTACCGTAAGAACGAGTTGGAACTTTTAATGAACAGTGTGAGGTCTGATAAGTCATCAAAGTTCGGTTGCCCTAGTATAGAAAGCCGTTTTCTGCTTAGACAGGGCAGTGACAGAGAAGATGTATCATTGTTTCCTCCCTTTCCTCATCGTGACAGCTCCTACAGAAGTTGTGTGGTAGCTCTGCGATTCCCGAGCGCCGTGCATGGGATCCACCTGCCCAGTGTCCTGTTATGGCCACGATCGCATTTCCAATAGACTCCCTGGATATAGTTAAAACATCATTAGTGGACGTAGATCTAGTTTAGGCAAAATCTATTTCGATGATGTGCAAGAGGAGCCGGCAGTTTGCAATCGGTACTTCTTGCTGAGATGAGACAGATACAGCTGGGAGGGTGGTGCCCTCTCTAGCTAGCCGGTCTGCCTTACAGTTACCTGAAATGTCCCTTTGTCCGGGTAACCAGATAATGTGAACTCTAAACTTAACTGCTAGCTCATCCAGGGCGGCTCGGCATTGCACAGCTGCCTTAGAGGTCAAGTAGACTGAGTTTAGTGATTTAATAGCAGCCTTGCTGTCGTAAAAAATGGATCCAGACAGCTGCCTCGGTAATGGCTGTCATTTCGGCTTGATACACACTGCATATTTAGGGGATGGTCATATTAAAGTGTATTAGAAATGGAATAGTTTTTGTCCCATTCGAATATCTCTATTCGTTTAGGAGATATTCTGGATAAATTAGTCTGGGACACCCTGTATAAGAACCTCCAATGCTTCGTATGTGAAAATTGGGCTCTTGAGAAATGTACAGATGGACAGTCAACACGGACGGGTTACAAATGTGATGTCTGTTGTTGGCAAGACTGATTTATAGAATATAAATGTTTATTCGTAATTACCCGATTGACGTCGGGTAAACCCGAACACTAAAAGTTTTGTTTTTTCCCTTACTACTACATTTTATAAAAAAAATTTAAATGATGGTTCCTAAATTAGATATATGGTTGGTTAAACTTAATTATAAAGGAAAAAAAACATTGTGTCCTAATTCCGCTGTTTTATTTAAGTTTTCTCTTAGGTGTTCGTGTTTCCTCCACTCTTTCCTACTAAGAAAATAATACCGAACTACTATTTTTAAATAAAGCGTTCCATAAAAAAAACTTCAGCGAGATTAAAAAATCGTTGGATCCACGAATCCCTCTTCAATTTTAAAAAGTGTAAATGATTTACCAGCCGAATTACTCTTTTCGCTTAATTGAAAATGGAAAAAGCAAATTGTTTTCGTGTTGTTACAAACGAACAACAGAAAAACAAAAATACGTACAAACTGTTCCAACTCGTTAGTAACGTAAAATCTGACACGTTTATTTTAAACCTGAAACGCGTAAATGTATTGTTTGAAATGTTAACAAAGTTTTAACGAAGTGCTTTAATAAACCGCGTTTAGAATACTGGCATATGGGAAACATTATTTGAACCTCCAAGAAGAATTTTTTTAAAATTATATGTTCAATAAAAGAGCTTAGAATAATTAGTCACTATGTCCCTTATTTTATAGCTATTTTCATGTATATTACGTTAGCGTAGCCAAAGCATATTGCATTCAAACAGTACACTGTTACGGGTTGTGGTCAGTGAATGCGCCGCTGAAGCCATTATTTGACCTGAGGCGATGGCGAATCATTTACAAAAAGATATATAATTTATGGCTTTTCTTGGTCACATCAAACGGCCGACATATTAGCGGATTACTTATAGCCGCGGGCAGCAACGATTGATTGGTATATTTAAAAACCACTGCGTCGAGAAAAAATATAGTTTCGAGAAGATTGTGTTTAAAAGTTAAAAGGATTGTTGAAATTTCATAGTGACCTTCGGTGTTACTTAAAGAATACCTCTGTCACAGTATTTTATAATTTACAATCCATCTTCAACGAGGCCCAGTATGCGCTTTCTTTTCAACTCACAGATATGAATTTAACTGTCTCGCTCGCACTCGCACAGAAACGTTTTTTCCTCTGGCAGATAGTAAGTGATAGTAAGTGAAATTTATTTCTGACATTCAATAATATGTTTTCTGTACATATTTTCTGTATTACGTTAAAATTTGAAGACTAATGAAATAACAAAAATAAAACTATTTTCTATAAATATTGATAGCGTTATGTCAACAATTAAAAGGGACGAAAATGTTCTGGCAAATTGTTTATACTTTTTTAGACTTTTAAAATGACAACTGAAAATTGGTCACTGGCTCTTCTTCTATTGAGGTTCTTTTGTTAAAGTATACACCTCCATAATCATCGCATATATTACTGCGAGAATGTACAAGTGGGTACGTCATTAACATGTGTTGTTTGCCTTAATGCAATAAAATTTTTAAATGCACTTTTTATTTTTTTTTATGAAAATGGTCGCAAAAAGGGTAGACCTATCGTGTGGGCCGCGGACGGCCCGCACTGCGACTATTAGAAGGGGAAGGGATTATAGAAAGGAAATGATTGTGGACACGCTTTTTAAAAAGTTGCAGATCATAGTTCCCGGGAAAACTGATTTTGGAAGCTTATCCCATTCCGTAGCAGCCCTGTAAAAGAAGGATTCTTGATGAAGATTGGTCCTTGTAGTGTCAAGCTTGAGAGTAAATGTGTGAGACTGATCAGCGTGCCGAGTTCTTCGGCCGAATGTGGCCAATGGTGGTACAAGAGTTTTTATTTCTCTGGAGCATCTGCCATGGAAATATCTGTAGAGCAATGACTGGTCTGCAACTCTTCTTCTATGTTCTAGAGGGTGAAGGGTATCTATAAGAGTTGAGCTGTTTATCAAGCGAATGGCTCTTTTCTGAATGGAATCTAGAAGACGAAGAGAATGCCTTGGTGCTGAACCCCAAATGTGCGAGCAATACTTATTTTGGTGAAAACACTAATAGGTAAAATAATATGTCAGATTACTTTGGAAACACACTCCATATTAAAACTTGTTTAAGTAAACAAAAATTTAAAAAACTTTTTATCGAGATAAAGTTAGAAAAATCAGTATACAAACTTTTTATAGCATTAAGAGTTGATTCGATCAATTTGTTTTTACTTTATCTTTTCCAATTTTCAAACTTTGCAATATGCTTTAGATCCGTTTACTCCTTTTATTTTAACTGAAAAAAAAATAAATTATTCCTTTAAATGGAGGGATTTTTTTCCATCTCTTCTCACATAACTCCCAACTACTAGTTCCAGCTTTCTGCGAGATTTAACATCAATATTTCTTTAAGCGACTCGCACCAGTAACCCAAAAAAGTGGCACAAATATCGAGCGGCGGCCGTAAAAAGACGCTAAAAAGTGTTTATGCGAATACTAAAGGACGTAAAGGCCCTTATAAAACGAAATAAAGTCAAATTTGGAAATGAAGAAAGAGAAAAAAAAAGTAATAACCTCCCGCAGGCTTACTCATCATCCAAAATGTTTATCTTTTTCCGACGTACAAATTAGCATGGAAGGCGAAGTCAGTCGAGATTTTAGTTTGCATAATTTCTCGACTTTTTCTGTGACCATGTGACCATTTAAAAAAAAAATTTATACTATGATTTTATTTTCATAATTTATAAATCAATTTCGCAAAATCCCCAATGTATCTAGGGATGCGTGCAACTACCGATACTTTATTGGTAACAGGACGGGGTTCCAACTGTTCAATACCTCTTCAAGAAATTCCTTGATTTTTAAAACTACTCAGTACGGCCCTGACGCCGACGAAAATCAACTAAAATTAGCCTTCGTATAAACAAAGGTTCCCGTGCTATTTATAGATCATGTTAAGAACACGCGCAATTTTTTCGAGAACATTCCAATCGTCGCGCGCAATTCTTAACAAGCAGTTAGAAGGTCATAGTGACCAATCAAAAACGCTTAGTTTATAACGAGAAGCCACATTCGAAACGGTTCCGGCTTCTCGAGCCTCTTTCAATTCCGACCGTCTACGAAGACACACTTCAGCCGGCTTTAAAATGCCACGTGGCAAAATGTACATAACTATAATCAAGTAAAATACATCAAACAAAAGCTAGTAACCAGTGAAATCATTCTAAAGATACAGGAGGCTTTAAAACTGTAATCTCCATGTATTAAAGTTAACAATATATTATCGATGACACGTGTTTGTTTCATTTACTGTGAATATACCAATTCACGGCGATAAAAGGCAGTAAACCAGTTAGCCTACAGTAGTAAAAAGACAGATTGAGCCAGCGATTACTGAGTTATCGAAGGATTCATCATCTACGCTGGAAAACGACGCCGTCCTAGAGTAAGTATATCCTAGGCAAAAGAGGTTCCGGCGGGGAAGCTGTCCACACCTCATCACACAGCCTACAATCCCTAATACGCCTGGTGCCATCTCAACTAATGGAGGTTAGCGACTACAACAGCAATCTTCCTCTATCCTCCGCCGTTCTTATCAACTCCTTAAAGTCCAGACCTGTCCAATATCTTCCTTCGTCAATATCAACCATGATAGTTTTTTTCTGCCTACACGTTTTTCCCCTCTAATTTACCCTTATTTATGAGCTTCTTCTTACAGTGTCTTGCTTTCTCAAGCGTTGACGACTCCCATATTGACTACTTCTTTCTATCTATCTCTATCTTGAGCTGCGTGGAGAAATTCCTCAGCAGTTAAACCTGTCCATTGTCGAAGATTTCGAAGCCAGGATAGTTTTCATTCAGAATAATCCGAAGCAGACTATAACGTGGTCCACGCATCACATGTCCCAAGTATTCCAGTTTGCGGCGCTTAATCGTAGTTAAGAGCTCTCTATCGTGCCCTATTCTGATGAGCACATTCTCGTTGGTAGTTCGGCTTGTCCACGGAATTTTCAGCATCCTTCTGTACAGCCACATCACGAATGCACTAATGCGGTCAAAAATTTTTTGGTGAAGCGTCCATGTTTCGCAAGAGTACAACAGAATAGACCATACATAGCACTTGGTAAACCTTTCCCGCACATGAATGTTAAGTTGCTTGGCACAAAGTAGCGGCTTGAGTTTCAGAAATGCTCTATTTCTATTCTAGCCTTGATTTCTTTGTCTGGATCCATCGATTGATTAATCCAGCTTCCAAGATATTTAAAGTGCTGAACTCTTTCTATATTCTCGCTATCAAGTTCTTTCCGAGCCAACATTCATTTTGCTAACAACCGTAAATATTAGTTTTTTGACATTTATTTTCGTCCCCATCTATTACTTTCTTTGTTTATCTTATCTAACATACATTGTACTTCTTTTAATGATTCAGCTAGGAGCACAGTATCATCTACGTATCGAATGTTACTAATGGTTTTGCCTCCAATCTTTATTCCTACCCCAGATTGTGTTGCCCCTTTAAATATATTCTCCGTTTAGAGGTTGAAAAGTGGCAGATTGATTCCAGTAGAGAAAATAACAATAAGCTGGAGGATATTTGGGATTGCGTAACAAGTGGCCCAGGTACGCTGTCTTCCTCTGATCCATGACCTGAAGAAACTGTCTCTGTTTACTCTGCGTAAGACCATATGGAACATTTTGCTTACCTTAACCTTAGGTTTATGTCAAGATGTGAATCGCAAAGAAGGCTTTGTATTTTTGTAAAGTTGCTTTTGGCTTGTGCAATTCTGGAATTTATTTCTTTTTCTTAATTTAATTGGCTGTCTCTCCAGCATCCCAAGTATTTATAACGGTTAACTTGTTGTAATATGTTATTATTTATAATGAAGGGTATAGGTACATTCTGTCTCCTCCTGTATTACGATTATAATTGTTTTCGTTTTTGTTTTTTTGTTTTCTTTTCGTTGAAATTAAATTCAATATAAGTAATGTTTAACCAATCAAATTCGATTTTTTTGACAGATCACCATGGCAACGTATGTATTTTAGTGGAAGTTTTTTCCTCTTAGATACCCTGGGCGAGATTACAGCGATAATTTTTCTGTTAAATGCACAGCCCTTTAAATAATTATTGTTACCTTTATCTGTCCATCTTTACAAAGAAAAAATGCGTTTTTTTCTGTCTCTCTTGTAGAGTTCTGTTAATTTATTTTTAATTATTTTATAAAACTTAAATTCAAGGAAGCTTTTCATTTGCGACATAAATAACTAGCAAATTATTTGTAAAATATAGTCACCTTTCATCTTCTGTTGATGCCTATCCGTTACGGATGTTGGCGAGCATAATGACTATCTTATTTTTCTGGCACCATGACCGTTCAACGATCGTTGGTTATCATGTTGGCTACAAGTTAATAATTATTGTTTTATTGACAGATGCTCGGAAAAGTTGAACTGTAGATTTTCCGTACCACTGCCTCAAATTCTTCAACCACGATGTTCTTATCCCTGGACCATGCTTGCCTAGGATCTTTCCCTCTATCATACGATGGAGGATCTCATATTTCTCCGGATGTCTTATAGTATGACCAAAATATTCTAGTTTGCGTCGTTTGATAGTTTTAACTATTTCTAGATCTTTTGCTATGCGATTGAGGAATATGTTGTTACTAACTCTATTCACCCAACTTATCTTTAGTAATCGCCGGTACACCCACATTTCGAAAGATTCCAGGCGTGAGTGTCCATGCTTCCATACCGTACAAGAGAACTGGAAAAACATAGCAGCGCACCATTTTCATTCGTAATTTCAATGTTAGGTCGTGACTGGTTAACAGTTTTTTCATTTTCGGCTCGGGCTTTCTCTATTCGCGTTTTGATCTTCACAGTTGGATCCCACTGGTCGTTAATGTTGCTCCCGAGATACACCAACTCTCTCTAGCCTTGTGCCATTGACCGTGATACCATTATCCGTAATATTAAGTTCTTTGCTAATAATCATATATTTTGTTTTGTTGACATTTAGTCTTAGGCCAAATTGTGTACAGGTGTCGGTTAGCTTATTCATAAGGTTTTCATTACTAGTAATAATTAGTGTATCATTGGCGTATCTGATATTATTAACGTTGACCCCTTTAATGTTAATTCCTTCAGTGGCATCAGTAAGAGCCTCATTGAATATTTCTTCTGAATAGAGGTTGAAAAGCAGGGGTGATATAATGCAGCCTCATCGTACTCCTCGCTTAATGTTAATTTCATCCAATAGTTGTTATTCCACTCGTACTCCAGCTGTCTGATGCCAGTACAAATTGGCAATTATACGACTTTAGTAAGTCTATAACGTCAGTCAGACGTACTTGGTGAAATGCCTTGGTGAGGTCGACAAAACATAGGTATGCTGGCACGTTGTATTCGACAGGTCAACCATTGCAACGAATCTCCGAGAGGTCGAATTTATTTATTTATTTAGCGTATGGCTACACATGGTTTAAAATTAAGAAAATATAAAGGTGTATATATAAAACACGTACACAACGTAAAAACATAAAAGAAGAAAATTGATAAAATAACACATTTATATCTCTATCGATAGATTTTCAATCCATTGAATCGCCGCATGTGGGAGTATGAGGAAATCAGAAATTACACCAGGGTAGGCCGTGGTCTCGCAGTCCTCCACAATATGCTGAATGGTCTGGTTATCCCTTCCGCAGTCACACAGTGGGTCCGTTATTTTATCCCATTTATGTAGTGAGTCCCTACAAAGACCGTGATTTGTCCGAATACGGTTAGCGATTTTCCAGATGCGTCGTGGAAGGTCAAATCCGGCTGGCTTATCATGCGTGTTCAAGTACTGGTTTACTTCAGGAGGGACAGCTCGGTTCCATGATGATTCCCATCTTTGCTCGATGGTCAAATTCTAGTCGAGCAGGGTTTTAGCTGTTTTTATTACGGGTCGTCTGGATTTAAGCCTGGTGGATGTGGCTGCCGGGATGTAGTTATGGATTGGGAGCTGTTCGTTATGCAGTATTTTTATATATTCTCGGATTAGAGCTCCTTGTCTTCTTAATTGAGGTGGTGGAATATGGCTGAGAGTGGGAAGCCAGTGGGTCGGGGTGCTCTTTATGCAGCCAGTGACTGTTCTCATAGTAGAGTTTAGTTGAACGTCTAATTTGCCAGTATGACTACTATTAAGCCATATGGGAGCGCCATACTCAGCCGAGCTATACACAAGTCCAAGAGCCGCACTTCGCAGGGTTGAGGCTGTAGATCCCCACGTTGTACCGCATAGTTTCTGAATGATGTTGTTTCTTGTGCGAACTTTAGCTGCTGTTTTTTGCAAGTGGGAGTTGTATGTGAGTGACCTATCAAGAGTGATACCAAGGTACTTCGGGGTTGGGTTATGTTTCACAGGGTGTCCATCAAACTGGATGTTCAGTTGGCGTGTGGCTTCCTTGTTGTTGAGATGGAAACATATGCACTCTGTTTTGTTTGGATTTGGTGTCAGTCTCCATTTTTTGTAATATGCTCCCAATATAGCCAGATCGTTTGTTAGGATTCTTTCTGTATCCTCCATGGTCTTGCGGCTTGTAGCAAGGGCCAGATCATCTGCGTAGGCGAATTTTAAACTAGTAGTATCCGGCATGTCCGCAATGTAGAGATTAAAAAGTATCGGAGCAAGAACAGAACCCTGGGGTAGCCCATTGTTTAGGATTTATGTGTGGATTTGTGTTTGACCCATAATCACCTGGAAAGACCTATTGCAGAGCATATTATTCAAGAGTGAGCCCAGTGTGTTGCAAGGAATCAATTTTAAAAACTTATATAAAAGTCCTTCTCTCCAAACTGTGTCGTGGGCGGCTGATAAGTCCACGAAGACCGTTGATGTTTTCTGTCGATTTTGGAACCCTGCCTCGACGTAGGTCGTAAGGCTGAGAACCTGGTCTACACAGCTACGGCCTTGTCTGAAGCCTGCCTGTTCGACGGGGATGTGTTCTGAAATCTTCTCAGCAATTCGGTTTAGAATAAGGCGTTCTAGGAATTTAAAACAGGCACTCAGTAATGCAATTGGTCGGTAACTGCTAGCCTGATCGGTCGAAGATCGACCCTTTTGGAAATGTTAAGTTTTTACTTGAAAGAAGTCATAGTGTTACGATGCTTCAACAGATTTTTTCAATAATTTAAAAAAATTTTATCACGATAATTTTTTACGACTTTAACGCATAGCTTAATCGCAAATATTTTTTTGTGTTACACTACAATCTTTTAAAAAATTTATCAATAAAACGAAGAGATTTATAGAATTGGATTGCTGGACGGAGATTTCATTTGAAAATAGAACAGTTTTAGAGCAGCTTTGGTTTCAGTAAATATATCACCTAGTTTTATCTCCGGTTAAGTCTCGTAGCGACAAAACCGCTGAAATTGTGTTAAAAACGAATCTGGTGAACAATAGAATGAAACTCGGTCGTCTAAGTAATACATTTCGAAGCTGAAAACGGGCTGCACAAAGCGGGTTTTGTGCAAGAACAGCGTCATTATATTTCCACCTTATTGAACCCATATAGTGGGCAAAACGGTAGCGTCGCATTGTCGTAACTACATGTATTTCTCCCAGAATTTTTTTGTAAAAATCTATATCTAATACATACAGAGTATAAAGGCAAGTACATGTGTCGATTCCGCATCGATATCCTTGTACAAGAAGTAACGATGATTTCGAACGAGATGGTATGATGAAAGATTAACATAACATATTACATGATGTAACGAACTACTTTCTTTTATAATGGTTACTCGTTTTTCTTTTTTTTAAATATGTGCCTAGGAGTGCATCGAAAGAAACACCCAAAGGGCAGATATCTATATTTTATCAGATAGCCAAGCAGACTTAGGACTGTAAACAATCCCTAAGACAAATGGAAGCCATCAATTAGGTTACTTTGATGTGGGTTCAAGGTCACAAGGGAATTAAAGGCAACGAGGAAGCAGACTGCCTTGCCAAAGAAGGGACAATACACAATTTTCCGGCCCAGAACCAATCTGTGAACTTTCCAAAGTCCACTTGAAAGAAGAGGTTCGACGCTGGGAAACAGACGAAATGAAATCTCACTGGCATAAAGTGCCATGACAAAGACAAGCGAAAAGGCTAGTAAGCCTTTTGCCAAGAAAAGCCTTGAAACTGGATACTGGACACTGCCCTTTTAGGCATCACTTAAAAAAGATGGGCAAAACAGAGAGTGGTAGTTGCCGCTGCTGCGAGAACTTCGCTGAAACTGCAGCTCTGCGAATGCCCAGCGCTTTTCTGCAAAAGTTTCTGGAAGGGCCCTTCCTAAAGCCGTTCGATGTCAAGAACTTAGCCCCCAAGAAACTGATAAACTTTGCACGAAGTCTCGGAATCCCGGGCCTCGAATAAATTAAGGGTTATGCACAAAAGATCTGATAAGTCAAAGTGCTTGAGAGGCAGCGTAGCCTTCACGACCCCACCCCCCTACAATCTACTCGTTTTTATATCTAAACAAGCTAACTCAAATAAATTTAAAGCAAAGTTGAGCGCCGAGTAATTTTTTATAGAAGGTGGCCAACCGAAAACGAAACCTCGTCAACATTTTAGAAAAACGCTCAGACCCGTCGATTTTTGATTAAAGGGGGACACTATTTTCCGGTATTTTTGACTCCGCTACTTTTAACCCCAAACGAGAGTAAAAATTACCCCAAAATTTTGAGATGTCCTTCAAGAGCTCCCACAATTCTCTATACAATGTTCTTTAAATTTTTAAATATATTAAATATGCCAAAATATAGGTGTGTTTCTGAAAAAAAAAGATGACGTCATTGCTTTCGTTTCCAAATATGGTAAAATATGCAAATTAGGCTTTAAATGGACTTTACTTAATTTTGTTTAGGAGTTTCTTCTTCTTCTAATGCGTATCCACTAACGGATGTTTGCGATAACATTTTCCATTGTTTCTCTGTTTCTTGCGGTATGTATTAGCGACTGTATATCATGTAGCCCTATCCACTGTCTCATATTTCGCAGCTAAGACATTTTTTTCCTTCCGATCACTCTTCGGCCTTCGATCAACAGATGCAAGAATTGATATTTCGTGTTTCGCATTATATGTGCTAAGTATGCCGTTTTTATTTTTTTAATCAATTTAAACAGTTCACGTTGTTCGTTGACCCGTCTTAGAACTTCTTCGTTTGTCAGTCGGGCCATCCAAAGTATCTTGAGGATTATACGATACAGCCACATTTTAAAAGCCTCTAATTTCTTAATTACAGTCGCCTTCAATGTCCAACCCTCCATACCGTAAAGAAGCACCGACCAAACGTAGCACTTCATGAATCTGATTCTTGGGTTAAGGTCAAAATCGGAACAGGTAAGTACTCTTCGAAACCTCAAGAATGCCTGACGAGCTTGTCCGATGTCGTCTTCGAAAAGCCAAATGCTTACTTAAATTTGTCTACTCTTTCTATGGGCTTTGCGTTAAATGTTATGTTGGAATTTCCAAATATATTTAGGTTTCTAGGGATAATCATAATCATCTTTCCAGATTTAATCTATGGTCTTTTCTTAGAATATAGCTGAGACATCGAGTTTTGCTCACCCTGTACAAATTATATCAAAATTGGTTAATTTTTACTGTGTTTTTCACGTAAGTTTTACTTCGGTCTTTTTAAAAGGTAAGTAAGGATTTAAAAATGGGATTCTTACTGCCTCAACAGTTATTTTTAACTAATAAAGAATAAACAAGTAAAGCAATCTAAATAATTTTCGGCAAAAATAAACATTTTATTAAAATTAATTAACGAAAAAGTTAGAACGTTTTCGCCTACAAAATACGCACCGGAGACAAGATCTTTTTATTAAGAAAAGCCGTAAAAACATAATTTCGCAACCTGTTTTTTAATTGACCTCCAGAAAATATTTCGTCTTTTCGACACTTTTAGATCATCCCTGCAACGGCTGAGCTGGTCCCCGAAAAATTTAATTTGTAAAAAGGGCCCGGTCATTTTCAACCTGTCCTTTCTTTTGTTAAGCGACACTAAATCTTTCCGGGTCCGCGAATTTTCCTCAGAGTTATTTAATTAATACAGTTAAACGTACTCCGATGTTGAACCAGAAAAGAATTAGTTTTTTCCCTTCTTATTAAATTAAAAAAGAAAGAAAATAGAGGAAACAACCTGCCAGGAAAGTGGTAAAAGTTGAAATTTTCGGTAAAAGAAGATAAATGGTTTATATTTTTTTATTAGACTTTTTTAGGAGCTTCTCTTTGGTTAAGGTATTCGTTTAATCATTTTTTCGACGTTTTTTTTTTAATTATTTCGCTAAAAAATTTTCTTATAAAATATAATACTTTTCCTGAATCATCAACGTCCAAATATTATTTTACGTGTCTTTATTATCTTCTTCTTTGAGTTACGTTTTTTAATGGACAATACTAAATTATTTATTAAAAGAATTAATGTTGGCAAAAAATATATAAAAATTACCATGAAATATAATACAAATATGAATTTATTGTTGCAAAATGAATGTTTTACAATGCATGTGTACTCTATAGCATATTTCACGAATAAACGGTGGTTTCGGATTATCGTTAGAACCATTATTCAACTGTACATTTAAGAAGTACGAAAAAAAAATCCCTAATATTTCTAAAAAGCTATTAACATCGAGCTCATGAAATATCTGAAACACACAGGAATTGTCAACGATAGGCAATACGGTTTCCGTCATCAGAGATCCACTGGTAATCTGCTCGCTTACGTCTCACACATATGGCAGCTATCTATTGAAAAATATGGTAAAACTTTAGCCGTGCCATTAGATATCTCCAAGTCATTCGATCGAGTTTGACAGCGCTATGCTTCCAACTTATGGCTTACCCCCTCAATTGTGTTCCTTTCTAGCTAGTTTTCTCTCAAACAGGTCTTTTCATAAGGTAGTTAATGAAGTTTCATCTGACCCTCTGCTAATAAATGCTGGTGTTCCGCAGGGATCAATTCTAGCTTCAACACTATTTCTACTTCACATCAACGACTTGTTGAAATCAACTTCATGTCCAGTACACAGCTTCGCGGATGAGAGTACCCTCCATACAGCTTTCTCTTCCAGGACTCCTATATCTGACCGTGAAACCAGAAATGAACGAGAAAGAAATGTCAACATAAATATGAACTTGGCAGCAATTCTCGAATGGGGATCCAATAACTTGATAGAATTTAATTCAAATAAAACACTCTAGAAAAGCCGATCTGACTGTGCCCAACATAATATTGTCAGGAGTGACCATACCACTGAAGTCATCCATCTCGATGCTTGGTATTACTATCAGCAATAACCTTTCTTGAGAAAATCACGTGAGGTCCATTGCCAAATGTGCATCCCAAAAACTTGGCTTTCTGTTTCGTGCTAAGAGCTATTTCACTTCCAGTCAGCTGCTTATGAGGCACAGATCCGACCTGTCCTGGAATACTGTTCTCATATTTGGAGTGCGGCACCTAAACATATCCTGAAACTACTGGATTCCATCAAAAAAAGGACAATTCGTCTGGTCGGTGATGCCTCGCTTACAAATTCGCTCACTTCTCTGGAACACCGTGGAAAAGTTAGCGATTTGTCTTTATTTTATAGATAATTTCTTTAGCTGTTTCTTCGAGATTAACCCGTCAAGTTCAGACTTCACACCCCTTCGTGGTCACTTTGGAGACCTGCAGAACATTTCTTTCCAACTAACAGCTAGGCTTTGGAACACATTGCCTAGGAAGGTGTTTCCCGAGGCATACAACCTCCAGAAATATAAGAAGAACACCAATTCCTACCTTTTCCATTAGTTCTCACGATGTGTCCTGAGCATTACAGGATATTCCTTTTCGTGGGAACCTGTACATAAATAAAAACAAATTTGGTAGGTAACGGATTTTTTTTTACAAGGGACTTGTTGTTTGTTTGTTAGCACGGTTAATTTTACAACCAAATCTGTTCCTAATGACTTTATTTATTGCCCATAATAAGAGAGGTAGGTAATCCAAACAAATTTTACTAACTAACTAAGCTATTAAGCTATAATTTGGCTCGTTGATTCATTTTTGTTAGATTTCTAGAAAAGTAATTAGTAACCCTGAGTTATTATTGTAGTGGGTACCGACATTAAAATCGTGCAGTACCGATTTTTAAAAAAATTTACTCAGTGTAAACAAGAATGCTTTTTATTTGTTTATCTGGACGAAACTTGGAATTTTGCCTAAAGGTGGAACAACACACGTTATTTCTTCCTAGTTTCCGTCTGTATGTTGTTTACAACATAATCCACCTTCTCCCCGCACTCGTCTACCATGTTATCCGCCCCGGGGTGGTTTTTTATCAACCTCTCTACATATTCATCCATATCCCTCCCCTGATCTTTTCCCCCACCATCAGTACCACGTCCCGTCTGTCCGGGTACTCCTCCATCCTTTTAGCCGTGTACGTTTTTGTAAATGCCTCCTCCGGCCATTCCTCTCCCACTATACCTTCAAATTCCTCCTCCTCTACTACCATTGTTACAGCCCCCTTTATGTATTTCCTCCTCTCCTTCCTAATGGCCTCCGTTTCCTTTTCTATGTCTTCCTGGTCTACCTGTACCCCCATGTCACACATTACCATCCCCTGTTTTCCTTTTGTCTATTTTTTCAGTTTCCTTTGTCGGTCTCTCTTCGTATTCCTGGAGCTTCTTCTAAACCTTGGATATTGTCCTAAAGAGGTTTCTAGTACCTTCCTTAATTTCGACCTTAGTATTGGTGGGTTCATGAAAACCGCATCGAAGCAATTAATCCTGTTATCATTTACAATCACAATAAGGATAACGACGACAATGATTTCGATTATGATGAATATAAATCTGATAATACCGTTAGTACTGCATGATTAAACATATTTATTAAATTTGTGCCGATAATTTATTTTTGTTTCATTTCCTTTTAACATAATTAAATATGTGCCTATTCCTAACCAAAAAACTCATCGAGAGCTACATAAACGATTTCTGTTCACAATAAAGCAAAAAATAAAAATAAAACCTCTCTTGGCAAAAGCATAATAATAAACAAAAATTTTTCGGGTTTAAATCTTTTTAATAATATGCAAATCGGTCAACTGACTTTTGCCGTACCTTGCATATTAAACAATATTTTTTTCGACAAACGATATATTTACCTTTGCGAGCAATCAAAATTTTAAACGCACAAAAAATCATTCAAACATATCCTTATACACTACATAACCGTATTCAATGCCATCCCAATTTCAAAGTTTTACGCAAACTTGTCAATATATATTTAAAATAAACATCAAATAAAATGATTTCTCTTTTAACTTTATACCGTCGCTATTATGGCCCCGTTTCTTGATGTCAAAACGAAATAAAAAAGGAAAATAAAAAGTCTCTTTTCCAGAATTACCTTATTTACTTGCTCGAGAGAGCGCGTATATATTTTACCATTTAAATTTCAAATATTTACCTTTGGTTGAGAACTTAAAAAGCGGGGCCGAATACTTTGGGAAACGAGAGCGTAGTCGAGGGGAATTAAAAGATTTTAGACATCACGACGAATCACTCGTTTTGGTTGACATTGGTTTATTCAGAAGTGCTGCATCATGGACAAAGCCACTTAATAATGCCTACGTTGCAGCAAATAAATCAATGCGAAGACTATATACCGGGCTTCTCAGTTGTTCCAACGCCATATCTCAATTGGGTAATTATACAGATTAGCTTACACTTTTCCGATTTCCTTGAAATTTTAGTATGTTGTCAAGTTTGTCATCCTAAACAAAAATATATAATTGCATGTGCCGCGAAAAGCATCCCTTTAGGTACTTTTTTGCGTTTGAAGAATCAAATAATTGTATTGATTTTTCAGTACTGTTGGTGTTAGGTTGGTTATGTCTAATAATAATTGTATTAATTGAGAAAGTAGAAGTAAAAAAATTAGCCTAACCTAACCTAACACCAACAGTACCTGGTGAAGTTTGAGGGTTTCTAACAAACATCACACGATGACCCTCTAGACTAATCCAAAGATTGGCTGATAATACGTCGCCGCATTTTCAAAGTTCTTCACCAGGTACTGTTGGTGTTAGGTTAGGCTAATTTTTTTACTTCTACTTCCTCAATTAATACAATTATTATTAGACAAAACCAACCTAACAACAACAGTACTGAAAAATCATTACAATTATTTGATTCTTCAAGCCTTAAGGAATGCTTTTCGCATCCTACATATATATATATATATATATATATATATATATATATATATATATATATATATGTGCCCTATGCTGATGAAGGGCAACATACGCCGAAACCGGTCCATAGGTGGTCACTTCGGATGGATAAATCTAATAGTTCCTTCTCTTACTTAACAAGCATCTGCATATTGTTACCCGAAATGGGGTATTATACACGATTATGTATCAGATGTAATTAAATGCCTGTCGCGGCATATAGCCACTGGAGTAGTTGGATTTTGATACATGATCGACCTACATGAACCTATAATATGGGTGACATACAGCGAAATTAGCTAATTTTTAAAAAATCAGTTATACATTTTTCACACATATATATATATATATATATATATATATATATATATATATATATACATATTCTTGTTTAGGATGACAAACTTGACAAACATACTGAAATTTCAATAAAATCGGAGAGGTGTAAGCTAATCTTTATAATTATCCTCAATTGTTTTTAAAAATTCTATTCAGAATTTTAAACGTTTTATAAAGACCTCCAAAATAAGCATATTTTTGATATTCAGTCCCTTTAGGTTGGAACGAAACCGAACCTAACCTTTAAATTGTAAATGACACACTATATATTTAATTTAACAATTGAATTATAAGCACAATATAGTATTACATATGGTGCATACTTTTTAATACTCACAGTAGAGCTTATATTCGAGATATATTTGTTGTCATACCCTTTTGAAAACGGAGTGGAAACGCGCTGGTTTGGCATTCCTTTTTAGATTATTACAAAAAGGAATCCTGCCGTGAGACTCTCAGAAGGGTGGGACGATTTCAAATTCAGGAATTTCCCTTTAGCCGATGAAATGCCTGGTAAAGTAATAGATTTGGCGATCATATGACAAACTCATCCAGAATTTATATAGAGATTACTTGTAAATTAAATGGGAGTCAAACGAGAAGTACATAATTTGAGTTCAAATTTTAAATATAATAAACGACACCTGACTTTTAACATCGACATTTCTTTTTTGTCGAAAACTTTAACGTCTTGTACCCCGCAAGTATAAACCAAATTTTTTTAAGAATTACTGCATGTACATACAAATAATATTAATAAATCACCTTATACTAAATTCGTATTACTTAAAAGCTAAGATTATTCGTCAAACACTTGGTTAGACGTGAGTTTAATAAACATTAACGTTAGGAAATAGGTTTTATTTTGAATTGATTAAAGATAATCGACCATATACAAACACCTATAAGGCTTCTTTAATTTGTAGGGTCAGATAGAGTTTATTTTTAAGACTTGCTGATTGCAGCTATGAAAAAGTATTGCTTATTATACAGTGTGTCTACTTAAGTTTGAACCATATGGAAAACTTTTTATTATTGGTTTCGTAAAACAATTTACTCTTAATACAAGTTATATTCAAATATGCAATTATGCAATCGTGGATGTAGCTATTGAAGTGTAGCAAAAGAGGTTGTGGCAAGAAAGAAGGAGAGTGATGAAGATGAGTTTGATAGAAGGTTATCTGATGATTTATAAAACAATATTAAACTTTTCTCAAACTCCATAAGAACAGCCAGGGGTAAAAATACTACCTCGTAACTGAAAAAAATCAGAAACCAAGATTGGTAAAAGGAGAGGAATGCGTATTAAGGAGATTTATTTGAGAAAGGATACACAAGTACAGGCCTCATTCGGAGACATAAGTGAAAGTTGCAATGAAAGTGAAATTAGTACGACAGAAATTGTGGAAACATTGAACATAATGAAATTGGGTAAGGCTGCTGGGTACGACAGGATAACAGTTAAAATGCTGAAGGCTGGACAAAGCGTGGTAGCGTACGACTGGTGCAAGGTTGTTATCGTGCCGCTTTACAGCAGGACTGTAAGAACTACCGAGGTATTAGTTTACTTAACATAGTAGGAAAACTGTATGCAAAGAAATTGATTAAAAGAGTGACGAATGAAACTGAAAATATGATATGGGATGTGCAAGCAGGATTTAGAAGAGGAAGGAGATGTATGGATCAGGTCTTTTCATTACGAGAAATAGTCGAAAAATTCTTGGCTAAAAGTCAGAGGGTCTATTGCGTATCTATAGATTTGGAAAAGGCCTATGACAGAGTGGTGAGGAATAAATTGTGGTCGACGTAGTCTATGTATGAGGTGAGCGGTAGTTTAGTAAAAGCACTGAAATTACTTTACGGGGATTCCACTGCTTGTGTCAGGATAAACGGAGCTTGCACGGACTGGTTTAACATCGAAAAAGGTGTGAGACAGGAATGTGTGGCTTTGCCATGGCTGTTTAACTTATACATAGACGATTGTTAAAAAGATTTGAAAGAGAGTGCGTATCGATTGAAAATGAATGATTTGATCGTCAAATACCTTCTTTACGCCGATGATCAAGTCGTATTAGCATTATCTAAAGAGGAGTTGCAGGCAATGGTTAATGTTATGCATGATGCCCTGAAAATCAAAGGGATGAAAATAAATATAAGCAAAACAAAAGTAATGGTTATTAAAAGAGAAGAAAGCATGACAAACTG
Organism: Agelastica alni; assembly: GCA_950111635.1. NCBI lineage: Eukaryota > Metazoa > Arthropoda > Insecta > Coleoptera > Chrysomelidae > Agelastica > Agelastica alni. Next base: position 22,710,134 of record OX467718.1, on the reverse strand, counting down.
TGAAGTTTACATTAAGGGACAAAGAGTGGAACAAGTAAATAAATTTGTGTACTTGGTTCAAAGTTTGCGAGAGATAAAAAGTATGACAGACATTGAGCGAAGGAAAAGAAAAGGAAAAAATGAATGGGGTACTGCATAGCTTTTTGAACAGCCAGAAAGTGTCAAAAAAGGCACGTCTGACTGTGCATAGAGCTGTGTTGGTTCCTACACTTATTTATGGTAGTGAATGTTGGGTTTGGCAGAAAAAGCATGAAAATAGGATTAATGCTGCGGAGATGAGTAGTCTGAGAAGTATATCCGAAGTGACTCGGTTGGATAAAGTAAAAAAATAGTAAGATAAGAAAACGCTATGTGAATATGGTTACAAAAATAGGTAAAGAAATGCTTAGATGGTTTGGACACGTAGAAATAATGGATAAAGAAAGATTGACGAAACAAACTTATAAGGCAAATGTATATGGACAGGTAAAGGTCGACCTTGGCGAACAAATTTAGATAAGATCAACATTGTTTTGAAGAAAGGCCAGGTCACTAGTACCAACAACCAACGAGCATATATGAGAGCATTGATGAAAGTAGAGGAAGCAAAAGATGTGTGTAATAACCATAGCAAGTGGAAGGACATGGTCTCCGCCTATCCCTACGGGAAAATGGCGAGACTATAAGTATGTACTCAGATTGTGGTTTTAGTTCATGGCAATACTTAGTCTGGCAATATTTTATTTATTTGGTGGATTTTTGTCACATACTTGTATATTTTTTTTAGACATTTTTTAACATAAACCTTATTTTTCTTTGGTTGGTTCGTACGATTAACTAACTATTCACTTTTTTTTTAAACTGTGACTAGTCGAACAACAACTCAATTATTTTATTTGGTGTGTATAATACGAGAGCGGTTTGATAAGTCAGTGACTTTTTGAATAAAACAAATTTTTTTCCGCAAATAAACATTTTATTTTTCTACATAATCACCTTTTAGCTCGATACATTTAGTCCAGCGTTTTTCTAATTTTTTTATTCCCTCCAAATAATAGGTTTTTTCAAAGCTCTTAAAATACGCGTTTGTTTCGGTAATTACTTCTTCATTCGACTCAAATCTCTTACCGCCCAGCCATTTCTTTAGATTTGAAAACAGAAAATAGTCGCAGGGGGCTAAATCTGGAGAATATGCTGGATGGGGTAGCAGTTCGTATCCCAATTCGTGGATTTTGGCCATCGTGACTAGACAAGTGTGCACACGTGCATTGCCTTGATGGAACAACACTTTCTTCTTCGCCAAATGCGGTCGTTTTTGCTTCAAATCAACGTCGAATCTGTTCAAAAGATTTGAATAATATTCGCCGGTGATCTTTTTACATTTCTTGAGGTAATCGATGTGAATGACACCGCGTACATCCCAAAAAACTGTGGCCATGACCTTGTTGGCTGACAGACTCTGTTTCGCCTTCTTTGGTCCACGTTCACCCCGAGCAATCCACTGTTTCGATTGTTTCTTGGTCTCTGGCGTGTTGTGATGGATCCATGTTTCATCCACAGTAACAAAACGGCGCAAAAATTCGTCCGGATTACGACTGAACATCGCTAAACACTCTTTTGAAGTGGTCACACGATTGCGCTTATGGTCGAGTGTGAGCAATCGCGGCACTCATCTCGCAGAGAGTTTTTCCATGTCCAAATATTCGTGTAAAATATGATGTACCTGTTCAGTTAAGATACACCTACAGCATGAGCCAACTCACGCACTTTCATTCTCCGATCATCCAATATCATTTCATGGATTTATCGACGATTTCCGGCGTGATCACTTCTTTTGGGCGACCTGGAAGTTCGGCGTCATTAGTGCTGGTACGACCACAACGGAACTCTGTAAACCACTTCTTAACCATTGAAATTGATGGTGCAGAGTCCCCGTAGTATTTATCAAGTCTTTCCTTAGTTTCAGTGATGGATTTTGTACGTAAAAAGTAATGCTTAATCAGCACACGAAATTCACTTTTTTCCATTTTCGTAAAAATTCACGAGATTGTCTGCTTTGAACGGCTATCAAACATCAACTGCACAACACGTAGCTTGCTCAAAATTAAAAAGTTGCCCACTGATAGATTATAGTTGACGGCAGCACTGTTGCATTTGGAGTAACTGCGCGGGAAATTCAAAAAGTCACTGACTTATCAAACTGCCCTCGTAACTGCCCAAGTAAATTGCACACGATCGCACGTCCATCATTTAAAAATTCTTCTCACAGGGCATCAAATTTACCGAGTAATCGAATATAATAATAGTGCGGTGAAAACTTATTAACTAACAATTGATGCTGAAGCAGAGACGAATCGTCAATTCAAACAAAAAGACAACTTCTTTCTCACTGCTGAGAATGATGTCTGGTATTTTCAGAAAAATCGTGTAAAAATATGTACACAAATTATCATGGTAATTTTATCTTATTTTGATGACTTTTTTGATTTAAATAAAATACTATTCACAAAGAATCGATGGTTAAAAAAATTGTATTCAAGTAGAAGCAAAATAGAAAACTTGGGAGTGTATTTAAAAATGTATAGGATAAAATTATGTTTTAGGCCTGGATTACACGTTGCGGACAGGTAAAAATAAATAAACTGTGCATATCTGCATAGACATATAGCGAATATGCATGTGAATCAAACAGGGATAAAATATTTTTGTAAAAAACTTTATTACTTAAGAATTATGCCTCCATCAATATTTTAAAAATATAATTTATTTTTAAGCAAAAAATTAATTTTTAAATATGCAAAAAAAGTATGACAGTAACATTGAGCGAAGGGTGTTGGCAGGAAAACAAATGAATGGGGCACTGCATAGCTTTATGAATAGCCAGAAAGTGTCAAAAAAGGCACGTCTGGCGGTGCATAGAGGTGTGTTGGTTCCTACACTTATGTATGGTAGTGAATGTTTGGTTTGGCAGAAGAAGCATGAAAATATGATTAATGCTACGGTGAGTAGTCTGAGAAATATAGCCGGAGTGACTCGGTTGGATAAAGTAAAAAATAGTGTGTAAAGAAATGCTTAGATGGTTTGGACACGTAAAAAGGATGAATGAAGGAAGATTAACGAAACAAATTTATAAGGCGAGTGTGAATGGACGGAAGTCGGTAGAGGTCGACCTAGGCGAACATATCTCGATCAGATCAACATTGTTTTGAAGAAAGGCCAGGTCAAGAGTACCAACAACCGGCGAGCATGTATGAGAGTACTGATGAAAGTAGAGAAAGCAAAAGATGTGTGTAAGAACCGTAGCAATTGGAAGAAAGTGGTCTCTGCCTACCCCTACGGGAAAAAGGCATGACTATATGTATGTATGTATGCTTTTCTATGGCTCCGAGAGCTGGAGATTCTGCCAATCAATGGAGAGCCGCATTGAGGCCTTTGAAATGTACTTATATCACCGTAAACTGCGTATATCCTGGGTAGACAGGATAACCAACGAGGAAGTGCTAAAGAGAATAGGTAAAAGAAAGCTGTGAAAAATTTACACATTTGAAAATCGACGTCATTGTTCGAAGTAAATGTGACGTAAAAGTCTAGGACAACAAATGTCAATCGAGAGTGTAGTTAGGTTAGTTGTCTGCTTAAGAGTGTTTGTGATTCAGTCAGTTTAATTAATATACTATTGCGCATTTAGAAGTAAAATGATATAATTATATACCTACTTTGGATAAAAAAATGGTGCAACCAGCTTCACAAGCATTTTTGACACTTTGTTCAGAAGGAGGCGCAGATAGAGCGCACTCGCCGATTAAGTCTGGAAACAGGGATAAACCAATCATCTGTTTTTAGAATATTTTATAGGAAAAAACTGCATCCATATCATTACACTTCTGTTTAGAATTTATAATCTCAAGATTTACCTGCCCGTCTACAATTTGCCCAATTTTTACAAGATAAACAAAATCTTAATCCATTTTTTCTGGAGACAATTATTTTTACTGATAATAAGGCAACATTTACCAGAGAGGGAATATTTAATTGAAGAAATAATTAGTTGTGGGTTTCTGAAAATTCACATGCCAAAAGAAAAAAACACATTTTCAGCACGAGATTAAGGTTAAAATTTAGTGTGGTGTAATATGTGATTATTTAATAGGTTCATTTAAACTGCCAATCAATTCAAATGAACCTCTTTATAATAGGATTTCCTTCAAGAACATTTACACGAATTACTAGAGGATAGACGAAACATGTGGTTTTTGCACGATGAGCACCACCACATTAGACTCTACAAGTTCGTAAATACTTAAACGAACAGTTTTCGCTTCGATGAATGGTTCGTGAAAGTGAGTTTGCTTGGCCATCGAGAGGTCCTGATTTCAATCCTTTGGATTTTTTTATTTGGTCGCAAATGAAGGCACTAGTTAGTTTACCAAGAAAAAATTAATTTTATGTCAGATTTGCAGTGGAAAAAACAAAATGTGAATGTGAATGTAATTAAAAATAATAAACAAGCAAGAGTTATTTGCTATTAATAGATCTTTGCGAAAGCGGATCATAAAGTGTATGTGGTTGTAAATGGTTGGCATTTTAAACATTTAAGTACCAGGTTAGGTTAGGTATCATGTGAGTGGGGCGTGGTCGCCCCTCCACCGCGACCCTTAGTAGGTCTATTGTGGCTCACCCCTAGAGGCTACAGTTCACCGCACAATCCAGCCTTTCTTACGAAGTTCATGGTTGTATAGGGTGAGATTTTTTTAAAATCGGTAGGTTCTAGGTTGGTGTAGCCAAATATGTTAAACCTTATTCTTTCCAGGCCGGGCATGAACATAGTATATGTTCAGCAGTTTCGTCTTCCACGCAGCAAAACCGACAGTCCGTTTGTTGGTTTAGACCTATCTTTCTGGGGTGGTATCTTGGACGATAGTGTCCTGTAAGTAGTCCCGTTAGAACACGCAGGTCATTTCTGCTCCATTCTAGGATCTGCTTAGTTGTGTTTCTCGAGGGTTTAGGTAAAAACGCCTTCGAGTGAGTTAACCCTGGTATATCGGACCAGTATGTGAGTATTTTCCTCTCCGCCCAGTCCGAAATAATTGTTTTGGCGGCACTTATGGTGACTCCAAAAACCGGTTCTGGTCCAGTGAACGCAGATTCAGCCCCCTGTTTTGCAAGGGTGTCGGATTTTTCGTTTCCCTCCACCCCCTGGTGCCCAGGTACCCACAATAGTGTCACCCTGTTGTTTGCACCAAGGTACTCTAGGGATTTGATGCAATTCCATACAAGTTTAGAATTTATCTTGTCGGAGCTCAGTGCTTTTAAAGCAGCCTGGCTGTCTGATATTATACTTATGTTTTTGTTTGCTAGAGGTCTGTTGGTCAACTCTCTTGCACACAATTCGATAGCAAAGACTTCAGCCTGAAAGATTGTAGTATACCTACCAAGACTGGTAGATATTTCAATCTTTGGTTTTCTGCTGAAAACACCGGCCCCAACTCCATCAGGGGTTTTTGAGCCATCTGTGTACATTACATATTCAGTGTTTGGGAAGAGGACTTTGAACGACTTTTCTACGTGTATTTTTGTGGCTAGCAAGTCAGGAACCATCCCGAGAATTTGGTGTTTTTTTGTTTCACTCAGTATCCCGGAGTGATCCCAGAGTTGCTCTCCATTGATTTGCTTTTCCAAAGACAGGAATCTGTAGGAAACTATCCTGGCCTCCCTCTCTAAGAGAATATCTAGGGGAGGGAGATGTAGGAGGTGTTCCATCGCTCCAGTTGGTTTGCTTGACATAGCTCCAGTTATGGCCAGGCATGCCAGCAAGCTTTGCTGACCATAGATATTATCATTGTTTGATAAATCCAGTTAATCTGTTGGCGTTCTAGGTGAGTCTTTTATCCAGAACTACACCCAGGTATTTCACTTCCGCCGTAAATGGAATGATTTAAGTACCAAGATTTTTATTTTTTAATTTGTTAAAGTTACACATTTAGAAAATAATTTTTTTTTAAATTAAAATTTATTGAATTTTTTAGAAGCAAATAACGTCCTGTTATGGCCGCGATCGCATTTCCAATGGACTGCCTGGATAGAGTTAAAACATCATTAGTTCGACGTAGATCTAGTTTGGGCCAAATATGTTTCGATTATGTGCATGTGGGTTAATTTTGCCACCTTAAGTTGGCTTTTTGAACTACTTTGCTGTGCAGAAGGAGCTAGCAGTTTGCAATCGGTACTTCTTGCTGAGATGAGACAGATACAACTGGAAGGGTGGTGCCCTCTATTGCTAGCTAGTCCGCCTTACAGTTGCCTGGTATGTCCCTGTGTCCGGGTACCCAGACAATGTGAACTCTAAACTTAGCTGCTAGCTCATTCAGGGCGGCTCGGCATTGCACCGCTGCCCTAGAGGTCAAGTAGACTGAGTTCAGTGATTTGATAGCAGCCTGGCTGTCGCAAAGAATGGATATCTCGCTGAACTTTTGTTCGTTGCGGAGTGTTTTGATACACACTACAATAATCAGGCAACCGAAACGACAGGCTAAATAAGGGGTCTTCTGAGAAGACACCGCAACCTACTTTCCCCTCTAGTTTAGAGCCGTCCGTATAAATACTGCGCTCCAAGGCCCAATCTTCTCTAGATGGGATTTCCAGGGATAGGTCGCTTTAGGACATAAGGGTAGGTTAAGTTTAGTTTAATACGTTACTCTTTGTATTTAAATTTACAGATACGATTAAATTTGTTCAGGGTTTTATTCTTTCTTTTTAGTTATTTTTATTATTAAAAATTATTTGGCGCTCAACTGCATTTACAGCTTTGGTTAAGTTAATTTAAATATTTTTAGATATTAAAAAAAAGAATACATAGATCTGTTCCCTCGAATTGAATTTAACTGAGAAGTCATTTTTAATATCGACTACTATTCCCTAAAAGAAAGAGTAGCGTAAAATGTTGACTGAACTTATTGATATTTAAACAAATTGATAATTAATTAAATGGTGTATTTGTTTAGTTTCGTCAAGTTAAAACAGTTTTAAAGAGAAATCATTCGCTCGCAAGGGTCAATCCATTTAATAGGTAACTAAGTAATCTCGCCGCAAAAAGCCAGAAATGTTTTCGGATTAGACCTTCATCACGGAAACTAATTGAGTTTGCTTTTTCATGACGTTAGTTTCTCGACCTTTTTTTCGTTGGTACAATGAAGTTCTTCGCACTCTTAAGCCTCGCGCTCAGCTTACACAAACCATCAATCTTAAAATGCGCTTACCGTTGCTAAATCTGCTACGGAGCAGCTACAAAAACTGATAAAAACGTTGTACAATTTGCTCCTAACAAGATCCTTTAAGTGTGTCTATGATTGATGATGTTTGTGGGTAATTTAAACGTGTTCGTTGCAAGATTTTTTTGTTACTCCATTTCAGTTGAAAATTTAAGAAGTTTTATCTGATGTGCAACAGCAATATTATTATATTACAAATAGAAAAGCTGCTTGTGTATTAAAAGCGCAAAATATTTACTACATTTGACAGGACAGTGTCGACTCCACAACCATATTTGTAGGTTGGAAGGAGCCGAGAATAGTGAACGCCGTTTTTGCCTTGAGGGACTGGTAAGGTTTCTGTGCTTGGGCAAAAAAAACCTAAGCTAGAGAGCTACATTAGGATCCCCAAAAGCTCCAGAAGTTGGTAAAACAACTGGGGCTGAAGAAGATGCTTTACCACAGGGAGGGCACAATAGATCTCATCAGGTCGAAGTACAATTCCAAAAATTTTTGATATTGTTACGAGCCGGCCCCGTGACGTCAGAAAGTCGACCACAATTAGTGGACTGCTTTTTTATGCCGGCGCCGCGATTGAAACAAAAGAAAGGACCGGCAAATTCTAGAATACTGCATCTAGCGGTTCCAAAATGGTAAAAGGATTGTTCGGGCACTTTCTAGAAAAAGGTCCAATAGTTTTGAATAGTGGCGATTCTTCTAGAACAATGATTTGAAAATAAAAAAACGGCGGTCGCAAAGAAGTTAAGTTTTAAAAGTTTAATTAGTTCGAAGTCAATTATTTAAATGTAATTGTAAAGAGAATAAAATAGAGTGATTTGTAAAGTAAAATAAAAAGTGTAAAAATTATGGAATAAAAATTGTTTAGTTACTGAGAATTACCGAGCCCAAGGAGAAATTATCGTAGCAATATTTATCCCTGAACCTGATAAGCCATTAGTAGATTTCTGGAATATAAATATTTTTCCGAAGATCGAAACTGTACCTATACAACTAAATGTGGATAGTTTATGAATAGTGACGGACGTCCGCCACCTTTATCGTCTTTCACCGATGATCCTTGGCCCTTCAAAACCTCTTCTACCACACAGAAATTGCTAAATGGGACATGCAATTCGCACTGCATATATGTGTCAACATTTGTTGGAATTCGGTTATTAAAAAAAGTGTGTATTATGTGTGTATGTATGTATTATGTTTGTAAAAAAAGAATGGATAGGTCCGTAAACCGATCTCTCCATTTACTCAAAATGAACTCAATTGAGAAATCAAGATCGCACAACCCTGAGAAATGGTTAATTTTTTTTTTAACAATAATTTATCTTTTCTTTAAAAGTAACAGCGATTTTTTCCTTAAGAAGTTGTTTGTTACAACGCGTAATTTGATTTTTTCACCCAGCAATTCTCGACACGATGCTAACAAACGGTCAATGAGTCTGTAACGCAAGAGATTTATTGTTAGACCTCTTATTAATGCGACAAACGATACAAAATTAAGTCTTTTAATAATATAAGTAAAAAATTATTCCGACCAAAATAAAAAAATCAGTGGTCTAGGTGCGACCCAAAAGGTCCATACGACTAACTTCCCAGTGAAAAGAATGAAAACTTACCAATTGTTTTGTTGTTATAGTTATTATTATTAAAATTATTATAAAAAACGATTTTAAATTGTTTACAACAAATTATAATTGTCATTAACAATATTCTGTTTATGTCAACCGTATTCTTTCAAACTTTTCCTAATCATTTCATAAGCGGGAGCTATTTTCAATGTTGTTTAGAACAATTGAATTTTTTTTTTAATTATTATGATGTTAGTAACAATATTTAATTGTTATAAACGATGCTTGATTATTACTAACAATAATTTTTCACTGTTATAGCGTCTTCAATGCTATTCTCTCAATACTGAAACAAGTTTAAAATTATCCAATTCCTATTTATGTTTTCTAAAACTATCTCTTTTTATGAAATATTGTCATCATATTTTTCATACAAATCTTCCTGACATGCAATAATCATATTATTCAAAAGATCTTAAAATTCTGTATTAAAAATAGTATAATTTATGAATTGCAAAATTCAGGTACTTGAACCTTGAAATGTGGAGATATGTCAAAATTCGGGATTCGCAAAATCGGACCCATTACTATAACTTCCACGGAGAAGTTAATAACCTTGTAAAAAAAAATTGAGTTACCCCTTAACTTCGTATGCGTTTCGGGAACATCATAACTCGCAGAATTTAAGAACCCTCATCCCGTGATCGCTTATCCTTCTCCGAAAAACTCGCTTAGTCAGGACATTATATGCATCTGCTGCTGAAGTTGCTACTTGACTGTTCCCTTTGCACTGTGCTTTATTTCCTTATTAAATGACTAGTTATTATGGTAAATGAAGTCATTTATTTGTGGCGGTGGATGGATTGCTTGTTAGAGCATCTGTCAGGATGTAGCACGCAGATGTTGCTGATATTCGCACATTTTTCAGTTAAGATAACGATTTCGCGGATCTATTAAATGGGTACGTTGCCTTAACTTTGATGGGGGATGCCAAAAAAAAAGAAAAACGCTTAAGGAATGTTTAGTATCCATTCACCAACATTATTTATTAATAAGTTCAATGTCATATTCAAATATTCCGCGCATTAAATGCAAGTTAAACTACGCACTGCTATAGCGTCCTCACACAGTATAAGGACAAAGTATTTCATTCATTCAAGATGTATGAAATGATTCACACGCAAATCCGCAATAATCGCTACCTCTAACCGCCTTCGCCGCCTCCAATTAAATTCAATATTATAGTGCTAGTACTGCCAATCAACGCCGCTTTAACAAAACAACCACCGCTTTTACCAAACAATTGGAATGGCAGAAGAAAAGCATTTTGGTAAGTTCATGTACAACTCCCTTTTTTCTTTCTTCAACTTAAATGTTGTACATTGTATTTCCTGTTAATTATAATGAGTTTCTATAAAAAAAATTATAATTTAATATAAAAAATATTTAGCATTAAATTAGCGTCAGTACGCTCCGAAAGTTCTGTATTTAAATTTATAACCTTGAAATTATGACAGTCATGGATACTACTAGTGGTGCACATAAAAGTGTTAATATAATAATATTAATATTTATCTCAGTAATGATGTAGAATTTATGTTATACATTGTTTATAAAATAAAAATGTATTTTCATACGACACGAGTTTAACAAATGAATTTCGAATAGAGGGGAAAATAAAGATCACGTTATTATCGACATGCTGCCGTGCGATGTTGTCAGATTTTTATATTACAAGCATCTACACTTGTAGTGAGTTCAAAAATTTCAAAACAAAATACCTCTCTGCAATCAACGGAAACGCCGCTTGTTTTTGGGCTCGAAAAATCTCAAACGGTCTGAACTTACTAACAAAAATTTTTTTAACCGTACAAGTTTTATAGAAGAACATAAATTTTTTGATTTTAAAAATTATTTCACTTTCGGTAAAAATAACATTGAGTAAATGGTGATTTTAAAATGAATTAGTTCGCTTAAATTACGCCGTTCAACACAAAAATCCTCTTTATAAAAATATCGTGTTTTGTAACATTTGGACTTAAACTAATGTACAACTGACCCCCAAAATGTTTATATTGGCCTCAGATTTCTTGGACATGACATACCTGGCCTAATGACCGAACTGAACTACCGTATACGCCCGAAAAATGAAGACTATAGATAGTTTCGTCTAAAAGCTGTTTTACTTTTTAATGGAAACGAGCATCCATCGGTTCCTATAGGTCATTCGGTAAATATGAAAGAAACATATGACAATCTTAAGATGTTATTAAGATGTTCAAAGTACGAAGATCACAAATGAAACATACAGTGTGGAACAGCCAAATGGAATAAATTCGATAACGAATAAATGAGAGCGTGGTGGGAAAAACGCTTGAAAACGTCGATTTGTATTTTAAGTAGCGCATTTTTTTCAAAAAAAAAAATAATTATATAGGGTGTGTCATGTGACTGTGGCCAATACCAACTTTCTTATTTTAAATACAACCCCCTGTATATTATTTATTTTTAGGATTCTTCAGAAAATTCTAGACATAATTCATGTACAATGTCCCATACCTATCTTCAACTGTTTCGGAAATATTAAGTGTTTTCAGATGTATTACAAAAATTAACATTAAAAAAAGAAAATTATTTTATTTCACAAATAATGTAAAAAAAAAAACATTAATTTCAATGTAAGAGATGTTCAAAATGTTGTTTATAGATGCGAACTTCAGGCAAATTTTAAGTGACAATGAAAGTCGGACATGAAATGCATTTAAAAGTGTTTGCAACAATTTTCTTGGAAATAATAATTTGGAAAATTATCGTGAACTCGTGAGAAAAGGTATACAGAAAAGTGGAGCCCAAATATGTTAGTTGACTATTGCTGGACGCTAAAACGAGACGCATCCAGGAGTTCTTATAAAAGAAAGACGTTAGGGAACTAAATATTAAATTTATTAAAAATTATTTAAAGATTTTTATACTGCACCCCAGCTAACTGTTAATAAAATGTATCTTTTATACGTTTTTAATTGTCTAAATTGAAAGGGGTTTTTATTGACTTTTTCTTAATATCAAAGCATATGTCCCTCCCTTATCATTGGAGGCTGATATCGAAAATCTGAGGCCAGATCCGGATTCAGCAGGCCAAAATATATAAAGTCCAGCCAAAATCATTCCAGGGAGGAAAAAAAGCTTTAAAATGTTCGTCAGTGTTATCAGTGTTATTTCTTTATCTTAATCGATGCAGAATCATTTACTATATGAAATATTTCAAATTCAGGCAGCCATCTAAAAATTCATAAATGAATGAATTTTTTCATTATTTTTTACCGTGTGTTTTTCGAATAATATGATTTTAAAAATAGCTTTATGGCAGGCAAGCTCCTGATTTTGGTGTTTCTCGAACAATTTTTGCTTATTATATAATTAGACATTTTACAAAAATTATTCTTAATTTTGTTTAACCCTTTCTTCTTCTTTAGGTGCCCTGTCCTCCTCGGACGTTGGCAATCATCAGAGCTATCTGAACCTTGTCTACAGCTCGGCGGAACAATGTGGTAGTGCCATTGTCTTAAGTTTTTTAGCCAGGATATCTTTATTCTACCCGGGCCTCTTCGTCCTTCGATCTTTTCTTCTATAATAAGCTTTAAAAGTCGATACTTGCGATTCCTTAAGATGTGACCAAAATACTCCAGTTTGCGCTTTTTTATTGTAAACAGAACATCCAGCTGCTTGTCGAGGCGTTGAAGTACCTCGGTGTTACGCACTCTTTCTACCCAGGAGATTCTTAATAGCCTTCTGTACGTCCACATTTCAAAGGCCTCCAATTTTTTGCACATCGCATCTGTCAAAGTCCAAGCTTCCATTCCATACAACAGTATGCTGAACACGTAACAGCGAAGCATTCGGACGCGCAGAGGCAAGCTTAAATTTCTGCTGCAAAGTACCTTACGCATCTTCAGGAACGAAGCACGAGCTTGTTCTATTCTGGCACGAATCTCCTGCATGCCGTCCCACTTCTCATTTAGTTTACACCCAAGATATTTAAAAGTTTCTACTCGCTCAATTCGTTGACCGTTAATTGCAAGGTGTCCGTCCACGTTGTTTGATTTGCGAACTGCTAGCCACTTTGTCTTTCTCACGTTCAGGCTAAGTCCGGCCTCTGAGCTTGCAGCCGTCACGCAGCTTACCAAATCCTGCAGTCCTTCCAGTGAGTCGGCAACAAGAACCGTGTCATCCCTCTAATTACGGCTATTCCACGTCTTACCTCTCAAATGGCAAAAAAATGGTAAAATTTGTGAAGATTTTTTAACCGTTTTTGAAGCTAAATTTTGATTTTTTTTTCAGTATTATTAGAAAGGGCTAGCTAAAAAACCAACGTTAATATTGTACAGTAGCGTACTCTCGTTTGGTTAGTGGCGTATGTACATATTTTTTATAAAATAAACGTACATATTTTTATATAATTATAAAATTTTGGAAATTATATCTTACCAATAATTTTACGAAGAAAATATTTGTTTTAAATATATTTAATGCACAGACACATTTCTCTTAGAGTTTCATAATAGTGAAAATATGAGCTTTCATTTTTTTATGTACCGTATGCTTTCACCTCTTTTTTTTAATTTCAAAAAATTTTGCACATTTAAAATTTTATATACCATGCGGTCCATATGTATGAAATAAATTTACTTTTATCGTTATTATGTATTTGTTCAATAAAAACTAAAACAGGTCGATTTCTATTGGCAATTGGACATTTACACCATAAAAATATTACCCCCTTATCGCACCCTTTCTGAATTATTAGCATTTTAAATAAGAAGGGGGGTCATGTGGCATTGTTCAGCAATATTGCAGATGTAAAACTTAACCCCTGAGGTCCTACAAAATGTTCTACGAAAACTCCAAAATCGCCTTGCTTATTGTCAAGAAGTCAATGGTGGTCATTTTAAACAATTTATTTAACTGTAAAATAAATTCGTAAACATTAGGTTCCAATATTTCCTTTATTCTACGGAAACTATCAAATTATTTTATTTTTAAAATAAATTTTCCCAGTTACATAATTGCACCAAATTTGAAAAACTTAATATTGCTGAACAGAGAATAAAAAACCATTTCGAACAAGGTGCCACACAACCCCCGTTCTCATTTAAAATTTTTGAGCGGGTACTTATAATTCAGACGGGGGTAATATTTTCACGCTGTAAATTGTCAATTTACGAATAGAAATCGATATAACAAATACATAATAACGCCAAAAATGAATTTATTTCATACATATGGACCGCAAAGTATACATATTGTTACGGATTACGGTGAACGGGGTCTTCCCCTGTCCTATTATTTGGCTCCAGGCAATGGTGCGGATTTTGAGTGTCATTAAAAGAGCGGCAAGAATATTCGCGTTAATGTCAGAAAGAATTCTTGCTCTTTCGGGTAATAATTTGTTGGGTATATTTAAGGATAGCGGTCGCGAAAGAGCTAAGTTGAAGTTAATTATAAAGTGATAAAGTTTTAAAAAGGATTGGTATGGAAGTATCAAGTTTTGCGAATATCTAAGTAATTTATCATGTAAAAATTTATTGTACAGATAAATTGTTTAGTTTTGTACCGAGTGTTTATAAATTATCGTACCCAAGAACAAATATCCTTACAATATTTTAAACATTAAGAATTAAAAAAGGTACAAAAATAAAAATTGATGGAATTAAATAATACAAAATTTTAGTATTTTAAAATTGTCTTTAAATTTAGCATTCTAAAATTCGTCACATTTTGGTCAATATCAAGCAAAAAAGTATAAAACAAGGAATGAGATGGTTTGGACACGTAGAAAGGATGAATGAAGGAAGATTGACGAAACAAACTTATAAGGCGAGTGTGAATGGACAAGTCGGTAAAGGTCGACCTCGGAGAACATATCTCGATCAGATCAACATTGTTTTAAAGAAAGGCCAGGTCAAGAGTACTAACAACCGACGAGCATGAATGAGAGTACTGATGAAAGTAGAAGAAGCAAAAGATGTGTGTAAGAACCGTAGCAAGTGGAAGGAAGTGGTCTCTGCCTACCCTTATGGGAAAAAGGCGTGACTTTATGTATGTATGTATGTATGAGAAGCTTGAAATGAAAACCAATTGACAAATCGAGATTTCTTCTCTGCTCATCAAGAACGCAAAAGTTAAATCGCATTTGGTGTGGATAGTAGCAACATTTATTTAAAAAAAATGATATGCTAGGCACGTCATGTGAGCTCAAACTATTATTAAGCCTTTTATAGGACTGCTTAGATGCTACCGAAGGCGCGATAAAGTTTCCGTAACTTTATCCCCAAATTGTTTTTGAGACACTTTATCTTTGAGGGGGTGAGTCACAGTCATTATCGCTGTCGTCACCGAAAAATGAAACCTTTTATTACAACGTTTGAGAGTTTTATCACGTTACCGATTGTAAATCAAACTTTACACTTAAATTTAATGATGCAGCAACCAACTTCGGTCGTCATTTTTAGACGATTCTATTTTTATGTATATTGAAAAAATGAAGCACAATGAAAATGCATTTAAGGGTATACTTTTTGGTGCAGATATTTCTATAAAAACGTCCAAGTTTACTTTGGATTTTTTGTTGAATGGTAATATAAAATGTACAACTAATCTGTTTATTGCTTAAATACTTTTTAAATCTTACACCAATGGCTGCAATTCTTAGTAAAAGTAAAGGTCCTTGCGCATATGATCCTGCCATCGCAGTTTTGGGCGCCCAAGTGGTCTTTTGTTGTTAGGGGTTTCTTCCCAGACCATTTTAATTAACCCCAAGTCCCCACTCCTCTGGACATGTCCCAGCCATCTTAATCTGTTTGACTTAATTTTTTGTAGTATACTTGAGCTATTATACAGTTCATATACTTTGTTGTTTGTGCGCATCCTATACCGCAATGTTTGTTCATTCCAGACTGCTCCAAATATTTTCTTAAGGATCTTTTTTCAAAATGATTGAGTAGTTACGTGTCTTGTAGGTCCTGGTCCATGTTTCGCTAGCTTAAGTTACAACTGGTCTTATAATAGTTTTATATATATTGTTTATACAGTATATTACATTACTATTATGGAAGGTGACCCATTTCACACGAATATGAGACTCTAGACGCTGATGTTCAATTTTTTTCAATTCTTTTGTCACTGTGATACCATTTTTTCCATCATAAACTGGTATGTTAAATTTTTCTTTTTTACTATTATAATTTTTTTCACTTTATATCTTATCTGTGCTGAAGATGAAGGATTAATTAAGTTAATTCATGACAGACAATATGGATTTCAACAACTTCGGTCTACTGGAGATTTGCTGGCTTATGTCACTCAGCTCTTGACAAACACTATTGAGTAGTTTGGTGAATCCCGTGCAATAGCCTTGGATATATCTAAAACCTTTGACCGCGTTTGGCACCAGGCATTGTTAAGTAAAACCAAAACCAAACTGCTCCAATGGCTTGTGAGCTTCATGCAAGATCGCTCTTTACATGTGGCAGTTGACGGTATTTCTTCTGATGCGTTTAAAACTAATGCCGGGGTCCCCCAGGGTTCCGTCCAGTCCCCCACCTTATTTCTTTTACACATCAACGACCTCTTGAAAACCACCACGAACCTCATTTACAGTTTCGCAGACGACAGCACACTTGTATTAACTTTCACATCCTATCGATCACTTTCGGTGAATGATACAAATAAACTCAGGCAGGAACAGGTTGACTCCATCAATAGAGATCTTGAAACAATCGTCGAAAGGGGAACCAACAATCTTGTTCAGTTTAACGCCCAGAAAACACAAAGCACCTCGTTTTCCAAGAAAGTAAATTCCTCAAATCACTTCATTACAATGTCCGAAAATTCCCTTAAATCAAGTCCCACCATCTCGATTTTGGAAGTCACGGTGTCTAACACGATCAACTGTTAACGACGTACAAGGCTCAAATCCGACCTCTACTGGAGTATTGCTCGTACATTTGGGGTTTAGCACCAAGGCATTCTCATCGTCTTTTAGATTCCATTCAGAAAAGGGCCATTTGGTTTATTAACAGCTCAACTCTCACAGATACCCTTCACCATCTAGAACATAGAAGAAGAGTTGCAGAACAGTCATTACTCTACAGATATTTCCATGGCAGATGCATCAGAGAAATAAAAACTCTTGTACCACCATTGGCCACATTCGTCCGAAGAACTCGGCACGCTGATTAGTCTCACCCATTTATCCTCAAGATTGACACTACAAGGATCAATCTTCATCAAGAATCTTTCCTTTACAGGGCTGTGACAAAGTGAAACAGGCTTCCAAAATCAGTTTTTCCAAAGAACTATGACATGCAACCTTTTAAAAAGCGGGTTCACAATCATTTACTTTCTTTAATTCCTCCCCATTCTAATAGTCGCAGTGCGGGCCGTCCGCGGCCCACACGATAGGTCTACCCTTTTTGCGACTATTTTCAGTAAACAAAATTTAATTCTTTGAAACATGTCCCTACCGTTGTAAGCCTTCTTTGTGATGTAAGCCTTATTAAAATTAAAAGATTATTTTCGGTGGATTTTTGACTGTATGTTTTCTCACCTACCTCAACTGCAGTAGTTTATTAACATATCTGCTAAACCGTTTATCAAATATTACATTTATTACGCGATAAGTGATACCAACTGGTAAAGTAATTTGGATCGCGTCCAACGCCAACAAGGTAACAATAAACTTCATGATTTCCATGTAGAAAGCGACGAAGCTTAACCCAAAGCTGAAACACGCTAGTGCTGAACAATTACGACTTTGGCCAGACCTAGTTGGTGCATTGACCAAAAATTAATAATCCTAAACATAAAACTTCTAAAATCCCTTGAAACAAAGTTTTTTTTCTATTTATTATTACTACTTTTATCTTATTAACTTTGATTGTAATTTCTAATAATGTTCGGACAATGTTTCGCCAAATGAAAATATTAAAAATGTAACGAGACTTTGCGTTTTTGAAAAGAATTTAATTTAATTTGATCCTCTTCAAGTTAGTCTTCATTAGAAATTAAAGGTCAAAAATAGCCTTATATGGCAAATATGGAATATGGGGCACCACTAAAGCATTGTTTTTAACCAAAAACTCACAAACAAGTAATATCGTGTGAGCACATGCATTATCGTGGTGCAAAAATTATGAATTGTATAAAAAATCCTCACATATCTTTTGATCTTCTGGCAAAACCTCAAGTTGCACAATGTAAATCGACGAGAACACACTGAGCAAAGCCTTCACATTCAACTGCACTTGTCGAGCTAAGCTATTTTGATCTTAGCCTTAATTTTGACGTCATGTTCGTAATACCATGTATCATAACCTGTTGTGACACGTTTCAGTAGTTCTGCATCATTGTTGACTTCATTTATCGACTCGCAAACAACTTTTTCTCGCCGTTGTTTTTGTTCAAAAATTTAAAAATTTTAAAATAATATTTTTCTCACACGTTTGATACGCAGAAGATCCTAAAAATTTCATCTTCTCTTCTTCCTTCTTTAATGTAAGCAATTTGCTTGTTTTTCTTCGTATCCTCTGCCGTTCAATTATTAGAAAGGTTGTCGCTCCATCTCTTGCGGGGTCTTCCAACGCTTCGGCGCCCTAAGGGCGACTTGTCTCTAGTTATTTTGACCATTCTGTCGTAATTTATCCGGTCTATGTGTTCGTTCCACTCTTTTTTTCTTCCCAGTATCCATTCATTTACATTGTCTATTTTACATGTACTTCTAATGTCCTCGCTTCTCTCCCTGTGAAAAAGTGTTTTTCCAGCGATCCTGCGCACTATTTTCATTTCGGTGGTTTCTAATATTCTCTTTGTGTTCGATGTATCGATGTGTCTAGTTTCCGCTGTGTATGTTAATATAGGTCGGATGACCGCCTTGTAGATTCGGGATTTGGTCTCGATTCCGATATATTTGTTTCGGAGGATTTTATCGTTCAGGTAAGCTGAGGTTTGTGCTACTTTTGCCGCTTGGTTTCTTACCTCCGCCTCAATATCCCAATATTTCTATGCCTTTCATGACATGATTAAATTAATACGTCAACATCCTCAACAATGTTTCTGAATGTGATTCGGAGATCATTTATAATCAGTTTTTCCACGTCTTCATCAGTTGTAAATGTGTTGGGGCGTGCGAAGCGCTAGCCACCTCCAACGTCTTTACAGCTTTCTTGGAAATACTTCTATCACTTGTAAACTCTTGTTTTACTCACAGCAGACTCACTTAAAGTAATACAGGGTGCGGCAAAGCAAGTCAACAATGTTAATACATTTTTTTGATAGGGTTAACTGACTATTGCCATACCCGGTATTTAACATTTTTAAAACATTACAATACACGTAACCTTTTGACTCACTCGAAGGCGTTCTTACCTAAACCCTCGAGAAACTCAACTAGACAGATCCTAGAATGGAGCAGGAACAACCCGCGAATTCTAACGGGACTGCTAACAGGACACTGTCGTCTAAGATACCACCTCATAAGGATAGGTCTAAATCAACAATCGGACTGTCGGACTGCTAAACATATACTATGTTCATGCCCCTGCCTGGGAAGAATAAGGTTCAACATCAACATATTTGGTTATACCAACCTTCTTCCTAATCATAACATTTTTGCAGATGTGTTGTGACCCACATTAACGAGGTTCAATGTTTTGGATGGCTCTCTTGATTGCATCTCGCCATTCATCTCGATTAGATGACATGTGAGCCGCTTTTGGGAGAGTAGCATCTAATAATTTTTTGGTAACATCCACCCATCGATTTGGTGATCGGCCACGCCTTCTGTTTCCTTCAGGTTTTCACTGTACAATAAGCCTTATGCTCATTGTGTCCAAAAAATGTAAGAATTCGAAAGTACACGATACTGGACAAACGTTTTGACGGACGTATTTCTTGTAAAACTGAAGCATTTGTTCTATGTGCGGTCCACTCTCAACATTCGTCGCTACGCCCACACCTCAAATGCATCAATCCGACGACGATCTACTTCTTTGACAGTCCAAGATTCTGAAGCATATAGAAAGACAGAAAAGACCAAGGTACTCACTAGATTGATTTTAGTTTGTTTTGTGATATTCCGATACTCCATACTTTATTTAACTGCGTCATTGCTGACCTAGCAAGCTGAATACGCCGTCTTATTTCGCCATCACACCCCCCGGTATTTTCTATTAGGGCTCCAAGATGAACGAAACTGTTGACAACTTCACAGTGTCCAATAGTCCGAGTTTCAGGGTAGTTGTTATGTTCTCTATCAATGATCATAATTTTGGTTTTATTATAATTTATGTTTAGGCCGTAAAGAGCACTGACATCTTTAAGTCTCATTAGGAGTTCCAGGATTTCTCTCTGGGAGGCAGCTATCAAGGTTTGTATCATCGGCAAACCTTAAGTTGGACAATTTTGTGCCGCTAATATTTACTTCACCCTGCCAGTCCTCTAGAACCTGTCTCATAATAAATTCGCTATAGATATTAAAAACAAGCTACGAGAGAACACAGCCATGTCTCACACCCTTGCATGTGGCACCTTCATCAGACAAGCATTTATCAACCCTAACCCGTGTAGAATTGTTATCATATTATTGTTGTATCAGATACACTAGATGGTCTGGGACACCCATTGACATCATAATAGACCAGAGCTTTTTCCATTTAACGTTATCAAAAGCTTTACTATAATAGACAAAACATAAATACGTAGGAGTATAGAACTCTCTCGACTTTTCAATAATGTGTCTAAAATTCAGAATTTGCTCCATAGTACCTCTTCCCCTTGTGAATCCAGCTTGTTCAAGGGATATCTGCCATAGAAGATAGTGTTCCAAACGGGATCGAAGGAAGGAAGGAAAACCTTGCTGGTATGAGATATCAAGGCAAGTAATCTGTAGTTATCACAGTTATACCAACCTAGAATCTACCAATTTCAAGAAAATCTCATCCCATACAACTATGCACTTCGTGAGAAGGGCTGGATGGTGCGGTAAACTGTAACCTTTAGGAATGAGCCACAATAGACCTACTAAGAGTCGCAGTCGAGGGGCGACCTAGTCACATGATACCTAACCTAAACCTAACCTACACATCCGGTATGGTAATAATGTAAACGATACTTTTTAGCCATTTTATACGAAAAAATCGCGCGAATGGAATTCATACAACCCGCGAAATTAAAATAGTACATTGTACAAGTGCGGAAAGTTAAACTTTTCTCACGAGTGTGATAGTTTGTGGCACGAGCTCAAACGGCAAATGCCACATGAAAGAAGAAGATGAGAAATACGCCACTTTTAGCAGTTGTAGGTAAAATGGCACACATGAGAAATATATTTAATTATATTTCTGATTAATGGCATTTCGACGGCGCCGCGTTAGGATAATTAATATTTGTTTTCTCGGCAAAAAGAAACACAACAACAAAAATAAAAGAATCATGCGTCGGAATGGGCTGTACAAAAACAATGACAATCTTCGGTCTCCTTTATGTAAGAAAATAAATCTACCGCAAAAAGGCCACTCACCGCGTTCCCCTCCTTCCCATACATCATTACCACGCAGTTCTCATTTTAGTAAGTATACGCATTTTGCGGGAAAGTAGTTTTCGCATTCCTTCATCCAGAAATTCACTTTCTTTCTGCCGTAATGACAAATGTTAGTTTTGCCGACCGGAAGGGATTCCAATTATTAGTCCTAAGAGAAGACCTGCATTTAGATCTACCACCGAAAAGGTAACGCCTTATTTGATAATTTAATGAAAGGAATAAGAGCATCTGTCTCACCATTTTAAAGAAGCGGTAATTTTTTTCTTTCACGGTTGCTGGTTCTTCACTAGCCCCATCTAAGTGTTTTTTGGTAATTACATTTAGGAGCTATTACACTCAGGCCGAGCGCAAGTTAGTGGCACGAGAAAACAAGTATTTTTAATAATTTTTTTTATCAGTAATAACATAAAAGTAACAATACTACATCGTTATGTTTTGATTTAAAGTAATGGCGGATACAGTTATGTTAAAAATCCTAAATTACGAAGCTGTAGGTTTTGGATGACGCTGAGTTCAAATATAATGTTGTCCTGAATGTGGCACTTCCGGTTATACCGGAAGTAGACGTCAACTCTGTTATTTTAAATAGCACCTTTTTCTTCTTCCAGTGCTGGACGTTGGCGATATTATTTATGGACCATGTCTTGATATCCGAACTTCAACTAGAATTCAAAGAATTCAGAACTCATGTATTCGTTTCATCTATTCACTAAGATTACGAGACCGCGTAACTCCATTCAGAGCTGAACTAGGGTGGCTTGATATGCAGGACAGAAGGAAACTTCACCTTGCATGGTTTTGTTCATAAAGTATTAGAAAAAGGAACTCCCTCGTATATTAGAAAAAAAATGTCATATAGGTCGGTTGTTCATGATGTAAACACCAGAAATAGAAACCTACTTGTAATACCCAGGCATAACACTGCTGCATTCAAAAGGTCATTTTCTCATTCTGCGGTAAAAATATTTAACTCCATACCAACTCCTATCAAGAACAAGTCATCTTATGGATTTAAAAGAGCCTTTAAGGAATACCTTATGGTTCTATAACAATTGTGTTTTATATGTTGTAATTATATTAACGTTCTTCCTTTGCGCATTCTTTGCATTGTTTACATGTTACATTTTAGTTATTTGAACATACATACCTGTTACTCTCGTGACTGTTGATTATAATATATATATATATATATATATATATATATATAAATATATATATATATATATATATGTAGGCATTATACTGCATGAAATAATTTATTTGTAACTGGTACTCGGTTGAGTTGAGCAGTCTAACCGGACTTCGCCAGGGATGATTAAAATAAAGACATTTTATTATTATTATTATCAGTCTGGCAATAATTATATTATTAACTGCGGCCCAAAATAGACCCGTGGTGAAGGTTGCACAACCAAGTTCTCAGGTTTTTAAGACATGAGATCCTTCTTCAGCCCGGTCCTCTCTTTTCAAGCACCTTTCCCTGTAGGATAAGCTGCAACAGACCGTATCTTTCGCTGTTTCTCATGATGTGTCCTAAGAATTCCAATTTCCGACTTTTGACTGTACTCATGATCTCCATTTCCTTGTTTAAAATGTCGAGTATACTTTTGTTTTTAACATGTGCTCTGTCCAAGGGATTCTTAGTATGAGTCGATACAGCCACATCTCAAATGCGTCCAACCTTTTACTGGCTGCATCTGTCCATGACTCAACTCCATATAGGAGCACAGAAAACACATAGCATCGGAGAAGTCGTATTTTAGTTGTTAAGTTCAGAGAGTGGCATTTAAACAATTTTGACATTATAAGGAATGCAGCACGAGACCTCTCTATTCGACAACGTATTTCGAGAGAACGATCCCAACTTCTAATTTGCACAGGTTTTTCAACGGTTCTTTGATTAATATTTTCCAGTGGTGTATGGAGGAGCTAACATCCGGTGTACTCTTTCTTGTTGCATGACCCAATTCTCGGATGGCAGGTTTTGTCTCTGATTATGGGCCAATGATTGGAACTGATGAGCCGTTTTTGACTAGTCCGTCAGCTTATTCGATTCCCTTGACGCCACATTATCCTGGGACACACAACAGAGTTGTTTTGTGAAGCCACGGTCCATAAATTTGATATTTCCGGCCAACTAACTGCGCCCCCTATTTCGTTTATTATTCATTCAGATACATACATATTTATAAAAAGCAACGGTTTAAAAAGCATATGAAATAATACAATACAAACAAAACGGCAACCATTCAAATGATTTTAAACACTTAAATGCCGGTTTTGGATTTTACAACCAACAATGAAACTAAAAAAATGAATATACGAAAAAGTACAACTGATACGCCAATACACATAAAAAAATGCATAGGCGAAAATGTATCAGTTCGAAGATTACTAGTGACATTTCTATATATGTCAACATGGTACCAATTAGGTACTCAAGAATGCTGTCAAATTAAATTCAAGATGGCCGCTGGAGTACACACAAACCTGATGTCCATTGTTATTGTATTGGTGTTTGTTATTTTCTTTTGATTATTTATTTGTGCTAATTTGGATTATCGTGAAGCAAAAAGGTAGGTGACATAGGTAGTATGTTTATGAGGGTTTTTTGAAATATGATCACAGTATAAGGGGTCTAAGTTTGTTTTTTTAGGATATCTTTCTGTTGTGTTGTTGGATGTGCAAGTCGGAAACAACGAGACAATCTGGGATTTTTCAGAATTCCAGGTGAATTAAAGTTGATATATTCCTGTAAAATGGCACATAACTCTTCATAAGACAAATTGACATAAGCAAGCTCATAAATATCATATAAGCTAGGTAGAGTTGTGGGTTGGATTTAAGATGCAATTCCAGTAGTAAATGGCTCTACTACTCTCATGAGAGCAGAAGTGCTGCCAATTTCTTCAACTGCTTTCAAAATTTCAATCAGTTCTTGACCTTCGATTGGAGAAATTGAAGCTGAAGATGTTCTGCTTCTATTATGGGTACCAGTATTCTTTCCCAAATGTAGTTCATTTAAACTCACAATTGGTACATTTCTAATCAATGGCTCCATCCATTTTGCACTTATATACAGGAAACAGTAGTTTTTGAACTATAAATATATTTTAGTCCATAGAGACATGCAGCAACATGACTACAAACTTCAGAGAGTCCAGCCATATAAGTGCAATGAGCACTATTTACTCCATCATTTTCAAATAAAATCCATACTTTTAATTCATTCTTTGGGAATGCTTGACCTAAAAAAAAACTGATTAGATCCATGTAATATTAAGAAAGTGAAGTTCAAAATAGATGTTTATAATTTATAATTATGCCCACCTTGCCCACTATGACAACCATATCATTTATCTTCTTTGCACCACATATCTGAACAAATCTAGCTTTAAAGTATTTGTAAGCACTCAAACTTTTATATGCTTTCATCTGTTGGTTGGTGTAGAAGCTGTGTGTCAATACCAAGTATGTGACAATGTCAAATGGAGTAACTTTAGGAAATACTTCCACATCCGTGGCCAAATCGTCTATTTCCAGAGTGTAAGGATCAATGCAATCTATGGCTTTGATTTTTGCTTTATGCCTCTGGACAGTATCAGGACTTTCCATGGTTAATAAATGATCAAATTCCATTGCAGAAGCCATGGTAATTCAATAAATTGTCACACAAAACCAATAAACGATAATACACTACCAAAACAAACTAAAACTTCACTGAACACTAGTGGAACATCAACCAACGCCTTCAAATGCTTGGAGTGCAATGGCAAGAAATGGTTTGTATGTACTCCAGCGGCCATTTTTAAAGGGAGGGGATCACGTGTTCTAGACAACCTAATAAAATTTAAAAATTTTATCACTTGAATTGTCAAATAAAATTGATCACGTGAAAAAAATATTGGTGGTAGTTAATTTTTACTACAAACGTCATGAACGTATTTGGCAATTTATAACCGATTAAAGACTTCTTAATGACACAGGTTTTACAGGCAATAATAATACCAATTACAACTAATGCCTTGACATTAACTGCTCTTTTATTTGTTGGTATCAAAATAAATTTGTTATT
The DNA here is from genome assembly GCA_950111635.1 of Agelastica alni. Taxonomy (NCBI): domain Eukaryota; kingdom Metazoa; phylum Arthropoda; class Insecta; order Coleoptera; family Chrysomelidae; genus Agelastica; species Agelastica alni. Next base: position 22,684,655 of record OX467718.1, on the reverse strand, counting down.
GCTATAGTTTTGATTAGTAAGATGCCACGTTTGAGCGAGTTAGTGTAAAAATAAGTCGACTATTTGACGTTTAATAAAATGGTGGAGGAAAAAAATTTGACCTGATTAAAAACATTACAGGTACAACTACAACCATCGAAAATATTTACCAGAGAAACAAAATACAAGCCAAAATTAATGGCACAACTACCAAGAAATTCCTGTAAATGGTGGTATTCGACAAGGAGATTCCTTTAGCCCCTCATTGTTCAACATAATTAGGAAACGAAATAATAAAAAAGCACTTGTAACCTGAAAGAGTATAAAATGGGAAACAAAGACGTCAAAATCCTATGCCATGCCTATGATGCTGTTCTGATTGCAGAAAACGAAGATGACCTACAGAGATTACTATTCAAATTTAACACAACGGCAAAAAGTCTAAAAATGAATATATCTGCAGCAGAGACGAAATGCATGACCGCTTTAAAAACACCTATCAAGTGCAAACTGGTTGTGGATGATTAAATTATACAACAGGAGATGAAATTTAAATACCTAGGCATAGAAATATCAGGATACGGTGACATCGAGGCAGAAGTAAGAAACCAAGCGACAAAAGCAGCACGAACCTTAGCTTATCTGAACGATACAATCCTCCGAAACAAATATATCGTAATCCAGACCAAATCCCGATTAAACAAGGCGGTCATCCGATCTATATTAACATACATATCGGAAACTAGACCAGATACATCGAACACAAATAGAATATTAGAAAGCACCGAAATGAAAATAGTGCGCAGGATCGCTGGAAAAAAAGTTGTTGACAGGAAGAGAAGCGAGGACATTAGAAGAACATGTAAAATAGACAATGTAAATGAATGGATACTGGGAAGAAAGAAAGAGTGAAACGAAACGTAGACCGGATGAATGACGACAGAATGGTCGAAATAACTAGAGACAAGTCGCCCTTAGGGCGCCGCAGCGTTGGAAGACCCCGCAAGAGATGGAGCGACAACCTTTCTAACAATTGAACGGCAGAGGACACGAAGAAAAACAAACAAATTGCTTACAATAGATAACAAATTTAAAAAAAAATCAATATTTGCGATAAATACGAGGTCTGGCTATTAAATAACGAGACTGATTATGAAAAAGAGTTTTATTTTAAAAATTATTCTACAATCGAATGCTCCCTTTCAATATATTTCCCTCTCCTCGCCACGCAATGTTCCATTCGTTTTTTCCATTGGTCTTCTTTTGTAAAAGCATTTAGAAGCACAGGGTGCTAAATTAGGTAAGTTAGGCACGTGTTCGAGCACTGGAGTGCATCTAAAGACCAAATAACGATTCAGAGACAGCGCGTTATGGGCAGGTTTATTGTCTTGGTGCAAGATCCACGACGCGCATATCAACATCCTGTCAAACAGTCAAGCGGCACTTAAGGCCTTGTACAGCAAAGAAGTGACGTCCAAACTGGTATGGGACTGGATTGGGGAAAAACACAAAAATTACTGGGAAAGTAGACCAGGAAACAAACAAGGAAAATAATACATCAAAAGACCGTGTCACAAAAGGACGGCAGAACTGTTAGCAATAAACAAGAATCAGCTACGAACAACTACGGGACTCTTGACCGATCACGCACCAGTAAAGAAGCACCTTAACAAAATGGGACTGTATAGTTGTGCGGCAAGGATCCGGAAATGGTTACATACATACATACATATAACCACTTCCCCCCACTTCCACTACGGTTCTTATACACATCTTTTGCTTCCTCTACATTCATCAGGGCTCTTATGCATGCTCGTCGGTTGTTGATACTCTTGACCTGGTCTTTCTTTAAAACAATGTTGATCTGATCGAGATATGTTCGCCGAGGTCGACCTCTACCGACTTCCGTCCATTCACACTCGCCTTCTCCGCAGCAATAATCCTATTTTCATGCTTCTTCTGCCAAACCGAACATTCACTACCATACATATACATGTGTAGGAACCAACTCATTTCTATGCACAGTCAGACGTGCCTTTTTGACACTTTATGGATGTTTATAAAGCTATGCAGTACCCCATTCATTTGTTTTACTGCCAACAAACTTTGAACCCAAGTATACAAATTCATTAAATTGTTTCACTCTTTATCCCTTAATCAGAACTTCACAGTTTGTAATGCTTTTTTTTTAAAAAACCTTTTCTTTTGTTTTGCTTGTATTTATTTTTATTCCTTTGATTTTCAGAGCATCATGCATAACATTAACCATCGCCTGCAACTTTTCTTTAGATGACGCTAATATGACTTGATCATGTTATAATAGTACCTTCTTCTTTCTTTCTATTCGGTCATCCGTTTCTGGCCATCATGATCTGTGATCTGTGAGATCTTTCCATATCCGCCTGTCTTCCGCTTCTTTGAAACATTCGTTGAGTGGTACTCCGGTTTCCCTGACAATGTGGTCCACATATCTGATTAGTGATTTACCTCGGCTTCTCGTTCCTTGTACCTTCCCCTGGACGGTGAGTTTTTCCAGTCCGTTTTTTCGGACGATATGTCCGAAAAAGGATGTTATTCGCTCAGAGACAAAAGTGCGCAGTCTTTTTTTGATCTTTAATTGGTTTAGAATCGACTCGTTTGTTACTCTTTATGTCCATGATATGCGTAACATCTTTTGCCAACAGCACATTTCAAAAGCATTGATAGCGCGTTTATCCGTTTCCTTGAGTGCCCAGCACTCTAATGCATATGAGAAGACTGAGAATACTAGAGTGTTAACGAGTCTGGTCTTGGTAAATAGGGTTATGTCATGACTCTTCTAGATCTTAGTAAGCCTTGGCAAGGCTTCTTTTGCAACTGCTGACCGCCTTTAAGATTTCCGATGTGCAACCCCCTGAATTCGTTAAAAGCGATCCCAGATAAACGAATTGATTAACCACAGCTATACCATTTATTTCCTTGGTTTCTGGCCTGTTGTTTCTTGGCCGGTCGATTATAATTATTTTTGTCTTTGATCTGTTAATAGTTAACCCTGCCTCCTGACCAGCCATCTCGACCCGCTGTAACAGTTCTGTAAGCTCTTGCTCGTTGCTGGCAAATAAAGTAGTATCGTCAACATACCTAAGGTTATTGATTGTTCTTCCGCCCAGCCTTCTGTAGCTTTACAGATAATACATGTCCTGGGGTGCCCATTTTGAGGAGATACCTCCACATGTCCTGCCATCTAACACAGTCAAAGGCTTTGCTAGAGTCTATGAAACAATTTATTTTTATTCCTTTGATTTTCAGGGCATCATGCATAACATTAACCATCGCCTGCAACTTCTCTTCAGATGACGCTAATATGACTTGATCATGTTATAATAGTACCTAATCCTTGCTAATATTGCTTACCAGTAATGAATTTTTGAACAGAATGTTTTGTATTTTAATTTACGTAATATCGTTCAGTGTTTGATAGCAGCGATAACATTTTATACAGTGGTGGTTTTAATTCTCGCCGAGCAGTCACAATCTCCACAGCGCTTTTATGACCGTGAGGCCAGCATTTAATTACCGATATAAATCAAAATTTTTGTCGTAATATTGCGAATACGATAACGTGCAAAACACTAACGTTTAACTAGCAAAATGTTTGATTTATATACAAAAAAAATGTGTAAACTATGTGCGCATATTAGAGATGAAACTTTTAACTTTTAAACGGCTAGGATTAAATTCAATATACTGAATATATAAGGAATATTATAAGGTTATTCGTTCAGGTATAAAAAAAAAGACAGCGAGCGGAAGAATTAGTATCAGCTTATGTGTTAACGAATTAAATGTAAATAGTTATATAGAGTTGTAAAACTTGTATAGCTAAGGGAATATCTAAGTGGTTAAAAAAAGTGGAATTTATTGTATTGAAATAAACATTGTTTTGCTATTGGATCGAGAGTTTTAATCTCCGAACCCAAGATAGAAAAAAAAATCGTATCAATATTATTCTTAATTTATGTCTGTAATCTGTACATTACTGGGTGCTTCAATGGCCTGTACATATCGTGTAGTTTTTTTAAATATTTTTTGACAAACTCGAGGAATACACAAATAGACGTCGCGTTGCAATGTATTTCTATGCTACGCGTCTCCTCTCCTCTACAACAGAACGCGCATGCGCGTTATGAATCGTTACACATTTTTGTTTCGCATATAAGTTTTACTTCAAAAACTCTGGCCCATATTGAAGAGAAACAAAATGCAAAAGAACTTATTAATACGCGTGAATAAATACTAATTATTAATAATGGATCCATTTCATAAGACTGCTGCATCGGTATAAAAATAATTGATAGTCAAAAGATAACCGTACTTACCATTACATTACATTACATTTTAACTGCAATCTTACCTGAAATAAAACAAAGAATGTATAAATAAATAAGTCACCACTACAATAAAAAATAAAGCACATAACAAAAAAATATTTTTAATAGTTCATTCGTAAAAGACCTCTTTTTACATCCTTTACCACCAAGGAATACTGCCCACAGTAAGACCTCTACCATCGAATATTAACGAACGACTCACTCTACACTGTCGATAGATTTTTAGCCGACAATTTCTAGTATGATCCTGGCAATACAGGCTGTCGCGGAGTGGGATATTTGTACAAAAGCGGTATTTTACGTGATAATGTACCGGCTGGAATCGATGCAGTCGTCGGTCGAATTTGGAGGTTTAAACTATACTTCCTAAAACTTTTATTAATTTTGGTATTAATTTAAAAAACATGTTTACTAAACATTTTAACGACCCAGTTTGCAGAACTGGGCTAGGAGAAAAACTCAAAAATAAACCTAAAATATAGTTTTTAAACACCTCTGTTCCAATTTTCATTATAATTATTTCCTTGCGTTGTACACTTCTTCTTCTTCTTTTTCCTCCTACTTCATTAATAGGCTCATGCCTGTTTTACTTCGGTTTTTAGCCTCAATTGATGTTGTCTGACCATATTTTCCTCGGTCGTCCCATCGATCTTCTTCCATATGGCGATTTGTCTCTTGCTATTCGTACTGTTCTATTTTCTATCATTCTTTCTGTGTTGATTCCATTCTATTTGTCTTCTTTTGGTCCACCTGTTTATTTCCTCTATACCACATCTTGCTCGTATTTCCTCACTTCTTACTCTGTCTCTTAGAGTTTTTTTTTTGCTATTTTTCTTAAGACTTTTATTTCTGATGTTTCCAGTAATCTTTGTGTTTTCGCCGTATCTGCTCTTGTTTCCGCTGTATACGTCATTATTGGTCTTATTGTTGATTTATATATCCTAGTTTTCGTTTCCTTTGTGAGGTATTTGTTTCTTCAAATTGCATTGTTGAGACATCCTGCTGCTCTGTTCGCCATGTTCACTTGTTTTTGTACTTCTTCCTCTACTTTTCCGTAGCTTGACAGTTTAATTCCCAAGTATTCCGTTTCCATCACTTGTTTTATTATTTTTCTATTTACGACCAGTTTACATCGTCTCGGTTCCGCTGATATCACTATCGATTTAGTTTTCTCTGTTGAGATCATCATGTTGTATATGAGCGCCGTATCTTCGAATTCTTTAATTAATCTTTGTAGGTCATCTTCATTTTCGGCTATTATTATGGCGTCGTCGGCGGAGCATATTATCTGTATTTCCTTTTCTCCCATTCTATATCCTCTTCTTTTTTTAAGTTTCTTTATGATTTCATCCATTATCAGATTAAATGTTAATGGGCTCATCGAATCTCCTTGTCTAATGCCAGTTTCATACTTGATAGGTTGTGAGAGTTTTCCTCCAGATCTTACCATAGCTTTGTTATCTTTATATATATATATATATATATATATATATATATATATATATATATATATATATTCTCATTGGTTTTTACTAAATCCAGTGGTATTCCCCTGTCATATAATAAATGAATCGCGTCCCGAATTCTCACTCTATCGAACGCTTTCTTCAAATCTATCAGGCACATATATGCCTGGTTTGTTGTATTCCAGCGACTTTTTTTTATTTGTCTTATTACAAAAATTGCATCCGTGCATGATCTTCCTGTCCGGAATCCTTGCTGTTTCTCTTGCAGAGTTATTCGTTCGTTTATTTTTGTCGCTATTATTCTTGTTGTCAATTTAAGTGTTGTATTTAAAAGATTTATTGCTCGATAATTATTGGGGTCTTTCTTAACTCCTTTCTTGAAGAACATCAGCATGATCGCTCTCCTCCATTCATCTGGTATTCTGTTCGTGGTGATTGTTTTTTTAATAAGAAGTTGCAGTTGTTGTACAAGGCCATCACCTCCACATTTTAAGAGTTCATTTGGTATTTGATCTTCTCCTGGTGACTTTCTATTTTTAGTTTACCTATTGCTTGTTTCACAACTTTTTAGAGGATTTCGGTCTTTTCGTCAGTTGTACACAAGAGTGCGATTATATTTTACACGAATTTTAGGCGAATAAAAATATTAAAAGTTGCAAGATACAAAAGAAATGAATTTTTTTAAAATTTTGTCCCGCGAGGTAATACATTTACGTACAAGCAGCTACGTTGGTAAAATATACCCTAAAAGGTTTTATTTTCTTAAATAAGTACATTTCATTATGGATAATCTTTGTTTATATACTAAATATTTTTATATTTGCCGTGTTCAAGAAAACTAAAAATAGCTTATTTTTATTCATTTATGTCGAATAAATGCATATTTTATTTATTAACCATGCCTTTTATTAAACTAAAACATATTTGTACCCAAATATAAATAAAGTTCTCATGCAGATGCTTTCTAAATAAAGGCGTTCATTGGGATCCCTAACCCTTTAAAGTGCCCCTCGTATTTTTAATAAATATCTAGCGAAAGCATTTCACTGACCTGCACCCCCGTAAGTGATGCTGACAAAGTGGTTTATGATTTATTATTCAATATTATTAAAGATCCCTTTCTGTCGCGGCGAAGCCCTTTACAGCCATAAACATGAAAGCCGCGACAAACAGTGATTTAACTGTTTGTATTATTTAAATTGTGCCTTGTAGAACTAGTTTTTTCGCATAGTGTCACACTTTGTACTTTGTGTTTTTAGGAAGTTTATAAGTGTAATGTTTACCAAACAAATTTAAGAAATAAAAATAGCGAATATCTTGCTTACTATATTAGTAGCTTTATAACGGTAGCAATAAATAGACGAAAAAAATCCACCCCTCATTTAATAAATTATGCGGATGATTCAAATTTTTATTTTTTACTGAAAATAGTCGCAAAAAGGGTAGACCTATCGTGTGGGCCACTGACGGCCCGCACTGCGACTATTAGAAGGGGAAGTAATTATAGAAAGAAGATGATTGTGGACCCGCTTTTTGAAAAGTTGCAAGTCATAGTTTTCTGGAAAAACTGATTTTGGAAGCCTGTTCCATTCCGTAGCAGCCCTGTAAAAGAAGGACTCTTGATGGAGATTGGTCCTTGTAGTGTCAATAAGATCTCTATTGATGGAGTCAACCTGTTCCTGCCTGAGTATATTTGTATCATTCACCGAAAGTGATCGATAGAATGTGAAAGTTAAGACAAATGTGCTGTCGTCTGCGAAACTGTAAATAGGGTTCGTGGTGGTTTTCAAGAGGTCGTTGATGTGTAAAAGAAATAGGGTGGGGGACAGGATGAAACCCTGGGGGACCCCAGCATTGGTTTTTAACGCATCAGAAGAAAGACCGTCAACTGCCACATGTAAAGATTGATCTTGCATGAAGCTCATGAGCCATTGGCGCAGTTTGGTTGGGAGACCGTAGGCAGATAATTTGCTTAACAATGCCTGGTACTAAACGCAGTCAAAGGCTTTAGATATATCCAAGGATATTGCACGGGATTCACCAAATTTGTCAATAGTCTTTGTCCAGAGCTGAGTGACATAAGCCAGCAAATCTCCAGTAGACCGAAGTTGTCGAAATCCATATTGTCTGTCATAAATTATCTCAAATTTCTCCAGATATTTGATGAGTTCTATGTTAATCGCTTGTTTCATAACTTTGGATATGACTGAGAGCAATGCAATAGGCAATAATTCGCAGGAATAAAATGATAGAAAGCCCCAGACTGTACATGTACTTATCCAAGGTTAACATGAAAATATTGTATATATTTTGTGCACATTAATTTGACATACATACATAAAGTCACGCCTTTTTCCCATAGGGGTAGGCAGAGACCACTTCCTTCCACTTGCTACGGTTCGTACACACATCTTTTGCTTCCTCTACTTTCATCAGTGCTCTCATACATGCTCTTCGGTTGTTGGTACTCTTGACCTGGCCTTTCTTCAAAACAATGTTGATCTGATCGAGATATGTTCTCCGAGGTCGACCTCTACCGATTTGCCCATTCACACTCGCCTTATAAATTTGTTTCGTCAATCTTCCTTCATCCATACTTTCTACGTGTCCAAACCATCTAAGCATTCCTTTATCTATCTTTGTGACCACATCTTCTTTTACACCACAGCGTTTTCTTATCTCACTATTCTTAACTTTATCCAACCGAGTCACTCCGGCTATACTTCTCAGACTACTCATCTCCGCAGCATTAATCCTATTTTCATGCTTCTTCTGCCAAACCCAACATTCACTACCAAACATAAGTGTAGGAACCAACACACCTCTATGCAGCGCCAGACGTGCCTTTTTTGACACTTTCTGGCTATTCATAAAGCTATGCAGTGCCCCATTCATTTGTTTTCTTGCCAACACCCTTCGCTCAATATCACTGTCATACTTTCCATCTCTAGTAAATTTTGAACCCAAGTACACAAATTCATTAACTTGTTCCACTCTTTCTCCCTCAATTGAAACCCCACAGTTTGTCATGCTTTCTTCTCTTTCAAAAACCATTACTTTCGTTTTGCTCACATTTATTTTCATCCATTTGATTTTCAGGGAATCATGCATAACATTAACCATCGCCTGCAACTCCTCTTCAGATAACGCTAATATGACTTGATCATCGGCGTAAAGAAGGCATTTGACGATCAAATTAATTTGACTACCCCGTAAATAATTTTACCAATATTATTTTTTAGTAACGATGCTCCTGCAATAATATTTTATTTATGCGTTCAACAACTATTTACATTAAACAACATGCTAACAAAAACGTGTCAATCATCGTCCATTCATAATGCAGTCTCTACACGTAATACTGATACTAAAAATAACATCATTACTTTCAAGACATAATATCCGCTATAGCATGAAAAGGGTGTAATTAACAACCTTTTTATTTTTATTTGTTTTCTTGTTCACTTACAACCGACTTAATAAGAATATTGATTTACTTTTTCTATGCATGCTGGATGCGTAGTAGACAATCAGATACAAAATAATTGTTAAGAATAAAAAGAAAAAGTTCATAAACAAATTATATTCAAAATAATTTCGTCGGTAGATTTCTAAGAAAGTAAATATTCAGAACTAAAAACAATAAATGCAGAAGTGACTTAAGAGGAGTTTAACCTTATTTGGAATTGATAGTAAAACTTTGTGAAACAAGGAATGGCAAAAATCATATTACTCGGACCTCGCTGAAAAAATCAAGATTTTTTTCACTTTCTGCTTGAAAAAAGTTGGATTTAGGCATCTCTCGGAGTACTTTTTTCATTTTTTGAAAAAAAAGTACGAAATTTCGGCCATATTTTTTATCTCACAAGATATATCGTATTTCGAAAAAGTACTCCGAGAGATGCCTCAATTATACAGTTGTCTTTATTGAAAAAAAAAAAAAATTATCGCGATCGATACAAAAATTACTAGGTCAAAAATGATTTTTGCTGAACCCCTGCAGTCAAAATTACGGAGCATTTTTCATGACTGATTCGAGCGCCCTCGCACCAAATAAGCACTTTTACATGGATACTATGAATTGTTAAATGGATCGTAATTTCAAAAAAATTTTAATATTTCGTATTAATGTCCTGAACAACCAAAAATAAAGCAATTTTTAGCAAAAACGTTTTTCATACACGATTTATTTAATAGTATATAACACACCTAGGGCAGTAAAGTAAGAAATGTCTCAGAGCACATGTCATTATACATGGTGGTGTGTATACTAGTTTTCTCCCTACACGATAATAAAAACATAGGTGCCTGTGATAATAACTGTCATTTGCTGTTTTCAAATTAATTACTTACGAAATCCGCTAGATCTTACGTGTGAATAAGACCGTGGTGTGAATATTAGTGTTTATAATAATTAAAAATGGATAGTGATAGCGATATGGATATTAATAACACTCCTCCGGAGCTGCATGTATTGGCAACTACGGCCACGTTGGATTTACTTCCCCAAAAATCACGAATTTTATACGAAAAACAATATAACGCATTCATTACTTTCATAAAGGTATGTAGAGGTCGACGAAAAAATGTAATATGCACCTCGTCCAAAAACTGTCTATTGTCTCAGCTGCTTGCTAGCCTCGGCTATTAATTTGCAGACTTGACTATAATATACAGTTATTCGTCTTTGGTACATAAAAAAACCTTTTTAATAAAACGAGTAAAATGGAGAAATATTTTACGTATGCGATCAATTGTGATTAAAATGTAATAAAAATCTTAAAAGAAAACTGAAGCAGATGTGATCGTTCAAAGGGAATTTCAATAACGATTTTAATTAATAAATAAAATGACAAATTATAAAATTAGACAACAAACACTGCAACATCATTTGTTTTTGTTTTATAATTTATCTTTATTCCCAATACCTTCACTTGATTTGTTTCATTACAATATATGCCAAAGATTTTTTATTTGTATCATTCTTTTTTACTTAACCACAACGATTTTTCCAAAATTTGGCAACGTAAAAAATCGTAAAAAATACTCGAAAGATTTACATTAAAAAATAATTATCCTTTTTTTTATTGGAGGATTGTCTGCTGAATCATGTAAAAATAAAATGCAATTTTTTGACCCTTAAAATTAAAAAAAATTAATATATTTTTTTAATAAAATAAAAACATAACTCTTACAGAAAAAAAATGACTTAAATCGTTACTGTAGCATTAACCCCCGAACAGAACTAGCTAAATTAAGAGAGCATCTTTTTGGAGAAAACTTCATAACTCTTGAAAAATAATCAATATTCATTAATTTTTCAAAAAAAAAACAAACACTTTTTGGCTTGCCATTGGCTACACTCAACAGTAAGTAACAAGTTTGAATACGTTACAGTTATCGAGTTATAGAATTTTCACGGTTTTTCCGATATAACTCGAAAAGTATCAATGATATCGAAAAATTGTAATATATTTAATAAATAGATCTTTTTTAATACCTACAATTTCCTGGTTTAACTTTTTTCGATCGAAGCTGTAGTTTTTTAGTTATTAACAAAAAACCGCTTTTCGCAACTCTGTCAAATTTTTAGGTTATGATCGGTAATCAGGATCGAGTCGCATGAAATAGTAACTTGTCCTGAATTTTAATTTCCTATACGCTCATATTTTTTTATTTTGGATATAATTTCATGGACTATTGTTCCCTTTTGTACAGCTACAACTCGCAGTTGCAGATATCCATACTAAAAATTTAGCTAAATTTTTCGAGCAAATCATTTTTATGTCATATATTTATTTTATCGGTTTCAACTTTGCAAAATCGATATATTCTTAAGAAAATGTCTTATTTCAATGTAGTCGAAATTTTTTGCAAAATGTGGCATTTTTTTTCTATAACCCAATCAATAAATTACACGTATTGAAGGCATCTGTTCATAAAAACTTGCTGTTTTCCTGCACCCCGCACCGTACCCACTTGAGCTTTCCATCCCTCTCAAGAGACCGTTACTTGTTCGGAGTTGGAATAGAGATGAAACAGTTATTAAAAAAAGCGATTGGAATGGTATGAACACATCAGCTTTGATTCATGCAGCCCGGGTTTGCAATAAGTATGCCGAAAGTACGGTTAGGTATCATGTGAGTGGGTCCACCGCGACCCCTAGAGGTTACAGTTCACCGCACAATTCAGCCCTTCTTACGAAGTTCACGGTTGTATAGGGTGAGATTTTTTTGAAATCAGTAGGTTCTAGGTTGGTGTAACTTAATATGCAGAACCTTATTCTTCCCAGGCCGGGGCATGAACATAGTATATGTTCAGCAGTTTCGTCTTCTACGCAGCAAAACCGACAGTCCGTTTGTTGGTTCAGACCTATCTTTCTGAGGTGGTATCTTCGACGGCAGTGTCCTGTAAGCAGTCCCGTAAGAATACGCAGGTCATTTCTGCTCCATTCTAGGATCTGCTTAGTTGTGTTTCTCGAGGGTTTAGGTAGAAACGCCTTCGAGTGAGTTAACTCTGGTATATCGGACCAGTACGTGAGTATTTTCCTCTCCGCCCAGTACAAAATAATTGTTTTGGCGGCACTTGTGGTGACTTTAAAAACCGGTTTTGGTCCAGCAAACGCAGATTCGGCCCCCTGTTTTAAAAGGGTGTCGGCTTTTTCGTTTCCCTCCACCCCCTGGTGCCCAGGTACCCACAGTGGGGTCACCCTGTTGTTCCCACCAAGGTACTCTAAGGATTCGATGCAATTCCATACAAGTTTTGAATTTATCATGTTGGAGCTTAGTGCTTTTAGAGCAGCCTGGCTGTCCGATATTATACTTATGTTTTTGTTTGCTAGAGGTCTGTTAGTCAACTCTCTTGCACACAATTCAATAGCGAAGACTTCAGCCTGAAAGATTGTAGCATACCTGCCAAAACTGGTAGATATTTCAATCTTTGGTTTCCTGCTGATAATTAATGTATTACTTTGGCCAACATATAAATAATGTCTGTCATCTCCCGATGCTGATACTTATTCCAAATCATTTCCTAATCGGATTGAGTGTGTTTTTTGGCTGGTAGCACCTTCGGTGTTCAGATTTATTTCATTTATCGACTTTTTTATGAAAAGATTAAATAAATATAGAGATAGAGGACAAGACCGTCTTATTTCTGTGTGAGATTTTTCAAGGTAAAGTATGAACTTTCTGTCTTTTCAGTATATTCCTGTAAGTTGTAAGGTGTTAAATAAAAGTATTCAATATACTTTAAGAAAAGATTTTTTAGATCTATGATCCGTCATAAAATTGCTTTTATTTACATCTATTCTTTTTTCTAGTATTTGACTTGCTAAAACTGCTTTACTCGTACCTTTACTTCTCATAATACCGAATTGATCGAATAAGATTGAATTCGTTTGCAAGTATTCTAACGACGATGTATAAAATAGTAAATAAAAATTACTTGTCTAAAATTCTTGAGAATAACGGGATACGAAACAAATAAGAAAATGTTTAAATAGTCGTTTAGAGTAAAAAATTTCCTGAAAATTTTAAAACCACCCATTTTTTCTTAAATTTTTTAGATCGCTGCACAGTCTAACCCATCTCTAGTGCGTACCCTCTTGGTGTCAGTGGAGTCGTTTGGTCTCCCTTCTTATACGTCTTAAGATTTTACCTCCCCAAATCCGAGCGTCTTTTCTACACTCTCCTCATTCATCCACCCCTGTTGGTAATTCGCGAGCCCCTTATTAACTTTATACAAATTTCTATAATAACCTTCCGAGTGGAATCTGCTATCTACAATCCGGAAGATAGCTGCTATATTTCGTGTTTTGAATAACAATATTCACTTAAAAATTTTAGTGAAAAACTTTCAAGAAAATAAGGATCCCGTCCTTATTTTATAAGTAATTTTGTAGGTATTTTAAGCGTTGTTTTAGATAGGCGGATAGTTGTGAAAGCACTTATCTATTACATTATACTCGATATTAAGGCGTACTACCATTTTACTTGGTACTTATTAAGTAACGGATTAACAATTTCCGTAGATTTCTGAGGCAGTAAATTTAGTCAAAACACACTTTAAAATAACTACAAACTCCTTATAAATAATGCATCCCTTTTACCCAAACTTACTTTTTTAAGTAGTAATAGTAGTGTTACCACAGTCAAAACAAAATGCATACTTTTTCTTTTTGTAATAACTAGCTGAACCCGCAAACGTTGTCCTGCCAGTCTGTATTATAGCAGCTTGTACTTAATACTTTCTAAGTTACTGCAAAGCACCACCCTTAAGATATGTTATAAAAAATTGTAGAAAAATTACTTGACTTTCCAGCTAAGAGTACAGCAAATACATTTTCCGTGTTTAAATTCAGCAAGAAAGCAATTTTCATAGGGAACGGTTAACCGATAGGGAAGTTGGTATGCTGCAACAGAGTGTATAACGAAAACGAATTCTCCACGAAAAAATACATGTACATGCCAATTTTCAAGGTGATTGGTTAAACGGTGCAAGAGTGGATACGCTGCAGCGCCACCTGGTGGTATTTCTACCTATAACTCCGAAATTGTGGCATTTAGGTCTAAAGAACATTTTATGAAAATATGTATTCAGTATTTTTTAAGGATATTAAAAATAAAAAAAAATAGAGAAAAATCTATTTTTATATGTACAAACAACAATAAATTTAAATGCAAAATATAAATTAATAAATATATTTTGTGGCAAAATAAATACAGAGTGGCCAACCGAAAACGAAACAGGGCCATTTGCAGAAACCTCGTCAACATTTTAGAAAAACGCTCAGACACGTCGATTTTTGATTAAAGGAGGACACTATTTTTGTCTCCACTACTTTCAACCCCAAGCGAGGGTAAAAATTATCCCAAAATTTTTAAATGGCATTGGGGGTCAAATAAGATGTATTTCAAAGGCTATTACAAAGGTCTTTAAGTTATAAAATTCCTCCCATTAAACATTGAGAAATTAGATTTTAAATGTTAAACTTTATTTGAAAATAATCCACAGCATGATAATCAGTATTTAGACCAACTTTTTCCATGGCATTGGATTGGAAGAAAAGGCAGCATCGAATGGCCACCACGATCGCCAAATTTATCGCCCCGCAAATGTTTCTTTATGGGGACATCTGAAAAGTAAAATCTATCAAACACAACCAGCGTCGTTGAAAGATTTGCGTCAAAAAATCGTTGACGAGTACCGTCGAAATTACTCCGGAAATTTTTCGTAATATGCGTGAACGTTTTGAACAAAATCTTTATTATTGTATGAAAGCAGGCGGTCATTAGTTTGAACATTTAGTCAATTACGTAGAAGTGGTAAGGAGTGAATTGTCTATGTATGGGGTGAGCGAGAGTTTAATACGAACAATGAAATAACTTTACGAGGATTTCACTGCTTGTGTCAGGATAAACGGAGCATGCACAGACTGGTTTAACATCGAAAAAGGTGTGAGACAGGGATGTGTGGCTTCACCATGGCTGTTTAACTTATACATATACAATTGTTTAAAAGATTTGAAAGAGACTGCGTATGGATTAAATATGAATGATTTGATCGTCAAATGCCTTCTTTACGCCGATGATCAAGTCATATTAGCATCATCTGACGAGGAGTTTCAGGCGATGGTTAATGTTATGCATGATGCCCTAAAAATCAAAGGCATAAAAATAAATGTAAGCAAAACGAGAGTAATGGTTTTTGAAAGAAAAGAAAGCATGACAAACTGTGAAGTTTTGATTGAGGGAGAAAGAGTGGAACAAGTAAATGAATTTGTATACTTGGGATCAAAGTTTACGAGAGATGGAAAGTATGAAAGTGACATTGGGCGAAGGGTGTTGGTTGGAAAACAAATGAATGGGGCACTGCATAGCTTTATAAACAGCCAAAAAGTGTCAAAAAAGGCACGTCTGGCTGTGCATAGAGGTGTGTTGGTTCCTACACTTATATATGGTAGTGAATGTTGGGTTTGACAGAAGAAGCATAAAAATAGGATTAATGCTGCGGAGATGAGTAGTCCAAGAAGTATGGCCGGAGTGACTCGGTTGGATAAAGTAAAAAATACCGAGATAAGAGAACGCTGTGGTGTAAAAGAAGATGTGGTTACAAAGATAGACAAAAAAATGCTTAGATGGTTTGGAAACGTAAAAAGGATGGAAGAAGGAAGCTTGACGAAACAAATTTATAAGGCAAGTAGGAATGGACAAGTCGGTAGAGTTCGACCTCGGCGAACATATCTCGATCAGATCAACATTGTTTTGAAGAAAGGCCAGTCAAGAGTACCAACAACCGACGAGCATGTATGAGAGCACTGATGAAAGTAGAGGAAGCAAAAGATGTGTGTAAGAAACGTAGCAAGTGGAAGGAAGTGGTCTCTGCCTACCCCTACGCAAAAAGGCGTGACTATATGTATGTATGTAAACTAAAATAATTGGAATTTTAACAGGTAATTTTTTAATAAGAAATGTAAAATTTAAATACTATTGCAAAGAGAATTGTCAGAGCTGTCAAAAGATATCTTATTTGACCACTAATACCATTTAAAAATTTTAAGGTATTTCTTACCCTGTTTCGTTTTCGGTTGGCCACTCTGTATAATATAATGAAAGACAGTGTAATAACATTCATATTTTTAATTTATATGTGCATACTGAACAATATATTGTTAGTAGAATATGAATTTCAAAAATTTGGACGACTCAAACGTTATAAGTGGTTAATAATTTGTGAGTATTCCTCATTAAATTCATTTGCATTTGCATTCTAGGTCATAATTTACCTCTTAAGCATTGGTTGTTTTTTATTTAACCTTACTTGCTTCATCCATAAGCTTTACAGCACACGCACGCACGCTTTTGAGCCCATGTGGCACTGACATTGGTGGACGCTCGTGCATAAACATTTGATGAAATAAGCCGCTCTGGTCTTGCATATAATTAGGATGTTTTAGGCTTGCTAAAGACTATGCACGATTCATGATTCGCGATGCGTAATTTGTGAATAGTTTAAAAGTCGAGGTTAGTTACACAATGTTGTCACATCGGGCGTAAAGTCTAGAATCTAATTAAAAGCACAGTTGCCATAAAAAATAAATTTAATAAGTTTTAACAAAAAAAAAAAATTTTACGGGTTGCACTCTGGGAGTGCCGGCAGAAGTGAAAACTTAAGTATTAACGTTGTGCGCCCTGCACCGCCTAAACTAAACAGCCGGCGCAGACATACATTTTCGCCGCGCCGTAGAAAGAGAGAGGGGGATACTCCCTATCCAACGCCACGCCAGCTGTCTACTCTCCATCCGTCTTACGAATTTTCGATCAGGTCACGTGTCCTGACGCGAGTTTAACATTTTTTACCCATTACAAAAAAAGTGTACAACGCCGCTAAAGAAGTTTTCACTTCAAAATATAAACATAACGAAACAAATCGAGAAGATGATTTATCCCTTTTAAGAATAAACTTGCAAATTCTTAAATGATAGTATTGCGGAAAATTTTAAGCCGAGTATGTCGTCTATATATAATGAGGGAATACACAAGGGTATTTTGGCGAATAAATCATGCTGCTACCTACATACAAGATAAATATTGCATCGAATTATGAGTATGTTGTGCGTTTTGTCGTACTACAAAAATCAAAAAATAGATTTAAACTTAAAACTTTCTCGTGCGTACAATTTCCAAGTGTATAATATATTAACGTATTGTCGATTATTTAAATATAATCATGACCGACCGATCTGACGGACGGCCGGACACTGACTGACTGAATGAATCATTAATATTTAAGTTAATTTAATATAAAGATATATTAATTACTTAAATTATGTTTGTTCCTTTTTTATCACAATATTGTTAGTATTTTATACACGATACACACTTATTAGAAGCAACAAGGTAGACATGTCGGGTTCGTATAGCGTACTATTCTTCTTATAATGATTATTGTTCGTTTGTGATATATTTTTTATATAAAAGATACTTCCGTTAATGCGTACGGCTATCGATATGACAGTAACTTAAAAAGAATATCGAAAATTATATCGGTTAATCGACGAGAATATCGCTGAATCAACGAATACTTTTTTTAAACGCGATCTACGAAGCTTCGGGTACGTTTTATTTCTATTAAAAATATATAAACAAAGTAAATAAAGTCCATGACATGCGTCAACGGTTAAAGAAAATATTTATTTAAAACGTATTCGAGTTTATTGTATAAAAAACCTAGTCTGTTTTAAACAAAATTACGGAGCTATGAAAGTAACATTTTCACGAGTTAAAGCCGGTCAGTCACCCGTCCGACCTAAAATACCTTGGTACCGTCTTACGAATTTTCGATCAGGCCACGTGTCCTGACGCGAGTTTAATATTTTTTATCCATTACAAAAAAAGTGTATAACGCTGCTAAAGAAGTTTTCACTTCAAAAAACATTTAGAATGAATCTATTTAATGCATGCGAACGCCGTCCTGTTAAATTTCCTATTTATTATTTACAAAGAATTTCCTTGCAATGTTACGACATGCCGGTTGGTGAAACGCTTGAACAAACATTGTCAATAAGTTAATAAAATGAGCAAATAGTTCTCTTCTAGTTTCCCTTTCGTATACATAATCTCGAAGCCATCTGGCACCCTCATTTCTTGTCGTTATAGAAAGAAGTGTGCAGCTTGCAAACTTAACTAAATATTATCGCATCCATTTTCCCACACGTTGGCCTCTGTTTATCGAGGACTTTTGCTCTCAAATAGATCACTGAGGTTCTTTTAAATTGTGCCAAAAAAAATATTGCTATTAATTGACAAGTAAATTAAATTTATTTAAAATAAGTTAAAGACTAAGATTTTAATGTTTGCTGCTAATAATATTTAACACTTTAACTGCCGCCTCATTGTTCTGAATTTGAATTTAATTATACATTTAGAAGAAACATGCTTACAAACAGACGTCTTCTTGACGACGTCTTTTTTGGTTTAATTCATAGACCTAGAGAAAGCTTTTGACAGAGTACCTAAAATAGAAGTATGGAAGAGGTAAAAAAATAGAAACATCGATGACAAAAACCATAAATATGATAAAAAACATATATGGAAGTAATAGAAATCGTGTTATTAAAAATAACATGAAATCAGAAGGCTTCAAAACAAAAGAGGGTCTGAGACAAGGCAGATCATTAAGCCCAATGCTGTTTAATATTTTCTTTGACGATATTACAAGGAATGTGAAAGGAATATAAAAAAAAATGTGCATTGGATACAAACACATGCAAAGAGTGGAGATAGCTGAAGGAGCATTTGCAGATGACATAATACTGATTTCTGAGAATGAAGAACGATTACAATATAATATAGAAGTATGGAATGAAGCACTAAAGAGAAAACAGATGAAAAGAAATAAAGATAAAACCAAAGTGATGATTATAGAAGACAAAGAAATAAATATTATGATAGATAATATAAAAATAAAACAGTTTAAATATCTAGGAGTAACAATAGACGAAAAGGGAAGGCAAGAAGCGGAAATCAAGGACAGAATCGAGAAAACCATAAAACTGTATTGTGCAATAAATAGGAAATATATCAACAAAAGAGAAATCTCAAGACAGACAAAACTAAAAATATTCAAGACAATATATAGATCAGTATTAACATATGTATGTGTATCTTGGATATTAACAAAAAAATCAAAAGTAGAATACAAGCAAAAGAAATAAAATGAAATGTTGATTTAAACTGGATCAATTGTTGTTTTAGTTTGAAAGTGCAAAAAATGCATTTTTGACATCTTTTTCCTGAACTTTTAATGTTAACCTAATCTTCCCAATTGTAGCATAAAAAACCATAAAAACATAATAATAATTATTATACTTTAATTAAGAATGTTAGGTTTAGGTTTGTGGGGTTGTGAGTGGGGCGTAGTAAAGCTACCCCTCTACCCCTCTACTGCGACCTATTGTGGCTCAGCCCTAGAGGTTTTTTTGATTATAAAAATAAAAATTTATCAAATTCTTTAAAGTTGTGATAAGTATTGAAAACTTTTTAATTTGTTTGCTTTTTTAGGTAGTTTTAAAAAAAATTCAACAAAACATAATTTTTTAATTTCAAACTAAAAAAACAATTAATCCATTCATCTGTTTTTGTATTTTTTTTTGCTTTTAAATACGCAGAGAAATAAATCAATTTGAATAAAAAAACATTTAAAACTGTTAATTTGTTTATGTTTTGTGACCGAAAATATGGTGGACTCCTCCTAGTTTAAAATAAATTCTTATCTTTATTGGTTGTAGAAAAAATAGTGTATGCAACGATCATGTAATGGTTATTAATACACTTGCACAAGACGATTCATAAATGAGCTCGTTTTATTACATGATCGTTGCATAATACATAATACTATTAAGAATGGACCCCACATGACCTTAAATTTATTAATAAATGGTTCAAAAGGTATCGATCGATATTAACCTTACAAAGCTTACCATAATTTCAAACACGAATTGGCATTAATACAATGCTCGTCGAGAAATTAAGCTCGTTCTGGATAGCTATCGCATCACTTTGACTAAAACCAAATTCCGTGAAATACCTTCAGAATCGACCTAACTGAATAAAATTTCGTTCTTCAGTAAGCCACGGTATATAAATACATGACAGTCGGTGATCGCATCTGCCTAACGCAACCCCAGTAGATTAACCCTCCCTTCTGGGAGAAAAACACTGCTCCTTCACCAAGAGAAGGAAAAGCGGATTATAAACCCCGTTTTCGACGAAACAATGCATGTTTATTTTTCCCTCTTTAATTGGGGAGGGGGGATTGACGGGGATTATGTTATGAGCTGAAAACTTTTTATACAGATACGGCCCTGATTCGTTTACAACTTGTTTTTTGGACATTCCAAGACGGCGATATGTAAGTACATAAACTCGTAAAGTAGAAAAAATCTTGGAACTTGGAGGGTTGGTAAGCTGGCAAAACCTGGATCGAAGACTAAGTTTGTGGTCCACATTTGTCAGTTGTCTAGACAGAAAGGCAATTCCGTGTTGGCTCACGGACTAATGTACTAAAAAATGTATTCCATTTCCAAGTGGAACTAGCCGGAAATATTACGTCATTGAGTAGGAAGGATATCGGACGAGCAGTATTGACAGGTCATGGTAACCTTGGACACCACATGCACAATCTGGTGCTGGTCAGCACCTCTAAATGTGGATTGTGTGAAAGGGAGAAAATCAGCCTCCATCTCACATGGCAGACTTAGCTGACTTTGCTTAGCTCTTGAGCCCGAGCAATAGAAATAACTAAAAAATCAGAGTAGTAGTAGCAGAAAAGTACTTTTAAAGACTTGAAAAGAGCTATTAAAAACATCCAACCTATCCTTTTTATTTAAAAATTCTAGAGATCTGTCCATGAAAAAATGATTCCCATATTTAGTGGAAACCAATAAAAAATAAGTAATTATGCCGTAGCGTTCTTTGTGGAACTGCAAAATATATTTCAGGCAGCACGGATGGACATGATACAACACCATTAAGTATTTAATAAATGAAAGAAATGTCATACATAATCCTTTTTTATTCAAAGTAAGCAATTTTAGTTCATGTAAAATGAAAGAATAGTCATGATCAGCAATGAGATTCAAATTAAACCTATAATTGTTTTATAATCTCTCGAATAATGACTTATAAAGATTATACTGTGGTGTCCAAATCATTAAACTAAATTCCAATTGTGATCTGACCAACCCGACATATACTTACCTCACAGCTTCCAAAAAAAGATCACTAAACTACAATTTTTAAAAGTAAATCCCAACATTCTTCGAGACTGTAGCACAAATTGATTGATATGCTCTAAATAAGTGTTAAAAAGTATTCTCAAATACTTAGTCAATTGTTTGTTTACCAGCAAATAACCATCTATTGAATAAGAGGATGAGATCCTACTTTTTCTTTTGCTAAAAGAAATCGTATTCAAATCTAATAAGCATAACTTACACCATTCAGGCAGATTCGAGAATGGGGATGTCCATTCCTGTAAGAACGAGAAACCAACGAAAAAGTTCTTCCCCAAAATATCAGACGTTTGATCGACGCGCTATCGCCTCAAGGCAAAAAATCGACAGGGAAGGATTTCCGTCGGTCGCAATCCGAGACAATACTATTTTAAAAACAACTGAAGGATCAAACTTTGCGACTGACTTAAAATAGCACCAGACTTTCTTCTTCTTCTTCTTCTACCTGGTTGAGATCATATGATCTGTTAATTCCGGGCTTGCCGTTGTATTAATTCTTGAGATGTGGACATCCAGCTGTCTCTCCATCTCTTCGGTGGTCTACCGGGCGGTCGGCTTCCTACTGGTATTCCCTCGAGAGCTATGCGGGGTAATCTATCTTCGTCCATCCTCTTGACGTGGTTATACCATTGCCTTCTTCTCTGCCTTCCCCATCTTACGATATCCTGTACGCCGCATTGTTCTCTTATATCAGTGTTTCTTACGTGGTCTCTTCTGGTTTTGCCAGTTATCGTTCTCAGCACCCTCATCTCGGCTACGCGCAGCATGCTCTTTGTTTTGTTCGTGTCTTCTCTTGTTTCTATCGCGTACGTCATTATGGGTCTTACGCATGTTTTTTATATTTTAATCTTACTGTCCTTCCGCATGTACCCGTTGGCCCAGACAATCTCTCTTAGGCAGCCTGATGTTGCTGATGCTTTATTGACTTTGTCCCTTAGATCTTTTGTTGGGTCGTGGCCGCTAGACATATTCATCCCGGGGTACTTAAATTGCATTACCTGTTCTATAGGCTTATCTTCAATTACGAGCTTGCATCTGAGTGGTTCACTGGTGATTGTCATGCTTTTTGTTTTCTCGACCGATATGGTCATATTAAGCTGTCGGCACACTTGGTGGAACTTGAATAGCTGTCTTTGTAGGTCGTTCTCGTTTTCTGCGAAAATTGCTGCGTCGTCGGCATAGCATACCATACTGATACGTTTGTTACTCATTCTGTATCCCATATTTAAGTTCGCTACTTCTTCTATAATTTTGTCCATAAGAAGATTAAATAAGAGTGGGCTGAGGCTGTCTCCCTGTCTGATTCCTCCTGGTGTTAGAATGCTTTTCGTGATATGTTGGCCTGATTTAACTTGAGTGGAGTTGGCGGTGTTGAGGTTGCAGATTACCTTTACTATGTTGGCTGGTGTTTCTTTTTTGATTAGGATATTGATGACATCGCCTAGTTTGACCTTGTCGAATGCTTTAGTTAGGTCGATGAAACAGATGAATGCCGGTGTATTATATTCTATTGCCTTTTCCTTTATTTGTTTGGTGGTAAATATGGCGTCAGTTGTCGATCTTCCCTTTCTAAATCCCTGTTGTTTTTCTCTATTGGTTATGTGATTCTCCAGTTTGTCCTTTATCAGGCCTGTGAACAGTTTCATTGTTGTGCACAATAGGGTTATTCCTCTGTAGTTATCGGGGGATGTTTTTTGTCCTTTCTTGAAAATGGGAATTGTTATGCTCTTGTGCCACTCATTTGGTATTTCTCCTGTGCTCAGGATTTTATTAAACAGAGCTGTGAGTGTTATTATGAGCTTAGGGCCCCCGTGTTTCAGAAGTTCGTTCGGTATATTATCCGTACCTGGTGCTTTTCTGTTTTTAGCTTTCCTTAGTTTTTCTTTTACTTCCGCCCTTGAAACCGTTGCGCTGGCCGCCGTTTGATATTCAATTTCACGTGTTTCATCAGCGCTGTACAGTCTTTCGAAGTATTCTTCCCACTTTTCTATAGAGACTCCTTTACTTTGGACGAATTCGTTTACCGGTTTCTTTCTGTTCTTCAACATCTTCCACACCTTCCTTTGGGCGCCATTTGTTAGGTACAATAATTTATGCTTCTTCGATAACTTTTAATTACCATTAAAGTTTTTTTTGTTATATTAAGTAGATATTCGACAACCACTCTTTCTACATAATAAAATTAACAGCGACCCCTAAAGCTGGCTGATGTTATCCGCCTGTTGTTGCTATCAGAATAAAAAATTCGAGAGTCGACGTTTCGAGTGCCTCTTTCTTTCATCCTTCATCCATGTCTCTCGCCCACTGCTTGACTCATTGTCAAACGCTGAAGTTGATTCTCTTTGTCGCTGACTAACGTAGCGAAACCCCTTCAATCATTTTGAGTAAGGAGATTAATTTACATGGAGCAATTTATTTATTTACTTTTTCTTGGAAAATTATTGCAAAATGTGGATTTTTTTTAATAATGCCAAATTAAAAATTGAGTTAGGTTAGGTTAAATTTACATGGGACAATTAATTTTTTTTTGAATAATTGCAAAATACAATTTTTTTAATAATGCTAAATTAAATTTATGTTTATACAATGTTCAATGTTAATACAATGTTCACCCACTATTAATAGTTATTTATAATACAAGTAAAAAAAGTATTATATTTTAGCTCGCTTCGCGTCGAGAGACAAAAAACCTCTGTAGAAGAATATGTGAAAAAATAAATTTAAAGAAAAAATGTCTTGTATCCTTGTTAGGCCGATAGTATTTCAGACTGAAGAAATCTGAGATAATTCATGACAGACAATATGGATTTCGAAAACTTCGGTCTACTGGAGATTTGCTGGCTTATGTCACTCAGCTCTGGACAAACACTATTGAAAAGTTTGGTGAATTCCGTGCAATAGCCTTGGATATATCTAAAGCCTTTGACCGCGTTTGGCACCAGGCATTGTTAGGTAAATTATCTGACTACGGTCTCCCAACCAAACTGCGCCAATGGCTCTTGAGCTTCATGCAAGATCGCTCCTTACATGTGGCAGTTGACGGTATTTCTTCTGATGCGTTTAAAACCAATGCCGGGGTCCCCCAGGGTTCCATCCTGTCCCCCACCTTATTTCTTTTACACATCAACGACCTCTTGAAAACCACCACGAACCCCATTTACAGTTTCGCAGACGATAGCACACTTGTCTCAACTTTCACATCCTAACGACCACTTTCGATGAATGATACAAATAGACTCAGGCAGGAACAGGTTGATTTCATCAATAGAGATCTTAAAGCAATCGTCGAGTGGGAAATCAACAATCTTGTTCAGTTTAACGCCCAAAAAACTCAAAGTGCCACGTTTTCCAAGAAAAGGAATTCCTCAAATCATCCCATCACAATGTCCGGAAATACCCTTGAACCAAGTCCCTCCATCTCGATTTTGGGAGTCACGGTGTCCAATAATATGTCTTGGCATGACCATGTTGCTAACATCGCAAAGTCGGCAAGCCAGAGGCTAGGTTTTCTGTGGAAAGCCAGAAAGTTTTTTACTCCTGATGAACTGTTGACGACGTACAAGGCTCAAATCCGACCTCTACTGGAGTATTGCTCGCACATTTGGGGTTCAGCACCAAGGCACTCTCTTCGTCTTCTAGATTCCATTCAGAAAAGAGCCATTCGCTTGATAAACAGCTCAACTCTCACAGATACCCTGCACCCCCTAGAACATCAAGAATCTTTTTTTACAGGGCTGCTACGGAATGGAATAAGCTTCCAAAATCAGTTTTTCCAGAGAACTATGACCTGCAACTTTTTAAAAAGCGGGTCCACAATCATTTCCCTTCTAATAGTCGTAGTGCGAGCCGTCCGCGGCCCACACGATAGGTTTATCCTTTTTGCGACTATTTTCAGTAAAAAAAAAAGACAAACTCGGAGATCATTAACAGAAATCACGATGAATTTGAGCAAAAATTTCTTACGGTCGACGAAACATGGGTTTATCATTTTGATCCAGAATTTAAAAAACAAAGCATGGAACGGTGGCATAGTTATTTTCGTTGAATAACCGCGTGGGCGTACCATAACAGGTTAATATTATGCGAATTTAATACCAACAGTAAGCGAAGCGATCAGAGAAAAGAGAAAGGAAAATTGAATCGAGGTATGCTTTTCCACTAGGACAACGCTCCGGTCCACAAAACTTTTGTTACAATGGCCGCCATTCAAGATGCGGGATTTGAAATTTTTAAACAACCTTTATATTCTTCAGATTTGGCCCCCAGCGACTACCATGGCTGAATTTTTTTCAAAAGGGTTATTCGAGTTATTTGCCGGTAAAGTCTGATTTTTTTTACACAAGTTACTCGATATCTTAAGATGACCAATAACAAAAAACCAACTTAAGTACATGGTATTCATTTAAAAAAATACAATAAAATTTTTGGACTAATTAGGCAAGAACTTACTCCATGAACTCGTTGACTCACCCTGTACCGCGACAAACGGGAAAAAAAGTAAAAAATTTCAATATGTTCGGAAAAAAGGAACAAAACGTTTTTCAAACATAATAATTTTCTAATAAAAGTCATATTATATCGAAGAATTAATTTAATCATCGTCAATTTTGTTTTTGATAATATTTTCTTAAAAATCTTCAGGCATATCTTTTCCGACGTTCCCATCAAATTCCCTTCGTAGACGTTATCGATAGGGTCTTATGGGGGCTCGCCCCGGGGATTTTGGGGAACTCGGGCGAGCATTCGGAAAACATTCGAACCAGTGTCGCCACGATAAGGAAAATTATATCTTACACTTGTATTTCTTATTTCTCTGCTTGCTAGTTTTCTCTCAAACAGGTCTCTCCATGTAGTGGTCGATGGAGTTTCATCTGACACTCTACTCATAAATGCTGGTGTTCCGCAAGGATCCATTCTAGCACCAAAACTATTTTTACTTCACATCAACGACCTATTGAAAGCAACTTC
Organism: Agelastica alni; assembly: GCA_950111635.1. Taxonomy (NCBI): domain Eukaryota; kingdom Metazoa; phylum Arthropoda; class Insecta; order Coleoptera; family Chrysomelidae; genus Agelastica; species Agelastica alni. Next base: position 22,658,076 of record OX467718.1, on the reverse strand, counting down.
ATGTCCCGTACACAACTTTGCCGATGATAGTACCCTCCATACCGCTTTCTCTTCCAGGGCCCCTATATCAGCCCGCGAAACCAGAAATGGACGAGGAAGAAATGTTAACAATATAAATATGGACTTAGCAAAAATTCTCGAATGGGGATCCAATAACTTGGTAGAATTCAATGCAAACAAAACACAAGCATGTCTTTTCTCTAGAAAAGCCGATCTCACTGTGCCTAACATAACTTTGTCAGGAGTAACCATACCACTGAAGTCATCCATATCGATGCTTGGTATTACTATCAGCAATAACCTTTCCTGAGAAAATCACGTGAGGTCCATTGCCAAAAGTGCATCCCAAAAACTTGGTTTTTTGTTTCGTGCCAAGAGCTATTTCACCTCCAGTCAGCTGCTTATGATCTATAAGGCACAGATCCGACCTGTACTGGAGTACTGTTCCCATATTTGAAGTGCAGCACCTAAACATATCCTGAAGCTACTGGATTCTGTCCAAAAAAGGGCAATTCGTCTCGTCGGTGATGCCTCGCTTACAAACTCGCTCACTTGTCTGGAACACCGTAGAAAAGTTGGCGATTTGTCTCTATTTTATAGATATTTTCATGGGCGATGCTCTTCTGAAATATCAACAATCGTTCCTCCTTTGGCAGTCTCTTCGAGATTAACCCGTCAAGTTCAGTCTTCACACCCCTTCGTGGTCACTTTGGAGACCTGCAGAACATCACTTTCCAAAGACTCATTCATCCAACGAATTGCGAGGCTTTGGAACTCATTACCTAGGGAGGTGTTCCCCGAGGCATACAACCTCCAGAAATTTAAGAAGAACACCAACTCCTAGCTTCTTTCCCTTGGTTCCCGCGATGTTCTCTGAACATTACAGGATATCCCTTTTCGTGGGAACCAGAACATAAAAAAAAAAAAATAATAATTTCAAATTATTTATTTATTTGACTAAAAAATTTATTTATTTATGCAGTGTATTTTGATCCAAGAAAGTCAGAGAAGGGATTAAAAAGGAAAGAAGTGCATTTAATAAGATTATACATCTTATAAATTTAACTAAGGGCCCTTAAATTTTATATATTTTTAGTCCTATTATTCGGAGCAGAAACCTGGACCCTGACAGAACCAATTTGCAAACGCATAGATACTCATCGAAACAGTACTACAGCACATAAATTGGAATAAGGTACTAAAGATTGTCAAACAGCACAAGATGGAACACTTTGGCCACATAATAAAAAATGGCTTCATACTCTAAGACAATGGACTAACAACCACGACACTTTTTAGAACAGCTGTTAATAGGATTGGATGGACCAATGTGTGACCACCATCCTTAGAGGATAGGCACCCGAAGAAGAAGAGAAAGATATTTTGATAAAAACAGTACACCTATCTTTTACAGAAATAACTTTAATATTTTTGTTTAAAACATGTTTACATATTTATAATGATGGACAAACAAATAAATAAAATTAAGCGTTATTACAAGAATAAAAAATACAGAACATAAAATTAAAAGCATTTGAACGGTTACAATTTTTTAAAAAAAAAAAACAGATCAGACATTAAGAATTTATTCTTAACTACTAGGTTTGTTTTTGAATAATTTTTTTCAAGCAGCAACTATATTGTTACGTTCTATGAACTTATTTATTTCCATGAACACTAACACTAGTTCAGACTAATTTATAACGACCATTTTTTTTTTTGGTCATCTATGATGTTCACGTAACTCAACTTCATATTTGACTGACTGACTGAGGTTTAGCTGGCCCTGTTAAATATCGTGTTTGGGTTGTTCTAGAACCTTACAGAACTGTCATCTCTCTCTATCTAATAGCTCTCAGGATATTACATGCTTTTCTGTTTTAGATCTTTTATGAACGTTCGAGAGTTCTCTGGAATGTCGAACACAGGAGGATATTTTAATCTTGACAATACTGCTCCTTGACTTTGCCGAATACCATTACAATATTTACTTGAGTTTTGGTGAGCTAGTAGCAAAATAGTATATGGTATTCAAGTTTTACATTATTTCGTTTGTTTATGTTTTAAAATACGTTTTTCTGCAGCCGTCTTAAAAATATAATTACCACTGGTATCAAAGGCAAAACAATATAATTGAATAGAGATTTACCAGACCTTTTAAATGAGGTATGACTTGATACCTAAGGTCATTTAAAAAAAATTTAAGGGGTGTCTCCAGTAGGAAGGGGGTAAATCTGACGTCCTTTTTAAATGAACACAGTTATATAATAATATGAAATATATACTCAAGCGCCTTATGCATTAGATACATGTTTACCCTTGTAATGGAAGTGTAACAAAAATATTGGCGGGAGATTGACATCGTTTAAACTAATGACAACAAATATACTTTTTACATAAATAACTATGAATAAATATTATAAATTTCGTTAATAATAAACAGTAAACATTGATCATTCGAAAAAAATTTATAACACATAAGCAACACGCTTGAGGAAGTTAACATTTTTAAGCATTTATTAATGTTTAAGGGTTATATGTATAGATAATTTGTCCCTACTAAATGCTAAGTGGCTGTAATAAAGCAATTATAATATCTCCAAACTTTCCAAAATTAAGTACTAAAAGGTGCTAGAAGACACGAGAAGAGGCTTTATAATTGACCAAACATTAAAGTACTTCAACTATAAGACAATTCATGATCAATGCAAAGACTAAGAAGAATCAAAAGTGGGTATTATATTAAGTATAAGGTGTTAGTGTATAAGCAGAGCATAGCACTATCTAGTCACATTAATATTGTGTCATGATTTGTGTACTAGGGTACTAGGATAAAACACAGGTTACAACACATAGATTTATAAACTTTTAAGCAATTTAGATCACATTAAAATGTTGATTTATTAATCGATCAAATAAAAGTTTCTAGAGTTTATATAAGAACCATTTAATTTCCGAGGCAAAGATCCTTCAAAAATATACTTCAGCTACGCCCTTCGAGGAAATATATTGTTTTGAAAATTGGTTCAGGATTCGAAAATAACTGACAGCTCTGCCAGAAGCAGTCGAAACATCAGAGTATAGGCTCGTCGAAATAACACTTTCCTCTTTGGATGGAAATATTCCATCACGAACAGCGATCGCGAAGATGGAATTCCAGAACAGAATCCTCTGAAACGATATCAATTTCATTTCCATTGCTGATTGTTTAAAAATGTTGAAAAAGACTACACGGTAAAGGATGAAATTCGATCAGAAGGCAACAGAATTGAGTGGTTATATGGTCTCAATTTTTCAGCTACTACAAATTTTTTCAATTCAAGATTAAGTTGGGATAGCTGTTATAGTGGAGGATTTGAATATAATCGTAATATACAACGGTCTAAAGGTTTCGGTGGTTTTAACGCGCTTCGGGGTACATCCAACGATTAACTTTTTTTATTAAATAAATATTGGTTAAGATTAAAGCAAATAAACTTTAATTTTTTTGGTATGCTTAAGTTTTATTAATTTCACCAATGACAGTAGAAACCAAAAGCCCTTACCTCTTGTCTTACCAGTAAGATTTTAACGGGAGTTCTGGATGAAAACGGGCGTTTTATCTTTCTTTTAAATCGGACCTCCTGAGGGTGCGTTAATGAGGAGCAAAATTTAAATTCAAAAACACTCGGTCAAATACATACAAACATACATACATACATAATCAAGCCTTTTTCCCATAGGGGTAGGCAGAGACCACTTCCTTTCACTTGCTACGGTTCTTACTTACATATTTTGCTTCCTCTACTTTCATCACTGCTCTTATACATGCTCGTTGGTGGTTGGTACTCTTGACCTGGCTTTTCTTCAAAAATATACAGTGCCCCATCCATTTGTTTTCCTGCCAACACCCTTCGCTAATTGTCACTGTCATACTTTCCTTCTCTCGAAAACTTTGAAGCCAAAAACAGAAATTCATTTATTTGTTCCATTTTTTCTCCCTCAATCGAAACTTCACAGTTTGTCATGCTTTCTTCTCTTTCAAAAACCATTACTTTCGTTTTGCTTACATTTATTGTCATCCCTTTGATTTTCAGGGCATCATGCATAACATTAACCATCGCCTGCAATTCCTCCTCAGATGAAGTTAATATGACTTGATCATCGGCGTAAAGAAGGCATTTGACGATCAAATCATTCATTTTCAATCCATACACTCTCTCTTTCAAATCTTTTAAACAATTGTCTATGTATAAGTTAAACAGCCAGGGCGAAGCCACACATTCCTGTTTCACACCTTTTTGGATGTTAAACCAGTCCGTGCAAGCTCCGTTTATCCTGACACAAGCAGTGGGATCCTCGTAAAGTGATTTCAGTGCTCGTATTAAACTACCACTTACCCCATACATAAACAATGTCGACCACAAATCACTCCTCACCACTCTGTCATAGGCCTTTTCCAAGTCTTTAAAAGCGCAATAAACCTTTCGACTTCTAGCCAAGAATTTTTTGACTATACATCAAAAATACAAGTAATGCTTTTATGCTTACTGCCATTGGGGTCACGCGCAAAGAGTATCTGATATTTTAAATAGCGCGGACGAAACAAACATTTTTGAAAATATTTATGAAACAGTAATATTTAAGTAATCAAATTTAAGTTATTTCATGTTAACAAATTCCAAATTTAAATGGGGTTTAAAATGTTTGCTGTCAACTTATCATTTACTTTGTCTTTATCGGTGTGTAGAATTTTTCCAGTAATTTCATTTCAATATAAAGTACTAACATTATTTTTTCTTGACCTATATGTTCTCGAGTTTTTTTCCATTAGTCTCGGGACACCCTGTATATGATTTTCAGTAACTTTTTTTAAAATGATAAATATGTTGTATGCAGTGGTTCCCATTCCCAAAAATATCAGTCCATACTGCATACTATAATTAGTTTACTAGTTTTAAATTCTATACTTATATATACACGTTGTCTATGCGACACCGTATGGCTGGATGGTCTAATACTAAAACTAAAGAAAATAATACCCTGCTCCAAGTTAACTAAACTTATGGAAAACATGTTAAGAAACCGATACTTCAAAGTCACTCCTGAACAATCAACTAGCAAGTTATTCACCATCAGAAATGAATTACTTCAGGGATCAGTGCTAACCCTTATACTCTTTAATCTTTACACCAGTGACATGCTACTAATAACATCGCTATAGCCACTCAAAGAAGGCTTCCCGAGAATGGTGAAACTCCAACGGCGGACTTAGAAAACCTCGGGAAATACTACAAACAGTGGCGACTATGCCAAAATCCAAGCAAAACCGAGGTATGTGCATTCCATCTTAATAACCGCCTTGTAAATAAAGACCTGAATGTCACATTCTGTGGTAAAAGGGTAATACACAACAGCCACCCCAAATACCTTGGCGTTACACTAAACCGGTCCCCAACATATAAAAGACATTTGGAGATACAACATGGAATAACATAAGGAAGGACCTCTCAACTCTGGGAATCGAAGTAGATAGATGGCAAAAAATTGCAGAAGACCGTAGCAGATGGAGTACAGGCAGCAAAAACCCAAAAACCCAAAAACGTATGTGACATTAAGCTAATGGTTCGATGATCACTACATTCTTTGGCATTTACTTTTTTCGGTAGACATAAGAATCTTGATGTTAACATTTCTTGTGGGATAATTCCTGTATTGTACATACATACATAAAGTCACGCCTTTTTCCCATAGGGGTAGGCAGAGACCACTTCCTTTACTTTTAAAAGTGCTCTTATACATGCTCGTCGGTATGATCTTGACCTGGCCTATGTTCAAAACAATGTTGATCTGATCGAGATCGATGTTCGCCGAGGTCGACCTCTATCGACTTGTCCAGTCACACTCGCCTTATAAATTTGTTTCGTCAAACTTCCTTCATCCATCCTTTCTACGTGTCCAAACCATCTAAGCATTCCTTTATCTATCTTTTTGTATTGTAGATTGTTTTAAATAATTCCACCAAAATATTCTTGTTTTTGTCGTTGATTAACTATTGTCATGAAATAATTCCTCTATGTATTCTTTACATCGTCTTAATTTTATTTCTGTCTCCATTATTATCATTAAAGAATATGTCTGATTTTTCAAATGGCCCATTAAAACATAAAAATGTCGTAACTTAGAAAAGGATGCGGTGAAGGTGATTAAAAAAACTTTAAACAAAGGTAACATCGTCGAGATAAAATAATTGCAGTACAGAAGGCAATGAGATTAAATTACAATTTGATAAAAGTCTTTGTTAAAATGCTTTGCCCGAAAGGATAACTGCGAACACAGACGACAGTGTCTGATAAAGGGAATCTCTTCGTTTTCATTATTTTTGTATATTTCTTATTTTTTTGCTGGGTTGCCGTCATCATTTTTTCACAAATGCTGCTTTGCTTACGATTTTTGTTTTATATTTTATCAAATACATTTTCGCAACAATATATATTTTTTTGGCTGACTAGCTGAATATACAGGGTGATTCATTAAAATGTCCAATAAGCCGGAGTGATTTAAGGAATTCATTTTCTTAGAAAACGTGGCGCTTTGTGTTTTTTGGGCGTTGAACTGAACAAGATTGTTGGTTCCCAACTCGACGATTGCTTTAAGATCTCTATTGATGAAATCAACCTGTTCCTGCCTGAGTCTATTTGTATCATTCACCGAAAGTGATCGATAGGATGTGAAAGTTAGGACAAGTGTGCTGTCGTCTGCGAAACCATAAATGGGGTTCGTGGTGGTTTTCAAGAATACGTTGATGTGTAAAAGAAATAGGGTGGGAGACAGGATGGAACCCTGGGGGACCCCAGCATGGGTTTTTAACGCATCAGAAGAAATACCGTCAGCCGCCACATGTAAGGAACGATCTTGTACGAAGCTCATGAGCCATCGGCGCAGTTTGGTTGGGAGACCGTAGGCAGATAATTTGTTTAACAATGTGTGGGTCCAGGTGGTCTGGAAAAAAAATTCCTAACTATCTGCATGGATCCGGACGATTTTAGTACGGGAAGATTATCATTTGGGAGTTAAGGCTTTACAAGATGGAAATGAAAATGGGTGCTTCAAACTAAGAGTCTCTATGGATGTGACGATATATCGCAGAATACGCGCTTTTGATATTTGTTCGTATAGATCATATTTATGTCTTTTATTTAAAAAAACCACGACACTTCTTGTTCGGCTTGAGTGGTGTAACAGCAGATCAAATTACAAATTAGGATGATGAATGGAATCGTGTTAATCTCGAGCATGCCTCGAAGACTAATTGCAAAGTCCCATTAATTTTTTTTTTATATGGCCGAGGGATGACGTAATGTCCATTTAGCCAGTAACTAAAGTACTAATATTATTTAACTTGGATGGGATAAGGCTATACTTTTCACACCCAGCGGTCATTCAGGGTGACTAACTCACAGAAAAGGTAGACCACGGTTCAGTTAGGAAATGTTTACTTTTGGTAAGGTAACAAAGCGTTTACTTACAGTTAGCTAATACTACAGTTTTAGATTGCATGCTTTGATGATTGTAAGTAACATGTTGTATACTGGCATCTGTTTTAATGCTAGGAGGTGCATTAAGTTGAAGGGAGGAAGGATATGGATTTTTATTAGTTTCCTGTACATTTCTTCTCTATGCTGGGTATATTTTTTACATGCCAAGAAAATGTTTTAAGTCTACTAATGGGGACAATATTACTTGGAGATAGTTTATAGTTGCTGTACCATTGTTGGTTGGGGATTTCTGGATGTAGAAGTGTATAGGCTTGCTACGACAATTATTTCCCCTAAATGTATTACACATTTAATAGGCGAATTACTAAATAACTCTTATTTTGGTATATTTCAGTTTAAATATGTCCTTTTTAAGTTTAATTTAATACACGTTCTGTATAAATTTTAATTAAAATTGAATTTTTACTGCGTTTTTCGATTTTTTTAAAAGTTAATATATTGTTACAAATCCGGTCCTGCCGGCAACCGAGAAATCGACCGCGTCTAGGGTCCGTTTTAGACCGCTTTGCTTTGTCGGCCACCGACGGGGTCTGGCAAGGTCGAGCAACCTCTCTAAGCCGCGTCAAAGGGTGGAGAAACAGGTGGAATGATTTAGAATTGTAATATGGAGGTATAAAAGTGAAAGCGATCATAACAAGGGACAGTATCGGTTTTAAAAGTGTTTAAAAATTAAGAAATGTAAATAGTTATAACGAGTTGTAAAAGTTGTATATCTAAGTGATTAATACAAGTAGAATTTATTGTATTGGAATAAACATTGTTTTGTTACTGTATCGAGAGTTTTAATAGCCAAACCCACGAAAGAACTAAAAATCTTAACAATATGTAAGTCGCAAGTAATTAAACGCGAAGTGGAAGCGTATTATTTCTAATGGAAGTGTGCGAATTCATGAGTTGGGGAAGTTGGTGGAGTGCTTAATGCAGTTATCTTATTATATTCCAGCCGCCAAAACAGAAGTTATGTCAATATACACCCTCCACGTCTTATTTTGCTTGTTAGTGTCGATGGTAGATATCACCGCGCACGAAATACAGAGGTGTACTAACTTATTAAGAAAACTATTCACTTTATAATACATTTTTCTGAAATTGTTTCGTACGCATGTAGTATTACTCGTAGGATAAAAAAAACGTTAAGACCATTAAAATAAAAAACATTTAGGACTGGATTTAAAATGTAAATGATGGCTCCGATTTTTCTAACGAAAATTCGATCTTAGAGATTATGAATCACATACAATTTAAGTTCTTTTTTGTGCCACTTTGGTTTATTTTCCCCATGTTGTTCAGTAAACAATAGGTTTTTGGATTAGACCATTTATTAACTTCATTTTGCAAAAGTAAGATAACGCTGTGGTGTGAAAGAAGATGAGATTACAAAGATAGATAAAGAAATGCTTAGATGGTTTGGACATGTAAAAAGAATGGATGAAGGAAGATTGACGAAACAAATTTATAAGGCGGGTTTGAATGGACAAGTCGACCTCGGCGAACATATCTTGATCAGATCGATATTTTTTTAAAGAAAGGCCGGGTCAAGAGTACCAACATCCGACGAACATGTATGAGAGCACTGATGAAAGTAGAGGAAGCATAAGATGTGTGTAAGAACCGTAAAAAAGTCGTGACTATATGTATGTATGTACTGTGCAAAATTCGCTTCTTTTGTTGCTGCCTATCCATTCTGGATGTTGGCGATCATAATGGCTATAAGAACATAATTCACTGGTGCACGGAATAAGCCCACAGTTGATGTATTAAACCACACTCGGAGATTCTTCTTCTTCCGACACTCCTTCTACCTTGTAATTTGCCTTGGAGTATAAGCTGTAGGTTAGGTTAGGTATCATGTGAGTGGAGCGTGATTGACCCTCCATTGCGATCTTTAGTAGGTCTATTGTGGCTCACCCCTAGAGGTTATAGTTCACCGCACAATTCAGCCCTTCTGACGAAGTTTATGGTTGTAAAGGGTGAGATTTTTTTGAAATCAGTAGGTTCTAGGTTGGTGTGACCAAATATGTTAAACCATATTCTTCCCAGGCCGGGGCATGAACATATTATATGTTTAGCAGTTTCGTCTTCCACGCAGCAAAACCGACAGTTCGTTGGTTCAGACCTATCTTTCTGAGGTGGTTCTGTAAGCATTTCCGTTAGAATATGCAGGTCATTTCTGCTCCATTCTAGGATCTGCTTAGTTGTGTTTCTCGAGGGTTTACGTAGAAACGACTTCGGACCAGTACGTGAGTACTTCCTCTCCGCCCAGTCCGAAAGTATAAGCTGTAAAAGCTGGTATCTTTCAGGTTATGCATGCGAATATGTCACAATTTACATCTCGAGCTCTTTGTATAAGTAAAGTGTTAAGTAAATTATCTGCCTACGGTCTCCCAATCAAACTGCGCCAATGGCTCTTGAGCTTCATGCAAGATCGCTCCTTACATGTGGCAGTTGACGGTATTTCTTCTGATGCGTTTAAAACCAATGCCGGGGTCCCCCAGGGTTTCATCCTGTCCCCCACCTTATTTCTTTTACACATCAACGACCTCTTGAAAACCACCACGAACCCCATTTACAGTTTCGCAGACGATAGCACACTTGTCTCAACTTTCAAATCCTATCGATCACCTTCGGTGAATCATAAAGCAATCGTCGAGTGGGAAACCAACAATCTTGTTCAGTTCAACGCCCAAAAAACACAAAGTGCCACGTTTTCCAAGAAAGTGAATTCCTCAAATCATCCCAACTCAATGTCCGGAAATACCCTTGAACCAAGTCCCTCCATCTCGATTTTGGGAGTCACGGTGTCCAATAATATGTCTTAGCATGACCATGTTGCTAACATCGCAAAGTCGGCAAGCCAGAGGCTAGGTTTTCTGTGGAAAGCCAGAAAGTTTTTTACTCCTGATCAACTGTTGACGACGTAAAAGGCTTAAATCCGACCTCTACTGGAGTATTGCTCGCACATTTGGGGTTCAGCACCAAGGCATTCTCTTCGTCTTCTAGATTCCATTCAGAAAAGAGCCATTCGCTTGATAAATAGCTCAACTCTCACAGATACCCTTCACCCTCTAGAACATAGAAGAAGAGTTGCAGACCAGTCATTGCTCTACAGATATTTCCATGGTAGATGCTCCAGAGAAATAAAAACTCTTGTACCACCATTGGCCACATTCGGCCGAAGAACTCGGCACGCTGATTAGTCTCACACATTTACTCTCAAGCTTGACACTACAAGGACCAATCTTCATTAAGAATCCTTCTTTTACAGGGCTGCTACGGAATGGAATGAGCTTCCAAAATCAGTTTTTCCAGAGAACTATGACCTGCAACTTTTCAAAAAGCGTGTCCACAATCATTTCCTTTCTATAATCCCTTCCCCTTCTAATAGTCGCAGTGCGGGACGTCCGCATAAAAAAAAACCTGTACGCTAAACAGTGTATTGGAAGTACAGTAGGCATTTGGCCTGTTTTAATGTATTAATTTTAGTCCTTGTTCCTTTCTCTGCTTTAATGTGTTGTTTTGTAAATTTGTAAATTGTTTTGTACCTATTGATAATTCCTTTATACCTTTTTTGCCAATGCATTGAATTTGTTACTACCAGAAATGCCTAAATGCCTTGGTGACCAAATAAGCCAGATTTTGTTAAAACGGGCAACCATGTCATTATTTTTATTTAATATTTTTAGTGAGAATACTTTTCTGTAAATAGTGTTTACTTTTTCTCCGGAGACAGATCGTATCCACCTAGCTCAAATAAATAAAAATTTTGTTACTTGCAAGCCTAAGTAATTTTTTATTTATATAAACCTTACCAATATTATGTGAACATGTTTCGTCGAAATAATATTTCCCGTTTAGCAATAGCCCAACTCTGCGTAGGAGCCTGTCTCCTTATATTTACATAGATTGCTTGTTACTGTTGTACGCACACAATACTTCGCTAAACATGATATATGACACAACAATCCGTCTTCGTCATACGAAAATCTCTAGAGCTTTTGCTTTATCAATCAATGTTAAAAAAAAAACTGATAGAAAACAACATAAGGAGGAGATTGGTACAAATTGCAGGAATGAAAAAGTTTTTCGTGAAAACCGAATTTACATCAATGATAACGCGAATTCGAATCCTTCATGAATATAAATTTTTTTTTAAGAAAATGCGCTCATCTCGCTATAAAATTATTAAATTACTAAAATCTACCATCCATAAGGTAATGTATTGGAGAAAGGGGGAATAAATATATTTTAATTACTTTCATAAAAATTTTTAGCAATTTATTAATTATATATAATTTATTTATTTTTTTACTTCTCTATTACATGTATTATACTTATCTCTTACGTTAGAAACAACCAAGATTGCAGCCATTGACACCTGCGACTTGAAAAACCTTAGAAGGAAATGCAGAAGGCAGCAAATTATCATTCTATTAGATATACAGCGAGCTTTAAAAGTTACTAAACTGGCTTGGGACTGTCTGCAACATCTAATCCAACTTAGAAACCACAACAAGGTTTGTCCTATCCTGGGACTCCGGACACAAAGAGTTTGCTTACAACGAAAAGGGCGGGCGAGCTAACTAAAAGGAAAGCTCTCCAAACCTATACGGGACCCCAACCAGCTGTTGGCATTTACCAAGCCATTGTCCGTACTGAAGTTAACATCTGGGCTCAAAAGAAATAAAAAAGAAAATGGACAGTGGCCACGCACAGCAAGCTAATGATAGAGTTTCGCTGAACCCCTGCCTGACAAAAGACCTGATAACGCTCAGCAGGAGCAAAGCATAGCTGGTAACAAAACTTCTAACGGGACACTGTTCAACCAGAAACTACCTGCTCAAAATGGGATCTACATCTATATCTATAAAGAAACAGCAACACATATCATCTTCGGTTGCGAAGCCTAGCAAGGCCAAGGTACCAACACCTCTTTTGGACAAAAGTTATGGAAAGAGTACTCTTGGCTAGCAAAGATATGATCCGCAGGCTTATGGATTTCGCCAAGCGTTTTACCCCGTAAGCAGTTTATCCTCCTGTGCAAGAACACAAAAGGATTCTAGGCTGTAGTGTTGGTAAGGCAACCCCGACCGGTAAGGGGTGTTGAATGAATAAATGTGTAATGACTGGGACACACCTATCATGCACCCTTCCGATCCAACTCCGATCATACAGTCGGAGAGGGTTTGAGAGGGAAATGGTACTTAACTCTAAATGCCATACTTCATACCTTTCCGACTTCGATCATGCTCAGATTGTGCAGTCTATTCGTTTTCCGACTGCGGGACGCGTGTCGCTTTGTTTTTTCTTTTGTACGGTGTTATTATTTTTTAGTTTACACTTTTTCCTAAAATTAGAAAAAATGGCGAGTATAAAATTGGAGAAGCTCATTGAAGAAGTGAGAAAGTATCCAGTACTGCATCACCGGACCGAAGAGTTGTACAATACGAATTTACTTTATATTGATCTTTTATCTAAATTTTTTATACACAAATATTGTAAAAAAAATTAAATCATTATAAAGTCAATTCAAACGTAAAATACGAAACAGTGATTTTTTAACATTTCTTTTGCAAACAATGTCATACATAATACTTTGGAAAGTGTATTATTCCTGTGTGATTTTCTGGACACATGCAAATCTAAAAAGACATCTAGCACTTCATATATCCTGCTTTACTTAAAAATATTCATAAAACAGCTGATTACTCTTTTTCAATCTTATTTAAATCTAATAAAAAATGTTTAAAAAGTGTAAACCAGAAGTGTTATCTTCTTATCCACCTCAGTAACAGTCTAATGATTTTACCAAACACAATTAATCGCCATTTATTTAAGTCTCCCTTATATTTACTTACGCCGGTAAAACACGACCAGAAAAACAAAATTTGCCGTTCGGAAGATAAGACTAAAAGTAGTAGACAAACAAAATCAAAATTTCTACTTTGGAACTTTCCGTTTAACCGGTAGACTTGAGGGCCTAATAAGATAAGCGACTTTAAAGCAAACAATCAAATATTTACCCTTCAGATACCAACAGAGGATATAAGGTTTTGGTAGGAAGAGAATAAACGTTGTGTAAGTCCTTTGCTGAATTCAGAAGCCAAAATGCTACTTGGTCCGATTGCGTTATGTGTATATTGATTTAGAAGATTGAAAGATTAAGGGACTATAAATATTTGACGAGTTAACACAAATATTAAAAACCCATCTTGCTTTGTAAATATTTATAACATTATTTTAATTATCCACAAAAACCGTTAAAAATTAAAAAATTAAATTGTGTGTGGAGTGGAAAAGTGGTAGTGTACCAGACGACTGGTGCAAGGCCGTTATCGTGCCGCTTTACAAGGGAAAAGGTTCGCAGCAGGACTGTAAGAACTACCGATGTATTAGTTTACTCAGCATAGTCGGCAAACTGTATGCAAAGATATTGATCAAAAGAGTAACGAATGAAACTGAGAAGATAATATGGGATGTGCAAGCAGGATTTAGAAGAGGAAGGAGATGTATGGATCAGGTCTTTTTATTACGAGGTATAGTCGAAAAATTCTTGGCTAAAAGTCAGAAGGTCTATTGCGCTTTTATAGACTTGGAAAAGGCCTATGACAGAGTGGCGAGGAGTGAATTGTGGCCCAAATCCATCATTTTGATTTTTTCTTCTATATAAGTATAACATAATCGATTGGGGAAGCTTTGACTTACATAATAACACTTGAGTTACTCATCTTAGTCTTAGATACTGGCTGAATGGACATGGATGTCCGAGTGCAAAAAAAAAACGTTTACTGCTCTTTAAGTTTAGGTAACAACTTCCTATACCTTAATCAAATCGTTATTGATATATTCAACTTTTAACCTATGGATTACGAGTTTGTATTATGTTTATTGTACAGTGCCGTAAAAAAAAAAAATATATTGCATCAGCATGGAGACGTTTTTGAGCATTCAATACAATATTTTTCGTTGTGTTTTTTTTTAAATAACCTCAAGGAAAATACTAACCCTCAATTCATAATTTATAAGCTGAATATCTCAATAACGGTTTGATTTAGGTATAGGAAGTTGTTAACGAAACTTAAAGAGCAGTAAAAGTTCTGTCTAACAACGTTTAAGAAAGTTGAGAAATCTTTAAATATACGTTTTGAATCACCCCGTACAATAATTATCATTTTATCAAAAAAATGACCAAGTTTAGTGAAAATACACAATACTAGAAAAACAATGCAAATAAAAATGTTTAAATTTACATTCATTATAATGATACAGGGTGTCAAATCAGACACTTTTTCGTAATAAAAATGGTCATATCTCGTAAAAAACTCGGTGTAAGGTAACAAAACCCCATATTAAGAGAATCCCCAAGAGCAGTTTTGTTGAAATACGTAATAATATACTGGGTGTCCTATTTAAAATAAAAAATATCGTTTGTGTCATGAAACGCGTACTTTCTGATCTCTGTTGCTTGGCCTAAAATAATTATAACATTTGGCATTAATTCAGTGCCGGATTAAGCCAGCGCGGGGCCTGTAGCAAATTGTAACAAGGGGCCCTTGGTTTGCTTTAGGTTGTCAAGTTTAGGGTATTAAATAAAACAAAACTGTTACAAATGCACAGAAGCATGGAAATTTATTGGAAAAATTAGAAAACCTCGCTCCGAAAATGTAAAGTTAAATAATATAACACAACAACAATGGAAAGTTCACTACAAACATTTACTACAAAAGAATAGACCACAATATGTTTCAAACAGTATACCAATTCCAATTAACATACAGAGAGAAATAGTGGAGATGATGAAAATATGGTAGGGAACGCTATCTCTAAACTAACAAATGTAAAATTCTGTGGACCAGAAGGAGTGTTTGCAAAATTACTGACACGACTATTTAATAACTACCTTAATGGCCAAGAAGTTCCCAAGGAATGGAAGGTCGCTCATATTTCATAAATCCACAAGAAGGGCAATAGAAGCGACTGCGGCAACTACAGGGGAATCTCGGTAACGAGCTCGATAAGTAGACGATATGAACGAATACTTAGAGATTTAATAGAGGCAGAACACACATGCTGTTTATCGATCTTACAAAAGCTTACCACAATATACGCACGTGCCTACTCTGAGAAACACTACACCATAGTAATATAAATCAGACACTAATAACAGTAGTGAAAAATCTCTACGCTAATGGAAGAGAAAATGTTTAGGAATGGGAGTACTACTAGAAAATTGTACAATATACAGCTTACAATTTGCAGATGACCAGGTAGTTTCGGTGGGAGACAGAGAAGACCTCGAATACATGACCCGCGAACTAAAAGAAACTTATGAGGAATGGGGCCTCACTATGAACATCCAAAAAACTAGATACCTTAGCGTTGGGACGAAAAACCAGAACTTACAACTTAAAAACTTAGATATTGTAGAAGCATATAAAGATTACAAATATTTAGGAATAACATTCGATAAAGCAGGAAAAGATAAGAAGGAAATACAAGAATAATACAGACAAAGAAAGCAATTGGATGTCTAAATGGAATATTCTGGAGTAAACAAATAACCAGACAGAGAAAATACAACATATACAACACAATAATTAAAAGGAGCCTACTCTATAGTTCAGAAACATGGCCGAAAGGAATAAAAGAATGCTAGAAGCTACAGAAATGGATGCACTTAGACGAGCAGCAAGAATTTCCCGTGAAGTTAGAGTGAGAAACGAAGACATCCGACAAAGAATGGGACTGAAGGATACGATCATTAAGGATATCGAACAAAGATAACTCTCTTGGTATGGACATGTGCAGCGTATGGCGGACTATAGATTACCAAAACAAACAATGGAATGAATCCCCCATCACAAAAAGAAAACAGGAAGACCCAAAATCACATGGAGCGAGGGGATAATGAAAGCCATGAGTTTAAGAAACCTACAGGAGGGTCAATGGGAAGATCGAAGAAAATGGCGTCTACATATCGGACAACGTCGTCGTACGTTCTAAACCGATGGATATATATATATATATATCGGCAAATTTATAGATAACAATTTCAATACCGACTTCTTTAAGCAAATCATGCTCTATATTCAACAATGTGAGATGATTAAGACGTTCTTGGTCCATCGTATTCTTTAATTCATTTTTAATACGTTTTAATGTTAAAAAAGAATGTTTGCCACTGCAGTTAGTGATCATGAGAGGCAAGCAAATGAGCAAGGCAATTTCCAGGTTCGGGAAACACGATTCTAAAGAATTATTTAATAATAGTTTATAAAATTGCTGTTCCAGAGGCTCCTGTTTCTTGCTGTCAATAACAGTAGCTACATCTGTTTTCAGCAGCTCTGCGAAATGCACTAATTCGCCACCTAAGCTGTTCTCCAAATCATCTTCGTAAGCACTGACCATACTTAAGGATTTTTATCTAAAAATACCTACTTATTTTTACGATTTAACGTGACGAAATCGAGTTTTAGATTTTCAAGTGGAAGTGAAGCACAGCATAAGCGCTGCGCGTTTAAGGCATGCAAGATGGTTAGTTTAGGTTAGGTTAGGTTTCATGTGAGTGGGGCGTGGTCGCCCCTCCACCGCGACCCTTAGTAGGTCTATTGTGGCTCAACCCTAGAGGCTACAGTTCACCGCACAATCCAGCCCTTCTTACAAAGTTCATGGTTGTATAGGGTGAGATTTTTTTAAAATCGGTAGGTTCTAGGTTAGTGTAACCAAATATGTTGAACCTTATTCTTCCCAGGAGGCATGCAAGATATTTTACGCTCCTATCTACATTAATATTCTTTTATTACGGTCAGACAGGCGTTGGATCGCGGGGCTACTCTTGCTACGTGGCTAATCCGGCACTGCAATAATTTAAAATATTAAATTAAAAATTACACACAATATAAAGACTGGTTCGGCGCTATGTCTTCACAATCCCATATTTCTTCGTACCAATTTACCGAAACCGTTATAACTCCCCCAAAAACGTCCATTCAACTTTTATATCGCTATACATTCCTCTTCTTTTGACCACTATTAATCTTTTCCTTTTTTTTTTCTTCGAGAGGAAAAAACCCTCCGACTCGAAAGACATTTAATTTAATCTCGACAATAGAAGTACCTATTTATTCTGTGTAACGGTCCACCAATAGAGGCATTTGTTTATTTAATTCGATTCAAAAGGGAGTTTTTTTTCTACGGTTTTTGTCCGCTGCGAATGTTTAGAGAAAATTGCGACTTGATTTATTTATTAAAGGACACGAGGCAAATAATAATTTGTAGAAAGGTTTTTCGGAAAGCTTGTTCTAACGTAAATAAGTTAAATTTATACGATTTTTAATAATTTGTTTTTCCTATGATATAAATGTAAAATACCAAAAAATTGGGCAGCCAAGAAATCTTCCCAATTTTAGATATATTTTCGCGTAATTTACTAAAATTGGACCCAATTCGGACAAAAGCTATTTACCTTTTTATCACGCTTTTATTAGTTTCACCTGTATGTTTGTTTATAACTGACTCTTTGGCCTCGATTTTGCCCTACTTTAAGCGATCAGATTTAATTTAAACTATGCACACTTGTCAAAGACCGACGACAATGCAATAATTTGATCAAAATATCCGATTACCCTGATTATTTCGCCAGGATTCGTAAATTTCTTCAGGAATCCTTTGCATGAGAATATCTGACTCTTCGGCCACGATTTTGCACTAATTTAAGCAATCAGATTTAGTTTAATCCTTTCATACTTGTCAAAGACCGACGACAATGCAATAATTCGATTAAAATATCCGATTACCCTGATTATTTCGCCAGGATTCGTAAATTTCTTCAGGAATCCTTTGCATGAGAATATCTGACTCTTCGGCCTCGATTTTGCACTAGTTTAAGCGATCAGATTTAGTTTAATTTTTGCACACTTGTCAAAGACCGACGACAATGCAATAATTCGATCAAAATATCCGATTTACCTGATTACTTTCGCCAGGATTCGTAAATTTCTTTAGGGATTCTTTGCATGAGAATACCTGACTCTTCGGCCTCGATTCTGCACTAATTTAAGCGATCAGATTTAGTTTAAACTTTGCACACTTGTCAAAGACCGACGACAATGCAATAATTCGATTAAAATATCCGATTATCCTGATTACTTTCGCCAGGATTCGTAAATTTTTTCAGGGACCATTTGCATGAGAGTAAGAGAGATAGAACTATTGCGTGAACTACGCATGCGGGCAGTTCCAATGTCATATTATAATTCACCCAATTCAATATACTGGTGAGAAACGTGCCGAGGGATAAATGATAAGAGGTTGAGTTAAAAATTTAACTAAAAAGCGAAAAATAAATTATATTTTAAAAAAACTAAAAAACACGCTTTTAGAGTTAATTAAACTAAAAATAATTCTTAACATAAAATAAAATAGCTGACGAGAAAATATTTTATTTGCAAAAACTGACTTTACAAATTTACTAAAATTTCAATTTTTTACAGATATATGATATACTAGCTGATACCCACCCGCTTCGCGTGGCGTAAAATAAATAGATAAATATTAAATACAGGGGTAAGTAAATAAGTACGACAAACATCAGAGGGTGATCATGCATAAAAAAATAATGACAAAGTGCTATACAAACATATGTCCGCTAATACTTCGTTTCAGAGATACGGAGTGTTAAAGTTTTTGTTAAAAACTGACGATAAATTTATTTTTCTAAAACTGGTCGATATATGAAATGAACAAGACGGATAAATTTCCATGGCATCATTTATTTACTTCTGGTGCACGATTAATTTCTGTCAACCAAATACCGTACAGTTTTCCCATTTCTAAGGAGTAACAAATCCAAGAAAAAATTCCAAAATGATCAAAAATTTTAGCCGGAATCAAATACACTTTCTTACGTAATAAACGTTTCTGATTTTAATGAAAATTCTTTTTTTCTTTATTTTTTTATTTGTACGCAACATTAAAAAAAAATTTATTATTAAAATGCAGGGAAACTCATCTGAATGCAAAAGAAACCGTTCCAATCCGGAAAATTCAAACACGAAAAAAAAACCCTTCAAAGTTTATCGCAAGTTAATAATTCATAGATTGTAAGAAGCTGAGCAAATAACGCTGTTCAATCATCGCCTCGTGATCGCGCCTCGGCATGAGAATTCAGGAATTCTTGAAAATTGGATTGAAAAGTTATTTTCGAGAGATGTAATTCTTATAATAAGCGATCGAAATGGATGGAAAACATAACAAAATAAGAATTTATTTTGTACCTATCTTTTTTTTTATTTGTTTCCTAGTTAATTTACAATCTGTTCAAGAATAGTACAATAAGTAAATGTTGTGTATACAGTGTGGAACAGCCAAATGGAATAAATTATATAATACAATATATATAATACAACCCCCTGTATATTATTTACTTTTTGGATTCTTCAAAAAATTCTAGACATAATTCATGTACAATGTCCCATACTTATCTTCAACTGTTTCGAAAATATTAAGTATTTTCAGATGTATTACAAAAATTAACATTAAAAAAAGAAAATTATTTTATTTCACAAATTCGATACATAACACTCAATACTTATTTTCCATTTAGCTCTTATTAAGAAAATAAGCAAAAACCATTAATGCGTTCCTTTTTACTGATATGAAATAAAAAAAATACAAAAACAGTTTTGTTTATTTTCGTATAAAACTCATAGCCTTAGCAACTTGTCTGTCTGCATGACAGTAGTGATCAGTGTCAGTGCTATTGTCGTTTGAATTTCGTTAACTGTACGTAATAATATCAGAAAAATGGTTCATTTAACAGAAATGCACAAAATAACCATTCTACAAATGATTGGTTATGGAGATAACACACGGACACAAATGGAAGTTTCTCGCTTACTTCACGAAAAATTTACAAATTTGCCGCCTATATCCCAAGGAACAATTAGCAAAATAGAAAAACAGTTTCGCGAGCTTGGTCATGTAAGACAGACAAAAAAAGTAGTTGCCAATGAACTAAGCGATGATGCGAAATTGGATGTTATGCTTGAGTTTCAAGAAAACCCACAAAATTCTGGTCGAAAAGCAGCCTCACTGTTCAACATTAGCCACACATCAATTTTTCGAATATTAAAGGAAAGTAAAATGCATCCCTATAAAATGATGCCAGCTCAGGAGCTTATGGAAGACGATTTCGACAGGAGAATGTATTTTTGTGAACAAATGATGGAAATGTTAGATAACAATGTGATCCAATTAGAAGATGTTTTGTTTTCTGATGAGAGCACATTTACACTTCACGGTCATGTTAATCGTCAAAATTTCCGCTATTGGTATAATGAGAATCCTTACTGGATGAGAGAGGAACATACGCAATATCCTGAAAAAGTTAATGTTTGGGCAGGAATTGTTGGAAATCATATCGTAGGTCCCTTTTTCATTGATGGCAACTTGAATGGAGATAAATATTTAGAACTTTGACAAACTTATATCCTGATCCAGCAAACCCACAAGTTCCTGCCAATATACTATGGTTTCAGCAAGATGGAGCACCGCCCCATTACCAAATCAATGTCCGGCAGTACCTGAACCAAAATTTTCCAAATCGGTGGATAGGGAGGCGCGGATCGATAGAATGGCCAGCACGATCTCCTGATCTGTCGCCATTAGACTTCTTTTTGTGGGGACATGTCAAAAGTATTGTATACAAAACTGAACCACTCAACTTACATGACTTATATAGGTTGAAATTGTAAAGTAAAGATAAATAAAGTTGTTTAAAAAGTATAACTAAAACATTAGGTTTAAAATATCTATACTAAAATCTGTTTGTAAGGTCATACGGGGTGAACCTTTTAAGTCTGCGTCTGATAATTGGTCCAGTAACTAGATTTTTGGCGACGTTATTGGGATGAGATTGATGTATTTTCCACTAAACACTTTAATTTCTTCTTTGACCGAGGGAACTTGAATATCACGTGCAATGATATTATTAGGCACAAACCAGGGTGCACTTGTTATCATCCTTAATACTTTGGATTGCAACCTCTCAATGATGTCAATATTTGAGGAAGATGCTGAATCCCATAGCTGAATTCCATATGTCCAGATGGGCTAGAGTACGACTTTGTAAACCAATACCTTATTCTCGAGAGACAGTTGGGATTAACCTCAAATTATCCAATATAATTGTCTAAGTTTTATCCCAAGCTGTTTTCTTTTTGTGAATATATGTTTCTTCCAGGAAAGTCTTCTATCTATATGGATTCCAAGATATTTGGCATCTTCTGACTGAGGTATTTCTTGACCATTTAAAGTAACAGGAGGACAGTTTCCTCGTTTATTTTTGAAGGTAACATGATTAGATTTGCCTTCGTTGACTTTGATACGCCAAATTTTTAACCATTCGTGTAAATTGTCAAGATTTGTTTAAAGAATTTGCGATGCCATTTGGGGGTCGAGTGTGAGGCTAGATTGTAGATTGTAGGGTGGGTCGTGAGGGCCATGCTGCCTCTCAAGAAATTCGACCTATCAAATCTTTTGTGCATAACCCTTAATCTATTCAAGGCCCGGGATTCCGAGACTTCGAGTAAAGTTTATCAGTTTCCTGGGGGCTAAGTTTCTGATATCGAAGGGCTTTAGGAAGGCCCCTCCCAGAAACTTGAGCCTCTTGCAGAAAAGCGCTAGGCATTCGCAAAGCAAATGTTTCAAGTCTTTCTTGTCCAACTCGAGAAGCTGTTTAGCTTTCCTTGGCGAAAGACTTACTAGCCTTTTCGCTTGCCTTTGTCCTGGCACTTTATGCCAGTGAGATTTCATTTCATCTGTTTCCTAGCGTCGAACCTCTTCTTTTAAGTGGGCTTTGGAAAGTCCACAGAAGGGTTCTGGGCCGGAAAATTTTGTATTTGCCCCTTCTTTGCCAAGGCAATCTGCTTCTTCGTTGCCTTTAACTCCCTTGTGACCTGGAACCCACATTAGAATAACCTTATTGTTTGCTACCAGTTGTTTCAGGGACTGTTTACAGTCCCAAGTTAGCTTGTGTGAGGCTAGTAAAGCGGTATCGTCGGCGTAGGTTGCAGTGAGTGTATTGTGTGATGCGGGTAGATCAGATGTAAATAATAAATATAAAAGCGGACCCAGAACGCTACCTTGAGGGACCCCTGCTTTTATCGGAAGAAGTGTTGAATGTTCGTCTAAATATTTTACCACAAAATGTCTGTCTGCAAGATAGGATTTGAGGATAACGAAGTAGTTTAAATGAAGGAGTTTTCTGATCTTGTAAAGTACCTATCAAAAAAAAACATACTTCCTTAAAACATTACATACTTGACGTTCCGCCATCTTGAGTGGATGGCATCTTCGGGAGATGTAATGTCTGCTTTTTAAGGCTGACGGTTTGTGACATTTGTATGTCACGATCGCAGGTTATATACGTTTTGGGGGGCGGGGCATATTTAAGGGCTGTTCAGGAATTGGTCACGTTCCGGAGTCATTGGTATAGGCACCTATGTCAATTAGATCTTTGATTATTTTTGAGTACCGCTGCGTTTTCAGGGCTTTAAAATTCCAGCCCGCTGATTTTGGCAAACATAAGAAAATTCAACATACTTGACAAAGAAATCAAAAAAGAGTCAAGAAGAGCTCAAGATGAATGGTTGAACAGTAAGCGGGACTATACAGAACGAGAACTTACGGAAAGTTAGTAGATGAGAAGGGGCAAACCATCACAGATATACAGGGAGTACTACAAACAAGGCAAAATTACAAAAAAGAACTTTTCGAAGATGAACGGCCAAAAGTGGAAATATCTAAAGATACCACAGGACCTTCCATAACAACAGAAGAAGTTCGTAGATCCATCTCTCTAAATAAAAACGGGAAAACTCCTGGTCCTGATGAAATACAAGAAGAACTTCTTAAACTCCTAGGCGACAAAAGTATTGATAAATATTTAATAAAATATATCTTACTGAAAAATTCCCAGAGAATGGCTCAAAACTACCTTCATTGCTAAACCAAAGAAATCCACTTCAAGACGATGCAATGACTACAGTACCATAAGCCTCGTGAGCCATCTTCTTAAAATCTTCTTAAAATTCTACATATGAGATTATACTCGAAATGTGTAACACTAAATTTAGATTCCGAAAGGCAACAGGAACAAGAGAGGTATTTTTTTGCATACAAGTTGTATTTTAGAAATGCAGAGATATGGATTGTGACATACCTGCGTGCTTTGTGGACTATCAGAAAGCTTTTGATAGAGTAAAACATAACAAGTTAATAGAAGTGTTGGAGAAAATAGGTATTGCAACAATGACCTGCGGATAATAAAAAATCTTTACTGGAATCAAACAAACAAGTTAAAAACAAAGGTCAGATGACTGATGAAATAAAAATTCAACAGGGCGTGCGACAAGGGTGTCTGTTTTCACTACTTTTATTTAACATATATTCAGAAGAAATATTTAATAATGCGCTATGTGATTCAACATACAAAATATGATGAGCCATCTTTAAATGCACAGTTAGATCTATGGAATAGATATAAATATAAATAAAACCAAATACATGGTGATAAGCAAAAATCCACCACCACCCGGGCAGCTTTTTATAAATAATACAGTCCTTGAAAAGGTAAAGACTACAACATATTTGAGAACTACAATAAACAAGAGTTGGAATCATTCTCTCGTTTTCGGAATATTTTGATTTAAAAATTATGAAGTAATAACCAAATTTTTTTTCTTCAACGCCCTTTATTTTGAATACGGATGGCGTTACGAAAATTTTTTACTACGCAAACCTCAATTATTTTTCAGTTTTTTACGTATCCCAAAGACGGTGCCACGTCTTTTAGTTCTCTAAAGAGTACTCTGCCAGCGGTCTCTCTACTGGCAAATTATGCCCGAGCTCAGCCGTAGAGGGTAGAAGAAAAAAATATAAAAGTGAGCCGCGCCACCGACTTAGACGGTACAAGCCGGAAACCCCTAGGTCTTGTAGGCACTAGCAGAGCCACACGATAAACAACAAACAATTATGGTGAACTAGATAAATAAAACTATATTTACAATTCCTGCAATATATTAATTAAGTAAAAATGATGTTCTGATTTTTTTTTTTTACAACAAATTCTGTATTTTTGTAAAGTGGATTAAACGAATTTAATACACTTTTCTTAAAATAATATTTAAATTAATTATAACAATCTTTCAGACAATAATAAAAACCTAATGATGTACAAAAGAAAATTAAAAACAAAAAAAAATGTTCACAATATTTAAAATTTCAAAAATAATCGGTTTTAGATAGAATTCTTGATAGCAAAAGATTAAAAAAAAATTACAAAATAAATGGACTTGCAACAAAAATAATAATTTGAAACCATCACAATAATTACATAATGTATATTCAGTAATGTAAACGTTCAGATTCAACTTGGAGCAGGTACAAATTTAATGAATATAATTTGTTACTTTTAAACTATTGAAAACACTTAGATCAAGCACATAATAACTGATAAGTTGATAAAATTAAACTCAATACTATGTAACCAATTGAAAACTTCATTGAGACGTCACTGTTACATCGATGATCCAAGAAACAGAAGCACGAAGTAGTATTATCATAATAATTTCTGCTAAAAACACCAAGCAAGTCTTTATAACACTGAAATTTATCGTCGATATGGATGATAGTTATGGAACAGCACGTACTAATCAACAATGGCTTCCCTCAAATAAATCCCACATGTGGTTATTTTAACTCGACACCAAAAATATCAACAACGAAGGTAAGATAGAATGGTCGAGTTAAAAATCAAATGATTTTTCTTCAAAATCCAATTAAGATGGCCCCAAATACAGCCAGATATGAAGATAAAACCGTAGAGGTTTTGCACACTTGTTAATATCACACGACGATACTAAAATCCTCACTACCAACTCCCAAGACTGACACCAAGCGACTGTCACAACTACTCACTCCCAGGCCGGATATCAGAAAATCACACGGGACACGCGTCAGCCAACCTTCGCAAATCTATGTTCCCAACTCATAATCACGCTCTTCCGTGTTGATAGCCAGCCCATCCACACAGAAAAGCAAACCAAACAATAATATAGCTGACAACACACGACAATCGAGGCCAAAAATCAAGGCGAAATCTAATAACAAAGACCCCCACTCCATCTCCACCGATTAACAAAAATGTCACAGCCATTAATAATTAAATCCTATTACTACTAGGTATGCAACACTATTTACAACGAATGATATACTTAAGTTACAACAAAATACGGTATGCAAAACTATTTACGAGCACCAGACTATCAGAGACACAATTAATAATGGAACTGTAGAAGGAAAAAAAATAGGCACGTGACAACGGAGTCAACTTTTTTTGAAACGCCCTGTATATTGTAGATACCACAAAATGCTTACCAATAACTTTAAATTAACAGCATAAGATCAAAAGGCTTGCCAGTCAAGAAAGATATCAGGCTGCAACTTCATATAAATGTAGATTTTCAGCTGTTAGGCAATCACACAGTTTTAAGACTAAGCTCTTTAGCCTATTGCACTGTCTGTAAATAAGCAAACAACTGTGCAAGTAGCAGTGGTTATTATTGTACTGGACTTTAAAAAATAAGTACCCAGTTTGGGTTGGATAAGTATAAATGATTGGTCTATTAGATAGGTTTTATTTGTAGTAGAATGACTTTTAAAAGAATTTTCATGGGTTGTTAAAAAAAAAAAATGTTGTATACTAACTCTAAAAGTGCAAAATATCTTTTATTACTTCATTGATTTTATTATCAATTTCCACACTCAAAAGGAATTTCATAAAAAACCACAACATCTAAACGAAGACGTAAATTTTCCCTAGCGAATTTCAGTTCAGTAAAAATGAACCAGAGTCAACTGTAGTGAGTAAAAAACTGTTATACTCGTACGTTCGACATTAATATTTTGGGGAGGAATCGACACTAAATTAACCTTATCCTGTCGGAGTATGGGATGATTTACTGAATATTACCGCCGTAAAATGTACGTTGGATCGGATCCTTGGAAGATTTCCGATCGATGATGTGGTAGATTTTTTATTACATAAATTTTAGAAAAAGTCATAAACAATCTAAAAAAATAATTTTGGTCGCTTTGATATCAAATTTATTTATTAAAAACCATGATATAAGGTTTGACAATTAAGTTTTGAAACTCTAAGAGACATACTAGCAATCAAAGTGTCACGATATGTCATACTTTTCTTTGAAAGGTCAGGATTGGAACAAGTCTTGTTGGGTAAAATGGTTTTGGTAAATAATTATATTAATAATTATACGAAAACAACCGAAAACTTCACCCCCTTCTTCTTCTTAGGGTGGCTATCTGTTCCAGACGTTGGCTAATTTAACTTTTAATTTAATAACGTTTAACGTTTAATTACGTAGTACGGTATTATCAAGCATCATATTTATAATCAGCATAATCGGAATCACTGTCGTCGCTATCCTCATTTGGATTGTAAATGATAACAAAATTAACTGCTTCGATGCGGTTTTCACGAACCCATCATTCCTACATTAAATTTTAACATTTTGTGACACATTTTGCCCAAATTTCAAAAGTGGCAGTATTAAGTACTCGTTCCAAAACAGACTTATCACTGTAACCATAAGATCCAAAGTGATTGTCATACTAAGTTTTGCATATTCCATAAATATAATTAATGGGATTAAATTGGCAATGATAAGGCGGCAGTCTTAGCACACGATGTCAATAGCTGAGTATAATTTGATCCACTTTGTAAATTTTTTCTCTTTCGTGCCTTTTAGCTATCGATAATAATTTCGGCTTGAAGCAATACTGTGGGAATGAAATATTTTCGTTCGTTAACCATTCTTTTATTTTCTGTACCGTTCAGGCGGGGTTTATATTTTCCAAATTTTTGTTTACTATTTTCATCTTTCACACTTTTTAAAACTTGGGTTAATTTTGTTTCACCAATACCAATCGCTTCAAATACACGCTTACGTATAGATAAAACTGGTAGCAACAGACCTCCATTGTTTTTTTTCGCAGTAAAATAAGCGTGTCGTTCAATATTAATGCATCTACATCCAAAACACGTCGCGTCATTTTCGCGGTCTATTAGGTATACATACCCTACTTAAAATTACAATCGGTACTATACGATTTAAATGTCGGTACCCACAACAATGATAACCCAGGATTACTAATTACTTTTCTAGAAATCTAACAAAAATGAATTAAATTAAAGCTTAATAGCTTGGTTAATTAAAAAAATTTGTTTGGATTACTTACCTAGCTCTCTTATTATGTACAATAAATAAAGTCATTAAGAAAAGATTTGGTTGCAAAATTAACCGTGCTTACAAATAAAAAATGTTGACTCTTTTATAATTCTTATAAAATTTTTGTTATGGGTGGGTGGGTGGTTGTATTGTGTTTTATTGTTACATTGTTTAATATTTATTTTGGAACATTTAGACAACTCTTCTTAAATTCCATGATTTGGTACAATTTTTTGTTTTGACTAGCGAAAAATTAACTTCTTCTCGTTTGGCAACAATTTTTGAAGGTTTTTCGTTTTAAAAACAAACGTAAAATAACATCGACGAAGATAGCAAGTGGCTCTGTAAATCTGAATACGAACGGTGCACATGGAGCGATAAATTTTTTAGAAAAAATAGTTGGTCCGATGTGTCCAGTTTGCGAACACGGTACGAACCTGTGAACCAGTTTTAGTCGAGATTAATTTTTACTTAAACTTACTTTTTCGACTATAATGTTAGGACGTTATTTGTTCAAAGCATTCATTGTGCATTGCTTAGTAAAGCATCTATAAAACATGCGTATATTTAAATAATTATAGTTTTGTATTTAAATTGATAAATGCATCAAGCATTTCATTAAAATCGTTAATAAGTATTACAATATGGTTAACACACAGCTGCGTAACGGAATAAAAACAGATTACGTCTAATAAATAGTTAAATCTGAAATTGGAATCACATACAAGTGATAGTGACCGGATGGAAGTGGATACATTATTTTTTCAACAGTGGCGCAACATATTTATCATTATTTTTACAAAACTGGCAAAACTTTCAGGAACAGACTAACCATCTTTTACTCTGCCGTCAGCTTTTAATATCTTTTTTTCTAAAACTGCTTAGCAAAGTAGCTTTTGACGCTTTCAAATTTCAACGCAAAGTTAACGTTTTCCGACAAACGACATTTTGTGACAACTTTGCCGCTCTACCGCGGAACTATTTTAAAAACGCTTTAAATCTCCTACCAGAGAAATCGAGAGCAAAATATGAATTTTTATACAATAGATTCATAACCTGGTGTCAATCGAAGAAGGTCAATAAGTATTCAGAAAATGTGTTACTGGCTTATTTTGGAGAAAAATCAAAGACTTCGAAGTCATCAACTCTTTCGTCCATATATTCGATGATACGAACATGCTTAAATGTTAAAAATTACATTGAAATCAATAAGTATCCTAAGCTCATCGCATTTTTTAAAAAACAATCCGTTGGATACAAAGCGAAAAAATCCAAAACATTTACCACTGAAGATATTCACAAATTTCTACGAGAAGCTACCGATAAAGAATATCTACTGAAAAAGGTAAATTTAAATTATACCTCACACTCTATGTAGTTTGATAAGCAGTTAGAATAGTTTCTTAGTTGAATAATACCATGAAACTCTTGATTACTTGAGCAGTCATATTAGCCTAGGGGTCTGAAGCGCAATCATTTCAAACTGTTCGCTTGGATTCAATTCAGGCCGGCCGGGGCCACTTTTTTTTAATTCACGAGTTATTTTCCCTTCTATTTCGTTAGAAATATGAATTATTAAATTGATAGCAGTTTGAATAGCTTATACATTTTGGATAGCTATTGATTGTTAATTTTTTTATAGGTAATTCTAATTATGGGTATTGCTGGACGCGATAAATTGGTGAAAATGGAGATCGGTGTTATAGAAGATAAAGATTCTATTTTATCCGAATTCCAGATTCGAAAACGAGAATTAGCCGTGTTTTTACGATTGTTAGTCATAATGAAGAAAATTCAGTTGATTATATATCAATTTGTAAAAAAGTGTCATTGCCACTCTCTAAAAATTACCACGGTCCGCTTTGCGTCGCGCGGTAACTCTCTTTGTCGAGCGGCAATATATCACTTTGCGCTCTTAATACACAAATAGCTATTAATATCTTCCTTACAGTTATTCGACTATTTGGACGGTTTTAGAATTTTATATTTTGACGCAAACTTAACAGCAACGGCTTTCTTCTTCTTCTTTTTCTGCCATTTGATGTCCACTCCTAAACATAGGCCTCTTTTAATGATTTCCATGTCGATCATTGCTGGGCGGTCTAGATCCAATTATTTCCCGCATGTCGTCTCTCCTTCTCGCCTGTGGGTGTCCGACACTTCACTTTGGCTCTCTTGGTCTTATTTGCATCAGGGTTTTTGTCCATTTTGAGTTGTTTCTGGCTACGCGGCCTGCCAACTCTTCTTCAACCTCGCTACTTTTTCGCAAACTCCTGTTCTCCTGATTTCTTCGTTACGTATCCTATCGTATCCTGCACAATTGGACAGTTAGAGACAGTCAGGGAAACTTGGCTGCTGATCTAGATCAGGTGATTGTGGTCTGGCATCAGTATTGTATGGATCTTTATGCTGACAATGACTATCTCAAGAATCGTGAAAACAACATCACCCAATTTGAACCGGATATTATGAACTCGGAGGTTCAAGCTGCCATAAACAAATTAAAATCTAATAAGTTTCCTGAAATTGATGCTATTAATAGCCAATGACCTGAATATCATAAATAGCTTGTACTGGGGCCAGTCGGCAACAATGAGAGTCGACGGAGAAACAACTGAGGCCGTCAAAATAATGCGAGGAGTGAGGCAGGGCTGTGTACTCTCACCCCTGCTATTCAATCTACTCCGAACAGATTTTTAAAGAAGCGCTCGACGACGAAGAAGAAGAAGGCATCTTAATAAATGGGAAAAAATTGAGTAATATAAGATACGCGGACGACACCATCGTGTTCGCAGATAGCCCACAAGCACTGCAACAACTTATCAACAGAATAGCAAGAGTTAGTAAGGAATATGGTTTGGACATAAACATACAAAAGACTAAAATTATGGTCATTAGCAAAAACAAGATCGACAACATCCAGTTATCCATCAATAACCAACCAATAGAGAGAGTACCACACACCACTTACCTGGGAACACGTATAAACGAGAACTGGGACACAACTCAAGAAATCAAATCACGAATCGCCAAAGCCACAGCCGCCTACAACAAAATGAGCAAACTCTTCAGAAGCCATGACCTTACACTGGAAACAAAAATGAGACTTCTCAGATGTTACATCTTTTCTATCCTCTTGTACGGGACAGAATCTTGGACACTCAATAATAACACATCCAAGAAAATAGAAGCCTTCGAAATGCGACTCCACCGAAGAATGCTGAGGATATCATGGACCGAACATATCACTAATGAAGAGGTACTAAGAAGGATGAATAAACAAAAAGAAATTATGAACACCATTAAGATCCGAAAACTGCAATATCTGGGCCACATCATGAGAAACGACTCCAAGTACTCCTTACTCCAGACAATCATCCAGGGAAAAATCGATGGAAGAAGAGGTCCAGGAAGGAGAAGAATATCTTGGCTGCATAACCTTAGAAAGTGGACCGGAAAAACATCAGCCGAACTCTTCCGCATTGCCGTAAATAAAGTTAGGCTTGCCATGCTGGTTGCCAACATCCGTAACGGATAGGAACCACAAGAAGAAGAAGAAGAATAGCCGAGGCACTAAGATCCATGGAACAAGAAGGCTTGAGAATAATACATCAGTTATGTCAGGGAATATGGAAGACCAACCAACCAAATGACCGGAGAACATCAGTCGTTGTTCCACTTTATAAAAAAGGTGACACCAATAACTGTGATAACCACAGATTACTTGCCTTGATATCTATACCAGCAAGTTTTTCCTGTATATTCTTCGATCCCGTTTGGAACACTATCTTTTATGGCAGATATCCCTTGAACAAGCTGAATTCACAAGGGGAATAGGCACTAAGGAGTAAATTCTAAATATTAGACAAATTATTAAAAAGTCGAGAGAGTTCTATACTCCTACGTATTTATGTTTTGTCGATTATAGCAAAGCTTTTGTCTAACTTAAGGTTTGCCGATGATACAACCTTGATGAGACTTGAACATGTCAGTGCTCCTTACGACCTAAACAGCTTGCTAGGTCAGCAATGACACAGTTAAATAAAGCATGGAGGGATCGGAATATCACAAAACAAACTAAAATCAATCTAGTGAGTACCTTGGTCTTTTCGGTCTTTCTATATGCTTCAGAATCTTGGACTGTCAAAGAAGTAGATCGTCGTCGGATAGATGCATTTGAGATGTGGGCGTGGCGACGAATGTTGAGAGTGTCCTGGACCGCACATAGAACAAATGCTTCGGTTTTACAAGAAATGCGTCCGTCAAAACGTTTGTCCAGTATCGTGTACTCACGAATTCTTACATTTTTCGGATACATCAGCCGGAGTAAGCATATGGAAAGGCTTATTGTACAGGGAAAACCTGAAGGAAACAGAAGGCGTGGCCGATCACCAAATCGATGGGTGGATGTTACCAAAAAATTATTGGATGCTACTTTTCCACAAGCGGCTCACATGTCATTTAATCGAGATAAATGGCGAGATGCAATTAAGAGAGCCATCCAAAACATTGAACCTCGTTAATATGGGTCACAACACATCTGCAAAAATGTTATGATTAGGAAGAAGATCCTATCTCTCATTCTTACTCCTAGTATTGCTGTCTCCATTGCTCTTTGGTAGACCCGGAGGCGGTTTGCACTTTTTGCTGTGAGTGTCATTGTTTCGAGTCCATATGTCGCCACAAGCAGGACGCATGTATTACAAACTTTTCTTTTTAGATTTGTAAGAATGGTCGGTTGACGAAGGATGTAGCTAAGGTTTCCGAATTCCATCCAGGCATTTAATACCATAAACCTATATCTGACATTTTTGGAACTAAGTTACTTATCGCATGTTGCAGAGCCAGCAAGAACTGTGCGTAACAAGAATGCGTTAGTCGCTATCTCTCTTCCTCTGCACTTACCGCCTGCAGAGAGAGGGTAAAAATAGTAATCTGACTACTCACACAGCACATTTATTATTAAATAACTAGAAAAAAACATATCCAAGATCGAGACAGGGTGCATAGAATTATTAGAGATTTTTAGGAAGAAAAAGATAAGACCATTCTGGATTTTTTGCAATCAAAAGTTTTCGAGTTATTAAATCTTATACAATTTAATCCTTTATAATTTCGATACAAGTACCTTATTATTTAATTGATATCGGTTTACAAATATAAAAAGTAGCAATCAAACTTGGAAACAAACTTCTTACACTTTTAAAACCAAATTTAATGGTCACTAATACCCAAATTTAAAATCCAGCTAAAAATAGATTTAACATTTCTAAATATATATATATTCCTGTATATTCCGTGTATCTGTGTGCCTCTGGTTAACTGGAATGTATATTAGAACTTAGCGAAGCGTGCTGGTTTTTGCGCAGCTGGCATCTTATTCATTTTTGATAAAAATGACGTGATGTATCTTTCTTGTCACAGTGGAACACCCTGGAATGACTCGTTATTAATTGTAAAATGTAATTTGAATTCAAATGTTGTAGGTTGAATTGGATCTCTGCTATTAATTAAAAGATTAAAATTTGCGCTACATTTATTAAATGAAAATACCCAGTGAAGGTGACGAATATAGATACGACGAGGAAGAATATTTTTTATTATATACAGTAGAACAAATTGACCTCTACCCTGACTTCATACCTATAAACCTCGCGAAATGAATCAATGAGTCAAAAATGTTTGTACAGTTGAATAAATTGACCTTTACCCTGACGTCACTAACAGTAGTTAAACAGTAGTTAACACAAACTGTATATACCTCATCCTTTTTTACTGACAGAAGAAACACATCATAAAATATGTATACTTGTCTTTCAAGAATTGTATCTCTAATTATGACCTCTAAATGTTGAAAAGAGATAGCGCCAATAACGATTAATCGGTTGTATTCATAAGAATTTATTTTGACCTCTTATGACAATTTTGATAAATCGAGTATTTTTTTAAAGCGTTTTATCATTTGCATTCGGATAAATTCTATAAAATCGGTTTTTTTCAAAACATCTAATTTGTTATTTTGATTTTAAGGTGAGTACATAATTGCCTGTTTTTCATTTAATAAATATTCTTAACATAACCTTACTTCTTAGACGGTGGCTAAACTTTCGTGAAACGGGAACATTATTTATGGTAGATTTATAAAGTCAACTAAGAAATATACATGCATGTAAACACTCTTTAGATGATTTCTGAAATACTTGATCTATATTGTATTGTATTTCGGAATGATAATAGCCTATAGCACGCGTCTATCGGCTGTAATAACGGGGTTTTTAAATCAAGGAATGGTTTGGAAAAACATTCTACAGTTGAAAATAACGGAATTTTCAACAGGTCTCTTAATTCTCTATTTAAAATTGTTATTGTTTTTAAATCCATTGCGAAAATTGACAATAAAACAAAAATAATATCGTTTGATGGACACAAGTGATATACCAAAACACGATGGATCACTGATAGATACATTCGCCGACGATGCAGCCATCATGGCAACAGATACATCTTTAGCTAGTAGTGCTACCGAAATGCTGCAAAACGCGATAAATAAAGTCCACAATTGGACGAAGCGATGGCATATCAAACTGAATAAAGTTAAATCAACGCACATTATCTTACTTATGGGAACGTTGCTCCTATAGCTGACAATTAATGGTCAAACCATACCACACGCGAATACAGCTAATTATCTAGGAATGACACTTGATACCAAGATAATGTGGAAGAAGCATGTGAAGAAGAATAAAAAAGGACTCAACATCAAATATAGGAAATTATATTGGCTTCTAAGTCGATATTTTGAACTTTTAGTGCAAAATAAACTCCTAATATACCTACAACCAAATATTAAGGCCTGTCTGGACGTATGACATCCAACTATGGGGTTGTACGAATAAGATGAACATAAAAATGATATAAACGAAATACTGACCTCCAACGCAATCTTTAAATTAGCACGTTTGCGGAGGTTAGGTGGTAAGGTAGGTATCATTTGAGTTAAGCGGATTAGTGCCCCTTTACTGCGACCATTGATGGGTCACCCCTAGAGGTTACAGTTCACCGCACAATACAGTTCTCGCAAAGTTCATGGTTGAGGTAAGATTTTTTTAAAATCGGTAGGTTCTAGGTTGGTATAACCAAATATGTTGAACCTTATTCTTCTTAAGCAGAAGCATGAACAATAAACATGTGTTCAGCAAATTCATCTTCCACGCAGACAGCTTAGTTAAAGTTTTTAAATAAAAGTAGGTAGTACGTAATTATTATTATTTAATAAAAACTGTATCGTTTAGTTTAGAAAGAGTAAACGACGTTGCTACAATTTTTTTTAAATTAAAATACCTTTACCAAATATTTTTAACCAATGGTAATAATAATAAATTATAAAGCACACTGTTTAAAATGTTCGGGGATAATTATAAAAAAAATTGATGAGCCGTCGCGGGACGCCTTGTGAAACATCGAATCTATTTGATATAGAAAATTGGCATACAAGAATGGTTTATTAAAGGAAATAAATATGGCATAACCAAAAACAAAATATTCAGATATTATTATTAGAAATATACACGCACTCAAGTACACACATAAACTTTAATGATAAAAATATAATTAACTTACTTTTGACTTGAATCACATGATAATTTTACGTTCTTTACAAAAGGCTGCTCACTTTCATGTTCTAAATCATTAATGTCAATCATATTTTATTGTAGTTATTACTTTCAAGAAACGAGAGTTGAAATTAATCCTTGAACAACAACATATTGCTCAGTGGAATGCAATTACTGGCTGCAGAACATCAAGACAGCTGATGAAAAAACGCTTGGCCTGCTCAGAAGAGAAGAGGAATAGGGCAGTATACACATTCTGTGTCACTGCCCAATGCTAGTGGTGTACAGGTATCAAACCTGGAGCAGTATGATAATGGATCCAAGCGATCTAAATGAGACAGGGCCAACAAAAGTCCTGCGGTTCGTCAAAACCAGCGGACTGGAATTCTGATAACCTGAAGACACAGCGGTAGTCACAGAGGATCAAAAGATCTAGGTGACATACGTGCCGATACCAATGGCCCAACCGCAAGATTGTAATTGTACTTTCAAATACATTTTTTTATAAATTTTAATATTTTAACACGCTGACAATTTTTAAATATGATAATTTTATTTTCCAAACAAATCTAAATTCTGAATACAATTTTATATTATGACATCTATTGACATTTTAACCTTCATTTTGACGCCAAGTGTGATTGCATTTGCTATAACCTATGTGTTTACTAGGAGAAGTATACACTTTAGTGAAAATTTCGATATTTGAACGTTATTAAATTCAATATTTTATATTAGAAGGAAATTCAGATATGTTTCTACCATTGTCCTTAATTTTTGTTTATCTGGCTGCTACTCCAAGTAGTCGATGCATCGTGAATGGTGAAGCTGTTCTTGCAGCAAACCACATTATTATATCTTATTGTTCGCAGTGCTATTAAAAGTGATCCTTAATGGATGACATGACTTCAATAATTATTATAAGTATTTATTTACTTTTGACTTCAATAAAAATAACCAAGAAAAGAACTTGCCTGTCTTCTTTCAATGAGTTTTTTTATATATTTTCTTTTCCTCTTCTATATCTCTTTCTATATTCAGACTTTTGGACTTTGTTATAATGTTGGACACAGGTAAGTTTTTACTTGGTATAGCAGTGTTTTTAAGGTAAAGTTTTTGATAGCCCCTGACAGATTGAAAGGTAATTCTATTAACCACATAAAATGTAGAAAACAAAATACTTACAATCACTAGGAGTTATGAAATATTTCTCAACAAAATGTTTAGAACAAACTCTCATGTTTTTGGTAACTCTCTTTTCTATAATTAGTTTGATTTTCCACAGTTTCTTTCTATCAACCATAGTCACCATTCCCGATTATCTAATATGCTCAACTCTTTGACCCCCATTTGGGAAATAATAAAAAGTCAAATTGGTTTTTTTTTATACACTGAGTTACATCTTGGTACACAACAATTTGCTCTGCTGGTTATTTTTACTATTAATAAATTATTAGTCACTATTAAATAACTATAATCTTCGCACAAATGCAAGTTTCAAGATATATAAACACAAAGGAATCCCACTTGCTCATCACATGATATTGATGCGAGTTTATTCCGTCAGATGGCGTACTGCTTAGCATTAAAGGAAAATTTGTTATGTAATCATATGTGAAATTTTGACCAATATATTTATAATGACGTTTTTATAAATTTTAATCGAGCCGAGTAAATACAGGGCTGCCCAAAGCTTTCGTGTTATGGCATCGCGGCAATAACAGTCGTTGTTATTCCCCAAGTGCGCCATTAGATGTTTCACATCAAAATACACAGAACAATACAGTTGATACGACTGAGGAAAACATCAAAAAGTAAAAACCTACCCACATACAAATTCCAGCATCTTCAATACTCGAGGTTTCAAGACACTCCAAAAATATTGCACAATAGTAATTTTTTGTTAAAAGATACGATCATACAAATGTAACATTTCGATTAACTTACCTTTGGAATTCGGCGGTGAGAAGCCTGAGCCTAGACCTGCAGCGGGCAGCCTCCTGGAGTGCCTGCTTTGCCCTGGTCTCGCTGTCGGCACGTAGACGACGTTCGCGGTCAGCATCCCTCTGAGCTGATTCCCTCTGAAAGAAAATATAGAAAAAAAATTAGTTAAGAGGAATTTAATATTTATTAATTAAATTTACAAAAGAACTGTCATTGTGATTAACTTTTTTTAAAAGCTCTTTGCGAAATTGTTACTAGGGGTCGTAGTACTGCCTTGAGTAAATAAATACAGCCAATAAGCCAAGATTAAATTTCAAACCAGGCGTATTTTGAAATCATCTGAGAGAATAATAGCCATTATACACGAGTAGGAGACTATACTTTCTCTGCGACCATCACTATCACTCGTTAATTACTCCATCTTATTGCCGTAATCGAATAGTCGAGATGACAGTTCATCAGAATGAAAATGACATCCGCGATATCGAGTTAGAGGAGCAGAGACCACTCATGAAAAAGCTGTCCTATTGCAGTTTCTTCATTGGTCTCAGCCTGTTGGATCCTGAATATTAAAATTGGTGATTGGTTGTCAGCTGTTGAATAATGTATCAGGATCTTGGTGATTGGTTGTCAGCTATTAAATAATGTATCAGGATCTATCTAATCTAAGGAATCATATCCATTCATCAAAAGATAACGCATATGTAATTATTGTAGAATCCAATGGTCGTAGAGAATGGTATATTATGTAACAAGTGTTATAAACGTCCTTTTAGGAACGAGTATTTTAATCACGAGCGCAGCGAGCGTTTAATAAAGGGTGTCTAGAGGAGTTTATAAACGAGTAACATACTATACTTTTTCTACGAACTCATATCAAAACCACAAAGCTGTATTTTTTATTTTAATAACTATCAACCCATAATAAATGGTAATGAACAATTCTATTTGTACAAATAAACATTCATGGTTATATTAAAAATATTTTGGCACTTAATGATATTAGCCAATGATATTCAGTAGCGACTCTAAACAAAAATAACCTATTAATTAACAATACACGCCAGCTTTGTGCAGACGTAAAAGAAATTTTAAGGAAGTTAGTAAAGCGTTAAGTTTTTTTAATCTTCTCCGTTTGTGTTTACCCGTCAAAAAATTTCTATTCAAAGATGTCTCCGTTTTTAATTAATGTGAATGATACATTTAACACGCGACGTTTTATAGTATGATAGTATAGGAGCTAGCAACGTTTTCGAGAGAGAATTTCAGGTCAGCTGATTTTTTGTTATTTCGTCCTTATAGCTCTT
The DNA here is from genome assembly GCA_950111635.1 of Agelastica alni. NCBI lineage: Eukaryota > Metazoa > Arthropoda > Insecta > Coleoptera > Chrysomelidae > Agelastica > Agelastica alni. Next base: position 22,619,365 of record OX467718.1, on the reverse strand, counting down.
TCGGTTAGAGTCTGAGCCACCTGGCTGGCGACAGCGGTTGCGTTCGTTAGTGCTGTACAGGTAAGAATTTTAAATTTTAAAAAAAATTTAAGAATCGTAATTTTTAATTTTTTGGCTTTGATTAGATTTACCAGAAATATATTTTTTATTGCCAGACACTTTTATCACTGCTAACTATGTGCCATACGCGATTTTTTTTTAAATTAATTTATTTTTGTGTCTGTAATTTTATTATTATGTTATTTAAGGATAAATAAACCTAAAATTAATTTGCCAGACATTAATTCAATTGTTTAACTTTGAAGAAGCCCGAAAAAGTCATAAAAAGCATGGCAGTATGATGCTAGTAGTCAGAAAGAGACAGTTGCAGAAAGTATTGCCGTGAATGAGATAGAAAACCATTACAAAAGTACATTACTTGTACTTGTCCTAGTAAGTACCAGTTTTAATAAAAAAAATTTAACATAAAGAAGAAAATAACATTAGAACAAGACTAAATTAGAAATGTTTATTAATTACATTTTTATTTAAAATATCCTGATCAATACAAGCGAATTACAAATAATTATTTTAATAATAATTAATAATAATTATTTTAATATTTTTTCACTAAATTTTTTCACTGATATCGATCTGTAGTATTTATTTCTGTAGGCAACTCAGTATCTTTGTATTTTAATTTATATTTTACTCGTACACTCAAAACTTTTTTAGTTTATCGCCCACGAAAAGTATTATTTTATCATTCTTCCTTTTACAAAAAACACATTTCATTTTATCACTAGCCATTGTGGCAAAATTAAAAAGTGAACATTAAAAACAACAAGAGCACAAACATATGACTTTAGACTGACGCCATGTTGTCAACTTGGAATCTGCCGTCGCTGTCTATCTCTCTTGCACTCTAAACTGTCTCTCTCTAACTACTAGCATCATACTGCCAGCTTTTCATGACTTTTTAGGGCTTTTTCAAAGTTAAACCATTGAATTACATACATAAATATATATTGTCACGCCTTTTTTCCGTAGTGGTAGACAGAGTCCACTTCCTTCCACTGGCTAAGGTTCTTACACACATCTTTTGCTTCCTCTATTTTCATCAGGGCTCTCATGCATGCTCGTCGGTTGTTGGTACTCTTGACCTGGCCTTTCTTTAAAACAATGTTGATCTGATCGAAATATGTTCGCCGAGATCGACCTCTACCGACTTTCGTCCATTCACACTCGCCTTATAAATTTGATTCGTCAATCTTCCTTCATCCATCCTTTCTACGTGTCCAAACCATCTAAGCATTCCTTTATTCACATCTTCTTTTACACCACAGCGTTCTCTTATCTCACAATTTTTTAATTTTATTCAGCCGAGTCACTTTGGCTATACTTCTCAAACTACTCATCTTCGCAGCATTAATCCTATTTTCATGCTTCTTCTGCCAAACCCAACATTCACTACCATACATAAGTGTAGGAACCAACACTCCTCTATGCACAGCCAGACGTGCCTTTTTTGACACTTTCTGGCTGTTCATAAAGCTATGCAGTGCCCCATTTATCTGTTTTCCTGGCAACACCCTTCGCTCAATGTCACTATCATACTTTTCATCTCTAGTAAACCCAAGTATACAAACTTATTAACTTGTTCCACTCTTTCTCCCTCAATTAAAACTTCACAGTTTGTCATGATTTCTTCTCTTTCAAAAACAATTACTTTCGTTTTGCTTGCATTTATTTTCATCCCTTTAATTTTAATAATACAAAAATTAATAATAACAAATTAAATACAAAATAATTATTTAAAATATAAAAATAATAATAACAGCAACAAATAATAATCAAATACCTTTTTAAATACACCTTCCAAAAGAATAAAAGATTTGTATAATATGTATTCATGAAAACCAAAAGAATTTAAAGATTTTACAAGGATACATGTTTGACTCAAAAATAAGTTTAATTATAATTAAAGCTTTAAAATTAATATTCATACAGCGAAATACTTATTGACATAGATTTAGAAGTTGATTAGTCAAAATAAGAATAAATTTTATAAGAAAAATAATAAGAATTCAAAACAAAACATTAAAATACAAATGTTAATGGTTCCAAATGTTGAAACTTAAAAATTATAGGGACAGATATGTTGTAAGAAACAAAACGTTATCAATGTTTATTATACAAAAGTAATAATAATACAAATTTACAATTAGACAGAATATTATTTAACTTTGGAATTAATAATACTGAACAACTTATAAAAAGTAAAAACTATGTATAGAATTGATGGAGAAAAAGAGTTTATTATAAAAATGTTCTTGGATTGTCCCAAAGAATGGGCACAAGAAATTATATATTTAATTATAAATATAAAGAATTATTTTCAAATGGAAATGTAGTGGAAGAGAAATATACATAGAATTAAGGAAAATTAAGATATTAAAAAAGTTAATGCATATTCAGTTCGATATAAATGTAAAGTACAAGAAACAAGAACAATTATGTAAAAGATTATAAAAAGAAGTACAATTAAATATGTAAACCCTATAATTGTAGAAGTTAAAAACGAAGGAAAATTCTCGGGAAAATTACATTTGTGTTTAGATAAAGAAAATATTGAATAATTCTCTGGACACAATATGAAACAACTACGTCATAGAAGCTATTTTAATTGAAAATTAAGAACTTTAACATTATTTTATTTATTTACAAAATCCAACTTATAACACAATTCTAAATACTTTCATTGAATAAGGATAATAGAGATATTTTTTTTCAACAGTTTATTTATACAAATTTTATTATAAAATTTGTATTTCCATTTTTCTTTTACAAGAGAAAGTGAAAATATAAATTTGGGAATTTGTCATGAAAAGGGACATTTCAAAAAGAGAGTAGTTTTTAAAAACATAATCCTTTTAAAAGGAATTCTAAGTTATATGACTGACATAGTATTCAAGTTGGTTTATTTCTAACTTTTAAAAAGGAAATATGGAAATGGAGATATTAACTCGTTTAATTTGTATCTGTATGTAACATGTAAATAGTATAATAAGAGAATTATTTATTCTTAAAAGAATTATATAAGTTTTAGGTAAGTTTATATTTTTAAGTATACTTAAAACCAGATTGTCAAAAGGTAATTTTGTAACAAGAATTTCTTGGTTGCTTAAAAAATATAATATAAATTATTATAAAGATAGTTAAAAATTCAGAAAAAAGATAGTTTTAACATACCCTGCAGTATATTTTGTCACTAATTAATTGGCAATACAGAAAAACATTAAAAAAATTAGTAACTTTTAAAGAATTTTCATTACCAACTAAAATTTAATGATATTTAACTCACAAAATTTGTAAAATCTACAATAAAGATCACTACTATAAGCTTATATAATTGCTATTTAATTTTGATTTATAATGATTAATTTATTATTGTTAACTTACCTTTTCTTATAATAATATATTCATTAGTTTTATTACTAAATTTGCAAAATTCTAATTGGCTAACATTGTTTTTTACTGTCAAGAAGTCAGCTTACTTTGATATTATAGTACAGAGTTGATCCCGAGATCGAGGTCAGTTGTTTTTTGTCGATCTGTGAAGAAGTAAATGAATTGTTTTCTTTGGTCCATTTTAAAAAAGGTACTTCAAATTTGAAATAGTTTGTTTGATGTGAAAATATTCTTTGTAAGGAGCCGTTCTGTAAATCTTTTAGGTCCAGTTTTGTTAATGTATTAGCAAATAAGCTTATAATCCTGGAATTTAAAAAAAATTATTGTTATATTAATTTTATCTACTTAAAGGGGCAGTAGCCATTTTGAATTTTATAAAAAGTTTTTTCTTTTAACTGAAGTATAACAAAACTCAGTGCATTTAAAGAAAGTGAATAATAGTTAAAAAAAGAAGGACTTACCAAATTTACATCAATTTACAGGACGAAAAAGTAAATTTTTTCTTCAAATTGTAAAAAGGTAATTATTTTTCAATAAAATCTAGCGTGCCCTGTGAACCACAACCAACTATAAAGAATTCACTTTTGACGTTGAATTTGACAAAGTTTCTTTTTTAACACGTTGCCAAGTTTTCGAATATTGACTTTTAAATTAACGTACAATTAATTATTGTTTTAAAATTTATTTTTGTTGTTAATGTATTTATAATTTAAAAAATTATTTTGTTTGAATGAGAGAATGAAAGTTTTACTTTAGTTATAAGATTATTTTAAAAAGTTTGTATTGTGGGTTGTCTACTTTTTTATTCTTTGTTCTTGTTCTAAAAAACTAATAATAATAAACGAGTTAATATTTTTAAAAAACATATTTCCATATATTAGCTAGAACCGACTACTGGAATTAAGAAAGTCTATGCTTTTAACCTTAATTTATTTAATAATCAGACGTAATAATTAATATAATAAATTAACTAATTAATAATTAAAGATTAGACTAAATATATATATATATATATATATATAATAATACAGAATTTAAAAAAATAAATTTAAACATTTTTAAAACAAGACTTTCAAACTGCTATAAACCAAATCATTACATTTTTATGATATAATATTTAAAAAGGTTGTAGTAATCTCAACCGTCTAAGATACTTCTGTTTTATTATCACGATAAAGTTACTCTTTGATAAAGTTTTTTTAAAGCTTTTACAGGCTAAATAAATGATACTTTAAAAATAACTTTTAATTTTTCAGGGTTGTACTAAGAATGAGATGTTTATGAATTTTGTTGAACCAACAATAAAAAGTTCATATTTTAAAGTAGGTACTTGTAAAATTAATATTTAAAATTTTGGGAGATATGGCTGTTATCCTGCAATATCTATTTCCGACCATCCTCGGCCATGGTACCTTCATGGAAGTTTATGCAAAACTAGCAAAACTAGGCAGACGGTTGTCAGTAAAATGAATGGGGCTAAAATTTGCTTCGTATTCAAATATCTATGTAGGTATACGAATTTTTGTGATTATCGGTTGATATGTATACAAGTTGAAGCGTTACAGCACCAACTAGTGGGGAGTTAAAGTTATATGAATTGTATAAAAACCTTGTTGGTCAAAACGGTGTTGGAGTTTATCGAAACAAATCCCTCTCTAGTCGTTTACTTCATACCCTGAAGTGTCGTGACCTTATGTTTGTCGTTCACGTTATGGTGTATGTAATTCCTTTCCATTTATCTCTATCTGGAACGCATCTAGTGCTTTCTTGTAGTGGTTTCCCTGTGATATACTTCACTTGGTTAAACCAAAATATTTGAGAATTCTTCGTTTTACTATGGTTGACAGTCAATCTTTAACTTTTAGCTCTTCCAATATTGACAAACAACAAATACCCTAGCCAAATTTACAAAAAACAATAAAACCAAAACTAAAAAAAAAAATCGGGAATATATCAATTAAAATGTAGTACTTGTCAAAAAAGATATGTAGGACAAACGGAAAGGGCTTTTATCAAACGTATAAAAGAACATATTGACTGTTACAGATTAAAAACTAATAATTCATATTATGCAAAACATTTATTAAAAGAATCTCATAAATTTGATCTAGATTTTAAAATTTTACATATCGAGAACCAAGGTATCAAATTAAATAATTTAGAAATTTTAGAGATTAACAAACTTATTACTTGATGAACAATTGGACTTTGTGAGGTCCCCGTTATTAAACATATATAGCGATTAGGTTATTGTCGGGAAAAATAAGCCATTGTTATGTTTATTGCACTGTATATGATTAAAATCCTTATTGTTTACTTATCTTTATTAAGAAATAGTTTTAAATTTTTTTAGTTTAATTTATACTTCTGAAAAAGGCACAGTGTGTTGAAACAATAGTTAAGTTTTAATATATTATTTTGTGGAAATTTAAAACAGTGTTTCATGTTATAGTGAAAAATGAGAATTTTTTCCAATTAACCAATTAATTTATTTTTGTCTAAGTTGTATTTGTTTCCTTTTTTTTGTTAATGTGTTTTTTCCAACACAGAGTTTGGTCTAGGTGTAATCATAGGTATTTTTCATTATACCTACCAGAAAACACTATATTTACATAACTATAACTATAACTGTCGTCATAGATCCAAATGAGTTAGAGCAACGTTAACACAATATTATAGTAATTTAGAAGATGCTGCTTTACTAGACAGAGTTTTCACAACTCGTTCCGTATTAATTTTATTAAAATTGATTAACGTTTACTTTTGTTGGGGTTTTCTAAAAACTCAGTATGTATTTATTCTTCTTCTTTAAATGCCTATTCTTTCCGAACATTGGTGATCATCCTGGATTTGATGACTTTGTTCACGGCTGCTTTAAATAGTTCGGTAGTAGTTTTTAAGAACTATGTTCTTAAGTTTTTAAGCCATGATATTCTCCTTCTTTCTGGCGGTCTTCTGCCATAAACTTTCCCTTGGAGAACGGATTTAAAATGGTAATATTTGCTTTTGTTCCTCATAATATGTCCAAGGTACTCTCTTGATGGTGTTCATTACTTCCAAGTCCTTCTTCATTCTCTCCATCACTGCCTTGTTGATCACTCTGTCCACCCATAAAATACTTGGCATTCTCCTATAAAGCCACAATTAGAAGGCTTCGAGTCTTCTTTGTGTTGCTTCGGTTAATGTCCATGACTCCATCCCATAGAAAATAATCGAGAAAATTTAGCATCGGGAGAGTCTGATTTTGATGTCGATGTTGAGGTTGTGACTTTTTAACAGTTTAGCCATTTGGTTAAAGGCGGCCCTTGCTTTCTCTATTCTACACCTAATCTCCAGTGAGTGGTCCCAATTATTATTGATCATGGTTCCCAGATAGGTGAACTGTGTTACTCTGTCTATTGGTGTGTTGTTGATCGTTTAGCCGTATCTTTCACCAGTTTCTCCACTAATTACCACAAATTTGGTTTTACTAATGTTAATTTCTAAGCCATAGTTACTGCTGACGTCTTTTATTTTGTTCATTAGTTCTTGTAAGTTGTTCATGTTGTCATTGAAAACCACATTATCATCTGCGTACCTCCGAATAGAGATTAAATATGAGTGGTGACAGAATCTTTACTGACTTGGTTTGCTCTTCCATATTAATTTTAATAGTAGCTGATTGATTCCAGTAAAGGTTTCGTATGATCCTTAGATCTTTATCAGCCATCCCTGTATTCATTAAACCACTAAAAAATAAAATCATAAATACCCCTTAATCCTTCTTCCCATTAAATTCAAAAGTACTATTATTTTTACGATTTTTATTGAAAGAACTCGGGGCTCTTTCAACTACTTACTTCCAAAGAAAATATCATTAGAGCACTAACAGAAATAGACTCCGGCACTTAACTAACGATTTCACCACACAAGTAAATAAACATTAAATCCAACAAATATTTAAAAAGACCGTAATGTTCGCGATGGGTGGAATATGAGTTATTCCTCTTTTTTATAAACGTAGGTTAATAAGAGGAAATGTAGTAAATTGATTTAGATTTAAGATGAAATAATTCAGAATAAAAAAAGTTTAAAACGTTAAATTAGATGATGCCCACTTATTTTTAAACACGTCTTAAAATACCTAATCTCAATACAGAGATACTTCTTAAACATGCTTTTAAAAAATGATATTGTTTAATAATTTTTTAAAATAAAATTTAACGACAAATATGATTTAAAAATGAATTTTCTCTTTTAATACTTTCCAGAGTAGAAGCGCGTTTTTTCGCTTTGTCCCATACGGAAATACAAAAAGAATCCCATTGCGTCGTTTGTGCTTTTTTTTATACAGTGCTTCGAATTGTAAATCAAGGGGAAGGTTTAAAAATGTTATTCTGCTGTTTACGAGTGGTACCACCTTAACATCCCCCCACCGCTTCTTTAAAATGTCAAATGACAACCCCTACCTTATATCAAATGAAAATTCGAGAAAAATGCAAATCAGCCAAATAAACAACAATTTATTTTGCTGATAACAAATTGTGTGAAATGACATGAGACCATATCAGAGTTCTCTGAAAAAACTGATTTTGGAAGCTTATTCCATTCCGAAGCAGCCCTATAAAAGAGAGATTCTTGATGGAGATTGGTCCTTGTAGTGTCAATCTTGAGAGTAAATGGGTGAGACTGATCAGCGTGCCGAGTTCTTCGGCCGAATGTGGCTAGTGGTGATATCCTTCTCCTCTCAAGTGCCGTCTCTGTAAAGGTTGGCGACCACTATGGCAAATTCTTCTTTATGTTGGGCTTAATAGATCAGGGTATTACCATCCATGTTTTTCCAGTCTCTTATCTTCTTAGCAAGGACTTTTTATTTCTCCCTATGCCTCATTTACTTTCAATTTTTCCTTTCAGTATTACTTGTAGTTGTTCATACTCCTTGTGCCGCATTAGATATCCCAGATAGGCTGTTTTTCTTATCTTCATGATATAAAACTTCTGCATTTGTTGTTCTGGTGGTCCAAGCTATACGGAGCATTCGCCTGTATATCCACATTTCAAAGGCGTCCAATATCCGGAGTTCTTCCTGCTTCACCATCCATGTCTCACAGCCGTATAAGAGTAGAGACCACACATAGCACTTTAATGTTTTTAGTCTCACCTCGAGGAATAAACCTGGATTACACAGTATATTTCGCATTTTCAGAAAACCTGCCCTGGCTATTTCTATTCTTCTTTTAATCCCTTTAGCTTGGTTCAGCTAATGGTTTATTTCCCTGTCCAGGTATATGTAGCTGTGAAAATTCTGGAGCGTAACGCCGGTGATTACGATGTTTACATCGATGTTTCGATCGAAAACCATGGTCTTAGTCTTTACCGCATTCACCTCTAATCCCATTCTTAAACTTTCTTCCGTTAGAGTTTTCATCAATGCCTGCGGTTGTTCTTCGGATTCTTTCATGAGTACAGTGTCGTCTGCGTACCTTATGTTGTTGATCATGATATCGTTTATTTTTGCTCCTTCTGGTCGGTCTTCCAACGATTGTTCTATATACTCCGCATATACATTGAATAGTAAGGGGGATAGAATATGAAATGAAATCTCACTGGCATAAAGTGCCAGGACAAAGGCAAGCGAAAAGGCTATTAAGTCTTTCGCCAAGGAAAGCAAAACAGCTTCTCGAGTTGGACGAGAAAGACTTAAAACTGGTGACGGGACTCCTCAATGGACATTGCCCTCTAAGGTACCACCTGAAAAAGATGGGCAAAACAGAGAGCGATAGTTGCCGCTACCGCGAGAACTTCGCTGAAACTGCAGAACATTTGCTTTGCGAATGCTTTTCTTTCTAAAGCCCATCGATATTAGAAACTTAGCCCCCAGGAAACTGATAAACTTTACTCGAAGTCTCGGAATCCCGGGCCTCGAATAGATTAAGGGTTATGTACAAAAGATCTGATAGGTAGAAGTGCTTGAGAGGCAGCATGGCCTTCACGTCCCACCCTACAGTCTACAATCTACAAGGGGGATAGAAGGCAAACTTGGCGAACTTCCCTTTCGATATTAATATAAGATGTATTGCCATTTGTTGTTCGAATGCCTTCCCGGTAAATCCAGTATATGTTGCGAATTATCATTATGTCTTTGCTGTCTAGTTCTATGTCCTGCAAAATATGTATTAACTTCTCGCGTTGAATGCGGTCGAAGGTCTTTTTGTAGTCTACAAAGCAGATGAATAGTGGTATAGTAATATGTAGTATATGATAAGTATATAATAAATATATGTAGAGTAATGTCTGGTCTACAACTCTTCTTCTATGTTCTAGTGGGTGAAGGGTATCTGTGAGAATTGAGCTGTTTATCAACTGAATGGCCCTTTTCTAAATGGAATCTAGAAAACGAAGAGAATTCCATGGTGCACGCGGTTGTTTAAAATCTGCTTCCCTGCTTCACGTCAGCTTAGCAAGCTTTGTCTTGCGCCCGGCCTAACGCATGTATATTTAATTTTTGTTCAACAAACCTCGCTCTACGCCACTGCGTCTAACAGCGAATAATTTCCAGAGCCAAATCCATTCACAATAAACGCAAGTGGAGCCGCGCACACAAATTACCCGGTAATGCAGCATAATTCGTAATTAATTTTTTGTTGAACTATCAACATTAATTCCGCGGTATGCATACCTGTCGGCCATCGGGCAGTATTTCATAATAATAGGAGTAAACTCAGACTGTTTACAAACTGCGTACTTATTTTAATTGGACGCACATGTGCCATTAATGTTTCCGAATAGACTTTTTACTCATTTCTAGCAGTATAAACATTTTGGAACGGTGCGACATTCTTGACACACTCTGTGTTCTTGATTCGACATGTTGCTATTCTTAGTTTCGCATGCAGCGAATTCGAATATTTTCAAGAGTTATACATTTAACTTTTAACCGTTTTTTTTTATTACTAATAACTCTAATAAAAATGAGAACACGCCCAACTTTATGGTATCATAAAGATTTTTTGTGTTTACGTGAAATAAAGTGTAAAATTTTTTTTAACGAATTCATCGTCATCGAATCTGTTGAGCACCTTTGTGCTGCAACCCTCTTTTTTGAAAGAGAAATAAAAGGAGCAATGCAGACGGCAGCTCTTCGTCGGTAGGCACTATGGGTCCGTTTAAAAACAGAATTATATCATTGTACAGTAACTGAATGGTCATAAAAATTAAGAGAGGGTGCCACTGCATTTTTTTAAAATGTCAAAGAGTACTTACTTGGAAAGTTAAGCAACCAAATAATGACTATTTAGATGTTATACCCATAACTATAAGAGACTTTACCATAAGATGTTGTTAAGTTGATGAGTGTTAATCAATGAATAAATAAAACATTAATAATACACAAACATTTAATAGGACATAATTTTCAATGGTTCAAACAGTTCCCAAAAATAATATTAATATTCTAATAATATTCAATATTAAATACCTCCTGTATACAAGGTTAGACTAGACTAGATAGGTTCCCAACATTCCAGTACTACAGTACCATGCATAACGGAGGTATCTTTGTTCGTCGCTGGTTAGGTACTCCAAAAGCTAATTTGGCTACACTGATAAATCAGCAAATTAAATAGTTGACAGCTGGCAGTTGAAATATCATTGAACAGCTGACAATGAGTTTAAACGAAAATGTAAGAACAACAAAACATTTGATTTATAATAGCCACAGTAAACCCAACAAACAAAATAACGACAATAATTTGAAGACACTCTTTATAAATCTACTTAATAATCAGAACACAGACTTACTTATGATGTACCCACAAAAACTCAGATAAAAACAACATCGGATACCAAAGTGAGTTGAATATTATTTTATTGAAATAATTACTAGTTACCTCCAGTTTTTTCAGATCGAAATTTGTGAAAGGTAACACAATTTACACTTATCACAGTGAACAGAAATACCAGCTTCAACACATAAAACTATTCTGCAGTTTCAGTACGATCAAGTCGAAAATAAAAAAGTTATGAATTATTCTGAAAGTGCATGACAAAACTCATTTCCTAATATTTTTGTAGTGAACTTGTAAAATCTGAATTAATAAAATAAAAGTGTTTGTGAAATTGTATTATTTATATTATTATATTAGTATGCAATGTTGATAAGTTTCTAATTGAACCTAGACAACCAACTATACAACCTTATGGATCATTGATAGTGGTTATCACAGGGTGGAGTCTATATTGTTTTACTAAAAATGAACATGATAAAGTAACGAAAATTTACATGCTACAGCGCAAACAACAGAGTGGCTTTGTAAAGTTCTTCCAACGTCAATATAAAAATATATAAATATCAATTTTATTTTTAAATCAGATATACTTTCAAAAATTATTTAATTATTTATTGAACGACATCGTGAGTGTCGAACCACGTTTCATATAAATAAACTATATTTCTATTACTTTCTCTATAACTTAAGATCTGTCTTAAATAAATTTGACGAAGTACCACAATACGAGGTGATTCCTTAATGCACATTCGACTATCTAACTTCTTATACTTAAAACCACATTATATTAAAATTTGTCGAAGTGTTTTTAATAATTTATATCTAAAATCGATAAAATCTTGCAATTTGTTAAATATAATTTTTAATGTTGGGACTTGATTTTCTTTGTACGTATTGTAAACCGTTTGTCGAATCACATCTTTAGATGCATCATCTATCCGACGTTTTTTAGTTTAAAATAATTTTTTAACATTTTTATTTGTATAATTATAAAATGTACAAGTGAAACTAAGCGCGCAAACATTACTTAAAAAACAACGTTCAGTTTTTAGAGTTTTGCTTCGCGACAGGAGTACGCGTCACAGCAAAAAAACGAGTTGTATTTGTGCCGCTTAGCTTCTTCATTATGTATACTAGAAATTAAACTACAAAACTTTTACAGAGTCATTAACCTTTTGTCGAAACAAATACGGAATAATGTCTCTGATTGTTTATTTTATCAAGACCGCCTTAAAATTTGATTTGCTTTGATAAAACCGTGTTATTTCTTTTTAACGAAATCTTTACATAGTTTTTTATATTTTGGTTCCCACGAATGGGGCACTGCATAGCTTTATGAACAGCCAGAAAGTGTCAAAAAAGGCACGTCTGGCGGTGCATAGAGGTGTGTTGGTTCCTACACTTATGTATGGTATTGAATGTATTGAAGTAAAGAATAGTGAGATAAGAGAACGCTGTGGTGTAAAAGAAGATGTGGTTACAAAGATAGATAGAGGAATGCTTACATGGTTTGGACACGTAGAAAGGAAGATTGACGAAACAAATTTATAAGGCAAGTGTGAATGGACAAGTCGGTAGAGGTCGACCTCGGAGAACATATCTCGATCAGATCAACATTGTTTTAAAGAAAGGCCAGGTCAAGAGTACCAACAACCGAAAGCATGTGTGAGAGCACTGATGAAAGTAGATAAAGCAAAAGATGTGTGTAAGAACCGTAGCAAGTGGAAGGAAGTGGTCTCTGTCTACCCCTATGGGAAAAAAACGTGACTTTAAGTATGGTTCCCACGAAAAGAGATATCCAGTAATGTTTAAAAAACATTCTGAGAACCAAGAGAAACATTTCCCGAGGCATGTTTAAAAAGCCTTGCTGTTCGTTGGACAAACGAGTCTTTGGAAAGAGATGTTCTGCAGGTCTCCAAAGTTACCACGAAGGGGTGTGAAGTCTGAACTTGACAAGTTAATCTCGAAGAAACAGCTTAAAGAGGAACGATTGTTTTATAGAGAAAGCAAAAGATGTGTGTAAGAACCGTAGCGGAAGTGGAAGGAAGTGGTCTCTGCCCACCCCTATGGGAAAAAGGCGTGACTTTATGTATGGTTCCCACGAAAAGAGATATCCTTCTTCTTCTTCTTCTTCTTCTTCCTTTTATAGACTAGGACTTAGTCCTGTTGCCTGTTCTAATCTTCCATGGAGGACGATTTCCAACTTTCAAACCACCTTTTTGGTGGTCTCCCTCGTGGTCGCTTTCCGGCTGGTCTTTCATTCTTACATATTTTGGCTAGCCTATTCTCGTCCATTAGTTGAACATGGTCATGCCATCCTTTCTTTCTCTTCTTCATCCATTTTACTACGTCTTCGATCTTACATTTTTTTCTGATTTCTGCGTTTCTCTTTCTGTCTCGTAGTGTTACTCCTGCAATTGACCGCAATATTCTCATCTCTGTTACTCGCATTTTGTGTTTGGTGGCTTTGGTTTCAGTTTGCGTTTCATTTGCATAGGTTAATATCGGTCTTATCATTGCCTTATAAATTCTTGTTTTATTTTCGATGTTCATGAATCTGTTTCTCCAAACCATTGTTCTCAATGCTCCCGCCACCTGTACTGCTTTTGTGGTCTGTGTTTGTGTTTCCATTTTTAGATCCCGGTTACTAGATATGTTTACTCCTAGATAGTTGAAGCTCATTATTTGTTCAATGATCTTTCCTTCTATTTCCAGCTTGCATCTTGTTGGTTCCCTTGAGATATCCAGTAATGTTTAAAAAACATCCTGAGAACCAAGAGAAAAAAGTAGGAATTTCTGGAGGTTGTATGCCTCGGGAAACACTTCCCTGGGCAATGTGTTTCAAAGCCTTGCTGTTCGTTGGATAAACGAGTCTTTGGAAAGAGATGTTCTGCAGATCTCCAAAGTAACCACGAAGGGGTGTGAAGTCTGAACTTGACGCTGAAGTTAATCTCAAAGAAACTGCTAAAGGAGGAACGATTGTTGTATAGAGAAAGCAAAAGATGTGTGCAAGAACCGTAGCAAGTGGAAGGAAGTGATCTCTGCCTACCTCAACGGGAAAAAGGCGTGACTGTATGTATGTAAATCACATATTCATTTTTTTCGTTAAAATGAACTCATTACAAAATCGGAGTATGAACAGTTATTTTCTAATTTTAGCTTTTAACGTCAGCAATTGGATGTGGAAAATTTATTTTTTTTAAATACGTTTGCGTTTATGCATTTTGTACTTTTTACTGATCCACTGTTTTCAATAAAAAGAGAATAAAAATTAAATACCGATTAAAAATAGACGGCCGGCGCCGGCGTAACGAACACGAAAAACAGAGCGAGAGATTTCGGTCGTAGCCAAAATAAAAGAAATTTAAACCATTTCATTGAAGGTACTTTTCAATGATACTCAAATTGAAAATAATAAATGGTGATTTTATTGCTTCAAATGTAAAAGAATGAGGGGAAATTTTAACGATTTAACGGTTAAACTGCCTCGTTTGTCGCATTTAACATTAACAACAAGAAGCGTATCGACAATTAACCAACGCATACAAATCTAACTTAAAACAGCGGGTTAAACAGTTACGTTAAGTAATAGGTTTATTTTGAAATTAAACAAAAAAACAATAAAAGCAACAAATAATTCTTAAATAGCAGTTATATAATCGTGAAATAATTGATAGACGATGAAGATAAAACACTTAATGATCATAAATTCAAACGGCTAATAAAATGGAACTGTGAATTATATGATTTTTTCTTAACAACAAAATATCAAATTAGTGGACAATTGTTGACGTTAACAACGGTTTCTGCTTTAAAGTCATAACTATTGTTACGATATTTACTTCTTTCTTGGGTTCGGTGATTTTAAACTCTCGATACAGCAACAAAACAATTTTTTTTCCAATACTTTTACACAATAAGTTTTACTTTTATAAATCACATAGATATACACTTAGAAATTCAACTAATTACAACTATTTAAATTTCATAACTTATAAACATACTTGTAAGAGGGCAGACCTATACGAACATGGTATCAACATAAACGGAGAGAAGCTTGGTCATTTAATATTTGCAGACGACATCGTCCTCATAGCCGATCGTATGGATGATGCAATAGCAATGTTGGAAAAACTCTATCATTTTTCCTTCGAGGTCGGGCTGAGAATCAACATGACCAAGACACAAATAATGACGAACCTGGTGCTAAACCGTAATGTTTCTATTGCTGGAAAGAATATCAAGCAGACTGTGTCATATAAATATATGGGACACGAAATTAGACTAGGCAGGGATAACCAAACATGTCAGCTCCCCCGTCGAATAGGATCAACCTGGGCAGCCTTTGGAAAATTAAATTACATATTTAAATCGCACTTGCCAGTATGCCTCGAAAGGAAAACCTTTAATCAATGTGTGCTGCCCGTTCTTACTTATGGCGCGGAAACATTGACACTTACAAGAAAGGTCGTAGACAAAATCCGGGTAACACAGAGGGCTATGGAGCGCCGGATGTTGGGCGTCTCTCTTAGAGACCGGATCCTAAACGAAGAAATACGTCATAGAACAGGGACAACCGATGGACAAGACGTATCGTCGAGTGGAGGCGAAGGCAAGAAACGTTCCGCAGTAGAGGCCGTCCACCTACCAGATGGACTGACGACCTGAAACGTGTTAGTAGCAATTGGATGCAGGACGCACAGAATAGGGACAGATGGAAAAGACTGAGGGAGACCTATGTCCAGCAGTGGACGCGGATGGGTTGACGATAATGAAACACTTTTAAAAACTCTCCTTTTCACGACCAATGCTCTTTTTATATTTCTCAATCATAATTCCAGACTATTTCGCGAAAGCGATAGAACCAGAGAATTTATTAGACCGAGGCGGAAGCCGACAAAGGGCTCATTAATATGCACCCTCGTTTTGGTCGATGCTCGGATTAAAGGGGCGGAATGTAACACTATCAACGACAAAAAAGGAGTTACCTAGAAAAATATTAGTGTGATAGGGTGGGTTAAAAAAACGAAATTTTGTTTCTTTAGTTACCATAAAAATATAGTCCAAGATGACGAAAAGAAAATTGTGGTAAAATTTGAGCTCTTAATTTTAATATTTAGAGGTCGCTCATCGTGATTTTAGATTTCCCATTGTAACACGGGAAAAATTGTTTTTTTTTTTAATCAGAATTTTATTGCGCTCAAACGAATTATCGGCCAGTGGAATTAAATACATATACTTGTAGGGAATTTTTAAAGGAATGATGAATTTTTTAAAATAAGTACTTGGATAAATAAAAAAATGCGAATTTTTTCAAAAATTAAGTAGATCTAGAAAAAAATTATTTTTCCAACGATAATTGATATTTCGTACAAATTTTATTGTTTTACTAAAAAACACTCGAAAAAAATTCACGGTAAATATATTTTATGTTGAAAGATAATCCTAAAAATAGAAAAACCAATCTCAAAGTTTATGTTTGTTTGCAAGCAAGCACTTTGTGAAAAATGGTAAGTTTAATATTATTGTCCAATGAATTATCATTTTATTTGTGATTATTCATAGGGACTTCAACAACACAGAGAAAGCGTTTGCAACAAAAATTCCAGTGACAACAGAACGAAAAAACTTCGAGAACAAATCAAAATTGATACCTGGACAAACATCTGATCTTTACTGGCATTTAACAAGAATCCAGCGACAAGAAAACTGAAACGTCGAAAACAAACCTTAAAACCAGCTTCAATCCATTAGTTTAACACATAAGATGAACTCAAATCTCTGAGATAACTAAAATGTCCTTCAATAAAAACTTTGGTTTTACAAGTGATCAAATGACAGAATATTTGTTGTTCACACCTCGATCCGATATTTTGTTATTTACAGCGCCATCTCGCGTTACGTGATTTTTTCCTTTAGCGCGTTCTAAAAATAAACAGCGCCACCAACTGATTTTTTTAGTACCTAAACTATAACACTAAATAATATCTAACCAAATTTTTATTCTTTTGAACCTTGTTATTCGTTATTGTTGTGATGTCTGTATGACATTATTATTTGCCTTGTTAGTTCTTAGGCTATAAAGATCTCTGAATGAGAATAACTTTTTTTTTAACATCCGATTTAAATAAAATATTCTTATATTCTTCTCCCAGTCAAGCTCTATCTACCCGTAAAACCGCATTAAAATCCGTTTAGTAATTTTAGAGATATCCCCGGACAAACAGACAGAAATTAAAAAAAGCGTGTTTAAGTTTTGGTAACGTGGGAATAATCAGCTTAAAAAATTGATTTATTTTGAAATTATATAGATATACACTTATTATATAGATAGACACTTCAATTTTATTTATATCTATATAAGAGCAAAAAAAATACTTTTAGGCAAAATTAAAACTTCAAAGGCGGAAATTAACTTGAGAAATATTGCTTAGTGCGTTAGCTACAAAAAAAAATTTATATTTAAAATATTCTTTGACATATCTGAAAAGTTTGGTGTTAAAATTAATCGTCAAGACAAAAACCGAATTGACAAATTCTTCTTCTTCACGATAAAGAGCATTCTCACATAACTTAAAATAACATAAAAGCACAGAAACTCGTATATCATCCTACCTACGGTTTTTGTCTGTTTGCAAAGATCAAGAAAAGGAATGCGTAGTCACTTCTTTTAGTAACCGAAAATAGCTCTTCATTCCTCTTAAAATCAAAATTATTAATACCAATTCTGTAATAAGTTATACATTTAAACAAATACAAAAGTGTATTGATCTTGGGAAAAAAAAATTTAAAGAGCAATTAAAGAGTCAATCTATTGTTTAATTTTATTAATGTTGGGGTATATCCATAACGACGCAGAGCACCTTGCACCGCACTTAGCATTGTACCATAGTATGGATCCTAAGCAAAGTTCGATACTCTGATAGCAGGCTAGGTCCGAGTGCGAATGCGAGGCTCGGTGTGCGTAATGGCCAACATTTGCTTCGCACACGTATGCTGTTTATTGGGTAAGTCAGATACAATAAAACAAGACTAAACCATTACCACTAATTATCTCTTTTACACACAGGGTAAAAAATCTGATAAGAAAATAAATAATTTCAAGCTCATGTAAGTTTGAAATCAAATAGTCCATTGAAAAGTTACATTTGGGGTTGCGTTTTTTAAAGGACGCAATTTTATTTTTTTGATGTGTAGGGGGGGTCAGTGTAAAGCTAAAACCAAGTTTGTGGGGTCGCCACCCTTGTCCCGCGGCAGCCATCTTGAAAATAGGGGTTGAAATGGTTTTTACGATATATCTCTTAAACTATTTATTTGATAAAAAAAATTTATTAACATTTTTTGTTGCAAATTAAATTCTCTACAACTTTGGTTCAGTAATTTTTTGTCGTAGAACTATAAATAAAAAAGTTATAAGCGAAAATCTTCAGAAATTCGAGAAAAAAAATTTTATGTATTTTTCGATATAACTTTTTTTTTATAATCATGATGATGAACTGCCGACATTAACACCCTTTCCTTCTCCAGTTCTCCCACTGGTATTTAATTCAGAAAGCCGATCAGATGCTGAGCCGCAGCCTGGTCCATCGAAACGACTGAGGACGGAGTAGTTCTAATTTAGAAAATCACCGTGGATTATGCCTATTGGGGATAACACGTAAAAAAAAACGCGCCTCTAGACTCTACCTCGTGGTTGGTGGGGAAAAGAGTCAATAATTAATTATTAATAATATTGCAAAATTTGTAATTAAAAAAGTTATAATAACAAAATAAAAAATAAAAACAATAACTGATGACATATTACATACACACGTATAATATAGGTATAGTTAAGAATATTGAAAAATAGTACTCACTTCGGAGCGCTGTAAAACCTTAGCTATTGACTTAATGAAAAAATGATGCAAATAAAAGTTGTTCCTCCAAAAACGATCTACAAAAAAGATCGGATATCATATTTTCGTAAAATGATAAAAAAAAAAGTTATATCGAAAAATATAAATTTTTTCTCGAATCTCTAAAGATTTTCGCTTATAACTTTTTTATTTATAGTTCTACGACAAAAAATTACTGGACCAAAGTTGTAGAGAATTTAGCTTGCAACAAAAAATGTTAATACATTTTTTTTATCAAATAAATAGTTTAAGAGATATATCGTAAAATCAATTTCAACCCCTATTTTCAAGATGGCGGCCCCACAAACTTGGTTTTAGCTTTACACTGACCCCCCCTACACATCAAAAAAATAAAATTGCGTCCTCTAAAAAACGCAAGGTAAAGCCTAAAAAATGTAACATTTCAATGGACTAAAAGTAATTATTACCGATAAAGAAGGCGATTGTTTCGATACGTTTAAACGGAAGCAAGTCGATGATGAAAGATAAACGAAACATTTATAAGTGAATGGTGTTAAAATTCGTAACTGGAGTGCGATGACTCTTTCGTAGATAAAAATAATAGATACTACAGTTTGTCGTATCTGCTCGACTACAAATAGGAGATAAGAAAGAGGGTGACGAAAAATAACGCAATGGGACGTAGAGAAGGTAAATTAAAAGAAAAAGGAAAAATAATAAAGTGTAACAGTTAAGTGAAATATATACATGAAAATGGAAATGTTAAACGTTTGGATAAAAAAGAAATGAAAGTACAAAGTTATTTAGCATTATAAGATTTTTTTATAACCAATATAACTGGGGCAAATATACAATATTAAAGGCAATATTTATTATTTATAGGTAAATAAAGAGAGTAATCTTAAAGGAAATTCTCCAAGTTAAAACATGCGAGCAAACATAGTACAAAAAATATATTGGACAACAAGAGAAGGCACAAGGAATGACAGTTCTTCAAAATAAATTTCATGTAGTGAACTATGTAAAAATGGGCCTTTCACTTTTTTTTTTTTATGTTCTGGTTCCCACGAAAAGGGATATCCTGTAATGTTCAGAGAACATCGTGGGAACCAAGGGAAAGAAGGTAGGAGTTGGTGTTCTTCTTAAATTTCTGGAGGTTGTATGCCTCGGGAAACACCTCCCTAGGCAATGAGTTCCAAAGCCTCGCAATTCGTTGGATGAATGAGTCTTTGGAAAGTGATGTTCTGCAGGTATCCAAAGTGACCACGAAGGGGTGTGAAGACTGAACTTGACGGGTTAATCTCGAAGAGACTGCCAAAGGAGGAACGATTGTTGATATTTCAGAAGAGCATCGCCCATGAAAATATCTATAAAATAGAGACAAATCGCCAACTTTTCTACGGTGTTCCAGACAAGTGAGCGAGTTTGTAAGCGAGGCATCACCGACGAGACGAATTGCCCTTTTTTGGACAGAATCCAGTAGCTTCAGGATATGTTTAGGTGCTGCACTCCAAATATGGGAACAGTACTCCAGTACAGGTCGGATCTGTGCCTTATAGATCATAAGCAGCTGACTGGAGGTAAAATAGCTCTTGGCACGAAACAAAAAACCAAGTTTTTGGGATGCACTTTTGGCAATGGACCTCACGTGATTTTCTCGGGAAAGGTTATTGCTGATAGTAATACCAAGCATCGATATGGATGACTTCAGTGGTATGGTTACTCCTGACAAAGTTATGTTAGGCACAGTGAGATCGGCTTTTCTAGAGAAAAGACATGCTTGTGTTTTGTTTGCATTGAATTCTACCAAGTTATTGGATCCCATTCGAGATATGTTGCTAAGTCCATATTTATATTGTTAACATTTCTTCCTCGTTCATTTCTGGTTTCACGGGCTGATATAGGGGCCCTGGAAGAGAATGCGGTATGGAGGGTACTATCATCGGCAAAGCTGTGTACGGGACATGAAGTTGCTTTCAATAGGTCGTTGATGTGAAGTAAAAATAGTGTTGGTGCTAGAATGGATCCTTGCGGAACACCAGCATTTATGAGTAGAGTGTCAGATGAAACTCCATCGACCACTACATGGAGAGACATGTTTGAGAGAAAACTAGCAAGCAGAGAACACAGCTGAGGGGGCAAGCTATAAGATGGAAGCTTGGCGAGGATTCCCTGGTGCCAAACTCGATCGAACGCCTTGGAGATATCTAATGCCACAGCTAAAGTTTCTCCATACTTTTCAATAGATAGCTGCCATATATGTGAGACGTATGCGAGCAGGTCACCAGTTGATCCTCTGATGGCGGAAGCCATATTGCCTATCATTGATAATTCCTGAGTCTTCCAGATATTTCATGAGCTCGATGTTGATGGCTTTTTCCATGACCTTTGAAATAATAGATAGCAGTGCGATAGGTCTGTAGTTGCTAGGTAGGGTCTTTTTGCCTTTTTTAGGGAGTGGCTGTACTTTTGCAATTTTCCAATTGGACGGAAATACTCCCAAATTGTAAGAGTGGTTGAACAACTTGCAAAGAACAGGTGTTAGTTCGGGGGCACATTTCTTGAGAACAATCGGCGGGATTCCGTAAGATCCACAGGCTTTGTTGGTGTTGAGACCCAGCAAAATCTTTTCTGGGATAGGTCAATAACATATTATTTAAATCATTAAGATCGCAGAAAAAGAGACGGAGAAAACACGCACCTTTGACACCCCTCTTTTTTAGGGTACCTAACGTTTTTTACACTATAAAACGCCACTGGAAACAAAAATCTTTTTTTAAACTTTTTTGTCACCAAGTATTTTTTTGTAAACATCGTAATTTAGAAGATACAGGTTACCCTTCTAAACCACATTTTAAAATTATTGAATTTAAGCTACATTTTTACGTCATTATTATTAAATTATAATTTATAAACATATAAGATATGGTATTTTAATTCAAAAAGTGTTCAACATGACCTCCTCCTTCCTGTTAGGAGAATCCTAGGAATAAATACACTCTCCTCGAAAACAACATGTCAGTATAGTAGCCTCGATTACATTGCGATGCAATGTTTTCACTTGCAATCTGATGCCATTGCATAAATTTGATTGGCGCGCCAACTCTCAATTTTAATATGTGAGTTGGGAAACCGGGAGGTTTTAGTGTATTCAGGAACTCCATCGGATAATGAAAGGCATCATCATCGTTTGTTATCACTGAGTCGACGGATTTATATTGATATTTGACCCCTTCGAAAGTATTTCATTTATGACTGAGGCTTATTCGTTCCTTCGTCCCTTCTTATCGAATGCCTACGTCATACAAAGCACACCCTCCAAGTTTTAGGTCTCTACGATCAGCAGCAGTTGATCCGTCAGTCAGTCAATCAGGACAAAGCATTTTATGTATATAGATAATAATGACGTTTGTAGTTTAAATTCAATATGTTTAAAATATAGTTTAAAAGGGTAACTTTATCTAAATTACATTGGTCATAAACAAATACTAAAACACAAAAAAGTTTAAGAATAGATGTTTGATTTCAGTGGCATTTTATATATTATAGAACGTTACCCTAAAATATAGGTAAGTAAGGTTCAATGTTGGCCTCCAGTCAGGAAGATTTACAACGGATACTGGATGCAGTCATCGAAAAATGTGCAATGGTTGGACTGGGATTAAATGCAAAAAAGACCAAAGTATTAGTAATTAGCAAGCAACCTAATATCATAGCTAACATAACAGTTGTGGGTGAACTATTAAAGCAAGTAAACCAAATAAAATATCTAGGCAGCATAATAGCTAACAGCGCGGATAGTCAAACTGAAGTAAAATCAAGGATTGAGCAGACTCGAGCAGCATTTAAAAACATAAGTAGGGTCTTGTGCTGTAGAGATCTAAAGTTAACTCTAAGAATCCGACTTCTCAGATGTTATGTCTTCTCCACCCTGCTGTACGGTATGGAAGCCTGGACTATAAACAAGTACGAAGAAAGACGACTTGAAGCCTTTGAGATGTGGACTTACAGGAAAATATTAAAAGTTTTATGGACGGAAAAAGTATCCAACTTGGTAATACTTGAACGTCTGAATAAATCCACCGAAATTCTTACCACCATCAAAAGAAGGAAACTGCAATATTTCGGGCATTTTATGAAAGGCGAAAAATACCGATTACTGCAGAACATCATGGAGGAAAAAAAATTATGGTAAAAGAAACCCGGGCCGCAGAAAAGCATCATGGCTTAACAATCTACGTGACTCAACTCAAGCTCTCTGTTCAGACTTGCCGTCGACAGAGTAAGGTTAGCCTTGTTGGTGACCAACGTTCTAGAAGGACATGGTACTTAAGAAGAAGAAGGTTCAATCGACCTATTTTTGACCACAGAATATGGGGTGTAATTTATGACTAATCTTTTCGGGACACCCTGTATATTTACTTACATCATATGTACTGACAAATGGTGAATTTTATTTTGTAGGTAAGATTACAAAAAAAAATTATCACCCAGCTTATATTTTATGATTTATACCCACTTATTTATAATTTTTTTAACGACTATTATTAGGCAAATATGAGTTTTTCGCTTAACAAATATGTTTAATATATTTTTTTTAAAACATAAAATTATACCTACTGTGATATTAATAACTACGAAGAAAGAGCTTGGTAAAAAACGAACTGTTAGCAACCAAGTTCAAACACTATTCAGACTTAAAACACAAAAATACAACCTACTAATTTGTGCAGATCAAAAATAGTAAACTAATAAAGATTTTATAGTTCGTTTTAAAAAAATTTACATAGAAGTTTTGATAATAATTTGTATATTTGCAAATCATATCCCTTAAACAAAACCTTCATTCCAAATTTCAAGTAGTGCTAACATCATACATATTTAATTCTAAAAAAATCATTTTCGTTACAATCGGATGGCGCTACAATGAAATAAGCAATAAGAAAAACATTGTTTACTCAATAGAGTAATGTTTAGTATCCAAACTCTTTTAATTGATTTAATATGATTCTTTTAGATAAATATAAAAACTTCGGGTAATTTTAACATTAGCAGCAAATATTAGCCTCTAAAATATTGCTTCAGTTTCGTAATTATTGTTTCCAGAAACTAAAGAATATCTCTTACTTAAAAAACCGGTAAAGCCGGTACTGGTCCAGTGAACGCAGATTTGGCCTCCTGTTTTGCAAGGGTGACGGCTTTTTCGTTCCCCTCCACCCCCTGGTGCCCAGGTACCCACAGTAGGGTCACCCTGTTGTTCGCACCAAGGTACTCTAAGGATTCGATGCAATTCCATAACAAATTATTAAGAAACAATCTTTTAAATCATACATAAAATAATCATATACAATCAAATTCATTGTTTACAATGGACAGATAATTCACGAACTAATTGTTTTAACAAGCGATGTTGTAAAATATACTCTTTATAACCTTTTATTACGTTTGCAAAATCCATGACAGTTATTAAAATTAATATTTTCATTTTTTAATACTTGGTAACAAAAAACACCCTACAACAAATGAAAGTACTCGGTAACATCTCTGGATACAAACTAAGAGACATAATGTGAAGTGGAAGACATCATCAGATGGGGACGCAAACGTAGAAGGGACTGGTAGAGCCAAGTGGACAGGATGACAGAAGGAAGAATGGCAAAAATCGCTAGAGATAAAAGACCATGGACAAGACGCCCCCCCGGAAGACCTCCAAAGAGATGGATGAACTCATGGAACTCAACATTTCAAAAAAAATAAGTTGGAAAATACAGGTCTCAGGCCTACAATATGAGGAAAAAGAAATAATTGGTAAAATGCTTAAAAACACTTACCAAATTGTTCCTAAAAAGACAATCTAACGTTATAATGTAACTATTTTAAAATCTGTACGTAGGGCACAAGCAAAAATTGTTCGAGAAACATTAAAATTAAGAGCTTGCCACAAAAACCTATTCTAAATTAAACTGATATAAAAAAACAAAATAATAAAAAATTTAAGTTTTTTAAGTACCACTATGTTTAAATTACACAAATATCTGTACATAATTTTATAACCATTGAACATCCTTTAGCAGCTCATGTTCGCTGAATACTGACAGAAACAATGATACCGTTTTATTTTATCGATTAAAATCACAAAAATACATAAAAGAACCACACAAAAATAATAACAAGTATGTATTTAACAATATTTTTTTCTATTGTAGTATCATCCAGACGGTGCACTATTAACGAAATTCAACAATATTTCCTGCAATATTAGTTCTAAATATTGTTAATATAAAGAATATGTGTATCTGTCAACACAAAATGTACTATGTATTATGTTTTAAAAAAAATATCATTTGTCAAAATAATGTATTATTTGTGGTTTCACTAGTGGCTCGGTTTCCACATTTAAAAAAAAAAATAAATCCTGCAATATTTCGTAAAAACATGTATATTACACCCCATTTAAATATTTGCCCTCATCATGATTGTGTTTGACGTACGTACACCTTCGTGATATCCGTACTGATGCGGGTATTTAAACCAAGAAAACGCCATTAGCGATCGTCGAACCAAAAATCCAACAAAATAGAAGATGAAAAGTGACACTTAACAACACTTTACACACACAACATTTTCCGTAAGCGCTAAATACTCTTTTCGCGAGCGGCACTATCGCGGAAACCGGTTACGAACAACTGCTGTCACATGTCAAAAATAATAACATTCTTGTTCAGCTGAGCCTTCATTCAATTAAATACGACGAAACAATCTACTCGCTTTGTTTCGCGTAGTGTGCTCATCTGGTTACGTTTCTAAACGAGTAGGGGAAAGCGGATAAATATAGACGGTGAAAATAAACAAGCAATTTAATGCGGTTGTTAATAATAAGTAACATTACTTGCACATTTTATTGGAATTTTTGCAATTGTAACGGGCAGATTACATTACGTTACTATAGGTCATCTTATTTGGTTATCAGCATCGACAGGCTACCGGCTACACTCAGCTAACTAATGATTTTAAAAGAATAAATAAAGGAAATAAGATTAGGCTCCAGGATTTAATTTTTACATTATAATATATTTAAAAAATAAAATAAATAATAATTTTTCGGGGTGGATAGCGCGGGTTTAGGACGAAAGAAAACAAACTTCTCGCTCTTCTTAAATCTCAAAACTCTTCACTTGTTAACAAAGATTATTCTTGTATATTTGAATCTAATACGTGACTAATATGTGACTAAACTGATTTTGAAATTATGCTTTTTATTTACCTCTTATGTTGCCACGTCTTATTTGTTCTCTAAAGAGTACTCTGCCAGCGGTCTCTCTACTGGCAAATTATGCCCGAGCTCAGCCGTAGAGGGTAGAAGAAAAAAAAATATAAGCCACCGACTTGGACGGTTCAAGCCGGAAACCCCTAGGTATTATAGGCACTAGCAGAGCCACACGATAAACAACTGAGATTATGGTGAACTAAATAAATGAAATTATAGCTAAAATATATTAGATACTTTACTCCTACAATAAATCAAAGTACACAGTTCAATAATAAACTTATAACAAATATAGTCATAATCAACAGCTAACAATAAATCAAAAATCCAAAGTTTACGATTCCATAAAATAACCAAAACAAAGGTAAGAGTAACAAACTTTACCAAGTTACCAAAAAAAACGTATACAAGTCAACTTTTTAATAATACTTAATCAAACGTTCACATAAGGCTGCTAATTTACTCATGTTTTTACCATTTACATAAAGATTTACACTGTTAAAACAATCAAGCCTTTTTTAAAAATATTTTTACAATGGTTGACCTTTAAAATATCAAAGTTGTAGGATATTTACAAATAAGTATGAAGAAAACATTTTTACTTGGACACAAAGAACTATTGAGAAGATTACTTTAATCAAAGATTACCCTTGGCATATTATCCAATGCAATAAATAGTTTTCAACAGTGTACCATATTAATAAATTAAAACAAAACTTAATCGTGGTGTCAAAAACAAATCACGTCGTTTAAATATTCTAAAATAAATCACTTGTAACCTTTGGGTATACGAATTCACTACTCCTGTGGCCGGTTTGATTATGGAACGGCACCTGCTAATTAACGATGGCTTCCCTCAATCAAATCCCGCATGCGGTTATTTTAACTCGACACCAAAATCCAAAATATCAACAACAAAGGTAAGATAGAATGGTCAAGTTAAAAATTAAATGGCTTTTCTTCAAAATCCAATTAAGATGGCCCAAATACAGCCAGATATGAAAGAAAAACCGTAGAGGTTCTGCACACGTCTTAATATCACACCGTCCCAAAAACTCTTCCCACACCACTCCCAAGACTGCCACCAAACGACTGACTACTTCCCAGGCCGGATATCAAGAAAAATGACACGGAACCGCCGTCAACCAACAATATTCGCAAATCTATGTTCCAAACTCAGAATCGCGCACGTCCGTGTTGATAGCCAGCCCCATCCACACATAAATGCAAACCAAACAATAATATAACCGACAACACACAACAATCAAGGCCAAAAACCAAAGCAAAATCTAATAACAAAAACCCCCACTCAATCTCCATCGATTAACGAAAAATGCCACAGCCATTAACAATCGAATCCTATCACTACAAGGTATGCAACACTATTAACAACGAATGATATATTTAAGTTACAACAAAATACGGTACCTGAGGAATACAAAACCATCAGAGACACAATTATAATGGAATTGTAGAAGGGAAAAAATAGGCACGTGACAATGTATAAATAGTAAATTGTTAAACATGAGAATAAGTCTACTGATGATGTCCATAAATTTTAACTATTATAGAGTTTTTTTTCCGTAAGTGTAGCCTTGGGAAGGATCTAAAATAAAGATCGAAACCTCGGCGATTTAAGAAGAGCGAGAAGTTTGTTTTCTTTCGTCCTAAACCCGCTATGTACCCCGAAAAATAACCAGAATAATATGATAAATAATAATAATTATTCAAATAAATGTAGGGCTGTGTGCACGTATCAATACAGGGTGTTTTAAAAAAAGGTGATCCTGTCTCCAGGATAGGTAGAAAACTGAAAAATAATTGGGGTTTGCTTAGTAAAGAAGGGCGTTGAACACACATTTATTACGATTTTGACGAAACTGCTAGAAACATTGTAATGAAATTTTATACGAATATGTTTTAGAAGCTAATACATACTGAATTTTTGTTAAATTTTACAAGAAAGGACAGCCCTTAATCCCAATTTTTTAACATGTATCCGTTTTATCGATGAGGTCTCACTTACGCGACAAAAAATTTTTAATTCACATAATGCATATTAATTAATAACTTTATCATTTACTTTATACCAGCATCGGTTATTACTTCATAATTTTAAAATCAAAATATTCCGTAAAACGGTACACAGTATCGAGTTTTACTAATAGTACCTCTTTGGTGTAAAATTGAATGATGTTAACGTTCGTTTGAAATTTTGATTAACAAATCTAACCTTAAAAAAGTTATGTTTAATACTTCTTGGTACGAACCGTGTAACTAGCGCCCTCTGTAAGAGTCAGATATAAGAACAAATTCATGGGATATGTCACTTTCTAAAACATATTCGCATAAAATTTTATTACAATGTTTCTAGTAGTTTTGGTAAAATCGTAATAAATCTGTATACATTTTTTTTCTTCAACGCCCTTTATCTTGAATACAGATGGCGTTACGAAAATTTTTTACCAAGCAATTATTTTTTAGTTTTCTACCTATCCTAAAGACGGGGTCACCTTTATTTAAAACACCCTGTAGATCCGCGAACTGATCTACCTGTTCACTCCAATTGAATTTAATTGAGAAATCAAGATCACATCAATGAGATTATGTCTGTAGAGTTTTTTTTGTTTGATCATTTTTAGTATCGACTACTTTTCCCTAAAAGAAAGTAGTAGCGTTACAAGCTTCTTCTACTTTTATCAGCGCTTTCATACATTCTCGTCGGCTGCTTTAAGGTCGACCTCTTCTAAATATTAGAACATAAAGTAAGAGATATTAGCCGGAGAAAGAGCACCTAGGTGCGCAATTTAAGGTAATTGATACACTTAAGATCCGATTTGCACTAAAAATCGAGTGATCTGTGATCATGTTCACCCATTCGAGGCTTTAGAAGAAGACACTACGTTTAAAACAACTGGTTAATTCTCCCCTAACGAATGCATGCACATAGAAATGATGTGTATTCAAGTGATACTTGATACAGAGCGACGACGAACACAGAGCTAATTAAAAATAATCAAAGGGACTTTGACATAAAACTTGGTGATCGCCATGCCAACAATAAACGCAGAAAGAATCATGTATTTCGTGAGGCAGCTATGAATGGGAGCCCGAAACGGAGGTGACGGGTTGAGGGTTGCTTTTATATTTACGGCGGCGGCGGTGTATCTCTAAATTAGAAATTAAATTTTTAAAAACTGTGGAAAAATGAAATATACCGTTGGCCGTTTAAAAAATAAATGTAGGTGAAACATTAACGTTAATTAATCCTCGGTGGATAAAACGTGCTTTTATACTAGCATTAATGAAATATTCAATAAAATTAACGTCGTAACGCGCACGATCCACACCGCTTAGGATATTCTCACAGAAACGAAATTCATTTCGTCAGCGTTTCTTCTGCTGTTGGATAACCAATAAACGCGACTAGTTCTAATACTTCTTTAAACAAAATACCTAAAAATTGAAAAGGTCCGTTATTTTGTCATGGATCCCATAATCAGGACATAACCAAACTCTTATAAAATACCCTTGAAGTACATATTTTTCAGTAAAAAAATAATTATCGAAACCGGTTGGCGTGATACATACATACATATAGTCACGCCTTTTTCCCGTAGGGGTAGGTAGAGACCACTTCCTACCACTCGCTACGGTTCTTACACACATCTTTCGCTTCCTCTACTTTCATCAGTGCTCTTTTAAACCACATCTTCTTTTACAACACAGCGTTCTCTTATCTTACTATTCTTTACTTTATTCAACCGAGTCACTTCGGCTTTAGGTACTTCTAATACTACCCATCTCAGCAGCATTAATCCTATTTTCGTGCTTCTTCTGCCAAACCCAACATTCACTATCATACATAAGTGTAGGAACCAACACTCCTCTATGCACAGCCAGACGTGCCTTTTTGACACTTTTTGGCTGCTCATAAAGCTATGCAGTGCCCCAATCATTTGTTTTCCTACCAACACCCTTCGCTCAATGCCACTGTCATAATTTGCATCTCTCATAAACTTTGAACACAAGTACACAAATTCATTTACTTGTTCCATTTTTTCTCCCCTAATCAGAACTTCAGTTTGTCATGCTTTCTTCTCATTCAAAAACCATTACTTTCGTTTTGCTTGCATTTATTTAGAGGAGTGTTGGTTCCTACACTTATGTATGGTAGTGATTGTTGGGTTTGGCACAAGAAGCATAAAAATAGGATTCATGCTGTGGAGATGAGTAGTCTGAGAAGTATAGTCGGAGTGACTCAGTTGGATAAAGTAAAGAATAGTGACATAAAATAACGACGTTGTGTAAAAGAAGATGTGGTTACAAAGATAGATAAAGGAATGCTTAGATGGTTTGGACACGTAGAAAGGATGGATAAAGAAAGATTGACGAAACAAATTTATAAGGCGAGTGTGAATGGACAAGTCGGTAGAGGTCGACCTCGGCGAACACATCTCGATCAGATCTACATTGTTTTGAAGAAAGGCCAGGTCAAGAGTACCAACAACCGACGAGCATGTATGAGAACACGGTGCGAGAGCGATGATTGGGTCATTTTCGTAAATCCACGATTTAATAAAACATAGGCGCCTGTGATAATAATTGTCATTTGCTGTTTTCAAATTAATTGCTTACGAAAGTCGGTGGATTTTACGTGTAAATAAGACCGTGGTGTGAATATTATTGTTCATCTTCTTCTCTAGGTGCCGTATCCGGGTTCAAAGTTTACGAGAGACGAAAAGTATGACCGTGATATTAAGCGTAACTTTATTAGCAGCAAGATTGTATCAAAAAAAGTAGGACTGTGAATAGAGGAATGCTGGTCCCTACAATTATGTAGGGATTGTAGAAAATGTTTGTTTGGCAGAAGAACCATGAAAGTCAGATCAATGCTGCGCGGATGAAAATTCACTGAGAAATATAGTGACTCTAATCGATAAAGTGAGGAATAGTGTAATAAGGGAACGATTGGTGTAAAAAAAGAAGTAATAACAAAGATAGATAAACAAATGCTGAGTTAGTTTAAACACGTAGAGAAAATGAATGAAGAAAAATTTACGAAACAAATTTATAAGGAGAGTGTGAATAGGCAAATTGGTAAAAGTCGACATTGGCGAACGTATGTTGATCAGATTGAAATTTTTTTGAAAAAAAGGCCGGGTCAAGAGTACCAGCAACTGACGAGCATGTAAAAACATGCTAGTCGGTTGAAACAATCAATCCTATCCATAACACAGAAACATCAGCTAATAAAACATTAATATTTCTCTTAATATTTCATTTATTTTTAAGTTTGCAATATTCCATCCACACTTTATCGTTAACCTATTTATACCATAGAAACAACAGCCAATAAAACGTTTATATTTATTTTAATATTTTTTTACATTTCACGCTTAGAGCACTCTTACTTTAACTTTCTAGCTTTTAAACTTCACCAAACAAACTACTAACGTTTTCAACCGCCAATAAAACATTTATATTTCTTTTAATATTTTATTCCTTTCCAAGCATAGAGTATTCTTTTCAAAATTTATCTTTCTAGCTTTTGAACTTCATCCAACAAACTACTAACGTTTTAAAAAGAATTTCTGGCCATTAATTTTCAGTAAATTAATGGTGGAGTTTTTATATTTTTTAAAGATATTTATTTACTGGAATTTTAAAAGCCCAAATAGAGTCAACCAACTGCAATGAAATTTTTAATATTTAATTCTAATAAGAAATGATGACATCGTGCTGCTGGTCTTGAGTGGTATAGCGGCAAAACAAATTGGGAGAATAAATGAAATCGTGTTGTGTTCTCTGACTAGTTTTCATTCTGTCTTTGAGTCCACAATGGTCACAGAAGATTAAAACGATTACATAGAGAACGCAGACATTTTAAATTTGGAACAGCATACATCCCTTCTAAGGGGGATGGTAGTATGGAGTGCAATACCATACGGTAGCAGTTCATTTTTAGTTTTTTTAGACAAAAATATAAATGCAAATGATAACGTATGATGTGTAGAAAATGATCGGCAATCAACTAGGTAATTTACCCAAACCACCAAATAACCCAAATTACCATTGTCAACGAATTCAAGAAGCCTCAGGATTTCATAAGTTTTATTTTAAGTATACCTCGAAAAATTATCTAACGCAAACGATACTGCGGCGTATTATGTATAAATCTGTTAAAAAATTGATTAATTCTTACTCGAAACTTGACCAACTCGAGTGCAAGAATGTGCGACGAGCGTAACAGTTTAATTGGTTGTTTAAATTATCTTTAAGTTATTTTAAAGCAATAATCTATATAAATGAGCACTTGGCATTATTCCATATTGATGTTTTGCTTTAACGAACTTACTTTTGTAGGCATATAGACAGGAGTGTAGTTGTTTTCTGATGTATAATCGACCCACCTATACCTATAGTATATGCAGCAAAATTAACTGGTACTTTAAAAATCAGTTTTATACATTTTTATATTTAATTTCGCTATCAAGAATTTTAAGAGTTTTTTATAATTTTTATATTTTAATACTTCCATTCAGAAGCTATTTACTGGGTGGTGCTTGTTAAAAAGTATAGATGTCGTGACTAGCGCTTTTCGTGTAGTCCTTCATGTATACTTGGTAAGAGTTGAAATTGTTGATTTGTCTCTTCGAAGGGCAAACATGAGTTTGTCAAGACCTACTCTATGCTGATGAGGGGCAACACCCCGAAACCGGTCCTTAGGTGGTCACTTCGAATGGATAAATTTAATCATTTCTTTTACTTTACAAGCATCTGCATATTACCTAAAATGGGATTATGCACGATTATTTATCAGATGTAATTCAATGCTCGTCGTAGGCATATAGCTAAAAGTGTAGTTGTTTTCTGATGTATAATCGACCCACATATACCTTTAGTATAAGTTAACATGCAGCAAAATTAACAGGTTCTTTTAAAATCAGTTTTACATTTTTACTTTTGTAGATTTTTTGTAGCTAGTAAATGCTACAAAACTCGCTATAAACTTTACTAATACTACAAAGGTTTCCACAATGCTGTAAACATTCAAAAAAATTATTACTCTTTATCTTTTGAGTAGTGTTTAACATATTTAATAACGAATTTTAACCCTTTATTGAAAATTATGTTATACCCTTAACCCTTCAATCAGTTAAATTTTAGTAAATTCATTCAACCGACGTTTGCATAATTTGACTTGAAATTTGCCACTCGGACTCCCATTTTAGGGCCAATGACATCCCTTTCACCATGACTAACAAGCTTATCTACACACAACCTACGATCGCAGCTATAACAATTTTCTTTTATTAGTACAGTGGCGTAAAATGCTAAAAGTAGAAAATTAACGAATTTTTTTTTGATATTTATTAATTTTATTAATATTTATTTATTTAATATTTATTTAATAATTTAATTAATTTATTAATAGGTAAATTCTAAACCATAAAAACGTGACAATAGCGAACACTGCAATAGAGAATATGCAGCATACAAATATCTAGGAAACTGGATAGAACAAGATAGGTTAAAACGAAAATAGATGTAGTCAGATCAACATTTGCGAAAATGGAAAAGTTAGGTATTTACTAGCCGGGATATTAGGATGTAGTTTAGGTTTAAAATGCTGCGTTGTTAGTTATTCTTCACACTTTTTTAGGGAATTGAAACCTGGATTCTCAATAAGAATATTATTATTATTATTAATCCGGTTTAGAGCGTCTTTCGCCTTCCGGTTCTCAGTTGCCAGCCTCTTCGGTCAGTCCAATATCCTGGGGCTAGATTTCTTTCGGACATCGCTTTCTGAATGCCCCCTATCCATGTTGGTTTTGGTCTACCTCTTTTCCTTCGTTCTGTTGGGGTCCATTTAAGCACTAGTTTGGGTAGCCTTTCATCTGTCATACGTTCAACATGGCCGTACCATATAAGTTGTCTTCTTTGGATTTCATCTATTATAGTTGTGTCGGTCTTTACAATTTGTCGAATTCGGTCATTTGTAACCCTATCGAGACGTGATATGCCAGCAGATCTTCGCCAGAAATCCATCTCCAGGGCTAGCAATCGGCGTTCTAATGTTTTATTAAGTTGCCACGTTTCACAGCCATACAGAACAATACTTTGAAAGATAGTATTATATATCATATGTTTTTTTTCCCTAGATATATTTTTTGCCCACAACAGCGAGTTTAGGCATCCTATAACTTTCTTTCCTTTTAATATCCGTTGTTCTATTTCCTCCTCAGTACGACCTTTACATGTGATTTTTGTACCCAAATAGGTGTATTCCTTACATATTCCTATTTTTACATTGTCCAAATCCAGATCTGTTGTTTCTGCCCCAATACACAAATATTTCGTCTTGCTCATATTAACCGTTAATCCCCATTCTTCGTATTCTCTAAGAAGTCGTTTTCCCATAAACTCCAGGTCTTCTTTATCTTGGGCCGCGACGACCTGATCATCCGCGAAGTGCAGATTATACAGAGTAGTGTCATCATTTAACTGTATCCCCATTCCTTGGCACGCTCGTCTTCACTTCTTTAACACTTCGTTTAAATATATTTTAAATAGTGTAGGGGATGAACTACAACCTTGTCTTAGACCCTTAGTGACAGTGAAACTTTCAGATAGATTATTTCCTAACTTAATTTTGGATGTTAATTGCTGATATAACTGTTTAATAGCTATTATTACAGTGTTATTGATCGTTGATTTCTCTAAGACTTGCCACAATTTTGTTATCGGGACAGTATCGTACGCTTTTGTAAGGTCTACAAAAAGTAAATGGACTTCCCTATTAGTTGCCACTCTTTTCTCACTCATTTGAACTATGCTAAAAATATGGTCCATGCATGAGCGGCCGGCCCGAAACCCTGCTTGTTGTTCGATTTCGTTTGCTTCGTATTCTTGTTGTAGTAAGTTTTTTAAGATTCTCCCATATAGTCGGCTTAGGGTGCTTGTTACCGAGATACATCTGTAGTTAGAACAGTCATCCTTTCTGCCTTTTTTGTGGATTGGTGTTATCCAGGCTTCTCTCCAGCTTAACGGAATTGAATCCCCATTCAAATATCGTGTAAAGAGTTCTTTGAGGAATAGAATTAACGTCCGTGTTCCATTTTTTAATAGCTCTGCAGGTATGTTCTCTGGTCCACTAGCTTTTTTATTCTTCATGGAGGTTACGGCTTTCTGTATCATATTTTCATTTAAATGAATGTACTGACCCTGGACTTGGTAAACTTTTGGAGAATTAGTTAAATATTGTTCTCTGTTCTCTTTAAGTTCTTTGGAATAGTGTTCTTTCCATTTATCTATCTGAATTAGATGAATATTAGTTATATTAACTGAATTAGTTTTTAGCGATCTGATTAGTTTCCACGCTTTGGAAGATTTAGTCCCACCAAGGTAAGAGTTGACTTCCCTACATTTTGTTTCCCATGTCTCGTTCTTGTTGCCTTGTGTCATTCGTTTAAATGATGCCTGTTCTCTCTTGTAGTTTATTTTATCATTAATATCTTTAGTAGTTAGCCATTTCTTGTACGCCGTTTGTTTTTTGTTCTTCTGACTCTCTAAGCTATTATTCCATGTGATGTTTTTGTTTTGTTTGTATAAGAATAACACGGACAAACTACAAGCATTCCAATGTGGAGCAATGTTTAATGTTTAATTGTTCAATGTCCGAGCTGCAATCAATAAGGCTGTGATGATAGTGAACCTCCAATAGGAGACACACTATAATAAATTTATAGTAGTAAAACATTTTTAAAAACAAACTTTTCAGAAAACCCTTTAACTAGATACCCATATCATAAGAGTGCACAAAAACTAGCTAGTTCGCCGTATTGGTATTAGCTAACCATACATACAAACATTGCAAGTTAAATAAAAGCTTGTAAAAAAAAGTTTACTCAGGTTTCTATGTGCAGGTATTTCACGTTTAACATTGTCCCTGACGTGATCACATCAATGTTCGATCGAATTCACTGCATAACTGGTAAAGCAACTTAATTAAGATAATCGAGTACGTTTCCGGCTATGTAAAGTCAAGCGTTGTTTTGCATCAACAGGAAATTGAGTTTTAAAAAAAGAAGAAAAAGGCATCGCATGTTCTATTACAATATTTTTAAGATAATCATTAGCATTCATGGTTCTCGTACAGACAGGAACTAATTCTGTGCGAGCGTCAAAGCATATACTCCAGAACATAACAGAGCCATCGCTGAATGAAATTTTTGCAGAGATATTACAAGTAGAAAATCTCCCTCCTGGTCTTTGTCTGACTCATTAATAACCATCTGGATGTTTTAGGCTAACCCTAGTCTGTAAATAAAACTTTTTTTTTCAAATATCCATAGAACAATTTTGATAATTTCGAGCAAAACGTGACCTGGCAACTCTGTTCTCTCTAGTAAGCAAGGGTGTAGTGGCTGTTCTTCTCATGACTAATCCAGCTTCATTTAACCGTCTTCTAACTGTTATAAAAGAAATTGTGACAATGTGGACAGCTCCGAGTTCGTTTCTGGTCTCAGAGCTAGTAATCTAGGTCCTTGCCCTGGCCTTCTAGAATAATTTCCCACCTCAACATGAAAATTGGCATAACGAGCAGTGTCACGAAATTGAAGACCTGAAGGCTAAATATGACACTTTTAATATGCACAAGAAAATTAAGAAAGCTGCTGGTATATACCAACCTCGACAATCCGGTACTTTTTTGGAAAATAATTCTTGACGTTAACGACAAAGTAAAACAGTGATGTAGCTATATCAAAAACCTTTTTTAAGATAAGAGAGCGAACACTCCCGATCAATATACATGAAAAGGCCTTGATATAACTGAAGAAGAAGTCCAGCATGCAGTCTTGCAAACAAAAAATAGAAAAGCTGTAGGTCCAGAGAAATGTACTCGGAAGTTATTAAAATCTTAAAAAATGAGGAGTCACTAAACGTGATAGTAAGGCTTTTCAATATAGTCTTTGAGATAATCTATGACAGACAATATGGATTTCGACAACTTCGGTCTACTGGAGATTTGCTGGCTTATGTCACTCAGCTCTGGACAAACACTATTGAAAAGTTTGGTAAATCCCGTGCAATAGCCTTGGATATATCTTAAGCCTTTGACCGCGTTTGGCACCAGGCATTGTTAAGTAAATTATCTGCCTACGGTCTCCCAACCAAACTGCGCCTATGGCTCTTGAGCTTTATGCAAGATCGCTCCTTACATGTGGCAGTTGACGGTATTTCTTCTGATGCGTTTAAAACTAATGCCGGGGTCCCCCAGGGTTCCATCCTGTCCCCCACCTTATTTCTTTTACACATCAACGACCTCTTGAAAACCACCACGAACCCCATTGACAGTTTCGCAGACGATAGCACACTTGTCTCAACTTTCACATCCTATCGATCACTTTCGGTGAATGATACAAATATACTCAGACAGGAACAGGTTGATTCCATCAATAGAGATCTTGAAGCAATCGTCGAGTGGGGAACCAACAATCTTGTTCAGTTCAACGCCCAAAAAACACAAAGTGCCACGTTTTCCAAGAAAGTGAATTAATCAAATCATCCCATCACAATGTCCGGAAATACCCTTGAACCAAGTCCCTCCATCTCGATTTTAAGAGTCACGGTGTCCAATAATATGTCTTGGCATGACCATGTTGCTAACATCGCAAAGTCGGCAAGCCAGAGGCTAGGTTTTCTGTGGAAAGCCAGAAATTTTTTTACTCCTGATCAACTGTTGACGACGTACAAGGCTCAAATCCGACCTCTGCTAAAGTATTGCTCGCACATTTGGGGTTCAACACCAAGGCATTCTCTTCGTCTTCTAGATTCCATTCAGAAAAGAGCCATTCGCTTGATAAACAGCTCAACTCTCACAGATACCCTTCACCCTCTAGAACATAGAAGAAGAGTTGCAGACCAGTCATTGCTCTACAGATATTTCCATGGCAGATGCTCCAGAGAAATAAAAACTCTTGTACCACCATTGGCCACATTCGGCCGAAGAACACGGCACGCTGATCAGTCTCACCCATTTACTCTCAAGATTGACACTACAAGGACCAATCTTCATCAAGAATCCTTCTTTTACAGTGCTGCTACGGAATGGAATAAGCTTCCAAAATCAGTTTTTTCAGAGAACTATGACCTGCAACTTTTTAAAAAGCGTGTCCACAATCATTTCCTTTCTATAATCCCTTCCCCTTCTAATAGTCGCAGTGCGGGCCGTTCGCGGCCCACACCATAGGTCTACCCTTTTTGCGACAATTTTCATAAAAAAAAAAAATAGTCTACCAATCGAGCGTCATTTCTTCCGGCTGGCTTCAATTAACATTTGTAACGCTTCCAAAAAAGATGTAGCGATTATCGACTTATCAGCAGAATGAGTCACTTTTTTCAAGATTTTTCTTAAGATCATCCATAGGAGAATATATGCTAAATGTGAATCTCAGTTCCGTTTTCGTAACGGGTTCGGTACGAGAGAGGCCCAGTTTAGTATCCAGGTGTTGGTCCAACGGTGTAGGGATGTCTCTGTTCCTGTTTATGTCTGTTTCATTAAGAGAAGGCTTTTGACAGGGTGCAGCATAAAAAGCTTATGAAAGACGTTGGCCTGGACGATAGAGACCTCAAGATAATCACAAATCTCTACTGGAACCAAACTGCACAATTCAAGATAGATCAACAAATTTCAGATGAAGTACGAAATAAAATGGGCGTCCTACAGGGTTGCATCCCTTCACCATTGCTTTTTAACATTTACTCAAACAAAATATTTGAAAATGCCTTAGAAAATTACCTTGAAGGAATTTCAATTAATGGCGTAAACATAAACAACCTTAGGTACGCTGACGCGGACTCTCTGAGGGTCTTCAGATTTTGCTTGATTAGGTAGCTTCTAATAGTGCAGAATTTGGATTAAATTTAAACATCAAAAAAACCAAATGGATGGTGATTAATAAGAACCAAGGTGGAGGTGGTATTCTACAGGTACAGGACCAACAAATCGATCGCGTCCAGTCTTCAAATATCTTGGATGCCAGGTCAACGAAAGCTGTGATAATATGCAAGAGGTCCGTGCCCGGATTTAACAAGCCAGAGCATCATTTGTGAGGAGGAGTACGTGTTGTGTTGCCAAAGACTGTCGCTCTCCGTTCGCACTCGAGTACTACGTAACTACGTCTTTAGTTTACTCTATTATGGAATTGAGACGTGGACTCTAATAGAAGCCATGTGAAGAAAGTTAGAAGCTTTCGAAATGTGGACGTATCGACGGATGTTGAAAATATCCTGGATGGACAGAGTGCGTAATGTGAATGTACCTCACACTTAAAAAACGAAAGTTGGAATACTTTGGACACATTCTCAGAAACAAAAAATACAGACTTCTTAAACTAATAATGGAAGAAAAAATCGAAGGCAAAAAGATTTATTTACGACAATGGTATGGTAAAACCACGAGAAGTCTCTTTAGAAAAGCAGTCGACAAAGTACAGATAGCGCTAATGATTGCCAAGAGGACAAGGCACTTAAAGAAGAAGATCATTTTACCGTACGACTTATTTTGGAACGATTTTTGCCTAACAAATTAGCAACATAACTTTGACAATATCTCTCATCCAATAAAACTAAGTTCTGCACTACCTCTTGTTTAGTTAAATTTATTGCTCGATTCATACTGTTACGATTTCTCGAGTCCGTCTCTGTTGTTAACCTTCTAACAAATTCTTTAAAACTGTTTATTAAACTTTCCTCATTATTAAACTTAATTGTTAAAGTTTAGTAGATTCTTTATTGATCAAAAACAATGTCGTGCAGAAAATGTGTAAGCCCACCCCTTCGCGAATCGTTTATTGCAACGTCCCTGACTGTATTTCCTGCTGATAGGTCTTTAATTTCCGGTTGACAGAACATTGGTACCTCCAATTCATCGACTAGCATTGTTTATCGACTCTTCCGCAGCCGATATTGAATTTGTAAACGTGTAAAACTCCATCAATAAACATTGTATTGCTATTAAAGTTGAAATAGAACTCCGAGGATCTATATTCAAATGATCTGAAGATGGTATAAAGAATGTTACGCCAACGGTAATGAAGTTGACAGGATTATCAGGAGGGTCTTTTGTTTTCCTGTTCGAAACATTCGGCGAGAGTGAAAAACTTCAAGTTTAACGAATAATTAAATAAAAATACTTCCAATTTTGAATGTATTCTTAAAACGTGGTAAAAATGAAAAACTGAAATATTTATCGCACTTTTCTGTTCAGCAGTTTGATTGAAATTGATTAAATTTCGGTTCACACAACGCAATTATTTTCAATTTTAGACAGTTCGGTGTCCTTTAAGTATTGATTTTAAACTCATGAGAATTCATTTTGTGAAAGGCACTTTTATAATATTAGAGTACTGGGAAATGAAATGGAAAAAAAATATCTTCAGAAAAATAAAAGCATTTGAAATTCGGGTTAACAAAATGGCTAACGAAAAAGTAATGAAACAGAATACAAACAAAAATATATACAAGCTGATTTATTAAGAATGTTTTATCTTTGAATTGTAAATTATAGACCTCAAAATATGACTATTCCACCTATGCCTTACACAAATATTGTCAGTTTCCGAGATACTGGGTGTTTAAAGTGTATATATGGATTTTAATTTTCGCAATAAATTTTCATGTTTTTACAATTTCTTTTTAAAAATTGGCTATTTTAAGTTTTTTTGGCATAAGTATTGCCAATTTAGCAGGGAATACGGGCTCAGAATTAATGCACAGAAAACCAAAGTGATGATCATCGACAGGTGCAGAAATAACCAACAGGAGATAAGAAATATAGCAGGTTATGAAGTGGTGAGTCATTACAACTACTTGGGTGCGAAGTAGAAATACGTCGACGCCTCACAATGGCCAGATCAGCAACGGTCAAACTTACTAAAATATGGAAAGATACTAACATAACTAAGAACACCAAACTACGCCTGATACGAGCGCTTGTCTTTCCCATTGCCACTTACGCTGCAGAAACTTGGACCACCAAAAAGTCGGACTCGCAACGTTTATTGGCTTGCGAAATGTGGGTCTATCGCAAAATGCTACGCATTCCCTGGACGGCACACCGCACAAACAACTCAGTATTAACAGAACTCAACATCACCACTAGGCTTACCACAATTATTAACCAAAGCATTCTGAAATATTTTGGACATATAACAAGACGAAGAGAAGGTATGGAGAGACTAGTAGTTGAGGGCAAAGTTGAAGGAAAAAGATCTCGAGGAAGATCTCCACTGCGATGGCAGTTACTCTCTCTCCGAAGCAGCACAACACGCACAAGAAAGAGAAGAATGGACAACAACAATAAAACGAATACCATAACGTCTCTACATCTTACGAAGGATAAAGCATTGCTAATAGAGTGCGTTAGTTACACTTGGTGTTTTTTTTTTTCGGTTGAATTATAAGTAAAATAATAAAAGGCCCTAAATTCTACAACAAAAGTTACTCTTGTTTGATTTATGTAACTTGATCGGTCATCGAGTTATTTTCTTTTAAAAAGTTCAATGAATTTTAATTTTGTAAAAAGTGCAGGAGCACTCATAAGGGAATCACCCCGAAAGGGCCTGGCCAGAAGCATAACGTCGCTGAGTAGGAAGGATGCCAGACTATCACTACACATACTAACCGATCATGGTACCCTTGTATATCACATGCACAACCTGGGGCTAGCCTAATTGTGAATTATGTAGAAGGGAGGAAACTAGCTTTCATATTTTTGGCCAATACCAGGCGTACGCTGGACTAATGTTGGGCTCAGCTTTACTTAGGCCCAAACAATTAATGCAATTATCGATTAATGACCTGCTCCTTTTTTGGAGGAAGACGGGTGTAGCAGATCGCCAATGGCTGTCACGGAGAGACAGCATAGACATTGTCTGAGTGCGGTTAGCTGGTTTTGGGAGGAACCGCCCCTAGCTTATTATTATTATTACTAAACACTCTAATAGCGATGCTAGATTATGGTCCAAATTGGCAATCCTCATGCCAAAAAACGTAAAATTTCCAACTTGCATAAAAATAAAAAAACATCATTAGCACATATCAATCCTTTTTATTAGTATATGAATTATTAGCTCATTTAAAAAGATTTATTTGTAAAATTTCTGGGATATGAAATTATTATGTGAAGCCATACTAAATTTATAAGTTCGATTGACTGGAAGGTTTCGAAACTCTTACCTTTTTAACCAACAGATTTCCGTTTCAAAAATTATGCAACCTCGCGTATTATGAAATGTCAGTTTAATAGTTTATAATGCAGCAAACAAACAGGTTACTCTGATGTGGGTTCTAGGTCATAAGGGAATTAAAGGCAACGAAGAAGCAGATTGCCTTGCCAAAGAAGGGGCAAATACACAATTTTCCGGCCCAGAACCCTTCTGTGGACTTTCCAAAGCCCACTTGAAAGAATAGGTTCGACGCTGGAAATGATGAAATTAAATCTTACCGGCATAAAGTGCCAGGACAAAGACAAGCGAAAAGGCCAGTAATCCTTTCGCCAAGGAAAGCTAAACAGCTTCTCGAGTTGGACAAGAAAGACTTGAAACTGATGACGGGACTCCTCACTGGACACTGCCCTCTGAGGCATCACCTTAAAAAATGGACAAAACAGAGAGTGATAGATCCCGCTACTGCGAGAACTTTGCTGAAACTGCAGAACATTTGCTTTGCGAATGCCCAGCGCTTCTCTGCAGGAGGCTCAAGTTTCTGGAAGGGGCCTTCTTAAAACCTCCGATGTCAGGAACTTAGCTCCCAGGAAACTGATAAACTTTGTACAAAGTCTCGAAATCCCGGGCCTCGAACAGATTCAGGGTTATGCACAAAAGATCTGATAGGTCGAGGTGCTTGAGAGGCTGCATAGCCTTCACGACCCCCCTACAATATACAATGGTTTATATTAAACATTTATTTAATTATGGAATAGTGTACCCACAAGGAGAAAGATTTAAGTTTATTTAAACATTTTTTAAAAAGTTCAACAATATCTTCTATAACTCTCCAGTCCAAATAATTGCATAATTTTTTATGGATTTCTTTTTATTTCGTTGGAACTAAATTTTCACCGACCTTTATCAGAAATTTCTAGTGGTGTTCACTACTTAACATGATTATAGTTAAACTTTCGATGCGTTATGATTGAGTGTTGATGGAAATTAAATGTCTAACAAGTGTGTTGAAACAACCCACTTGATTAACCCCCAGAATGTATTTCAATAGGCCGAAAATTCGTTTCATAATGAAAATTACGTATATTTAATGACCAAAACCTATTCAGAATGAAAATCCGTGTTATGGTAGCAGATACCTAATTCTCCTATTATAATAGGAGTATAAAAATAATATACCTATAATAAATTAAAAAAAAATTGTTGTAACAATTTTTTTGGTAAGTAATTAAGTAAGTAAGTAGTCAAGTTAATTTTTAAAAATTAACCTATGAGTCGTCCGTTGTTTTAGATATCAAAATAGCATTAATTTTTAAGCGACCACAATGCTCAAACTTTGCGTGCAATTCTCTAAAAGAGGATATTCTCCTAAAATTCCATTACTTTTTAAATGGCTGATTTGTATGCTCCCGTCGAACCAAATGAACTCGAAGGCACACTTTATGGTTCCATTGAGACCAACTCCGTTAAAAAATGACCGTCATTAATCTTTGGAAATCAATTCGGCTAATGTTTAAAATTGTTAAATCCGAGATTTAAACGTTTCTGTAGACCATTTTGGTCCTATAACAATTTAAAAGAAATGATAATAAAAATTAAGCGAATTATTGTTTATGCTTTACGTAATTTGTATA
Source organism: Agelastica alni (assembly GCA_950111635.1). Lineage (NCBI taxonomy): Eukaryota > Metazoa > Arthropoda > Insecta > Coleoptera > Chrysomelidae > Agelastica > Agelastica alni. The sequence goes on along the minus strand of OX467718.1, from coordinate 22,575,160 downwards.
AATTTGTTAAAATTATTTGCCAGACAAGTCAAAGAAGATTGTTTTGGAACATTTAATATTTTTTATTAAATATTTGAAATAAGATTTTGTCACAAATCAAGTTTTTTATCAGCTCTTAATTGATCGAAACGAATGAGAAATAAAAAACGGTCAAAAAAGATATCTTTCGAACCACATGTGCGTATTCTAATTGGACAAGTACATCTCATAACTATAATATAGAACGAACTTTCTACAGTTTTATTCTACATATTAATTATTTTTGTATTTAGTGAACATAAATACCTTTTTTTTATTTGTTTATTTAAAAAATCAGAAATTACAATCTATAAGTTATTTTGATGGCTTAGAAACTATTTGGATAGTTTCCTCTCTGTCCTGATGGGGATTCTCCATCGAGAATACCTCTTCCACCTCATTTAAGGTCTAATGGCCACTTTCTTTTCAGTCTTCTGTTGGGGTATTCCATCACCAGTGATCGCAGGAGGGGATTGTCATGGTCTTCTATTTTTGCGTAGTGTTTAGTGCTTCTGTCGTGGATTATTTCTTGAACAGTTGGTATGTGAAGGTCTTGGTGTAGCATCTGGTTTGTTGTGTACCACGGATCATTTGTCATTGTTCGTAAGGCTTTTGATTGTGCACGTTGTATGATTTTAATGTTTGTCTTGCTAGCACATCCCCAAAGTTCTATTCCGTAAGTCCAGATAGGGATAATAATAGCTTTATATATTAGAACTTTATTATCGAGTGACATGTTTGATTTTCTTCCTACTAACCAGTTCTCTCATTTTTAGGTCCAGCTGCTTTCTTTTTTTAGTTATGTGTACTCTCCAATTTAATTTGCTGTCAAGATGGATCCCTAAGTACTTGACACATGTCGTGCTAGGAATTTGTGCATTGTTAATAAAAATAGGCGGACATTGTTCTTTTCTAGTGGCAAAAGTAATGTGTTGGGATTTGGTTTCATTTATTTTAATTCTTCATTTTTGGAGCCAATATTCTAGATGAAAGAGATGTTCTTGGAGGTTTGAGCTTGCTGTTACTGGGTCTTCATGGACCGCCAAGTAGGCCGTGTCGTCTGCGAATGTTCCTGTTATTATGTACTCAGAGCATGGGAGATCAGACCTGTAAAGTAAATAGAGAATTAGTCCCAGCACGCTGCCCTGTGGGACCTCAGATTTGATAGGTTGAAGAAGATAAGTTTGTCCGTTTACTCTTGTTCTGAAGTGTCTATCCATTAAATAAGATCTTATTAGTGTAAAATGCTGGGCTGGAAGTTTTTGTTTGATTTTAAATAGAAGTCCGTCGTGCCAGACTTTGTCAAAAGCTTGACTCACATCTAGAAAAACTGCTGAACAATACTGTTTTGCCTCTATAGCCTCATTAATGGCGTGTGCTATGCGATGGCATTACTGGGTAATTGAATGTTCTAGTCGAAAGCCAAACTGGTGATCAGGGATTACGCATAGGAAATCATTTCTTATGCGAAGTAACAACAGTTTCTCCATTAATTTAAAGTTTATAGACAATAAACTAATTGGTCCGTATAAGGCAACATAAACACCTAAAAATAGGATTAATGCTGCGGAGAAGAGTAGTCTGGGAAGTATAGCCGGAGTGACTCGGTTGGATAAAGTAAAAAATAATGAGATAAGAGAACGCTGTGGTGTAAAAGAAGATGTGGTAACAAAGATAGATAAAGGAATGCATAGATGGTTAGGACACGTAGAAAGGATGGATGAAGGAAGATTGACGAAACAAATTTATTAGGCGAGTGTGAATGGACGGAAGTCGGTGGAGGTCGACGTCGGCGAACATCGATCTCGATCAGATCAACATTGTTTTGAAAAAAGGCCAGGTCAAGAGTACCAACAACCGACGAGCATGTATGAGAGCACTGATGAAAGTAGAGGAAGCAAAAGATGTGTGTAAGAACCGGAGCAAGTGAAAGGAAGTGGTCTCTGCCTATTCCTACGGGAAAAAGGCGTGACTATATGTATATGTATGTATTTAAATACCTAAAATTGACTAATAATTATCATGCTTTGTAACACCCCTATCGTCGACATCCTGGAACTTTTTAAAGATACAGGACTACCACTTTAAGGGTTCAATTATATATGGGGGCACAACAGGCCTTGTTGTCCTAAGTAGGACATGGAATACATGGGACAAATGAAGTTCATACCAGCGCCGGGACAACAATAGATGCCATTATGACATTTACTACAACAAGTATATTTTATTGATTATATCAGTTTTTTAATTACCAATTTTATATTCACAACTATTTTAAAAAAGTATTTAGTCCATTGAAAAGTTACATTTGGGGTTGCGTTTTTTAGAGGACGCCATTTTATTTTTTTGATGTGTAGGGGGGGTCAGTGTAAAGCTAAAACCAAGTTTGTGGGGTCGCCACCCTTGTCCCACGGCAGCCATCTTGAAAATAGGGGTTGAAATGGTTTTTACGATATATCTCTTAAACTATTTATTTGATAAAAAAAATTTATTAACATTTTTTGTTGCAAATTAAATTCTCTACAACTTTGGTTCAGTAATTTTTTGTCGTAGAACTATAAATAAAAAAGTTATAAGCGAAAATCTTCAGAAATTCGAGAAAAAATTTTATATTTTTCGATATAACTTTATAATCATGATGATGAACCGCCGACATTAACACCGTTTCCTTCTCCAGTTCTCCCACTGGTATTTAATTCAGAAAGCCGATCAGATGCTGAGCCGCAGCCTGGTCCATCGAAACGACTGAGGACGGAGTAGTTCTAATTTAGAAAATCACCGTGGATTATGCCTATTGGGGATAACACGTAAAAAAAAACGCGCCTCTAGACTCTACCTCGTGGTTGGTGGGGAAAAGAGTCAATAATTAATTATTAATAATATTGCAAAATTTGTAATTAAAAAAGTTATAATAACAAAATAAAAAATAAAAACAATAACTGATGACATATTACATACACACGTATAATATAGGTATAGTTAAGAATATTGAAAAATAGTATTCACTTCGGAGCGCTGTAAAACCTTAGCTATTGACTTAATGAAAAAATGATGCAAATAAAAGTTGTTCCTCCAAAAACGATCTACAAAAAAGGTCGGATATCATATTTTCGTAAAATGATAAAAAAAAAAGTTATATCGAAAAATATAAATTTTTTCTCGAATCTCTAAAGATTTTCGCTTATAACTTTTTTATTTATAGTTCTACGACAAAAAATTACTGGACCAAAGTTGTAGAGAATTTAGTTTGCAACAAAAAATGTTAATACATTTTTTTTATCAAATAAATAGTTTAAGAGATATATCGTAAAATCAATTTCAACCCCTATTTTCAAGATGGCGGCCGTGGGACAAGGGTGGCGACCCCACAAACTTGGTTTTAGCTTTACACTGACCCCCCCTACACATCAAAAAAATAAAATTGCGTCCTCTAAAAAACGCAAGGTAAGGCCTAAAAAATGTAACATTTCAATGGACTAATTCCATTACGAGACTTGACAAGTAAACGATTTTTTCATTCCTACTTGCATAAAAAATGATTAATACATTATTGGTTTTAATATCGTCTACAATGTTTAAAACTAGAAAAATAATTTATAGCACCATAAATGTTCATCATAACATCCAACTCACTGCAAACACTAATATCCATAACAGTATGTAATAATCCAACCGTTTATTGATTAAAGCCTTTAAATCGAGCAATATTCACATCATAACGATTAGATCCAGTGATAGATATTATTATAAACGGCTTTATTTATAACGATATCTATCTATTGGTCGTTACATTATTTAAAATTGATTTATGGCACCGTCATGGTAGTATAACTGGTATATTAAATGGATGACATTAATCTTTGGATTGTGATTTGAGGTAAATAGTTAATTAATTCTGGAAATGAAATTTTTTGGATAAGATTTATTTTTTAGCAAGTTTTTAAATTTGCGTGAACAAATTTAGGTGATTTTTTATCGAACAAAAAAGTAAATACTTCCCTGATATTTGTCCGTTTTTTAAACATTAGAACTGCTGTTTTAAAAATTCTTTAGAAACGCTGACGAATCTGATGATGGTAAGTCTGGTGACCGAGGTGTATAATTCCAAACCATTCGTTTGGATAAATAGTAGTTAAGCAATCCAGTGACTTAATTGAACTGATTAGTTAGAGGTACTTTATTTTTTTAAAGGTAATCTTCATTTAATCTCTTTTTTATTTTTTTTAATATTTTATTGCGACAATTTTGTTCAGGAGAATACAAAAATATCAAATAAATGAAAAAGTTTGTTTTAAAACGAAAAGTTTCAAATGAATTTTAATTTTAACTTATACCCAATTAAAACCTTCTGGTATACATTAAGTCACAAGGGTTGTAAATTTCGACCCCTCACGATAAAACGGGAAAACCTACAAAATTACCACCAAATATCCATTATGCCTGTTTGTAATTTAAACAAAGCTTAAATGCTTTATAACCTCAAATTCTAAATAAAAACTCAATTTAAGAGAACATATTCAATACGGAGTGTGCTAGGGAAACCTTTTTGGAAAAATTCTCTTTATAATTTTTAACAAGAATCTACCTCCTATTATTATAAAATATATATATATATATATATATATATATATATATATATATATATATATATATATATATATATATATATACTAGCTGACCCGGCAAACGTTATTTTGCTATATAAATAATTTCCTAGTAATTTCTAGTGTAGACAAAAAATAGCTTACTTATTGTAAGTATGTATGTATGTTAGAATGTGTATATTGTATGTATGTAAGAATGTGATTGTCGTTGTTCTAATCTTCTGACTTCATTGCGTTCAGCTCGGGTATCTTCTGGCTCTTCTTGATGCAATTGCGCCATTCTGACACGTGCATCAGTATTTTGTTGCTGGATTTGTTCTTCTGTTCTTTCGGATCTGCTATTTCGCAAGTTTCGAGCTTTACTTGTACTGCGGCTCAAATCAGCCCCTTTGCGTTTTCTTGGCTCGCCGTACAAAACATACATAAATAGAATTAATGAAATTATTTACTGATGAAAAATGTTAAAAGTATAATTAGGGCCAGGATTTTTGCCGCAGTTTTGAAATAATTAGTTTTAATTTATGAAATTATAACAAAAATATAAGTTTTATGGAAAAAATTTTCAAACAAAAGTAAAAAATTAAATTTTATGAAAACATTGTCTCTTATAATTTTTTCATACAACCAATATTTCCATTGACATTTCAAAATAAAGATTCATAATGATTGATTTTTTGGAAACTATGAAAATCTTAATTGTTCAATTACATTTAATTACATTACATTAATTTTATTACATAGGTATGATTAAAAGTTAATATGAGAGTTACACTGAGATAGCAAAATAATAATTGTCAACGTTACTACTACACTTGATGCATAAACAATAATGATGGCCGACAACTGTGTAGTGAGTGAGAAAGAAAGGAGACCGGCTTCGTTCTCATCCCTACTCCGTGCTGTTTACTGGGTCAGAAGTGACACCTGTAGACATCTGGCGGGGATAACTAATTAAATGACGATTGATCAGTTTTCGACGGGAGAGGAAAAATGATTAAATTACTAAAATGGCTATTAAAAAATAAGGGTTGATCGTAGAAGGGTGAAAATTGAGGATTGTATGTATTTTTGTATGTTGTATCATAAAAAAATAGAAATTAAAAATGTTGTCTAAAAAATAAAAATAAAAATTTAGGGGTGGACTACCCCTAACATTTAGGGGGATGAAAAATAGATGTTGGCCGATTCTCATAGATACCGGATAAGCACAAAAAATTTCATCAAAATCGGTCAAGCCGTTTCGGAGGAGTATGGTAACTAACATTGTGACACGAGAATTTTATATATTAGATATATATATATATATATATATATATATATATATATATATATATATATATATATATATATATATATATATATATATAAGTTTGATGAGAGAGATACTTAATGAATGGGAAGTAGGCTTTGCCATAAATGGGTAAAAGTTTCAAATCTTAGATATGCTGGCGACACTCTTCTGATCGCTAACTCAGTAGAAGAACTTACAGAATTGATACAACGACTCGAGAGAACATCAAAATAGTATGGTCTAAAAATCAACTATGCCAAATCTAAAGTATTGATAGTTCGGATAAGACAGCAAACAGACCACATCACATTGCCAACTGTGAAGTGGTAGATCAGTTTATTTATCTGGGTGCCCTTATCCACTCCTCCGGCAGCTGCGAGATAGAGATCCGCCGTCGTATTCAACTTGGCCGAACAGAAATGAGCCAATTACATAAAATAGTGGAAAGATCGACATATACTTATCAATACCAAAAAATCACTGGTCCATGCCCTAGTGTTCTCCATTTTCTGGTACGCTTCCGAGACATGGGTTATAAAGGCCACCGAAAGGCGTTGGATTGATACCTTTAAAATGTGGGCGCAGAATGCTAAGAATACCGTGTGCGGCACATCGCACCAATGTGTCAGTGCTGAACGAGATTGGACCATCAAACCATCTCAGTAGCTTGACATCAGCGCGAATACTGAACTTCATCGGACATATAACTCGTCACGACAATATCGAGAGACTGATTGTACAGGGCAAACCACTTGGCAAGAGTAAACGCGGACGCTCCCCATCTAGATGGACAGACATTGTATCAAAAGTAACCGAGCGTCCACTAGTGGAAGACATTAGAACGGCTGCCGACCGTAGGAGATGGCGAGAGACTGTGAGAAGAGTTCTGAGAAATAACACCAGACATTAACTTGTTATTACTACACGTCGTTCTCGACGTTAGACTAAGAAGAAGACCTCCTATTTTTTCGCATAATTTTAGCGGTACTTTGCATGACTGTAGCATACTCGTACGTGACCGTTTAGGTTGATAGGTGACAATTGTATTTCCTGGCCCGTTAGAGTTACCTTGATTTATTGATGTTTACTGTTCTAAGAACGGTGTAGACAAGGCTCAGTCTATTCTTTGATTGAATGATAATAATTTGTGCAGACATGTCTGTATTTTTTATAACGATAGTTGGCAGTATTTTCAATTTGTATGCAAAACTTAACAAATTTATTTCATTGTGTTTTATTGTAGTACCAGCGAAATGTTCACTGCACGTTTTAAACGGTAAATTTTCTTTATTTCAATGAAAAAATCATTGTTGATGCAACTGTTTTTTAAAAACAGAAAGAAATTTCTAAAACAGTTTATTTTTAATTGTTTAAAAATTATTATTACTTTAATAAGGTCTCTCTCTCTGTAGCTTACAACCCGGGGTGGGTCTTCGCTGACATTAAAATTTGCCTCCACTTGCTGCGGTCCATCATAAGTTGGTTGGTCTTGTCTTTTCACATGTCCGGCCTATCTCAATATCTCTGCCTTTATTATTTTTACTAAATCTGGTTAGTTATATAATTCTTGCACTTCCCTTTTAGTTCCAATTCCGTATTGTTGTGTGGCGTTGTCATTGATTGGTCCATATATCCTTCCAAGAATTCTTCGTTTTGCGATTTTAAGTCGGTTCTCATTTTGTTTCGTCATCGTCCATGTTTACACATGCATATGTCATTATAGGTCTTATAATTGCATGATAAATTGTTACTTTCGTACGGCGGGTTACATTTTTCGATTTTGGTATTTTTTGTAGTTTAAAACAGCAGCGATTGGCTCCCTGAATTCTGTTGTTAATCTCTCGTGTTATATTGTTATCTGAAGTGATTCTAGCTTTAAAATATTTAAACTCATGGACCCTTTCAAAATTATAGTGGTCCATTGTCACATTTTGTCCTATCCTGTCTCTTCGTTTTGTTCTTGTTGTAGTCATGTATTCTGTTTTATCTTCGTTTATTTGTAGGCCAACCTTCTTTGCAGCATTTTCCAGTTTAATAAACTCTTATTTAACGTTGATAGTTACATTTCCCACTATATCTAAATCGTCAGCGAAAGCTACTACAATGCGCGGACCCTGATTTCCAAATAGGAGCGTTTCTATGTTTGCCCTTCGTACGATGCCTTCCAAGGCGATGTTAAAGAGGAGTGGGGATAACGCATCTCCTTGTTTGAGACCACCGTTGATTGGAGAGAAGGTTGACAATTTTCCTTCAATGTCGTGCTTTAATAAAACAAGTGTCTTTTTCTTCCCTCTTCTTTTTCCTATTTTAAAACAATGTCTTGTTTTTTTTAAAGCTGTAGCCCAAGTTGTGACTCCGATGTCCAGCTTTCGAACCATCGTTTGGGGGTCTTCCTGGAGGTCTATTTTTGGTTGGTTTTTCCTCTGTTGCAATTTTGGGTAGTCGATTATCAGCCATTATGTCGACGCGGTCTCTCCATGCTCGTCTTCTTATTATGGACCATCTTACAATGTCTGTAATGTCACATTGGGCTCTGATATTGCTGCTTCTCACTCTGTTTTGCCCGTAAATAATCTTAGCGTCTTTATTTCGGTTGTTCTTGGCAGTTGTTTAGTAGCGGCTGTTTTTGCTCTTGTTTCTGTGGCGTAGGTCATAATAGGTCTTACACACTTCTTGTAAATTCGCGTTTTGCCTTCAATACTTATATATTTGTTGCTTCATATTATGTCCCGGAGATATCCTGAAACCTTAGCTGCCGCTATTGTTTGTGTTCGGACTTCTTTTTTAAAGTTTCTTTTACTTGTGATATTAACGCCTAGGTATTTGAAGTGAAAATTGCAATGAAAGTGAAATTGGTACGACGGAAATTGTGGAAGCGTTGAACAGTATGAAATTGGGTGAAGCTGCTGGGTACGACAGGATAACAGTTGAAATGCTGAAGGCTGGAAAAAACGTGGTAGCTAGTCCACTGTACCGCCTTTTTAAACTTTGTTGAAGAAGTGGTAGCGTACCAGACGACTGGTGCAAGGCAGTTATCGAGTAAATTGTGGTCGACATTGTCAATGTATGGGGTAAGTGGTAGTTTAATACGAGCACTGAAATCAATTTACGATGATTCCACTGCTTGTGTCAGGATAAACGGAGCTTGCACGGACTGGTTTAACATCGAAAAAGGTGTAAGACAGGGATGTGTGGCTTCGCCATGACTGTTTAACTTATACAGAGACAATTGTTTAAAATATTTAAAAGAGAGTGCGTATGGATTGAAAATGAATGATTTGATCGTCAAATGCCTTCTTTACGCCGATGATCAAGTCATATTAGCGTCATCTGAAAAGGAGTTGCAGGCGATGGTTAATGTTATGCACGATGGCCTGAAAATCATAGGGATGAAAATAAATGTAAGCAAAACGAAAGTAATGGTTTTTGAAAGAGAAGAAAGCATGACAAAGAGTGCAACAAGTATATGAATTTGTGTACTTGGGTTCAAAGTTTACGGAAGATGAGAAGTATGACAGTAATATTGAGCGAAGGTTGTTGGCAGAACATTGTTTTAAAGAAAGGCCAGGACAAGAGTACCAACAACCGACGAGCATGTATGAGAGCACTGATGAAAGTAGAGGAAGCAAAAGATGTGTGTAAGAACCGTAGCAAGTGGAAGGAAGTGGTCTTTGCCTACCCCTATGGGAAAAAGGCGTGACTTTATGTATGTATGTATGTATTTGAAAGACATGATCTGTTCTACACTTTTATTGTACATCGCTAACTAACACCTTCTCGGTTCTTTTGATAGTGCCAGAGTCTTCGTTTTCACCATGTTTAATTCATTTGCAACTGTTTCGAATCAGAAAGTAGTTTCTGCAGTTTGTCCTCATCTTCCGATATTATCACCGCGTCATCAGCGTAGCAGATTATTTTAAATTCTTTCTTGCCCAGTTTATATCCTCTCCCCGCGGATTTTACTTCCATGATAATCTTAGAAACCAGAGCTGAAACATCAACAACGAAAAGAATAATGAGAACAAACGAAATGAAAATACTAAGAACCATCAAGGGTGTTACCCTCAGGTATAGAATAAGAGGCCAGGATATCGGAGAAGAACTAGAAATACAGGATGTGGTAAGACGGGCTAGAGCACGCAAAAGGTCCTAGAAAGACCATGTGGAAAGGATGCCAGATGAAAGGTGGGCAAAGTGGGCCATATCGCAAAAACCAAACTCGCGAAGACCGGTAGGCAGACCACCCAAGAGTTGGTACGAAAGCTGGAGCTCAGCGTCACAGGAAGAGCTCCGAAGGAGGCTAAACGCAACGGACTAAACAGGACCAGGTCCCATTATAAGAAGAAGAAGAAGACTTGGCAATTGTACTAAACAATATAATTTAATATAATATTTATTACTTGTGAGTACATTGTGTTTTCATGCGATGGCCAAGTCAATCTATTTATTTAAAACATAAAAGTTTTTTAATATTAATATGGTCACTATAAGATGTTGTCGGGTTAGCTAATTACGTAATAACTTAAGACAGAAGGACCCTTAAGTAGGGTCTTGATATTACATGGATCTCACAACTTTTTACGGTAGAAGAACTGAGTTGCGAGACTTGGTGTTTTTTACAAGTTATGTTTTTGATGGCATGTATTAGATAGCTACCAGTTAAATTCTAATGATTTGGTATTCCGATCGTGCCATCATCAATCTATTTATTCAGACTCAATACCAGTTAATTCATGTGATTTCATTTCGGTGAAAATGTCGTGTGATTTTCGATACCCAACGAAATGATAAATCATTTTCGTTGCTGTGGTACAACAGTGCGTGTGTGGGTGCCGAAACGTATTTTATTTGATTCGCATCCAGGTGCGTATCCTTAAATGAATAAAGGAAAACAAATATACCGAGAATCGCGAACATCGCGAAGTGGAAAATAATTTTAGTCTCAGACAGAAGACATTATTTTAAATGCAACAACAGTTAAGTACCTAATGTTAAATTTGGACTGAAGACAATCATCATTTTTTAGATGGTTACATTTTTTTATGTAAATGATCTTCATTGGCAATTTTTCATTCAGTTACAGGTTTTTTTTTTCGCAGAGGTGAAGAAAATCTTTTAAGGAGAAGTTATGAGTCTGTAAGCTCAAGGTCTGCTGTGAGACTCTCTTTATTGACAGGTACTTTTTTATCTAATTTTAACTAAAATATTTGTGGTCTGGGATATACTTGAAGTCAGAGGTTTAGGACCGGACTTTTAATAGACCTAACAAACAACTTAAAATATTTTTTGCCGATAATAGCAAACAATACGGCATAAAACCGTTTTCATTACCTGCATGAAAAATTATATTCCTCTACTCACGAAAAATATTCTAGCTATTTTTATTTCAGTTAAATCGATAAAAAAGTGAAATATGTTAGTACATGCCCCGTACCAACCAGTATTTGTATGTTAAAGGGAAGTGCCATTGTGATGGATCAAATTTTTTTCTATAACATTCTAGATCAAAATTCTAAAAATGGACTGAGTTACAATCATTTCAGTGAAAGTAAATAGACCGACTGTCCCTGTAGATTGTAGGGTGGGTCGTGAAAGCTATGCTGCCTCTCAAGCACTTCGACCTATCAGATCTTTTGTGCATAACCCTTAATCTATTCGAGGCCCGGGATTCCGAGACTTCGAGTAAAGTTAATCAGTTTCCTGGGGGCTAAGTAAAGTTTCTGATATCGAAGGGCTTTAGGAAGGCCCCTTTCAGAAACTTGAGCCTCTTGCAGAAAAGCGCTGGGCATTCGCAAAGCAAATGTTTCAGCGAAATTCTCGCAGTAGCGGCAACTATCACTCTCTGTTTTACCCATATTTTTTAGGTGATACCTTGGAGGGCAGTGTCTAGTGAGGAGACCCGTCACCAGTTTTAAGTCTTTTTTGTCCAACTCGAGAAGCTGTTTAGTTTTCTTTGGCGAAAGGCTAACTGGCCTTTTCGCTTGTCTTTGTCCTGGCACTTTATGCCAGTGAGATTTCATTTCATCTGTTTTCCAGCGTCGAACCTATTCTTTCAAGTGGGCTTTGGAAAGTCCACAGAATGTTTCTGGGCCGGAAAATTGTATATTTGCCCCTTCTTTGGTAAGGCAATCTGCTTCTCGTTGCCTTTAATTCCCTTGTGATCTGGAACCCACATCAGAGTAACCCGATTGTTCACTGCCAGTTGTCTCAGGGACAATTTACAGTCCCAAGTCAGCTTAGACTCATAAGTGTATGACTTCAGAGTTTTTAGTGCTGCTTGGCTATCTGATAAAACCGACTGTCCTTGCTTGGCATATCGATTAAAACATTCTCACAGAATTTTCTTTGTCTCAAAGGTGCTGATTCATGTTAGAAATTTTAACAAGCTGTATCAACAAGTAGCCTGGACTCGTTTGTTGATAAACCACCACTTACGAAAGATAAAGCCCAAACATTGTAACCGATCTAAGAAGATCGGATCTTTAAATATTAGAAAGATATGTTAGTAGATCCACCCAAAATAATAATGAGAGCGTTATGCCATTAGTCAGGTAAATGGCACCGAAATCTAATTCTAGTTAATCTGTTATTGTTGAAATTGCAAAAACATCTAACGAAGGTGCACAGACCACCCTAAAAATAATAGACTTACTGGACAAGTGGGACCGACACTCTATTTTTACTGCTCCTACCGCTACGGTGATGCTATGGCTGATGCCTCAATAATGCGTTGCGTTGCGTCGTCGCAACGGATCAACGCAATGTATCCTATACTGGCGTTGCGACGACGACATATTTTGCATAAGGATTTAAGAACTGTACCCCAAAGAATATTTATTGAAGGACTTGCTATGAAACTGACTACTTCACATAATTAGGTATGCAAAAAAGACTTCAAAACCCGTAATTGAACAGAGAACTTCATGCCTGCATAAAAAAATCGTTTGGTGAAGATCAAGATATCCACATTAATGCAATATTTGCCGTAACCCAAATTTTTTAGAGCAAGCAAGTAAATTGTGCAAACAATGTATTTATACTCGACAAATCGACTACGACATTTTTTGTAAAAATATTTTTAAAACTTAATTTTTTAAAACCTTGGATTTTATTTTTGAAAGATTGACACATTTCTCATTAATTATTAAATAATAGTATCTTCTTTAAAAAAAATAAAGGACACCACTGAAGATAAAGAGGAAGAACCATTATGGTCCAGGACTCCATCGTTTGATGTAAGTGTATATTTTAGATGATACATGATTTTATATTTCAAGTGTAAATATTTTAAATGATACAAAATATATAATAAGCTAAATAGACTAAAAGCTTTAAACATAGCTAAAAAAAGAGTAAGAACATGAAACAATCGGTGGCCCTTTTTGTGAAAAATCAAAATAAAAAATAATCGGCTACGTACAACGATAATCACATTTAAACAGATTATAATAAATGTTAATTCAATAATAATATATAAAAAAAAATATTTTTTTTATGAAAATAGTCGCAAAAAGGGTAGAAACCTATCGTGTGGGCCGCGGACGGCCCGCACTGCGACTATTAGAAGGGGAAGGGATTATAGAAAGAAAATGATTGTGGGCACGCTTTTTAAAAAGTTGCAGGTCATAGTTCTCTGGAAAAACTGATTTTGGAAGCTTATTCCATTCCGTAGCAGCCCTGTAAAAAAAGGATTCTTGATGAAGATTGGTCCTTGTAGTGTCAATCTTGAGAGTAAATGGGTGAGACTGATCAGCGTGCCGAGTTCTTCGGCCGAATGTGGCCGATGGTGGTACAAGCATTTTTAATTCTCTGGAGCATCTGCCATGAAAATATCTGTAGAGCAATGACTGGTCTGCAACTCTTCTTCTATGTTCTAGAGGGTGAAGGGTATATGTGAGAGTTGAGCTGTTTATCAAGCGAATGGCTCTTTTCTGAATGGAATCTAGAAGACGAAGAGAATGCCTTGAAGCTGAACCCCAAATGTGTGAGCAATACTCCAGTAAAGGTCGGATTTGAGCCTTGTACGTCGTCAAGGGTTAATCAGGAGTAAAAAACTTTTTGAATTTCCACAGAAAACCTAGCCTCTGGCTTGCCGACTTTGCGATGTTAGCAACATGGTCATGCCAAGACATATTATTGGACACCGTGACTCCAAAAATCGAGATGGAGGGACTTGGTTCAAGGGTATTTCCGGACATTGTAATGGGATGATTCGAGGAATTCACTTTCTTGGAAAACGTGGCACTTTGTGTTTTTTGGGCGTTGGACTGAACAAGATTGTTGGTTCCCCACTCGACGATTGCTTTAAGATCTCTATCGATGGAATCAACCTGTTCCTGCCTAAGTCTATTTGTATCTATCATTCACCGAAATTGATCGATAGGATGTGAAAGTTGAGACAAGTGTGCTATCGTCTGCGAAACTGTAAATGGGGTTCGTGGTGGTTTTCAAGAGGTCGTTGATGTGTAAAAGAAATAAGGTGGGGGACAGGATGGAACCCTGGGGGACCCCGGCATTGGTTTTAAACGCTTTAGAAGAAATACCGTCAACTGCTACATGTAAGGAGCGATCTTGCATGAAGCTCAAGAGTCATTGGCGCAGTTTGGTTGGGAGACAACAATCGGTCGCCATTTTGTGAAAAATCAAAAAAAAAATAATCGGCTACGTACAACGATAAACACATTTATACAGGTTATAATTAATGTTAATTCAATAAAAATTTATAAAAACTATATTGAATATACACTTAATGCATTTAAAAACCCGCAACTCCCATATTCCTTAATTATCCCGATCAAATTTTTTTTCGAAATCAGTTTTTTTTTGCCGTTACAGTGACTATCCCCATTAAAAATAAAATGGTCCAGCCTGTTAAACCAAACCACCCAAAATATTTGAAATATCATGGACTACAAATCACAATATAAAAATGTATTTTGAAGCAAAATGCAATTCATGTAAAAGAGTTTTATTTTTAACTTAATTTTGGAAAAAATCTTTTGATACTTGTTCTTAATTCTTTAAATTTGATGTATTTTACAATGGGTCATAAACCCCTCTCTTTTAGTCCGACATACGTCCGTGGTTACACCACTCCAAAAGTTAACCAAACTTTCGGGATAATCTATTGATGTTGCCTATTTTAGTTTCAAACTTCGGCAGTTAAATTGTGGTAGGTGTAGAAATAGCTAAAGGGATGCAAATTCTCCGAATTCTATTTAAAATTGAAATGTTTTTGGGGTGTACCGTAATACATATCTGTTTTGGAATTATTGTGGTGGTTTAGAAATATTTGGTTTTTAAGATTTTCCGCAGCAAAAATACGAAGTATTTAGTGGTTGTTTGGTACGTAAACCATTATTTTAACTAAATTATATTTCGACAACTTCGGTCTACTGGAGATTTGTTGGCTTATGTCACTCAGCTCTGGACAGACACTATTGAAAAGTTTGGTGAATCCCGTGCAATAGCCTTGGATATATCTAAAGCCTTTGACCGCGTTTGGCATCAGGAATTGTTAAGTAAATTATCTGCCTACGGTCTCCCAACCAAACTGCGCCAATGGCTCCTGAGCTTCAGAAAACACAAAGCGCCACGTTTTTCAAGAAAGTGAATTACTCAAATCATTCCATCACAATATCCGAAAATACCCTTGAATCAAGTCCCTCTATCTCGATTTTGGAAGTCACGGTGTCCAATAATATGTCTTGGCATGACCATGTTGCTAACATCGCAAAGTCAGCAAGCCAGAGGCTAGGTTTTCTGTAGAAGGCTAGAAAGTTTTTTACTACTGATCAACTGTTGACGGCGTACAAGGTGTAAATCCGACCTCTACTGGAGTATTGCTCGCACATTTGGGGTTCAGCACTAAGGCATTCTCTTCGTCTTCTAGATTCCATTCAGATAAGGGCCATTCGGTTAATAAACAGCTCAACTCTCACAGATACCCTTCACCCTCTAGAACATAGAAGAAGAGTTGCAGAACAGTCATTACTCTACAGATATTTCCATGGCAGATGCTCCAGAGAAATAAAAACTCTTGTATCACCACTGGCCACATTCGGCCGAAGAACTCGTCACGCTGATTAGTTTCACCCAGCTGAGCTTAAGCTGCCATTTTTTTGCTAGCTTCCAGCATACTTCTTATTAATAATATGGATGCACCACTACACTTAAGCATTAAATAGACATTTAGCTGAGTAAAAGTCAACAGTTAAAAGTCTTAAAAACCAGCCAAAGATGCACCAGATAGCCTAGAAGGTCATGGATTTTTAGTATTTCGGGAAAAACTTTTGAGTAAGCGCAAGTTTTTTTCGTTTAATAAGCTGTATAAATTTCATTCAATTCCGTTAAGTGGCAGCTCGAGACAGAAACGCATGAAAGAGATTATAATAGGCCTATGTCCTGCAGTGGGCAATAATTGGCTAAAGAAGAAGAAGAAGAAGAAGAAGAAGAAGAAGAAGTGGTTTTTAAAATATCAGTGGTTATCAACTTTGAAAACATAGTTTTAAAAAAACCTGCCTTTAGGTTAAGCAACATTACTGGAAAATACAAAAAAAATGATTTTTTGAAAATTCTCACCACCCCGAACTCCATAAATTACGAAATCAACGGCCAATAAATCTTAATTTTTTGGGAATATATTTCTGGAGCATAACAAGAGCGTCATGAAATTAATCTCCGGCATGTAAATCCATAATTTCCATAGATTTTTTGTTTTCCACAGAACAGTGCTCAACCATAAATAAATTCTTCTTCAGTGGCCAGTCCGCGTCATCGAGCTGGGCGTCGAGACCGCTGGATATTGTGCAGAGATTGAGCGAGCGTCGAACGAGCGTCGTCCAACCCTCCGGGGATGGCCCTTCGGCAATCGAGCAAACTCGACAGACCCTTTGTGCTCGTCTGTCATTCGCAAAAGGTCTAGAGGTGGAGCAACTGTATTTTGTAACGGTTTTACTATTTTCTAAAGACGAAGTTGAAAAAATGGACATTAAAAGTCGAAGACATAATTATAAAGCTGCCTCTAGGCATTCAATATTATTATCAATGGATTGCATAATTAATTTTGAACAATACATTGACCATCTGTGGATCACACTAAAAGATTGCACAATATGCAAGTCAGTCAAAAAGGGTTCGATGTTAATTGCGCAATCTGGTAAATTTGCCTTATTTGATCACCAGAAATTCAGGCATTCTGAGCAATAAAAGAGCCAATGCACTAGCAAAAACGATTCAAAGGAACCACCAATAGATCCAGAACCCTTTCAAGGATATATGAAACAATATATTAAAGCAGAAATAAGATGGTGGCAAGGGATAAAATTATCATACAGGAATAACGTATATCAGACCAAACGCCTATTGTACTGACATTACTGTGGGGACTACAACCTGTTACTCCTGAACAGTCCAGCTCATGAACTTCTAAAAAAGACAGGTAAAATGGGGAATAAGTCCTGCAGTATTGCTGAAAGGACAAATAATCTGTACACCATCTTTTGATCGAATGTACAACACTATCACAAAAAAGCAATCCCTACCTATGAGGATCTTGGAAATTGTAACGCAATACAAAAGATTACAAAAGATTTTAAGGTGGAGGTGTCCAAGTGCTTTCGAGGCACACCCCATAGTGAAATATACTGATGATTATATTAAGCTTCTAGAAGCGTCTAGGGGTCGCTAAGACATTATGTCAGCAATAAGAAATACATGTATATACTCTCTCACAACAATATTGAAATCTAAGCTGTTAAAGAGACAATCCAAACTAACTTTGTACAGGTCAATAATTCGCCCGGTAGTTACTTATGACAGCGAAACCTGGACCCCCAATTAATGGGAAATAATAAGCTTCTCCATAAATGATTTTCTCCACCTCTGCAAAATGCCAAAAAAAAAATAGGAAGTTGCCTTGTATTTTTAAGTACAGGTACCCATGTTTTATTAATTTTAAGTGTTTCTTCAGATTTATTTAAGTTCTGCTGGTGTTTAAGTATTTAAATCGCTTCTCTTACAATAATAATAATCGCGACATACAAATGTCATGGACTGTCAACCTTAAAAAGCAGAGAAGTATATCTCCAGAAAATGCCATCCACTGGAGATGGCGAAACGTCGAGTAGAAACTTAGACCTACGACGGCCTATATACCCGAAAAACCATTCCCCAACAAACAATGGCCGCGAAAGCCTTTCACAATATGTAAGCAATAATTATTTTTAATAAAAATTGTATTTTATTGAATTGACACTGACAGTGACAGAAATTAACCTCAAAATTTAAAAAAGGTAAATACTTAGAATATTTACGCGCGCGCTTCCGAATTGGTTGACAGCTATCTGACTGAATAAGAATTGCGCGCGGCGAGTGTTACACTTACACACTTCCGTCCCATTTCACGAAATCACTCCCACAAATTGCAAGAAAGCGAGAGCAAAAATGTTACACATCAATAATATAGAAGTAAAATAAGATTCAATTTATCATTAAAGATTTACTATTTTTTTAAACATTTAAAAAAATTAGATGTATTTTAGCATCTACTTTGAAAAAATCCAGCTGACAATGAAGTCTATTTGGTGAGATGAGCGTTGCATTTGAAAATCCGCATCTCTATACTCACTTTTCCGTTCGTACACATCTCGGTCTGTCACAACCTTATCAGATGTGTTTAACTTGTCGCAATATCGCGATTATTAGCAGGAGAAAGGCAGGAAACCGAATCCTGTTGTCCACGTCCGATGCAGGAATGCTCTCGGCGTATATTTTCTGCAGCACACATCATTTTTTATTGGATAAGTAACCAGAAGTGATATTAATATCCCGGGGGTGGTTTGATGTGCGTCCTATCTCGGCCGCCCAGGGGGGAAATTGATATCTATTATCGCAGTAAATTGAATTAAACGAGAAAATCGTTTGTAACGATACTGGTAACAGTCGTAATGGTGTAATTATGGCTTATATAACGCGTTTCATTAACCGGAAATTAGTGCATATTGCTAAGAAAAATGTCTACTTTACCACTAACGGTTTCCATTCGGTTGCAAAAAGACTTACCTGTAACAAAAAAAATAAATATAAATATCAGTGGTCTGGGTACGACCCGAGAGGTCCAAACGACTAACTTCCCAGTGAAAAGAATTAAAAAATACCATGTTTTGTCGTTATAATTATTATTATTAAAATTATTATAAAAAAAGATTTCAAATTGTTAACAACAAATTATTATTGTCATTAATAATATTCTGTTTATGTCAACCGTATTATTTCAAACTTTTCCCTATCATTTCATAAGCGGGAGCTATTTTCAATTGTTGCGAACAATTGAAATTTTTTTTTTAGTTATTATAATCAATAATCATTTGTTAGTAACAATATTTAATTGTCATAAAAAATGCTTGATTATTACTAACAATAATTGTTCACTGTTATAGCGTCTTCAATGCTATTCTCTCAATACTGACACAAGTTTAAAATTTTCCAATTCCTGTTTTTGTTTTCTAAAACTATCTCTTTTTATAAAATATTGTCATCATATTTTTTATACGAATATTCCTAACATGCAATAATCATAATATTCAAAATATTTTAAAATTATGAATTAAAAATAGTATAATTTTTAAATTGCAAAATTTGGGTAGTTTACAATTTTTTTCAGTTTTTTGTCCCTCCATAAAAAACAGCTCCACTGATTTTGCTCTCTATCCATCTAATCAGTTCCAAGTTGCGTAATTATGCGTCGAATACAATTGGTCTTTTTTTTTCAACACTATAAAAAAATTAACCACCAAATTGTTCTTATAAGAATACTACCAAAAAGAGGTTATTATTTGTTATGCGCTTTATGGCCTCTTCAACGAGTCACAGTTGAAAAAAGAGGTCATAAGTCAAAAAGCCACTGTGACCTCAAAAATAAAATATTTTTTAGTTAAATCCATTCATAGATCATTAATTATACTTGGGTGAAAGTAACTGACATTAAATAAATAAGCACACTAAATAAAAATTTGTAAACAAATACGAAATATCGCAAAAAGAAGTAAACATTAAATTATAATTTTATTCGGTGTAAAAAGAAACTTTGCTACTTGTATTATTTTAATCTTAAAATAAATATTTAACAATATTAAGAATTCGTCAACCTTTGGTAAGTCTTAAAACACTTAAGTTTTAATTTGTGCCCAGATCTCAGAGCTTTTGAAGCCAGAAAAATATCAATATTAGACCCGAGAGGTCCACACGACTAACTTTTCAGTGGAAAGAATGAAAAAATATCATATGTTTTGTTGTTATAATTATTATTTATAAAATTATTGTCATTCACAATATTCTGTTTATGTTAACCGTACTTTTCAAACTTTTCTTATCATTTTATAAGCGGGATCTATTTTCAATTGTATATGACAATTGAATTTTTTTTTTAAATATTATGATTAATAATCATTTGTTAGTAACAATATTCAATTGTTATAAATAATGCTTGATTATTACTAACAATAATTGTTCACTGTTATAGCGTCTTCAATGCTATTCTTTCAATACTGACATTAGTTTAAAATTCTCCAATTCCTATTTTTGTTTTCTAAAACTATCTCTTTTTATGAAATATTGTCATCATATTTTTTATACAAATAAACCTAACATGCAATAATCACATTATTCAAAAGATCTTAAAATTTTGTATAAAAAATAGTATAATTTATAAATTTCAAAATTCAGGTAATTTACCATTTTTTTTATTCTCCATAATAAACAGCTTGACCGATTTTGTTGAAAATCTAATCAGTTCTAATTTGCGTAATTATGCGTCGAATGCAGTTGGTCCCACGTCCATATCATTATTTGTTCTCGAGATAATCGAGAGGAAAAAAAAATCCGAACCCACATACTCACATACACACACAGACGTTCACTTAAAAACTATTGTATTCGACTCTGGGGACCTTAAATTGTGGACATATGTCAAAATTTGGGATTCGCAAAATGGGACCCATTACTATAACTTCCCACAGGAAGGAAGTTAATTATCAAGGATATTAAGTTGTAGCATTTGAAATTGCTACTCGTTAATTTTGTTTTTTTATATATAGTAAATTTTTCATTTATTGGGCATTGTAGCATTTGAAATTGCCACCTGCTAATTTTGTTTTTTTATATATAATAGTTTTTTATTTATTGGGCATAGTACTTACAGAGAACATTCAGTTTTGATATCAAATTCCTGAATAAAACATTTATTTCACTATTTCAAAACAAACATATATATAGTTGAATACTAGTGAATTTCACAAGTTTCAACACTAGGTAATACTCTTGCTTCTGACATTCTAAGAGCTGTTGAAAGTAATATACTCAAGCTGCAGGAACCTTATGATTTCTGGCTGTATTCCTGGATTTCTGAAATTTAAGATAGTGAAGTCAATAAAAACATCCATTCACATGTGAGCAGGCGACATACCGTTGTGTTCTCTGGTATGATGAATTCTAGGCTATTGAAGGTTTGTCCCAGGATTTTGTTGATTCTGAATGAGATCTCTAGGTATTTACTGGGTTTTTTCTTTATTTTTCAAAATATAATCTTAAAGGTTATATTTATTTACTTTCTAGACGTCGAGTCATTGTGGGCGTGTCACTGTTCTTCTTTCATAGAACTTCTGTCATCGGTCTCAAGTCGGTTAGCCGTTAATGTTTCGTGCAATAGTAGAAAAGAAAGAAGAAGAATGGTCTTTTAGATTACATTCTATGAAATTCATTCTGTCAATCAATAGCATTTATGGTTCTGACCAATGAGAGGCTAGGAATTCAAAACTGGCGCTGATTTCATACAGGATGTGCAGTTTTTTCTGGCAACTGTTAGAAATAGGAGGATGGTTCTGTCCTCGTGGTCGTCGAGGAGTTCTTTTTCGGTGCGGCCATGATGAGGTGCGCTTGTCTCGTGTTTGGGATTCTTTTTCGGTATTGAACCGAAATTAACCCTTAGGGGGGAATTTACGAAGTGCCGTTTGGGCCGAGATCAAGTCGCACCCATCGTTAGTGGTTTTTTTTGGAGCCTTATATGGGGATTTGTGCCAAACACCGGTAAGCTGCCATGCGGTGGGAACACCGCCATTTTGTCCTGATGTCCTGTTAGTCCGTTTTAGTCCTGTTTGCTGTTATGGATATCTTCTAGTTTTACCTCCCTTCTCAGAAGGTAAGTTATGACTTTTGAACTAGCAATGATATCGATCAGGTTGAAAATATACCTACTTCATTTTGTTGGTTTTTTATTTTGCACATGTCCTTTCATGAGATTATTTTTTTGTTAGGGTGTTAGGGTACAGCTTAGCTCTCACCATCAGACTCCTGGAAATCGAACGACGACTCTTGTGGCAACTCTTGACTTTGGTCAAGATTCCCACGAGGACCAACACCGAGTCGCTTTTAAATCCTGGCCAGAGTCGACAGACATCCACCGGATGAGATCTAGTAGTAGCCGATAGAGGCTAGAGACCTGCTGAGTTGCATCATCGACCCCTGGCTGACCTGGAAGGTTGAGCCTTTCTTCTGCCTTCTCTTCGTTTTGCTGTCTGTTTCCTGTCTTCTTCCTGTCTTCGTTTTTGTGTCTTCAACTACATCAAGTGGACCTTGGATAGAGGCTACATATGTGGACCATTGGACTTTAATACCAGGTTTTTTTACACCTTCAGTGTTCTCTTACCTTTTTGAAATTTTTTATAACTATTTTATCATATTAGTGCTTATCATACCATCATTTTAAATAATTACTAATTATTGATATCGTATATTATACCACCGTGATAATTTTATAAACTATAATCTAAAGGACTTTTGTGAAGTTCTCACATAGTACTATGTGACAGCAGATTCAGTCACAGGTTTATTTCTTACCATTATACCCCATTCTGGTAACTTTGAGCGGTATAACACCAGGTATAAAAGTGTATGTATTTCGCTATAATACATTAGTTAATATTATTATATATGTTATTTAATTTATGTAATTATTATTTTATGGTTCCCTGGTCTACAACCTATTTTGCCTTGTCCACTTTGATATTCTAATTATATTCTTATATGTGATATGTTTTTTTATTCTCCTATTTGCCCAGCCTGAATGTCTAAGAAAATTTAATATTAAGTCATTTTAGGTATTTTGTTAAAGATAGATATTTGGTTTTCTCAATTATCCAAATATAGTAAAGCAATATCTAAATTGGGTGGCGCCCTTAATGAATTTGAATTTTCATTCTTAGAGCCGTAAATAATTCGAACTCACTTTATCTGTTCTCCGGCGAACAGCTGCCGTCAGCACATTGTGTTCTATTTTTTTATGTAATGAACATAATAAAGTAGGTCACAAAGTGCGGCTGAATGATGTTGTTTAGAAACACTTTGTTTAATCCAAATAATAGTAATAAAAGTTGCCACTTATAATCACCCTAGAGCTTGATTAATTTCCGAAATTTTTTTCGTGGTTCGATTTTTTTAAAAATTTACCAGCCGAGGAAAATTTTTTTAAAAAAAATTCGCAACTGAGAAAAAATTTACGGAGAATAATTCAAGCTCGCGGGAGAGTCGGTACGTACATTTTATACCACAAATTATTTTAAAAAAAAATTACAATTTTTGACAGTTTAGTAGGATTTTATTTTGCTTTGATGTTTAGTGCCTTAATAAATTCTGTCATCTGCACGTGACAGCTGTCAAGCCAGGGAAATTATCACTATTAATTTTGTGACCGAAATTCTTTTTCAAAAAGTTCAGGTTGTCGTCATAGCAACCTGTCAAAATCAAGGCATCTGATTGGCTTAAAACAATAGGTATAAAATTTTCTCTAGTAATATCACAAGAGAGTAAAAATTAATTGACAGATTTTAGAAAAGTACAGTTTGAGAAAAGGCCTGGAGAATTATTATCTAATTTATCGAACTCTCGTGTGGTATTCGATAGATTATTTTTCGACGTTACAATAAAAATCACTTTTAAGATTTTATATTTTTATTTCAAACAAATTTATATCATTCGACTCAATATAAACTGAATGAGTTATTTAAATTAGGATGCATTGAAGTTTTGAACATAAAAAATACAATTATTATAAATGTTGTGCCCTTGGGTGGTCTTACATGCATTTTTAATGAAAATGAAGATGTGGTTACAAAAATGGATAAAGGAATGCTTAGATGGTTTGGACACGTAAAAAGGATGGATAAAGGAAGATTGACGAAACAAATTTATAAGGCGAGTGTGAATGGACAAGTCGACCTCGGCGAACATATAACGTTGTTTTGAAGAAAGGCCAGGTCAAGAGTACCAACAACCGACGAGCATGTATGAGAGCACTGATGAAAGTAGAGCAAGCAAAAGATGTGTGTAAGAACCGTAGCGAAAGTGAAAGGAAGTTGTCTCTGCCTAACCCTACGGCAAAAAGGCGTAACTATATGTAGGTATGTATGTATGTATGTATGTATGTATGAATTTTTCATTAGACACCACGAAAAACTTTTTATGAAAAATAACCTATTTTGTAATATTATGTATGGTATTTATGTATGGTTTTCTCGAAAAGAGATATCCAGTAATGCTAAGAGAACATCCTGAGAACCAAGAGAAAAAAGTAGGAATTTCAGGAGGTTGTATGCCTCGAGAAACATTTCCATGGGCAATGTGTTTCAAAGCCTTGCTGTTCGTTGGATAAACGAGTCTTTGGAAAGAGATGTTCTGCAGGTCTCCAAAGTGAACGTAGCAAGCGGAAGGAAGTGGTCTCTTCCTACCCCTATGGGAAAAAGGCGTGACTTTATGTATGTATGTATTTTTAATGATTATATTAGTTTTTTCATAGACTAATTAATGATTTACTAAAACGTTTGGAATTTATTTTACGAATTTCTTGAAAATTTTTAACAGACGCGTCAGATCAAAAAAATAGCAACAGAAGTAGCTTGGCGGGCGAAGAAACACAAAATCTGAGCACAACGAAAACATTCGATTAACGATCCGATCGGCGACGACGAAATTTTCAGTAATCGTGAGTCTCAAGTACAATCGGAGGAAGAAGTTTACGAATGTGAAGTATATTCAGCCCAATAATAGTTATTTGTTATTTAGTCGCCCGCCAAAGTAACTTCCGTTGCACTGTAAGTAGATTATTCCCACTGTAATAATGTTTTGATTGGCTAGAACAAATAGGAATTTTTGAAATTAAAAATTTCTATTGGTTTCGAAAAACTTAAAAAAAAATCTACAAATTATTAACAGAGTAATGAAAAAATGAGTTTAATTGGCAAAGAATTGATTAAAATTCTTTACAACATTTGCAAGCCTGACTTAATTTTTTATAAAAAGTACGCATAAATTCCTGTAAATAATTAAGAGTTGGTTTATTAAAGTTTTTTTTTTGTGCGTAAAATTGTGTCCACGCTTTTTTAGTTTCCCTCTGTTAAATGATACCGTTACTTGCAAATTATAGTTTTTCTTAATTTACAACCTTTCCAAAACTTATCACTGTAATTTGTTTTATTTGACACGCAGTAAATCTAAACAATTTACATAAAAAATAAAATATATAAATATAAAGCAGACAAATTCCAACCAAGCAGTGATTTTGTCTTACTTAATTGCAACAAAATAATTGTTTCACATGAACGTTAATGGAAAAATGTTAAAACGCAATTAACAGATTACCATTTACTTCGAACACACCAAGTGTTTCAGATTCCCTAGGGATTGAAAGTTTGTTTTGGAAGTTCATTATTTTCCCCTTGGTAATGCTTAGAAATAATTATCAAAGATCAGAGACTAACAGTGAAATCAATCACTCTATTAGTTTCAAACAAAAGACCAGGCTCTAGTGAGGGCTTAAATTAGTTACGGTGCTATAAACTAATCATTTGAGAAGATAATTACGTTGGACATTTTTACATTACAAAAACTAACGTTTTTAGTTTGTTAGATGCCTTGCGCTAAATCTTGTTATAAATATGTTTTGACATTTATTAAAAATATTTCTACATTCAAAAATTAAGGAGCAACTTCTCTACATACATACATACAGTCACGCCTTTTTTCCGTAGGGGTAGGCAGAGACCACTTGCTACGGTTCTTACACACATCTTTTGCTTCCTTTACTTCCATCAGTGCTCGCATACAAGCTCGTCGATTGTTGGTACTCTTGACCTGACCTTTCTCCACAACAATGTTGATCTGATCGAGATATGTCCGCCGAGGTCGACCTCTACCGACTTCCGTCCATTCACACTCGCCTTATAAATTTGTTTCGTCTATCTTCCTTCATCCCTCCTTTCTACGTGTCCAAACCATCTAAGCATTCCTTTATCTATCTTTGTAACCACATCTTCTTTTACACCACAGCGTTCTCTAATCTTACTATTTTTTACTTTATCCAACCGGGTCACTCCGGCTATACTTCTCAGACTACTTATCTCTGCAGCATCAATCCTATTTTTATAGATTTTATGCCAAACCCAACATTTACTACCGTACATAAGTGTAGGAACCAACACACCTCTATGCACAGCTAGACGTGCCTTTTTTTAAACTTTCTGGCTGCTCATAAAGCTATGCAGTCAACACCCTTCGCTTAATGTCACTGTCATACTTTCCATCTCTCGTAAACTTTGAACCCAAGTACACAAATTCATTTACTTGTTCCACTCTTTCTCCCTTAATCACAACTTCACAGTTTGCCATGTTTTCTTCTTTTTTAAAAACCATTACTTTTGTTTTGCTTACTTTATTTTCATTCCTTTGATTTTCAGGGCATCCTGCATAACATTACTTTACTAGAGTACTCAATAATAACTACATACTATTAAACAGCAACAGAAGTATGTCTTTATATTAGGGATATTAACAAAAAAATGTTACAATATGGTGTTTGGGTGTTTCTGGCTACTTAAAATCATTTGGATTTTTTTTGATTGTTTATTAATTAATTTAAAAAGTACTGGACCGATATTAATGAAATCTTTTGTTTTTGAAAGCTCATTATTATGTGACCTAATAACTGGTTAATATTTAATGAATAGTATTAATCCATTTAAAATTTAATTTATTGTTAAATGAATGCAATATAATAACATTATTGGGTGAAGCAGTTATCGATTTCAATTAAAAGTACAAATGAGATAAAATTTACATTTAAATATGATAATAAAATAGTGTATACAGGGGACAATAATATGTATGGTATGGTAATCGAACTATCGCAGTAAAATTCAGTTATGAAATAATAAGTTTTTTCCATAATATGGTTTTTTAGTCAAAATATTTTGATATGGTTCATACTCTTCAGTATTGTTGGGAGATGGTTTTATCTTTGAATAAATCTGCGAACTGATCTGTCTGTCTTTACGTTTAGTTTGTTTTATTATTTTTAATATCGACTAAGTAAAATTCCACAAAAAAAAAATGGAAGCGTTAACGCATTATTTGATTTTTTATGAAGTTATAAGTTTTAAAGTAACTATCACCTTCTAGGATTAAAACGACAATACACTTCTCACATATACAACGAGACTACGAAATTTATGATATCATTGATCATTGGCTTAGAATAAAGGACATCGATTGCTTTTGTTTTTACTGGCTATAATGGATTTTTGGATAATTTTATAATCTACACTATAATAATTATAATAAAACTATGTCAGAAATGTATTTTTGCAATGAACAAAATTGCGGGCAAAAGGTTGCATAAAGTTAAACTGTAATTTGATGTTCGAATTGTGCATACTAAAGTAGTAAAATACATTACAATTTACTGCAGCGATTCACTCCAGGATTAAAACCAAGAATTCATTGCAAAATAAGATCTTTCATGACAAAAATAGTATGGAAAGTACTGTTACTCGTTCCACTGCTTGTGTCATGAGCTTGCACGGACTGGTTTAACATCGAAAAGTGTGTGAGATAGGAATGTGTGGCTTCGCCTTGGCTGTTTAACTTATACATAAACGATTGATAAAAAAAAATTGAAATAGAGTGCATATTAATTAAAAATGAATGATTTAATCGTCAAATGCCTTCTTTACGCAGATGATCAAATCATATTAGCGTCATCCGAAGAAAAGTTGCAGGCGATGGATTATGTTATGCATGATGCCCTGAAAATCAAAGGAATAAAAATAAATCTTAGCAAAACGAAAGTAATAGTTTTTGAAAGAGAAGAAAGCATGACAAACTGTGAGGTTCTGATTAAAGGAGAAAGAGTGAAAAAAGTACATGAATTTGTGTATTTGGGTTCAAAGTTTACGAGAGATGGAAAGTATGATAGTGACGTTGAGCGAAGGGTGTTGGCAGATAAACAAATGAATGGGGCACTGCATAGCTTTATGAACAGCCAGAAAGTATCAAAAAAGGCACGTCTGGCTGTGCATAGAGGTGTGTTGGTTCCTACACTTATGTATGGTAGTGAATGTTGGGTTTGGCAGAAGAAGCATGAAAATAGGATTCATGCTGCGGAGTCTGAGAAGTGTAGCCGAAGTGATTCGGTTGGATAAAGTAAAAAATAGTGAGATAAGAGAACGCTGTGGTGTAAAAGAAGATGTGGTTACAAAGATAGATAAAGGAATGCTTAGTTGGTTTGGACACGTAGAAAGGATGGATGAAGGAAGATTGACGAAACAAATTTATAAGGCGAGTGTGAATGGACGGAAGTCGGTAGAGGTCGACCTCGGCGAACATATCTCGATCAGATCAACATTGTTTAGAAGAAAGACCAGGTCAAGAGTACTAACAACCGACGAGCATGTATGAGAGCACTGATGAAAGTAGAGGAAGCAAAAGATGTGTGTAAGAACCGTAGCAAAAGTGGAAGGAAGTGGTCTCTGTCTAAACCTACGGGAAAAAGGCGTGACTATGTGTAGGTATGAATTTTTCATTTGACACCACGAAAAACTTTTTTTGAAGAATAAGCTATTCTGTAAAATTTTTAATAAAGTATCCTCTATGCTGCTAACGTAGACACACTATATATTAAGCATCTGATAAGTACAGTGTTTGCGGCATTACGAAATATTTGCATAAGCCCTCGTATTTTCTTCTACCAATAATTTCCGTCGTATTATAATTTTATACACAGTGTCGTACATATTTAAATAATCTTAGTTCTTTTTTTATCTGTATTTGCGTGCACCGCAGCTTTTAAAATCTTACATATTTTAAGATATTCTCCATTATTTTGCGGATTCTTCATTCCTGTTACAAAGCATTCGATAAAAATATCTACAGGTAGACGATATTTTTTTTTTTTGCACATTTTCATGGTTCATTGATATCACCAGTTAATACGGGTTTTATAGGGTGGCACTCTTTTATTAAACACAAAATAAAATGAATTCTTCAAAATGATTAACAAAGAAAAGAAAGACAGAAACAAGTCGAAAATATTCGTTGCCTAGGTGGCCGTGCTTATTACAATCAATTTGTTTTGGGTTATAAAAGATTTCTTATGGCAATCAATTTGTTTGGGGTTATTATGAAACAGGTTAACTGGTAAGCTAGTGAAAGCTGGATCCAGGAACTATGCCCGTGGACACAGAGCCGGCCTAAGGAATTTTCTTCTGTCTATGCTCAAGGGAATTCCGGTGCTGGCTCTGGAACCGGAACTAAATGTACTGGAAAACTAAAATCAGGAAGGCAAGGGCACTCATAGCGGATTCTTCCTGAGAGGACCTAGCCGAAAGCACCGGTCTTGGCTTCTTCTTCTTCTTACGTTAGGACTACGTCCTGTGTTTGCCTCAAAGGTTGCCCAAAAACAATTGGGACGATGAAGACCAGCTATCATACCATCTTTTTGGTAGGCGTCCAGTTGGGCGTGGTGTGTTGGGCCGCTTCTCTCTCACAATTTTTGCCAGCCGGTCGTTTGGCATTCTGCTAACATGGTCTCTTCATTCTCTTCTTCGGTTTCTTGCCCATCTTACTATGTCTTGGACTTCACATATTTCCCTTATCTCTTCGCTTCTTTTATGGTCAAGTAAGGTATAGCCAGTTATCGATCTAAAAATTCGCATTTCCGTTGATCTAAGAAGTCGCTTTGTAGTCGTGTTCTCCGCTCTGGTCTCTATCGCGTATGTCATAATCGGTCTTACACATGTCTTATATATTCTGACCTTACTTCTGGTACTCATGTGTTTATTTCTCCAGATTATGTCTCTCAAGAATCCTGAGATTAGAGATGCCTTTGTTGTTTGAGATTTTACTTCCTCCTTAATATTTCTAGTGCTAGTTATATTAGCTCCTAAATATTTAAAGGACATCACTTGTTCTACACTCTGCTCATAGATTGCGAGTTTACATCTTCTCGGTTCTTTGGATATTGTTAGCGATTTGGTTTTCTTGACGGATATTTGCATATTGAATTCTTCAGCTGTTTTTTGGAACTTGTGTAAGAGTCTCTGTAGGTTGTCCTCGTTTTACGATACGATTACAGCATCATCAGCGTAGCATATGATTTTTATTTTATTATCTCCCAGTCGATATCCTCTCCCAGTTACTTTGACTTCATTTATAATTTCATCCATGATGATATTAAATAGGATTGGACTTAGGCTATCTCCTTGCCTGATTCCGGTTGTCATAGGTATTTTATTGCTTAGCTTATTTGCAGTTCTTACATATGTTTAGTTGTTCTTGTTCAATTCTTCGATGGTCTTTATTACATTCGGATGAATTCTTCTCTTTTGTAGTAGGGCCAAGACGTCTGTTAACCGTACCCTATCAAATGCCTGGGTTAGGTCAATGAAACACGTGAAGGCTACTTTATTGAACTCAATGGCTTTCTCAGTAATTTGACGTATTATAAATATAGCATCTATAGTAGACCTGTTCTGTCTGAACCCTTGCTGTTCTTCACATATTCCGGTTAGAGATATTTCTTCTGCTAGAATTTTTGTAAACAGTTTTAGTACAGCACTCAATAAGCTAATACCTCGATAGTTTTTAGGGTCTGCTTTCTCTCCTTTTTTGAAAACTGGTATCAGTATGCTCTCTTTCCATTCGGATGGAACAACCTTGACAGTAAGTATTTTATTGAAGAAAATCTGTAATTCGGCCAATAAGCTTTCACCTCCATATTTGATCATCTCATTCTTAATTTCGTCAATGCCCGAGGCTTTTCTGTTTTTTAGTTTTTGGACCATGTATCGTATTTTCTCCAAGGGAATAGTCTTTTCTTGTTGTTCGTTAACATTTCCAATGTCAGGCTGTATTTCCTGTGGTGGTAAGTTGTTTTCTGTCGGAATGTAGAGTTTTCCAAAATATTTTTCCCATTCTTCCGCCGCTATTTTTGTATTTTGTATACACTCATTTATTGGTTTTTTCCTATGTCTTAGCAGGTTCCATATCTTCTTTTGCCCTCCATACAGGTCATGCTCCATATCGTTAGAAAATGGTCTTGGCATTCTAACATAACACATGCGCAATCTAGAGTGGCCATTATCGTGGATTGTCTGGGGAGAAGACAACCAGCCTCCATATCCTTGGCCAATGTCCGCGTATGCCAAACCAAGTGACTTTGCTGTGCTCAGCTTTTCTTGAGCCCGAGCCACTAGTGCAGTTACCGATCGAAGATCTGCCTTTATTCTGAAGAAAGATCGCTAAGTGCAGTCACGGGAAGACACAATAAACGTTGCCTGAGTGCCATTGGCGGGATTCGAAAAATACTGCTTCCCAGTTTATTATTACTGTTATGAAAATGGCACAAGATGCTCTTCAATAGTTTTATCTTTGGCCCAACTTTATTAATTAATTTCTATCCCTGTAGAGCAGACTATTTACCGATATATCACAAGTAGTTCACGCTATGAGGCGACAGTGTAAAAAGTGTTGCATAACTGTGACAGTCAGACATTCCAATGCCTTTGGGTGGATTCAACGCCCCCTATCACTCGTATCTACCAATCAGAGTGTGCTCGCTAAATTGACCAGAGTAGGTGCATCTTGTGTCGGCCGTTTCTCATTCCCAATCTAGCTTTTGTTTAAAGCGTTTGCTTTCTGCCATTTTTTTATTGTATTGACGCTGTTGGGGTGTGGTGATTTAATGATTTTATAATCTCAAGACGTTTCATTTTTCGTTTTTATGTTGTTTTAAACAGTAAAGCTTTACGTTATCTTTTGTTAATTTTTAAAGAGAATTACAAACTTTCGCGTTTCTTGCAAAACGGTGAATTCTCGAACAAAGCATATTTAAACCAGATTTTTATCAATTTGAACTGACGCAAACTCAGTCGCGATAAACCTATTTTATATTTATATGCTGGTTACATAAAAAAATTCCGGACGAATGGCGCCCAAGTACCACAATGTTACTGTTTAAAGAAGGAGACAAAAACATACCCGCAAACTACCGAGGCATAAACCTTCTTTTAATACAACCTTAAAGCTAGTAACAAATATTATAAAAAATAAAACACCACATTGGGCAATAAACAACAAGGATTTATATCAGAAAGATCTTGTACAGATGCGGTATTTGTCCTGCGACAAATAACTGAGAAATACATTGAGTATAACAAACCAGCCTGGAGGACGTGGTACATCTTCTATACAACATGCAAATCATAAAAACCATCGAAAATATTTACCAGAGAAACAAAATACAAGCCAAAATTAATGGCACAACTACCGGAGAAATTCCTGTAAATAGTGATATTCGACAAGGATATTCCCTTAGCCCCTTATTGTTCAACATCGTTATGGACGAAATAATAAAAAGTACTCGTAACCTGAAAAGGTTTAAAATGGGGAACAAAAACGTTAAAATCCTCAGCGAAACAATTCTCCGAAACAAATATATCGGAATCGAGACCAAATCCCGAATCTACAAGGAGGTCATTCGACCTATATTATTATACACAGCGGAAACTAGACCAGATACATCGAACACAAAGAGAATATTAGAAACCACCGGAAAAACTCTTTTTGACAGCGAGAGAAGCGAGGAAATTAGAAGAACAGGTAAAATAGACAACGTAATTGAATGGATAATGGAAAGAAAGAGAGAGTAAAACGAATTCATAGACCGGATGAATGACGACAGAATGGTCAAAATAACTAGAGACAAGTCGCGCTTAGAGCACCGAAGCATTGGAAGACCCCGCAAGAGATGTAGCGACAACCTTTCTAACAATTGAACGGCAGAGGATACGAAAAAAACAATTTATATATTATTTTATATTTTTTTTTCAAATTGCAAGTCCCAAGTCAATTACTCGGATACAGTCCATTTTTACAGGGGTTAATTGATGGTGTTTAAATTAATTTACGCAATATTTCAACCGCTGAGTCAACATAGACAGTTGCCTTTTAAAATGTGTTGAAATGGGGTAGTTAAGGTAAAGGAAGGGGGCTCTACACAGTGGCATTTTTACCAAACTAACAAACGTTAGGTAAGTGTCAGAGTTGAGTGCAACAATCTGTGAATAATTTTTTTTTTTATGAAAATAGTCGCAAAAAGGGTAGACCTATCTTGTGGGCCGCGGACTGCGACTATTAGAAGGGGAAGGGATTATAGAAAGGAAATGATTGTGGACACGCTTTTTAAAACGTTGCAGGTCATAGTTCTCTGGAAAAACTGATTTTGGAAGCTTATTCCATTCCGTAGCAGCCCTGTAAAAGAAGGATTCTTGATGAAGATTGGTCCTTGTAGTGTCAAGCTTAAGAGTAAATGTGTGAGACTGATCAGCGTGCCGAGTTCTTCGGCCGAATGTGGCCAATGGTGGTACAAGAGTTTTTATTTCTCTGAAGCATCTGCCATGGAAATTTCTGTAGAGCAATGACTGGTCTGCAACTCTTCTTTTATGTTCTAGAGGGTGAAGGGTATCTGTGAGAGTTGAGCTGTTTATCAAGCGAATGGCTCTTTTCTGAATGGAATCTAGAAGACGAAGAGAATGCCTTGGTGCTGAACTCAAATTTTTTATATTACGACTCTTTTATTTTTCTATAGCCAATTATTTGACAAATTAACTAAAAAAAACATAAAAAAAGCAACCATGCCAAAAATGCAAAAACAAGCGTAAGAGAAAATATAATACATTTATTAATAATAATATACTACGAAAGGAACTTCTATCGAACCGAGTGTTCCACGACAAGTTTTACAATTTAAAATTGCCGACCCTGTAACGGTAGCAAGACCTGGAATAATTTATAAAAAATATCGATTAAACGTTCATAATCTGTTGGAGCGAAGGAACGATCATATTAAAAAAAAATCTGCCGATTATGCTTCGAATATTTACGGTCTCTTTTGGTCGAATGTTTACCAGCCCGGCAAGATATTGACAAATTTAAACCCGTTAAATGATGCAGGCTGTAAACTTTGGTATTAAATAAGGGATTCTTTTTTTTAGCAAGACCATTCGAGATGGCTATATAGATTAAAGTCGCATTTGATATACATTTTTATTTATCCAGTAAAGTAACGAAAGAGCATTAAATATTAAACAAAAATTGCCATTTTTTTTTCTTGTAAAAAGCACAACAGGTTTTACAATTGGCATTAATGTGAGCCTTATTTACCTATTCGCAAATTCATTACGAATGTGGCCTCGGGTGTCTTATATTTAAAACGCTCCGAAGATGACCAGCAAATAAAATATGGTATTCCTAACACAGGATTTAAAGCTTATTAACTTCCCAGTGGAAGTTATAGTAATGGGTCCGATTTTGGGAATCTGTGTGTGTGTTTGTTCGTATGTGCGTTCGGAATTATTTCTCGTCTCGATTATCTCAAGAACAAAAAATGATATCTACGTAGAATCAATTGCATTCGACGAATAATTACGCAACTAAAAACTGATTAGATTTTCAGAAAAATCGGTTAAGCTGTTTTTTATGGAGAATAAAAAAACTGAAAAAAAAATGGTAAACATCCTGAATTTTGCAATTTATATATTATACTATTTTTATTACAGATATTTAAGATCTTTTGAATAATATGATTATTGCATGTTAGGAATATTTGTATAAAAAATATGATGACAATATTGCATAAATAGAGATAGTTTTAGAAAAATAGGAAAATAGGAATTGGAGAATTTTAAACTTGTGTCAGTATTGAAAGAATATCATTGAAGACGCTATAACAGTTAAAAATTATTGTTAGTAATAATCAAGCATTGTTTATAAAAATTGAATATCGTTACTAACAAATGATTATTGATCAAAATATTAAAAAAAAATTTCAATTGTTACAAACAATTAAAAATAGCTCCCTCCCGCTTATGAAATGTTAAGAAAAAGTTTAAAAGAATAAGGTTGACATAAACAGAATATTGTTAATGACAATTATAATTATTTATAAACAATTCGAAATCGTTTTTTATAATTATTTTAATAATTATTATAACAGCAAAACATATAGTATTTTTTTATTCTTTCCACTGGGTAGTTAGTTAGTCCTGGATCTACCTTTGGCTAAATTATTTTTTGAGGCCGAATTCGTGAAACAAGAAATATTATTTGGTATATCCTCGTTGTGTCACATTTGTAAAAACTATGAAGAAAAAATACACGCGATTGAAAACTGATCTGCGGGCTTGGTTCAAAAGACATGTCCAAAAATAGGTTACCTTTTTAAAAATAAAACCTTTGTGATTGTAACAAAATGTTATTTAAATTAAGTTTTTTTTTATAAAAATAGTCGCAAAAAGGGTATGCCTATCGTGTGGGCCGCGGACGGCTCGCACTGCGACTATTAGAAGGGGAAGGGATTATAGAAAGAAAATGATTGTGGACACGCTTTTTAAAAAGTTGCAGGTCATAGTTCTCTGGAAAAACTGATTTTGGGAGCTTATTCCATTCCGTAGCAGCCCTGTAAAAGAAGGATTCTTGATGAAGATTAGTCCTTGTAGTGTCAAGCTTGAGAGTAAATGGGTGAGACTGATCAGCGTGCCGAGTTCTTCGGCCGAATGTGGCCAATGGTGGTACAAGAGTTTTTATTTCTCTGGAGCATCTGCTATGGAAATATCTGTAGTGCAATGACTGGTCTGCAACTCTTCTTCTATGTTCTAGAGGGTGAAGGGTATCTGTGAGAGTTGAGCTGTTTATCAAGCGAATGGTTTTTTTCTGAATGGAATCTAGAAGACGAAGAGAATGCCTTGGTGCTGAACCCCAAATGTGCGAGCAATACTTTAGTAGAGGTCGGATTTGAGCCTTGTACGTCGTCAACAGTTGATCAGGAGTAAAAAACTTTCAAGCTTTCCACAGAAAACCTAGCCTCTGGCTTGCCGACTTTGCGATGTTAGCAACATGGTCATGCCAAGACATATTATTGGACACCGTGACTCCCAAAATCGAGATGAAGGGACTTGGTTCAAGGGTATTTCCGGACATTGTGATGGGATGATTTGAGGAATTCACTTTCTTGAAAAACGTGGCACTTTGTGTTTTTTGGGCGTTGAACTGAACAAAATTGTTGGTTCCCCACACAATAATATCTTTAACAAGTTATAGCTCACATTGTGAACAAAGTAAAAATAATGTGTGGGACTGCATGCAGGCCCTCACTGAGTTAGCGACTGCAAATAAGGTCGCACCTCTTCAAACTCAAGCTGGCGGCTGAGAAAAACTGCCGACCATGCGGCGAAGATGAAGAGAGCAGCATACACATTCTGTGTTGCTGCCCGATGCTAGCGGTGTACAGGTACCAAACCTGGGGCCGCATGATAATGGATCCAAGTGAACTAAATGAAACTGGGCCAATAGAAATCCTGCGGTTCGCCAAAACCAGCGGACTGGAATTCTGATGCCCTGAGGACACAGCGGATTAAAAATCTAGGTGACATAGGTGCCTATACTAATGGCCCACCCGCAATAATGTAATGTAAATAATAATGTTACAGCAAATACCGCGCTTTGTATACAAAATTCCATAAAAAAAATCCCAATGAGATAAATAAAATAATATAGCAGCTGAAAAACTAATTCAATAATTTGTTTATGCAAATCCGAATAAGAAGAAAAATGTAAACATGCATTAGCAACATTATTATATTGTTATGGGTGAGTTACAAATTCCTAACCTCCAATTCTTGCAAGTAAATTAATAAATTATTGCAAAGGAAATAATTTTAAAATTCTTTTATGCACGAATCAGATATGTAAATAAAAGAATTTTTAATAAAATGCTAATTCTTAAAGATTAAATTCTAGAAGATTGATCATTAAAACATTTACTCGTCAGTATTTAATGTTTACTAGAATCTAAGCATACAGGAAATGTTTCCTGCTTCTGTTACAGAAAAGAAAAATAAAGATTATGCAAGAAAAAATTTGCAGCCTAAATTAGAAACTACTTATTGTTAACAAAAGAATGGATATTAAAACATTTTGACGTCAGTAATCAATTTTAACTAATAAAAGAATTGGTGCAAACAAGAAATTTTTCCTGCTTTTGTAACAAAAAGTAAAATAATAGACAATGCAGCCTAAACTAAAAAATACTTATTGTTAACAGAAGAATGGATATTAAATCATTTTAAAGTGTGTAATGAATTTTAACCTTTGAAGAATCTGAGCATACAAAAAAAAATTTCTGCTTTTTTAACGAACAGTAAAATAACAGACAATGCAATGAACACTTTGCAGTTAAATTAAAAAACATTTATTGTTGGTAAAAGATTGGACGTTGAAAAAATTTTTAAAAGAATCTGGTCTTACAAAAAACTTCTTCGGTTCTGTAACGAGAAAAAAATAGCAGACAGTGCAAAAAACGCTTTCCAGCCTAAACTATAAACTACTTTTTGTTAACAGAAGAATGGACATTGCAAATTTTTACGTGGGCAAAAAGAATCCGAGCTTATAGAAATTTTTCCTGCTTCTGTAACGAAAAAAAAAATTTGAGATGAACACTTTGTAGCCTAAACTAAAAACGACTTATTATTAGTAGTAGATTGAATATTTTAAAACGTTAACGTAAGCAAATAAGAAATTTTTTCCTGCTTCTGTAACGATGTGTTATACTTGCTCATAACCGCAATATCCAACGAGCAGTCCAACTTCCACACAGTAAAGCTTTTTGACTCTCCTCCCTTTCGGCCTATTTGACACGTACACCGCTTACACGCTAACGATTAAATCAATCGACGTGATTGGTAAATAGCCGCCGAACGTCGGGTGACATATTATTGATGTCCCTTTGGAAGCTTTTTTTTTTGTCCGAACTGTATAATGTAGAGGTGTACATGCCGTATCTACATCATGTCGCCCAGCCGTAAATTGTACCCCGGTGTGCACTTGTCACAGTTGCTGTCAGAATCCATAATCTGAATGTGGCCCGGTGCGGCGTCAGACGCTCCAAAATTATTGAAATAGAATATTTTTTGTTTGTTTGTCCGCTACAGAAATGAAGTCTTTTGTGCGGCTAATTGGCATCCCGCAGAGTTGAGAGAGTTGAATAATTACCGGTTTTTAAATGTTTGAAATACTTTGAAAAATGGTAAAGATGATTTAATAACGGTAATAATATTTTGTAACAAATCACATTTTTAGACATAGAGCTCATTTCACCAATATAAGACGGTATCGGATTAGTCACCGAGGCATCGACTTAACGGGCGCACTGTGTTGAGAGAAACATTAGTAAAACCCGAAATTTTGTTTTTATTATTATGCTTTTTTTGAAAGGTTTTATTTTTATTTTTTGCTTTATCGTGAACATAAATCGTTGATGTAGCTCTCGATGAACTTTTTGGTCAGAAATAGGCACATATTTAATTATGTTAAAATGGAATGCAACAAAAATAAGTTATCGGTACAAATTTAATAAATATGTTTAATCATGTATTACTTACGGTATTATCAAGCATTAGATTTATAGTCATTGTAATCGGAATCACTGTCGTCGCTATCCTTATTCGGATCGGAAATGATAACAGCATTAACTGCTTCGATGCGGTTTTCGCGAACCCCCCATTCCTCTAATAAACTTTCACATTTTGTTACACATTTTTCCCAAATTTCAGGAGAGGCAGTATTAAGTGCTCGTTGCCAGGTTTCTAAACAGCCTTATCAGTGTAACCATTAGATCCAATGTGATTGTCACAATAAGTTTTGCATATTTTCCAAATATACTCAATGGGATTAAATTGGCAATGATAAAGAGAAAGTCCATAACTGAGTATAATTTGGTCCACTTTGTAAATTTTCTCTCTTTCGTGCCTTTTAGCTATCGATAATAATTCCGGCTTGAAGCAATACTGTGAAAATGAAATATTTTTGTTCGTTAACCATTCTTTTATTTTCTGTACCATTCAGGAGTTTGTTCATTGCTTGTTTAAAATTTTCGAATGGTACGGAGCATTATCTAATACAATGACAGATGGTTCATGTAGGTTAGGTTGGGTGTCATGTGAGTGGGGCGTGGTCGCCCCTCCACCGCGACCCTTAGTAGGTCTATTGTGGCTCACCCCTAGAGGCTACAGTTCACCGCACAATCCAGCCCTTCTTACGAAGTTCATGGTTGTATAGGGTGAGATTTTTTTAAAATCGGTAGGTTCTAGGTTAGTGTAACCAAATATGTTGAACCTTATTTTTCCCAGGCCGGGGCATGAACATAGTATATGTTCAGCAGTTTCGTCTTCCACGCAGCAGAACCGACAGTCCGTTTGTTGGTTCAGATCTATCTTTCTGAGGTGGTATCTCAGACAACAGTGTCTCGTAAGCAGTCCTGTTAGAATACGCAGGTCATTTCTGCTCCATTCTAGGATCTGCTTAGTTGTGTTTCTCGAGTGTTGTAAAGGTAAAAACGCCTTCGAGTGGGTTAGCCCTGGTATGTCGGACCAGTAATTGAGTATTTTCCTCTCCGCCCAGTCCGAAATAATTGTTTTGGCGGCACTTGTGGTGACTCCAAAAACCGGTTCTGGTCCAGTGAACGCAGATTAGGGCCCCTGTTTTGCAAGGGTGTCGGCTTTTTCGTTTCCTTCCACCCCCTGGTGCCCAGGTACCCACAGTAGGGTCACCCTGTTGTTCGCACCAAGGAACTCTAAGGATTCGATGCAATTCCATACAAGTTTAGAATTTATCTTGTTGGAGCTCAGTGCTTTTAAAGCAGCCTGGCTGTCTGATATTATATTTATGTTTTTGTTTGCTAGAGGTCTGTTGGTCAACTCTCTTGTACACAATTCGATAGCGATTACTTCAGCCTGAAAGATTGTGGCATACCTGCATGGTTCATGTAACGATGGTAATAGTTTTTTTTTAACCATTTCACAAATATCTCTGTATCCATATTGTCATGATAATCGGCCAATTTTGATTTTGACGAAAATAAAAGATCCGCCCAATCAACAAGCCCCATCAACAAAACCATGCTTTCCACCTGGATGCACAATAATGTGTCTTTTTCCTTCACCGTCGGTAAGTTTTATAGACTTATGTTATCGTCATATCAAATTCTTTTTGTTTCACCTTTACCAAAAATCCAAGTTTCGTCTAGATAAAAAAATGAAGAGCATTCTTGTTTACAGTGAGTGTGATTTCTTAAAAATTCAATTCTTTCGTGCACGTGTCTAGCTCTTTTACACAAAGCCTTTCGGTTGTCCTCGGTTGTCCTTATTTTAAACTTAAACCCTACATGTTTTAAAATTCTGCAAAGACTTGTTCTAGAAATTTTAAATGTTTTTTTTTCTTTTACTTTTTTTTTATATTAAATCAAAAGATTTTTTTCACGCATTTTGTACACTATGTCGCGAATTTCAAATTTGTAAGCTTCGGGAAAGTCAACAGTCTTTGGATGTCGGCGGAGTTCATATTTTTCAACTTTTTGTTCACTATTTCCATCTTTTACACCTAATAAAACTGAGGTTAATTTTTCACCAATACCTACCCATCGCATCAAACACACGCTTACGAATAGATAAAACTGGTAGCAACGTACCTTCATTGTTCTTTTCTGCAGTAAAATAATTGTGTTCATTCAATATTAATGCACTTAAAAACCTCCTTCATGTGTCAAGTTTTGCGGTGATTGGCCAAACGGTTTTGGAGTTTAGTGATCTCATACATATGTCCAAACCAAGTTGTTGGCGGGCGTTAATTTGATTCTAAAAAAGGTATAGGTATAAACGAATACGAAGAATATTTTCGCACTATTTATTTTGCTTCAACTAGCAAGACCATATCTGCTTTAACTTTGTCCGCCCGCGTTCCTCTGGGCACTACTGGTAAAGTCTGCCGGAAATTGCCTGCTAACAATATAGTAAATCCTTGACAATTATTATTCCTAATATCTTGCAAAGATCTATTTAGTACTCGCATCCCAAACAATTAATTTTGTTTTGCGAAGTACTTCTGCCATATTACTTTGTTTGGGTATATTGCAGAGTGGGGTTTCGGTTTGTATCAAATCGAGAAAAAGTTTAAACGCGAAGTGTGCAGTCAAAGTATAGGGTAAGTTTTTCATTTAAATATCCAAGAACAAATAAAATTAAAATTTCGAATTTTAATCCGATTTAAATATTCTTTTATATTTGACATTCCAATTTTAAAAAGTATTGCATTGTATCAAGCTTTTATGTGAGTTTAACGTTTTTTGAATAAAATCGGATTGAGTTTTCAAACATGTGTCAAAATAAAATGTAATTTAAATCAAAAGCACTAAGAAGTATTGATATCAACTTCGATGCAAATCACCCCCAAAATAACTTTTAACTCCTTTTTAACCCCGTTAGGCGATGATTTTTAATAAAATACGAAACATGTCTTCCATCAATTCTGTTAAAGAATGTTTATGCAAAATTTGAAGTAGATTGAACCAAGGAATCACGGTGTCCAATACAAACTTTTCCCCGTTTTTCACCCCCTTTAAGGGCAGAATTTCGGAAAATCCTTTCTTATCAGATGCCTACGTCATACAAAGAACACACCCTCCAAGTTTTGGGTCTCTACGATCAGTAGTTTAGGCTGTGCGTTGATCCGTCAGTCAGTCATTCAAGACAAAGCATTTTATATGTATAGATGACGACATTATAATTGCTTCGGAAGCATTCTTTATCTACGCTGTTAGTTGGACTCCAAATGCTCTGTAACGCTGCTTCAGCAAAGGTTAGAACGCAGCATTTGCTCACACAATGGTACAAACTTTCTTCTTAAAGTGTCACCACCTGGAAGCCCACCTATTGTATTTTTTTACGCTGTTATCCCACAGTATTTCGTCCATAATATGTATAAATATTTGTATTATAAAATTGGACAGTAAAAAAAAATTTTTCTGCTACGTCAGGCTTAGTGATATGTGGTGTCTGATAATTTGTCCTGGCATAACCATATTTATTGCTAACATCGCAAAGTGAGCAAGCCAGAGGCTGGGTTTTCTGTGGAAAGCCAGCAAGTTTTTTTACCCCTGATCAACTGTTGACGAAGTACAAAGCTCAAATCCGACCTCTACTGAAGTATTGCTCGCACATTTGGGGTTCAGCACCAAGGCATTTTATTCGTCTTCTAGATTTCATTCAGAAAAGGAAAATTCGACTGATAAACAGCTCAACTCTCACAGATACCCTTTACCCACTAGAACATAGAAGAAGAGTTGCAAACTCAACAGATATTTTCATCACAGATGCTCCAAAAAAATAAAAACTCTTATACCACCACTGGCCACATTCGGCCGAAGAACTCGGCACGCTGATTAGTCTGACCAATTTACCCTCAAGATTGACACTACAAGGACCAATCTTCATTAAGAATTCTTCTTTTACAGGGCTGCTACGGAATGGAACAAGCTTCCAAAGAACTATGACCTGCAAATTTACAAAAATCCGGTCAACAATCATTTCCTTTCTATAATCCCTCCCCCTTCTAATAGTCGCAGTGCGGGCCGTCCGCGGCCCACACGATAGGTCTACCCTTTTTGCGACTATTTTCAGTAAAAAAATTTTTCTTTTTTTAAGATAACATTCATCAGATAATACACAGCACACACAAAATACAAACAAAATCATGTCAGCAGTGGCAATCGACGTTGTTCTCACGCTGTACACAGCCAGTTAAAATGCGAAATACTTTATCAAGGGTCGTATACGCAGGGAAAATTTAATTAATACACAAGTGCATGCAAAAGCTGATTATCGGTTTGCAATGTGCGCCAGGAATGCAGTCCAAAGTGCAAACACTATCAACCGAGTGGTAGATGCACGTGTTACTCTTGATTGCTTTTAATTCACATCGTTTGTAAATGTTACTTTATTGTCTAGAACTAGGCAGTCCGCAGAGACTTTAAGCGAGGATATAATGGCACGACGCCGAGTTAGTATTCCGACGTTAATTGTGGGAATCTTATACGAACAAATTGATGTTTCGAACTGCCCTTGTACCCAGCATTCCTGCTACAAAATAGACACACCATTTCTATGCTACAGAGAAAAAAATTCACTGGCTAGTAATAATAAAGAACAATGGGAAGAAAGGAACCGAGAACATTTAGTCCATTCAGTAGCGGTAAAAATGGGGTATTACCTCCGAATTCTTTTAAGCAGTACCGATTTTGATAAAAATTTGTAAAAAAGCTCATTTTTCTCTCCTTATCAAAAGTTATATTGTGGCGAGGTGTGCTTTTTTGTTTTTTAGTGATGAAAACTACCCCTCGTGTTAAAAATGGAACAGTCAATAATGTAAGTGTTACATCGATTAAAATCATGTTCAAATATAAAGAAAAAACATTATTCATGTTTTGAAGTATAATTTATAATCTTTTGCAATTATTCAACCCTCCAAAACTACCCACATATGGAGTAATTTAAGTAAAAATCCGTTTTCAACGGCTTTAATTGTTGTAATGGTGCATTTATAATGAATTAAAATCCTACTATACTTTGTAATATAATTTATGTATTATTTGAATGTTTTAACCCTTAAAAACCACTCACTTACGACATAATTTAAGAAAATATTTGTTTTTAACAGCTTTAAATGTTGCAATGATGAATTTATAATAAATTAAAATTCTGCCATTCCTTGTAATAAAATTTATGAATTATTGGAATGTTTCAACCCTTTAAAACAACGCTCTTAAAGCATAATTTAAGAATATACTTACATGTATATGTTTTATAAATGCTCCAAAATTGTCTATATTATACTATTTCGGAGTAAGTTATATTGTGCCGAGGTGTGCTTTTTTTTTTTTTAGTGATAGAAACTACCCCTCGTGTTAAAAATGGAAAAGTCAATAATGTAAGTGTTACATCGATCAAAATCATGTTCAAATATATAGAAAAAACATTATTCATGTTTTGAAGTATAATTTATAATCTTTTGCAATGATTCAACCCTCCAAAACCACCCACATATGGAGTAATTTAAGTAAAAATCCGTTTTCAACGGCTTTAATTGTTGTAATGGTGCATTTATAATGAATTAAAATCCTACTATACTCTGTAATATAATTTATGTATTATTCTATTATTTATCAAATATTGCTTCATTGTATACATCAAAAAGCAACGGTGATAAAACACATCCCTGTCTTACTCCTCTTATTATGTAAATATTAACTATTAATAAAATCAAGTAATTTAACTAATTAGCCTGTAGGTAATAAGATTAATAATTTAACGTGCGTAGCAGTGTAAATAAAAGTTAAAGAAATTATACCCAATTACTAATACCTGAATATCAGGAAAATACATTAAATTAGAACGGACACCTGTTGCAAGGTAGCAGTTATCTATACATATAAATAAAATTAAAGTGTCTGTCTATCATATCAAGATAAATCCATTTTTCTAAGCTTATTAATTCAAATTTAAAAAAAGGTCTTTTTTTTCTTTTTCTTCCTTCTTTAATGTAAGCAATTTGCTTGTTTTTTTCGTATCCTCTGCCGTTCAATTAAAAATTAGAAATTTTGTCGCTCCATCTCTTGCGGGGTCTTCCAACGCTTCGGCTGCCTACTTGTCTCTAGTTATTTTGACCATTTTGTCGTCATTCATCCGA
This sequence comes from Agelastica alni, assembly GCA_950111635.1. Classification (NCBI taxonomy): domain Eukaryota; kingdom Metazoa; phylum Arthropoda; class Insecta; order Coleoptera; family Chrysomelidae; genus Agelastica; species Agelastica alni. The sequence goes on along the minus strand of OX467718.1, from coordinate 22,530,292 downwards.
TCTATGTATTCGTTTCACTTTCTCTTTCTTTCCAGTATCCATTCATTTACATTGTCTATTTTACATGTTCTTCCAATGTCCTCGCTTTTCTCCCTGTCAAAAAGTGTTTTTCCGATCCTGCGCACTATTTTCATTTCTGTGGTTTCTAATATTCTCTTTGTGTTCGATGTATCTGGTCTAGTTTCCGCTGTGTATGGTAATATAGGTCGGATGACCCCCTTGTAGATTCGGGATTTGGTCTCGATTCCAATATATATTTGTTTCGGAAGATTGTATCGTTCAGGTAAGCTGAGGTTCGTGCTGCTTTTGCCGCTTGGTTTCTTTCCTCCGCCTCGATGTCACCGTATCTTGATATTTCTATGCCTAGGTATTTAAATGTCATCTCCTGTTGTATAATTTTATCATCCACAACCAGTTTGCATCTGATAGGTGTTTTTGAGGTGGTCATGCATTTCGTTTTTGCTGCAGATATCTTCATTTTTAGACTTTTTGCCGTTGTGTTAAATTTGAATAGTTATCTCTGTATTCGTCCTCCATTTGTATTCGGTCAAACGCCTTTTCCAGGTATGTAAAACACATGAAGGCTGGTTTGTTATACTCGATGGATATTTCAGTTATTTGTCGCAGGACAAATATCGCATCAGTACAAGATCTCCCTGATCTGAATCCTTGTTGTTCATCGCCCAATGTGGTGAGTTCATTTATTTTATTTGTTATAATCTTTGTTACTAGCTTTAAGGTTGTATGCAGAAGGTTTATGCCTCGGTAGTTTGCGGGTATCTTTTTGTCTCCTTTTTTAAACAGTAAGATTGTGGTACTTAGGCGCCATTCGTTCGAAATTTTTGATGTAAAAGGAAAAAAATTATTCTTATTAAAAGATCTTGTTACAAATAAATAATTGTTATCTTTCAGGTCCATAGTCATAACAACAACAAACAACGTTTGAAAGAAAAAAAACAGAATAAATTCGGTTGGATTTTATTTATTGTTTAGAAACAAATCAATAAGTGGCGCGGTTTATTTATAGAATGCGCTACAAATATTTTTAAAGCAATCATTTTAAAATTTAGTTTTTCAAAAATTAACATTTTAACCTTTATTTTCCCGCGCTGTCATTCTGTCGAAAAACATATGTTTTTGATAGCCCCCTGACAGATTAATAGGTTATTCTATTAACCACATAAAATATGGAAAACTAAATATTTACAATCACTGGGAGTTATGAAATTTTTCTCAAAAAAATGCTTAGAACAAACTCTCATGTTGTTGGTAACTCTTTTCCCCATTTTCAATTTGATTTCCCACAGTTTCTTTTTACCATTTGATGCTCATTTGGGAAATAACGAAAAGTCAAATTGGGGTTTTTTTATACACTGAGTACACATTAATTGCTAGGCAAAGTCATTATTAAACAACTATAATCGTCGCACTAATGCGAGCTTTAGGGTATATAAACACATAGCAATCACACTTGTTTATCACGTGATATTGATGCGAGTGTACTCCGTCAGATGGCGTATTGCTTAGCATTGGAGGACAATTCACTACATGTCACAGTTCATTTTTAAAACGCATATGGTAGGTAGTCTATAAAGAAATTCTTTGATGTTAAATCGGATGTCAAGAAAAAAGTTATCCTCATTAAGTAAAGATAAAATGTATAATTATAACATAATAACATGTGTATAATATAATCAGTGTGTGTCAGCTCCGACGCACGAAATAATTTACTCCTTAAGAACGATTATAAAATACATAGATTAGTAATTATATTATTTTGCTACAAACTTTTATTGTATAAAATTATTATTTTCTATATTTTTATAGCTATGTTAAGTAATTTGACAAATTCACTGAATAATTAATATAAATAAATATATCATGCATGCTTTAAGTAATATAAAAAATGCATTCATTTCCCCTCATTTACTAATATATGTATTTTATAATCGTTCGTAAGAAGTAAACGTATTAGATATCGTACCATTCGAAAATTTTAAATAAGCAACCAACAAACTCCTGGACGGTACAGAAAATAAAAGAATGGTTAACGAACAAAAATATTTCATTTTCACAGTATTGCTTCAAGCCGGAATTATTATCGATAGCTGAAGGACACAAAAGAGAAAAAATTTACAAGGTGGATCAAATTATACTCAGTTATGTGCCAAGCCTTATTATTGCCCATTTAATCCCATTGAGTATATTTGGGGAATATGTATAACTTATTATGACAATCACACTGGTTACAGTGATAAAGCTGTTTTGGAAACCTGGCAACGAGCACTTAATACTGCCACTCCTGAAATTTGGGAAAAATGTGTCACAAAATGTGAAATTTTATCAGAGGAATGGTGGGTTCGTGAAAACCGCATCGAAGCAGTTAACTCTGTTATCATTTACAATCCGAATAAGGATAGCGACGACAGTGATTCCGATTATGATGACTATAAATCTGATGCTTGATAATACCGCAAGTACTACATGATTAAACATATTTATTAAATTTTTGCCGATAATTAATTTTTGTTGCATTCCCTTTTAACACTATTAAATTCGTGCCTATTTCTAACCAAAAAACTCATCGAGAGCTACATCAACGATTTCTGTTCTTAATAAAGCAAAAAATAAAAATAAAACGTCCCAACCAAAGCATAAGAATAAACAAAAATTTTTCGGGTTTAAATCTTAAGGGAATAGTCAATGTACCTCTCAACACAGTGCGCCCGTTAAGTCGATGTCTCGTTGACTAATCCGATACCGTCGTATATTGGTGAAACGAGCTATAAGTATTCTCTCAACACAAGATTCCTTTAGCTCAGTTGTATTTTAACTTAAAATTTTTGAAACTATGCTGCTCTTTAAAAAAAAACTTTAAATTTTTCTCGATATCCTTAAAAACGCCACTGAATCTAAGCAGTTAACAATTTTTTTAATCCGGAAAAAAAACCAGTTTATTTTTTGAATGCTACAAAATATTTTTTAGTATCTAATTTTAACAAATAACCTTTAAACTGTGGTTTTGGAACTAAAAAACAAGTTCAATTTACGTAAATAAGAACACTAAGTATCTTTTCGACACAAAGTCGTTTTAGCTTAGTTGAGTTTTAAATCATTATTATTGAAACTATGCTGCTTTAAAAAAAACAATTAAAAAAAAAATTCTACCAAATTTAAAACGCCACTGAGTTTAGCCAGTTATTAATTCTTTTTACTCCAGAAAGCTGACAGAAACACTTACATTTTAATAAATCAAAAAACACAGCAGGAACACCGAAAAATACTCGTAAAATAAAATAATAAAGAACGCTACCCTCAAGTGTTAAAAAGTTACAAGTATCTAAGAACTTCTACCTCATTAGGAGCAAAAAAAATCATCAGGAAAAAATAAGTAACAAGTATCTGTCGACGAAAGTGATATAGCAGAAAAAAAATTATAAAAAGTGGTGACAAAGGAAGCCTGAACATTTTCATTTGACGAATAAAATATTTCTCTAAAAAATAATGTGCAAATAAATATTTGAGTATTTAAAGCAGAGTCGAAGTGAAATTTTAAACCATTGTTCAAGAAATTTAGCCATCCCCAGAGATTATAAATAACATTAACAAGTATTCTTTAATTTAACCTTGCAACGACCTAAAAACCAATTACTTCATATTTTCAAAACCTTCGGAAACAGGAAGAAGTCACAGGGTGCTAAATCAGGCGAGTTAGGCGCGTGTTTGAGCGTGGAGTGCCTCTAGCGGCTACATAGCGCTTCACGGACAGCGCGTTATGGGCAAAAACGTTGTCCTGGTGCAAAAACCACGACTTGTTTGTCCACAGCTCCTGAAGTTTCTTATAAATTTGCTATCGCAGTGTTGCCGAAACTTTCAAATAGTAAGTTTGGTTTACAGTTTCATCCTCTGAAACCCATTCGTTGCGCTTGATGTCGAAAAAAAAAACGATCGGTAAGTATGGCCTTTAAATTTTGATTTTGACATCCTTGCTTTTTTCATTCTTGGCGTTTTCCAGTGCATCGATTGCCGCTTAGTTTTATTATCGCACTGAAACATCCAGGTTTCCTCGCAAGTGATGATATTTTCCATTAATTCAGGCTCTTCATCTAACCTTTTGAGAAAATCTGAACGTATTTGTTGACGGACGAGCTTTTGTTGAGGGGTCAAATTTTTGGAACCATTTTCGAACAAACTTTTTTTATTGTAAAATTCTTCTAACAGTTTCTTTATCGGCGTTTACAGTCTCAGTAATCATCCGAATGCTCATACAAGCCGATCTCCACGCACAGTTTCATTGATTTTGGTCACTGTTTGCGGAGTGAAAACAGAGACAGGTTGACTTGGACGTTGGTCATCTTCGATGCTCTCTCGGCCATTTAATATCCAGACCTCGTAGTACCACAGAAAATTGGGGGAACTCGACAAGTCTTTCTTAATGTGAGTACTAGGACATCAGGAAGTATATGGCATCGAAGAGGTAGCTAGCAAGAGATGGAGGATCACAACAGACGATAGGTCCAGAGCTAACCAACAGCATTTCTTACTAACAGCATTGGTAGGAAGCAAACTAGAAGCTAGTTATGCAACAAGCACCGCAAATACTAGACAAAACACCTAGGAATCTCGTATTTAGCAACCATTAAGAAAAACGGCAGAAAAATTCCTGAAGCTAGGACACAGGAAAATAATGCATGTAGCAAGAACACTGCTGCATGAACAAACACCTACACATTACAGAGCTTGCAAAAAGTCCAATTTGTTGGTTTTATGAAGAGTAGAATGAGACTTCTCTTCACTGTCTCTGCTTCCGCGAAGAACTCTCCGTTCGCAGACAAAGGGACTTTGGGAAACCTAAACTGCTTAGCAATATCCCCATTGTTGACATTCTGAAATTTTTTAAAGGTGCAGGACTGCTGCTATAAGGACTTAATTTTATATGGGGGAAACAATAGGCTTTGTTGGCCGTAGTACGAAATCTTGACTCTAATAAGGCAGTAGGACCAGATGGAATTCCGACAATTGTCCTGAAGACCTGTGCTCAAGAGCTCACCCCAGTTCTCTGTATCATACAGCAAAGGAGTATTTCCGTCCATGTGGAAAAACGCTAAAGTCCAACCGATTCCAAAAAAAGGAAAGAAGACTATCCCTGAGAATTATCGCCCTATTGCATTGCTCTCAGTCATATCCAAAGTTATGGAAAAAGCGATTAACACAGAACTTATCAAATATCTGGAGAAATTTGAGATAATCCATGACAGACAATATGGATTTCGACAACTTCGGTCTATTGGAGATTTGCTGGCTTATGTCACTCAGCTCTGGACAAATACTATTGAAAAGTTTGGCGAATCCCGTACAATAGCCTTGGATATATCTAAAGCCTTTGACCGCGTTTGGCACCAGGCATTTTTAAGTAAATTATCTGCCTACGGTCTCCCAACCAAACTGTGCCAATGGCTCTTGAGCTTCATGCAAGATCGCTCCTTACATGTGGCAGTTGACGGTATTTCTTCTGATGCGTTTAAAACTAATGCCGGGGTCCCCCAGGGTTCCATCATGTCCCCCACCTTATTTACACATCAACGACCTCTTGAAAACCACCACAAACCCCATTTACAGTTTCGCAGACGATAGCACACTTGTCTCAGCTTTCACATTCTATCGATCACTTTCGGTGAATGATACAAATAGACTCAGGCAGGAACAGGTTGATTCCATCAATAGAGATCTTAAAGCAATCGTCGAGTGGGGAACCAACAATCTTGTTCAGGTCAACGCCCAAAAAACACAAAGTGCCACGTTTTCCAAGAAAGTGAATTCCTAAAATCATCCCATCACAATGTCCGGAAATACCCTTGAACCAAGTCCCTCCATCTCGATTTTGGGAGTCACGGTGTCCAATAATATGTCTTGGCATGACCATGTTGCTAACATCGCAAAGTCGGCAAGCCAGAGGCTAGGTTTTCTGTGGAAAGCCAGAAAGTTTTTTACTCCTGATCAACTGTTGACGACGTACAAGGCTCAAATCCGACCTCTACTGGAGTATTGCTCGCACATTTGGGGTTCAGCACCAAGGCATTCTCTTCGTCTTCTAGATTTCATTCAGAAAAGAACCATTCGCTTGATAAACAGCTCAACTCTCACAGATACCCTTCACCCTCTAGAACATAGAAGAAGAGTTGCAGACCAGTCATTGCTCTACAGATATTTCCATGGCAGATGCTCCAGAGAAATAAAAACTCTTGTACCACCATTGGCCACATTTGGTCGAAGAACTCGGCACGCTGATCAGTCTCACCCATTTACTTTCAAGATTGACACTACAAGGACCAATCTTCATCAAGAATCCTTCTTTTACAGTGCTGCTACGGAATGGAATAAGCTTCCAAAATCAGTTTTTTCAGAGAACTATGACCTACAACTTTTTAAAAAGCATGTCCACAATCATTTCCTTTCTATAATCCCTTCACCCTTCTTATAGTCGCAGTGCGGGCCGTCCGCGGCCCACACGATAGGTCTACCCTTTTTGCGACTATTTTCATAAAAAAAAAAAAAGTACATGGGACAATTGACGTTGATACCAACACCAAAGGATTAAAAAAATCTGGTATCAATAATTATGGCACCATTATGTTAACTATATTTAAAACCTAAAAAATGCAAAAGGAATCTTTTGTTTAATGCTAGAATAAACTTAAATGGACGAATAAGACGATATCGTTACTTTTGATTTGATTTGATTTGAACGTTGCTTTCCATCAATTTATACAGTGTTCAATCTAGCGTAACTTTAACCCTGAACAAAATACAAAATTCAACTATACAAAAGGCGAAAACTATAATAAAAAGGTTTTTAACAAAATACACACATAAAGATATAAAAATAAATATTTAATACGTTTGATAGATACGATATCAAATAAAAAAAGAAAGCCAGACAGGTGAAATAAGTAAGTAATAAATCAAAAAGAAAATCTAAACTAAACCAAATGTGTTTAAATCAAAATAAAAGGTAATCAACAAAACTTTTACTACATTAAAATTGGTAAATATCATTTGTATTCGGTCCTGAAAAACGGTAATTAAAAATTTATTTTTCTACCTTCGAAAGTATCGGAAATATACCAAATACCGAGTTCAACTTCACAAAGCAACGACGAAAAAATAAAAAACATCGGTCCCTTGATTACTGCGAGCTTCGCCAAACTTTTCGCGATATCTTTATTAATGTTAAAGTAATCGACCCTCCCTTTTTGTCATTGGCAAGACTTCAAAAACTTCGTAGAGATGATTAGTCAAAAAGTTTCAGCGATAATAATTATTGTATATTCGTCTGAAATTTAGTCGTTGGATGTTTGGAAAAAGTTAAGATAACGATCTAACATTAAATACTCAGAAGATTAAACCTTATTTTAAAATCGGGACAGAGATTTAACTTTTAAAACTTTTAAAAAGCGTCTTCAACGAATTGTCGTGATTATAATATCAAATCCCGAATCTACAAGGCGGTCATCCGACCTATATTAACATACACAACGGAAACTAGACCAGATACATCGAACACAAAGGGAATATTAGAAATCACCGAAATGAAAACAGTGCGCAGGATTGCTGGAAAAACACTTTTTGACAGGGAGAGAAGCGAGGACATTAGAAGAACATGTAAAATAGACAATGTAAATTAATGGATATTGAGAAGAAAGAGAGAGTGGAACGAACACATAGACCGGATGAATGACGACAGAATGGTCAAAATAACTAGAGACAACTCGCCGTTAGGGCGCCGAAGCGTTGAAAGACCCCGCAAGAGATGGAGCGACAACCTTTCTAACAATTGAACGGCAGAGGATACGAAGAAAAACAAGCAAATTGCTTACATTAAAGGGAAGAAGAAGAAGAAGAAGAACTGTGATCCAAAATATAAAATAAGAAAAGTGGCACAGTTAACCAGCTAAACCTATGGAGATACAAAAACCCCTATGGCTGAGCGAGAATAAAAAAACCACTTTCTCCAATAAATATTATCGTTGCCAATACTATCTTGACTATCTACGCTAGACAAAAAACTTTAAGATTTGCATTTCAAACGAGAATGAAGCGCAAAAACTGCTAACTTTGTTTTTAATAATATCTGTTCCTAAGAGATTAAATGTTGTCATATTTTAAAATGCATTTGGTTAACGTTATTTTTTGTGTGTGCGTGTTAAAATTAAACATTTTTTGTCAAAAAGTGACTGACAAATGAACTCCCTTTTTTCCATTTTGGAAGAGGACACCAATTGGAAAATAATTCGGTTTCAATAATTAGAATATTCGTATTCTGTTCGACTCCTACACCGGATTATTTTCAATCCGATGCAACGGTGTTATCACTTTCAATGTCATTCAATAAAACCAACGTTATTTTCCTCCTCTTCTTTTTCTTATGCGAAGTGTACTAAATCTAAATTTCGTGTCGCTTGTCCCACGTTTTTTCGAGAAACGTGCTGCCACAGGTTGGGTTGTATATTTCTCCACTTACTTTTTTCCCCAAAAAGGGTGTTCGTTAGGTGAAAATTTGAAGCGAACTTCGGGATGAATAATGATTTTTGTTTCGAAACAAAGGAGCGACATCGAAGAAAATACTTCGTTAACTGCATTAGAGGCGCGACGTGAGGAAAACGCTGACAAAAATATAAACTAATTATCGTCAGTGTATTTTTTTAAAACTACACCGTTTTATTATTTATGATTGTTGGCTCTACGACCGAAGTAACTGACTCGAGGTTTTAAATTAAAATGGAAAAGATTCGAAAATATAACAGACAGAGAGTGATTTATGAATGAATGAATAAGTAAATAGTTGTGTAAGAAGTCTAATTTTTTCCCTAGTCACTTTAGCATTGTCTGCTTTTTGTACCTTTCCAGCTCGTTCTTCTTTTTTTTTCAGAGGTGAAGAAAATTCACTATAGAGAGGTTATAAGTCCGAAAGCTCAAGGTCTACTGTGAGACTCCACTGACTGCGTCAGAACTACTCACTAAAAACTCCACCCCTATTTAGGTCCGTCTGGCTATTGCCTCCGATGACACTTGGGCCTGTTGGCCCATTGTATCTTGCCTATGTGTTTTTGTATCATTGTACAATGAAGAACCGACCAGCAGACCACCCGGCAAGGACCCAAAAACAGCAAATCACACACTGCGCCGTCGCGAGGCACTGGTCCGAAAATGACAGGCAGTACCCGGGACCTAGAACCACGCTGCACCCAATCCAGTACCTTCGTACCTTGTACAAGTTCTGTACTGGGTGTGAACAATGTGGTCACCCAAGAACTGCCCATTCCCCCCAGCGCACCGCAGCAGCACAGCAAGCGCTCCACCGCCCCTGGATCCCCGCCTCACAACCCGCAGGCCAGGCCTCCATTATACATCTTAGCTGATTCCTGTTCATCGATAACAGTTCTGCCGTTCTTTTATGGCACGGTCCTTTGATGTATTATTTCCCGTGTTTTTTTCCTGATATACGTTTCCAGTAGTTTTTGTGTTTTTCTTGCAAGTTTGTTTACTTCCTCATTCCCTGTAACTTCCTGGCGTCCTGAAACCCGTATCAGTTTGACGTGATTACGGTCTACCAGCGTTCTCAGTTCTTCTTTGCAGTCATTGAGTATGGAGGAAGCGGTGGTCCGGCCCTGAGTTGCCCCCTGCACAGGACTAAGGCTGTCAACTACAAAATTTCGCCCGGTTTCCTGTAGGCTCCGTTAGCGACGGTGCTTCCCCACCGCCATGCATCCATCAGCACGGGTCGCATAACACTTTGGATTGGGAGTCTTTTAGTCGCCTTTTACGACAGGCAGACCATACCTGGGATCTATTCTATTTTCCCCGTATCCCCAGGAGAATTCCAGCTTTTTAGTTTTAGTCCCATTTCTTTAATTCTCCTGTTAAGGAGTAGAAGCTCATGTACTGCTATTGCACCAGGTGGATCTCTCCCTTGGTCTTGTACGCAACCCAGGTAATACCTCCATTGGGCGGTGGATTTACATGTCTCCTCCCAATGAGTTTGTTTGGTCATATTTGGTTGAATAGTAGACGCCTGGGCCAGTTCCTTCACTGGTTTTTGATCCATTTGTGTACCAGGTGAGTTTACCAGGTTGATCATCATTTCCTTTGTCATCTCTGAGTTTTGCGGGAACCTCTTAGTTTGTCTCAAAGGATATTTCTGCACTCATATAATCAGTTGCCATTTCCAGAAATGGGTGTCCGATTATATTTTTTATGGTTTTATGCCCATATACTTTAGAACCTTTTCAACAGTTTTGTCGTTTTAGTCTATATGCGCATTGTCTTGCCTCTTGCCGGATATAAATATCTAGAGGTGGGAGGTTTAGCATTGCTTCCATAGCAGAAGTGGGGGTTGTTCTCATAGCCCCCGTAATACATAGGCAAGCCAGCCTCTGTATACTACTGAGTGTATTTACGGTTTGGGATTGCCGTACTTTGGTCCACTAACAAATAGAGCCATATGTAATATTGGGTCTTATCACAGCTGTATATAGCCAATGAGCTATTTTTAGTTTTAGTCCCCAAGACTTTTCAACGACTCTTTTTGTGGCCATTAGCATCATTTTGCTTTTGTTTGAGATATGCTGCATGTGGGTATTCCATGACAATTTCTTGTCCAGAAATACCCCGAGGTATTTTGTACCCTCACTGTATTGCAGTGTTTTACCATAGAAACGTGGACCTTAAGGTTCGTTTTTTGGTGAAAGCTATTAGTGCAGTCTTTTCGGGTTTGAACTTAAGTCTCCTATCCTGATACCATTGTTCCAGCTGGTTTAGAGCTCCCCGAGTTAGTTCTTCCAGTGTGCTTGAAAATTTGCCCTGGGTTAAAATGACAATTTCATCTGCATAGCCCTGAGCAAAAACTCCACTGTCGTTTAGTTGGCGTATGAGATTATCAACCAATACATTTCATAATAGGGGAGAGAGTACTTCTCCCTGGGGACATCCCCGGGCTACCCTCGTCTCCACACTATCACAGAATATGGTCGCATACGCCTTCCTGTTTCTTAACATGGCTCCTATCCATCTGCAATTGGTTACAACGGTCCCCAGCTGCCGTAAGGATGTCACCATGCTTTCAAAGAACTCTAAAAGTAACTACTACCGAAATTTTCGTATGCATGACTAAACTTCAAAAGCCAGTATACTAACGCTAGTAGCTTAAGTTAATTTTTTTACTAAATGCAAACGCTTTATATGCAAATTGAAAAACCAACGAAAATCCAAAAATAAAACTAACAAAAGCTTCTCGTAATCGACCAGATCGACTCGAGACATAAACGGCCGTGTACGCCGCAACATAAATATGCCGGCCATAATATCAAAGTGGCTGTAATGCTTCAAAAGATGAAGCGCGAACAGCCTTCATAAATAAAACGGGATGAGAAATTGCCTCCGGAGAACAGGTAGCCAGTTTTAAGGTTCGTATCGGGATGAAGTTACGACACACAACATACGGCATACACGTTTATGTCGTTGCTCGTTTTTTTTTGTCATATCATTGAAAATTTCTCTTTTCGCCACCCGTCCGGCCGCTTGCCTTATTTTTTTGCGTAGCACTTTGTTGTCACACCGATTTGACATTTAAATAGTTGACAGCGATTTTAAATATTGAGTTTTAATGTTAGGCAATACGCCATCTGGCGGAATAAACTCGCATCAATATCACGTGACCAGCAAGTAATAATTTGTTTATAGTGAAAATGATCAGCAGAGCAAATCGTTCTGTTCCTGGGTGTAACTCAGTGTGTAAAAAACCCCAATTTGACTTTTCATTATTTCCCAAATGAGGCTCAAAGAGTTGAGCATATTAAAAATTTGGTAATGGTGACTATGGTTGATAGAAAGAAACTGTGGGAGATCAAACTGAATATAGGAAAGAGAGTTACTAAAAATATGAGAGTTTGTTCTAAACATTTTTTTGATAAGAGATTTCATAACTCCTAGTGATTTTGTTTTCTATATTTTATGTGGTTAATAGAATTACCTATCAATTTGTCAGGGGGCTATTAAAAACTTTACCTGAAAATCACTGCTATACCAAGTAATATACCTGTGTCCAGCATTATAACAAAGTCCAAAGGTCTGAAAATAGAAGAGGTAAAGAAAAGATATAAAAAACTCATTGATTTCATAAAGATCACTTTTAATAGCACTGGTCTGCAAACAATAAGATTTGATTATCCACGTATCATCCTTTTTTTCTTTAACACCACAAATAATAATGTGGTTTGATGCAAAAACAGTTTGACCCTCCACGAAGCATCGACTACTTGGAGTAGCAGACAGATAAACAAAAATTGAGGACAATCCTAGAAACATATCTTAATTCCTTCCAATATAAAATATGGAATTTAATAACGTTCAAATATCGAAATTTTCAGTAAATTGAATACTTCCTTTAGTACCTAAGCACATAGATTACAGCAACACTTGGTGTCAAAATGACAGCGCGGGAATATGAAGGTTAAAATGTCAAGCATTATAAACAATTTAAATCCCTGTAATATTAGCAATTGTTTAAAATTTAAAACAAATATTAATATACACAAGAAATCTAATGTCCCAATTTTTATGGAAATACCTGCAGAGTAACTCTTTGCAACTCTCTGCAACTTTTTTTCTAGGTTCCAGTGGGTGAAGGGTATCTGTGAGAGTTGAGCTGTTTATCAACCGAATGGTTTTTTTCTGAATGGAATCTAGAAGACAAAGAGAATGCCTTGAAGCTAAACCCCAAATGTGTGAGCAATACTCCAGTAAAGGTCAGATTTGAGCCTTGTACGTCGTCAAGGGTTGATCAGGAGTAAAAAACTTTCTGACTATCCTCTGGCTTGCCGACTTTGCGATGTTAGCAACATGGTCATGCCAAGACATATTATTGGACACCGTGATTCCCAAAATCGAGATGGAGGGACTTGCTTCAAGGGTATTTCCGGACATTGTGATGGGATAATTTGAGGAATTCACTTTCTTGGAAAACGTGGCACTTTGTGTTTTTTGGGCGTTGAACTGAACAAGATTGTTGGTTCCCCGGTCGACGATTGCTTTAAGATCTCTATTGATGGAATCAACCTGTTCCTGCCTAAGTCTATTTGTATTATTCACCGAAAGTGATCGATAGGATGTGAAAGTTGAGACAAGTGTGCTACCGTCTGCGAAACTGTAAATGGGGTTCGTGGTGGTTTTCAAGAGGTCGTTGATGTGTAAAAGAAATAAGGTGGTGCTGAACACCAAATGTGCGAGCAATACTCCAGTAGAGGTTGGATTTGAGCCTTGTACAAAGAAATTTAACATTTTATCGAAAACTTTTATCTGCCAGCCTTGTAATAAAATGGTGCCATATGGTACTAAAATACACTGCTATCCCAAGGCATATCTAATAAGGCTATCAAGGCTATCTAAAGGCATACCGGTGTATGTTAATAGTTAGTAGTTGTTGCGAATGACGTTACTAGCAATATTTAAATATAGCCAAATAAAATATTTTGGGCACATTAAAAATTTTTTTTTTTTAGTTTTGTTTAAAGATTTTTTTACTTTCTACAATAATAAACAACTTTAATTTTTTTGCCTCTCCCCACACTTGCTGTTAAACCTCAGTAAGCACTTTTTTTCGAAGGATTTCGATCAGGCTTATATACAGGAAATTCTATGTTATATAACTGCTACCGGTAAAACGGGTGAAAATAGAATATGCAATTCCCGGAAGAACTGCGTTATGTATGGGGCAACCTGTGGCGATTATTGTGACAAAAACATGCACGTGTCGAAAAAAGTTATGCCGAAAAGTTCAAGGTTATATAAAGCGGCATTTTTCTTATAAAAACAAAGACTACAATTTTATGTGATTTATTACAGACTTATTATTGCTCTGCTAGATCGGCACTGAACATGCAATGTTGGTCCAAATACTGACGAACAATCGCCGTATAATGCGGAGGAACACCGTCCTGTTGAAAATAAAAATGATCTTGGTCATACTGTGGATTATTTTCAAATATATCAGTCAAATCTGGGTCAATAGCGTCTTCCAGTAATTGCAAATACATTTCGCCAGTCAAATTGCCTGATAGAAAAAAAGGACCCACCAGTCGGTCACCGCAAATGCCAGCCCATACATTTAATTTCTCCGGTTGCTGTGTATGCACCTCATGAAAAACTCTTGGGTTGCATGGAAGCAGAAAAGTCTGTGGCTGTTATATGTGATTTATTTGTACATGCATACATACATTTAGTCCACTTGCTACGGTTGTTACACACATCTTTTGCCTCCTCTACTTTCATTAGTGCTCTCATACATGCTCGTCGGTTGTTGGTACTCTTTACCTGGTCTTTCTTCAAAACAATTTCGATCTGATCGAGATATGTTCGCCGAGGTTAACCTATACCGACTTGTCCATTCACACTCGACTTATGTATTTGTTTCATCAATCTTCCTTCATCCATCCTTTCTACGTGTCCAAACCATCCAAGCATTCCTTCACCTATCTTTGTAACCACATCTTCTTTTACACCACAGCGTTCTCTGATCTCACTATTCTTTACTTTATCCAACCGAGTCACTCCGTCTATACTTCTCAAACTACTCATATCCGCAGCATCAATCCTATTTTTATGCTTCTTCCGCCAAACCCAACATTCACTACCATACATAAGTGTAGGAACCAACACACCTCTATGCACAGCCAGAAGTGCCTTTTTTGACACTTTCTAGCGGTTCATAAAGCTATGCAGTGCTCCATTCATTTGTTTTCCTGCCAACACCCTTCGCTCAATGTCACCGTCATACTTTCCATCTCTCGTAAACCCAAGTATACAAACTTATTAACTTGTTCCACTCTTTCTCCCTCAATTGAAACTTCACAGTTTGTCATGATTTCTTCTCTTTCAAAAACCATTACTTTCGTTTTGCTTACATTTATTTTCATCCCTTTGATTTATTCGTTAAGTTTAAAATATAATCAGTGAGTTTTTTTATTATTGTAATACTTTTCCAGAGAAAAGTAATCTTTTTCATTGTTTTTAAAGTATATTCTGAATATTTTCTTTGGAAAGTGATATTTTATTTTCTTGTTAAATTTTTTAAGTGTAATTCAGCATGAAAAAGCAGGTTTATTGTTTGTTTCGATTTTGTTTATTTTTGAATTTTTGCTATCATAAGAAAAAGAACGAAAAGCATTTGCCGTTAATGTTTAAATAGTTATTAATAGTCTTTTCAATTTATTGTAGCGACGTACTTTTTTCTTTCCGGAACTATTGTTGGAGTTTTCTTTGTGACACTATTTTGGAGTTTTCTTCGGGACACCATTTTGGAGTTTTCTTCGGTACTTTTTTTTAATTTTCTTTAGAGCTTTCTCTGGAACTTTTTCCGTAAATTTCTGTCTCCGGAAGATTTGGATCTGAAGAACTTTTCCGTTTAGAATACGGATTGTTTTTCTCGAAAAAGCAACCGACCAAGTGGAGCTTCCAAGGAACTTAAGTTATATTAAAATTTTAATTTTTCCTTTTTTTTTCGTTTTAATTTTTATTTATTTTTTCAAAGTTTGATAACATTTAATTTTTTTCATTGTAATAAACCTGTTTTTTTTTATTCCCAGTTTTTTTATTGTTTCCAGCAAAAAAAGGGTGATAGCTGTATTGAAGCCGGTTCAGTACGTTTTTCGTTCACAAGCATTATTTTATAACCCCTTTTTTTTAGTGCTTTTTAGTAAAATTACTTGGCGCCCTAACGAGGTTTTAGTTTGCTTTATTTTAGTTCATTTGTTTAGAAAAAAAATAGATAGATCCGCGAATTGATCTATCCATACATACATACATGTAGTCACGCCTTTTTTACAAAGGGGTAGGCACTTCCTTTCACTTGCTACGGTTCTTACACTCATATTTTGCTTCCTCTACTTTCATAAGTGCTCGTCGGTTGTTGGTACTCTTGACCTGGCCTTTCTTTAAAACAATGCTGATCTGATCGAGATATGTTTGCCGAGGTTGACCTCTACGGACTTGTCCATTCGCACTCGCCTTATAAATTTGTTTCGTCAATCTTCCTTCATCCATCCTTTCTAAAGGTTTAAACCATCTAAGCATTCCTTTATCTGTCTTTGTAACCACATCTTCTTTTACACCAAAGCGTTCTCCAATCTCACCATTTTTTACATTATCCAACCGATTGATTGATTTATCACTCGAATTTAATTCAATTGAGAAATCAAGAACAAACAACCCCTTTTCTTCTCTAGGTGCCGTCTCCGCTTCGACGGTTGTCAATCATCATAGTAATTGTTATTTTTGAGACCGCAGCTCTAAATAGTTTATTATTACTGCATCCAAACCAATCCCTAAGGTTTTTCAGCCATGAAGTTTGTCTCTTGCCTTGGATTTTTCCCTGCATAATTATTTGTAGCATTTGATATTTTTCTCCCCTTATGACATGTCCCATGTAGCGCAGTTTTCTTCTCTTAATTGTCGAAATCACTTCTCTCTCCTTATGCATACGTCTCATCACTTCCACGTTAGTTATTCTCTCTACCCATGAGAAACAACCCTTAGTTATAATTATTAGTTTTTTTTTTAATATTATTATTTTCTTATGTAGAAAAATCGACTATTTTGTTAAGAAATAGTTTATTACATCTTCATTTAAAGAAATTAAAATTAAACTAAATTTCACGTGGACGAAGTCTCAAGGTTAAGTTGGGTAATGGGACACCATATATCTTTGTCATTTGTAAGGATTTAGAACGCGCATCAAAATATATAATATACGACTGTTACTTCTATAGAAATTTAAAAATATTCATCATCCCTAATAACATAATAATTCCCAGTGCAATAAATTCTTCCACGCCCGGTATGTCATCTTGCCATCCTTCATGCAAAAATAAATTAAAATATTTTTCATCCCCTCGTCGGTATTACGGCAGGTTTTAATGCATTTCCTGCTCTTTACGGCTGAAATGCGGTTTTTTTCGGAAGTCCTGCGACTATAGGGGAAACGAGAGAACAGACAGAGAAGCGCACCGACATGGTCCCATTGAAATGGTAATGTGTTTGCAGTATCAATCATACTTAAAAAAGTGTCATCACCGCAGTCGTGCATTAACCGCAACTAGGAATCGCTGACGCGTTCAAACGCCGACCGGAAGGCTGCTCGGTCTTACGTATTTAACGGATGTGGTTGGTAAGTTTCTAAAAGACGACCACATTTCTTCTATGAAACAAAAATACGTCATCAACTGCAAGTATTTTATATAACTTATTGTTTCGAATACTAGTGCGCAAAATTGTGACTTGACAATCGCAGTGATTATGTAACGTCATAAACGTCACATAGTGAAATTGGCCAATCTCATACATGCTTTATTCAAACTGAGATACGTCCTCAAGCTTTAAAAAATATCAGAAGTGATTAGGATCCAAAAACCAGTGATATCAAAACTGTTTTTTTTTACTGAAAACAGTCGTAAAAAGAGTAGACCTATTGTGTGGGCCGCGGACGGCCCGCACTGCGACTATTAGAAGAGGGAGGGATTATAGAAAATAGATGATTTTGGACCCGTTTTTTGAAAAGATGCAGGTCATAGTTCTCTGAAAAAACTGATTTTGGAAGCACGTTCCATTCTGTAGCAGCCCTGTAAAAAAACAATTCTTGATGGAGATTGGTATTGGTCCTTGTAGTGTCAATCTTGAGAGTAAATGGATGAGACTGATCAGCGTGCCGATTTCTTCGGCCGAATGTGGCCAGTGGTGGTACAAGTGTTTTAATTTCTCTGGAGCATCTGCCATGGAAATATCTGTAGAGTAATGTCTGGTCTGCAACACTTCTTCTATGTTTTAGTGGGTGAAGGGTATCTGTGAGAGTTGAGCTGTTTATCAACCAAGTGGCCCTTTTCAGAATGGAATCTAGAAGACGAAGAGACTGCCTTGGTGCTAAACCCCAAATATGCGAGCAATACTCCAGTAGAGGTCAGATTTGAGCCTTGTACTTCGTCAACAGTTGGTCAGGAGTAAAAAACTTTTAAGCTTTCCACAGAAAATCTAGCCTCTGGCTTGATGACTTAGCGATGTTAGCAACATGGTCATGCCAAATATTATTGGACACCGTGACATCCAAATCGTTATGAAGGGACTTGATTCAAGGGTATTTTCGGACATTGTGATGGAATGATTTTAGGAATTTACTTTCTTGGAAAACGTGGCGCTTTTTGTTTTCTGAGCGTTGAACTGAACAAGATTGTTGGTTTACCACTCGACGATTGCTTCAAGAGCTCTATTAATGGAATCAACCTGTTTCTGCCTGGGTCTATTTGTATCATTCACCGAAAGTCATCGATAGGATGTGAAAGTTGAGACAAGTGTGCTGTCGTCTGCGAAACCTGTAAATGGGGTTCGTTGTGGTTTTTAAGAGGTCGTTGATATGTAAAAAAAATAGGGTGGGGGACAGGATCGAACTCTGGGGGACCCCGGCATTGGTTTTTAACGTATCAGAAGAAATACTATGTATCAACCGAAAAAAATTCTAAAAATTCCTAAAATAAATGTAAATTACGGGGTGACCCTAATTTTATGCTCCGCAGTGTATTACAATTATTAGTTATATTCAAAAAGGAATACAGATACCTTAATAGGACCATAAATTCTCCAATATTTTTCATAGTAAACTTTCGATCGTCGGTTAATTTTGTGCGTATATATATATATAACCCAATTTGGCCCATAGGCACACGAAACAAACCTTTGTTTTGGACGAAGGAGGAAAATAACCGCATAAAAAACTTTACGAGCTCGAGCCTGTTTAGTACGGGCTTATCAGATGTTGGTGCTTTCGTTTAATGGCAGCTAAGGGGGGGCTTTGCTTCCGCACATAAAATTATATATGTCGGTTTTAGTGTGTATATAACTAATCCGGGATTCGGGATTATTTGAGCAACAAACTCGGATGGAGAAAGCGGTTAACTCGACTCGAAATTTGTCAAGAAGTTGTTTCTTAATTGTTGCCGATTTGACGATAATTTTAAATTAATTTCACGATAAATATCTCACCGTACCACGCAAATGTTTGGATATATTTTTAAACGACACATCCGAAAGTGTCACTATCAAAAAGATTTAAATTTGAAAAGAACATTATTATTAAAAGTGTTTTATTTATTACCTTTCAGTCAGGCATCGGTCGTGTTTAAGAAAAATAAACTGGACAAAATAAAAGCAACTTATATGAAATATTCCAAAAATTAATTTATCCTTTTCTTAGTGGGCTATGCACATTTTTCCTCGTTGTTAAGGACAGCTATTAAAACAATTCATTTGGATTAACAGTTTTAAACAATTTCGTGCAGTACTTGCAATTTAACGTATTTCATCAATATACGACGGTTTCGGATTAGTCACCGAGGCATCGACTTAACGGGCGTACTGTGTTGAGAGGTACATAAGTAAATTCCCCTAAGATTTAAACCTGAAATTTTTTTGTTTATTATTACGCTTTTGTTGAGATGTTTTATTTTTATATTTTGCTTTATTGTGAACAGAAATTGTTGATGTAGTTTGTTTAGTATTTTATTTATTAAGCGTATGTCAGTTATAAACACATGCACTTAAATATGACACGTAAGGTATGGTAACTATACAAAATTAAATAAAATACAGGACAGAGCAGAACAAGATAATCGAACGATATATACATAATAATAATTTGCCACGTCTTTTTCGTTCTCTAAAGAGTACTCTGCTAGCGATTTCTCTACTGGCAAATTATGCCCGAGCTCAGCCGTAGAGGGTAGAAGAAAAAAAAATATAAAAGTGAGCCGCGCCACCGACTTAGACGGTACAAGCCGGAAATCCCTAGATCTTATAGGCACTAGCAGAGCCACAAGATAAACAACTAAGATTATGGTGAACCAAATAAATAAAATTATAGCAAAAATATGTTGGATACTTTACTCACACAATAAATAATTAAGGTACACAACTCAATAGCAACATCATAACAAATATAGTCAAAATTAACAGCTATGGTAAAATTTTCTTGCTAAAACAAACCAAAAATTTAAAATTTACAACTTTATAAAATAACCAGAACAGAAGTAAGAGTAACAGACTTTACCAAGTTACAAAAAAAAGTAAGACATATATAAATTAACTCATTAATAACACTAATTCAAACATTTACATAAATGCTGATAATTCACTAGTTAACCGTTTACATAAAGATTTTCGCTGCCAAAACAATCGAGTTTATTTAAAAATATTTTGCAAAAGTTGTCCTTTAAAATATCAAGATTGTAGGATATTTACAAATAAGTAGGAAGAAAATATATTTTTACTTGGACATAAAGAATTATTGAGAAGGTTATTTTAATCCAAGTTTAGTTTTGGCATATTATCTAATGCAATAAATAGTTTCCAACAATGTACTATACACGTAATCGTGGTGTCAGAATGAGTCACTGCGTTATATATTTAAAAATAAATCACTTATAACCTTTGGGTATACGAATTCACAAAGTACTATATTTATAAACTAAAACAAAACTTACTCGTGGTGTCGAAATGAGACACGGCGTTATATATTTAAAAATAAATCACATGTACTCCTGTGGCCTACTCCTGGGGCCGGTTTGATTATGGGGCGGCACCGGCTAATTAACAATGGCTTCCCTCCATCAAATCCCGCATGCGGATATTTTAACTCGACACCAAAATCCAAAATATCAACAACAAAGGTAAGATAGAATGGTCAAGTTAAAAATTAAGTGGTTTTTTTTCAAAATCCAATTAAGATGACCCAAATACAGCCAGATATGAAAGAAATCCCATAGAGGTTCTGCACACGTGCTAATAACACACCGTCCCAACAACTTTCACCGACACCTGACTTCCAAGACTCTCCACACACGATTGCCGCTCCTAGGCCGGAAATCAAGAAAAATGTCACGGAATAAACGTCAACCCACAATCTTCTCAAGTCTGTGCTCCACAATCGCCTCGTCCGTGTGGATATCCAGCCCCCATCCACACAGAAATTGCAAACCAAACAATAATCCTACCCCTACAAGGTATGTAACATTATCTACAACGAATGATATATTTGAGTTACAACACAGTACGGTATGCAACCCTACTTACGAGTAACTAACGAATACGAAACCATCTGAAACAATTATAACGAACGGTAGAAGGGAAAAAATAGGCACGTGACAAATTGACAGTTTTATGTCCAGATTTAAAATCCAGTCAATCGACTCGGAAATCCTCAACATTACCCAGGTAGGCACGTAGAGGATAGTCACTTACAATGTGCTAGACAGTATGGTTATCGGCACCTCAGTCGCAGGATGGAGAATTGCTTTTGCCCCACTTATGCAAGGAGTCTGCGCAGACACCGTGACCTGTTCTAATCCTATTGAGTGTAGTCTAAGCTTTACGTGGGAGATCGAAGCCGGGGGGTTCCTCGTTTACCATCTCTAGTAGTGATTCATGGAGTTCTGGTAGAGCCTTCTGAAGTATTTCTTCTCGCCAGCTACTCGTTATCTGATAATGGTTTCCGGACAGACTCTCTGCCACAATAATAGGGGGCCGCCTTGATCTTAACCTTTGGATGAGCAAGTCTGGTATGTCTGCATGCATTGGAAACTCAGGAATATTGACTATCTTGTTGTATTCATTCAGCAGTGCCTTGGACCTACGCAGATTAGGTGGAGGTATACGGCTCAATACTGGAAGCCAGTAAGTAGGTGTGGGTCGAATGGTGCCAGAAATCATGCGCATTGTATGGTTGAGCTGGGTGTCTACTTTTCCAATGTGGGGACTGTTTGTCCAGACAGAAGCACAGTACTTACTCTGCTACCGAATACACCAAGCTTAATGCAGAACAGCGGAGAGTTGTTGCATCAGCACCCCATGCCGATCCACACAGTTTTTGGATGATGTTGATTTAATCTTCCCAGTTGTATTCGTCAGGTGCTTTTTAAATGATAGTGTCCTATTCAATGTGACCCCCAAGTATTTTGGGTGGGTGCTGTGGCGTAGTAAGTTGTTATTGAAATAAAGTTCCAGATTTCTGTTTGCCATATTATTATTAAGGTTAAAGCATGTAACTTCTGTTTTACTCACACTGGGGCGGATTCTCCATTTATCAAAATATAGTCCCAGGATAGCTAGATCGTGTGTGAGAGTAGTCTTGGTGGTTTCAAAAAAATTTATGTCTGGTTTTTGTTGGGTAAGTATTTGGTTAGAAATAGGTACATATTTAAAGGGAATGCAACAAAAATAAATTATCGGCACAAATTTAATAAATATTTTTAACCATGTAGTAGTTACAGTATTATCAAGCATCAGATTTAAAGTCATCATAAACGTAATCACTGTCGTCGCTTTCCTCGTTCGGGTTGTAAATGATAACAGGATTAACTGCTTCGATGCGGTTTTCACGAACCCACCATTCCTCTATTAATTTTTCACATTTTGTGACACATTTTTTCCAAATTTTAGGAGTGGCAGTTTTAAGTGCTCGTTGCCAGGTTTCCAAAACAGCCTTATAGCTGTAACCATTAGATCCATTGTCATAATAAGTAATGCATATTCTCCAAATGAATTTCCATTTGCAGAAAAGAGACATCTCCAATTTTTTGGTAAATTGACATTTATGTATATTTCGCTTCTAAAAGGTTAAAAGGTTCTGCGGTAAAGTACCGACATCGACATCTTAATATGAAGCCAACGACGCCAGTTCAGTCAAACAGATCGTTGTTTACTATAATACAAAGGAATTACAAGAGAAATATTATTAAAAAGGCAAAACTGTAAAGAGTGCAACATGTACATTATTCTGAAAAATTAATTTCTGCAAGTAGTGAATTTCTGATGATGAATGGTAAGTTGTAACTATTTTTGTTTTGTAGTCGCAAATAGCTAATTAATATTTTTATTTTATAATAGAATTTATAAACTGCCCTGTAATCGATACTCACTGACTAAAAAATACAGAGAAAGAAGTGACTTATTGCACAAAAAAAGCCTATACCGAAAAGCTGCCTATTAGCAAAAAAAGACTGACATATTAAACACAATAAAATTCATTCCCGAGAAATATCTGGAATTCTGGAGAAAAATTACAATGTGGCCAACTGCTGTTCATAAATTTTTATTTTTTACTTAAAAACAACGATGTAAATAAAAAAAGTCAAAATTATCACTTTTTGTTTTCTTTTACTCCAGAAAAGTGATATGTCCATGCATCAAATTGGACAGTTTCGCAAAGTAAATAAACAACAAAAAGAATGTGTTTTCGTTAATTAATTAGGTATTTCAAAGAACACACTGCAAAAATATGAATTTAAAATGATTTTTCTTAAAAAAAATATGAGATTTTCTTCGCTTCCTGAACAATTTTAAAAATGTAACATGTCTTTCTGCAGTTAGCAATTCAAATATACTCAATGGGATTAAATTGGCAATGATAAGGCAAACGATGTCAATAACCAAGTATAATTTTATCCACTTTGTAAATTTTTTCTTTTTCGTGCCTCTTAGCTATCGATAGTAATTCCAGCTTGAAGCAATACTGTGGAAATGAAAAATATTCGTTAATTAACCATCTTTTATTTTCTGTACGGTCCAGAAGTTTGTTGGTTGCTTATTTAAAGTTTTCGAATGGTACGGAGCATTATCTAATACAATGTCAGATGGTTCATGTAACGATGGAAATAGTTTCTCATTAAACCATTTTACAAACATCTCTGTATCCATATTGTCACGATAATCGGCCGATTTTGATTTTGACAAAAATAAAAGATCCGCCCCATCAACAAAACCATGCTTTTTACCTGCGTACACAATAATGTGTCTTGTTTCTTCACCGTCGGTGTGTTTTATAGACTTTTATAGACTATGTTATCGTCCTGCCAAAGTTCAAAATCCAAGTTTCGTCCGGATAAAAGAATGATGATCATTCTTGTTTACAGTGAGTATAATTTCTCAAAAGTTCAATTCTTTTGTGCACGACTCTAAGTTTTTTCACACAAAGCCTTTCGGTTGTCCTCATTTTTAAACTTAAACCCTATATGTTTCAAAATTCTCCAAAGACTCGTTTTATAAATATCAAATACATCTTTTTCTTCTACTTTTTCTAATATTAATTATTAAAATTAACAATAAAGGAGAAACTACGAAAATTAAAATAATACAGTCCACTTATCCAACACATATATCTTCTAAACTAATATAGGTCCCATTTTAAAACTTTTATTTTTGGAAAATTAATTTAGGTTTAGCTTTATTTTTTAGTTAAAATAATTTTTTAAAAATGGTGGGTTCACGTTTATACCTTTCAGAAGAATATTTATGTCTAATGTGAACGAATTAAAACAAGCACTGAAATCACTTTACGAGGATTCCACTGCTTGTGTCAGAATAAACGGAGCTTGCACGGAGTGGTTTAACATCGAAAAAGTGTGAGATAGGGATGTGTGGCTTCGCCATGGCTGTTTAACTTATACATAGACGATTGTTTCAAAAATTTGAAAGAGAGTGCGTATGGATTTAAATAAAAATAATTTGATCGTCAAATGCTTTCTTTACGCCGATGATCAAGTCATATTAGCGTCAGCTGTAGAGAAGTTGCAGGCGATGGTTAATGTTATGCATGATGACCTGAAAATCCAAGGGATGATAATAAATGTAAGCAAAACGAAAGTAATGATTTTTGAAAGGGAAGAAAGCATGACAAACAGTGAAGTTTCGATTGAGGAAGAAAGAGTTGAATAAGTAAATCATATGTGTACTTGAGTTCAAAGTTTACGAGAGATGGAAAGTATGACAGTGACATTAAGCGAAGGGTATTGGCAGGAAAACAAATAAACTGCATAGCTTCAAGTACACCCAGAGAGTGTCAAAAAAGGCACATCTGGCGGTGCATAAAGGAGTGTTGGTTCCTACACTTATGTATGGTAGTGAATGTTGGATTTGGCAGAAGAAGCATAAAAATAGGATTAATGCTGTGGAGATGAGTAGTCTAAGAAGTATAGGCGGAGTGACTCGGTTGGATAAAGTAAAGAATAGTGAGATAAGAGAACGATATGGTGTAAAAGAAGATGTGGTTACAAAGATAGATAAAGGAATGCTTAGATGGTTTAAAAAGGTAGAAAAGATAGATGAAGAAAGATTGACGAAACAAATTTATAAGGTGAGTGTGAATGGACAAGTTGGTAGAGGTCGACCTCGGAGTACATATCTCGATCAGAACAACATTGTTTTGAAAAAAGGCCAGGTCAAGAGTACCAACAACCGACGAGCATGTATGAGAGCACTGATGAAAGTAGAGGAAGCAAAAGATGTGTGTAAGAACCGTAGCGGAAGTGGAAGGAAGTGGTGTCTGCCTACCCCTATGGGAAAAAGGCGTGTATGTATGTATGAACGAATTTCAGAACCTCGCATTTTTTTAGCAGTCAGTTTTATACAAAATGCCCCCATTGTTACTTTAAAACGGCAACGAGTCATAGATTTCGTATGGTTATGATTAAATACTTATTGGTTCACATTAATCAGCTATTGATGTTTAAAAATATTTTTAAAAGCTTCGTGACCACCTGTAATCGGTTGAGTGAAGTGTAGATTTTATAGGGCGATAAATTTTAATATGCGCCCGGTATAAATTATTCGTGCATACATTTCGCGGCACCAGAATTTTCAAAAATAATGGAGCCCAAATCAAATTCCCATTAAGTAGAAATAATGTCGCCTCTTTTATATCAAATGGGAAAAAATATTGTTGGGAACAACACGAAGTCGAAATTAATTTTTTTTTTACGGTCGAAGACAAAGAAGCGACGTCGCGAAACTTGGAAAGAGAGATTTCAATCCCCGCGAAAAACTTATTTACATTTCAATCATAAAAATAATCTGCCGAAAATGGTTCCTTTGCGGCTTTTTTCTTAATCTGCGGGATACTGGAATCAATCTCGGAAGCTGCGAGTAGGGAGAAGAAGTGTTGCAACTTTTATTCCTAGTCCAGTAGCGGGGGCTTAACGTCAAGTGGAAAACTTTTCGATCCAAACGTGTAATTGATACAAGTCGTGTAGTTTTCGAAAAATGTTTAAATAAAAACATTCTTTTATTTTTAAATCGAATCCCATCAAAAATATAAATGTGAAATGGGAGCCGAGTTCAATATTATGATGTATGCCTGAATTGTTAACTACAACGACAAAAGAGGTTGGAAAGGGATACTCACTAGGGGACAAAGAACTAATAGTAACTCGGTAGAGGTCGACCACGGAGAACATATCTCGATCAGATCAACATTGTTTTGAATAAAGGCCAGGTCAAGAGTACCAACAACCGACGAGCATGTATGAGAGCACTGATGAAAGTACAGGAAGCAAAAGATGTGTGTAAGAACCGTAGCGGAAGTGGAAAGAAGTGGTCTTTGCCTATACGGCAGAGACTATATGTATGTATGTATGCATGCTAAATTATTGTATGTATCCTGGTAGTGTATAGCGTTGCTGCAAAAACAAAATGTTGATGATTTAACCGGGCACTTCGTGTTGATGTAAGTCGCTACACTCTCGTAGTGACCTGCACCAATTTAAATACGTAAAGTTTCCAGCTAGTACAGAAACCAGTCAAAGGGTAGATAAGATATACTTGTCTACAATAATTACCTTTTCTAGAGATGTACAAGTTTGGGTATCTCTCAGCCAGAATAATTATAGTGCGAAGTTTGTAAAAAGTCCCAAACACGAAGAATTTGAAGACATTGGATTAAGTTCGAATCCAAGCATATCCACACACTACACAGTGATATTTGTGTACCGACCACTTATAATAAAGCTAGCAAATAAGCTTTTTTGCCAAGCCAAATGGGTATATTACAAACATTGCTGTCAACATTTTGCCTCATAGTATAATTTTGCATGCTATAAGTTAGGTTATGTTGTCAAATTGAAGAATGCGGTTTTAACACGCCAACTGCCAAATTATTGTGCGTGAACAAGTGTTAGTTTGTCCTTTGTACGCCAATGACGTCAACTATTTGTTGCAACTTCATCCCTCGCATATTTGTGAGTGTGTATCAAACTCGCAAAACCAAGGTAAATCACAGATGGCCGTGCCTCGCATGATAACGCACAAAAGTTTTTCTAGCGGTGGCGAGATGCGTGCCGGGGGCGGGAGCTCCGATCGCCGCCTCCGGTTATAAATATAATACAGTTTATAGTGGTTTCCCTTGCACTGATAAAAAAGCCGCTTTTCGAAATGAAGTTATAAAACTGGATGAAATTTATTTTGCTAGATTATCGTGAGATAAAAGCGCTAGTGTAAAAAAAGAAATGGAAATCTGCGCAGTGTAGCGCGTTTCTATGCTGTTTAAATAAACGTTCTTTTTTTTTATTAATAAGAATAAAAACTCACCAATAATAAAGAATCTCATTTGGATTAAAACGGTGCAAAAAACTAAGAATAAATAGCAAGAAATTGTAAATATATTAGTTTAATTAGTGAAAATCTTAAATAAATTTTAATAACTTAAACATCTTTTGGAACGAAGCTCCTTATCGCATGACGGATGGGGGCTAGGCGAAAGAAATTGTAAGATTTTTCCGTCACGAAACACGAAATAGCAGACGCGTATGCCGTGTGTCAATTATACCTGCGTAGTCGGTGCGAACTTATTGGCTGTCTTGAACCAATAAGCGCGCACCTATGACTGGGCACAGCCAATAGCATACACGCTAGGGATAACTCTTGTTATTGTTTAATTTATTTATTTATTTATTTACACTGTTCTACAGAAAAAAGATTTCCAATTACAGAACAGGAACAAAGTAAACATTTGCACAATAGTACTAACAATAAAAAAGTTTAAGATTAATACACAATTTACAAAATCAGACTAACATTAGTAGAAAGCTTAAGACTAACACAACATTATTACTGCTGATAATAATAGCCTCTTAATTTGCCTCACATTACAATAGAATATATCAAGCTGGTCACTTATAAGGTTATAGTTGCTACACATAGTATGAACAGGAGAGTTATTAAGTATATTTGTTCGTGGTGTGGTAGTGTAGAATGAGTCGGTGTATCGAGATGCCTGACGGGGAATTTTAAAGTTTATCTGATGTAGTAAGCATTGGCATTTAATTTCATTGTTAATTATTTTGTGTAGCATAATGACACTAGAACATTCTCGTCTTCTATCCAGAGTGAAAAAGCTATGTCTTGACAGTAAACTCTCGTGTGCCGTGCCAGTTAGTGGATAAGTCCGATCTACTTTAAAACTTAGGTATTTGAGAAAGCGTCTTTGGATTGCCTCCAGTTTATAAATATGCACTTGATAATATGGGTTCTAGATAACCGATGCATATTCTAGCTTTGATCTCACAAAAGAATAGTAAAGAGTTTTAAGTGTTAAATGGTTAAAGTCGCGGCCTACTCTAATTATAAATCCATACATACGGTTTGCTGACGTAGTTATATTGTCTATGTGGTTTTGGAAAGATAGCTCTCGGTCGAAAGTAACTCCAAGATCCTTAAAATTACATGGTCTGTCTAGAGAATAATTGTCTATCTTATAGTCAAATATAATTGGATCAGATCTCAATGTATATGACATTACGCAACATTTGGTAGGATTTAACGCTAAATTATTACGACTGCACCATTGGCTTATTTGATTAAGATTTTTCGATAGTTTCTCACATTCAGTCATATTAATGATAGGAGAGAAATTTTTTAGATCATCAGCATACAGTAAAAAATTAAGCTTAATTATGTCACCAATGTCATTGATAAAGATATTAAACAGTAGTGGACCGAGGTTAGATCCTTGCGGTACACCTGATTTGGCGAGGTATTTGTTAGACCTAAATCCATTTAACTGCACATACTGTGTGCGGTCGGACAGATATGATTTGAATAACGCAAGTAGGTTACTCGATAAGCCGAAATTCGAGAGTTTTTGCAGCATTAGATTATGGTTAAGTCTGTCAAATGCTTTGGTCATATCCATGTAAATAACATCTGTCTGAATTCTGTTATCTATATTTTCCGCTATGTGTTGTGCAATAACATTAATAATGCATCGTAGCCAATTAGTTGACAAATTAACTAAAAAAAAAACATTAGAAATAGCAACAATGCCGAAAATGCAAAAACAAGCGTAAGAGAAAATATAATACGTTAACTAGCTTTTGCCCGCGACTTCGTTCGCGTAGAAGTAGAAAATGGTTCTAATAGGACCCGTTGGGCAATGAGTTTTAATAAAATACGAAACACGTCTTCCATTCATATAAACTTTGCCCCCGTTTTTCACCCCCTTAGGGGCAGAATTTCGGATAATCCTTATCGGATGCCTACGTCATACAAAGAACACACCCTCCAAGTTTCAGGTCTCTACGATCAGCGGTTAAGGCTGTGCGTCGATCCGTCAGTCAGTCGTTCAGGATAAAGCATTTTATATGCATAGATAATATACTACGAAAGGAACTTCGTTCCAACCGAGTGTTCCACGACACTCACGCACATTTTTTTAAAACTTCATTTATTTCAAATTAAACAAAAGTTTTTGATGGTGTTTTCAAAGGTAGAAAATCATTTAATAATCCTACATACATACATACATATATTCACGCCTTTTACCTGTAGGGGTAGGCGGATACCACTTCCTTCCACTTGCTACGAATCTTACACACATCTTTTGCTTTCTCTACTTTCATCAGTGCTCTCATACATGCTTGTCGGTTGTTGATACTCTTGACCTGACCTTTCTTTAAAACAATGTTGATCTAATCGAGATATGTTCTCCGAGGTCGACCTCAACCGACTTGTCCATTCACACTCGCCTTATAAATTTAAATCGTCAATCGTCCTTCATTTATCCTTTTTACGTGTCCAAACCATCTAAGCATTCCTTTATCTATCTTTGTAACCACATCTTTTTGTACACCACAGCGTTCTCTTATCTCACTATTTTTTACTTTATCCAACCAAGTCACTCCGGCTATACTTCTCAGACTACTCATCTTCTTCTTCTTCTTATGACGCCCTCTCCCTTCGAAGATTGGCGATCCACATAGCTAACATTGGACTGGACACAGCAGCTCGAAAGATTTTAATGGAAGTCCACCTAAACCATCTTCTGAGGTCTTTCAACCAAGGGTTCTGACGTTTATCAACAGATCTTTTCCCTTGACTCTTTCTTTTAATTATTAGTCTCAGCAGTTTATACTTATTTGTAACTACATCTTCTTTTACACCAAAGCGTTCTCTTATCTCACTATTTCTTACTTTATAATCCTACAAATAATAAAAACATAATGATGATTTTATAGCTGCCGCCTCAATACATGTTTATTTATTGTTGGTATATTGTTAAGTTTTAATGTTACATTCAGTAGTTTTCTGTATGTTTGTTTATACATCCGTTTAACTAACAACTGATACGATAACTTTTGGTATACCCATCGAGCCACAGCTCTATATCAGTTTCAGTTTTTCTTACAGTTTTTTGTGTTTGCACATACAGATAACTGACAGTTCGACTGAAACTAAGACTGAACGGAGAACTGATCTGACCGTCTAAAAGCACCATAAGGAATAGTGCGATGATGTGTCGTGCCGCAAATAATTCAAAATTCGTGTTATAATCGGCACTGTTACGTACGTACACTAACAGCAGATACGTCGTTTAATTCATCAGGTGTTACACCGCCATACGATATGACTCAGACAAAGGTCACTTATATATTTAAAGTTTTTCGCAAATGCCCTGTCCTTATTGAGCATGATAACGACGATGGTCGTGCACGCGTATTTATTGATAGCGTTACCGAACTTTTGCCGCACCCGGTATAACACAAATATTTCGTTTAACTTAGCAAGTGAATACTTTGTGTCAACAATATTGATGTGGGCTCGACAAAGAACTGCACGAATAAAATATCCAACTTTAGCCACACCTCGTGCCGGATTTGAATAACAATTCAAAAATGAATGACATTATGTAAGTTAATTCGATGAATTTGGGACGTTGCGCGTTGCTATAGCGCCTAACTGCGGAATTTCATGCAACGATAAACTCTTACCTAATTAAATGTTAAATAATAACCTTTACGGTGATGCTTATCGAACTATTTTTTGTGAATATTCCAAAACTTTCTGGGACAAAGGATTCGTTACAACAATACTTAACATTATACGAAAAATAAAAGTTTTATACTGCCGACAAAGCGCCATTTAATTTGTCATGAAAGCATTTGGTGTGTCGTTGCTTTGTTTAATAACTATTTTTAAAAATCAATAATCTTTTTCTTTTTAACACGCTTATATTAATTTCACCTGTATCTTGTATGTACGTATGTATGTATGTATGTATGTATGTATGTATGCATGTATCTATGTTTGTAGCTGACTCTTTGGTCCTGCTTTAAGCGATTAGATTTATTTTAAACTTTGCTCTTGTCAAAGACCGACGACAATGCAATAGGAAAGAAGGCCCCTTCCAGAAACTTGAGCCTCTTTCAGAAAAGCGCTGGGCATTCGCAAAGCAAATGTTTTAGCGAAATTCTCGCAGTAGCGGCAACTATCACTCTCTGTTTTGCTAATTTTTTTCAGGTGATACCTCAGAGGGCAGTGTCCAGTGAGGAGTCCCGTCACTAGTTTCAAGTCTTTTTTGTCCAACTCGAGAAGCTGTTTAGCTTTCCTTGGCGAAAGGCTTACTAGACTTTTTGATTGTCTTTGTCCTGGCACTTTATACCAGTGAGATTTCATTTCATCTGTTTTCCAGCGTCGAACCTCTTTCAAGTGGGCTTTGGAGAGTTCACAGAAGGGTTCTGGGCTGGAAAATTGCGTATTTGCCCCTTTCTTGGCAAGGCAGTCTGCTGCCTCGTTGCCTCTAACTCCCTTATGACCTGGAACCCACATCAGAGAGACGCCTGGTAGCTGGTCATTTAAATGAGTAGTGTTTCTAGTAAAATACCACTTTTAAAAAATCAACAAAGAAAACGGTGAAACTATTGGAACATTGACAAATCAAGAAGTAGTTACCGTTTTAAAACCACTGTCAATACAGTTAACTGTCTCGGTCTAATTTTAAATAATAAACGAAAATAATGAACCTATATTAATAAAATAAAATTTTAAACAACATACGTCTTTAGATTAGACAACAAAAACACTTAAGTCAAAAAAACTTAGATAATACTTAAAATCAACCAAACCAAATTTATTTATACTTTAATAAATTTAAAGAACAGTATTCCATAGATTTTTTGTAAGAAATAATTTCCATCTTATGGATTAAATATTTAGTAAAAGAACATTTAAAGAGAATTATTTCTGCAACGTAACAATAGTACCTCAATTAAAGGTCTCAAATGACTTATACGAAAAAACCTTGAGAAAAAAGAGCGGCAATTGTCCCTTTTATCCGTGCACTTAGCCGGGAGCGTCTAAATTCACGAGTCGTTGGATATACATACGAGGAAAGTCCAGAAGACTAAAATACCGGTAGCAGTAGCAAGAGAACGGCAGTTCTAGATCCCCCCTAATTGCATTGTTTCTCTCAACAATTACATTCATTACTTCTAATGCTATTGTTCGCAAGTCCAATTTAAAGTTCCCTCTTTGAGAAAGGTAGATTTGGAAGGACTCATAATCCCCTTTTCTTGTTCTGACCAGTGGCGGAGAAATGCGACCAATTATTTTTTTCGAAATTAAAACAATAACAATATAAAATTAGTACGATAAAAAGTAAAATTATGGATCATACATTTTTTTTACAAAAAAAAAGGGATTCTTGCGAATTTAACCAATATTATTACAAAGAGGGTTCCCATGGAAATCGATTTGGCGTAGCTTGTGAGTTATACAAGTAAGTAAATGGTTTGCTTCGAGAAACGTAAAAAGTTATGGGCACTTGAATTCCTCACGTTAAGATTTTGAGAAAATATTAAAAATCACAGAGATTTTTTTTTGTACTGAAAATAGCTGCAAAAAGGGTAGACCTATCGTGTGGGTCGCAGACGGCCCGCACTGCGACTATTAACAGGTGGACTGATTATAGAAAGGAGATGATTGTGGACCCGCTTTTTGAAAAGTTGTAGGTCATAGTTCTCTGAAAAAACTGATTTTGGAAGCTTGTTCCATTCCATAGCAGTCCTGTAAAAGAAGGATTCTTGATGGAGATTGGTCCTCGTAGTGTCAATCTTGAGAGTAAATGTGTAGGACTGATCAGCGTGCCGAACTCTTCGGCCGAATGTGGCCAGTGGTGGTATAAGAGTTTTTATTTCTCTGGATCAGACAGGAGTAATTTCTGGTTTGCAACTCTTCTATGTTCTTGTGGGTAAAGTGTATCTGTGAGAGTCGAGCTGTTTATCAACCGAATGGCCCTTTTCTGAATGGAATCTGAAAGACGAAGAGAATGCGTTGGTGCTGAATCCCAAATATGCGAGCAATACTCCAGTAGAGGTCGGATTTGAGCTTTGTACGTCGTTAAAAACTTCCTGGCTTTCCACAGAAATCCCAGCCTCTAGCTTGCTGACTTTAAAATGTTAGCAATATAGTCATGCCAGATAATATTATAAGACACCACATTTCATTAAGCCTGACGTAGCAGAACATTTTTCTTTATTGTCCAATCTTATAATACGAATGTTTATACATATTATAGACAAAATACTGTGGGATAACAGCGTAAAAAATACAATAGGTGGGCTTCCAGATGGTGACACTTTAATAACAGTTTGTTATCAAAGTGCTCTCGTCTGTAACCTGTTGTCATTTTATTCCATGGCAATTGCCTTCGATCTTATGAGTATAAACCAAACGTACCACGGTTGACATTATGTGTCATGATTCGTCTGTCATTTGGGCAGTCATGTGTGCTTTTTAAGATGATTTGTTCACGCAACCAATTGACTGTGTCATCCTGAATAATCTTAATCAGCTAAAAAAATGTACGTTTGTGCGGAAAAAGTAGGGAGAATCTTCAGGAGAATAAAAAATTTTGTCTACAGCATGAATCGAACCCTGGCTCTACAATCAACGAGCAGATGCCTTAACCACTAAGCTATAGAGCGAAATATATGTGTTTAAGGTTAGTTTGTGAATCAGGAAGTTATATTAACGTTCAAATCAACAACAAAAATTAAATAATGTGGACAACTGAACGTTATGTATTATATATATATATATATATATATATATATATATATATATATATATATATATATATATATATATATATATATATATATACATATAACGTTTGTCAGTTGTCCACATTATTTAATTTTTGTATATATATATATATATATATATATATATATATATATATATATATATATATATATATATCAATAATACAAATAGACTCAGGCAGGAACAGGTTGACTCCATCAATAGAGATCTTGAAGCAATCATCGAGTGGGGAACCAACAATCTTGTTCAGTTCAACGCCCAGAAAACACAAAGCTCCACGTTTTCCAAAAATGTGAATTCCTCAAATCATTTCATCACAATGTCCGGAAATACTCTTGAATCAAATCTCTCCATCTCGATTTTGGGAATCACGGTGTCTAATAATTTGCTTTTGGCTGTGTCCAATCATAGATGCGCGCTTATTGTTTCAAGGCAGCCAATAAACTTGCACCAGCTGCGCAGGTATAAGTGGTCAATGTTTCGTGTTTCGTGACGGAAAAATCTTACCCTTTCTTTCGCCTAGCTCCCATCCGTCAAGCCCGTACCGTGCGATAAGGAACTTCGTTCCAAAAATATTCCACAAAAGGTATCATTATTTTTATTCCTTAATAAACTTTAATAAACTACGTATTAAGAGTGGAAAACAGTAAAGATGGAAAATGCAAGAATAAAATACGATTTATAATAAATGTTGGAAATGACCGCCCCCAGCCATACTTGAACGTACTGTCTCATCGTTCAAATATTTTAGGCGTATTTCTTATAGTATTACACGCTATTTGATTATTTAAATCGTCGATATTAAGTGTAAGTGTGTTGTTAACACATAATTAAAGGTACCCCAGAACCAGAAATCATATAAATTTAATTCTGGAAATCGAGGAGGCCAATGTTGCGGCCCTCCTCGACCATTTCAATTCAAGTTGCATCTAAGTATTGCCTAGAAATCTAACTTAAGTGTACTGGAGCACCATCGTGCATAAACCACATGTTCTGTTTAATAATGAGTTGAATGTCCCAAAGTACCTAGTTCAGGGAGATAATTTTCAAGAAAATTGGTGTAACGAATTGTAATTTTTTTTTTACCCAATCTATTGGTTTTATTTTTATTTTACAATTATAAATCTCGAAAAAAATTTGATATTAAATTAAGAAACTGATGCTAATTTCACCCACTTATAATGTAACAAGAATGTTGAAAAAATACCGGTGGTCCTTTGCTAGTGGACGAAAATTACAACATTTTAAGTTTCTGTTTTTACTTAAATTTGGGAAAAAAAAAACTTTATTTTACTCACCATCTTTTAGGGGTGATATCTCGGAAGCTAAGGAAATTTTGTTGAAGGAAAGATCCATCATACGGGCAATCACCACCTCCTGAATTTTTTCGCTTGAATTTAGAAACACCCTGTATTTAGTCTTTATATGAATAAAATTATTCTCTTAGTACAGTTTGTTATTTTTTTTCATACGCATTTTTTGTATATAACTTTTAGAAGAAAGAGTACTCGAGGCTTAAAAAGCTGATGAGATAGAAAATAAATGGGGTAATTTTTCAATTTAGATATAAAAGCTGATAAGCTAGATATAAGTCAAAGAAATTGGTTTATTGCCAAGATAATAAAATGCAGAAATATTATTTCGTACCACATAAATGTTTTTTCAAAAAATGTTACAACAAATGGATATTTACAAACACCTTCAATTCTGTTTTTATTTAACCGCAACCTACGCCAATGGTAGTAGCATTTTCCAGCTCTAACTTTCGCCTATTTGCTTTCTCACCATACTCCATTATAAACAACTTATTAAGTTTGTTAAGATCCACTCGAAAAGTTCAAAAGAAACACCATTGTGGTCCTATAATTGTCTTACGACGAAGTTTTCTAATAGAAAATTCTCGGAAAAGTTTTTGCCCGAGGCCCAAATAAATATAGATACGTAAAAAAGAACTAAGCTTAAGATAAAAAATATTAACTAACTAATGGAATTCTCGGTGCGTCGGCAAGGAAACAGGGTTTAGCATAGGGTTCAGTAGTCTGGTGGACCAAAGGGTTACAACAGACAGCTAGAGCAAAGCTTGCTGGCCTTCAGCGGCTGGCATGCCTGGCCATAACTGGAGCTATGTCCAGCACACCAACGGCAGCGATGGAACACCTCCTACATCTCCCTCCCCTAGATATTTTCTTAGAGAGGAAGGCCAGGATAGCTTCCTATAGATTCCTGTCTTTGGAAAAGCAAATAAATGGAGAGCAACTCGGAGATCACTCCGGGATACTGAGTGAAACAAAAAACCACCAAATTCTCGGGATGGTTCCTGACTTGCTAGCCACAAAAATACACGTAGGAAAGTCGTTCAAAGTCCTCTTTCCGGAGAGAGACGAATGGATGAGGGGACAAATCCTCTTCCCAGAGACTGAATACGTAATGTACACAGACGGCTCAAAAACCCCAGATGGAGTTGGGGCCGGTGTTTTCAGCAGGAAACCAAAGATTGAAATATCTACCAGTCTTGGCAGGTATGCCACAATCTTTCAGGCTGAAATATTCGCCATCGAATTGTGTGCAATAGAGTTGACCAACAGACCTCTGGCAAACAAAAATATAATATCAGACAGCCAGGCCGCTTTAAAAGCACTGAGCTCCAACAAGGTAAATTCTAAACTTGTATGGAATTGCATCGAATCCTTAGAGTACCTTGGTGCGAACAACAGGGTGACCCTACTGTAGGTACCTGGGCACCAGGGGGTGGAAGGAAACGAAAAAGCCGACACCCTTGCAAATCTTGCCAAATCTGCGTTCACTGGACCAGAACCGGTTTTTGGAGTCACCACAAGTGCCGCCAAAACAATTATTTCGGACTGGGCGGAGAGGAAAATACTCACGTATTGGTCCGACATACCAGGGCTAACCCACTCAAAGGCGTTTTTACCGTTACAACCCTCGAGAAACACAACTAAGCAGATCCTAGAATGGAGCAGAAATGACCTGCGTATTCTAACAGGACTGCTTACGAGACACTGTCGTCTGAGATACCACCTCAGAAAGATAGATCTGAACCAACAAACGGACTGTCGGTTCTGCTGCGTGGAAGACGAAACTGCTGAACATATACTATGTTCATGCCCCGGCCTGGGAAGAATAAGGTTCAACATATTTGGTTACACTAACCTAGAACCTACCGATTTTAAAAAAATCTCACCCTATACAACCATGAACTTCGTAAGAAGGGCTGGATTGTGCGGTGAACTGTAGCCTCTAGGGGTGAGCCACAATAGACCTACTAAGGGTCGCGGTGGAGGGGCGACCACGCCCCACTCACATGATACCTAACCTAACCTACCTAGGGTTCTAGAAGTTGTAGGATGTATGTCTCTGCCTCTGTTAAATTTCGCCGTGCCTCGATTCGATGTTAAGTCTTCGATAGGTAGGGTTGGGTGACTGGTTCGTAACTGTGTTTGCTTATAGTTTTGATGGCCTTACCACCGTGAAACTCTTAATAAAGTAAATTAAACACTTTTCTTGTTTGATACTATATTGTAAAAATATGTACAATGAGCTTACAGTTGAGAACCTCTTATCTTTTTAAAAATTTTTCACTGGTTGATGGCTTTTTAACTTAATTGATTTTATCTAATTATATTGCTTGTAAATTTTTTATCACGTGGTGTTTTAAAACGTTGCTTGCTTGTTCTCTCTACGAAGACGACGGACGAACTCACCAAACGGAAGTGGTCAAAATAGTTTAGTGATAGCAGCGCTAATGTCAGCTTTTCTAATTGGCTTTGCTTGTGACTTAATGTATGATTGGTTGCCTATAGCAAAGCGACTAATCTCAGGAAACCAAGTGAATAATTGGTTGCCTATAGCACTGTTTATAATGAGGTTTTTAAATCAAGGAATGGATTAAAGGACATGGAATTTTCAACAGGGATGTAAAATAAACATTGACATGAAAACAAAAATATTGTCGCAGAGTTAAAATTCTTCTTCCAGGATTATTTCGAATTAAAATCAACACTAATGTAAACGTAAAAATTGGAAACAAAAATATTTCAAACATTAATTAAATTATGGAATGCTATTGATTTTCCATTCATGTGAAAATAGATGATGATTTAAAAACCGACAATATTCCAATCACAAGAGGAGTAAGGCAAGAAGACACCATCTCACCAAAACTTTTTACCCTTGCCTTGAAGGATGTCTTCAAAAAACTTGACTGGCAAGAGAACGGGATTAATATTGATGATGTGCGTCTAAACCATTTACGATTTGCCGATGATATTGTGGTAATTGCCAAAACAGGTGAAGAGCTTAAAACATGATTCGGGAGCTTCGTCAAGCATCGCTACAATTAGGACTTGAAATGAACTTAAATAAAACAAAGATCATAAGTACAGAAGAAATCCAGGTAACTGTTAACGACTAACCCCTAGTGGTTGTCTCGGAATATATTTACTTGGGCCACAAAATTCAGCTTGGCAAAGAAAATCAATCTTCCGAAATCACAAGAAGAATAGGCCTCTCTTGGGCAGCTTTTGTCAAACTAGGAATTATTCTTTAATCTCGTGAATTTCCTATAAATTTAAAAAGGAAAGTGTTTGATGACTGTGTAATGCCGGTTCTCAGATATAGACTTG
Organism: Agelastica alni; assembly: GCA_950111635.1. Taxonomy (NCBI): domain Eukaryota; kingdom Metazoa; phylum Arthropoda; class Insecta; order Coleoptera; family Chrysomelidae; genus Agelastica; species Agelastica alni. The sequence goes on along the minus strand of OX467718.1, from coordinate 22,491,407 downwards.
AGACAATGGCAATTACCCGCAAATTTGCAAATAAACTGCAAACCACCCAACGAGCAATGGAGAGGGCTATGATAGGAATCACTTTAATGGATAAAGTCCGCAAATTCGTTGTAGAACTAAAGTGATGTACTAAGGCTTGTGGCACAACTGAAATGGAGATTGGCTGGTCATATAGCAAGGCAGGATGACCAAAAGTGGGCAAATAGGATATAAATTTGGCGCCCAAGAGAGACCAAACGGAGCATTGGTAGACCCCAGAGACGATGGCAAGACGATATCCAGAATGTTGCAGGAAGGAATTGGATCCGGACTGCTAGGGATAGAAGAGCGTGAAAAGATTTGGAAGAGGCCTACTTTCAGGAGTAGATAAACACGGGCTGAGAAGAAGAAGAAGAACGGTTAGTGTTAAGTTGTTAAGGTCTATCTGGTTGGGTGATAACCCGCCAAGATACTGGCTAATCTCATTCGAGACACGGGGATGGTTCGTGATCATAAAACAAAAATATTGAAGCTTACTGGTGTCGTATTTTTACTTAAAAAAATTAACCAAAACAATAGAGGTAAAATTACAGTAACAATAGCTACCCTATGTCTTAAATAAATATTTAATAACAAGTAAAAAAAAAATTATTAGGTAAAATAAAAAAAAAACCAAAATATATATATATATATATATATATATACATATATATAATCATGGGGCGAAACGTCAAATTAAGTAAATTATATATTTTCATTTTGTAACCACAAACCCAAGAAAAGAAATAAAAATAACTTATTATACATGGTTAAAGAAAATAAAATATATATATATATATATATATATATATATATATATATATATATATATATATATATATATATATATATATTTATATACGATTTATAAACGAGGATGTAGATGTGTATGTATGTGTTCATAAATCTGGAACGACAGGAGCAATTTTAACCACATTTTCTGCAAACAACAGCTCACTACCTAGCAACAAATACTGTAGAGGTGACCCAACTCTGCAAAAGGGTTGTAAAGAAAATGAAACATAAAATCTATCAAAAATGAAAGATATAAGTGTCGAATTCATAGTCTTTAATGTCGCTGAGTTTAAAAATGACATTTTCAATTATGTCTGATGCCGACGACGGCAGTCTAGAATGTTCCACCAGGATTTAAGAACGTTCCTGAAACCTCGGGCAACGACGTGTTAAACGATTAGTATCCACTTTAAAATAATTATGAAAAATAATTCCTTTAAAATAACAAATAGCGTTACAATATATAACATAATAACGCAATAATGTAACCATACAGGGTGGCCAACCGAAAACAAAACAGGGCCATTTGCAGACCTCGTCAACATTTTAGAAAAAAATGCTAGGATCCGTCGATTTTTTATTAAAGGGGGACACTTTTTTCCGGTTTTTTTTAATCCGTTTTTGACTTCGTTTTCGGTTGCCCACCCTGTATCATAATACCGTAATAATATAATGTAAATTAAATCAGTTTCCATTTCTTAAATTATGTTTGGATTTTCGTCTCTTATCGTACAACAATAAATAAAAGATATTACAAAAACTATTTTTCCTTAAAAGCTTGATCAAATTAAAATGGACAAGGATACAACGTTCGTTTCATAATTGATGTTTATTACTTAATTACAAAATTGTATCTATTTTTAATCCTATTTAAGGACTTCCGACATGTGTCGAATGTTACACAACATTAATACCTGAATCCAAAGTTCAAGATAATTTGGGAATCAAAGTCAATGGTCTCATATTAATAAAAATTCAATATGATCAATTTAGAAAAAACATACTAGATGAAAAGTATTCGACTTTCTTGACCAAAATATCAAACAACGAATGATAAAAAAGGGTAATTTTTTAAAAATGACCAACTTTATTTATGGCAACCACTCCTTTGCAATTTCTTTCGTAAACAGCGATATACGTGTCGAAACAAGTATTTTTTTGACCCGACCCTAGCGATAAATAAAACGGAATCGGCCCCTTCATCATTCGTAGAACTCCGCAACAAAAAAATGCCGATCACGTCTTCCATTCGAAGTTTGGATCACGTTCCTTCAAACCTCTAGATTGATAAATTCAATTTCGGGCCTACCACAATGTGTCTGCAGTTCCTCAAAACGAAGTGCATTCTTCCTCCCCATTCCATGGCAAAAACGGGATTACGTTTTTACTTTCACTCAATATTTATTCAAAATTAATGGCGAAGTGTACCTACTATATGGTTTAACCTTACAATGGAAATTGGTTGGGGATTATATTACGAAAAAAAAAATTATTCTATTTTACATTTTTTATATCACGATGAAAATTTTGTTGTTAAGTTTTATTTTCGTTTGGTACGTTTTTGCCAAAAATGTTTAAAATAAATTAAGACATTTTTTTTTTTATGTTTTGGTTCCCACGAAAAGGGATATCCTGTAATGTTCAGAGAACATCGTGGGAACCAAGGGAAAGAAGGTAGGAGTTGGTGTTCTTGTTAAATTTCTGGAGGTTGTATGCCTCGGGGAACACCTCCCTAGGCAATGAGTTCCAAAGCCTCGAAATTCGTTGGATGAATGAGTCTTTGGAAAGTGATGTTCTGCAGGTCTCCAAAGTGACCACGAAGGGGTGTGAAGACTGAACTTGACGGGTTAATCTTGAAGAGACTGCCAAAGGAGGAACGATTGTTGATATTTCAGAAGAGCATCGCCCATGAAAATATAAAATAAAGACAAATCGCCAACTTTTCTACGGTGTTCCAGACAAGTGAGCGAGTTTGTAAGCGAGGCATCACCGACGAGACGAATTGCCCTTTTTTGGACAGAATCCAGTAGCTTCAGGATATGTTTAGGTGCTGCACTCCAAATATGGGAACAGTACTCCAGTACAGGTCGGATCTGTGCCTTATAGATCATAAGCAGCTGACTGGAGGTGAAATAGCTCTTGGCACGAAACAAAAAACCAAGTTTTTGGGATGCACTTTTGGCAATGGACCTCACGTGATTTTCTCAGGAAAGGTTATTGCTGATAGTAATACCAAGCATCGATATGGTTGACTTCAGTGGTATGGTTACTCCTGACAAAGTTATGTTAGGCACAGTGAGATCGGCTTTTCTAGAGAAAAGACATGCTTGTGTTTTGTTTGCATTGAATTCTACCAAGTTATTGGATCCCCATTCGAGAATTGTTGCTAAGTCCATATTTATATTGTTAACATTTCTTCCTCGTTCATTTCTGGTTTCACGGGCTGATATAGGGGCCCTGGAAGATAAAGCGGTATGGAGGGTACTATCATCGGCAAAGCTGTGTACGGGACATGAAGTTGCTTTCAATAGGTCGTTGATGTGAAGTAAAAATAGTGTTGGTGCTAGAATGGATCCTTGCGGAACACCAGCATTTATGAGTAGACATGAGTAGACATGAGATATGTTTGCTACTTGGAATTAAGCTCATCCGAATATTGAAATCTCGAGTAATGCCTTTAGGACATGGAATCAGATTTTATTCAGCAGAGACCTAAAGATCCAAATACGATTAAGAGTGCTCCGTTGCTACGTTTGGTTTACAATGTATGGTTGTGAGACATGGATTTTAACAGTCACTATGATGAATCGAGTTGAAGCATTTGAAATGTGGTGTTACAGGCGGATGTTAAAGATACCATGAACGTATACAACCGACCTAAAAGTACTGCAAATAATGCACACGACAAACTTATAGAACTATTACAACTTTCGAAAATTGATACCAAGAACATTCAGATTATAAAAAATCTTTACTGGAATCAAACGGCAAATATTAAGCATGAAGACATGACGGGTCAGGACATTGTAATCACTAAGGGAGTTAGACAGGGTTGCATCCTTTCATCACTGCTGTTCAATTTGTACCCTGAAGAAATCCTGTGCTCAGATGTGCTTGAGCACGAGCTACTAAGGAAAATTGGTCCTATTTTGGAGGATGTCGCTGATTACCATCACGAGAAGACACAATATGGGCATTGTCCGAGTGCCGTTTGCGGGTTTCAGAAGGAACCGCCCCCCAGCTTATTATTATTAGATTAATTTTCACGATTTAATTCAAATTTTAAAGAAAGATTAAACTTTACCGTATTTTCTAGACGCTCTTCCAACTTCTGATTTGGACTTACCTGAAACAAAAATAAAATAAATATTGACTTTAAACAAGAAAAATTAATACTTTTTTTAGAAAGTTATTTTCGAAAATATTATATTTTTTAAGAACATAACGGCAAAAATATTAATGCTTTTGTAGAACTTCTTAATTTGTTAAAAATATTTTAAAATAAAATGGAAATAATAAATAAATAAAATTTGAATTTTTGGCAGAGTTGTAAATAAAATTTTCGGTGAATTTTACACCACTCATTGAGTTAAAAAAAATTAAAAACCATCGTCAGTCACTAGTCAATTCTGCTGAAAAAAAGCGTGCAAATTTTCATTAATGTGCATTTAATTTTCAAAACGTTTTCAGAAAAAGGCGGTTTAATCTGCAATAAGCCTGCGATGCTTTTAGCCAGCATAACCTAATGACTTAAAACTTTAAGAAAGTATTCTCGGCATGTCGTACCATTAGATAAAAACACACACACACACACAGTAGAAAACAAGTAGAGACAATAGAGCTGAGCTGCAATTTAGGGAGTAAAGAATCACATCTCAACCGTTCATACGATACTGGGGAGTGATGATCGATGCCAGGCTTAACTTCAAACAGTAAGCAGAGTTCGTAGGTGTCAAGGCTTCTAAAGTGAGGAACATCCTATCCCGACCTATGCCAAACGTAGGAGGTCCAAAACAAAGAAGGAGAGCTTTGTTGTCGTCGGTGGTTACATCTGTGATCATATATGGTATTGTCATCTGGGCCGACGTATTGCAGACGCAGGAATCACGACGAAAAGTAGCATCTGTTTATCGACTGAGCGCCCTAAGAGTTGCCAGCGCATACCGCACAGTGTCCGAGGATGCAGTATGTGTCATCGCTTGAATGCTACTCATTGAAGTGTTAGCGGGGAAAAGGAGATTTCCTTACCGGCAAAGAGGATCGACCACACTGAGCCCGGTAGAGCTAAGGAGTAATGAGCGGAAAAATAGCATAGGTCGCTGGCAAATCTTATGGGATGCCTCGACCAAGGGAAGATCGACTCACCACCTTATCCCGCAGATAGATACCTGGATAATCCACGGAGAGGTTAATTATTATCTAACCCAATTGTTCTCTGGACATGGATGATTCAGGGAATACCTTTACAGGTTTAAACATAAAGATTACCCGGAGTGTCCAACCTGTGCAGGAATCAACGAAAATGCGAAGCATGTATTCTTCCGATGCCCGCACTTCAACATGCTTCGTCGTACCTGGGAAACAGCACTTTTACGAAGGGTCATGCTTGACAATATGTTGGAAGCTATGCTCTCATCAGAGACTGCTTGGACAGCAACGAGCACGTTCGCAGTTGAGGTAATGAAAAAAAGAAAGCAGGAAGCAATTGATGGAAGAGCTGTATAGTATAGCTAGATCCTTCCCCTGCAAAGTAGTGCCTAACGGCGGTCCCGCAGTGGAAGCAGAGGCCAGAAATATAGAAGGTTTTTAGTCGGTATTGGTAGTACTTCCGAGCCCGTCATACCAGGCAAAACAACAAGTCCTGACGATATGTAAAAGTATTTTTCTACCTTAAACCAAAAAAAACACACACACACATTTTTTTTCCTTTTTAATGATTTAAAAGTATTTTTCTACCTCAAACAAAAAAAAACACACACACACACATTTTTTTTCCTTTTTAAGGATTTATCCATCTTAAAAGATAATCCTTTGTAATATTCTTGGCAAATAAGCAGAGAAGTGTAAGGGCTTGTCAGTTATTTCGTTTTAGTTTATCTCTCGAAATGCATGTCTATAATGTCCGTCATGCTTAAATAGTAATCCAACGATTTATTTAATTTTTTTTCAATAAAAAAAATTCGTGTTGGTAATGTGGGGTGAATGTGTGTGACGTAAATGTGTGTATATAAATAGTTAGTTATGCAAACGTAAACAGAAGCATTACATCAACAACCTTCCCCCAATTCGACAACGCCCATTTACAATGGCGGTATTAAATATTGAAATAACTCATCGTCGCCTCCACCATATACCGAAGGGATGTCGCGATAACTCATTAAATAAACAAATACATTGTTACCTCAAAATTTAGCATTGTTTGTGCAAATGGTATATCACTAGAATTTATCTTATGGTTAAGAAGTAAAACAAGTTATTTCAAAACCTAAATGTTGCCCATTACGTATTGCACATTAATGTAATATAATACAAAGCGCTGTTGTTTTCGATTTATACTGATCCTCTCTTTAATTACTGACAGAAAATATAAAGAGATTTTATCTACTGCTAAAATGTTCGTTGGTATGTAGCAACTGAGAAGTTAACAAATGCTTGAGATGCAATTTTTAAATTTCGACATTTGTGTTATCATAAAAAAGGATAGACTGAGAACTAGTAAACTCTCCAGGTAACGGTTTTTCTGTAAGGCTAGAAATTTGTTTAGTGATGAATTGTAGCATGCTAAGTACAAGGATAGTTCACGAATTGTTGTCCCAAACCATGTAAACGTGTCAGTAGCAGACATCTTAATAGAGAATGTGCAGTCATACAAATACCTGGGAGCCTAGATAGAACAATCGCGTGATAAGAACGAGAATAGAGATAGCCAGGTCAACATTTACGAAAATGAAAAAGTTGTTCATCAGTCGAGATATCAAGATTGGACTTGGGACTTTGTATGGAGTGGAAGCATGGACTATTAAGAAGAATCACACAGACAAACTACAAGCATTCAAGATGTGGTGCTACCGTAGAATGTGTCGTATCCGCTGGACAGAAAAGATCTCTAATGTGGAAGTCCTAAATCGGATGAATAAGGAATGTGAAGTCATTAACACCATAAAAAAGAGAAAGCTTCAATATCTAGGTAATATACTGAGAGGACCCAAATACGCAATTCTCCAGCTGATAGTTCAGGGAAAGATTGGTGGAAGGAGGAATATTGGAAGACGCCGTGTGTCTTGGCTTAAAAATCTAAGGGACTGGTTTAATTGTAGCAATGTTGAACTCTTTCAAGCTGCAGTCAATAAGGTCCGGATAGTTGTAATGATAGCAAACCTCCGATAGAAGATGCACTGTAAGAAGAAGAACATAGTTATTTACAGCTAGTGATGCGAACCAATTTTAGTGGGTACAACCCGGGGACCCACTGGGGAAAACTTTTTCTGTTAAGGCCATTTCTGCGTACGCGGTAGAGTGAGCCAAGGTATTTTAAATGGCACCATTTCGGTCATTTGGATCATATGGCTACCAGGTGAGCTGCAGTTTTCAGCCACCGAAGACTGAAACCTAGCTTCACTAGGATTTCACCCGACTTTGCACTTATCGTCGTCTTTTACGTTTTTTCTTCTGATTTTCTTATTTTGTATATCGGCGCTCATGCCCAGTTGCTGCAAGGCAAAACTGCCTTATACACTGTTATTTTCAACGGTTAATTGCAAAAGAAAAGGTGGTGTACCTTTAATAAAACACCTGGTTCTTTGTTTTCATTAGATTACTCTCATTTTTTAGTTTATTTCCTTTTTTGTTTCAAGGACCATGCGCGCCTGCGCCGACCCCACCAGGCGTAATAGGGCTTGTAGGTATGCTGTGCGAGTAGGTACGGACAGCTTTCCCGCTGGAACCTCTTTTGCCTCGGATATACTTGCTCTAGGACGGCGTCGTTTTACTTCGTAGAGATGTTAAATCCTTCGATAACTTAGTAATCGCTGGCTCGATCTATCTTTTTACTAATGTAGGCTAACGGGTTTACTGCCTTTTATCGCCGGGATTTGGTATTTTTACAGTAAATGAAACTAATACGTGTCATCGATAATATATTGTTAATTTTAATACATGGAGCTTACAGTTTTTATCTTTAGAATGATTTTACTGGTTACTAGCTTTCGTTTGATGTATTTTACTTGAGTATAGTTATGTGTATTTTACCACGTGGTGTTTTTTAAAGTATTGCTCTGAACGCTAGAGGTTATACCTCGGCTGAAGTTATGCGAAGCGCTGTGCTCTGCATCGCTTGAAGTTCGGACAGCGAAAAAGAGAATGAGAGCGGGAAGCCCGGTCAGACGTCATCATCATCATCATCATCATCACGTAGCGCTACAACCCTGGGTGGGTCTTGGCTGACTGTACAACTTTTTTCCAATTTGTTCGGTCTTCCATCAACCTAGGGTCAAATGGAATGTTCATTTTCCGGAGATCTGCTTGGATGTTATCTCTCCATCGCATTCTGGGACGTCCGAGCGGTCTCTTGCCTGTGGGAATCTCCTCCCATACCAGTTTTACAAGTCTTTCGTTATGCAGTCTGTGCACGTGGCCTGCCCATCTTAGTCGCTGTGATTTAATTTCTTGGACAATATCGGTGTCGTTGTAGAGTGCTTTTAATTCGATATTGGTTCTGATCTTATACTGGTTTGTGGTGATGTCATGGTGAGGTCCGAAAATTTTTCTAAGTATTTTTCGTTCAAAGCGTCTGAGCTTTTCTTCGTTTGCTTTGGTCATGGTCCACGTTTCGCATCCGTATGTTATTACAGGTCTGACGATGGATTTATAGATTTTGATCTTTGAACTTCTTGTGAGATTTTTTGATTTTATGAGCTTATTCAGTGCAAATAGACAGCGGTTTGCAGATTGGATTCTGTCTTTTATTTCTTCGGTAACATCGTTGTCCGCTGTGATTACGGCCCCCAGATACTTAAAACGTTGTACTCTTTCGAAATTAAAGGTGTTGATCGTCATATTTTGTCCTATTCTGTCTCTACGTGTCGTTCTATTTATACACATCCGGTCAGACGTGGCTTTGCAAAACCGTTTTTTATCACGTGATCGTATGCGCGCGACGATATTGGAATGTTCTGGATGAAATAATAAGTGCACCTGTCCTAAATTGCACGGGATCCCTTGTTTATACGAAAGCTAATCCACGTAATGAATGCGTGACTTTTAGTTAATTTTTGTCGGCGTCAGGGCCGTACTGAGTAGTTTTACAAATCAAAGAATTTCTCAAAGAGGAATTGAACATTTGGAAGTACATATTTCCAACAATAGTTATATACAGAAAAAAATAAGCCCTAAATCGTTACTGTAGCATCATCCCCCGAGCAGAACTAGCTAAATTAAGAAAGCACCTTTTTGGAGAAAACTTCATAAATCTTGAAAAATAAGTTAATATTTATCCATTTTTTAAAAAAACACTTTTTTGGCTTGCCATAGACTACACTTAACAGCAAGTAACAAGTTTGAATACGTTACAGTTAACCAGTTATAGAAAACCCGATTTTTCACGGTTTTTCCAATATAACTCGAAAAGTATCAATGATATCTTAAAACTATGATGTATTTAATAGATAGATCTTTTTAATACCTACAATTTCCTGATTTAACTTTTTTCGATCGGAGCTGCAGTTTTTTAGTTATTAACAAAAAACCGCTTTTCGCAACTTTGCCAATTTTTTAGGTAATGTTCGGTATTCAGGATCGAGTCGCATGAAATAGAAACTCACCCTGAATTTTAATTTCGTATATGCTCACATTTTTTTTTTTTGATATTAATTTTTGCACGCACTTTTCCCTATTGCTTGGACTATATTCACTTCCAGAGTCTTCAGAAAACGTGTTACCCACCTTTAAAACCCAACTTTAAAATTAACACTCACAGTCATTAGGACATCCACAAGTTTTTTAAAAGTTCTGCGTAAATATTTTAAAAATAATAATAGGCTGTGTTTAATGTGGGTGGTCTATAAAATGATATAAATACAGCAGCTACAAATCGTTATCGCTATAATAAGTGGAAATCTTTCCAGACCAATTTTTCCTCTGTTCATTTACATTCGTATTCACAGAGAAAACTGTAAAAGAATAATAAGTCTGTCTGGCTTTTGAATTGAGCTTTTCATATTCTTTCTCTATAGTCGAGTCACTTGTTTGGTACAATTTTGAGAAGGTCGGTCATATGACATTGGTAGAAAGGGTAATGTAACTGCTTGAGATGGGTAACGTGCACGTGGTACAACAAAAAACAAATCTTTTGTATTTGATTAACCGTAACATCGAAAAAGGTGTGAGACAGGGATGTGTGGCTTCGCCATGGCTGTTTAACTTATACATAGACGATTGTTTAAAAGATTTGAAAGAGAGTGCGTATGGATTGAAAATGAATGATTTGTTCGTCAAATTCCTTCTTTACACCGATGATCAAGTCATATTAGCGTCTTCTGAAGAGGAGTTGCAGGCGATGGTTATTGTTATGCATGATGTCCTGAAAATGAAAGGGATAAAAATAAATGCAAGCAAAACAAAAGTAATGGTTTTTGAAAGAGAAGAAAACATGACAAACTGTGAAGTTTCAATTGAGGGAGAAAGAGTGGAACAAGTAAATAAATTTTAGGAAGTAGGAACACAAGGAACGTCTTAATCATCTCACTTTGTTGAATATGATTTGCTTAATGAAGTCGATATTGAAAGTGTTATCCCTAAATTTGCCCATATTAAATTCAGAAAAGTTAATTTGTATCAGTTTTGTTTTATTTAATAACCTAAACTTGAGAACCTCAAGCAAACCAAGGGCCCCTTGTTAGAATTTGTTACAGGTCCCGCGCTGGCTTAATCCGGCACTGCTTATACAACATTACGCGCATGCGCGTTAATTTTCAATTGTCATTTAGACAAAATAGACGTCGAGGAGGAAAATGTTGATCGTCTTTAAAGGTAAAATATATTATTATTTTGTCATTCATTGGATTATTACTATAGCCCCTACTATATCTCCCAACCAAACTGCGCCAATGGCTCTTGAGCTTCATGCAAGATCGCTCCTTACATGTGGCAGTTGACGGTATTTCTTCTGATGCGTTTAAAACTAATGCCGGGGTCCCCCACCTTATTTCTTTTACACATCAACGACCTCTTGAAAACCACCACAAACCCCATTTACAGTTTCGCAGACGTTAGCACACTTGTCTCAACTTTCACATCCTATCGATCACTTTCGGTGAATGATACAAATAGACTCAAGCAGGAACAGGTTGATTCCATCAATAGAGATCTTAAAGCAATCGTCGAGTGGGGAACCAACAATATTGTTCAGTTCAACGCCACGTTTTCCAAGAAAGTGTATTCCTCAAATCATCCCATCACAATGTCCGGAAATACCCTTGAACCAAGTCCCTTCATCTCGATTTTGGGAGTTACGGTGTCCAATAACATGTCTTGGCATGACCATGTTGCTAACATCGCAAAGTCGGCAAGCCAGAGGCTAGGTTTTCTGTGAAAAGCCAAAAAGTTTTTTACTCCTGATCAACTGTTTACGACGTACAAGGCTCAAATCCGACCTCTACTGGAGTATTGCTCGCACATTTGGGGTTCAGCACCAAGGCATTCTCTTCGTCTTCTCGATTCCATTCAGAAAAGAGCCATTCGCTTGATAAACAGCTCAACTCTCACAGATACCCTTCACCCTCTAGAACATAGAAGAAGAGTTGCAGACCAGTCATTGCTCTACAGATATTTCCATGGCAGATGCTCCAGATAAATAAAAACTCTTGTACCACTATTGGCCACATTCGGCCGAAGAACTCGCCACGCTGATCAGTCTTACCCATTTACTCTCAAGATTGACACTACAAGGACCAATCTTCATCAAGAATCCTTCTTTTACAGGGCTGCTACGGAATGGAATAAGCTTCCAAAATCAGTTTTTCCAGAGAACTATGACCTGCAACTTTTCAAAAAGCGTGTCCACAATCATTTCCTTTCTATAATCCCTTCCCCTTCTAATAGTCGCAGTGCGGGTCGTCCGCGGCCCACACGATAGTTCTACCCTTTTTGCGACTATTTTCATTAAAAAAAAAAAATAGCCAGTTAGTTGACAAATTGACTAAAAAATAACACTACATAAAGCAACAATGCCGAAAAATGCAAATACGAATTTTAGTTTTTCCGTGGGTTTGGCGATTTAAAACTCTACAGCAGCAGCAGCAACTTCTTCGGCAGTCATACCTTCGACAAGTACCACACAAATCCAACATCCAACTATTAACAACTTTAACAATTGTACTTTTAATATTTATAAATAAAAGTTTATCATGAATGACAATTTGTCATTCCTTATTATACATAGTAGCCGGTATTATTATCAAGTCTGTGTTTGTTATAAGTGAATTAAGTTCTAAAAATTGTAATCCAGTATTATAAACAACATCTATCTATAAAAAATTGCATTTCCTACTCAAGATGAAATACGATTGCCACACTCGCTACGCTCCTGCACAAACTCTCACCTCACGAAAATACAGTATTTTCATCTCTTGTAAAATACGAGGGCAGTTTGATAAGTCAGTGACTTTTTGAATTTCCCGCGCAATTACTCCAAATGCAACAGTGCTGCCGTCAACTATAATCTATCAGTGGGCAACTTTCTAATTTTGAGCAAGCTACGTCGTGCAGTTGGTGTTTGATAGCCGTTCAAAGCAGACAACCTCGTAAATTTTTACGAAAATGGAAAAAAGTAAATTTCGTGTGCTGATTAAGCATTACTTTTTACGTAAAAAATTCATCACTGAAACTAAGGAAAGACTTGATAAATACTACGGGGACTCGGCACCATCAATTTCAATGGTTAAGAAGTGGTTTACAGAGTTCCGTTGTGGTCGTACCAGCACTAGTGACGCCGAACGTCCAGGTCACCCAAAAGAAGTGATCACGCCGGAAATCGTCGATAAAATCCATGAAATGATATTGGATGATCGGAGAATGAAAGTGAGTGAATTGCCTCATGCTGTAGGTATCTCAACTGAACAAGTACATCATATTTTACACGAATATTTGGACATGAAAAAACTCTCTGCGAGATGGGTGCCGCGATTGCTCACACTCGACCATAAGCGCAATCGTGTGACCACTTCAAAAGAGTGTTTAGCGATGTTCAGCCGTAATCCGGACGAATTTTTGCGCCGTTTTGTTACTGTGGATAAAACATGGATCCATCACAACACGCCAGAGACCAAGGAACAATCGAAACAGTGGGTTGCTCGGGGTGAACGTGGACCAAAGAAGGCGAAACAGAGTCTGTCAGCCAACAAGGTCATGGCCACAGTTTTTTGGGATGTACGCGGTGTCATTCACATCGATTACCTCAAGAAAGGTAAAACGATCACCGGCGAATATTATTCAAAGCTTTTGAACAGATTCGACGTTGATTTGAAGCAAAAACGGCCGCATTTGGCTAAGAAGAAGAAAGTGCTGTTCCATCAAGACAATGCACGTGTGCACACTTGTCTAGTCACGATGGCCAAAATCCACGAATTGGGATACGAACTGCTACCCCATCCAGCATATTCTCCAGATTTAGCCCCAAAAAAACAACCTGTATTTTCAAATTGTAAAAATCTAGAATACCCTGTAGGTAAAGCTTTTTGTCGATTTTCTTTTGTAATTTTAAAAATTAATTGTAATAAAATGGTTAAAGCTATTTTTTGTTATCGAAAGTTTATTATTTTAGAAATTGTTTATTTTTAATGCAAAACAAACATTTTCTTGCGGGACAAAAAGCAGCTCCAACACTATAATATACTTTACCATTGAAGAATTCAAAAGAAGGCAAGTCATAAAGAGGACATATTTCGAGTTCATGTCTGCATATACAGTGGCTGTGTGTGCATTTACTTTATACGTTATTAAGTTCTTGATTGAAAATGCCTTGCGTTACGGAGACGGGTTCGGGTGCCCGTTTTACTTTCATAAAAACTTGATGAAGAGCTTCAATACGGGACACAATAAAATGCATTAAGGCAGTAATGATTAAGAAGTTTAATGACAGCAACGCTTCCATGGTAATTAATCCGGTACGAAGCGCAATTTTAAAAGTGCGTCCGTAAAAATAGACATGTATAGTAGGATACCACAAATGTATAGAGTGACGACTCATATTTCCAACGTTAAAAAAAATACAACAAAGCCCCAGGAAACGATACTATATCGGCAGAATGTCTGAAACATGGAGTAGAAATTTTGGAACTCGCTTTCTATCAGCTCATCTGCCAGATATGGAAAGAAGAACAAATACCAACCCCCTGGAAAGAAAGTATTATAATACCCATTTATAAAAAGGGCGATAAAATATGCTGCGCAAACTATAGAGGTATATCCCTTATTAACACAGGATATAAAGTATTCTCTATAATTTTATTAGAGCGTGTGTAGAGTACCAAATAGGAGATTACCAGTGTGAATTCAGAAAGAATCGATCAACAGTAGATCAGATTTTCACTATAAGACAGTTGATGTACAAGTGTTGGGAATATAACAAAACATCAGCTTTTTAAAGATTTTAAACAAGCATATGATAGCATCCTAAGAGTGGAACTGGGCGTACCGAAAAAGTTGATCAGTCTTACAAAAGCTTGTGTAGAGGGATCTACAAGTGCAGTAAGACTTGAAGGAAAATTGTCAACCTTCTTTCCAATCAACGATGGTCTCAAACAAGGAGATGCGTTATCCCCACTCCTCTTTAACATCGCCTTGTTCTATTGGTTTAACTCACAGTGGTACGGTGGCAATCAAAGTACAATTACGCCTCGCGTCATTTCATCTACTAAAATTTAATATATTTATCTTTATGACATCATGCTAAGTTTAGTAATTCGATTTTCAAAATTGGTTCATTAAATTTAATATTTTTCTTAGCAAGCCAATCTGCTTCGAGAACTTTTTTCAAAATACTACATAACGTAAGTACCTCACTAACATTCATATTTTGTTCTCTGGCTTCAAGTCCTTTAAACACAATTCTGATCCTGGTTTTACCTTCGGGTGTTAAATTGTGACGTTTCCTTTTGATATCCGGTTTACTATTACTATTCTCACTCATATTTATTAATTGTCACCAAATTTAATTGAAGCTAAATTACCGCAATTCACACTTCTAATTATAGCGAAGATCAACGAAAAATAGAAACTATGTTTACTATAAGCATCAAAACTATGAGTCTCGAAGATAAGTACTGCACGTAAAAATATACAAAAAAAACTAAATGTAAAAACGCCTCCCCATAATAATACAAAAAAATTCCGGTCTCTGCTTTACAAAAACTACCTGGTAAATGGCACTGTTGCCAATAACGTAGCTTTAATTTGCGACGTCATTGTTGATCTCAGAGCGGGAAGGTCTACAGTGGATCATTTTTTTTTCTCTCACCATAGAAAATAAAATATTATTTCAACAGGAAGTACACCCACTATATGTAGATCTAAAAAAGGTCTATAATAATATATAAAATATATATAAAAATATATATAAAAAGCAAACTATGGGAAGCACTAGAAGGGACCAATATTAATGTCAACTTAATTAAAGCCATAAAAAATCTGTATAGGGATAACGCAACCAAAATTAAAATAGAGAAAACGGTTTCAAAAGGGTTAAGAGTGGACAAGGGCCTGAAGCAGGAATGCTGTCTTTCACCGACGCTATTTGAAATCTACCTAGAACAAGCCTTAAAACCGTGGAAACGGAACTGCTAAGATATGGGTGTCCCACTAAATAACACAACTTTATACACTATGTGTTTTGCCCAGGACTACGAAGACCTAAAGTATATGACCCGAAAGTTAATGGAAGAAGTGCATAGGCGGGATACAACAAGACCTAGTTCTTGAAGACACACAGCAAAAAATAAAGCATACCAGCAAATATAAGTATCTGGGAATGTATATTGCAGTAGACGGCAATACTGATGAAGCAATAAGGGACCGAATAACCTAGGGACGCAGAGTCATCAGCCTGTTAAATAGTTTACTGTGGGACAAAAATATATCGAAGACCAACAAACAACGGATCTACAACAGTATTAATAAAATCATAACCACATACGGCAGTGAGTTATGTCAACTTAAACAGCGCTCGGAAAATGCGTTAAGGGCAACCGAAATGGACTTCTGGAGACGCGCTGCGGGAACTTCAAGATTGGAAAGAATCAAAAATGAAAGGATTCAAGAAATTATGAGGGTCAAACATACAATAGTAGAAGACATTCAAGTTGCACAACTCAAATGGTATGGACACGTTCAGAGGATGAATGAGGGCAGATTACCTAAGCAATTATTAAACTGGATACCCCAGGGAAGAAGAAGAAGAGGGCGACCTAAAAAAATCTGGAGAAAGGGTATCGATAATCAAGTCGGAGAGAAAGGCCTAGAACAGGATTTATGGATGGATAGGGATCAATGGAGACTGGAGATCGGAAGACGTCGAAGAACGTTTTAACCCGAATTTATATATATATATATATATATATATATATATATATATATATATATATATATATATATATATTGTTGATCTCGTCTATGATCTACTGTTAGAGAAAGATATAACTACAACTATACAGATACCTTCAAGTTGAATCCTACACGCTGACATCATTATTTACGGTTTTGAGATCTTTTTCATTACCAACATATTTTTAATTACTTTACGAATAAGCATTTATCAACAAAAGAGTTGCTGTGACAGTTCAACTGATTCTTTTGAAGTTTCTGCAATTTCTTCCAGACTATTCCGTCGCCTCCCAGGGGTGTGCATCAGAAACAAAAAGTCGCGATTTAAAGATCGAGTCACCCGTGACTTTTTCTACGATTGCAAAAGCAACATCAATCCAATTCAAAATCTCGTCGAGAGAAGTGCCGCCGTAAAGTATATAAAAAAAAGATAGAAGTAAAAAGGTGAGTCGAAGTAAAACTGAGATTTGAGCGCTGATGAAAACGTAACTCAAACGCAGAGAGATGGCAAGACACAGACAAAAGAACCCTAATCGATATAGACACGTCTCCCTAGCTGCTCATTGATTTTAAACTCAGCAGCGTAGTTAGGAGTAAAGTTGTGTCGTGTGCTTTATCACCGAAAATTATTGATTAGCTCACGTTACTCACTAAATCGATAAAATAAATTACCGACTGTATTTTCCATTTAAAAATAAACAGAAGCAAAAAAAACCACAGCAATTTATCAATAACAAAGTACTATACTATCGATAATGCTTAAATCGGTAAGGGCAAACGGCTTTCAGCTGTGAGTCTGTTCCAAAGAAAACAATCACAATTTTCCTTCACGAATTTATGAGTAAGGTTATATCATGATACAAAGAAAACAAGATATGATATTACGCAGGTGGGCGGAGCATCAGTGGCCATATTGCTGCGTCACGCGGAGAGTAAACATCAGAAGTGTTTGTATAGTGTTCATTGTGTTAGTTCAAGTTTGTCGTGGATTAAACTAATTTTCAAATAAAAACCGAGTTTTACTGGTAAAATGCGTTGTGCAATGGTTGGATGCAGTTCAGATAACCAGTCCAAGAATTTTGATAAAATGATTATGTTTTTTTCGCTTTCCTAGCGATAAATACTTGCAGAAGCTTCGGATAACTGCTTGCAGACGTCGAGAAAATTTCAATGTGAACACTGCAAGACTATATTCGATGTGGAAAGTTTCGAGAGGAATTTGAGGCACGAGTTACTCAACTATAAAGCAAAGACCCTCTAATCACAGAGCTGGATAGGATTAAATATGATAGATTAGAAAATTTGGCAGATTTTATCTGCTATAAGATAAAGAAAGAAGAACCCACTGCCTCCACCTCAGCTAGTAATGATTTTACATGGGTAGATCACTTATCAGAAAGAGGTTTATCGAAACCATTCTGAAGCATTTATGTACAAGGTTGTGAAATTGGAAGACATTTTCAATAAGTTTAATCCTGAAAATAATATATGTATTTGCAGAGGCTATTTGAGCCAACTGCTCTAAAGAGCCAGGGATATTGACTGCAGTGACAAAATAAAAAACTTGTTTTTCAGATCTAGAATGTTCCTCAGAATGATAATTTTGAACAAAAATTTGTTGGATAAATAATTGTAAAAAGAAAATTATCAAAGATTACAAAATGAATCGACTTTTATTATCTACTTCCCCTATGGTTACTGAATTTTCATGAGTATTTTCAGGAATCAAACTTCTTCAAGATAAATTTATAAATTATCAACAATTCTCTGTTATGAAATAACCTCAGTATATTGCTTAGTCCTACCTATTTTATTGATGAATCTCTAGAATGTTTAGTACCTATGTAACAATAATAACAATATTTATTTAGCCAAAATTGCTAGTACAAACAGATTCAATTTTACATAGTTAAAAGTGGTTCTAGACATACTCATAATGATAACAAGAAATATAAATAATTGTTTACTATACCTTAAACTTTAAAGTACACATTTTTAAGTGTTTTCTCAAATACTCTTAAACTTGTTGCTTTTTTAGCTCAGATCGGCAAGTTATTGTACCTTTTTAAGCCTTCTACAAAAAATCTTTTGTATTACAGCTGTATGAAATTTATCCACAAAGTAATTATCCTTACTTCTCAGATTGTATTCCATCATATCAGCTCTTTTTATTAAAAATTTAGACAGATACATAGGTAGTAAGTTGTTTTTTATTTTGTATATAAACGGGTTATATCACACATATAAACAATAATAAATAAACTTAATAGAATATCGACAATACAAAATAATTAAACTGACAGTGCAAATATCCAAATTAATGTTGCTCTGTCAAAAAAAATAACCTGACGGTTCTACTCTAAAAATTAAAGTGCTTTCCAATGCTGACACTTGACGCTGACATTTGGAACGCACCAGCGCGGGCGTCCAGTTCTAAGCGGCAGCAGTTAAGCAACACTCCACAGATTCCAAAACCAACTGCTAGGGAACATAGTGTCACGTTTTACTTAAATCACACTTAAGTTTCGAATTTATATGCACACTAGCGGTCCTGGCAGACGTAGTCCTGCCAAACGTTGGGTTGCATGCTTTGAAAATGTCACTATCAAACTTAGCGACCTCAGCAAACTATGAATTCGACACTAATATCGTCCATTTATGATTGTTTTTATATTTCACATTCTTTTCACCCGTTTTTTTAGCGCGTTAAAAAGATTTGGCTCAGGATCAGCATCACAAATTTTTTGGTTAAAGTGAAACTGCTCTATGGTAACTTTTTGTCTATAAATAAGAAAAATAAATAAACATTGATTTATTTTAACATCCAGCAAAAATCCATTAATGTAAGCTTGTCACTAGAATAGCCCTTTACTTTTTTGGTTTCTAAATGCACATTTACTGAAAAATTTTCATTCGATAAAAAATAATTATCAGACACCACTGTTCGAACCTGTGGCTTGGAAGAAGAGAAGGAGGACCATTAAATCCCTTTTAGTCTGGAAATGATGCCGAGGCTCATAATTTGCAGGCTTTTGTGTAAGAAATTTTAGAGTTTGGGGATAAAATTTCTAATAAATTATTTACAAAGATTTTATTATAATCAATAGATACAACGACAATATAATCAGAAATGTGATGATTTTTTATATATATTTTTAAAAAATTGTACAATGAAGATAAAGTGGATATTAGAAAAATTAAAAGCAGTAATAGTAAACACGTCCTTTGTTTTCATAATTTTAATAAAGGTAATATTATATTATCTGAATATATCAATTAAAAATTGTATCTTTACATTCTCTCAATTCTTTAAGCCAATAAATCACCATTTAACCTTTATTTTTATCGTAAACTACAGGGTGTTTCAAAAAAAGGTGACCCCATCTCTAGGATAGGTAGCAAACTGAAAAATAATTGGGGTTAGCTCAGTAAAAAATGTTCGTAACGCCATTTGTATTAAATATAAAGGGCGTTGAAGAAATTTTTTTTTCACTTTTATACCTATACAAGAGACGGGGTCACCTTTTTTTGAAACACCCTGTATGTTAAGTTAGGACACTTTTCGTTTAGACCATGAGAGTTAAAGCTTCTACCCACTATAGCCACCTTTTTATGTCACGTTGGTTAAATAGCTAGAGCATTTCGGTGTTAACATGATTCTGAAGCCTCGCTTTCGTCGTTTTGGACAAATCTCTTGATGTACGTCTTGACCGTCACACCACGTTGAGGTCACGGTCCAGATTTGTGTTTGGGATCTTCTTCTTTAAAATTATTTAGTTTTAAAATGATGGTTGATTTGGTACAACTACCGAATTCAAATAAATTTCTAAATTTGTTTATATCTAAACAATTTTTTATGTACTGACATTTTTGATCTCTACAATATATTTTTAAAATTTACATATTTACGTAGACAGATTTTTTAAAAATCCACAAATTTGGTACATTCGTTAAAATTAATATACTTCTGCTTTATTATTTTATATCAGGGTATTAAAAGATTTAAACAATTGGGCATTTTACCTGTGAATCATTTTTTCTTTTGGTTTATGAATTCGTTGTACCAATTCGTTCCAACGAATGAGAACACTTTTTTGTGACGATAATCTAAACCTTAAATTACGCCAACGTATGGCGTTTGGCCCGGGTAAAGATAATATCCTCATAGAAATGGTAAAGGAAACTCAAGATATAGTTACCCCAAAGCTAACAAAATTATATAATACTTGCTTATAGGAAGGGAAGATACCTGATAACGAGCATGATCATACTACATAAAAAAGAAGACAGAAGGTTGTTAAAAAACTACAAACGCATAAGCTTGCTTTCCCATCTGTATAAACTGTTTATGAGGATAATAACAAACAGAATAACAAAAAAACTGGATCACTACCAACCTCCAGAGCAAGCAGCGTTCCGCAAAGGGTTTGGCACAACAGATCATATTTTAACAATAAGGATCCTAATCGAGAAAGCAGCCGAATACAATCTACCCTTATTCATGGCCTACGTAGATTACGAAAAGACCTTTGATAGCATAGAATACTGGGCAGTCATGAAATAAATGGATGACGCACATATAGATAGTAGATACAGTGATCCGATTAAAAACATTTATGAAAAAGCAACATCTACAATAAGAGGATACCCAACCAATCCCAATAAAGGGAGGCATACGTCAAGGAGACATATTGTCCCCAAAGCTCTTTACGCTGGCACTAG
Organism: Agelastica alni; assembly: GCA_950111635.1. Taxonomy (NCBI): domain Eukaryota; kingdom Metazoa; phylum Arthropoda; class Insecta; order Coleoptera; family Chrysomelidae; genus Agelastica; species Agelastica alni. Next base: position 22,470,278 of record OX467718.1, on the reverse strand, counting down.
AAGGCGTGTTTAAACATCTTGAAAGGTCAAATAAAGATATCGACATCAATGGAGAAAGACTAAATCACCTGAGGTTTGCTGATGATTTGGTGATAATTGCGGACAACAAAGATGATCTTTGCGGAATGTTAAAAGAATTAGAAGAGAAATTAAAAAATGTGAGATTACAAATGAACATGCAGAAGACTAAAATCATGAGACCAGATGAAGAGATATCATACATTAAATTACATTACAATCTTGCGGTTGGGCCTATATCTTGTCACGTGTCTATTTTTTCCCATCTACGGTTCATTATAATTGGGTCTTACTCGTAAGTAGTGTTGCATACAGTACTCTGTGGTAACTCAAATATATCATTCGTTGTAGATAATGTTGCATAACTTGTAGGGGTAGGATTATCGTTTGGTTTGCAATTTCTGTGTGGATTGGACTGGATATCCACACGGACGAGGACGAAGCGCGGACTTGAGAAGATTGTGGGTTGACGTTTATTCCGCGCCATTTTTCTTGATTTTCGATATAGGAGCGTCAGTCGTTTGGGGAGCTTCATCGAAGTCGGAGGTGTTGGTGAAAGTTGTGTGTTATTAGCTCGTGTGCGGAACCTCTATGGGATTTCTTTCATATCTGGCTGTATTTGGGCCATCTTAATTGGATTTTGAAGAAAAACCATTTGATTTTTAACTTGACCATTTTGTCTTGCCTTTGTTGTGGATATTTTTGGAGTTTTGGTGTCGAGTTAAATAACCGTTGTCGGGATTTATTTGAGTGAAGCCATTGTTAATTAGCCGGTGTCACCCCATAATCTAACCAGCATCAGGAGTAGCCCAGGAGTAGGCCAGGAGTAGGCCACAGGAGCACATGTGAATTCGCATACCCAAAGGTTATCAGTGATTTATTTTTAAATATATAACGCAGTGACTCATTCTGACACCACTATTACGTTCTGTTTTAGTTTATTAATATAGTACATTGTTGGAAAATATTTATTGCATTAGATAATATGCCAAAACTAAACTTGGATTAAAATAACCTTCTCAATAATTCTTTATGTCCAAGTAAAAATATATTTTCTTCCTACTTATTTGTAAATATCCTACGATCTTGATATTTTAAAGGACAACCATTGTAAAAATATTTTTAAGTAAACTCGATTGTTTTGGCAGTGAAAATCTTTATGTAAACGGTTAACTAGTGAATAATCAGCCTTTATGTAAATGTTTGAATTAGTGTTATTAATGAGTTAATTTATATATGTTTTACCTTTTCTTCTTTGCCTTTATGTAAATGTTTGAATTAGTGTTATTAATGAGTTAATTTATATATGTTTTACTTTTTTTTAACTTGGTAAAGTCTGTTACTCTTACTTCTGTTCTGGTTATTTTATAAAGTTGTAAATTTTACATTTTTGGTTTGTTTTAGCAAGAAAATTTTACCATAGCTGTTAATTTTGACTATATTTGTTATGATGTTGCTATTGAACTGTGTACCTTAATTATCCATTGTGTGAGTAAAGTATCCAACATATTTTTGCTATAATTTTATTTATTTGGTTCACCATAATCATAGTTGTTTATCTTGTAGCTCTGCTAGTGCCTATAAGATCTAGGGGTTTCCGGCTTATACCGTCTAAGTCGGTGGCGCGGATCACTTTTATATTTTTTTCTCCTACCCTCTACGGCTGAGCTCAGGCATAATTTGCCAGTAGAGAAACCGCTAGCAGAGTACTCTTTAGAGAACGAAAAAGACGTGGCAATCTTTTGATCCTCTGTGACTACCGCTGTTTCTTCAGGGCATCAGAATTCTAGTCCGCTGATTTTGACAAACCTCAGGATTTCTGTTGACCCTGTCTCTTTTAGATCGCTTGGATCCATAATCATACGGTTCCAGGTTTGGTACCTGTACACCGCTAGCATCGGGCAGTGACACAGAATGTGTATACTCCTCTTTTCCGCATAGTCGGCAGTTTTTTTCGGCCGCCAGCTTAAGTTTGAAGAGGTGAGATATCATAAATATAGACAACAATCAATTGGTTACAAAAAGGAAATAAAGATGTCTAAATAGAACGAAGAAGGCGTCTAAGCTGGGCAGCCTTCGGCAAACTCTCAAGGATACTAAAAAATAAAGTGATCCCTCAACGAATACGCACATTTTTCGACCAATGTATATTGCCAGTATTAACTCACGTCAAACCAGTCTCGGAGATTCTTCATCCAGGATGTCTTTCTTATAACTGGAGCTCGTCTACCCGCTATCTTGCCTTGCATTATGTTCTAAAGCAAACGATATTTTTTGACTCTCATCACATGCCCAAAATATTCTAATTTCCTTTTCTAAACGGTGACGATAATCTCGGTGTTTTTCTGTACTCTCGCGAGTATCTCGGAATTGCGAACTTTTTCTGTCCACGCTACTTTTAGTATTCGCCTGTAGGCCCACATCTTAAAAGCTTCAAGACGTTTCATGTCTTTGTTGTTGAGTGTCCAGGCTTCTATGCCGTATAGGAGGGTAGAAAACACATAGCATCTCAGAAGACGGCGAAGACTAGCGAAAAATAAAATAAATCGTACTTAATTGCCGACTTCAAAGATTAATGAACAGAGCGGTGAAAGTAAGTGAAAGATATGGACTGCGGATGAATGCGAAAGAGACCAAATTTATGATTATTTTTAAAAATGGACGCACGGAAGGCCAGCTACTGATACATAACAGACTCATCCAAAGAATTAACAAGTATTTGGGAACAAATATTCACGAAGTATGGGACCACTCGGTAAGATGCCGAATTGAAAAGGCTCGATCCATATTCCTTAAACTGGCAAAATTATTCAAAAGTAGGGACCTGTCTCTAAACACCAAAATGCGGATACTGAGGTGCTATGTGTTCTTAACTCTTCTATAAGTCGTTGAGTCATGGACGTTATCTGAAACATCTGGATCATATAACCAACGAAGAGACGTATAATGAAGAAAAAAAAAGAAATCTTATATCAGGTAAAGAAACGTAAACTTGAATACCTCGGCCATATCATGAGAAATTCGGCTTTTACAGCTCATACTCCAACGCAAAATACAAGGTAGAAGGAGTGTAGGAAGAAGAAGAATCTCATGGCTAAAGAATCTCCGAGTGTGGTTTAATACATCATTTGTGGGCTTATTCCGTGCATCAGTGAATAAAGTTCATATAGCCATTATGCTCGCCAACATTCGGAAAGTATAGGCATCAACAGAAGAAGAAGAAGTTGCCGATAGAAATTATAATATTCCTGATTGGAGACGACAGATTGTGTCAATATGTTTTTCAAAAAATTACTACAACATACGCAGGGGTGTACGACAAAGACAGCCAGCAACAAAGGGAGAATCTAATTTATCAAACATAAATCCGCTTGTATTTGCTTTGATAGGTATTTACAAAAATAATTTAACTTGCGTTTAAAATTTTTCCACGACTTTTTTCGATCATTTTATTTTGAATACAAAATGTGAAAGGGGATTATAAATGCGTTGATTAATATTTATAAAATACTTTTAAACGAGAAAGAATATAAACTCTCCCTTAAATTTTCTCTCTTTTTTTTGCACGTATCCGGCGAAAAGTTCAATTTTCAACTTCATCGATCAGTGCCAAGAACAGTAAAGAAAACTTTTCCCATGGCTAACGGGGGAAATAAAATAAAAGACAGGCGAAAATGGCAACGGACCATAAAAGTTGCCAACAGAGACAGTTTTGAAGGAATAAAACAAATATCCAGTCGGCAGGTTTTTTATGGACGTCCCATTAAAAAGACAAATTAAAAAGAAAAAAACGACAAATCGGTGAAAACATTCTACAAAAAAAATATTAAATCATTACTACGAATACCTTTCATTTAATTTCGACATTTTAAAGCTTTGTTAAAATAGATATTAGGTTATTATAATCACACAATAACGGGACTGGATTATAAGTGCGTGGCTTCATCACTGTCAATCCATTGTTTTTGTTAAATAATGTAAGCGGTAGTTTAATACGAGCACTGAAATCACTTTACGAGGATTCCACTGCTTGTGTCAGAATAAACGGAGCTTGCACGGATGGGTTTAACATCGAAAAGGGCGTGAGACAGGGATGCGTGGCTTTGCCATGGCTATTTAACTTATACATAGACGATTGTTTAAAAGATTTAAAAGAGAATGCGCATGGATTGAAAATGAATGATTTGATCGTCAAATGCCTACTTTACGCCGATGATGATGATCGTATTAGCGTCATCTGAAAAGGAGTTGCAGGCGATGGTTAATGTTATGCATGATGCCCTTAAAATCAAAGGGATAAAAATAAATGTTAGCAAAACGAAAGTAATAGTTCTTAAAAGAGAAGAAAGCATGACAAACTTCGAAGTTCTGATAAAGGAAGAAAGAGTGGAACAAGTAAATGAATTTGTGTACTAAGGTTCAAAGTGTCAAAAAAGGTACGTCTGGCTGTGCATAGCGGTGTGTTGGTTTCTACACTTATGTATGGTAGTAAATGTTGGGTTTGGCAGAAAAAGCATGAAAATAGAATAAGTGCTGCGGAGATGAGTAGTCTGAGAAGTATAGCCGGAGTGACTCGATTGAATAAAGTAAAGAATAGTAAAATATGAGAACGCTGTGGTGTAAAAAGATGTGGTTACAAAGATAGATAAGGGAATGCTTAGATAGTTTGGACACGTACTAAGGATAAATGTAGGAAGATTGACGAAACAAATTAAAATTAAAAATATTTGACCCTATTAATACATAATTTTTGTTTTAATATAAGAATTCTGTCTTATGTCCTATCCCCTTTTTATCTCAGACATATACAGATTCAAAATTGTATTGGTGATTGCTTTATCTATAAGGGTATGTACTTAAATATTAAAAACATCTTCGAGTAAACATATATATATGCTAAATGCTACTACGCAACCCATTGATTATTACGATAAAGAATCCTGACCAGACAAACAAAAATAAATATATATATATATATATATATATATATATATATATACAGGGTGGCCAACCTAAAACGAAACAGACCCATTTGCAGGAACCACGTCAATATTTTTAAAAAAAGTTCAGACCCGTCGTAAATGGCGTTGGGGGTCAAATAAGATGTTTTTTGATAGCTCTTACAATTCTCTTTACAATAGTTTTTAAATTTTACATTTCCATCCAATACTATTGAAAAAAATTACATGTTAAAATTCCAATTATTTTAGTTGCCTACTTACTACTTTTTTTTTGGCATAATTTAGCCAGCCGCGATTCGTCTACTTAGGGAAAACCTATAAATCCAACAACTAGATTTTTTTTTAGAAGAAATGCAATAGGGATGTACGTTGCTTCTCGTACAGGGACCCGTTAGGACATTTTTAGTTAACACAAACAATACTAGGCCTCGAGTAAAATAACAGAGGTAACAAGCTTATTTAGATTCCGCTAAAGACGAATTTTAGGATTACCTACTACTTAATTGTGCAAACTAATGACCACCCGCTTCCATACAATAATAAAGATTTTGTTTAAAACGTTCACGCACGAAGAATTTCAGGAGTAATTCGACGGCACTCGTCAACGATTCTTTGACGCAAATCTTCCAACGACGCTGGTTGTGTTTTATAGATTTTACTTTTTAGATGCCCCCACAAAAATAAATCGAGGGTCGATAAATCTGGTGATCGTGGAGGCCATTTAATGCTGCCTCTGCTTCAAATCCAATGCCGTGAAAATCTTTGGTCTAAATACTGACGAACAATCGCTGCATAATACGAAGGAGCACCGTCCTATTGAAAATAAAAATGATCTTCGTCATACTCTCAAATAAAGTTGCACATTTAAAATCTAATTTCTAAATAAGTAAGGGCGGAATTTTAAAATTTAAAGACCATTGTGTGAAGAATTGTAAGAGCTTTTAAAGGACATCTTATTTGACCCCCAATGCTATTTAAAAATTTTGAGGTAATTCTTACCCTCGCTTGGGGTTGAAAGTAGTGGAGTCAAAAATACCGGAAAAGAAAAATCGACGGGTCTAAGCGTTTTTTTAAAATGTTTACGAGGTTCCTGCAAATGACTCTGTTTCGTTTTCGGCTGGCCACCCTGTATATATTAGCTTTGGTTATTAATTAATTATTAATGCTATTCTTTTGCAAGGTATAGAAAACCTAATTTTAATAAGATTGGCAACATAGGTGCCCATTTAGTAAGATCTTTTCTTTTAATCCATTTGTTAAAATAATTAGCATTAGATTAAATTCTGTCGGTAAGGGTTTTTGCCCAACAAAAGGTAAGGTATAAACGATTTTAAAACTTTTGGGACCAATGAAAAATTTAAGTTTTAAACTACGAAATGCTCAAGGATCGGTGGGATGGAATCAAGAGCTACAGATTTGCCAGGAAACTACTAAAATATCTCAGCAAAGACCTATTTGGTGTTGTAACTTGACGCTGCAAGCTTTGAGTTATCTCCATAACGTGAAGTTTCTTAAAATACCTCTATGCAGAAGCTACTCTTCATCAAAAAAAAGAGTAGAATACACGTCATACGAAGAGATAAAGAAAGCGACTGATGACCGCAGTAAATGGAGGCTTTGCTACCAACCAGCCACTGGGCTGCAACCTAAGAAGAAGAGTAATGATCAAGTTGCAATAACCTTAAGATTCTTTGAGGTATTACTTGGAAAGAAACTAAATTTAAAATTCTTTAATGATTTTTGACAATATTTTATAAGTATTACTAATCAAAAAAAATATTTCCAACTTTTATTATTTTTTATTTATTACTAGCTGACTTCATACCGCCTAACAATCGATTCTTCAATTTAGCAGCTAGGAGGCATATTTAGTAAGTCACAAACACACAAAACTTTTTTAATTTTAGAAAAATTTGTGGCTTTCAGATTTAGTAATATAAAAGATGCACAGCAAAGAGACCTTTACATTTTAAGTGACATTTTACCACAGACAATTTACATTTTACCATACACAATTTGTTTTTGAGTAATGTTACCATCGTATAAATATTGACAAATATTGACATTAATATTTATACGATACTAACGTCACTTAATTGTTTTGCCTTCTCGAAACCCCTCCACTAACACTTTATGGTGGTACAAATTTACTTTAGCACACTTACCAAAAAAAAAGACACCAATTTTTGTCAATGCGGCTTGTAAACCTAAGCCCTCTCAGGCTGAGAAAATGCCCCGTTCAAACGTTAGGCCCCTTTTAATTTTCAACTTTCCAATTTTTGGAGGCCCTTCCGAGGGCCGGGCCCTCTTAACTATCAATTTTTATGTAATCATAGACAACAATCGTTAAATTTGATTAAGATTGTTGTCCATGATTACAATAAAAAATGTGTTTCTACTTTGAACCCGCCGTTAAATCAACATTGATAGAGTTTATTCTATTCGGTTGGTCATACTGCGTCGAATGACACTGCCACTAGGGCAGTATTATGAGTACCACCATGGGGAAGAAACGCCTCTAAAAATGAAAAATTTAAAAGTGTTGTAACTTTTGAAAGGGCCGTTTGCTGAACTTGGGAGTGATGCCAATCGACTCGATTGATCATGTTGCATGGAATAACACCATCGTACAAACTGTGCTCAAACGTTTTAGACGAGAAAATGTGCCTCCAAAAATTGGAAAGTTGAAAATTAAAAGGGGCCTAACTTTTGAACGGGGCATTTCATCAGCCTGAGAGGGGTGTCATTCGGCTTAGGTTTACAAGCCGCATCGACAAAAATTGTTGTCTTTTTTTTGGTGAGTGTGAGAAAGTACATTTAAGCCCTTTATGGTATGGTATTAAAGTTAAAATTGACTTTTAAGTATTATTATGAATCTTTTGTATGGAAATATAGAAAAATGTTGATTATAGACTTTATCAGGCGATTTTTTAAATTTTTTTTCTCCGTAAGAACCATCCTCGTACTTCAAAGAATATTATAAAAAAAGAATTGACAAAATCGGTTCAGATGCTCTCGAGATACCCATGAACCAAGTTCCTCCATCTCGATTTTGGGAGTCACGGTGTCCGTGGCATGACCATGTTGCTAACATCACAAAGTCGGCAAGCCAGATGCTGAGTTTTCTGTAGAAAGCCAGAAAGTTTTTTACTCCTGATCAACTGTTGACGACGTACAAGGCTCAAATCCGACCTCTACTGGAGTATTGCTCGCACATTTGGGGTTCAGCACGAAGGCATGCTCTTCGTCTTCTAGATTCCATTCATAAAAGAGCCATTCGCTTGATAAACAGCTCAACTCTCACAGATACCCTTCACCCTCTAAAACATAGAAGAAGAGTTGCAGACCAGTCATTGCTCTACAGATATTTCCATGGCAGATGCTCCAGAGAAATAAAAACTCTTGTACCACCATTGGCCACATTCGGCCGAAGAACTCGGCACGCTGATCAGTCTTACACATTTACTCTCAAGCTTGACACTACAAGGACCAATCTTCATCAAGAATCCTTCTTTTACAGGGCTTCTACGGAATGGAATAAGCTTCCAAAATCAGTTTTTGCAGAGAACTATGACCTACAACTTTTCAAAAAGCGGGTCCACAATCATCTCCTTTCTATAATCCCTTCCCCTTCTAATAGTCGCAGTGCGGGCCGTCCGCGGCCCACACGATAGGTCTACCCTTTTTGCGACTATTTTCATAAAAAAAAAGATTTGCGCTTAGCAACACATTCAGCGATTCATTTTTATTTTATAGATTAAATATATGGAACTAATCCACATAATGCATTTTAATATGGATTATTATTCGTGGTTTGTGGCGGTGTACTTTTCAAAATTACAAAATCCATTTTTTAACCGAAACCTTTTGGAATCATGTTCGGTCGATTGGATGAAATATGGGTATAATTAATAAACAAGACTGTCCGTTCAATCTCTGGCAATTTTTCATTCCGATGACTGAGCATAAGGAACGATCAATAAAGATAATACCTTGATTAAGGTCAGGATTTCCCTCCGGCGGGTCAGATAATGCATACTCGTTATAATGGTAGTTATACGGACGTAACACAAAGGGTTTAATAACTAGAAATATATTTAGTATTAACCATTGACCAACGTATAGGCAGATACGGCCTAAAACTGCCCCATTAGATTGTAACTCCGGGGATTGGGGATTTGGGATTTGTGTAAATATTACAGGATTTGTTTAGATAAAATAATTGATAGTAGGTATTTCGTTGGGGATATATTGGTGTTTAATCCTTTGTAACAGAAATGCTGTGATAAATTAAAAATAAAAACCTTTTTTTTAATTTTTTTTTTTTAGAAAAGTCGCATCCACCCGAAGGAAACTTTAATTTTATACAACATATTAATTGATTTGAGATAGTCAATGACGAGTTGGTGATCGAAGTATTTTCCAAGAAGTTTCTTCAAGTCATTAGGGATGCTGTACATGCAACATTGAGTATGGAATCTAGGACAGTCGATCAGGGAATGGTTTACACTGTCTATTACATTGGACATAGTGCATTTTGGGGGATCGTCGTTTGAAAACAGGTAGAAGTAAGTATACCTGGTTTCCTCTGGGGATACTGGAAAAATAGAATAGATCCTAGGTATGGTCTGCCTGTCGTAAAAGGCGACTAAAACATTCCCAATCCAAAGTGTTTTGTGCGACCCGTGCTGATGGATGCATGGCGGTGGGGAAGCACCGTCGCTAACGGAGCCTACAGGAAACCGGGCAAAATCCTGTAGTAGACAGCCTTAGTCCTATGCAGGGGGCACCTCAAGGCCGGACCAACCCTTCCTCCATACTCGTTGACTGTCTGAGAACGCTGGTAGACCGTAATCACGTCAAACTGATACGGGTTCCAGGACGCCAGGAAGTTACAGGTAATGAGGAAGTAGACGAACTTGCAAGAAGAGGTTCAGAAAAACACAAAAACTATACCAGGAAAAAAAACACGGGAAATAATACATCAAAGGACCGTGCCATAAAAGAACGGCAGAACTGTTACCGATGAACAGGAATCAGCTAAGACTGTATAATGGAGGCCTAGCCTGCGGGTTGTGCGGCGAGGATCCGGGGGCGGTGGAGTGCTTGCTGTGCTGCTGCGGTGCGCTGAAGGGAATGGGCAGTTCTTGGGTGACTACACTGTTCCCACTCACTACAGAACTTGTACAAGGTACGAAGGTACTGGATTGGGTGCAGCGTGGTTCTAGGTCCCGGGAACTGCCTATCTTTTTCGAGCCTGGTATGGCCCATTTGCAGGCGTGTAAGAATCACTTGCGTGCGTCGATCGCTAGTTCTAGTTTCCCACGGCAGGACGTCACTTATGATTTGTCGTAATTTCGAATAAGAACATTCCCAGACCCGATTCCATTTACACAAAACTTTTGTTTTTAATAAAAAACTTAAGATCACTTGCAACAGACCGAAAAAAATTAATTTTTTAAAATGGGGAGCTTACTTCACGCTCCTCCCCACTTTTGAAAAATTAAATTTTTTTCGGAGTTCTGGGTAGATTTAGCATAAATCTAGAGTTCCTGATGATTTTCAAAAAAAATTCCGGCGAATTTAACCCCAAAAAAAATTTCGAAAAATGAAACTTTTCAAAAATAAATTTTTCTTCCGGCCATTTTTGTTTTGTTCTAGAGTTCTATAAAAAAGAAATTTCGAAAAATTCAAAATCCAAAAATCACGGCATTTTAAAAAATGTAATATAATAGGATATTTGTCATCACAAGTTCCAGGAGTTCTGATGAAAGTTCTGTTCCTTCCCCAAAAAGTTTTACCAAAAAGTATTACAACATTTTTCGATCAACTTAAAATCCAAAATACTACAGGACTTTAATGTTACAAAAAAATTTTGATTTTCAAAATTGAAAGTTGCAGGAGTTCTAATGAGAGTTATGTTTCTTTCCCAAAGAGTTTTACCAAAAAGTCCCACAAGATTTTTCGATGAAATTAAAATCCAAAATTCTACGAGGCTTTAAAGTTACCAATAAATTTTGATTTTTAAAATTTTGAAGATTCAAGAGTTCTGATAAGAGTATTGTTCCTTCCCCAAAGGGTTCTACCAAAATATCCTACAACGTTTTTCGATGAAATGAAAATCCAAAATTCTACGGGATTTTAAAGAAAAATAAATAATAAATAAAATAAATAATTTGTATGTTAACTTTTGTATCTTTAAAGACCTGTAAAATTTTTATTTTACCCATTATTTTTTCTTGGTTTATCTCTAATTCCATTGTTTTTCTTTGTTCCACAATTTCGTTTAAGATGTTTTCATTGATTTAATTTCTATCAATTTGTAGATATATTTAAATAACCACCAAAAAACAAAAAAAAAATATTAACGATAGTTTTTTTTTGTATAAATAGATTTAATAAAAAGTGATTGCAATATTTAACGGAAATTTTTTTTATAAAAATGCTTCATAGGACAGACTATCAAATGTAAAACTAACCTTCCTTCTATGTACCTACGATTTTAACCTTTTACATAATTTGTAAGAATGACCTTGAAGGTGTAGTCTTACAATTTTTCCTTTATAATGGTCGTGGAATATTTTCCTGTTCATTGTATGTCAATCAAATAACAATAAGCAGCAACTAAGGCATTAAAATTGTTAAAAACTCTTACATATAACCGGTGTAGTTTTATCAAGAGACGAAAATATTAACCGAAAGAATACGTTTCCATGCGGCTATGCATCACTACATCTCGCGAATGCTCATTTCCTTTCAACGGCAAAAATTTATCGCACACATAATTCCGGAGGAAGGAGAATATGTTAAATGGATGGAAAATAAATAAATGGATCTCCAAGTTGCAACATCCTGTACCCGTGAGTAATGCGATAAACCACCCAGTAACGCCAAAATGAAACATTCTCGAGTTAACTTTTATCGCGTGTTAAGTAATTCGCTTATTTGTTATGCAACCTCAAAAGTCTCCAAACAAACACACACTTCCAAACACTCCTTATTTTAACCTAACCGACATCGAGTGAGTGCTCCTTAATATAAAATCAACAAACCAAAACTCGACAGCGGGGCAATCCAACTAATCGTAATAAACGTCTAAATGAATAACTCGCCCCATTCGTATATTGCAAAAGGCAAGAGTAGTCAGGCAAACATTCTCCGAACGTCTTCCGCCAAACTTGAGAGTCATTGTAGTGTGCACGGATGATGACAGCCCCTCCAGAAGTGAAAGACGCTCTTTGGAAAATGTCCTTACCTAAGAAGCTGCTTTGTACAGAAGAGGCATTTATAGTTATCAAAAAGTACTTGATCGTGTCACTAAAGGGAATTATTGCCGACTGCCACAGGATAAAAAATATTTATACTTTATTTATCTTATAAAAATGTTTAATAATACTTCGTCTTTTGTAAGTAGATGTGATGGAGAGAGGGGTTTTGTTATTCTCGCTCAGCCATGGGGGTTTTCATACCTCCATAAGTTTAGCTGGTTTACTGTGTAGAGAGATTCTTTGCACTTTTTAAATTTTATATTTTAAATCACAGTTTTAGTAAAAAACAACTCATTTTTATCACTTTTTTAATGTAACAAAAACAAAAACTTTTGGGTATACGAAAGAAAATTTTATTTTTACTATTTAACAATAACGAGAATTAACTGATCGAGATCACTAGAATAATATACTTAATTTGTTCACAATGGTGTTTTTTATAGTAATTATAAAATATGTAATTTTGAGACAACTTAATAATCACCTTCGAGAGTGAAACATTATTTACTTTTTTTAAGAGAGTAACATCAACAACTGTCTTTGCTAGAAAAAATAGCCTGCACTTTTATAGTTCATAATTCCTAAATCTGGATAACCCAAAAATGTGATCTAGTAATAAAGACCAATATCACTGTTGCCAGTTATATCAAAACTTTTTGATAAAATACTTTTAAAAAGACTTAAATCTAATAAAATGTATGATTCTCTTCCATCAGTTTGGCTTTAAAGAAAAGCATGCTACAATAGACCAAGTGCATAGACTTACTGATCAACTAGAAAAAGCACTAGAAGAAAAGAAGGTATGTTCAGCGGCATTCCTGGACGTGGCTCAGGCGATCGATAAAGTCTGGCATCAAGGACTCGAGCATAAGCTTAAATCTGAACAATACAGCTTGCTGCTAATATCTAATATTAGTGAAAGAATGTTTCGTATTAAATGCGAAGATCAATATTCAGAACTAAGACCAATAAAGGCTGGTGTACCACAAGACAGTGTTCTAGGTCCATTGCTGTATGTCCTATACATTATTGATATAGCAGTAAGAGGACAGACTACAGTAGCCACACTTGCATATTACACATGTGTACTGGCAGTTAGCAAAACTAAACAAGAAGCTAACGAAATAGTGAGAAGACTCAAGAGGATCAAACTTTTTGAGCTAGTGTAGTGGTTTAAAAACAGAGCATAGTGAGTGTTGTGTAGAAAAACCGAGTGATAACAAATCTGATAACACCGGTGGCCTAAACTCAGTATAACACTTTAGTTTTAAGATTTTAATAGAAAATATTGCTTATTAATCTTGTTTTTAGATTGGTTGTATTTAAATTAAACACATATGTTTACATTAACAGTGGTTGTTCTTAATATTAAACACATGTCAGTGTTAAATTTTGCGACACCACATTTTTGGGTAACAAGACAAGTAAATGTGACGCCGTCTAAGAATTTCTTTTCATTTTGAAATGGGTTGCAAACGAGTTTTACAACAATATGCTTAATCTATAAAAGTACTAGAATGTAAAATTGATTATTTATTGTTTAAGTTCATTCTGGGTTAATTATCACTCAATATTTTAAAATATTAGCCGCGAAAGAGATTTTCCTTTTAGGGCTACTACACCAATGTTTTATGACGACGTAGTGCGCATGCGTGACTCGCGTCTTACATCCAAGTGATATACAGCTACAAAAGAACACTTAACAATACTATTCGACTCGTCTCAATGACATCCCACTTGACAGACACTTGTAATAACTCTAGTCTCGTGTAAAACTAAAAAAAATTACTGTGTCCGTGCGACAGAGGAGTCTTCAAGCAAAACTCTCCAAAACACACTTCATAGGAGAGCCAGGTAAGTGGCTCGTTGTTCTTTTAATAATGACTCCATTTTTCTGTAAGTCGAGGGAAACCTATTGACTATAAGTTTGGTGACCACTTATTAAGACCTATTCTTCTAATACATAAGTATTCAATTAAATTTTAGTCAGTAGAAATTTTTCCGCTTCAAAAGCATGTTATTTAGGTCAACTATGAAAAATCCAAGTTTTGCATCACGAAAAATTCAAGGATCAATAAGATAAAATAACCAGCAGCAGACTTGCTAAGAAAAATACCCAAACAAACACCTAAGCAGCAATGTCCAGATGTCCATGCAAGCTATGGAAGCATCTTCATAAAACGAAGTTAAGTGAATCACTTTTATGCAAAAGCTACGAATAAGAAGACGAGACAATCGATCACTTAGTCTGTAATTTCCAGCGGAAATGCGGAGACGTAAGCATTATGACTTAGATACCTATAAAGAGAGGTGTGAGACAGGGTTGTATTTTGTCTCCTACACTTTTCAACCTCTATACGGAGAAATATATTTAAAGGGGCAACACAATCTGGTGAAGGAATAAAGATTGGAGGCGAAATTATTAGTAACATTCGATAGGCAGATGATACTGTACTCCTAGCTGAATCATTGAAAGAATTACAATGTATGTTAGACAAGATAAACAAAGAAAGTAATAGATGGGGACTGAAAATCAATGTCAACAAAAATAAATTTATGGTTGTTAGCAAAATGAATGTTGGCCCGGAAAGAATAATACTTGATGAATCAGTCGATGGGTCCAGACGAAGAAATCAAGGCTAGAATGGAAATAGCTAGAAGAGCATTTCTGAAACTCAAGCCGCTACTCTGTGCCAAGCAACTTAACATTTATCTGCGGGAAAGGTTTACCAAGTGCTATGTATGGTCTATTTTGTTGTACTCTAGCGAAACATGGACGCTTTACCAAAAAATTATTGACCGCATTAGTGCATTCGAGATGTGGCTGTACAGAAAGATGCTTAAAATTCCGTGGACAAGCCGAACTACCAACGAGAATGTACTTATCAGAATAGGGAACGATAAAGAGCTCTTAACTACCATTAAGCGCCGCAAACTGGAATACTTGGACATGTGATGCGTGGACCACGTTATAATCTGCTTTGGCTTATTCTGAATGGCAAGATCAAGGGAAAAAATGGATAGGCCGCAAAGAGCTAACCTAGCTGCAAAATCTCCGACAATGGACAGGTTTAACTGCTGAGGAACTTTTCCACGCAGCTCAAGATAGAGATAGATACAAAGAAGTAGTCAATATGGGAGTCGTCAACGCTTGAGAAAGCAAGACACTGTAAGAAGAAAAAGCATTATGAATAATTATTGCCGACTGCCACGGAATAAAAAAGAGCTTTTTACTTTATCTATTTTATGAAAATATTACAGTAAACCTTTTTTCTACGTTACTGGATGTCAAGATTTCTCATCGATTGAAACATTACAGTTATTAAAGGTCAGTCCTTATGGCTTTGCCATTTTAGTTCTGTATTTTTGAAAGTATTTACATCAACAATCACGTTTTTCTCTTACATTAACGACTGTGTTTCTATTACAAATAATCCAAGTTATCATTATGCAGCAAGCTATTTTTACTTCTCAACTTTTTAAATCTTAGCAAACGACTGACGCTCAATTAGAAAATCTTTTTTAAAAAAAACTTAACTGTGTCAAAATTAATGCGTAATAAACACAGAAAAAACGATGATAAAATTACAAAAATACCATTATTTTTATTTTCTTTACAACCAATAAATTAAAAAATGATTTTTCTTTTAATGTGGTCTTTAAATATTAAATGACTTTTTGCAGCTGAAAATTCCACACCTGCAATTTTGAATCAATCAAAATACGTTATTTTGACAGATCATCACGGCAACGGAGGTATTTTAGTGGAAATTTTTTGCTCGTGGGATACCCAACAGCGAATTATACTGGAAATTTTTTGACGTTTACAACAACAGACCATTTTTGACGGATTGGTTTTTATTTGTTCACATAATATTTAGTTTTGATACATTTTAATTACAAAGCTAAGATGTTTTCTATATTCTTCGGACACCTCCTCTCTTCCTAATGGCAAAAATGCAGGACTTTGAATGTTTTCAATTAAGTGTCTATGTCTGATAAAATATATAAAATAATATTTAGCCACTTGGTACCAGTTAAGTCCGGCTGTTCTCTTGATGTCATTATAACATCTTTGCTGTGGTCTACCGGTGCTTCTTTTCTCCCCCCAAGGTCTAAATCTTGTTGTTTTTTCGCTCCAATTGGTTGTATTTCGGGCAAAATGTCCGGCCCAATTCCATTTAAGACCACCCATTCGCTTCGCTATATCTTCGATCCTGGTTCTATTTCCTATAAACTTCTGATCTTTGAGCGTTATTCCTAGCATTTTTCGTGCAATTGCTCTTTGGTGTATCTTTAATTTATTTAGGAAAAGAGTGTCCCCCTTTAATTAAACATCGACGGGTCTAAGCGTTTTGTTAAAATGTTGACGAGGTTCCTGCAAATGTCTTTGTTTCGTTTTCGGTTGGCCACTTTGTATATCAGTGATACGAGATACGACCTCATTTGTTTCTTAAACTGGTGTAACCTTTAAAGTCGTTGGTCTAAGCACTATGTCACGTAACCTGATTGTTAATAATAAAAATGGATGTAGAATACAACAACGTTACACTGATTGTTTGGGGTTTTTGTTCATCCATTGTAGAAACAAAATGTTTGATGTTTTAGTTAAAATGTTTAATATTTTTTCTTTATCGAAACCTCTCGGCAATATGAAGCTCATAAAACGTTTTCAACGAGGTAAACGAAAGCTAAATTTCCGTCGCAACCGTAAATTACATTTCTCAAATAAAATCCACGAACAGTACGAGTAACAACAGTTGTAACTTTTTTTAATGCCGCATCAGATAAAAGTTCTTTTTCTCGTTTGAAAATAGTTTCGCAGAAGTCGAGTTGTTGCAAGCTCGAAAAGTGGGTCTCTTTTAACGGTTACACATTTCCGAGTTCGTATTGCAGTAATTTTATAATTTAAAGTTTTCTTGTTCGCTTTAACAACTTAATTGGTAGAAAGCAATTAGCTTTGTAAATTTAAATCAAACAAAAAAAGTTACCGTTTTACGACGTTGTATATACTCAACATTTTAATCGAATCGTTGCAATGTTATCTAATACTTTATGGTTTTGCATACAGACCATATTTCTTGTTTTAGTTAAATATAAATAAGGCAAGAATGCATTTCCTACTTTTACAATTCTGTATAGTGCGTTTAACTATGAAATGAATGTACGTTAACTGTCCTACTGCTTTTAATTACTGTTCGACGCTTGCTCTCTCGGTTCGGCTTGGCAATATACAGGCGCACACATATCTACAATGCTTAGTAGACAAGAGTGGGAATGCTACGAAGCAGCGTACCAAGAGGAAACCGAGTAGTTTTAAACACTGTATAATAAACTACTGGAAAAAAGTTAACGCACCATGTTAATTAATCTAAATATTTACAATATAAACACAAATAAAACTAATGGGTAGACCTATCGTGTGGGCCGCACTGCGACTATTAGAAGGGGAAGGGATTATAAAAAGTTGCAGGTCATAGTTCTCTGGAAAAACTTATTTTGGAAGCTTGTTCCATTCTATTTCAGCCCTATAAAAAAAGGATTTTTAAAAGAGTGTTAATCTTGAGAGTAAATGGGTGAGACTGATCAGCGTGCCGAGTTCTTTGGCCGAATATGGCCAGTGGTGGTACAAGAATTTTTATTTCTCTAAAGCATCTGCCATGGAAATATCTGTAATGTCTGGTCTACAAACTCTTCTTCTATGTTCTAGTGGGTAAAGGGTTTTTGTGAGAATTGAGCTGTTTATCAACCGAATGGCTCTTTTCTGAATGGAATCTAGAAGGCGAAGAGAATGCCTTGGTGCTGAACCCCAAATGTGCGAGCAATACTACAGTAGAGGTCGGATTTGAGCCTTGTACGTCGTCAACAGTTGATCAGGAGTAAAAAACTTTCTAGCTTTCCACAGAAAACCTAGCCTCTGGCTTGCAGACTTTGCGATGTTAGCAACATGGTCATGTTACATTGAAATAATAATAAACACCTACAAATTAGTCCAACATGACCTAATTAACAATTTGCCTCATTGTTTCTTTAAAGATTTGTTTTAGCTGAAATGCAAACATGAGCTAGCATAACTCCTAATTAAAAATATCAGTGGTCTCCACACGACTAACTTCCCAGTGGAAAGAATGAAAAAATACCACATGTTTTATTGTTATAATTATTATTATTAAAAATTTTATAAAAAACGATTTCAAATTGTGTATAACAAATTATTATTGTCATTAACAATATTATCTCTCTCTGTCAGTCGTACTCTTAAAGCTAACAGGTCGTGATTTCATGATTTTCAATTTGTGTTGTTGATGATCTGATGATCTTCTGTGTCTCTAATGGTTGTTTGTAAGGGTCTTCCCGTAATTTTCTTTACCTGGTCTACCTATCTGGTGGGAAAGCAACCCCTTGTCCTCTGGCCTTCTATTTTTTCTTGAATCATCAATTTTTCCATGTTGTCACCTTGTCTTCTGTTTATATACCCATAGTATTAGAGAATTCGTCGTCGGCATATTATTGACAGTTGATCTTTTATGCCTATTTCTTGAATTACTGATACATTTGTCCTCCGTGCTGTCCAAGGGATGCACAGTAGTCTTCTCCAGCACCAGAGCTCAAAGGAGTCAATTCTTTTTCTGTCTGCTTCTATGATCGTCCAGCTTTCTACACCATACATGAATATTGCGATTATTAGTGTTTGTACAAGATTTATCTTTGTGTTTCGCGATATTTGTCTGTCTTCCCATATTATTTTTTAGATTGGTCATCGCTGTTCGTCCCATTTGTATGCGTCGTCTAATTTCAGGTTCGCTGTTTCCTGGTTAT
This sequence comes from Agelastica alni, assembly GCA_950111635.1. Lineage (NCBI taxonomy): Eukaryota > Metazoa > Arthropoda > Insecta > Coleoptera > Chrysomelidae > Agelastica > Agelastica alni. The sequence goes on along the minus strand of OX467718.1, from coordinate 22,451,212 downwards.
TTATCAAGGCTCTTAAATATGTTAGGCTGTCGGTTCTTTCGATGTCTGCTAAGTTATTTCTATTTTGTAACTGTTGTAGCTTGTTTCCTCGGTCTACTATCATTATCTTGGTTTTGTTTAGATTTATATCTAATCCCAGCGTTCTTCTGTTAATCGTTGTAATAATTATTCGTCACCTGCTTTAGCGTGGTATCGTCAGCGTACCTGTGGTTGTTAATTTTCTTGTCTCCGATGCAAATTCCTCTATGCCAGTTTTCTGTTATTCTGCGCATAATGATTTCGCCGTAAATATTAAATAGCCTAGGCGATAATATATAGCCCTGACGGACACCTTTTGCACATTTGAAGGGCCTGGAAGTTTCGTTTCCAATTCTTACGTCATTTTCGTTTTTCCATTATAATGTTTTTATGATGTTTGTTAGGTGTTTTATGAAATATTGTCATCATATTTTTCATACAATTATTTCTAACATGCAATAAAAATAGTATTCAAAAGATCTTAAAATTCTGTATTAAAAATAGTATAATTTATTAACTGCAAAATTTAGGTAGTTTTACCATTTTTTTCAGTTTTTTTATTCTCCATAAAAAAAGCTTGACCGATTTTGCTTAAAATCCAATCAGTTCTAGGTTGCGTAATTATGCGTCGAATGCAATTGGTCCCAAGTCGATATCATTTTTTGTTCTCGAGATAATCGAGACGGAAAATAATTCCAAAAGTTTACCATTTTTTTCAGTTTTTTAATTCTCAATAAAAAACAGCTTAACCGATTTTGTTGGAAATCCAATCAGTTCCAAGTTGCGTAATTATGCGTCGAATGCAATTGGTTCCACGTCGATATCATTTTTTGTTCTCGAGATAATCGAGACGAGAAATATTTCCGAACGCACATACGAACATACAAACATACGTACATACACACTGACACAGACGTCCACTTAAAAAATATTGCATTCGACTCTGGGGACCTTGAAATTGGAGAAATGTCAAAATTCGGGATTCGCAAAATCGGACCCATTACCATAACTTCCACTGGAAAGTTAAAAATAAGAAAAAAAAAATTTGAAATCTTATTTACTTTACTAATCTCAATATGTAAAAACTTTGGTAAAAATGTTGATGCATTTTAAAAGTAAAAACGTTTTTTTTATAAATGAATATTATTGTTAATTATTTAAGTTTCAATCAACAAAAAACGTTACTACGAGGGCGGTTTGATAAATCAGTGACGTTTTGAATAAAACAAATTTTTTTCCGCAAATAAACATTTTATTTTTCTACATAATCACCTTTTAGCTCGATACATTTAGTCCAGCGTTTTTCAAATTTTTTTATTCCCTCCAAATAATAGGTTTTTTCAAAGCTCTCAAAATACGCGTTTGTTTCGGTAATGACTTCTTCATTCGACTCAAATCTCTTACCGTACAGCCATTTCTTTAGGTTTGGAAACAGAAAATAGTCGCAGGGGGCTAAATCTGGAGAATATGCTGGATGGGGTAGCAGTTCGTATCCCAATTCGTGGATTTTGGCCATCGTGACTAGACAAGTGTGCACACGTGCATTGTCTTGATGGAACAGCACTTTTTTCTTCTTAGCCAAATGCGGCTGTTTTTGCTTCAAATCAACGTCGAATCTGTTCAAAAGCTTTGAATAATATTCGCCGGTGATCGTTTTACCTTTCTTGAGGTAATCGATGTGAATGACACCACGTACATCCCAAAAAACTGTGGCCATGACCTTGTTGGCTGACAGACTCTGTTTCGCCTTCTTTGGTCCACGTTCACCCCGAGCAACCCACTGTTTCGATTGTTCCTTGGTCTCTGGCGTGTTGTGATGGATCCATGTTTCATCCACAGTAACAAAACGGCGCAAATATTCGTCCGGATTACGGCTGAACATCGCTAAACACTCTTTTGAAGTGATCACACGATTGCGCTTATGGTCGAGTGTGAGCAATCGCGGCACCCATCTCGCAAAGAGTTTTTTCATGTCCAAATATTTGTGTAAAATATGATGTACTTGTTCAGTTGAGATACCTACAGCATGAGCCAACTTACGCACTTTTATTCTCCGATCATCCAATATCATTTCATGGATTTCATCGACGAATTCCGGCGTGATCACTTCTTTTGGGCGACCTGGACGTTCGGCGTCACTAGTGCTGGTACGACCACAACGGAACTCTGTAAACCACTTCTTAACCATTGAAATTGATGGTGCCGGGTCCCCGTAGTATTAATCAAGTCTTTCCTTAGTTTCAATGATGGATTTTTTACGTAAAAAGTAATGCTTCATCAGCACACGAAATTCACTTTTTTCCATTTTCGTAAAAATTCACGAGGTTGTCTGCTTTGAACGGCTATCAAACACCAACTGCACTACGTAGCTTGCTTAAAATTGGAAAGTTGCCCACTGATAGATTATAGTTGACGACAGCACTATTGCATTTGGAGTAACTGCGCGGGAAATTCAAAAAGTCACTGACTTATCAAACTGCCCTCGTATAAATGTTTCATTCAATTTACAAAGCATTGCACTAAATTGATTCAAACTGGCTTTGTCGATGGCAAGAGAAAAGATATTGTGCTACTATATCTCGTTAAAGTGACATGGTAGTAGTGATTTCTATCGTCAATACCCTTACAATACATTTCAGTATTCTTACAGGCACCTCCGACGATGTAGCAGATTTCGCTTGAATTATTCATTTAATTAGAATATAGCTTTTGTTTTTCTACAGAAAAGATATTTACTTCCTGTTGAATGCCTTTTTGAATTGTAAACTCTTGGAGAGTCTGTCATTTTTTGCGTATATTATTTAATTCTAAAATTCGTATTTTGTTATATATATATATATATATATATATATATATATAAGTGCTGGAGCTAAATTTAATTGTGGTAACAGAGTAGAAATCAAATGTTTAAAATATTTTTATACAGATACAAATATTTACTTGAATCGTAATTATTTTTTAGCAACCATTTTTTTTTACTGAAAAACAATTCATTAACCGTGGCTTTATAAAAAAAATCTCCATTCATAATCTCTTTAAAAAAATGAAGTTAAAAAAAAATGTCATAATGGTACCTACAGGTATATTTATTTGAAACTCTTTTCCTATTGGTTATTTTTTTTATGTTGAACATAGAGATTTTTTTTTTGTTTATGACGCTGTTCGGCGTTTGAGGTATTAAAACGAATCACTATTGATCAACCATTAATTTAAGTCTGGTAAAATCTTAAAACATAAAACATAAAGATCGGTAAACTTTTTTTTGATAAATTTTTGAATTTACTTTAATTACTTCAAAATTTTATAGGTAATGACAAAAACAGTGATTTTTCTATGGCCTAAAGGTTTAATCATTTTTCATATATTTTTTGATAAAATTTATTTTGTCTGAAAATATGTTCATTTCAGAAATATAATTTTTTTTTTAAAATTACCTAGTATCTACCTATTTAATCATTTTTTAAAAATTAAAATTTTATTTTTTGATAATGTATTTTATAGCAGTTAGGTTCCGATTTTAAAAATATTGCAGCAACCTCCCCATGAAAGTTCGTTTTAAGTGATATATCTAAGTGACTAATTAAGTAAGATTTTATTGTATTACCTGAACAAAGATTAGAATAAACTGTTTAGTGTTTGTACTGAGTGTTTAAATATCTTAAACAACATTGTTATTTAGCGTGTCTACCATTTCCTCTTTCCTGCACCGAATTAAAACAGTTTTAAGCAAAACTTTTATTATCACTCAAATTCGTTTAGAAACCCACATAACATTTAAGTAAATATCAAGTAATAACTTTTTGCGCAAACACATTAACATTAAGTAAGCGAAAAATAATTTTAAACGATTTTTCAGATTGATAAACAAGGAGATCCGCCCTCTCGAAATTCTAATTTGTAGCTAAATGCATCCTTTCGACTCCAGATATTTTCCACCCTTCGCAGATATTTTAATTTCATTCGAAATAACGCTACACTTCCAACGGAGTTAATCTTAATGAGAACTCGTCACACTGCCCCAATTTTCCGAACAATAACATCGTCCCGAGAAAGTAACAGAGGATCGTTTGGAAGCTTAATTTCCTTTCCATCTCAATTTACCACGTGTGCTAATTCCTGTCGTACCTGCCTAGCGGCGCCAGCCACTGTTAAATCTGTAATAATCTTGGTCGCTGATATAAGGAAATTTACAACGGGAAGTAACGTTGTGACATCCTCGAGAACGCGACGCTACCACGCTCATACCGGATGAATGCTAATTTCCTTGCACATACTTAATTAGTTCTTCTCTTTCAAGATATCCATAGTTTAAACTGTTCTTTTACTTGTTTCTTACTCTCTTGAAGTGTGTTGTTACCAAGAAGCGTTAACTGAATTTAATTATTACGTCTAATTACCAGGGACGTGCGTAGTCTCAGTCAACAATACAACAATGGAATTGGAGAATCTATACGAACATTTTTACGAGCTTTTATTTAACTTTCAATGTTTGTTTGTTTGTATGTATGTATGTTCGGGTCAAATCTCGCAACTGAATTTTGATCTACTTCTAGTCGTCCGATTAAATTCACATTTGATGGTGTTCACTGTTATTAATTCCGGTGACAATGCATATTGGACTTTTTGTTGGAGTTCAAAATAAATCACGTGTGTTTTTGAATTGAGCATGGAAAGTCACCATTTAAACCGCGCACAGTTCCTGAGCCATGCTAGAGAATGGCGCTGGACATACATTCATTCAATAATTTGGCACATCTACAAATGTAATTTCTTACGTAAATGTACGTTATGTAAGTTTAAGGTCCACTGTGAGACTTACTGACTGATGTCAGGTCTACTCACTAAAAACTACACCCCTATTTGGGTCCGTCTGGCTATTGCCTCCGGTGACACTAAGGCCTGTTAGCCCATTGTATTTTGCCTATGTTTTATATCATTGTACCCAATCCAGTACTTTCGTACCTTGTACAAGTTCTGTACTGGATGGGAACAATATAGTTCTGGGTCACCGGATGGCTGCCCAAAAATTTCCTGTCTTATGCGGTCCAGTGCCCCGCAGCATGTGTTTTACTGGTTCCGGATTCTTGCTGCACAATCTGCAGATCAGGTCTCCATTATACAATTCCATTTTGTTCAGACACGTTATGTAGAAACTAGTGATGTATCTGAAAGACACAGGTACGTACGAGATCTAATACCCATAATAAAGTTAATTTTTTTTACAATTGGCAGCAAGAAGGAACCACAGTAACAGCACCTGAGTTATAAATGCAGCTTTAACAGACACAACAACATAAGTGTCTACCAATACTATTATAAATCATTTGCACGAAGCTCATTTAGGACTTTTTTTTTATGAAAATAGTCGCAAAAAGGGTAAACCTATTGTGTGGGCCGCGGACGGCCCGCACTGCGACTATTAGAAGGGGAAGGGATTATAGAAAGAAAATGATCGTGGACACGCTTTTTAAAAAGTTGCAGGTCATAGTTCTCTGGAAAAACTGATTTTGGAAGCTTATTCCATTCCGTAGCAGCCTTGTAAAAGAAGGATTCTTGATGAAGATTGGTCCTTGTAGTAACAATCTTGAGAGTAAATGGGTGAGACTGATCAGCGTGCCGAGTTCTTCGGCCGAATGTGGCCAATGGTGGTACAAGAGTTCTTATTTCTCTGGAGCATCTGCCATGGAAATATCTGTAGAGCAATGACTGGTCTGCAACTCTTCTTCTATGTTCTAGAGGGTGAAGGGTATCTGAGAGAGTTGAGCTGTTTATCAAGCGAATGGCTCTTTTCTGAATGGAATCTAGAAGACGAAGAGAATGCATTGGTGCTGAACCCCAAATGTGCAAGCAATACTCCAGTAAAGGTCGGATTTGAGCCTTGTACTTCGTCAACAGTTGATCAGGAGTAAAAAACTTTCTGGCTTTCCACAGAAAACCTAGCCTCTGGCTTGCCGACTTTGCGATGATAGCAACATGGTCATGCCAAGACATATTATTGGACACCGTGACTCCCAAAATCGAGATGGAGGGACTTGGTTTAAGGGTATTTCCGGACATTGTGATGGGATGATTTGAGGAATTCACTTTCTTGGAAAACGTGGCACTTTGTGTTTTTTGGGCGTTGAACTGAACAAGATTGTTGGTTTCCCACTCGACGATTGCTTTAAGATCTCTATTGATGGAATCAACCTGTTCCTGCCTGAGTCTATTTGTATCATTCACCGAAAGTTATCGATATGATGTGAAAGTTGAGACAAGTGTGCTATCGTCTGCGAAACTGTAAATGGGGTTCGTGATGGTTTTCAAGAGGTCGTTGATGTGTAAAGGAAATAAGGTGGGGGATAGGATGGAACCCTGGGGCACCCCGGCATCGGTTTTAAACGCATCAGAAGAAATACCGTCAACTGCCACATGTAAGGAGCGATCTTGCATGAAGCTCAAGAGCCATTGGCGCAGTTTGGTTGGGAGACCGTAGGCAGATAATTTACTTAACAATGCCTGGTGCCAAACGCGGTCAAAGGCTTTAGATATATCCAAGGCTATTGCACGGGATCCCCCAAACTTTTTAATAGTGTTTGTCCAGAACTGAGTGACATAAGCCAGCAAATCTCCAGTAGACAGAAGTTGTCGAAATCCATATTGTCTGTCATGGACTCAAAGAAAAGCTGAGATGACAGTCTTTAACTTGGACTGAGAAACACATGTTATGCCAAATTGTCCGATGGTATATTCTAAATATTTTGTAACGGTTACCGCATCGCGTCGTGGCATTTAACTCTTTGCTCATGCTCTTAAGGCCTGAATATGCATTGGTGTCATAATATACTGTTACGGTTTTTTGGGTCCGTCTCTGTCGACCTTGCCTTGAGGCGACAGCGCATCGACCACAATTAGGGTGAATACATAATGAGCATTGGATGATTCTCGAAAATTCCATAAGCGTCGATCTGTAAAAAACTAGCGTTCCTTCTAGAAACAGTTTGAATGCATATAAAAAAAATTAGTAAAAATATCGAAAACCTTTATTAAATATTAGTGCTCTTCGGTGGTCTGGGTGCGGCCCAAGAGGTCAACATAACTAACTTCGAAGTGAAAAGAATGAAAATATGCCATATGTTTTGTTGTTATAATTATTATAAACAACGATTTCAAATTGTTTATAACAAATTATAATTGTCATTAACAATATTCTGTTTATGTCAACCGTATTTTTTCAAACTTTTTTTTACCATTTTCTAAGCGGGAGCTATTTTCAATTGTTTATAACATTTTAATTATTATGATCAATAATCATTTGTAAGTAACAATATTCAATTGTTATAAACAATGCTTGATTATTACTAACAATAATTTTTCACTGTTATAGCGTCTTCAATTCTATTCTCTCAATACTGACACAAGTTTAAAATTCTTCAATTTCTATTATTTTTGTTTTTTAAAACTATCTCTTTTTATGAAATATTGTCATCATATTTTTCATAGAAATAATCATATTATTCGAAAGATCTTAATATTCCGTATTAAAAATAATATAATTTATAAATTGGAAAATTCAGGTAGTTTAACATTTTTTTTCAGTTTTTTGATTCTCCATAAAAAACAGCTTGACCGATTTTGCTGAAAATCTTATTAGTTCTAAGTTGGGTAATTATGCGTCAAATGCAATTGGTCCTACGTCGATATTATTTTTCGTTTTCGAGATAATCGAGACAAAAAATAATTCCGAAAGTTTACCACTTTTTTCAGTTTTTCTATTCTACATAAAAAACAGTCAAACCGATTTTGCTGAAAATCTAATCAGTTTTAAGTTGCGTAATTATGCGTCGAATGCAATTGGTTTCACGTCGATATCATTTTTTATTTTTGGGATAATCAAGACGAAAAATAATTCCGAAAGTTAACCTTTTTTTTCAGTTTTTTGATTCTCCATAAAAAACAGCTTGACCGATTTTGCTGAAAATCGTATTAGTGCTAAGTTGGTTAATTATGCGTCAAATGCAATTGGTCCTACGTCAATATCATTTTTCGTTTTCGAGATAATCGAGACAAAAAATAATTCCGAATGTTTACCACTTTTTTCAGTTTTTCTATTCTACATAAAAAACAGTCTAACCGATTTTGCTGAAAATCTAATCAGTTCTAAGTTGCGTAATTATGCGTCGAATGCAATTGGTTCCACGTCGATATCATTTTTTATTTTTGGGATAATCAAGACGAAAAATAATTCCGAAAATTAACCTTTTTTTTCAGTTTTTTTATTCTCCCTAAAAAAACAGCCTGACCGATTTTGCTGAAAATCGTATTAGTGCTAAGTTGGGTAATTATGCGTCAAATGCAATTGGTCCTACGTCGATATCATTTTTCGTTTTCGAGATAATCGAGACAAAAAATAATTCCGAAAGTTTACCACTTTTTTCAGTTTTTCTATTTTACATAAAAAACAGTCTAACCGATTTTACTGAAAATCTAATCAGTTCTAAGTTGCGTAATTATGCGTCGAATGCAATTGGTACCACGTCGATATCATTTTTAATTTTTGGGATAATCAAGACGAAAAATAATTCCGAAAGTTAACCTTTTTTTTCAGTTTTTTAATTCTCCATAAAAAACAGCTTGACCGATTTTGCTGAAAATCTTATTAGTTCTAAGTTGGGTAATTATGCGTCAAATGCAATTGGTCCTACGTCGATATCATTTTTCGTTTTCGAGATAATCGAGACAAAAAATAATTCCGAAAGTTTACCACTTTTTTCAGTTTTTCTATTCTACATAAAAAACAGTCTAACCGATTTTGCTAAAAATCTAATCAGTTCTAAGTTGCGTAATTATGCGTCGAATGCAATTGGTCCTACGTCGATATCATTTTTTGTTCTCGAGATAATCAAGACGAAAAATAATTCCGAACGCACATACGAACATACGTACATACACACAAAGTGACGCCCACTTAAAAACTATTGTATTCGACTTTGGGGACCTTGAAATGTGGAGATAAGTCGAAATTTGGGATTCGCAAAATCGGACCCATTACTATAACTTCCCACTGAGAAGCGGTCGCGAAGAAGTTCTAATTAATTTGTAAAATAAAATTTATTGTGTAGAAATATTAGAATAAGTTGTTAGTTATTGTACCGAGCGTTTAGAATTACCTACCGATCCCAAGGAGTAAATATCGTAACAATACCATTAATTATTATGATATTAAATAAAATGATTTTGATTTTACGGCTTTCAATGTAGTCCGAGTTAATTAATCGTTATGAACTTTCGTGTAATTTGTAATCCAACGCAAACATTGTTATAAAACTTTTCGCGGTTAATCATTGACCAAATCAATTCATTAACCGAACATCAAACCATACAACAAAGGAATATATTTTACTTCAAACAGAGCATTCGCTGAATTCATCAGTTTCATCGAGAGTTATTTACACATAAATGAGTACCATGAATAGCATAAATTTTCGAACGCATTTCGAATGTTACATTCAAAACTTTGTCTGATTCATTAATCATATGGAAATGATAGGGTTGTACTTTCTCAGTAGGCATGCAACATCGTTTCGTCGAGACTCGTGAGACTAGATACGTTTAAGCTAAAGGGGAAAATTATTGTTAAATAACGTCACGATTGAGATGCCACCATCGGTGTACACTAGGGTGGATTTTGGTTGTATACCAAAAAAAGAATATTTGCTTGCTGCAAAGTCGGTGCTCTGTGACAATAAGAATGTTCTGGCAAAATTTGAGAAAAAAATATTTACAGCGAGTATTGCCCCAACTTAAATAAAAAAAACGTTGCCAAAAAAAATACTTTTTTGCCGTGAACTTTATCTTCTTCTTTGTGTGCCATGCTTGTTTTCAAACGTTGGCTATCATCAAGCGTTCAGGCGTTGGCTATCATAGAGTTGACAATTTGTTGGAAAGATTCCCGATCGGTAGCTACATGAAACAATTCTTCGACTGTTCGACCCGTCCAATGTCTAATATTACGAAGCCAAGAAAGCTGTTTTCTCCCAATCCATCGCTTTCCTTCTATTTTACCCTGGATAATTAATCGGAGCATGTGATATTTATGCCCCCTCATCATATGTCTAAAGTATTCGACTTTTCTTATTTTGATGGTGTTTGTCAATTCTTGCTCTTTATGTAATGATTCTAACACATGTTCGTTAGTTAGTGTGCTGTCCACGAAATCTTTAGCAAACAGCGATAGCACCATAACTCAAACGCTTCCAATTTATTTAGATGCTTAACTTTCAGTGTCCAGGTTTCACATCCATAAAGCAAAACAGACCTAACGTAGCACTTTAATACTCTAAGACGGATGTTCATCGAAAGACTTCTATTACATAGAACAGAACGCCAACTAGTGAATCTTTTACGTGCCAGTTCTATTCTGGTTGAGATTTCTTCATCGCTTTCAACTCTACAGTCTATCCAGCTACCCAAATGCCTAAAGTGTTGTACTGTGTCCAGAATTTTACCATCTAATTTTAATTTTGGATACTCGATATTAATTTTACCGACAACCATCCACTTCGTTTTCTTTGTGTTGACACTTAAACCCTTTTCCTTGCATGCATTGTTAACTGCATTTAGTAGTATTTGAAGGTCTTCGAGGCTTTCTGCCATTATAGCAGTATCATCAGCGTACCTAATGTTGTTAATTATTTCTCCACAAATTTTAACACCTTCATGGCGATATTTCAGCGCTTCTTCAAAGACAGCTTCCGAGTAGTGAACTTAATAGATTAACAAAAAATAATTGCAGTTGGTTGTGACGGTACTGTGACGAATACCGGTCAAAAAGGTGGTCTAATACGACTTGGTGCAAAAGAAAGCACCACTGCAATGGTTTATTTGCCTCCTGCTCGTTGAGAAACTTCAACTGAGGCATCTCTTCGAACGTTTGTATGGAACAACAAATGGTACACGAGCTTTTGCTGGGCTTGTTGGAAAAGCTTTACAGAAATGCGAACATCTACCACCGGTAACATTTAAAAAAATTGAATGCGACTTATCGTTTGTTACAAGCACTGATTTAAGTACAGATTAGCAATATCTCTTAGATATTTGTAGAGCGATCAATTTGAGAGACTGTTCTACTAGCTTAGCAAATCGTAATTCAGGAAAATTAGTTCACTCAAGATGGTTTACCACAGAAAACAGAAATTTGCGGTTATATGTGGCAACTGATAGTCCTTCTGAAAATCTGATTACTCTAGCAACACATGTTATGAAATTTTATGCTTCTATGTGGTATCATATTAAAACTAAACCATCTTGCACCAGTGAATCAAAACATTTGCATAATTTAATAGTTCTATTTCGGTATCTGCCACAAGAGCTGAAAGATATAATTGATCCAGTTATCCAACTTAATGGATTCTTTGCCTATCCCGAAAATATTTTGTTATCGATGTTACACGACTCACGATATGATATGAGAGACGTATTATGAAAGCTAGAAAAAATTTAACAACTGGGAATGTTCCAAACTCTGTAAGAATATTTACTTTGCCAAAATTTAATTTTGAGGCAAAATATTAAATTGGCTTGGTAGATTGGTAAAATATTGAACTCACTGAACCTCCAGTGATAAAAGCTTTAACTGATCATGAAATTTTAAATTGCATACAACAAAAAACTACATGCATGCTTTGTGGACTATCAGAAAGCTTTTGATAGAGTAAAACATAACAAGTTAATAGAAGTGTTAAAGAAGATAGGTTTTAACAACAATGTCCTCCGGATAATAAAAAAATCTCTACTGGAATTAAACAGCACAAGTTAAAAACCAAGGTCAGAGGACTGATGAATTAAAAATTTAACGGGTCGTGCGACAAGGGTGTGTGTTGTTACCACTTTTATTTAACATACATTCTGAAGAAATATTTAATAATGCGCTGAATGATTCAACTGCAAGAATTCTTATAAATGGTAAACGAATCAACAACATCCGATTTGCGGATGATACAGTAATATTCGTCGACAAACTAGAGGACCTACAAAATATGATGAGCCAGCTTTCAATGCACAGTCAGGAATATGAAATAGATATAAATGTGAATAAAACCAAATACATAGTGATAAGCAAAAATCCACCACCACCCAGGCAGCTTATTATAAATAATACAGTTATTGAAAAGGTAGAGATTACAACATATTTGGGAACTACAATCAACGAGAGTTGGGATCATTCTCTCGAAATACGTTGTCGAATAGAAAGGGCTCGTGATGCATTCCTTAAAATGTCAAAATTGTTTAAATTCCACTTTCTGAACTCAACAAATAAATATGAATTCTCCGATGCTATGTGTTTTCTGTGCTCCTATATGAAGTTGAGTCATGAACTGTAACAGATGCAGCCAGTAAAAGGTTGGACGCATTTGAGATGTGGCTGTATCGACGTATACTAAGAATCCCTTGGACCTCATGTTACAAACAAAAGAGTACTCGACATTTTAAACAAGAAAATGGAGATCTTAAGTACAGTCAAAAGTCGAAAATTGGAATATTTAGGACGCATCAAGAGAAACAGCGGAAGATACGGTCTGTTGCAGCTTATCCTACGGTAACGGACAGGCACTGGAAGAAGACAAAGAAGTTAGGGAAATTGACCTTAGTATTATTACGATAATTCGTTTTGGGTTCGTTAATTTAAAACACTTTCATACTTTTTTAAATGAAACCACCCTCGGATTTAATTGTAATTAAGAAACCTTCAACAATTTAACTAACTTAACGAGACCGCAGACGAATTTGTTAAATTTTATGAGACCATCGACGACTTTATTTGTTTTAACGAGTTAAAGAGTGCCGAAGACTTTGTTTAATTTAACGAGACCCATGATCATAAAATCACAGACGATCCTATCTTTCTATATGCTCAGTAATTAAGTTTAAATTGCTGTACAATTGCGCAATAACATTTGTGTTTATTCTAATAAGACTTTTCTGTGTTCGCAAGGATATTAAAGCGAAATACATTGCAATTTATATTACATCCAGAAGGGCAGAAGTTCATACTTGGAGCGGAAACGGTCGATCGTAGAAACTCACAGTAGGTATTCCTATTACTTGCATTGAAATTAACAAGCATCATTTTCTGGTAAGTATTTTCTTTATTACAGCCGGTTAAATTCTTTCTGGTCGATAAGTTAATCAAAATTTATTTCTTAAAATCTACAGTCCACAATTATGTCTCGGTGGTTATGTAATTCTTGGATTTACAAGTAAGTAATGCGATGCACCTTTTTATTAGTAGGTATTATTAATATACTAGAATCTAGTTTATTTATTTATTTAAATACGGGATCACCCCCATTACAACAAATTTTGTATACATTTAAGTAAAAATCAATCAATTAACTTATATACTAAATTAAGATAAAATTAAACAAATAAAATCACTAACATTAAAATAAAAATATCACACCTTAAACTCTCTTTAACCGATTCTTGAACATAGCTAACGAACCACTAAATATGTCTATGCTTTTGTTATTAATTATTTTTAAAGTACGTTCAATAGGCGAATGCATGCCATAATTTGTATGGTGAAAAGAAATATAAAATAAATTTGATTGTCTTAAATTTCTGACGGGAACATTCAAACTTATACCTTGGAGAAGTTCGGGGCAAGAAATTAAACCATTTATTAGCTTAAAAACAAACACTAACTCGCAGTTTTCCCGTCTTGTACTCAATAAGTTCATCTTCAGTGTATTTAAAATAATTGTGTAATCATGATTGCTAATGCGAAGGTTCAACTTATATGCACAGTATCTTAGGAATTTGTTCTGATTTCTTTCCAAAGTAGTAGAATGAATTAGATATTGAGAAGACCACACAATAGATGCATAATCTACTTGTGACACTACTGAAGCATAAAAAACTGTTCTTAAAGCACAAACAGATAATCTCAAACAGTTCCGAAGAATGAATCCTAGAGATTTTAAGCATTTTACTGATATATTATGTATATGTTGAACAAAACGCAACTGCTCATCAAATGTGACTCCTAAATCCTTTATTGTTGTTACATATGATAGTTGATTATCATTAATTGTGTATGAACTAACATACTTTTTGGCACCTCTATAAAAACTAATAAAACAACATTTCCCAACATTTAAATGCAAACTATTATTTTCACACCAAGCACTTAGACGGTCTAAGTCTTCTTGAATTAGCATTTCATCATCCTTTGAATCTACAGATTTATATAACTTTAAATCATCTGCAAACATTAGGAAATCACAGTTTTCAAAACATTCTGAAATATTTTTAACAAATATGTTAAATAAAAAAGGTGAACAATTAGTTCCTTGAGGTACTCCTGATGTTACATGAAAATAATATTTAATTTAAAACACCCAATTTTCACCTGCTGTGAGCGATCTATTAAAAAACTTCTAAACAATTGTAAAGATCGATGACTAAAGTCAAAGTTACTCAATTTTCTCAACAGGATACTGTGGTCTACTCTATCAAATGCTTTGGAGAAGTCCGTATAGATAGCATCCATTTGACCTCTATTCTCCACCACATTCAATATTTTCTGTTCGAAGAGTACCAAATTTGTGACTGTTGATTTGTGTTGTGAAAATCCATGTTGATTATTTATCAAGCGTTCTTTACAATAAAATTTTAACTGTTCGTATATTAAATTATCAAATAATTTTGGTATAGAGGACTGATTACATGCACTACGATAATTTCTTTCTTTCTTATATCCTGTTCAACCCTTCTTTATTAATTATTGACATGAAGATGGTTAGCCGAAACTGGCTACGTAAATACTGTGCTATTGCACTGTTTCACTTTTTTTACGCCAATAATGCTTATCTGTTGTAATGTATTACGGCACTGGCACACATAATAATTTTTGTTCGTCCTAAATAAAACATAGTAGGTAGTTAACTTTCCAACCTACAATAGACTGGAATCACAATTATTATTTTTAAATATGAACATGCCTAGAAGCCATGTTTTTTATACAACAATTCTAAAAAATTGTACAGTACTTGATGGACAAATGTAAACCAAGCATAGGACAATACATTGAAAATTATTTCCCAAATTATCATTTCTAGTTGAGAGGAATAAATGCGAATAAGTGGTGTTAATGATCATGACTAGTAACGTTGCATTTATTTATACAGTGTGGAACAGCCAAATGAAATAAATTCGATAACAAATAAATGGGAGCGTGTTGGAAAAAACGCTTGGACACGTCGATTTGTATTTTTAGAT
This sequence comes from Agelastica alni, assembly GCA_950111635.1. Classification (NCBI taxonomy): domain Eukaryota; kingdom Metazoa; phylum Arthropoda; class Insecta; order Coleoptera; family Chrysomelidae; genus Agelastica; species Agelastica alni. The sequence continues at coordinate 22,435,933 of OX467718.1, read as the reverse complement.
GCGCATTTTTTTCAAAAAAAAATAATTAATGTGACAGTGGCCAATACCAAATTTCTTTTTTTAAAAACAACTTCCTGTATATTATTTATTTTTTGAATTCTTCAGAAAATTCTAGACATAATTCATGTACAATGTCCCATACCTATCTTTAACTGTTTCGGAAATATCAAGCGTTTTCAGATTTATTACAAAAATTAACATTAAAAAAAATATTATTTTATTTCACAAATAATGTAAAAAAAACAAAAAAACATTAATTTCAATGAAAGAGATGTTAAAAATGTTCGTCGCGAACGTCTTGGCAACATGCTAATCTGGTATAGAAATGTCTTCTAACGTTACTCAACAGCTCAGGCGTGACTGATCTAATCGCAAGCGTGGTTTAGTTTTGTATACAATACTTTTGACATATCCCCACGAAAAGAAGTCTAATGGCGTCAGATCAGGAGATCGTGCTGGCCATTCTATCGATCCGCGTCTCCCTATCCACCGATTTGGAAAATTTTGGTTCAGGTACTGCCGGACATTGATTTGGTAATCGAGCGGTGATCCATCCTGCTGAAACCATAGTATATTGGCAGGAACTTGTGGGTTTGCTGGATCAGGATATAAGTTTGTCAAAGTTGGCACGACATTATTTTGGAGCAGTTCTAAATATTTATCTCCATTCAAGTTGCCATCAATGATAAAGAGACCTACGATATGATTTCCAACAATTCCTGTCCAAACATTAACTTTATCAGGATATTGCGTATGTTCCTCTCTCATCCAGTGAGGATTCTCATTAGACCAATAGCGGCAATTTTGACGATTAACATGACCGTGAAGTGTAAATGTGCTCTCATCAGATGCATTTTACTTTTCTTTAATGTTCAAAAAATTGATGTGTGGCTAATGTTGAACAGTGAGGCTGCTTTTCGACCAGAATTATATGGGTTTTCTTGAAACTCAAGCATAACATCAAATTTCGCATCATCGCTTAGTTCATTGGCAACTACTTTTTTGTCTGTCTTACATGACCAAGCTCGCAAAACTGTTTTTCTATTTTGCTAATTGTTCCTTGGGATATAGGCAGCAAATTTGGATATTTTTCGTGAAATAAGCGAGAAACTTCCATTTGTGTCCGTGTGTTATCTCCATAACCAATCATTTGTATAATGGTTATTTTGTGCATTTCTGTTAAATGAAACCATTTTTCTGATATTATTACGTACAGTTAACGAAAAACGAAAAAATACCTTGCATAAAACTTATGCTACACTGTCTGCGGCTCGTTTATTTTACTTGATGACTTTTGAAAATCTAGACATAATTTTAAACCAAAATTTAGTATTCTGCTTACGATTGGATAATACGTAGAAATTTGAAAGTTGTTTGCAGGCTCCTTGACAAAAATTTTTGATTTACTATATTTTATGTGGGGTTTCGATTGAGGGAGAAAGAGTGGAACAAGTTGATGAATTTGTGTACTTGGGTTCAAAATTTACTAGAGATGGAAAGTATGACAGTGACATTGAGCGAAGGGTGTTGGCAGGAAAACAAATGAATGGGGCACTGCATAGCTTTATGAATAGCCAGAAAGTGTCAAAAAAGGCACGTCTGGCTGTGCATAGAGGTGTGTTGATTCCTACACTTATGTATGGTAGTGAATGTTGGGTTTGGCAGAAAAAGCATGAAAATAGGATTAATGCTGCGGAGATGAGTAGCCTGAGAAGTATAGCCGGAGTGACTCGGTTGAATAAAGTAAAGAATAGTGAGATAAGAAAAGGCTGTGGTGTAAAAGAAGATGTGGTCACAAAGATAGATAAAGGAATGCTTAGATGGTTTGGACACGTAGAAAGGATGGATGAAGGAAGATTGACGAAACAAATTTATAAGGCGAGTGTGAATGGGCAAATCGGTAGAGGTCGACCTCGGAGAACATATCTCGATCAGATCAACATTGTTTTGAAGAAAGGCCAGGTCAAGAGTACCAACAACCGAAGAGCATGTATGAGAGCACTTATGAAAGTAGAGGAAGCAAAAGATGTGTGTACGAACCGTAGCAAGTGGAAGGAAGTGGTTTCTGCCTACCCCTATGGGAAAAAGGCGTGACTCTATGTATTATAAACTTCAGATGAAAGAAATTCAAAGTTATGTACTTATCAACAAAAGTGTCACCAGTTGAGTACATTTCTTCATAAATTAAAAAAATATCCCGTATAGTGCAGAAATAACAAAGTTTTCATCTTTAGTTTTTTTAAATAATCAAGTCTCTAGAAAAATTGTATTTCCTTTTTTAAATTTCTTCAAATGCTGTGTCATATTCAGTAAGATTGTAGTTGTTGAAATAAATATGTATTGGGGTGAAGTGTTAAATTATTCCATAAATACTCGAACTGTTATCGTGGATTTAGAAATTTGAATGGTAGTAGTACTACAGTAGTACAGTTTCTGAATCACATCCTGATAAAAAATCACCCCTATTTGTTGTTTCCGTTTAACCGGAAATGATTTTTAACCATTACAGTTTCATCATTTCACGTCGAATGGCATTCACTGACATTCTATTATCTTCGCACCGAGTAGATAAAAAAAGCAACGTAAACAAAGAACATTTTTTAAACGAGCGATACGGATTGTGTAAAAACAGTCAATGATGAGGACAAAAAGATTTTGCTCAATTCGACGAAAAAAACCTCATCATTTTACGAGAAGTGTTAATGGAAAATGTACCTTTACACCAAAAAAAAAAAATTACTAAATTCCTTTTCCCACGACTGTACGGATCATCATATTTAAAAGAAATAACAAAAAAAATATGAAAAATACTGCTATTTAAAGAAAGTTAAAAATTAAAGCTCTACATGACATCAGACTACATGTACCCCTATACTCATTCGAAACATAGCTTGACTGAAATGGATAGGTCTCGAGTAAAGAATCACAATTATCTGCAAAAAATGTCTGGTTTACAGACGGCTTAAAGACAGATGAAGAAACGAAAGCAGGAATTTATGAAGTGAAGCCAAGAAGGGACTACATACTTAGCAAACACTCCACGATATTTTAAGCCATAGGGGTAGGTATAAACAGAAGAATCTAGATAGTGTATACCAAAGAAAACATAAATATATATATATATATATATATATATATATATATATATATATATATATATATATTTATATGTTTATATATGTATATATACATGCATATAGTCACGCCTTTTTCTCATAGGGGTAGGCAGAGACCACTTTTTTCCACTTGCTACAGTTTTTACACACATCTTTTGCTTCCTCTATTTTTATCAGTGTTCCCATACATGATCGTCGGTTGTTGGTACCCTTGACCTGGCCTTTCTTTAAAACAATGTGGATCTGATCGAGATATGTTCTCCGAGGTCGACCTCTACCGACTTATCCATTCACACTCGCCTCATAAATTTGTTTCGTCAATCTTCCTTTATCCATCCTTTCTACGTGTCCAAACCATCTAAGGATTCCTTTATCTATCTTTGTAACCACATTTTCTTTTACACCACAGCTTTCTCTTATCTCACTATTCTTTACTTTATTCAACCGAGTCACTCCGGCTATACTTCTCAGGCTACTCATCTCCGCAGCATTAATCCTATTTTCATGCTTCTTCTGCCAAACCCAACATTCACTACCATACATAAGTGTAGGAATCAACACACCTCTATGCACAGCCAGACGTGCCTTTTTTGACACTTTCTGGCTATTCATAAAGCTATGCAGTTTACCATTCATTTGTTTTCCTGTCAACACTCTTCGCTCAATGTCATTGTCATACTTTCCATCTCTCGTAAACTTTGAACCCAAGTACACAAATTCATTTACATGTTCCACTCTTTCTTCCTCAATCGAAACTTCACAGTTTATCATGCTTTCTTCTCTTTCAAAAACCATTACTCGTTTTGCTTAAATTTTTTTTTTATTCCTTTGATTTTTAATATATATATATATATATATATTCTCTTTGCCAGCCAGAGCGCGGTAAAAGCCCTCAACTCAACACAGATAAAGTCCAAACTGGTCTGGGAATGTCTACATGGACTTCTGGAGCTGGCAAAACACAATAAGGTCACCCTGATGTGGGTGCCAGATCGTAGAGGAATAGTAGGCAATGAAAAAGTAGACCAGTTAGTAAGACAAGCATCTGAAACACCATTCGCAGGGCCAGAACCTTTGCTTGAAATTACCAAAAACCGATGCAGGACCCTGATTGACGAGTTAATGAAACAAAGACACCAACAACACTGGGAAGAAAGCGTCGGGTAAATACACAGCAAAGTCATGGTACGGCACCCAAGCTAAACTCTGGCGACTGACCTTTTTAATCCGAACAGAACAAAGGCACGCCATATAGTAGATCTGTTGGCTGGACACTACGGCCTGAGGAAACACCTGAACAACATGGGAATATTTAGAAAACCCGTAGATTGTGGACTATGTAGTGAAGAGGAAGAAACAGCCTCTCACATCTTCTTCGAATGTGACGCTCTAGGAAGCAGGCGTTACAGAACCTTCGGAGAGATCAGCCCGGAAAGGAGCATGAATCCGAAAAATTTAATAAACAGGCTACTGAACCTAATAAATGACACAAACATGTTCGTGTGAGGAACCACTGATAAAAGAGTAATACAATTGACCCCAGCTGGTCGCTGTGTCACAGGGAAGTTAAGTGCGAACCCGGCATCTTGTTCGTCAGCCAACAAACCAACCAAACTAACCAACCAAGGCGTTTTGCTACTCCAGTTAGGTTAGGTATGATGTAAGTGGGGCTTAGTAAGGTCACCTTTCTACTGCGACCCTTAATAGGTCTATTGTGGCTCACCCTTACAGGTTACAGTTCACCGCACAATCCAGTTTTTCTCGCGAAATTTTTATAGCTGACGTCAAAATTTTTTTATTTGTATAAATCATAGTAATAAATCGGGTATATAGTATAGATACTCCATAATCTTGTATATTCTTCCAATAAAGGTACTTTATATTTTAAGCTCTGCTTTAAACTTCTTTGGTGGTACCTATAATTGAACCTGTCATTTCGAAAAGGACTCAAGCCCATTAATTAAAATTTTTCAGGTACAACAAAAATATGTTCATTATAAAAAAGTTATTGGTGGTAAAGAAACTGAACATAGGAGTAGTTAAATAACAGAAATATATAATTTTTGTGGCTTTTATTTATAAAAAAAAAGCATTTATCAAACAGATATTTTTGATTTACATTTCAAGACTAATGCCTTTTTCAAAATGACCTCTCTGATGTTCATACAAAATCAAATATTTTCAGAAGAACTGTTAGTTCATCATCTTGATTTTCGTGTTATTCATTGTTTGCTAAAGTTGTTGGCCATGTAAAAACCTCCCCCTCTATAGAAAGTTTGGTACTCTGCTGGAATATATTTTTCTAGTTTTTTTAAACTAGACATTTTTTTTTCATTGATTGGCTCTTTACCGGCATATGCAGGAGTATTATTTGTTGGTAAGGGGGCTGGTGTGTTCTTGGAAAGCTTTCTTGCACACTTTTTTTTTCCACCTTTTATCTTAATGTGATAAATGATGGTAAATTCTCTTTTTTTTCTTAGGTTCTTCCGATCTAGGCCGTTTTCTCCGTATTTCATTCTTTTTAATCAATGCCAGCAAATCCGTGTCTTGGGCATTTTTTCTATAAAATTTGTTAACAAACCAGAGAGTACTTTGCATAACATCTTCAGATATCAGCTCTATGCATTTTAAATTACATCTGTAAATAAAATGATAAAACATCAACTTTATTTAACATTATGTGACTGGTAAAATATCGTGAGTAAACAAACAAAATATTGTAAACAAAAAACTAGCCTACAAGAAGCTTCCGTTTGTCTTGATGCCACATTATTCCCTTGGTGTTTTTTATGAGCTTCTCCAGCAATTTTAGCTTATTTTATTTTATTGTACTTATAATTTTCACTATTTCTTATACCAGATACTCTTTTTCTAGATTTATAAGCAGTTTCGGCAAGCTCGCGATTCTTCATTTTCGTAACAGATGAAGTAAAGTGAGGTTAATGTGACAGTTGCGTTTCGTTTCATTAGAAAGGGGCATGAGTCCAGGACTTGTGCCATTTTCAAAGAGACTTCAATTTTCGTTTGCCTTTTAAGTTGACTTGTGATATATGAAGATGTGCCCTTTTTACATGGAATATGTAAAATGGCGCCTAAAAGTGTGACTCGTGCATTTTTCGAAATGACGGGTTCAATTATAAGGTCATTTTTTTGCAAAACTCACTTTCTTTTTTTCTAGCCTTTAATTCAAAAGACCTGTGCACACTTGCAAGGTTTGTCAAGAAATTCTCGTCACAAAGTCAAGCCAACTTTCAATTTTTACACTTCCTATTTATTCTAGAAATATCATTTACAAAAATGATATTTGTTGCATTCTCGTCTATTTTAAATAAAAGTTACGGATTCCAGATGTTCGCAAATAGTTACAACTTTAATTTCCAAACAGCAAAAGTTTAATCCGAAGGGAATACGTTCCGACGTTTACTCTCAAGAGACCATCTGCACATAAGATTCAAATACCCAAACGAGTTTTTTAAGTCATCTTAACAAAACAAATCGATTAAAATAAAAAAGTAACTTTTAAAAAATATAATCCAGATGGTTTGGGACATTTAACCACTAATACGTTTCGCATGTTTATTTATTGTTTATGTTTATTTATTAAACTTTTTTATTAAATACTTGGTACCTATTGCAACAATAATCAAATTCCTTTAGTGCTTGCTTTAGTGCTAATGAGTATGGTGTTTGGATAATAATAAACGAGAATATACGAGGGCAGTTTGATAAGTCAATGACTTTTTGAATTTCCCGCGCAGTTACTCCAAATGCAACAGTGCTGCCGTCAACTATAATCTATCAGTGGGCAACTTTCTAATTTTGAGCAAGCTACGTCGTGCAGTTGGTGTTTAATAGCCGTTCAAAGCAGACAACCTCGTGAATTTTTACGAAAATGGAAAAAAGTTAATTTCGTGTGCTGATTAAGCATTACTTTTTACGTAAAAAATCCATCACTGAAACTAAGGAAAGACTTGATAAATACTACGGGGACTCGGCACCATCAATTTCAATGGTTAAGAAGTGGTTTACAAAGTTCCGTTGTGGTCGTACCAGCACTAGTGACGCCAAACGTCTAGGTCGCCCAAAAGAAGTGATCACGCCGGAAATCGTTGATAAAATCCATGAAATGATATTGGATGATCGGAGAATGAAAGTGCGTGAGTTGGCTCATGCTGTAGGTATCTCAACTGAACGGGTACATCATATTTTACACGAATATTTGGACATGAAAAAACTCTCTGCGAGATGGGTGCCGCGATTGCTTACACTAGACCATAAGCGCAATCGTGTGACCACTTCAAAAGAGTGTTTAGCGATGTTCAGCCGTAATCCGGACGAATATTTGCGCCGTTTTGTTACTGTGGATGAAACATGGATCCATCACAACACGCCAGAGACCAAGGAACAATCGAAACAGTGGGTTGCTCGGGGTAAACGTGGACCAAAGAAGGCGAAACAGAGTCTGTCAGCCAACAAGGTCATGGCCACAATTTTTTGGGATGTGTACGCGGTGTCATTCACATCGATTACCTCAAGAAAGGTAAAACGATCACCATATTATTCAAAGCTTTTGAACAGATTCGACGTTGATTTGAAGCAAAAACAGCCGCATTTGGCAAGGAAGAAAGTGCTTTTCCATCAAGACAATGCACGTGTGCATACTTGTCTAGTCACGATGGCCAAAATTCACGAATTGGGATACGAACTGCTACCCCATCCAGCATATTCTCCAAATTTAGCCCCCTGCGACTATTTTCTGTTTCCAAATCTAAAGAAAGGGCTGGGCGGTAAGAGATTTGAGTCGAATAAAGAAGTCATTACCGAAACAAACGCGTATTTTGAAAGCTTTGAAAAAACCTATTATTTGGAGGGAATAAAAAAATTAGAAAAACGCTGGACAAAATGTATCGAGCTAAAAGGTGATTATGTAGAAAAATAAAATGTTTATTTGCGGAAAAAAATTTGTTTTATTTAAAAAGTCACTGACTTATCAAACCGCCCTCGTATTATAATTTCATTTTGTTTTAGAGGGTGTCAGTCACATTACAAACAACCTTTACAAAAACTTCCATGTTAGTAGGATAAGAAATTTACTCGATAAGCTATTAAGCATCAACTGTAAAGTCAAATTCATCTGAGTCAATGGTTACAGCGCTATCCCTGGAAATGAAATTGTAGATGAAGCAGCCAAAGAAGCAAAAATATTTATTTAAATAAAATTTCTTACTATTCTGATCTCTTTAAAATCTATAATTTACATCTGGTTAAGGGAAAAAAAGTGGTTAGAAATAGCCGGTAAGACCACCCATCCTTACTTTACAATACATAAGGAACTGCCCGAATAGGTCCACCATATATTTATGCTCGATGTTCCCAAAAAGTACTTCACCATTATCACAAGACTTGCAATAAATCATGTATACTTTTCGATTTACTTGCAAAAAATGGTATTTGTAAATCACCTTTCAAACTGAAACAATTGAATAGGCAATTTCCTACTAGCAGCGGAGCAAAGTCAACGCTCCCTGGTACTACAGAAACATCGATCTTCACGGGACCTTCAGATTGATATTGTTAGCCAGACAATAAATAAAATTAATGGCTTACCCATAATAACAATTAGATATGCTGATGACACGGTAATACTATCAGACACAATAGAAAATCTGCAAACATTGCTAGACAGAATTAACACAGTTGGAAAAAGATACGGCTTGAATATCAACGCTAATAAAACAAAATTCATGGTAGTGAGTCGTACGGTACAGAATAACGTCAATCTAAACCCCGATGGTACCCCATTAGAACGTGTCACAAAGTTTAAATATATCGGAAGCATCATAACGGAAAATAGAGGGGCGCCGTAGACCTGGAAGAAGGCAACAGTCATGGTTGAAGAACATTAGCGAATGGACAAATATACGTTCAGTAGGAGAACTCATTAGCAGAAGATCAAAATGCTCTAGCCAACGTTCGGGAGACCGGATAGGGCACATGAAAAAAGAAGCCAGACAATGAGTACGTTTGCCAGCAATAGCTCTCCAGCCATGTGAATGTCGAAGCCACCAAGCTCCCTGACAACGCTAACCAACCAGGAAGACTCAAGAGATGAAGCCAAAGTTAGTGAAGGGATAAGTAAAAAAGCGAAGCAATGTACGGCTGAAATGTAAACGTTAGTTAAAAGTGTAACTAAGTTATGTATTAGAGCCTAAGGATTATTGATGAATATGATATTAAATAAGTCTTTTATAATTTACTAATTTGCCAAATGATCGTAATAAGGATCACATTGCAACATTCACAAAAATCTTATTGGGGCTTTACAAAAAAAAATATTTAAAAAACTGACAGCTAAAGGATGTAAATGTAATTTAAAAAATAGATATCTGCAATTTTATGACTATATTATACTAAAAAAAGGCATGGGGTGTGAGCAGACCTCACCTGGTATTAAAAGGGGTTAACATGTTCGAAGAGTTAAATATTTATCTATATAAATACACTTTCAAGTTAATATCCGTACTGTACAATTTTAGGTTTGTTTGCCAAAGCGTTTATTATTGTTAAAATATTTTAATAACTATATTTTTAAATTAGCTGATCGTGAAAAAAAAAATTTAATCAATGCGATAAAAGAAGAATGATGGTAATAAAGCGAATCGTTAAGCTTAAGTGGCAATGGATCGGGCATGTTGCCAGACTAAGTGTGGACAGATAGGTTTTAAGGCTTGTACAATGGAGACGCAAACAAAGAGTGTCAGCAGGTCACAGAGGAGGTGGTTGGATGATGTTAAAAGAATAGCAGGAGGAAGATGGTACCATACAGCGAAAAACAGAACAGCATGAAAACAAATGAAAGAGGCCTTTGTTCAGGAGTGGACAGATAATGGCTGACAAAGAAGAAGGTAAAAGAATCAGATAGGTCTACCCTTTTTGCGACTATTTTCATAAAAAAAAAAAAAAAAACAGAAACTATACCCAATTTTTTTTATAAAATACAACAATTAGTTATTAAATAATTATAAATTTATTAAGTGACATTCTATTTCTCTTTCGAAAATATCTAGACTGCTTTGCTTTATAATTAAATTTTTGTATAATGAAAAACAGAAATGAAAAAAATTTTGCTTGCACAGAATTCTTTCTTTTTTTATTAATAATGGCTGCCGGGTAAAAAACAAAGATTTTTATTAACATGAATAATAATGGAAATGTCTCAAGTTTGTTTTCCTTTTAAAATTATTTTTAAATCTATATATAAAAATGAAAAAATGTTTGTATGTAAGTCCTTTAAAAACTCCCAAACGGCTGGACCGATTAAGATAAAATTTTAAGAAGTTGTTTTATACATAGCAGGGGTGGTTTAAGTGAAAAAAAACTTGAGTTTAATAAGGGTTGGGAGAGGAATGAAACATAAAAACTAAAAACGCCGATTTTAGTGTCGAATTCATAGTTTTTATAATCGCTGAAATTAATAGCGACATCTCCAATTTTGTTAGTACCTCTACGAAAGGGGTGAGATGGGGATGGAATATAAAAATTATTAAAAACGCCGATATTAGTGTTTAATTCATTTTTTCGGGAACGCCGAGTTTGATAGTGATATTCCCAAAGCAGGCAAGCCAACGTTCGGATAGGACAACGTATGTCGGGTCGGCTAGTAATTAATATGTTATGTATAAATTTCCAATATTAAAGACCAATTAAATGTTGACATTTTTATAATAAATTTCCTTTTACCTCGATCAGATCAACATTGTTTTGAAGAAAGGCCAGGGCAAGAGTATCAACAACCGACGAGCATGCATGAGAGCCCTGATGAAAGTAGAGGAAGCAAAAGATGTGTGTAAGAACCGTAGCAGGTGGAAGGAAGTGGTCTCTGCCTACCCCTATGGGAAAAAGGCGTGACTATATGTATGTATGTATGTAAAAAAAAACTTCTATCTTTTCCACAGCAATAAACGTCACATATTTTTTTTTTCATTGAATAAAACTTTTTTTTTATTAATTTAATCAAGGCTGCATTATTAACTTTTTTCGCATTTTTATCCACGCTAAATAATTATTATTTTTAATATAATTAAAATCTATTAAAAGCTTACTTTATTAAATAATAAAATAAACAAAATATTGGGGAGACACGAGAGTACAAGAGAAAAAAATAAAGATTGAAATTCATTATTACTAATGAAATTTACAATAATTATATAATTATTTTTGGTTTCTATTAAAAACATAAGTATATCTGTTAATTATGATAAATAAACAGGCTATAAATTTTTTTGGTTTTTTAAAATTTTTCCGGCCTCGAAAAGATAATTTGGCTGAAAAACAAGATTAAACAAAACTTACGCGACTAGATTTGGTTAGAGTGGATCCCATTCATCAGTAAATTGAATATCTGCTCTTCGAAACCGATGCACAAACAATCAACAACGTTCAAATTTTCCTCCAAACTCCCCTTTTCATATATGCATAAGGTAACTTTGCACCGAACTAACAAGTCACTAAAAACGCCAGGTCAGGAGGTGGTCTTTCATTTAAATGTACCGCCACGTTATATTTTACACATGCAAACTATCAACTGTCCCTCACAAAAAGCACAAGATCACACGAAAAATGTAAAGTTGCGTCGAAAAAATCGTTTACGCGTTTCGGAGGTGAAACGCAAGCAGCACCAAAACACATCTGTCTCTAACCACCCTTCACAAATGAATCTTTCGCGATTCACATGCTATTTCAGACTTCAACCCCTTGTGGAGATGCATAAAGCGCGTGCGCGACATGGTGTGTTGGGAATGAACCGACTGCACAAAACCACTTGGATATTAATCTTTCTTCGCAATGTTCACAATGGGATGGATGTCTGACTATAAATAAATGCTGTTGATATGTTATAAAACAACACATGTTGAGAAAGGAAAAAACGATACCTGAAAGTGAGTTTCACAATTTTAAGATCATGAAAGATTAAGCTAACATTCTAGATAAGAAACTTACAGTGTTAATTATGGACTTTCATTTTATTACGTATTTTTTTTATATTTAAAAATTTAATATTTCAAAAATGGAAGTAGCTGAACTGTCGCAATAATTTGATTTTGCAAAAGCTGAAGATATTTAGGGGTGTAGGCTGCGCTGTAGAGGTAGCACCTCTTAGATTGAGACGGTCGCATCAAGAGTCGTAGACTGGAGAGAGTTTCAAACAATTGGTCCTCACAGGGCAGTCGGCATCGACCTGCAGGCTAAAATAAGTGAGAGTAGCCAGATATGGCGGGAAAACTAATATTATGCAACAGCATCATTAAAAGTGATTGGTCGGCTTATTTTTAGATATAGAAAAAAAACGGCGTCAAATAACACTGTCAAAAGCGTGACAAGAACTGTCTTAACGGTTTTAATACTGCGATGAGGAAGGCAACAGGAAACCACCTTATTATTCCCAGGAGAAATCATTAGCATTACTGGAAATCCAAAATCACAGGTACTCAGTCCCCGTCAGGTCTTAAGTGATCAGAGAGTGCTAAGAATCATGAAAAAGAGTTCACTCTCTATTACGGAATTGAGGCGTGGACTCTAACAGAAGCCATGTGTAGAAAGCTTTCGAAATGTGGACGTATCGACGGATGTTGAAAATATTCTGGATGGACAGAGTGCGCAATGTGAATGTACTTACAAGAATGTCCAAAGTCATGCTCACACTTAAACAACGAAAGTCGGCATACTTTCAACACATAAGAAATTTACGATAATGGTATGGTAAAACAACGACAAGTCTCTTTAGAAAAGCAGTCTACAAAGTATAGATAGCGCTGATGATTGCCAACGTTCAAGGAGGACAAGGCACTTAAAGAAGAAGAAGATATTTGACAGTGTTAAAGTTAACATCGATAAAGAAAAAACCTTTAATATAGTCTTCTAAAATTTCTGTAGACGAATTTCTGGTAAAACATCGAGAAGAATTTGAAAATGGGTTATATTATTGCCTACAAAATAACGAAGCACGCTTTGAACAGCTACTGTAAATACATATAGGAGCTGTTTGTAATTAACCTCATTTAAGTTTCTGTTGTCATTTTGCCATGTTTAATGTTATCTGCAAAATAAATAAATAGGGGTTGCTATTTAAAATTAAGAAATAATGGTGGATGTTAAGGGAGTGCCACTTGGAAACAGCAGAATAACATTTTCAAACCCTCCCATCATTTAAAAATCGACATTTACGCAAAATCAAAAGTTATTTGGCCTGGCTGGTTTTGAAATAAACTGTATAAAGTGTATCAAGAAATACCAGTACATTCTCAAAACTTTGAGTTTTCAGTAAGGTTAAGGCGAGTTTATACAGCAAATAAAATAAAATAACAGAAAATAAAATAAGGAATGAGTGCAAAAAACATTGGTTTATACAGATGACTAAAATAAAATAAGAAATAACAATGAACCAATGAAATCGCAGCTTTTTTGACAATTACTTTTGTGTTTTGTGCATAACAGTACATAATCTTCAAATTGATTTGTAATTTTATTTCAAATACGGATTTTTTAAATTTTATCATTTTCTAAAATTATCCAACTATATATCTATCATCCATTTCCTATTAAAAAATATTATAATGGATGATGGCATGTGGATAGAGCAGGTATCGACCTTTTCTCAGTTATATGCAAAACTGATGGAAAATACAAGAACATTCGACTGATAGAAAATGCTTGGTTCACAATTGCTCACATAATGGAGGAAGCACGTAAGTGCCAAAAAATCAGAGAGTTTAAATCACTTTTTCTGTTGCTGAAGCTTCTGTACACAGATGGAAGCTTTTAAGAAATAAATACGCGGGCCATAGAAGGAAAATCAAAAATACCTCCACAAATAATATAATTAGATTGGGTTAGGTTGATTGTAAACTCAGAACATTTAGAACAGAAAAGATTTGAGTCACGCGCATTATCAGTTTTTAAACAAAATATAATAAGACAAAGAGATAAAAGTTGGCCATCTTTTGTTCTTATTCTTATTTTATCTTATTTCTTGTATAAACGCTTTCATAGTTTTGGGCATGTTTATCTTTTTTATTTTGTTCTTTATTTTATTTTATTTGCTGTATAAACTCGCCTTTATAATCATCATATCTATACAAAACTTTTTCTTTTTTTATGATTAAAAAACTTTATAATCGAAAAACTTTTACAATTACACATACAGTGCTTTGATGCTTTCTATATTTAACAGAACATCCTTAGAAGATCGTTTGCCAGTCCGACGGTATGACTATAAAATTTTGTTTTTTTTTCACACTTGCTAGAAGCTAAGCCTCTTTATTGCAATTGTAACCCGAATATTTTAAGGAACAGGATATCTATTTGTACTGACTGTTTAATTTTTGTAGTTCTCCCAGTTACAGACAATAATTAGATGTCATTTTAACTGCTCAGCTTTTTAAATATACTGCAGGAGTCTCTCCCGAAAAGGAAAATTTCAGTGAAGAATCATTTCCCGACAGATTAATTTCGGATCATCGGTGCAATTATCCGGCACATCTCGATATCAACTTTATTGTAATCTATAGCGTACGATCTATGTTGGGGATGAAACGCTAGTAAAATGGTGCGGGTCCAACAGCACAGTATGAAACTGCGAGTTAAAAATCGGGTACAAAGTCAAAAGGATCCATTTCCTTTCGGTCGAGTTGGCAAAAACTGTTTCCATATATACATTTATATGTGCGCAATAATTAAAGGGTTTGTTATTAATTTCAACGAGATTTGATAAATTGCGGATTCGGTTAGATTCGGTCCTGGAGGGTTTTCAGAAGGATTTAATTAAACTAGCTGGATTTGTATGTTTTGTTTGATCACTTTAATTTACACAGTCTGGAATAAAATAAAAGAATGCTATAGTCGTACGAAGTGTGATCAAAAAATATCTGCAATAAATTACTTCGTGAAACCTGCTTAATAATATTTGTTTTATTAATAGCTAAGGAACAAGGGACCAAATATTGAACACAAGCCAATTAATAGAAAAAACAAGAAAATTTAATATACCTATGGTCATTTGCTTTATTGCCTACAGCAAGGCCTTCGATTGTGTAAGATGGAAGTTCCTGTGGAAAGTGCTTAAAGAAATGGGTGTCCCAAAACACCTAACAAACATCATTAAAACATTATATGAGAAAAACGAAAATGACGCAAGAATTGGAAAGGAAACTTCCAGTCCCTTCAAATGTGCAAAAGGTGTCCGACAGGGCTGTATATTATCGCCTAGGCTATTTAATATTTACAGTGAAATCATTATGCGCAGAACAACAGAAAACTGGCATAGAGGAATTTGCATCGGAGACAAGAAAATTAACAACCACAGGTACGCTGACGATACCACGCTAATAGCAGGTGACGAATAATTATTACAACGATTAACAGAAGAAAGCCGAACGCTGGGATTAGATATAAATCTAAACAAAACCAAGATAATGATAGTAGACCGAGGAAACAAGCTACAACAGTTACAAGATGGAAACAACTTGGCAGACATCGAAAGAACCGACAGCCTAACATATTTAGGAGCCTTAATAAATAACCAGGAAAACTACGAACCTGAAATTAGACGACGCATACAAATGGGACGAACAGCGATGACCAATCTAAAAATAATATGGGAAGACAGACAAATATCGCGAAACACAAAGATAAAACTTGTACAAACACTAATATTCGCAATATTCATGTATGGTGTAGAAAGCTGGTCGATCAAAGAAGCAGATAGGAAAAGAATTGACTCTTTTGAGCTCTGGTGCTGGAGAAGACTACTGTGCATCACTTGGACAGCACGGAGGACAAATGTATCAGTAATTCAAGAAATAGGCATAAAAGATCCACTGTCAACAATATGCCAACGACGAATTCTCCAATACTATGGGCATATAAAAAGAAGACAATGAGGCAACATGGAAAAATTGATGATACAAAGAAAAATAGAAGGCCAGAGGACAAGGGGTCGCTCTCCCACCAGATGGGTAGACCAGGTAAAGAAAATTACGGAAAGACCCTTACAAACAACCATTAGAGACACAGAAGAAGAACACTTTGGAAGCAGATCATCAACAACACAAATTGAAAATCATGGAATCACGACCTCTCAGCTTTGTTGCCGCAAAATCTGGCGGCCTGAAAAAGCGTATAATAACACTAAGTTTATGACAAACATAAAAAATGCAACTTCTTCGCAATACAGCATAAAAAAATCAAATAGTCCAAAAAGTTTAAATACACGAAGGGATAATCACACCTGATGGTTCAGAAAATGCAGCAATTGACAGTAGGTGCTCCAAACTAAAAAGTGAGTTCCATTTGTGCGAAGCAGAAGCTTGTCGTTAAAGTTCAAACTCTGTCATTACAATACCGTAGATAGGCCATCAGCCTTATATGCATCTAAATGTTTAAATATGTCAAATAAAAACCACTACGAAAACCAAAAATTTTGAGGAAAATAAAAGAAAATGAAGAATTCTTTCGCCGACACCACCACGTTTTATATGAACACTGAAGATATTATACCAGCATGAGAAAGCAGAGAATGATGTTTTTTGGTCAAGTCGAACGTATGGACAACCAAAGACTTATCCGTCGCATTTATTCGTTAATTTCAAGTACATCATCCCATTCAAAATGGTCTAAAAACGATTTGCAGAAAGCCGAAATTTCAATTGAAGAAATTCAAGATTGACATGGTTTCAGAGATAAGGTTAATCGAACAAAAACCTTATCCCCCTTACTATCCTAGCTCCAAGTCCTGTCAGCGGGAGGTCATAAGAGAGGAAGCAGGCTCACTCTATCAGAATGATAGACCTACTGGCAAAGCAGAGAAAAAATCGGTCAATCGGGCAAGGCCAAAACAATAACAAACAAAAAATGTTTTGCATACAGTGTATTCCAGGATAACTTCTAATGCTACTAATTGATAGATTTTATAGAAATACAAAGTAAATCTTACCGTTTCATGGATTATAATTTTAGGGACGACTTACCTGAAAAAAAAAAAAGAAAAGAATTTTAAAATTATATTTTTGTATTTTTTTAATATAAAATAAACACCGTACCTACTATTTTATCCATTTAACACAGTGTACAAACAAACAATCAAACCGCAGGAAACACCATTCCATTTAGTGCATACTTCCTACAGTTCTTACACACATCTTTTGCTTCCTCTACTTTTATTAGTGCTTTCATAGTTGCTCGTCGGTGGTTGGTACTCTTGACCTGGCCTTTCTTCAAAACAATGTTGATCTGATCGAGGTCGACCTCTACCGACTTCCGTCCATTCACACTCGCCTTATAAATTTGTTTCGTCAATCTTCCTTCATCCATCCTTTCTACGTGTCCAACCATCTAAACATTCCTTTATCTATCTTTGCAACCTCATCTTTCTTTTTCACCAAAGCGTATCCTTATCTTACTATTCTTCACCTTATCCAATAGCACTGGATCTGGTATAAATGTTACTCCCTGCAACATCGGTACTTTCAATTTACAAGATAAATAATTATAATGGACGTCATGTTTGTTATAGTTTTTTTATTCACTTAAGATAAGTTACATGTTGTGATGGCCCATATCTGGATACTTATCTTCCTGATCCGTGAAATATCGATAATTCGCTATCCCATCTCTACCATACATATTTAGTTTGCGAATTATGTAAGTCTCGGATAATATTTCATAATTATTATGTACTGAAACTAATGTACCAGTATGTTGAGTATTTAATTAATGAATTCGTAAATAAGTTTTCCAACATGACCGACTATTTAACATTTACGTTCTAGGACGTAAAATTATTTTACGTTCTAGAACATAAAAGTATTTATCAGCTGAGTGACAGAAAAGAGCCACTTCTCTAACTGAGAATTTAACGAAAATGTCAAGATTTGATGATAGTTTTCGAAAAATATTATTTAAGCCTTTTACTTACGTTTACGTGAGTCAATTCGTAAAAAACAAACC
Organism: Agelastica alni; assembly: GCA_950111635.1. Lineage (NCBI taxonomy): Eukaryota > Metazoa > Arthropoda > Insecta > Coleoptera > Chrysomelidae > Agelastica > Agelastica alni. The sequence continues at coordinate 22,417,814 of OX467718.1, read as the reverse complement.
GAATTATGGCGAAGTAATTCACGGTTCTTGCATCACGATAATGCACCATTGCAAACTGTCATCATTATTTATCGGAATTTATTCGAAAATCAAGTGAATGACTCCTCAATCCCCGTATTCGCCAGATATGGTTCCGTGTAGCTTCCTATTGCACAGATTAAAATAACCACTTTGCGAACATTATTTCGCGGTGGTAACGCATCGAGAATGTCAAACGGATAGAGCCGATTCGGCTCATTCTCATAACAATACTTCTTACAACAAAGACCACAGTGGCCAAGCGACCTTGTGGTGTGATACAGGGAGGCGATACATCTGCTCCAGGCCAACACAGAGATATGATTGCAGAGGGTATCAGGACACTGCGATCTATACGGCAATGAGCGCGCTGACAAACTCGCCATAGCTGGTTGCGACCTACCGCAAGAAATTCTACCCACCAGCTATCATACCTCGTACAACCTTATCACCCAATCCTTTAATAATTCTGGAAAGCAGCTGCTGCTAGCAAAAGATGGAAAACGACCACTACCTCCAGGTCCACCTGCACAGAACGGGTCTCGCAGAATTTTCCATCTACTCCCTTTGTAACGAGGTTGAGGGCACAGCCGAACAACTGTCCAACTGCAGGGCTCTGAACAATGATAACGACGATGAAAACTCCTTGCAGCTACGGTCAAAACTCTACTGGGCGACACGGCGTCTAATGACAGAAATGTCACGGACGAGCGTTAGATACAGAAGAATGAAAGACAAAGACCACAGTTCATTCATACGAAGTCACGGACAAAAGCTAGTTAATTAGGTAATATTTTTCGTAGCTGGATAATATACACAATACGTATTATCTTCTTCTTCTTCTTCCTTTTTTAACGCAAGCAATTTGCTAGTTTTTCTTCGTATCCTCTGCCGTTCAATTTTTAGAAAGGTTGTCGCTCCATCTCTTGCGGGGTCTTCCAACGCTTCGGTGCCCTAAGGGCGACTTGTCTCTAGTTATTTCGACCATTCTGTCGTCATTCATCCGGTCTATGTGTTCGTTCCACTCTCTCTTGCTTCCCAGTATCTATTCATTTACATTGTCTATTTTATTTGTTCCTTTAATGTGCTCGCTTCTCTCCCTGTCAAAAAGTGTTTTTCCCGCGATCCTGCGCACTATTTTCATTTCGGTGGTTTCTAATATTCTCTTTGTGTTCGATGTATCTGGTCTAGTTTCCGCTGTGTATGTTAATATAAATCGGATGACCGCCTTGTAGATTCGGGATTTGGTCTCGATTCCGATATATTTGTTTCGGAGGATTGTATCGTTCAGGTAAGCTGAGGTTCGTGCTGCTTTTGCCGCTTGGTTTCTTATCTCCGCCTCGATGTCACCGTATCCTTATATTTCTATGCCTAGGTTTTTAAATTTCATCTCCTGTTGTATAATTTAATCATCCACAACCAGTTTGCACTTGATAGGTGTTTTTAAAGCGGTCATGCATTTCGTCTTTGCTGCAGATATATTCATTTTTAGACTTTTTGCCGTTGTGTTAAATTTGAATAGTAATTTCTGTAGGTCATCTTCGTTTTCTGCAATCAGAACAGCATCATCGGCATAGCATAGGATTTTGACGTCTTTTCCCCATTTTATACCCTTTCAGGTAACGAGTGCTTTTTATTATTTCGTATATAACGACGTAGAACAATAAGTGGCTAAGGGAATCTCCTTGTCGAATACCACTATTTACAGAAATATCTTTGGTAGTTGTGCCATTAATTTTGGCTTGTATTTTGTTTCTCTGGTAAATATTTTCGATAGTTTTTATGATGTATGGGATTTGCCTGTTGTATAGAACGTCCTCCAGTTGTATTCGGTCAAACGCCTTTTTCAGGTCTATAAAACACATGAAGGCTGGTTTGTTATACTCGATGGATTTTTCAGTTATTTGTTGCAGGACAAATATCGCATCAGTACAAGATCTTTCTGATCTGAATCCTTTTTGTTTATCGCCCAATGCGGTGAGTTCATTTATTTTATTTGTTATAATCTTTGTTACTAGCTTTAAAGTTGTATTTAGAAGGTTTATGCCTCGGTAGTTTGCGGGTATCTTTTTGTCTTCTCTTTAAAACAGTAAGATTGTGGTACTTAGGCGCCATTCGTCCGTAAGTTTTTGATGTAAAAGGATTTTGCGAATTATGGCTGTTAGCTGCTGTTTCAGGCTTCTCCCGCCGTATTTAAGAAGTTCATTTGAAATACCGTCTGGGCCTGGACTTTTTCTGTTCTTAATTTTCATTAATGCCGTTTCTATATCGTATTAAATACGATATATAATACGATATATAATACGTCCGTGTTAATATTGAATTTTTAATCATTATTTTAATTCTAGCATTAGCGTAGGTTTATCTAGACCTAGACAATCTTCATAAAAAAGCACCCCCAAGAGTGAAATTAAATTTTAATAACAGTTATTTACCGTTTCCTCGAATGTAAAATTATCATCCGACTGGATGATTATTTTCTTTAACCGAGATAGGTATATCAGACACGTAGATCTTATGATTATTTGAAATCTACGGCCAGATGAAGTTTTGTTCCGTTATTTTCAGTTTATGTACTTCGAGAAATTCCCACACGTTTAATAATTATTTTGTTAGACAATAAAATAATGATCTTAATAGTTTTATGTACAGGGACGATAAATAATGAAATTTTTATGTTTTGACAATGTGAACTACGTACTATGTTATAAAACACATATTTTACTTATCTGATACCTACTGCATGATTTTATAACTAATGGCACTACAATATGCTTATTTAACCATCATTTTGTTTTTAATTTGTTGACTTACACTTTGGAATGCACGTATGGACCTCAAACTACATTTATGAATGTTTTTTTTAACATACATACATACATATAGTCACGCCTTGTTTCTGTAGGGGTAGGCAGAGACCACTTCCTTCCACTTGCTACGGTTCTAACACACATCTTTTGCTTCCTCTACTTTCATCAGGGCTCTCATGCATGCTCGTCGGTTGTTGGTACTCTTGACCTGGCCTTTCTTCAAAACAATTTTGATCTGATCGAGATCGATGTTCGCCGAGGTCGACCTCTACCGACTTGTCCATTCACATTCGCCTTATAAATTTGTTTCGTCAATCTTCCTTCATCCATCCTTTCTACGTGTCCAACCATCCAACCTTTATCTATCTTTGTAACCACATCTTCTTTTACACCACAGCGTTCTCTTATCTCACTATTATTAACTTTATCCAACCGAGTCACTCCGGCTATACTTCTCAAACTGCTCATCTCCGCAGCATTAATCCTATTTTTATGCTTCTTCTGTCAAACCCCACATTCACTACCATACATAAGTGTAGGAACCACCTCTAAGCACAGCCAGACGTGCCTTTTTTGACACAGTGCCCCATTCATCTGTTTTTCTGCCAACACCCTTCGCTCAATATCACTGTCATACTTTCCATCTCTCGTAAACTTTGAACCCAAATACAAAAATTCATTTACTTGTTCCACTCTTTTTCTCTAAATCGAAACCTCACAGTTTGTCATGCTTTCTTTTCTTTCAAAAACCATTACTTTCGTTTTGCTTACATTTATTTTCATCACTTTGATTTTCAGGGCATCATGCATAACATTAACCATCGCCTAAAAATCCTCTTCAGATGACGCTAATATGACTTGATCGTCGGCGTAAAGAAGGCATTTGACGATCAAATCATTCATTTTTAATCCCTATGCACTCTCTTGGAAATCTTTTAAACAATCGTCCTTGTATAAGTTAAACAGCCATGGCGAAGGCACACATCCCTGTCTTACACCTTTTTTTATGTTAAACCAGTCTGTGCAAGCTTCGTATATCCCTATACAACCATGAACTTCGGGAGAAGGGCTGGATTGTACGGTGAACTGCAACCTCTATGGGTGAGCAACAATAGACCTACTAAAGGTCACAGTGGAGAGGCGATCACGCCCTTCTCACATGATACCTAACCTAACCTATTTATAATGATCATATTGTGATTGAACTTTTTAACAATATAGTATTTAAACCAGCCCGAGATGCCCGCGATGCATTCAGGAAGAAACTACAAGCAGATCTATGTAAACGTAAGTCCAGTTCAGTTTCGTTATAAAGTTAACAAAATAATATTACTATGGGATGAAAATACTCCTGAAGGTTCTATTCGTAAATTTTACCATATTGCTGCTGTAGAATTAGCGTGGCGAGGTGGATTTTTTACATATCGAGAAAAATAATGATGACTCTCCAACAAATCGCATTGAATACAATCCGGTGTTCAGTAAAACATGCCAAGGTTATTCTAAAAGCTGTACAAATAGTAAAGTTGGTTTTTAATAGTGAAAGACAAAGCTGCCCCGTACGTCTTTTTCATAACAATATTACCTCACCACGACTGTTCTTAAAACCAAATCGACACTGGAAAAATGAAACTGATAAATGGTACGATAATGTACCTGTTGGGAGAAATACAATAAATAAATGGACTAAATCTGCTGCTGAGGCAATTAGCTTGAATGTAAAGGACAAAAAGATAACAAATCTCTCAAACAGATCAACTGCTGTTGGCAAAAAGTGGTGTAGAAGAATAACAATTGCTGAAAATTACTGGTCATAGCAATCAAAATTCTATAAAACCATACCTAAATCTCAATCAAGAACACCACAACAAGATCATAAATATTACGCATCAGCCCTAAAAAGCAGACATTACATCTCCCGAAGATGCCATCCGCTCAAGAAGGCGAAACGTCGAGTATTAACTCAGACCTACGACGACCTAAAAACCCGAAAAACCATTCACCAATAAACGATGGCCGCGAAAGCCATTCACAATATTTAATAATTGTACTTTCACCAACTGTACTTTTAATAAATAATTAAATGTTTCGTTGAATTGAGTTATACATTTTTTTGTCAAAAATTTTTCCGCCGAATATCTCTCGGACATTGACAAATGCCTAATAATTTTATGATAAATGTCCCAAGCCATCGGCCTTCGGCTTCAGGCTGTTACCAAGGGAAGAGCTTTCAATTGTCATAAAATTATCTCGTCTATTATCAATGTCCTAGTGATATTACTACTGACAATTAATTAAAGTAAATCACTTTTTAAGTTATAAAATCCATTTTCTTTTATTTAATTATATTGCCCAAACTTCTAAAAATTCTTTTCCATATAAAAAAATAATATTACATTATTTTTTATACGGACCGCGATCAATAAAATTGTCTACTTTATCGCCAACAATAAATCTGTGAGCAGATTTCCGCCCGGAATGGGATTACTGTCCTTCTTAGAAAGTGCCCCAATTTTCTAAATTGTATACAAACATAGTTTTTGCCGTCGAATCACCAAAACAGAAATGGTCGAAAATAATAAGAGGAGTCAACATTCTGCGATCTATAGTTTTAAAAGCTTTCACCCTCAAAAATAGGTCGACTTCCTCGAATTTCATCCCTTGTTAAGGTTTGTTATTTGCGAGCTTGCCAAGTTCAGTGACAAACACCAGTGGCAGCTGCAGTATCCTGCAGATGCTCCGAGTTTTTAATATTAATGACAAATTAATAGTAATTTACGTAAAAAGTTCCGGAAATGATAATTTAGGGGATGAGTAGGAAGTTTCCAGGACGAGCCGTAGGTGAGTCCTGGAATCCTGCGAGTCCCGTAAAATCACTTTTGAATCGTGTTACGTACAATATTTTTTCTGTAGCCGTTTTGTATGTTAAAAATAATATCGATGGATAATAACTTTATATAGACAATTACATAAAACAATAACTGATAAATACTAGGGTGGGTAAAAAAAAATCGATTATTTTTTTTTACAAGTGACACGGAAAAATGGGTTGCTCGACACCTTAAAAAAATTCTCACCAAGCATGAGCTCTTAATTTTAATAGGAAGATCCTCCGCATCGCAGTTTTGTATTTTTTTCTCAGTCCAATAGAAAAAAATTCATACCTCCTCATTTATCGATTGAACAAAAAAATGTTCCGAGAGAATTTTTTAGGAAATTTAATGCTCTACAAAAAAGGTATCCTATATTTTTTCCGTAAACCTCACCATTTGAAAGATATTAAGGATTTAATTTTGATTATTTTAAGACAAATTTCATTTTTGTTTATGAATTTTATAACTCGACAATAAATGACTTTTACAAAATGCGCAATACAAATTTTTGATGAAAATTAACTGCTCTATAAAAATGGTTTCTTATGTTTTGGTGATGAAATTAACCGTTCAAAAGATATTCATCATCAAACTTTCATGTGTACGGATTTAAAAAGTTTTTGATGAGATATTCGAAAAATTTCAATTTAATTTATAAATTTCATATGAATTTCATTTCTTGTCATTAATATAAGTATTATTTGAGATTTATTTTCAAAATTATCAAAATTTTTCTTCAATTATTCTAAACATTTTATTTTAAATCATTAGAGATCACGATCCTAGGGAAAATTTCTCCTCTAGAGAATTTTTGTTTTGTATTTTATTTCATCTGTTTGAATTGTGAACTAGCGCCACCTACTTTTTCCTTTATCGTTATGTTGTCGTTGGTTTGTATACATTTCTTTCTACAGCATTTTTAGTGTTTCCAAAATTTATGATCTCGTATATGTGATCGAACGATTAATTTTTTACAAATATTGCGGTTACTACGTGAATTAACTTGATATTTATCGAAAATATGGATAAGGAAATTCGTTTGATCGGAAAACCTGTGCAAAAATTTGTATTGCGCATTTTGTAAAAGTCATTTATTATCGAGTTATAAAATTCATAAACAAAAATGAAATTTGTCTTAAAATAATCAAAATTAAATCCTTCATATCTTTCAAATGGTGAGGTTTACGGAAAAAATATAAGATACCTTTTTTGTAGAGCATTGAATTTCCTAAAAAATTCTCTCGGAACATTTTTCTGTTCAATCGATAAATGATGAGGTATGAATTTTTTTCTATTTGACCGAGAAAAAAATATAAAACTGCGATGCGGAGGATCTTCCTATTAAAATTAAGAGCTCATGCTTGGTGAGAATTTTTTTAAGGTGTCTAGCAACCCATTTTTATGTGTCACTTGTAAAAAAAATAATCGATTTTTTTGACCCACCCTAATAAATACATTACTTATGAATATTAATTACACAATAATGACAATTACGTATATTAATATTATTGAGAATATTAACAGAAGTGGCAGTGTTGATTTATTTTACAAAGCTCTTCACGACGACAAGCGCCTGCCAAACCAATTATTAATGCAACCTAAAATAAAAAAATTAATCATCTTGAAGAAGAGGAATTATAATTAAATTACCTTTGTCATTAGGCAGGTATTATCTACATCTTCTAATAAGAAGTGATCTATTTCTTTTTTATTCAATACTTTTGATTTTTTTGGTTTATAGCCAATAGATTTTCCTTTAAGGAAAGCAATAACTTTGGGATAGCGGCTTATATCTATATTATTTTTAATATTAATTGTGGACTTAAGCATCGTGTAATTGCTCCAGAGGCTTGCTGGCTTTAATATTTTATATTTTTAAATTAAATATGCAAGAGTCACTTGTTCATTTATAATATGCACATTTTTATCATTACTCTATTTTTTAAATAAATTGTAAACTCTTGACTTTACCGGCATTAATTCGTAAGTAGCCTCTTTAGCAGATTCACTTATCTCATGTGGGATCATTTCATCCCCACTTTCACTACTGATTTCCATTTTTTGGATTTAAAAATCGAAAAAACATAAACCAATGTTGCGTGACAATCGCTGTCATAATAAAATACAAGTTTATGTTATTGTCAAAACCACATTCATAGATATCCAAAATCGTACCGAAAGTAAAGAAATCGTTCCGAAAGTGAAAAAAATCGTTCCGAAAATAGATATTTGTGTAAAGTGGTATTTTCGATTTAATAAATCATACCTACAGTTAAAAAGTTTTTTTAAAATTCGTTTGTTTAAGAATCAAGCTTTTTAATTGCGAATCGTGCTAAGGATGACATTTTCTTTTGATCTAGCTACATACCAATATGCAAGAGACCCTCCATCAGTGATGTTAAAATTTCAATGTTTTTTGCAAATTGTTTAAATATTCTGTTTAAAAAAAAAGAGGGATTATACGTAATTGCATTTAAAATAATTTTAAAAACACATAGAATATAGGCTTTGTTAGCACAGTGAATGGTAGCATGTGATAAAATAACCCCGTAAATTTTTGACAAAATGTTGAACAAAGATTTTATTAAAGTCACGTCTTTTCACGTAGGGCTGGGGAGAGACCACTTTTTTCCTCTCGCTACGGTTCTTACACACGTTTTTCGCTTCTTCCACTTTTATCAGCGCTTTTATACATGCTTGCCGGTTGCTGGTAGTACATACATACATACATATAGTCACGCCTTTTTTCTCGTAGGGGTAGGCAGAGACCACTTCCGCTACGGTTCTTACACACATCTTTTGCTTCTTCTACTTTCATCAGGGCTCTCATGTATGCTCGTCGGTTGTTGGTACTCTTGACCTGGCCTTTTTTCAAAACAATGTTGATCTGATCGAGATATGTTCGCCAAAGTTGACCTCTACCGACTTGTCCATTTACACTCTTCTTATAAATTTGTTTCGTCAATCTTCCTTCATCGATCCTTTTTACGTGTCCAAACCATCTAAGCATTCCTTTATCTATCTTTGCAACCACATCTTCTTTTACACCACGGCGCTCTCTTATTTTACTATTTTTCACTTTATCCAACCGAGTCATTTCGGCTATACTTTTCAAACTACTCATCTCCGCAACATTAATCCTTTTTTCATGCTGCTTCTACCAACCCAACATTCACTACCATACATGAGTGTAGGAACCAACACACCTCTATGCACAGCCAGACGTGTTTTTTTGACACTTTCTGGCTGTTCATAAAGCTATGCAGGAAGTAAATGGGTACAATTTGAATAATTGATTTATTATGAAATTTTTAAACTTATTTTTAAAACAGATTTTAGCCATTTGAGATTTGTGGAGGGTTGCCACCCCGTTCAGGAGGACGACTATATAGGGTGATTTAAAATTCGATGTAGATATTTTAAGGATAAATTGCTGAGATCAAAATAAGACTTTTTTTAATAAACATGCAACCGAAAATGTACCCCATTCGAGCTACTTCTTAATGTGCCATCTCCATCAGTGGATGTTGGATATTACAGTCGCAAATTCTTTTCGGTCTTCGGCTGCTCTTATAAGTTCTTTTAAGTCCAGGCCAGTCCATTGACGTATGTTTCTCAGCCATGACATTTTCTTTCTTCTGAGGCCACGTTTGCCTTCGATTTTTCGCTTAACAATAAGTTGAGCGTAACGTTATTTAGGGTTTCTTAGAATGTGACTGTTTTTCGTATCTTTACGAGTTTAAACAGCTCACGCTCTATCCCCAGCCTGCGAAGAACCTCTTCATTTGTGGTGTGCGAAGTCCATGTTATTTTGAGTATTCTACGGTACGTCCACATCTCAAAGGCTTCCAATATATTAATGGTTTGTGCTTTAAGTGTCCATGTTTTTGCTCAAACGCCCAAACGTAGCACTTCGAGAGTCTCAAGCGCAGGCCCAGGTTGAGTCGTGAGTCATAAAAAAGGCATAAAAAAACGATTATTTGATATTGTGACTATAATAACGGATCTAATCTTTTGAAAAGTGGCCATTTTTTGGCATTTTATTTATTTTTTGCTTCAAAAATTAGGTTAACCCAGCTTTAAGGAAGTTGGAGGCGGTGCACACTTTTATTGAGAACGAAATTTTATGTTTAAAAAGAGAAACTCCAAATTCAAATCTTGTTGGTCAAAAACAAATTTTCAGGGCTCTATAACAATGGCTTTTCAAATAATAAAATAGTATTACTTGCCACGATATATTATTATACTTACCGATTTTTTAACAATGTTTGGAAGGCACTCACCAAAAGTAGATTTTTCAGTTTAAATCGTTAAAATTAACAAGATTTTGAGCAACACCCAAATTTTGGATATTTTTCTAGTGCTTAAATGGGAAATTTCGTCGATCACATTCAAAATGTGTTGCTTTGTTACTACACTTTTAAATGGAACACTCAGTATTAGTATTTTTATGAAAGAGATTGATGGTTTTAAATAAGCTATGTTTTGTAATACATACATATACACCTAGTCACACATTTTTCTCATGGGGGTAGACAGATACTTTGAAGTTGTTCAACAGTTCACATATTTGGGTTTGCTGGTTACTCATGACAACTTTACCTTAAAATAAATTTAAAAAAAGATCTTTCTAGCGAACAAATGCTACTTTGGCCTAAATAAACAGATGAAGAGTCGAAATCTAAGCCAAAAACCAAACTGCCCATCTAAAAAACCCTCATACTACCAGTCCTAACATACGGAAATGAAACATGAACAATCTCCAAGGCACACGAAAACCTCCTATTAACATTTGAGCGTAAGATCCTACAAAGAATATTGGAGGCGATATATAAAAATGATATGTGGAGAAGGCTAAACAACTTTAATCTTTACATCAAACACAAACATATCTCAGAGGTAAGAGATGTGGTATCGCTTATAAGGATAGGTAGATTGAGATGGGCAAGACATATGGCAAAAGCGAACGAAAATCACGCTACAAGACAAATATTCAGGTCACAACCGGGTGTTAGTAGAAGTAGAGGCAGGCCAAAACTAAGGTGGAAGGACGGCGTAGATGAAGATGCCAGAAAAATCGGAGAGGCAAACTGGCAAAGGTAGTCAAGAGATAGAGACGACTTGTGGAGGCTCAACTAGGACTCTAGCACCAATGATGATGATAATGTAGACAGAGACTACTTCTTTCCATTTGATACGGTTTGCGCTTTTATATATGCTTATCGGTTGTTGGTACTCTTGACCAGGCCTTTTTTTAAAACAATGTCAATCTGATCAAGATACGTACGCCTAGGTCGACCTTTACCTACTTCTTCTTCCGCTGCTATCCATTAATGGATGTTTGCGACCACTTCTGACCATTTTTCCCTATCTCTGGTGGTGTGAATTATTTCTCCCGTGGTTCCAATTCCTGTCCAATGTTTAATATTTCGGAGCGACGACATTCTCTTTCTGCCTACACCCCTTTTCCCTCTATTTTTCCTTCTATTAATAGTTGGAGCAAATGGTATCTTTCGTTGCGTAACACATGTCCTAGGTACGATGTTTTCCTGCGTTTTATTGTACCCAACAATTCGCGTTCTCTTCCTATCGTCCTTAAAATTTCCCCGTTGGTTTTCCTTTCTGTCCATGGGACTTTCAAGATTCTTCGATAAATCCACATTTCAAATGCTTCCAGCCTATTCATTGTGCTAACCTTCAATGTCCAGCCTTCCATACCATATAACTTAACTGACTTGCCCATTCATAACTCACCTCGTCAATGTTCGTTCATCTATCCTCTCTATGTGACCAAACCATCTAAACATTCATTTATTTATCTTCTTTCACACCACAATATTAATTCGTTACCCATTAAATAATCTTTTTCATATTGAAACTTAAAGACCGTGAAACGTAAACGTAAAATCTTGTACTGGAAGTGGGAGTTTAATGAATTAGAAGAGGTGCGTGCAGATGTTTATTCTGATGAATATACAAGTATAGAAACTGTGTTGTTGATGTTTCTGGTCGTAATTATTTTTTTAGTAAATGGTTCGTGGGAATGATAAATGGTTCATAAACGGATAGGTCTAGTATTAAATTGAGTTTTGTGTAATTACGTGTATCATAAAATTGGTTTAGCGATACAAATAATCACGTGTTTTTAGTAATACAGTGGAAATGATATCGCACAAGATTTTTAATGCGATAAACAAGGTGTGGATCACAAGCCGCCGTTTCTGTATCTATTATGGCAAAAATGTGTAGGATACGAAGGTTGCTGCTAACATTTCAAAAAAGAGGAAGATTAAAATGTCTCTGGTAATTCTTGAAATACGAGTATTGCAATTTATACATTTGTTTATGTCGACAGACCATTTAAAAAAACGTTACAGTCAAAATTATATGTAAGAAACACCTGACCAATAAGTTGATTTTGTTGTACATATAATATATATATATATATATATATATATATATATCTAATATATAAAATTCTCGTGTCACAATGTTAGTTACCATACTCCTCCGAAACGGCTTGACCGATTTTGATGAAATTTTTTATGCTTATCCGGTATCTATGAGAATCGGTAGTCCACCCCTAAATTTTTTTTTTATTTTTTAGACAAAATTTTTAATTTCTATTTTTTTATGATACAACATACAAAAATACATACAATCCTCAATTTTCACCCTTCTACGATCAACCCTTATTTTTTAACAGCCATTTTAGTAATTTAATCATTTTTCCTCTCCGGTCGAAAACTGATCAATCGTCATTTAATTAGTTATCCCCGCCAGATGTCTACAGGTGTCACTTCTGACCCAGTAAACAGCACGGAGTAGGGATGAGAACGAAGCCGGTCTCCTTTCTTTCTCACTCCCTACACAGTTGTCGGCCATCATTATTGTTTATGCATCAAGTGTAGTAGTAACGTTGACAATTATTATTTTGCTACCTCAGTGTAACTCTCATATTAACTTTTAATCATTCCTATGTAATAAAATTAATGTAATGTAATTAAATGTAATTGAACAATTAAGATTTTCATAGTTTCCAAAAAATCAATCATTATGAATCTTTATTTTGAAATGTCAATGGAAATATTGTTTGTATGAAAAAATTATAAGAGATAATGTTTTCATAAAATTTAATTTTTTACTTTTGTTTGAAAAATTTTTCCATAAAACTTATATTTTTGTTATAATTTCATAAATTAAAACTAATCATTTTAAAACTGCGGCAAAAATCCTGGCCCTAATTATACTTTTAACATTCATTCATCATTAAATAATTTCATTAATTCTATTTATGTATGTTTTGTACGGTGAGCAATGCCAAGAAAACGCAAAGGGGCTGATTTGAGCCTTGAGCCGCAGTACAAGTAAAGTTCGAAACTTGCGAAATAGCAGATCCGAAAGAACAGAAGAACAAATCCAGCAACAAAATACTGATGCACGTGTCAGAATGGCGCAATTGCATCAAGAAGAGCCAGAAGATACACGAGCTGAACGCAATGAAGTCAGAAGATTAGAACAACGACAATCACATTCTTACATACATACAATATACACATTCTAACATACATACATACTTACAATAAGTAAGCTATTTTTTGTCTACACTAGAAATTACTAGGAAATTATTTATATGGCAAAATAACGTTTGCCGGGTCAGCTAGTATATATATATATATATGGGAAAAATGTATAACTATAGCTAATTCTACTGTATGTCACCTATATTATAGGTTCATGTGGGTTGATTATGTATCAAAAAACAACAACTCCTCTGGCTATATGCCACGACAGGTATTGAATTACATCTGATACATAATCTTCGCAGAAGCTATTCACCGGGTGGTACTTGTTAAAAAGTATAAATGTCGCGACTGGCGCTTTTCGCGTAGCACTTCATGTATACTTGGTAGGAGTCGAAGCTTTTGATGTGTCCAGTCAAGGTACACCTGCCCTATACTGATGAGGGGCAACACACCCAGAAACCGGTCCGTAGGTGGTCACTTCGGATGGATAAATCTAATAGTTTCTTCTCTTACTTAACAAGCATCTGCATATTGTTACCCGAAATGGGGTATTATATAATTCTTAACATAAGAATAAAATTACTGACGAGACAAATAATGTCACTGTTCCAAAAGCGTGCGGTGCTTTTATCCTTAAACGCAGAGTTGGTTTAAAAATGTCATACAAAGCACCCTACGCTTTTAGAACAGTGACATTAATTTTCTCGTCAGTAATTTTATTCTTATAGTAAGAATAAATTAATTATGTTTTACTTTTTAGTTTCATTAACTCTAAAGCGTGTTTTTTTGTTTTTTTAAAATATAATTTTTAAAAAATTAACGCTATTTTCTACGGCAAGATGGTTGTTATTAAATAGAAAAGTTAAACAGTGATGTATTGATGTTCATAATATATCGAAAAGAAAAATAATAAAGATTAATTGTATAATATAAATGTTTAGAATCTTCATTAATAATAATGACTACAACTACTTACATCTTTGCTGAGGTCGATTACAATGATGTTATAAACTTTCATAATATACATATAGGATTATTGCAGGTACAGTTCAAAATATACATAATTTGCCAAATCTTGTTGTATAAAGAAAAAATGTGATTTGAATTGACAGATGACAGTGAAGGAGGAAATATTTTACTTTGAACTCATATTTTTTTATTAAAGTTAATTGATCGAATTAGTTCTACTGGGTTGGCCCTTTCGTAAAGTAATTTTTAAATGAGTTGGGTCAGATTGTGTAAAAAGTTAGAAAGTTATCAACCGTTAGTAAATTGGAGTAAATATATATAAGCGAATATAACACCATCGTCGTCTCTTGCATCCTTTTCTCCATGCCTCTCTATTCTGCCAATCTTTCTCTTCTAATCCTCTACTCTCCATGCCCTTTCTTGTTTGTTATAACCACTCTTCTGGTGGTCTTCCGCGCTTTCGCCTAAATTGTAGTTGCCATTTTAATATCTTTTGGGCCATCGATCTTTTTCCATGCGTCTTACGTGTCCATACCATTTAAGTAGTCCTCTCTCAATTTTCTCCGTTATAGGTGTTTCTGCTTTGCCTTATTTCATTGTTTGTGACTCTTTGCAACCTTATTTATTTATTTATCGTATGGCGATTGACAAATTCATTTATAAAATATAGATAAAGTATGTACATATATATATATATATATATATATATATATATATACACGTATAAAACTAACACTTCTTCAGATTAAATAACAATTAAGATAAATATATTATACGAAGGCTATATGAGCTTCAGTTTGATCTGGCGCTCCACAGTCGCATTTCTGGGTGTCCGAGAGTCCCCACTTGTACAGCATGGACTTGCATCTCGTGTGGCCGGTTCTTGTGCGGTTAAGGGTAAACCATGCTTTCCTAGGCATTTGCATTCCTGAGAGAGGAACGGTAGGGTCTTCATGATCGTTATGGTTAAAATCGTAATTGGATGTCCATTTGGTTTTTCAAGCTTCTCCGATGTAAAATGGTTCATGATGGGTTTGCAACCTTGATACCCTACAACTCCTTCGTAGGAAGTCCATTTCGGCCGCTTCTAACCTTTGTCTATCTCTTTTTGTTACCTACCATGTCTCTGAGCCGTAAAATTTGTACAATAGTTTCATATATATTTTTTTTTCTATGTAAAAAAAAACAATGTTTTTTAATATAAGGTTTAAAAACATACATACATACATAAAGTTACGCCTTTTTCCCATAGGGGTAGGCAGAGACCACTTCCTTTCACTTGCTACGGTTCGAACACACATCTTTTGCTTCCTCTACTTTCATCAGTGCTCTCATACATGCTCTTCGGTTGTTGGTACTCTTGACCTGGCCTTTCTTCAAAACAATGTTGATCTGATCGAGATATGTTCTCCGAGGTCGACCTCTACCGATTTGCCCATTCACACTCGCCTTATAAATTTGTTTCGTCAATCTTACTTCATCCATCCTTTCTACGTGTCCAAACCATCTAAGCATTCCTTTATCTATCTTTGTGACCACATCTTCTTTTACACCACAGCGTTTTCTTATCTCACTATTCTTAACTTTATCCAACCGAGTCACTCCGGCTATACTTCTCAGACTACTCATCTCCGCAGCATTAATCCTATTTTCATGCTTCTTCTCCCAAACCCAACATTCACTACCATACATAAGTGTAGAAACCAACACACCTCTATGCACCGCCAGACGTGCCTTTTTTGACACTTTTTGGCTATTCATAAAGCTATGCAGTGCCCCATTCATTTGTTTTCCTGCCAACACCCTTCGCTCAATGTCACTGTCATACTTTCCATTTCTAGTAAATTTTGAACCCAAGTGCACAAATTCATTAACTTGTTCCACTCCTTCTCCCTCAATCGAAACCCCACAGTTTGTTATGCTTTCTTCTCTTTCAAAAACCATTACTTTCGTTTTGCTCACATTTATTAAAAACAATGAAATATTAATAACTTTAAATAATAAAATATTGAATTTGTTTTTTTTAGAACAACTTACGATTACAAACAGTTTTGATATTTTATTTTTAAAACAAATTAATTTATATTTTTTAGACATAATTTTATTATAACACATTGTTCGTTCATCACACATAATGAAACCGCAAGTTAGAAGGCGTAACATGCAAACTATCGGGGAGTGAAATTGAATTAAAACTAGAAAGGAACTAAACTTTTAATTAAAAAACTTAAATTGTGCAAACTTAAAAGGAAATTGAAAAGCTAGATATCGTCTTGGGAGCACCCGACAGTTCGGCTAGTCACTTAGTTTTTTTGTCTTTTTGGTTTTTGTTTACAAAGTTTGAAATTTCTACAAAGGTGAAAGGAAGGCGGACAAAACAGTTCCGAAATCTCTTATCTAGGTTTTTTTATTGCAAAAACTTCCGATTTTATAAAATTGGTTTCAATGAAACTCTCAATAGGTACTTTTTTTTCTTTTTAATTAAAATTATGGCACACAAATGGTAACGTGGTTATTCAAAAATGGGCATTACATCATTAACCAAACAAAACACCAAAAAAACGTTTTATGATAGACATGAAAAATATAAATGATCAATAATATCAACCCACGACCATACCCACAAATAAAAAAAAATAACACCCCACTTTTAAAACGTCATTTAAATGCCTTAAATAGTTATTTTTGTATCTACAATGCGAAATGATACTTTTGCGTTTAAGGATGGGAGTTATTTTGCCAAAATTCAGCGAGGTAAAATAACCATTCGATAACGCAAAAGCATTTCTCATTCGAGATGCCAATAATATTTTTTCGAAAACTGCATTTCGTACGGAGTCGAAAGCTGGACATCTTTGAGTTGTCTTATAGCTGATTGCACTTCTTCTTCAGTTGAAATCAAAATACGTATTGAGTGTGCCCGGGCAACATTTATTCGCATGAAAAAACTTTTTACCAGTCATGATCTATCGATTACCCTGCGAATGAGGATGATTAGAGCATATGTCTTTCCAGTTCTTTTGTACGGAGTCGAGACCTGGACACTAACAGAAGCTACGCTCAAACGACTACAAGCTTTCGAGATGTGGTTGTACAGGAGAATGCTAAGAGTAAGTTGGGTGGAAAATATCACAAACGAGGAGGTGCTTGGAAGAATGCATAAAGATACAGAAGTGGTCAATATTGTAAAACAACGAAAACTTGAATATTTCGGACATATCAGACACCCAGAAAAGTATGACATTCTACATCTTATAATACAGGGTAAGATTAAAAGTAAGAGACGCCCTGGCAGACAAAGAACTTCCTGGCTCAAAAATCTCAGACAGTGGTTTGGTCTCACCACTATACAACTTTTCCGAGCGGCTACCAACAAAATAATGATTGCAAACATGATAGCCAGCATTCTCCTGTACAACCACATCTTGTAGTCGTTTGAGCGTGGCTTCTGTTAGTGTCCAGGTCTCGACTCCGTACAAAAGAACTGGAAAGACATATACTCTAATCATCCTCATTCGCAGGGCAATCGATAGATCGTGACTGGTAAAAAGTTTTTTCATGCGAATAAATGTTGCACGGGTACACTCAATACGTATTTTGATTTCAACTGAGGAAGTGCAATCAGCTATAAGACAACTCAAAGATGACAAAGCAGCATAGCAGGACCTAACAACGTCCAAGCGAAATTTATCAATTGTCTTGGTAATAAAAATGTTAAACTATTCGCCCAATTGAATATTTATAATTCTGGCCATATTTCAGCAAGGAATGAAACAAAATACTTTAGTTACAAAATCATGGGGTATGAAAGTGGCATAAACAAAACAAAATGGATGGTCGAAAAAAAGAGTTGATCTTTAACTGCCATTTACAAGTCCACTCTCAGTGAAGTTGGCCCACTATCAGAACTATATTTTTAAAGAGAAATACCATAATACCGAAAAACGTAATAAAAAAGGTGTGTGTACTTTTGTAAAAAATTTTGGGGCAAATTTACAAATAAAAAAACGTTAATTGTCCCACCCAATAATCATTTTTAACTACCTTAACTACTTTAACTTAAAATAAATAAGCTACATTATTCAATCCAAACGTTCCAGCAGCTGTCAACAATGATATAAAACTCCATTCTTGTTTACAGTGAAACGTGAAACACAACAGCTTTATCATCGTATTTGCTCACAACTCGACGACGGTATTTATTAATTCAGTGCTGTCAGTGGCGTCAATTACGCCGATTTTCGTGAACGAATATCCACCATTTTCGGGCAAAAGTGACAAAGAAACATTAAGGAAGTAATTCTAGGAGGAGCGCGTTTTTCTATTTTGGCGGAAACATTATAATAGTCCAGCAGAAAATTGGACATATTATTGTCGTGTCGACAATAGTTACAAAAAAAATTTCAAACACCACGATTATTAAATAAAATCTATACAAGAAAAAAAATTTAATAGGATTATATACATACATATAGTCACGCCTTTTTCACCGTAGGGGTAGGCAGAAACCACTTCCTTCCACTTCCGCTACGGTTCTTACACACATATTTTGCTTCCTCTACTTTCATCAGTGCTCTCATACATGCTCGTCGGTTGTTGGTACTCTTGACCTGGCCATTCTTCAAAACAATGTTGATCTGATCGAGATATGTTCGCCGAGGTCGACCTCTACCGACTTCCGTCCATTCACACTCGCCTTATAAATTTGTTTCGTCAATCTTCCTTCATCCATCCTTTCTACGTGCCAAAACCATCTAAGCATTCCTTTATCTATCTTTGTAACCACATCTTCTTTCACACCACAGCGTTCTCTTATCTCACTATTTTTTACTTTATCCAACCGAGTCACTCCGGCTATACTTCTCAAACTACTCATCTCCGCAGCATTAATCCTATTTTCATGCTTCTTCTGCCAAACCCAACATTCACTACCATGCATAAGTGTAGGAACCAACACACCTCTATGCACAGCCAGACGTGCCTTTTTTGTCCTGCGAACACCCTTCGCTCAATGTCACTGTCATACTTTCCATCTCTCGTAAACTTTGAACCCAAGTACACAAATTCATTTACTTGTTCCACTCTTTTTCACTTATTCAGAACTTCACAGTTTGTCATGTTTTCTTCTCTTTTAAAAACCATTACTTTCGTTTTGCTCACATTTATTTTTAGTTTAACATCTGTTCGGCAGATTTCTGACAATTGTATAACAAAAATGAAATACAGGGTGAGCAATAAGTCAGACGTTACCACAAATTCTTCGATTTTGTTTAGCCTATCGTAGTGGTAGTTAGTCATAAACTTGACTAGGTTGTGGTACTCATAAGTCAGTTAAAACTAGCAGTTTAAGATTATGTTGTTTGCTGTTATCACAAAACAATGACCAGAAAGTAATTCACAAAACAGCGTGTATTTGTTTTGCAACAATGTTGAAAACATAACCATAATAACAGTGATATTCGTAACGTATTTGCAGAAAGTTTTTAAAACATTTAACCTTTATCTTGACAATGTATTCGCAACATAAATTTAAGATTTAAAGACACTGGTCAGAAGCGAAGTTTTCTCGTTCAGCTAGGCAAAAGTTTGTTAATTAGGAAAAGAATCGTAATGTTTACACGCAGTGTTTTATGAAATCACAGACTAAATCTCAAAGAAATCGTCCAAGGAGTATGGTTTAGCAAAAACAAGCCAACAAAGGATTAAAACGGTTTTGCAACTGAAACTATATAGGCCTACTTTACTTCGAGGCCCAAATAAAGAAAATTCGAACATATATAGCCCCATGCATAGACAATGTCGACCACAATTTATTCCTCACCACTCTGTCATAGGCCTTTTCCTAGTCTATAAAAGCGCAATAGATCTTCTGACTTCTAGCTTAGAATTTTTGACTATGCCTCGTAATAAAAAGATCTTCTTCTTTCAAATCCTGCTTGCAAATCCCATCATATCATCTCCTCAGTTTGATTCGTCTCTTTTTTAATCAATATCTTATCATACAGTTTGCCGAAGATGCTGAGTATACTAATACCTTGGTAGTTCTTACAGTTCTATTGCGAACATTGTCCCTAGTAAAACACTTGTCTCCTGGTACAGCAGGCTAGCTACCACGCACTGTCCAGCCTTCAGCATTTTAACCGTAATCCTGCCATAACCTGCAGATTTCCTTAATTTCATACTGTTTAACGCTTCCATACTCCTCCTCAAAGTCCAGACCTGTCCAATATCTTATGTTTCTCAGCCATGATAGTTTCTTTCTGCCTACACTTCTTTTTCCCTTTAATTTACCTTTAGTTATGAGCTGGGGGATATAATTTTTTGGATTGCGTAATAAGTAGCCCAGGTATGCTGTCTTCCTCCGCTTGATAACCTGGAGAAGCCCTTTGTCTCTGTTCACTCTGCGTAAGACCTCTTCATTCTAACCTTTACCTTAGGTTTATGTCGAGATGTGAATCGCAAAGAAGGCTTCGTATTTTTGTAAAGCTACTTTTGGCTTGTGCAATCCTGGAATTTATTTCATTTTTGGGTTTAATTCGCTGTCTATCCAGCATCCCAAGTACTTATAATGGTTTGTAATATGTTATTATTAATAATGAAGGGTATAGGTTCATTCTGTCTCCTCTATATTACTTGGTAATTAAAATAATAATAAATAAAATGTGAAGTAAAGTGAATAAACTAATATAAAATTATTTAATGTTAATAACATTATTTGTAAATTTTGTTGTTACCTATAGCTTTCAAGCAGCGATTCCAAAATTTTTCTTTTCTGGTTTAAATGTTGCAATTTTATTTTATAACTTATTTATGCTGTCAAGTGATTAATTGTCAGAAAACTTTTGTATCTGTGGCGCCTGAACTATTAAGAAACAACCCCACACCCGAACCGAGTGTTCTGATTTGACGCTAACAAATAATACATCAGGCAGTTGAAAGGGGGCGTCGATTTCTATGAATTATACTCCTATTTCAGTTCCATTGTTTTTTTATTACATATTGTAGACGGGTAAAGTAAATGTGATAGCTTGAATTCATTTGTTTAACGATGTAAATGGAACAGAAAGAGTGAAAGTCGTAAAGAACTTGCTTAATATTCTTTTACTCGTAGTTAAATCACCTCTCATAAAAAATTGTTTTTTACTAGAAACTGATAGACATCTTTTCATACAATTTAGTTTTTGAGAAATTATTTTACTAGTGAAAAGAAATGGATAGGCAGGCATACCTAATGGCAAAACTGTGAGCGAGAACAATAGTCCTTTCAATTCGTTGAGAATCAAAATGTTTCCAGAATGCGCCTCGAGCATTATGTTCCAGGATATAAAAATATTAAAAAATATTAATTAAAATACAAAAAGAGTCGGAATAAAGTTCTTAATACCAGTGGTCTGGGTGAGACCCGAAAGAGTTTTCGAGATAATCGAGACGAAAAATAATTCCGAACGCACATACGTACAGTGCAACAGAAGTAGCTTGGCGGGCGAGAGATCACAAAATCTGCGCACAACGAAAAGCCGAGGTCGACCTCTACCGACTTGTCCATTTACACTAACATTATAAATTTGTTTCGTCAATCTTCCTTCATCCATTCATTCTACGTGTTCAAACCATCTAAGAATTACTTTGTCTATCTTTGTAACTATATCTTTTTTTACACCTCAGCGTTTTCTTATCTCACTATTCTTTATTTTATCCAACCGTGTCACTCCGGCTATACTTCTCAGACTACTCATCTCCGCAGCATTAATCCTATTTTCATGCTTCTTCTGCCAAACCCAACATTCACTATCGTACATAAGTGTAGGAACCAACACACCTCTATGCACAGACAGACGTGCTTTTTGACACTTTCCGGCTGTTTATAAAGTTATGCAGTGCCCTATTCATGCTTTCTTTTCTTTCAAAAACAATTACTTTCGTTTTGTAGAGGAAGCAAAAGATGTGTGTAAGAACCGTAGCGGAAGTGAAAGGAAGTGGTCTCTGCCTACCCGTATGGGAAAAAGGCGTGACTTTATGTATGTATAAGCGACTTCGTCACATCTTTCAACCCCAAGAAACTGTACACAACTTAATTAAGTTGCATCTTGTTTATTTTTAAGCAGCTGCAATAAAAATTTTCCAGAACAGAGCTACTAACGGTATATCTTACTGTTAAACAAAAAATTTATCCCAAAACGACCAAAGTATTCGATTATTTGATTTGGTGGTTTGGAAGAAGCAGTCGATGCAATTAAATGGCTGGCGAAACAAAAATCTATTTATCCCTATCTTACTTTTCGTAATCTTCTACATTACTGGATAAACTGAATCACCTTGGTTGCAAATTTTAACTGGATAAAACCCGTTTCTTTCGTTTCTTTTTTTTTTAATATAACTTTCCGCTCTATTCGATTTAGCAGTTTCTCCAAATGGAGAAATTTCCAGAAAATATGTGACATTTCCACACGTAATTAAGGGCTCGATCATCTTGCGGGCCAGCCGAGACGTTCTGAAATATCGCGCCGCACGTAAAATCGATAAGCGATTAGCAGTAGTGTTTTTGTCGTCAGAAAGTTGCCGGCACTGATGGCAAATGTACATTTAATTATCGGCCGCACAACGTGGTTTCCTAGAAACACAGTGCCTTGCACATATTTCTATAATTAAAAAAATTGCCAGCATACAATCTGTTGCCAAATCTCTCTTTAGATTTTATACCCGTTTTGCTGTTATCTGACGAAAGCAAAATTATGACAAGCAATCAAGGCCTTGTAGTTTAAAAAAAAGATCAAACTGTTTCGAAAACAAACAACAGTACGTATTTTTTTATTGATATCAACTGAAAAAACCAATAGACACGTAACAAAAGAAATAAGTCATTATAAAATTATGCTCCCTGATCATACATACATACATATAGTCACGCTTTTTCCTGTAGAGGTAGACAGCGACCACTTCCGCTACGATTCTTACACACATCTTTTGCTTTCTCTACTTTCATCGGGGCTCTCATGCATGCTCGTCGGTTGTTGGTACTCTTGACCAGGCCTTTCTTCAAAACGATATTGATCTGATCTAGACATTTTTGCCGAGGTCGACCTCTACCGACTTGTCCATTCACACTCGCCTTATAAATTTGTTTCGTCAATTTTACTTCATTTTGTAACCACATCTACTTTTACACCACAGCGTTCTCTTATCTCACTATTTTTTACTTTATCCAACCGAGTAACTCCGGCTATACTTCTCAAACTACTCACCTCCGCAGCATTAATCCTATTTTCATGCTTCTTCTGACAAACCCAACATTCACTACCATACATAAGTGCCAGACGTGCCTTTTTTGACATTTTCTGGCTATTCATAAAGCTATGCAGTGCCCCATTCATCTATTTTCCTGCCAACACCCTTCGCTTAATGTCACTGTCATACTTTCCATTTTTTTGATCATCACTATGCATATATCGAAATGATTCAGCAAAGTTTGAGATTCTGTACTTTAAAATAAACATTCAATGTGAGGATAGTCTTCGAAACGTTATCATATCAAGCTTGACATATTTCAAATAACAATTCTTTTTTCAAAAACATTCCAATAAATAAGTAATTTTATTCAATATGACTCATTTTAAAATACGATACCAGTATGCCATGACGACAATGCCGCAATAGTAACTTGCAAAAGCAGCTATTCAAATTTTACCAAGTAAGCCGATAACTCAATATGAGCATAAGCATATCCATTGAAAGAAAAAACAAAAAGCATGACAATTGCCAAAGAGTACCTAATCAGATGCAAGCTCGAAATTGAAATTAAGCCCATAGAGCAAGTGATGCAGTTTAACCACCTAGGCATGAATATATTTAGTGGCCACGATCCAACAAAGGACCTAACATCAGAGAAATTGTAACCAATACACATGCGAATGACAGTAAAACTAAAATCTACAAAACGTGCGTAATATATGTCACGATGTACGTAATAGAAACACGAAAAGACAATAAAAAATTCAAAAGCATGTTACGTGTGGCCGAAATAAAGGCGCTGAAAAAATAGCTGGCAAAACATAAACATAAGAGAACAATGTGGCTTACAAGATACGATGGAAAATGGGAGAGACAATGGTATAACTTTAAGGCAAAAATGACCCGAAGATAGACTTCCCGCATAAAACTAGAAGGAAAATCAGCAGGAAATCGTTCACCAGGAAGATCACCAAAAAAATGGAAAGACAGTTGGCAGTCCACATTACAGAAAATGCTACGACGGCCAACCCGGAATTAACCATTCAACATTACCAAATTTTAGGATAAAAAAAAAAATTTTTAAATTGTTTTCTTGCATAAATGTTTGAAGCGGCTACGCTATCTTGACATTTGAGTCTGACGTATTAAGTGATTAAAGCATAGTATTAATATAGCACCAAATAAGCACCAAATTATTATATTGTTAGAATATTTACTCCTTGGGTTCGATGATTCAAAACACTCAGTACAATAACTAAACAATTTTTATTCTTATATTTCTACACAATAAATTTTACTTGACAAATCACTTAGATATACAACACTTTACTTTAAAACTTGACTTCAAAATAAACTGAAAATTTCTCTGATTCTGTTTAGATCCCTGCAAACCAATCTTCTCGAGAAATTGATGCTTCTTTGGGCCTTTTCGAAGTTATCAAACTTGTCGAGAATCATCCAGTGTTTTCTATTATGTCTGCGGCTAATATGCATTTTTTCTCGTTGTGGTTGGAGCGCTGTCGCCTCAAGGCGACAGTCGACAGAGACGGACTCGTAACAATATCATTCAGAAGATGGCCCTATCATATGGCACGACCGCTTTGTCATATAAGGAGGTTGCGAACAAAAAGAGACAATCTTTTTTTTTTATAAAAATAGTCGCAAAAAGGGTAGACCTATCGTGTGGACGGCCCGAACTGCGACTATTAGAAGGGGAAGGGATTATAGAAAGGAAATGATTGTGGACACGCTTTTTAAAAAGTTGCAGGTCATAGTTCTCTGGAAAAACTGATTTTGGAAGCTCGTTCCATTCTGTAGCAGCCCTGTAAAAAAAGGATTCCTGATAAAGATTGGTCCTTGTAGTGTCAATCTTCGGCCGAATGTGGCCAATGGTGGTACAAGAGTTTTTATTTCTCTGGAGCATCTGCCATGGAAATATCTATAAAACAATGACTGGTCTGCAACTCTTCTTCTATGTTCTAGAGGGTGAAGGGTATCTGTGAGAGTTGAGCTGTTTATCAAGCGAATGGCTCTTTTCTGAATGGAATCTAGAAGACGAAGAGAATGCTTTGGTGCTGAACCCCAAATGTGCGAGCAATACTCCAGTAGAGGTCGGATTTAAGCATTGTACGTCGTCAACAGTTGATCAGGAGTAAAAAACTTTCTGGCTTTCCACAGAAAACCTAGCCTCTGGCTTGCCGACTTTGCGATGTTAGCAACATGGTCATGCCAAGACATGTTATTGGACACCGTGACTTCCAAAATCGAGATGGAGGGACTTGGTTCAAGGGTATTTCCGGACATTGTGATGGGATGATTCGAGGAATTCACTTTCTTGGAAAACGTGGCACTTTGTGTTTTTTGGGCGTTGAACTGAACAAGATTGTTGGTTCCCCACTCGACGATTGCTTTAAGATCTCTATCGATGGAATCAACCTGTTCCTGCCTAAGTCTATTTGTATCTATCATTCACCGAAATTGATCGATAGGATGTGAAAGTTGAGACAAGTGTGCTATCGTCTGCGAAACTGTAAATGGGGTTCGTGGTGGTTTTCAAGAGGTCGTTGATATGTAAAAGAAATAAGGTGGGGGACAGGATGGAACCCTGGGGGACCCCGGCATTAGTTTTAAACGCATCAGAAGAAATACCGTCAACTGCGACATGTAAGGAGCGATCTTGCATGAAGCTCAAGAGCCATTAGCGCAGTTTGGTTGGGAGACCGTAGGCAGATAATTTACTTAACAATGCCTGGTGCCAAACGCGGTCAAAGGCTTTAGATATATCCAAGGCTATTGCACGGGATTCACCAAATTAACCTGGGAGGCCAACCCTGGAATATCTGAGGAAATATCCGATGGGCAATATTTCCACCTACTTTGGAATAACATATTGGTTGAATGAATAAGAAGTAATTCCCTGTAGAGATGATGATAAAGGACCCAATGTGTTATGGTGTACAGAGCCATCCTGTCCCTTATTTCAGATTCAGATTACAAAGAAACTCATAACCTTAACATTAACTGTCAACACCTTTTAAATATAAAATAGTTTAATTTGATTGTCGTTGTATAGAAGCAAATAAAAAAGTTTACTTTCTTAGTAACTTAAATGAGATATTCATCATCCGCCAATTAATGAAGAAAAGCTTTATAGATTACAAGAAGGCTTTTGATTGTGTTCGATGAAGTAGTCTTTGGAATGTATTGAAAGTACATAGTACATAGGGGAGTGCGTTACGGATATATCCTATCGCCGAGACTGTTTAACGCTTACGGAGAATTTATAATGAGACGAGCCCTAGAGAATTTTGAAGGAGGTGTATCAATCAATGGTAGAAAGATACATAATCTCAGGTACGCGGACGACACTACCCTAATAACAAGAGATGAAGATGGGATGATTACACTTCTCGATCAGCCCTAGGTCTCGAAATAAATTTAGACAAGACCAAGCTTATGATCATTGATAGGGGTAACACCATACAGTTAGGAAATCTGCAAAATAGAATTGAAGTAGTAGAGGAATTCATCTATTTAGGATCGCTAATAAACAGCAAGGGAGGGCGCGAAACAGAAATAAGAAGACGGATAGTATTAGCTAGGACAGCAATGTCAAACTTATCCAAGATATGGAAAGACGGTTGCATAACCAGAAACACTAAAAGAGCCCTGGTTAACACCTTAGTGTTTTCGATATTTTCATATGGTTCCGAATCCTGGACAATAAAGTCGTGCGACAGGCAACGAATAGATGAATTGGAAATGCGGTGATGGCGGAGGATGCTTCGCATACCCTGGACTGCACACCCCGGACCAATGGGTTATTATTAAGCGAATTAGGAATCAACGATCGATTATCCACCAGTTGCCGACGTCTCATTCTGGGTTACTTCCGACACATTTCCAGACGAGATCAAAACAATCTAGAAAGACTTATCGTGCAGGGCAAAAGGTCAAGAGGAAGATCTTCATCACGATGGATAGACCAAATTAAAGAGAGTACAGGGAAAACCTTGCAGACAAATTTAAGAGTAACGGAAGACGGACAGCAGTGAAGACAATCGACCCATCAATGCTCACAGACATGATGTCACAACTCTTCAGCAATGAAGATATGACTAAGAAGAAGAAATGAGATAGAAAATTATTAAATATATCTATGATTGCACTTATAAAGGTGAAAGTTATTTTATACACTGGTTACGTTTAATTATTCCTCAAGAAAACTCTTAAAACCTACGCCGCTGAATAGACTCTCGTATTGTTCGTTTCATCAAAACAATAAATGGGCTCAGATTGGAAACTTGAAAGATGTTTTTAATAGGGGAATAATTGGTGTTACGTAGCCGTTTCTTTATTTATTTTCTTAACACGAGGTTACAATTTTTTTTAGTTATACTGGGTGTCTCAGCTGTCTTGTGCCAACTTTTAATATGTAATATACGGTGTGGAACAGCAAAATGGAATAAATTCGATAACGAATAAATAAGAGTGTGTTGGGAAAAACGCTTGGACACGTCGATTTGTATTTTTAGATGCGTATTTTTTTCAAAAAAAAATAATTATGTAGGGTGTGTCATGTGACAGTGGCCGATACCAACTTTCTTATTTTAAATACAACCCCTGTATATTATTTATTTTTGGATGGATGGATCTAGACATAATTCATGTACAATGTCCCATACCTATCTTCAACTGTTTCGGAAATATTAAGTGTTTTCAGATGTATTACAAAAATAAACATTAAAAAAAGAAAATTATTTTATTTCACAAATTCGCTACATTACACTCAATACATTGCCGCTATTGGTCTAATGAAAATCCTCACTGGATGAGAGAGGAACATACGCAATATCCTAAAAAAGTTAATGTTTGGGCAGGAGTTGTTGGAAATCATATCGTAGGTCCCTTTTTTATTGATGGTAACTTGATTGGAGATAAATATTTAGAACTGCTCCAAAATAATGTCGTGCCAACTTTGACAAACTTATATCCTGATCCAGCAAACCCACAAGTTCCTGCCAATATACTATGGTTTCAGCAAGATGGAGCACCGCCCCATTACCAAGTCAATGTCCGGCAGTACCTGAACCAATATTTTTCAAATCGGTGGATAGGGAGGCGCGGATCGATAGAATGGCCAGCACGATCTCCTGATTAGAATTCTTTTTGTGGGGATATGTCAAAAGTATTGTATACAAAACTAAACCACTCGACTTACATGACTTAAAATGACGAATCACGCTTGCGATTATATCAGTCACGCCTGAGATGTTGAGTAACGTTAGAAGACATTTCTATACCAGATTAGCATGTTGCCAAGACGTTCGCGGCGAATATTTTAAACATCTCTTACATTGAAATTAATGTTTTTTTATTTTTTTTACATTATTTGTGAAATAAAATAATTTTCTTTTTTTAATGTTAATTTTTGTAATACATCTGAAAACACTTAATATTTCCGAAACAGTTGAAGATAGGTATGGGACATTGTACATGAATTATGTCTACAATTTTCTGAAGAATCCAAAAAATAAATAATATACAGGGGGTTGTATTTAAAATAAGAAAGTTGGTATTGGCCACTGTCACATGACACACCCTATATAATTATTTTTTTTGATAAAAATGCGCATCTAAAAATACAAATCGACGTGTCCAAGCGTTTTTCCCAACACGCTCTCATTTATTCATTACCGAATTTATTCCATTTGGCTGTTCCACACTATATAACATCCCATTAAAAAGTATATTGTGCGTAGAATTCAAATTTCAACATACAGTGCGTCATTTAAATTTCAGGGTTTGTTTCTGGTCAAATTCAAAGCGAATAAATATTATGCTTCTTTTAAAAGGTTTGTATAAAACGTTTAAAATTTTGAAATAAAATTTTTTGAAATAAAATTTTATAAAATAACTGAGATATGGAGTTGGAGCAACACAACTGAGACACTCAATATAAAGAGCACGACCAATATAAACCTCAAACATCATAGTACAAATAAAAACTGTTCCCACAACATGTTATAGTACGGGAGCCAGTGACATTTTAAGGTCAATCATTTTCTCTTGGTCAATACTTTGTGAAAAGCTTTGTTTAGTTATCCCATGAAGCGCCGTGACCGTCAGCTGGCCTATGGTGGGTGGTTTGGGGCATAGGACCGCCCCAATATCGTAAAAAAAATTGTTTTTATTGGTTTCCTTTCGGTTGAAAATTTGTTAAATAATAGTTTAAACAATAATCTAACGTAAAACAAACGTCAGCTGGCTGCAACACGGTGGATTCCACATCAGCTGGTGATACGAACGTGATAAAATAAAAAAAAATTCAGTCATTTCTTCTCACTTTTTTGTGGTGATTGTTTATATTATTATTTAAACAAAAAAAAAGTCAGCTGGCTGTATGTCGGGGGAAAGATCGTCAGCTGAGGTAGTAAAATGTGAGGTGCGTAATCCAGGCGGGAGCGCGACCGGTCTATTTAAGTACACCAGCTAACCGGGTTTTCTTCGGAAGGAAATTAATAAAAACAATTATTTTTTTACGGGATTGGGGCGCTACCATGCCCCAGCCCACCCAAAGTGCGCGAGCTGACGTTCACGGTGCTCATGGGATAGCTAAAGAAAGCATTCCACGAAGTATTGGCCGAGAGGAAATTGGTCTTTCAAATCTGTCACTAGCTCCCGGGCTATTAGTCATTCAAAGGAAATATTAAAGATGAGCGACGTAATTTTTTGAGCACTAAATATTTACAACTTTCGCAGAAAATTATTACATCAACAATGTCTCGACGAGTATTGAGTGACGAATTACCACATCAGACGAAAATATTTAGCTGAAACAGGGGATTCCCATGTGAACGCGTGTATCTTAGCGACGATCCATAGAGAGAACCTGGATAGACCGCAATTACCCAGAGATACATCAATAATGTACGTCAGATGGCCATGTAAATGCAATATTTGACATATAAAGCAAAAGTTGGTCTAAATTTAAGTACAAATAAATACAGTTTTTTTTGATAACATATAAAACAACTGAACTTATTAGTTAGAACGTTAATTGTTTATGTTGTTTTGACAGTTTTCTTTACCAATTTGTATTTCATAGAAAAAACTATCAAATCTTTGACAGCCAAGACCTACCCTTTACTAATGTTGAAAGAATAGTAGTGTTATGTTTTAACCAAGATAATAAAATATCTCAAAAGTGGTATAGGGAATACCGATACCAAACGAATTGGCTTAAAAAAATACAGCCGAAAATGTAATAAGATTCAGGGTGTTTTATTTAAAGTAAGTAACTTATAAATGATTTAAATTGTGCATGTTGGCGGCTAAGTTTAAAACACCCTGTATAAAATATCAATCAGTTGGACACATGGAGTTAACGAGCAAGCGCTTGTTGTTTATTGGTTACAATTTCACGTCACTAGCTTTGTTATAAATGGAGATATCGTTATTCAATGTGGACAGCTGACTTTGCGATGTTAGCAACATGGTCATGCCAAGACATATTATTAGAAACAGTGACTCCCAAAATCAAGATTGAGAGACTTGATTCACGGGTATTTTCGTACATTGTGATGGAATGATCTGAGGAATTCACTTTCTTGGAAAACGTGGCACTTTGTGTTTTCTGGGCGTTGAACTGAACATGATTGTTGGTTACCCAATCGAGGATTGCTTTAAGATCTCTATTGATGGAATCAACTTGTTCCTGTCCGAGTCTATTTGTATTATTCATTAAAAGTGATCGATAGCATGTGAAAGTTGAGACAAGTGTGCTGTCGTCTGCGAAACTGTAAATGGGGTTCGTGGTGGTTTTTAAGAGGTCGTTAATGTGTAAAAGAAATATTGTAGGAGAGATGATGGAACCCTGGGCTGCATTGGTTTTCAACGCATCAAAAGAAATACCGTTAACTGCCACATGTAAGAAGCTATCTTGCATAAAGCTCAAGATATATCCAAGGCTATTGCACGGAAACTTCTTAATAGTGTTTGTCCAGAGCTGAGTGACATAAGCCAGCAAATCTCCAGTAGACCGAAGTTGTCGAAATCCATATTTTCTGTCATGAATTATCTCAAATTTCTCCAGATATTTGATGAGTTCTATGTTAATCGCGAGAGTACAAACACAGAGATGTCATCATATATAAAGAAACCCACCGAAAAATTACAAAATTAATAAGAGAGGCAAAGGAGAATTGGATGAAAGAACAATGTCAAAAACTCGAAGAACTACAAATAAAACATGATGTCTACAATATACACAAGAAGATAAAAGAAATAACCGGAAATGGAAGGAAAACTCATCAAGAGGGCGTCTCAGTCACAAATAATAATGAACAAGTAATAGACCCGACAAAGATAGAAGAATTATGGACAACCTATATACAAGACCTTTTTGAGGATAATAGATCGAAACCAGAACGAAAGAACAACCAATGATTATTCTTACCTCAAAAGTGAAACATGTAATAAAGTTATCAAAGATACGTAAGGCCGCGGGTAAGGATAATGTCTATACTGAGATGCTGAAATTGTTGGATGATGAAAACCTCAATCTTATGACAGCCTTCATGAACAAGATCTATTGCACAGGCATTCTACCACACGATTGGGTCCAGTCTATATTTATTCCGATACCAAAGAAGACCGGAGCAAACAAGTGCTCACAATATCGTTTGATTAGTTTGATGAGTCATGTACTAAAGATAGCGGGTCATACACCAACGAATATACTCAAAATGTAATTAATATATAGGAGAGAAACAATTTGGATTCAGTCTAGGCTTTGGAACGAGAGAGGCGCTGTTTGGGATTAATGTACTCCTGCAAAAAAATGCCTTTGACCGAATAAAACATACAGAACTAATCAACCTCCTATACGAACAATGGCTAGACCAAAGTGGCATCAACCTGATTAAAAACTTGTATTGGAAACAAACAGCATCGATTCGAGTAGAAGTTAAACTCACCACCAATATACCCATCAAAAGAGGTGTGAGACAGGGTTGCATACTCTCTCCGACTCTCTTTAATATATACTCAGAAAGGATTTTCCAGAAAGCGCTAGAAAATATTCAAGAAGGCATAAAAGTGAACGGGAGACTCGTGAATAACATACGGTATGCAGACGACACAGTAATAATAGCCAATAGTCAAGAAGGACTTCGAAAACTTCTTGACGCAGTAGTAAGGGAAGGCGGCACTTTCGAACTCAAAATAAATACAGAAAAAAACAAAAACAATGACTATCTCCAAAAAGGCAAATGTGAACATATATAATAAACAAATAGAGCATGTCGACAAGTTCAAATATCTGGGATGCTGGATAACACGAGATTTAAACCCGGAAACAGAAATCAAATGCCGTATAGAAAACGCAAGAAGCGCATTCCTTAAAATGAAGAGACTCTTAACAAACCCTACATGATTGCTAAATACCGGTCCTACTGCCATTGGGTTTATAGGTATTTTAACGGGTGCGATTTCATATGTTTTACCATATTTTTGGATTGAAAAAAGCAAAAAATAATAGTTAACAAAAATCATTTGTAAATGCTCGCCTAAAAGCTGTTTCTATCAATTTTTTTAAGGATTTATATTTGGAAAAAATGTAAGCATACGTCGACGCCGCTGTTCTTGCCAAAATCAAAATGACCAACACAACAAAAACCGATCGTCTGTGCCAATTCAAACATGACAAAATTTTGCAATTCGCATGTAGATTACCGACAAAAGCTGGTAATTTAAAATATTTATCGGACCGGAATGACCGCTCCATATAATAAAAAAAAGCCAAACACGTTGAAATTTTAATAATAAATCTCCAAATAATTATTGGAATGGATGTTTTAGTCTGTCGAATAACGTACAAAGCATAAATTAATATGGATCCTATCGCTGGAATTCTCCAAATACAAATACGAATGTAATTTTTAAATTTGTTAATGCGACTAATTGAAATCGAAAAATAATAAATAATGCTCTTTTTTTGTAATTGGTGTGTGCCGAAGCGCTGCCAAAGGTTTTAAACGATTTATTAAACGGTTAACAAGTTTCAATAGAAAATTTAATCGTTTACCGAATCTGCGTAGCAACTTTGTACCTACAAAACTGTGCTAGACATAAAATTCGTAATATAAAAATAAATTGCGTACGCTTTAAAATTTATTTATCGATATTACGTTTATAATTATTTACTCCCGGATCACTCTAACCCTTTCAGTCATAGGTTAGGTTAGGTTAAAACGGCGGTTCGGACAGAACCCACTTAGGCCTTTTGGCCCGTTCTGATACCGTGATGGACGGCAGTGCCTTCCCCCTCTACCGTGAGAACCAGTTGGAACTTTTAATGAAAAGTGTAAGGTCCTTGATGCTAACTGAGCTGAGATCAGTTAAATCATCAAAGTCCGGTTGTCCTAGTATATTAAAGCCGTTTTCTGTAAAGAGCAGAGCAGTGGCAGAGAAGATGTACCATTGGTTCCTCCTCTTCCTCATCGTGACAGCTTCCACAGAAGTCGTGTCGTAGGTCTGCGATTCCCATGCGCCGTGCATGGTATCCGCCTGCCCAGTGTCCTGTTATGGCCGCGATCGCATTTCCAATGGACTCCCTGGTTAAAGTTAAGACATCCTTGGTTTGACGTAGATCTAGTTTAGGCCAGATCTGTTTCGATGATGTGCATGTGGGTTCATTTTGCCACCTTAGGTTGGCTTTTTGAACCACTTTGCTGTGCAAAAGGAGTCGGCAGTTTGCAATTGGTTCTCCTTGTTGGGATGAGACAGATACAGCTAGGAGGGTGGTGCCCTCTTTTGCTAGCTTGTCCGCCTTACAGTTGCATAGTATGTCCCTGTGTCCAGGTACCCAGACAATATGACCTCTAAAGTTAGTTCCTAGCTCATTCAGGGTGGTAAGGCATTGCACCGCTGCCCTAGAGGTCAAGTTGACTGAGTTCAGTGATTTGATAGCAGCCTGGCTGTCGCAAAGAATTGATATCTCGCTGAACTTTTGTTCGTTGCGGAGTATCCAGACAGCTGCCTTAGTTATAGCTGTCATTTCAGCTTGATACACACCACAGTGATCAGGCAAACGAAACGACAGGCTAAGTTTTCAGTCACACTTTTACTCAGGAGTGACATCATCAACTTTAAAAATTCTAATTGTGTGCTCTCTCCCTATCCTACTATATGGATGTAAAAGCTGGACACTAAATTCACATACGGAAAAGAGAATAGAAGCCTTCGAAATGTATGTGTATAGACGGATGCTGCGAATTTCATAGGTACAAAGGATCACCAACGATGAAGTACTCCAGCGCATGCACAAACAAAAAGAACTACTGAAAACCATCAAGGAAAGAAAAAAAATGCAATACCTGGGTCATGTGATGAGAGTTTCTAAATACGAAATGTTACGCCTCATAATGGAAGGCAAAATACAAGGGAAAAGATCAGTAGGAAGACGCCAGAACTCATGGCTAAAGGATTTGAGGAGATGTTTCGACTGCTCGTCTGCAGAAATCCTTCGTGCTTCAGTTTCCAGAGCTACAATTGCCATTTGGATCGCCAACCTTCGGCAGGAGAGGGCGTGATAAGAAGAAGAATTGTGTGCTGTACAATTAGTTGTCCATCACTTATAGCATATTTCACAAGTAAACGGTATAGTCCAGGAGGTAGCGTAAAATGTTACCTGACCATTTTACTTGTCACGTGCCTATTTTTTCCTTCTACAGTTCTATTATTAATCGGGTCTCTGATTAAGTTTCGTATTCCTTAGTTACTCGTAAGTAGGGTTGCATACCGTGCTTTGTTGTAACTTAAATATATCATTCGTTGTAAATAGTGTTGCATACCTTGTAGGGATAGGATTCGATTGTTTGGTTTGCATTTCTGTGTGGATGGGGCTGGCTAACAGCACGGACGAGGCGATTGTAGAGCACAGACTGAAGAAGATTGTGGGTTGACGTTTATTCCGTGTCATTTCTTGATTTCCGGCCTGGTGGTCAGTCGGTTGGTGACTGTCTTCGAAGTCGGTTGGTGAGAGTTTTTGGGACGGTGTGATATTAGCAGGTGTGCAGAACCTCTATGGGATTTCTTTCATATCTGGCTGTATTTGGGCCATCTTAATTGGATTTTGAAAACCACTTAATTTTTAACTTGACCATTCTATCTTACCTTCGTTGTTGATATTTTGGATTTTGGTGTCGAGTTAAAATAGCCGCAAGCGGAATTTATTTGAGGGAAGCCATTGTTAATTAGTAGGTGCCGTCCCATAATTCAAACCGGCCACAGGAGTAGTGAAGTGGTATACCCAAAGGTACTAAGTGATTTATTTTTAAATATATAACTCCGTGACTCATTTTGACACCACGATTAAGTTTTGTTTTAGTTTATTAATATAGTACATGTGAATTCGTATACCCAAAGGTTATCAGTAAATTATTTTTAAATATATAACGCCGTGACTCATTTTGACACCACGATTAAGATTTGTTTTAGTTTATTAATATAGTACATTGTTGGAAACTTATTTGGACACCACGATTAAGTTTTGTTTTAGTTTATTAATATAGTACATATGCCAAAACTAAACTTGGATTAAAATAACCTTCTCAATAATTCTTTATGTCCAAATAAAAATATATTTTCTTCCTACTTATTTGTAAATATCCTACATTCTTGATATTTTAAAGGACAACCATTGTAAAAATATTTTAAAATAAACTCGATTGTTTTGGCAGTGAAAATCTTTATGTAAATGGTTAAAACGTGAGTAAAATTAGCAGCCTTATGTAATCGTTTGAGTTAGTGTTATTAATGAGTTGATTTATATATGTTTTACTTTTTTTTGGTAACTTGGAAAAGTCTGTTACTCTTACTTCTGTTATGGTTATTTTATAAAGTTGTAAATTCTAAATTTTTGGTTTGTTTTAGCAAGAAAATTTACCATAGCTGTTAATTTTGACTATATGTGTTATAATTTTATTATTGAACTGTGTACTTCGATTTATGGTGTGAGTAAAGTATTCAATATATTTTTGCTATAATTTTATTTATTTGGTTCACCATAATCTTAGTTGTTTATCGTGTGGCTCTGCTAGTGCCTATAAGACTCGGGGGTTTCCGGCTTGAACCGTCTAAGTCGGTGGCGCGGCTCACTTTTATATTTTTTTCTTCTACCCTCTACGGCTGAGCTCGGGCATAATTTGCCAGTAGAGAGACCGCTGGCAGAGTACTCTTTAGAGAACGAAAAAAGACGTGGCAAACTAAGGCTGAATTTTCTAGTGAGGGCTTCTGTTATGTTTTTGAGAGGAAATTTCCATGTTAGCTGGTCCAGATCCGTGACCCAAGATTGTGAGAGGCTGCGGATCTCGCGAGTAAATAACAATTTTCGGAGTATTTTACTGAAGGTCATAATTTGCAGATAGCTGAATGATTAAATTATAATCGTAAAAAAACATGTAAGTCGCGTAATTTTTGTGATTTAACTTGATAGCTGCGCGCATGAATATGTAGAAAAAATTTTGAAAATCGGACCATTTTACCGAAGCTGAAAAATATATACTGAATAGTAATCAGTTTGAAAATCATAAAAAATCATGTTAGATGAAGCCCAGGTGTGATTAAACCTGTTAGCTGCGCTTCCTTTGTGCAGCGCGCGGTCGGACCATTACTGAGTGACAGTAATAAGGCTGTTTTGGAAACCTGGCAACGAGCAATTAATACTGCCATTCCTGAAATTTGGGAATGGTGAGTTCGTGAAAACCGCGTCGAAGCAGTTAATCCTTTTATCATTTAAAATCCGAATCAAGATAACCGATAATTAATTATTGTTGCATTCCCTTTTAACAAAATTAAATATGTGCCTATTTCTAACCAAAAAACTTATCGAGAACTACATCAACGATTTCTGTTCGTAATAAAGCAATAAAACCTCTCAAAACCATAGTAATAAACAAAAAAATTTCGGGTTTAAATTTTAGGGGAATTTACCAATGTACCTCTTAATACAGTGCGCCCGTTAAGTCAATGCCACGGTAACTAATCCGATACCGTCGTATATTGGTAAAATGAGCTATACAAAATCTGTTGCTTTGTGTCTTTCTATGTATAAACAACTGACGTTCATGATATGCGCACATTTTTGTTTAAAACGATAGTTGAACAGTTGAATGTTTGACAAACTAAATTATGTTTATACAGGGTGTCCCTTAAAATAGTACGTACCTTAAAAGGAGGTGTAAAATGAATAATTGGGAACAAAAATTTTTTATAAACTTTTTTACTTAAATTGAGAACAAAAATTTTGTTTTAAATGTAGGTTTGGCAACCATGCGTTGTACTCTAGTAAACAAAAAGTTCACACAAAAAGTACCACCGAAAAATTTAATTAGTTATTTACGTGTTACCCGCAAGAATACAACGGTCGTAATTTTTGATAGAATGTCAGCATTTTCGATTCGCTCATCACGACATGTTATTTACATACGAAAAGGCTCATGGTAATTCTAATGCAGCAGTTCGGCTGTATACAAAACGTTATCCCCAACGACAATGTCCTTATGCCCACAGTTTTGTGAATGTGTCGCGTCATCTGAAGAGGAGTTGTAGGCGATGGTTTATGTTATGCATGATGCCCTAAAAATCAAAGGTATAAAAATAAATGTAAACAAAACAAAAGTAATGGTTTTTAAAAGAGAAGAAAGCATGACAAACTGTAAAGTTTTGATTAAGGGAGAAAGAGTGAAACAAGTAAATGAATTTGTGTACTTGGGTTCAAAGTATACGGGAAATGTAAAGTATAACAGTGACATTGAACAAAGGGTGTTGGAAAAAAAACAAACGAATAGTGCACTGGATGGCTTTATAAACAGCCAGAAAGTGTCAAAAAAGGCACGTCCGGCTGTGCATAGAGGTGTGTTGGTTCCTACACTTATGTATGGTAGTGAATGTTGGGTTTGGCAGAATAAGCATAAAAATATGAATAATGCTGCGGATATGAGTAGTCTGAGAAGTATAGCTGGAGTGACTCGGTTCGATAAAAGTAAAGGAAGCAAAAGATGTATGTGATAACCGTAGCGGAAGTGGAAGGAATTGGTTTCTGCCTACCCCTACGGGAAAAAGGCGTGACTATATATATATGTATGTATGTTTCTGTAGTACCTAAAAAACACGAAGTGATCGGATACTAAACGCAGAAGACGAAATAATGGATGTTGTCCTGATCCCTAATCTTATTAATTCACAAGGCATACGTAAGTAATACCATTTATTAAATTTTTTTTCATCACTTATAACAGACATTTCAAGTGTATAAAAGTAGCAGGTGACTATGTTAAAAAATAAATTAGTATTATTTTTCTCCTGTGTTTGCTTCTATGTTAGAGACAAGAATTCGTCAACTATCCCCGTAGATACTACATCTCGCGTCGTATTAACCTACACACGCATGATTTATCTGTACAGAAAAAACTATTCAGTCTAATCACAGTTTTAACTGTAAGTGTGTAGCTCCCTTTAAAGTATCAAAATAAATAAACATCAAAAAATTGTTATTTCACAAATCCTTTGATTATCGGTGATATTTCATTTTCTTATCCAAAGCAAAAAGTGACCTTTTATAACCATTTTTTCTTGCAATTGTTATCGTACAAATTATCATTATTTTAATTTTGTATATACTCATTTACAGTTGCCGCTACATCAACGTTAAAATATTTAGTGAACTGTAAATTGAACAATAATATATAACCAAACTTCAAAAGTGATTTTCATATTTGGTGAAAATTATTTTAGCACATAATTTGGATGATAATGTGAAATTAATTCAGCTACAATTATTATTGACGTTTGATTGTTAAAATAACCAAATATACATTAACATTGTTGTTGTAACATTGGGTTGTAATTTTGTTTATAAATTATTTAGCAAATACTTATTGAACTTTTGCGACTGTCGTTGCAACTTTGTTCGATTTATTTACTACTTAATAGGATTTTTTTTGGCCCCTTTTAGAAAACTTTAATTAAAACTGAAGAACTACATAGAATGATGCAAAACATATACTCGGCAAGTGAAGAATATGGACTTTTTTTGAGTACATCAAAGACGAAATGGATGATCAATTGTAAAAGTCAACATACTCCAATGAATCTGACGATAAATGGTCAGGACATATATCAGGTAGAAACATACACATATCTCGGCACCACGGTTAACGCGAAATCGGGCCAGGCATAGGAAATACGATCACGAATAGAAAAGGCTGCGTTTAATAAAATGAAGAAAGTATTCACTAGCAAAGATATTTTACTACAACTAAAACTAAGGCTAGTAAGGTGTTATGTCTTTTCTGTTTTGTTCTACGGGGTAAAGGCTTGGACCACAACAGAGGCCACCCTAAAAAACTGAAATCCTTCGAGATGTGGGTGTATCGCTTTGATATGCAGAAGATCCTAAAAATTTCATCTTTTTTTTTCCTTTGCCGTTCAATTATTAGAAAGGTTGTCGCTCCATCTCTTGCGGGGTCTTCCAACACTTCGGCGCCCTAAGTGGACTTGTTTATAGTTATTTTGATCATTCTGTCGTCATTCATCCGGTCTATGTGTTCGTTCCACTCTCTCTCTTTCTTCTCAGTATCTATTCATTTACATTGTCTATTTTATTTGTTTTTCTAATGTCCTCGCTTCTCTCCCTGTCAAAAAGTGTTTTTCCCGCGATCCTGCGCACTATTTTCATTTCGGTGGTTCTAATATTCTCTTTGTGTTCGATGTATCTGGTCTAGTTTCCGCTGTGTATGTTAATATAGGTCGGATGACCGCCTTGTAGATTCGGGATATGGTCTCGATTCCGATATATTTGTTACGAAGGATTGTATCGTTCAGGTAAGCTGAGGTTCGTGCTGCTTTTGCCACTTGGTTTCTTACCTTCGCCTACTTACGTAATTTATTTTAATAGTTATTAATTACACTTGACATTTACTAAATTGTATGTCGATTTATTTTGTTTAGGGATAGGATTTTTAAAGTAATTTGGCTATGGGGGTCTGAGGTAACTGTTCATTTTGGACAAGAGGTCTCTTGCCCAAAATAGTCCCTGATCTAAACCTTTCAGTTCCCGTGAATCCTGAAAATTGTGAAACTGTGATTGATTGGGTGCCGTTGATCCACTGTGTCTTGGAATCATCTTTATTCATTAATTAATATGTTATCAATGTAGAATACGATAGTCGTAAAGAAAGACAGATAGTTCGTTGATTCACTAAATTAAAAAACAAAAATTTAAATTGTTCGAAGAACGTTAATAATATTTAAATTTTATGCTTTTTATAATTTTTAAAAAATTGTAAAATGTTGATGACTTGTATGTTTTTGTACACCCATTGACAGTTTTTGCATACCATGAAAACTTTCACTTTTGACGCCGTTGGATCCATAATTATTATTATTATTTTTTGAAAATGGTGAAAATTATTTAATAAAAGTAAAAACGATTTTATAGATGAAGCCAGTTTATTTTATGTACATTCGCCCGAAATACGAACATTTTTGTTTAACTTCCTGAAATAATAATTTTCACGAAACGGAATCAAATTTTCACATATTACGTTCATTTGCGATACAGCGTTCCATTTCCATATTTTTATCGGCCAAATGAACGTAACACTAAATTCATTGGATAGTTTCCTTTGCGTCCGCAATAACCGTAATATACAAATTAAAACATTCATAAAATCAAGTTTAAACACTGCACCGAGGAAGATAAGCTTTCCGAAGATTGAGAATTTTTGAATTTTAGTTTTGCATAGGAAGAACGTGAATTAGAACCGGAATATTATTTTATTTTTAATCGTCTTATTTAAAATTAATTTTCAGGAGATAATAAGTAAAAATTTTGAATAAAATACATACATACATATAGTCACGCCTTTTTCCCGTAGGAGTAGGCAGAGACCACTTCCTTTCACTTCCGCTACGGTTCTCAAACACATCTTTTGCTTCCTCTACTTTCATAAGTGCTCTCATACATGCTCGTCGGTTGTTGGTACTCTTGACCTGGCCTTTCTGCAAAACAATGTTGATCTGATCGAGATATGTTCGCCGAGGTCGACCTCTACCGACTTGTCCATTTACACTCGCCTTATAAATTTGTTTCGTCAATCTTCCTTCATCCATCCTTTCTACGTGTCCCAACCATTTAAGCATTCCTTTATCTATCTTTGTAACCACATCTTTTTTTACACCACAGCGTTCTCTTATCTCACTATTCTTTACTTTATCCAACCGAGTCACTCCGGCTATACTTCTCAGACTACTCATCTCCGCAGCATCAATCCTATTTTTATGCTTCTTCTACCAAGCTCAACATTCACTACCATACATAAGTGTAGGAACCAACACACCTCTATGCACAGCCAGACGTGCCTTTTTTGACACTTTCTGACTGTTTATAAAGCTATCCAGTGCACTATTCATTTGTTTTTTTGCCAACACCCTTTGTTCAATGTTACTGTTATACTTTCCATCTCCCGTATACTTTAAACCCATGTACACAAATTCATTTACTTGTTTCACTCTTTCTCCCTTAATCAAAACTTCACAGTTTGATATGCTTTCTTCTCTTTTAAAAACCATGACTTTTGTTTTGTTTACATTTATTTTTATTCCTTTGATTTTCAGGGCATAAATTTCTTAAGCACTACACTGAAACTAACAACAAAGTTTTAGCAAACATCTTAATAACCTAACAATCTTAGCAGATGAACAGCAAGGATTCAGATTGGGCAGATCATGCAGAGATGCGGTTTAAGACAGATAAAGGAAAAGACAATTGAATACAACAGACCAGCATACATGTACTTTATTGATTTGGGAAAAGCGTTCGATCGTGTGCGGTTAAAAGACGTTATACACATTCTTTACGACAGGAAAATCTCACATAATCTCATCAAAACTATAGAAAATTTATACAAAGCAAATCAGATTCGAGCA
Source organism: Agelastica alni (assembly GCA_950111635.1). NCBI lineage: Eukaryota > Metazoa > Arthropoda > Insecta > Coleoptera > Chrysomelidae > Agelastica > Agelastica alni. The sequence continues at coordinate 22,375,397 of OX467718.1, read as the reverse complement.
AAAATAAATGGGATCACGACCGAACCAATAGCTGTGGGCCAATGTATTCGACAAGGGGATTCCCTGAGCCCTCTGCTCTTCAACATTATTATGGACAAAGTAATAAGCAAAGTACGTTAACTGAAAGGATACAGAATGGATGACCGTGAAATTACTGTTATATGCTATGCCGATGACGCAGTACTAGTTGCTAAAAATGAACACGATCTGCAGCGACTAATACATCGATTTAACTGCACTGCCAAAACACTTAATATGGTTATGTCGGCCCAGAAAACTAAATGCATGACGACAACAAAAACGCCATTAAGGTGCAAACTGAAAGTTGAAGCAAAGTTATCCAACAGGAAATGAAATATAAGTATTTGGACATAGAAATCTCAGGCTATGATAATATTGAAACGAAGGTGAGAGAACAGACAACGAAGGCAACAAAAATAGCAGGATGCCTAGATGACACAATATGGCGAAATAAAAACATTAAAATTGAATCCAAATCAAGAATTTACAAGGCAATAGTAAGACCAACTATGACATACACGGCAGAAACTCGACCAGACACAGCGAGAACTAAACAACTTTTAGAAACAACCGAAATGAGAGAATAACTGGAAAGACGATCTTGGAAAGAGAAAGAAGCGAGAATATAAGAAGTACATGCGAGGTAGAAAACATCGATGAGTGGGTTCTCGGCTGAAAGAGGGAGTGGAATGAGCACATCAGTAAAAAGGACAACGAAAGAATAATCAGAACAGCACGCGACAATTCACCAAAGGGTCGCGGGAGTTTGGGACGCCCCCGAAAACGATGGAGCGACAACTTAGCAGTTCAATAGGCAGAGGGACGATGAAAAGAAACAGGCGATCCGCCTAGATTAAAGAAGGAAGAAGAAGAAGAAGATTTTCAGGGCATCATGCATAACAGTAACCATCGCCTGCAACTCCTCTTCAGATGACGCTAATATGACTTGATCATCGGCGTAAAGAGGCATTTGACAATCAAATCATTCATTTTCAATCCATAATTAATTATAGCCTGGCCAGGATTTTTTTAGGCTTTCCATTTTTTTTATAATTTTTAACCTACCAAATTACTTATAAAATAATTTCTATCCATTAATTAGATGGGTGAAGGTAAACTTTACTTCGTATCTTAGACTACAATGGTTTTTAAAAATAAAAGCCAATACTCCCTACCTTTAAATTTAAATTGTATATTTTCTCGTATTGTAAATTATTTTATGTATATAACTGTCAGTTTTAACTTGAAATGGCGTGGTTGGTAGAATACTGCATAAAGCAAGTAAAATAATAATAACTAATCGGGTAATATTAAGTGGAGCAGTTTCTAGTTAAAATGAGAAATCGTAGCTACTTTATGACCACTTTGTTTTGATTTTGTTTGGAAATTGCGTAATTTTCGACCACCCGCCGGTAATGTCGGTAATAATTTTAAAAAATAGGTAAATAGGTACAGCACTATAAAGAGTAATTGACAAAAAAACCTGATAGAAAGTTTCATTTAAAAGTTTTTTATAATCCCTTCCCCTTCTAATAGTCGCAGTTCACGGCCCACACGTAGATATATCATTTTTGCGATTATTTTCAGTAAAAAAAAACTTCTGTTGTAACTTCGCTATATTTAATGTCGGGTATCTGTAAATAAATTGATTGAATAAATAGTTATTTATATAGCTGATTTGCATTTTTTCTTGTGTTTATTTGATGTATTACAAGGTAGGGGTTGCTATTTGATATTTTAAAGAAGGGGTGGGGGATATTAAAGGGGTGCTACTTGGAAACAGTTTAAAAATAAACCTCTCTCTTGATTTCAAATTCGACGTGTTTTTTGTTTTTTTTTTAAATTTACGCAATATCAAAAGTTATTTGGACTAAAATGAAAGCACCGGTTTTTACCAAAAAACATTCGAACTGTAAATATAATTTTGTATAAACAGAACCATCATTTCTGCATCATTTCCTTTTCGCGGGGCTTCGCGTTCATAACACGCGACACTTATTTTGGGTAATTAGAAATTCCTATTTGTTTTTCCCTTTTACCGTTGGGGTAACACAGCGGCCCTTTTGATGGTTGGCATCGACCCTCCTGTCGAGAGAGACTTCATCTAAGGTTTCTGCGAGGTATCAAAGTTTGCCTACTTATTAGAAAGTTTATATTTTAATTAAGGTAATTAATACTGGTTCGAGTGAATTTCTCGAGAAATTTTACTGCTAATAAACCGTTCGAGGAAGTTTATGGGTAATGATTAAGGAAGATTCCTTGATACAAGGTGAAAGACGTACGGTTTGTGTTTGCCGAGTTGATAATATTTGTAAACTATATTTGTGCCACAAATATTTCTTTATTTTTTTCATTGGTTAAAAAATAAAGTTAAATTGTTTTTTAAAAAACTTAATATCAGATGTAAGCAAAACGAAAGTAATGGTTTTTGAAAAAGAAGAAAGCATGAAAAATTATAAAGTTCCGATTGAGGAAGAAAGAGTGGAACAAGTAAATGAATTTGTGTAATTGGGTTCCAAGTTTACAAGAGATGGAAAGTATGACAGTGACATTGAGCAAAGGATGTTGGCAGGAAAACAAATGAATGGGGCACTGCATAGCTTTAAAAAAAGCCAGAAAGTGTCAAACGTCTGGCTGTGCATAGAGGTGTGTTGGTTCCTAAACTTATGTATGGTAGTGAATGTTGGGTTTGGCAGAAGAAGCATGAAAATAGGATTAATGCTGCGGAGATGAGTAGTCCAAGAAGTATAGCCGGAGTGACTCGGTTGGATAAAGTAAAAAATAGTGAGATAAGAGCACGCTGTGGTGTAAAAGAAGATGTGGTTACAAAGATAGACAAAGGAATGCTTAGATGGTTTGGACACGTAGCAAGGATGGATGAAGGAAGATTGACGAAACAAATTTATAAGGCGAGTGTGAATGAACAAGTCGGTAAAGGTCGACCTCGGCGAACATGTTTCGATCAGATCAACATTGTTTTGAAGAAAGGCCAGGTCGAGAGTACCAACAACCGACGATCATGCATGAGAGCACTGATGAAAGTAGAGGAAGCAAAAGATGTGTGTAAAAAGCGTAGCAAGTGGAACTATTGAAGCAAGTAAACCAAATAAAATATCTAGGCAGCATAATAACTAACAGTCAAACTGAAGTGAAATCAAGGATTGAGCAGGCTCGAGCAGCATTTAAAAACATGAATAGGGCCTTGTTATGTCTTCTCCACCCAGCTGTACGGTATGAAAGCGTGGACTATAAACAAGTACGAAGAAAGACGACTTGAAGCCTTCGAGATGTGGGCGTACAGGAAAATATTAAAAGTTTCATGGACGGAAAAACTATCCAACTTGGTAATACTCCAATGTCTAAATAAATCCACCGAAATTCTTACCACCATCAAAAGAAGGAAACTGCTATATTTCGGGCGAAAAATACCGATTAATGCAGAACATCATGCGGGGAAAAAATTATGGTAAAAGAAAGCCGGGCTACAGAAAAGCATCATGGCTCAAGGATCTACTTCTTCTTCTTTAAGTTCCATGTACTCCTAGTACGTTGGTAACCAGTATTTGTAGCCTAATTTTATCTACTGCCGTACGGAAAAGTGTTCTGGTGCTGAGGCCATACCATTGTCTTAAGTTTTTGAGCCATGATGTTTTTCTGCCACCTTGGCTGCGGCGGCCTTCAATTTTGCCTTGAATAATGTTTTGGAGAAGTGAATATTTTTCGTTTCGTAGCACATGTCCGAAATACTCTAGCTTCCGTTTCTTTATTGTTGTTATTATTTCGGTTTCTTTGCCTAGTTGTTGTAGCACTTCCCGATTGGTTTTGAGTTCAGTCCATGAGATCTTCAACATTCTTCTATAAGTCTACATTTCGAAAGCTTCAAGTCGTTTGCACATACTGTTGGTAAGTGTCCATGCTTCCATTCCATATAAGAGTATACTGAATATATAGCAGCGGAGTATTCTTATTCGTAGTGTAATTGGGAGGTCTCGACTTGTCAGTACTTTTCTCATTTTGATGAATGCTGATCTGGATTGTTCTATTCTGCAGCGGATCTCTTGGCCATTATCATTTGACTCGTTTAGGTAACATCCTAGATATTTGTAGTGCTTCACTTTCTCTATAATGTCATTGCCAATTCGTAAATTTTGTTGGGTGTTGTTTGGGTTCTTACTGAAAACTAGCCATTTAGTTTTCTTTGTGTTGAGCGTGAGTCCCATTGATGACCTGTGGGTGACTACTGTGTTTAGCATGTCTTGTAAGTCGCTGATGTTTGTGGATATTAGTACTGTATCAAGAATCTACGTGACTGGTATAAACTCAACTCAAGCTCTCTGTTCAGACTTGCCGTCGACAGAGTAAGGATAGCCTTGTTGGTGATCAACGTTTTAGAAGGACCCCCTACGGGAAAAAGGCGTGACTATATGTATGTATGTAATATCAAATAATTCTTAAAAGAGAACAATATGAATATAAAACTTGCAAATCCAAAAAGAATTTAATGGAGACAACGAAAAATTCAAAAATATGTGTTGGGTATGGGTTGTGCTATTAAAATTAAGATATGTTTTTTTTATTACTCATGCGGGATAAGTAGTATCTTAGAGCATGCTGTTGCGGTTGAAAAATAGCTGTTTGTCCATTTGAGTGCGACAAGTTTACTTGGCGCACGCTTTCGCCATTTGATAGAGACAAGCTTACTGGACGCACGCTTATTTGAGCGACGTATTTTTGATTTTAGATGTCCCCACAAAAAAAATCATAAGATTTTTTACAAAATTCTGCATAACGTCCAAGGATTTTTCGTCATTAATTTCGGTCATTCGTCGGCCAATTTTAGGGCGATTTTAAGTTGAACCCACTTCTTCAAAAAGTTTAGTCTAGCCATTTAACCATTTGGGGTCCGAATTCTTACCCAATGAATTGATTTACGTAAAAATTGGACAGTAAGTAGAAAATATAAAACAAAATTGACATTGTGCCATTGTGCCAACGTATGATGTTTCATTGGGGGTGGTTACCACCCCTTCTCGGGGGGTGGAAACTGTAAACCTATAAATAAGTACAGAAATCGATAGAGAATTGAATTTTAAGTAAAAAACGCACCATGCAATTTTTTCGATAAATCAATACTTTCTGAGCTATTCGCGATTGAAAATGTCGATTTTTCATTAAAAAAACCACGTTTTTGAACGGTTATTTTTGAGTTAAATGACTGGACTAGTTTTGATAATTTGATTGCGATTTGGAAACGTAATATTAAATAAGTAACCAACCTCATGTTAAGTTCTTGTACGATCACCGTAACCTCTCAACATAAGAATCATTATTCTTTCCTGTTCGGTAAACATACCTAAATTTTAAAAGTAACTAATTACAATTAACACCTTTTACTGATGACAATAAGAAATAATTTATGACATTTAAAAAAAAATTTTGGTAGAAAAACCTACTACTTTTTTCACATAAACAATTGGTTTCCAATTTTAGTTTCACACCATTGTAACTTTGGAACTATAAAAGGTAGAATTATACGGTCTTGACGGTTTTATTTGTTATGTAATAGATTATAAAAAACTAAAAATATATACAGGGTGCAATATTTAAAAAAAAAAGTTAATATGTTATTTTGTAGCAACGGTGCACCCAGTATTCTTCTAATTGGCTTATGCAGACGGACTAAATTATTTGAAAAAACTTTTATTTTACATTTTTTTTCTGTAAACTCAACAAAAATAAAAATATTAGTTATTTTATGTACACACTGTATATGCGTTTAAACGTCACGTTTTAATGTGTATATCTGCCAGTAAATTAGTCTTTAAGGGAGACTATGAGAAATAGGGTCGAATTTTTTAAAATTATCCCCTTTGAAGTTATTCCAGGGACTTTAAAGTGATGTGTTGCAGGGAGAATGTTATGTTTTTTCACACGCATATATTAGTTACACCTGTATGTTTTTTTGTACGTTTGTTTGTAACTGACTCTTTGGACCTCGATTTTGCCCTACTTTAAGCGATCAGATTTAATTTAAACCTCGCACACTTGTTAAAGAACAACGACAATGCAATAATTCGATCAAAATTTCCGATTATCCTGATTAGTTTCGCCAGGATTCCTAAATTTCTTCAGGAATCCTTTGCATGTGAGTAAAAGAGATAGAACTAGTGCGTGAACTACGCATGCGCGTAATTCCTTTAACGAAACAAAATACGCGACAGTTTTCTACTTTCCAAAATAAGTAGTTTGCCTATTATCTAGTAGATTGCGCGACTAGCAATTTGCAGAAATACAAATGGTAATTTGTATTTTGCGTTGCATTAAAATATGGTGTTAATTTTTTTAAAAAATAGTTTAAAAAAAAAATAAAAAACACGCTTTTAAAATTAATTAAACTAAAGAGTAAAAAATAAATTTTAGTTTAAAAAAAACAAAAAACACGCTTTTAAAGTTAATGAAACTAAAAAGTAAAAAATAATTTAATTATTCTTAACATAAGAATAAAATTACTGACGAGAAAATTAATGTCACTGTTCTAAAAGCGTAAGGTGCTTTGTATGACATTTTTAAACTAACTCTGCGTTTCGGAATAAAAGCGCCCCACGCCTTTAGTAAAAACCAAGATATCCGTGGAAACTTATTAGCAGAAGGAACTCCCCTGGAAAGGGTTAATAGTTACGTATCAACTGTTGACGACGTACAAGGCTCAAATCCGACCTCTACTGGAGTATTGCTCGCACATTTGGGGTTCAGCACCAAGGCATTCTCTTCGTCTTCTAGATTCCATTCAGAAAAGAGCCATTCGTGTGATAAACAGCTCAACTCTCACAGATACCCTTCACCCTCTAGAACATAGAAGAAGAGTTGCAGACCAGTCATTGCTCTACAGATATGTCCATGGCAGATGCTCCAGAGAAATAAAAACTCTTGTACCACCATTGGCCACATTCGGCCGAATAACTCGGCACGCTGATCAGTCTCGCTCATTTACTCTCAAGAGTGACACTACGAGGACCAATCTTTATCAAGAATCCTTCTTTTACAGGACTGCTACGGAATGGAATAAGCTTCCAAAATAAGTTTTTCCAGAGAACTATGACCTGCAACTTTTTAAAAAGCGTGTCCACAATCATTCCCTTTCTATAATCCCTTCCCCTTCTAATAGTCGCAGTGCGGGCCGTTCGCGGCCCACACGATAGGTCTACCCTTTTTGCGACTATTTTCATAAAAAAAAAAAAAAAAAAAAAAAAAAAAAAAAAAAAAAAAAAAAAAAAAAAAAATCGCATTTCTCAAGACGAAAAATGTCTTAACAAGCCGCGACATACAGCTAACCACGAAAATACGTTTACTTCGTTGTTACGTGTTTTCAATATTATTTTATGGAGTCGAATCGTGGACGCTTACGGAGGCTTCCTTCAAGAAACTTTAAACATTTGAAATGTGGCTGTACCGGTTAACTTAAAAAATACGTTGGACAGACCGGATTACCAATGCAGAAGTACTGAGAAGGATGGGCTAGGAAAGAGAAGTCCTCGATGCGGTTAAGGCGCGAAAGTTACAATATCTAGGACATGTAATGCGTAATGAGAGCCGATACAAACTTTTGCAAAATATTCTACAAGGCAAAGTGTATGGAACTAGAGGACCAGGCAGACGACGAATATCGTGGCTGAAAAACTTAAGAGCTTGGTTCAACCAGACAACAAGTCATCTAATCCGAGCTGCAGTTAATAAAGTGCAAACAGCCAATATGATAGCCAACATCCGGAACGGATGGGCACTACAAGAACAAAACGCTTTTAGAACAGTGACATTAATTTTCTCGTCAGTAATTTTATTCTTATGTTAAGAATTATTTATTACTTTTTAGTTTAAATAACTCTAAAAGCGTGTTTTTAGTTTTAGTATAGTTGAACTAACTTCCAAACTTACTAATGTATTTAAATCTGACACAACTGGCCGCGTAGCTTCTCATAAGAGTGATTGTAATGTCAAAAAAAAACAGTTGCGCCTTTCAGAACACAATATTAGTTTTAACCGTACTTTTCATTTTAATTTGCCAACTGTTTTGGCTGTACAAAACAATTATTTAAAAAAGAAATTTTCTTGAAATGGAGTTTATCAACTATAAACCTAATAGTTTGAATAAACGTTCTGACATTTCCAACTTAAGTTTCGTTTACAACAATTTATTAAAACTTGACATAAATGGTAATGATAGTAGTACATCCACCAACTCTTTTGTGTAATGTAATTAATTTTAAATCTATACTTGTGTATATGCACTAAACATACCTTTCTTTGGTGACATTTAAACTTTGATACCTGACAGTATTACTTGTTTTCTCCATCTTATCTTCAGGTCCAGACAATTTTCGAAAGCTTGACCAAAGAAGAAAGAGTTTTTCTTTTCTCACTAGCCTTTATTGATTGCATCCCCAAAGAATACCTTATTTTTATGGTAATTCCAAATTTATGGTTCTTTATATATGTTCGCACATTTGGGGTTCAGCACCAAGGCATTCTCTTTGTCTTTTAGATTCCATTTAGAAAAGGGCCATTCGGTTGATAAACAGCTCAACTCTCACATATACCCTTCACCCTCTAGAACATAAAACAAGAGTTGCAGACCAGACATTACTCTACAGCTATTTCCATGGCAGGTGCTCCAGAGAAATAAAAACTCTTGTGCCACCATTGGCCACATTCGGCCGAAGAACTCGGCACGCTGATCAGTCTCGCTCATTTACTCTCAAGATTGACACTACAAGGACCAATCTCCATCAAGAATCCTTCTTTTACAGGACTGCTACGGAATGGAACAAGCTTCCAAAATCAGTTTTTCCAGAGAACCATTACCTGCAACTTTTCAAAAAGCGGGTCCACACGATAGGTCCACCCTTTTTGCGACTATTTTCATTAAAAAAAAAAAAGTATTACTTTTTGACACTTAGTCAACAAATATTTCTCGTTAAAAACGCGTGATTAAAGCTATCGAACTCTACACGGTTTTTTTATTTGTGAAACCTCTCCCGCAACACATTTTTAAAATCAGATATTTACAACTTTTACAATGAGCTGGTTTCTTAAAACTTTAAAGGTGTGGCTAAACTGCGAATATTTTATACCGTCGGAATGCTACGAATAATATAAAAAAGTGGACTTGTTCGTCTCGGCGCATAAAATAACATTTTAAACAAATACCGATGCTTGCGATAATGTAATAAGACCATAAATCTGGCCGAGACATCCGTAATCCTTCATCAACGTCTTTCCTTTTGGTTTCCAACTCTCTTTGTCCGTATTACATGTTCCGCAGACGATTTAACTTCCTTCGCCAGTCGAAAAGACCAAAAATAAAATGCGAAAGCCACAAATCTCGTGAATAATGAAGTGAGCAATTAGTAAGGAGCAGTTAAGAATGAGTGTGGAACGATTTCTTGACTTGTTCGTGTGCGGTTCAGTCGGTTTAATTGTTTGGAAATGTGCTATGGTTGTATATATATGTATATATATATATATATATATATATATATATATATATATATATATATATATATATATATATATATTCTAAACCGAATACCTATCCAAACAAAATATTTTAAACAAACTTTTTTTTTAATCCCGTTAACTTTATTACTTAATAATGCTAAATAAATTATTGTTTAAAAAAACTAAAAACACGCTTTTACAGTTATTTAAACTAAAAAATAATAAATAATTCTTAACATAAGAATAAAATTACTGACGAGAAAATTTATGTCACATATATATTGTCATATATATATATATATATATATATATATATATATAGATGGAGCTCGTGTGATCTGAAGCACACTTGTTTTTTTATTTATTGCTGATTTTTCACAGAACACTTACTAAAGATTATGAATGGAACTAATGAGCATTTCTGATAACTTAATAATATTTTACGTTTGATCCTACTACTACTACTCCATGGCTCTACAACCCGGGGTGGGTCGTTGCCGATCTTAGGTACGCTTTGATGTTGTCTCGCCACCTCATTCGAAGACGCCCTATAGGTCTTCGACCTATTGGTGCTCCTTCCCAAGCCAATTTTACTATCCAATTGCACATGACCTGCCTATTGTGGCATTCTTGCCTTTATCTCTTTCACAATATCTGGATCTTTGTATAATTCTTATATTTATTGGTTGGTTTTTACTCGATACTGTTGGGTTACTGGGTTTCCACTTTGAATTCGGACTTAAATAATACTAAATATTAATTGTGTAACTTACTTTCAAATACCATTTTTACGTTTTCTTAAAAGGAAAGAAAGTTATAGGATGCCTAAACTCGCTGTTGTGGGCAAAAAATATATCTAGGGAAAAAAACATATGATATATAATACTATCTTTCAAAGTATTGTTCTGTATGGCTGTGAAACGTGGCAACTTAATAAAACATTAGAACGCCGATTGCTAGCCCTGGAGATGGATTTCTGGCGAAGATCTGCTGGCATATCACGTCTCGATAGGGTTACAAATGACCGAATCCGACAAATTGTAAAGACCGACACAACTATAATAGATGAAATCCAAAGAAGACATTTTATATGGTACGGCCATGTTGAACGTAAGACAGATGAAATGCTACCCAAACTAGTGCTTAAATGGACCCCAACGGAACGAAGGAAAAGAGGTAGACCAAAACCAACATGGATAGGGAGCATTCAGAAAGCGATGTCCGAAAGAAATCTAGCCCCAGGAGATTGGACTGACCGAAGAGGCTGGCAACTGGGAACCGGAAGGCGAAAGACGCTATAAACCGGATTAATTAATTTTCCATCCTTCTGTTTGGGATCAATATTATTAATTCTAACAAACCTTTTTTATTTTTTTCGAAAAAATGATCATTACAATTTTGTGCCCTTCTTTAAATTAAATTTTCCGATTAATTTAACACTTTTTTGTGGAACCTTTAATGGATTTTCTTTTATTTCTGTATTTAAGTAGAATTACGAATATAACGAGTGTTGCGGATCGAAGCGAGATGGAACATTAAAATTTCCCCGAGGAAATGAAAATGTAATGCAGGGTGAGATCACGCAAGATTAAAATTTGCTGTTTATCATCAGTAAAATGGTGATGCCATGTACATGAGGTGGTTATATTTATGATAAAAAAGCGAAATTACCCCACACGTGAATTATATAATGTATGACAAAAATTAAATGTGTTAACGTTTAATTATTGAATGAAACAATTTAAAATTAAACTGATTATAAGACCTTTGTTTAACAATATTTTTTATTTAAATGTTTCATTACTCATTGGAAATATTTTAACTATAGAATCCTAAACATAAAATATGAAGATTCAACCCAAATCATCTAAATAATATGTGTCTCCTGTCTAAGTTACAGGGTGTTTTATTTGGAAATTTAAAAATTATCTGTGCCCAGTTCTTTAAAACTATTCGAAGTATTATTGTCATATTTGGTGGGAAGTGTAAGTACTTTACACCCTACTAAATTATGTTAAATGAACGTTTCTGGCTGCTACCAGAGGCGTACGACAAGGACAAGTGACTGGTCGATCCCTTCCAAATTCTACGCCACTGGCGGAATTGCAATTTTATTACAATTTCTCGATTTTCCAATACTTTCTACGTGAATATTGTACTTCTTCTCCATGGCGATAAAGTTATTATTTTTCGAGATATTTCGGGTTAAACATGAAGCTGCACAATTATTTTGATTTCAATGTGTATTAATTATGTCCGTGTTAACAAAGGTGGCTCCAAACTGCACCCCCTGAATGGCATCAAGTCCTAAATGTGAACGCAACACCAAGTGGCTTCGACCTACCCCGTAACACCTGGTCGAAACTAAATAGAGTTGTTTTGTTGGACTCCCCCAAGAAGCAATCCACTGGCTGAATAGACTGGACTTTGCGCTCTAAAACTTTCTTTTTTTGTATTTTTTTTATATTTGTTAAATGTTAAATATATTGTATTATGTGTTTAAGGCGCCATACGCTAAATAAATGTCGGTGTTATGGGTCATTTGATTGCATTTATTACGCGAATCAAAATCCAATTTTTATTAACAAAAAAACATAATTTTATTTATCGAAAAATTTTCAACGTATAGATGCATCAAACAATAAAAAACAAAGTGTGTTATTGAAAATTTTTATAATCTCAATAAAAGAACAATTATATTAAGAAGCACATAAACAAAATTTAGAAACCTTTTTATAACAAATGTTCAATGTGACCCCCGTTTACCTCAATAAGTTTATTTATATTTTCGCTAAACGATCCTCTAGTTTTAAAAAATATGTTTGGCTGATTGACAATAAAATTAGCGGAATTTATAATTAATCTCAATATAAAATTATGTTTTTTGTTAATACAGATTGAAGTTTCATTTGCGTAATAAATGCAATGAAATGAACCAAAACAATGACTAATAAACATTTAAATAAAAATAATTGTGGAGCTTCATGTTTAACCCGAAATATCTCGAAAAATAATAACTTTATTGTCATGGAAAAAAATTACAATATTCACGTAGAGAGTATTGAAGAATAAAAAAATTGTGATAAAATTGCAGTTCCTCCAGTGGCGTAGAATTTGGGAGGGATCAACCAGTCACTTGCCCCTGCCGTACGCCTCTGGTAGTAGCCAGAAACGTTTATTTACCATAATTTAGTAGGGTGTACAGTACTTACGCTTCCCACCAAATATAACAATAATACTTCAAATAGTTTCAAAGAACTGGGCACATATAATTTTTAAATTTCCAAATAAAACACCCTGTAACTCAGACAGGAGACACATTTTATTTAGGTGAGTTCAGGATTCTATAGTTAAAATATTCTCAATTAGTAATTAAACACCCTGTAGAGTGTATGCAAAAATTAACAAAATTCTAGCATAAACTTTGATCCAAGTTCTGCATTTAAATATTTCATACTTAAATGAAGAAGAACTCATTAATTCTTTAAAAATATGGACAATATTAATTGTAATAAAAAAAAGTTAACAGGGTAGTTTAGTTACAGTTTTAATAATTTATTTTTTTTTAAATATTACAAACATTTGTATCTTTAATTTAGTTGCCATAATTTATATAAAAATATAAACCCTTAATTTTAGACCGATAAATTTTAATGGTAATATTTTATTTTACTTTATAATTATTTTTTAAATTCAACTTTAATCTACTATATACTAATTTTGTGACATGATTTTAAAAAATTTCCATTCGCAAAAAATGGTAAAAACATGACAAATTTATTTTAAAAACCAGGGTTTTTATAAAAGCAATCAATAGATAATAAGTCTTTAATATCTATAGTAAATATTACGTGTAAATGTTAAATAATGGAAGCAAAAAATTTGAACTTTAAATTTTTGACATCTTAAAATTGAGAAATAAAAAAAATATTTTCATATTTTAATAAAATTTTTTTTATTAAACTCGACTTAAGAAAGGATTAATTCAGAAAAATTGTTATTATCAAAATGTTTTTCCTGATAGTTATTTAATATTCTAAACACAACAAAAAAATTACCTATTATATTTCCTTTTTTTTCACATTGCCTTTACTTAGTTTATTAATAATTAGAGGAAAAGTTATAAATTATGACGATGCTGAAATTTTCATGCAACATTATTTACTACGTCATAATAAAGTTGAATTATACGAAATTGGTGCGTGTCACAACCAAATTTTTTCGGGAATACGCCTGCCACTAAATAAAAAAAAGGATAGGAAAAGAACCGGTATATAGACATAATAATAATAATAATATGTCGGTCGAAATTTTACACTGATAAAAATGGTTCATAAATACAGATTATTTATAATAAATAGACTCAGGCAGAAACAAGTTGATTCCATCAATAGAGATCTTAAAGCAATCGTCGAGTGGGGAACCAACAATCTTGTTCAGTTCAACGCCCAAAAAACACAAAGCGCCACGTTTTCCAAGAAAGTGAATTCCTCAAATCATCCCATCACCATGTCCGGTAATACCCTTGAACCAAGTCCCTCCATCTCGATTTTGGGAGTCACGGTGTCCAATAATATGTCTTGGCATGACCATGTTGCTAACATCGCAAAGTCGGCAATCCAGAGGCTAGGTTTTCTGTGGAAAGCCAGAAAGTTTTTTACTCCTGATCAACTGTTGACGACGTACAAGGCTCAAATCCGACCTCTACTGGAGTATTGCTCGCACATTTGGGGTTCAGCACCAAGATATTCTCTTCGTCTTCTAGATTCCATTCAGAAAAGAGCCATTCGCTTGATAAACAGCTCAACTCTCACAGATACCCTTCACCCTCTAGAACATAGAAGAAGAGTTACAGACCAGTCATTGCTCTACAGATATTTCCATGGCAGATGCTCCAGAGAAATAAAAACTCTTGTGCCACCATTGGCCACATTCGGCCGGAGAACTCGGCACGCTGATCAGTCTCACCCATTTACTCTCAAGATTGACACTACAAGGACCAATCTTCATCAAGAATCCTTCTTTTACAGGGCAGCTACGGAATGGAATAAGCTTCCAAAATCAGTTTTTCCAGAGAACTATGACCTGCAACTTTTCAAAAAGCGTGTCCACAATCATTTTCTTTCTATAATCCCTTCCCCTTCTAATAGTCGCAGTGCGGGTCGTCCGCGGCCCACACGATAGGTCTACCCTTTTTGCGACTATTTTCATTAAAAAAAAAATATATAACATAAAAGAGATTTCCAAGTACAGAAGTAGCTTGGCGGGCGACTAGCCTCTAAAATAACAAATATTCGGCTGAATATACTTCACATTCGTAAACTTCTTCCTCCGATTGTACTCGAGACTCACGATTACTGAAAATTTCGTCGTCGCCGATCGGATCGTTATTGGAATGTTTTAGTTGTGCGCAGATTTTTTGATTTCTTGTCCGCCAAGCTAGTTCTGTTGCACTGTACACAGGATTACAGTGGATAATTTAATATACAAGTTAGCCAACCGAAAAAGAAACAGAGCCATTTGCAGGAACTTAATCAACATTTAAAAAAAAATGACCCGTTGATTTTTGATTAAAAGGGGACATTTTTTGCCGGTATTTTTGATTCTACTACTTTTAACCCCAAGCGAGGGTAAGAATTACCCCAAATTTTTAAATGGCATTGGGGGTCGAATAAGATGTCTTTTAACAGCTCTTACAATTCTCTATACAATAGTATTTAAATTTTGAAATTCCACCCATTACTTATTGAGAAATTGGATTATAAATGTGAAACTTATCTGGCAATCATCACGAACGGTAAGAATGTCATTCATCCGAGTTAAGTACGCCAATGGTAAAAATTCAGTACCTTTTTTGCTTTGCATTGCTTTGTGGCGATTTGTTATCACTTATAAAAAAATTTGATCCTACGTTGTGTACGAGGCAGCTGGCATCTGTGTCTGGGATCAATCGAACTAGCATCCAAACCATTTTAGAGAAGAATAAATTCCATTCATATAAAATACGTTTAATCCATAAACTTAATGAGGATAATTATAACCGCCGTTTGCAGTATTGCGAAATAATGAGTGCGCGATTAGGAAAAGATCTACAGTTCCTTTTTAATATCTGTTTTCCGATGATTGCAGTTTTTCTTGCACGGGAAGGTAAATAGCCACAATTGCCGCTATCGGTCCGATTCAAACCCAAGAGTTTTTCACGAGGTGCATACACAGCAACCGGAGAAATTAAATGTATAGGCTGGCATTTGCAGTGACCGACTGGTGGGTCCTTTTTTTCTACCAGGCAATTTGACTGGCGAAATGTATTTGTAATTACTGAAAGACGCTATTGACCCTGCCTTGACTGATATCTTCTTCTTCTAAGAGTGCCGATTCGTTACGAATTTTGGCGATCATCACAGCGATCCGGACTTTGTTTGCAGCAGTTGTGTAGATGTTTTATCGAACCAGGTCCTGAGGTTCTTGAGCCACGATGTCCTGCGTCTTCCTGGTCCTCTTCGTCCAAAGATTTTTCCTAGTAAGATTGTCTGCAGCAGACCGTATCTTTCTTTGTTTGTTGACTGATCTATTTGAAAATAATTGGAGTAATTTTCACCCTCGCTTGTGGTTGAAAGTAGTGGAGTCAAAAATACCGGAAAAGAGTGCCCCCTTTAATCAAATGGCTCTGTTTCGTTTTCGGTTAGCCACCCAAACAAAAAAGGCTCAATACCTCGGACACGAAATAAGAGGCGAAAGATACGAGTTACTTAGACTTGTCATAGAAGGAAAAATACAGGGAAAAAGACCAATCAGAAGACGCCCAAACTCATGGCTGAAAGACCTTGTCAGCATGTGAGATTACTGCAGTAAAAACAGCCTATAAATGTGGTTCTTCTTCTTCTTCTTCTAGTTGCCATGACCGTTTAACGATCGTTGGCGATCATTCTGGCTATCATGTTTGCAATCATTATTTCGTTGGTAGCCGCTCGGATAAGTTGTATAGTGGTGAGACCAAACCACTGTCTGAGATTTTTGAGCCAGGAAGTTCTTCGTCTGCCGGGGCGTCTCTTACTATTAATCTAATTTTGTTTTATAAGATGTAGAATGTCATACTTTTCTGGGTGTCTCATGATATGTCCGAAATATTCAAGTTTTTGTTGTTTTACAATATTGACCACTTCTGTATCTTTATGCATTCTTCTAAGCACCTCCTCGTTTGTGATCTTTTCCACCCAACTTACTATTAGCATTCTCCTGTACAGCCACATCTCGAAAGCTTGTAGACGTTTTAGCGTGGCTTCTGTTAGTGTCCAGCTCTCGATTCCGTATAAAAGAACTGGAAAGACATATGCTCTAATCATCCTCATTCGCAGGGCAATCGATAGATCGTGACTAGTAAAAAGTTTCTTCATGCAACCAAGATAGCTCGCACTTGAGACTTTGTCTAATTGTGTTCCGTTGACGTAGACACTAGCAACTTGATTATGAATTCCTTTGCTTATTAGCATGTATTTGGTTTTTGCCGTGTTTATTTTCAAACCAAAGACTTCGCAAGCTTCAGTTACCCTATTAATAAGTTGGTAATCGATGGACTGCGCGAGTATTACAGTGTCATTCGCGTATCTTATATTGTTGAGAATTTGTCCATTAATGTAGTTCCTAAGTACTAATTTTTTAAGTTGGTTAGATAATATAGTCTTTAATTTGCGAAAAGGTTGCATTATAAACAGCCTTCTGGATTCTAAAAGAATAATGTTAGTTAATTTTGGTAAGTACTAGAATGGTTCTTCATACGTAGTTGCACACTTAAAGTTAGTGGCTTGGTTCTATAAAAATAGTTTATATATTTTCCTACCCTCCAAGTTCATTTTAATAATAACATTTTAACGGTGTACATTGCGTGTTTGATAATGGGTCACTATAATTTTATTATGGGGAGTTATAGTATACTCGGTGTGGCTGATAACCGTGAATTTGAAAGTTCAAAATGGTTTATAAGACATATGTTTCGTTATTTATGGTCGTATATTTATTTATGGCCGTTATTTATTGTGAGTGAACCGCCCTGAATTTTTTTTCATGTCGATCAGAATACACACCTCCTCCCCAAAAGAAACTGTACAGTTTTTTTTCCTTTTTTTTTTATAAAATTCATTATCAATTAATATAAACAAATCATTGTTGATACAAAATTTTAAAATTAATTTTATTTGCAACCACTTTGTAAATGTAAGATATATTTGGATCCACCCTGTATACAAGGTCCATCGGTTCAGTCATAAAAGCTAGGTACCCATAGAAAAGGACCAGAATGGGCGCGGATCCGGCAGGTAGTGAGAAAGTCTTTGAGAAAAGACAAAATTGTGCAGACGCAATTTTATTAATGGATAGTTTTGATTACGCTTTACGATAAATATAGTTTTTGAGTAGAATAATAATGATAATAATAATAATAAATGTCTTTATAACCAATTATAAAAAAGAATTACATTTTGTTTACATATATTTAGGGCGAGATTCAGTTTGTATGTAATAATAAATAAGGTACAATATAACTATATACTTGGTATTTAACATACATCTGCTCTTCCATCTAACCCCAAAAGGAAGTCAAAGACAGCAAATAGAATAATAGAAAAATAATTTAAATTAATAGAAAAAAAATAATAATAGTTTAGCAATAAATTAGCAATTTTAATCCAAAAAATTAAATTATTGTTGAGAAAAATAATAGTCAAAGAGAGCTCGTTTTTATTATTTTTTACATAAACAACTAGAACTTTCCAATTAGAGTAAGTGATATCCAGTTTGTAAAACTCACTTTTTCTGACCTTTGCGTCTTCAAAACCCATTTAAAATTGTTTGGTCATCAGATTTGCAACCGCTTTTGTGGAACGTCTTCTAAACAAAATCTATAATCATCTGTCTAATTTTTACAGGTTATGTTTTTGATGGCATCTCATTTCTTTTTGTAGATTACAATTTAGTTAAATAAAACATGGTTTGTGTGTATACCTGCGATATGGCAGTAAAACCCAAAGGTAGCCCGGAAGAAATTGGACGCCTTTCTGTGACCGACGGGTTACGTGGAAGCCGCGGCGCGGCAAGCCACCTCCGCCGGCGACGGTTATGATTTTATTAGCATTCTTTCTTTCATGGCAATTTCGGGCAATTTAGTCTAGTTTAATACTTTGCAGGATTTTGGTAGAACTTCATAAGACATGTCCCATTCTTGCTTTGTGATTCCGCTGACCATTTTACAAGTTACCTTTGAACATAATTATATCTAAGTACCTATCTACACCTATTATTGCATTATATTATACATACTTATACAAAGATATTGATTAAAAGAGTAACGAATGAAACTGAGAAGATGATATGGGATGTGCAAGCAGGATTTCGAAGAGGAAGGAGATCAGTATGGATCAGGTCTTTTCCTTACGAGGTATAGTCGAAAATTCTTGGCTAGAAGTCAGGTCTATTGCGCTTTTATAGACTTGGAAAAGGCCTATGACAGAGTGGTGAGGAGTGAATTGTGGTTTACATTGTCTATGTATGGGGTGAGTGGTAGTTTAATACGAGCACTGAAATCACTTTATAAGGATTCCACTGCTTGTGTCACCCAGTCTCACCCATTTACTCTCAAGATTGACACTACAAAGACCAATCTTCATCAAGAATCCTTCTTTTACAGGGCTGCTACGGAATGGAATAAGCTTTCAAAATCAGTTTTTCCAGAGAACTATGACCTGAAACTTTTCAAAAAGCGTGTCCACAATCATTTCCATTCTATAATCCCTTCCCCTCCTAATAGTCGCAGTGCGGACACGATAGGTCTACCCTTTTTGCGACTATTTTCAGTAAAAAAAAAGAAGCTAAAAGCCGTTGGTCCATATCGGTTTTAGCACTGGTCCGTATACCAGTATTTTGATAAAAAGTTTAAACTATTCCCTATTCATTTTAACAAGTTTGTTCTATTTAAACTAGACATCCAAAATTTGGACGCAAAAAATTAATTCTACATTTTGTGCCTTACTATAATAGGAGTTAAAATCGACGCTACTCCCAAAAACAAATAAGATACAACTAACTGCTTCCAACTGGTTGTTGATCTTAATCTTTTCACATTTCAAAAATCCCGTTATGTGTTATTTTAACGTGAAATCGAACATATTTACCTGCCAACTTATTTCCCGTCAACTAATATCCAGACGAATGCATACACAAACGGAATACTTTTTGTTCGTTTATTTATTTTTGTATTCCGAAAGTGCTTTCTTTCAAGTGTACCAACAAACATCTGTTCCCGGATTTGCACGGCATTTTTAAGGAACGGTATCGCAGGAAGAAAAATAGTTTTACTACTTTAACTATAAATTTGGCGAGGAATATTGAAATTTAGTACCAGACAATTTTGTTTTATGGATTACTCAGAAAAATGAGAAAAGCGCTTTTAAATTCGGAAAATTTCACAAACAGAAATAAAATGTATTTTATTATACAAAAATTAAACTGTTAGGTTAGGGGTGGCGACCCTCAATTAGTCTATTGCGGCTCACCCCTAGAGATTAAAGTTTATTGCAAAATTTAGTTATTCTAATGCGAAGTGAGAGGAACTCATACGACGTGACAGGTGGGGGGTGAGAATTTCTTGAAATCGGTAGGTTCCAAGTTGGCAAAACCAAATATATTGAACCTTATTCTTCCTAATCCAAATCAGGGGCACCAACATAGTATGTGTTCAGCAGTTTCGTCTTTTACGCAGCAAAACCTACTCCATTCCAGGGTTCCAGGATCTGCTGCGGATCTGCGTGTTTCTCGAGGGTTTAAGTAAAAACGCCTTCGAATGTGTCAACCCCGATAGATCAGACCAGCGCGTAAGTCTTCTTCTCTCCGCCCAGTCCGAAAAAATATTTTTGGCAACACTTGTGGTGACTCCCAAACTGGATCTGGTCCTGTGAACGCAGATTTGGCTTCCTGTTTTGCGAGGAAATCAGTAACCCATTTTATAAAATTTTTTTAACTGTTAACGACCATCAATTTAAGCTGCTTAATGGACTAGGGTCTTCAAAATACCCTGGATAGATCACATTAGTAACGAAGGTCCTGAAAAGAATAGGTAAGGATAGAGAATTAATATATATATATATATATATATATATATATAGGTACTTAAATTTGTCTGTTCCTGAGATCTGTCGGTTATCATCTATTTCTAGGTGATGTATCCTGTCTTGTGCCGTTGACATATATTGGGTCTTTTCGAGGTTGATTTCCACTCCATTTTTCCCATATTCCTCCTCTAGTTTCCGCATCATAAAACCTAAATCCTCCTCATCTTGAGCTATGATTACTTGATCATCGGCAAAGCTTAGAGTATACAGATGATCATTCCTAATTGGTATTCCCATTCCTGCACATTTTCTCTTCCATGGTCTTAGTGTCTGTTGTAGAAATATTTTGAATAGTGTGGGTGATGTTGAGCATCCTTGGAGGAGACCCTTAGTTGTTTTGAAGAAAATTAATAACTACCATAAAGAAGAGGAAAACCGCGTAATTGGGACATGTAAGTCGAAGCGATCGAAAAAAACTGCTGAAAATAATAATGGAAGGTAAAGTAGAAGGCAGATGAGGTATAGGAAGGCGCCAAAATTCCTGGTTAAAAAAATACAAGAGACTGGACCGGGCTAGATTCAGACTCCTTATTCCGAGCTGCCCAAGACCGTCTTCATTTCGCCGAGATTGTTACCAAGATTGTTACCTTCACTAGGGTGAAGATGGATCAAAAAGAAGAAGAATGGACTAGTGACTTGTCCTAAATTACTTAAATCTCTCAACATTCATGTTCCGAACAGAAATCTCAGATACAGCCATTTATTTCATTTACCCTTCCATCATACAAATTATGGCAAGCATACAACCTTAGAAAGAACCCCTTAAGTTATTGGATAACAAAAACATCGATACTTATGATGGTTTTAAAAAATCATTGAATTATTTAATTCTGTATTATCTTATTTTATATTTTCACATTCTCAGTCACAATATGCACCCGAAATATTTGGGTGTCATACTCGACAAAACGCTAAGCTTCAAGTAACACCTTATGAAAACAGCTGCAAAACTCAGAACCCGAAATATTATCCTGCAAAAGCCATGCGGCACCACATGGGGTTCCACCGGTGTGCACCAAACTTGTTAAAGCCCAACTCAATCAAGCTATGCGTACCAAATCAGGCAGTATGGAAACATTAACGCCGACCCTGTGCACCGCTCCCACGTTGGAATAACCGGCAGAACCATAAATAGGCTACGCTCACAAAAACCCCCTCTAAGAACGGCAGAAACTCTTACCGAAGAAAACTATAACATAATTGAGCGGTGGAAAGAAGAATGGAAGAAGAAGGCCACACCTGCCAACTGGGATATGCCATGCGTTACAAGCAAGCCAGACGATTTTAATGAACCAAGACGAATCTGGACAACACTTAATAGAATAGGGACGAATTACGGCAGGTGCTCAGACTCACTTTTCTGATGGGGAAAAATACCTTCCCCAAATTGTGACTGCGGCGCTGAAAGACAGACTATTAAACACCTGGTGGAGGACTGTCCTTAGTTTCTACAGTGGCAACCCATCCGATTTCCTGATTGCTACATACATAAAGTCACGCCTTTTTCACATAGAGGTAGGCAGAGACCACTTCCTTCCACTTGTTACGGTTCTTACAGACATCTTTTGCTTCCTCTCCTTTCATAAGTGCTCTCACTTATCCATTCACACTCGCCTTATAAATTTGTTTCGTCAATATTTCTCCATCCATCCTTTCTACGTGTCCAAACCATCTAAGCATTCCTTTATCTATCTTTGTAACCACATCTTCTTTTACACCAAAGCGTTCTCTTACCTCACTATTTTTTACTTTATCCAACCGAGTCACTCCGGCTATACTTCTCAAACTACTCATCTCCGCAGCATTAATCTGATTTTCATGCCTCTTCTGTCAAACCCAACATTCACTACCATACCTCTATGCCCCATTCATTTGTTTTCCTGTCAACACCCTTTGCTCAATGTCACTGTCATACTTTCCATCTCTCGTAAACCTTGAACCCAAGTACACAAATTCATTTACTTGTTCCACTCTTTCTCCCTCAATCGAAACTTCACAGTTTGGTCATGCTTTCTTCTCTTTTAAAAACCATTACTTTCGTTTTGCTTACATTTATTTTTATTCCTTTGATTTTCAGGGCATCGTGCATAAAATTAACCATCGCCTGCAACTCCTTCTCAGATGACGCTAATATGACTTGATCATCGGCGTAAAAAAGGCATTTGACGATCAAATCATTCATTTTCAATCCATACGCACTCTCTTTCAAATCTTTTAAACAATTGTCTATGTATAAGTTAAACAGCCATTGCGAAGCCACAAATCCCTGTCTTACACCTTTTTCGATGTTAAACCAGACCGTGCAAGCTCCGTTTATCCTGACACAAGCAGTGGAATCCTCGTAAAGTGATTTCAGTGCTCGTATTAAACTACCACTTACCCCATACATAGACAATGTCGACCACAATTTACTCCTCACCACTCTGCCATAGGCCTTTACCAAGTCTATAAAAGCACAATAGACCTTCTGACTTCTAGCCAAGAGTTTTTTTACTATACCCCGTAATGAAAAGACCTGATCCATACTGATCTCCTTCCTCTGATTGCGACAAGAGAGTCAATAGAATATATTTGTAACCTTAGTGTTAACATTGTAATGGGGTTTATCCCGTATGAATAAATAAAAAAAAATCGGCAGGATAATTATGGTTTCGTATGATGACAATTTGTGTGGTTTCTTTCTGGGTAAATACCGCTACATGAGATAAATTTTTGCAAGATTTTTTCGGTTAAACGGTCAAATCCTTTTGCTTGCACTGCAAATGCTGTCTTTTCTTTATTACTTCTTACTTCTTAACCATTTTTCTGATTTTACGAACAAAATAAAAATTTAAATAATCAACCAAATAAAGTAATAACGTTATCATTATCATTTTTTGAATATATTTTTAAGACGTCGGTACAAGATCTATTAAAGACGAAACTTAAAAAGTAAGCTACCTTAATGACCCATTCACCTGATTTGCCACGTTACGAATTTTTTGTGTTACCGAATATCAAACAAAAATTGCTTGGATAGCGATTTTATTTATCCAACTTTGGAAGTATATATAAAGTTTCAACATTTATTACTGAAGTTACGTTCCCGAAGTTTTTGAGCAGTAATTTCCTGTAAGTTGTCCTTCATATAAAAAACAAAATATAATACTGTGCTAGTGTGATATTAGCGATCAATACTCAACAAAAATTAGAGAATATCATTTAAGTCACAGATCATTTTGGGCGTATAAACAACAGCGCCATCGGCCGACTGACGGTCTGCCACCAAATCCCCAAAGGATCCCCATGATTTATGGAACAGTCGATATAATTTACAGCAAGTCGGAGAAGTGTTTGCTGGTGTTATCCCGATGATGCCACTACTTTGACGGATCGCTACAGATCAGTATTAGGATACTTTGGTCGTACGTTAAAATTCATCCCATACAATACAAACATAAATCTATAGAATCTCATCATGATTAAACCTACATAGATTTTCATCGACAGTAAAAATAAAAAAGAAACACTTTTATAGCAAACAGCAATTGATAAAAAGATTTAGCTTTTACTAGCATTTACTTAAAACTGTCATTAATAAAGTGCATTTTTTAAGTTCAAAAAAGGATTTTAATCGAGATCTGCAATCCTATTTATATAATAAATGTTTTTTTGCTTGTTTGTTTGTTTGTATGTTTGTTAGTCGACATATTTTAAAAACTATAGTAAAGAACATAGCACACTTTAAAAAAAAAGTAAATAGTAATAGTGGTACACTAATGGATCCAAGATGGATGAAAGGGTTGGAGTGAGCGTTATGGGGCCGAATTTTAGGCTCTCAAAACCACTTGGTAACACCCCGACTATCTTTTAAGCAGAATTACATGCCATAGAGACATGTGCCCAGAAGTGCATCAAAAGAAACACCCGAAGGGCAGAAATCTATATTTTATCAGATAGCCAAGCAGCACTAAAAGCTCTGAAGTCATACACTTGTCGGTCTAAGCTGACTTGGGACTGTAAACAGTCCCTGAGACAACTGGCAGCAAACAATCAGGTTACTCTGATGTTGGTTCCAGGTCACAAGTGAGTTAAAGGCAACAAAGAAGCAGATTGCCTTGCCAAAGAAGGGGCAAATACAAAATTTCCCGGTCCAGAACCCTTCTGCGGACTTTCCAAAGCCCACTTGAAAGAAGAGGTTCGACGTTGGGAAACAGATGAAATAAAATCTCGCTGGCATAAAGTGCCAGGACAAAGGCAAGCGAAAAGGCTAGTAAGTCTTTCGCTAAGGAAAGCTATACAGCTTCTCGAGTTGGACAAGAAATACTCGAAACTGGTGACGGGACTTCTCACTGGACACTGCCCTTTAAGGTACCACCTGAAAGAGATGGGCAAAACAGAGAGTGATAGTTGCCGCTACTGCGAGAACTTCGCTGAAACTGCAAAACATTTGCTATGCGAATGCCCAGCGCATTGGTGCATTCGAGATGTGGCTGTACAGAAGGATGCTCAAAATTCCGTGGACAAGCCGAACTACCAACGAGAATGTACTCATCAGAATAGGGAACGATAAAGAGCTCTTAACTTCCATCAAGCGCCGCAAACTGGAATACTTGGGACATGTGATGCGTGGACCACGATATAGTCTGATTCGGCTTATTCTAAATGGCAAGATCGAGGAAAAAAATGGATAGGCCGCAAAAAGCTATTCTAGCTTCTAAATCTATGACAATGGACAGGTTCAACTGCTGAGGAACTTCTCCACGCAGCTCAAGATAGAGATAGATACAAAGAAGTAGTCAATATGGGAGTCGTCAACGCTTGAGAAAGCAAGACACTGTAAGAAAAAGAAGACTACATAGAATCATAGGTGTTACATAATGGCTGAACTCGTATTGAAGAGACAATATTCCAATAATGACTGAATATACAGGGTGATGTATTTAAAAACCAAAGTGACTAATAATATCAGAGAAACGGCAGATCTGACAACATTAAAAATGTTAAATCTGGAATCTTTGAATCTCAAAATAGGCTTATCCCAAATTTTGTACAATTTACAAGATAATTTTCCGTTTCCAGACTTTTGGTCCACTCTGTATATAGTGTAAATTATTGTATCGTAGCCAATGTTGAAAAAAGAATTATTTAAAAAAAAATAAACATTTTAACTTCGTCTTATTTGAGCTGAATAGGGTGTTGGTAGATTGGTAGGAGGAAAGTACTGTTTGATCAACTTTTGATGCAATAATTTATTTAAACAAAATGCTAGCAGTTTAGTTTCTAATTAATCCAAGTGCGTACAAGTGTGAGTATCATTTTTATGATCAGATATTGATCACCATTAAATACATACAAAAAGTCACGCCTTTTTCCCATAGGGGTAGGCAGAGGCCACTTCCTTCCACTTGCTACGGTTCTTACACACATCTTTTGCTTCCTCTACTTTCATCAGTGCTCTCATACATGCTCGTCGGTTGTTGGTACTTTTGACCTGTCCTTTCTTCAAAACAATGTTGATCTGATCAAGATATGTTCTCCGAGGTCGACCTCTACCGACTTGTCCACTTACACTCGCCTTATAAATTTGTTTCGTTAATTTTTCTTCGTCCATCCTTTCTACGTGTCCAAACCCTCTAAGCATTTCTTTATCTATCTTTGTAACCACATCTTTTTTTTCACCACAGCGCTCTCTTATCTCACTATTCTTTACTTTATCCAACCGAGTCACTCCGGATATACATTAAATACGTTACAATTTTTCCTAAATCCAGCACTGCATTGATGCAGAGATGTTTTGGAGAGTTTTTGCTGTTTGGTGTCTTATAATAAACGATCTCCTTCAGCCACTGAATAACATTGAATACAGTTAAATGAGGATTGAATAACAAAATAACAACTTATTCTCACCGATAACAGTAGCACAATTTAGTTTCCATGAAACATCAATCGTTTGTTTCATTTAAAAGTATCAATGTCAGAAAATAATACTATTAAGACAATCGCCCTGTCATGCTATACCAGGTGTATTAAATTTAATTTCGAAACAATTTTTTCTAACGATATCTCTTTTCACAACAAAAGTTCCCATAAATAATTTAGAGAAAATACAAAGTGATACTATAAATTATGTTCAACATAAAAAAACTAATTGATACCGTGTTATTTTATACAGAGTATTTTTAATGGGAGACAAATCATTTTTATGGGCGATGTTTTATTTTGGGATAAAATTTTGTGTTTATATAAATTAATATTTATCAAATATTACCTCATACAATTATAACAATGGTGTTATAAAATAAAACAGATTATACTGATCTTTAATAAAATCAGAACACTTAGAAGCCGAAAAATTAGAATTAAATTTTCAATACTTTATAATAAATGATAACAATATGGACACCATTTTTAACAGACGATACCTAGGCGCTGTTTGCGGTACAATAACAATTATTTAAGTAAATTTAGTGAATGCGCATTGTTTGTATGCGTAAACCCAGTTTTTCAATAGACTTTCCGACCGCATAGACGCAGTTTACCACAGTTTAAAGAATTCTATCATTTAAATCATTCTATGTCGGAGCTTTAATGTTTATGGCTACAAAGGGCTTCGCCATGACAGAAAAGAATTCCTTATAATATTGAATAATAAATCATAAAACGTCATTTACGGCAGTGAAATGTTTCCGTTATATATTTATTTAAAATACGAGGGAGGCTTCAAAGAATTAGGGATCCAAATAAACGCCTTCATTTGGAAAACTTCATTTTTTTTTAGGTAAGTACGAGGGCGGTTTGATAAGTCAGTGACTTTTTGAATAAAACAAAATTTTTTTCCGCAAATAAACATTTTATTTTTCTACATAAAAACCTTTTAGCTCGATACATTTAGTCCGGCGTTTTTCTACTTTTTTTATTCCCTCCAAATAATAGGTTTTTTCAAAGCTTTCAAAATACGCGTTTGTTTCGGTAATGACTTCTTCATTCGACTCAAATCTCTTACCGCCCAGCCATTTCTTTAGGTTTGGAAACAGAAATTAGTCGCAGGGGGCTAAATCTGGAGAATATGCTGGATGGGGTAGCAGTTCGTATCCCAATTCGTGGATTTTGGCCATCGTGACTAGACAAGTGTGCACACGTGCATTGTCTTGATGGAACAGCACTTTCTTCTTCTTAGCCAAATGCAGCCGTTTTTGTTTCAAATCAACGTCGAATCTGTTCAAAAGCTTTGAATAATATTCGCTGGTGATCGTTTTACCTTTCTTGAGGTAATCGATGTGAATGACACCGCGTACATCCCAAAAAACTGTGGCCATGACCTTGTTGGCTGACAGACTCTGTTTCGCCTTCTTTGGTCCACGTTCACCCCAAGCAACCCACTGTTTCAATTGTTCCTTGATCTTTGGCGTGTTGTGATGGATCCATGTTTCATCCATAGTAACAAAACGGCGCAAAAATTCGTCCGGATTACGGCTGAACATCGCTAAACACTCTTTTGAAGTGGTCACACGATTGCGCTTATGGTCGAGTGTGAGCAATCGCGGCACCCATCTCGCAGAGAGTTTTTTCATGGTCAAATATTCGTGTAAAATATGATGTACCCGTTCAGTTGAGATACACCTACAGCATTGTACAGCTGGTACGACCACAACGGAACTCTGTAAACCACTTCTTAACCATTGAAATTGATGGTGCCGAGTCCCCGTAGTATTTATCAAGTCTTTCCTTAGTTTTAGCGATGGATTTTTCACGTAAAAAGTAATGCTTAATCAGCACACGAAATTCACTTTTTTCCATTTTCGTAAAAATTCACGAGGTTGTCTGCTTTGAACGGCTATCAAACACCAACTGCACGACGTAGCTTGCTCAAAATTAGAAAGTTGCCCACTGATAGATTATAGTTGACGGCAGCACTGTTGCATTTGGAGTAACAGCGCGGAAAATTCAAAAAGTCACTGACTTATCAAACTGCCCTCGTATGTTTAAGGCATGGTTTATAGATAAAATATGCATTTATTTGACACAAAAAATAATCATAAATGAATAAAAATAAGCTATTTAAGCATATTTATACAAATAAAACATTCTTAACTAAAAAAATAAAACTTTTTAGGGTATATTTTACCACCAAAGCTGATTATATGTAAATGTATTTACTCGCGTGACAAAATTATTAAAAAAATGTATGTTTTTTAAGATAGTTAATTTGGGATTCTTCTTTTTTTCTTATCTGCAACTTAATATTTTGATTCGCAAATTTCAATGTACAATATGTATAATCGCACTCGTGTGTACAACGCAAAGAAATAATTATAAGGAAAATTGTAAGTTTTAAGTTTAAAAACTATATTTTTGAAGTCTACTACTTACGAATTGATTTTTATAAACAGGGTGTTGGTAAATAAGTGCGACAAACTTCAGGAGGTGATTCTGCATAAAGAAATAATGATAGTTTGCTGTATAAACGTATGTCCGCAAATGCTTCGTTCCCAGAGATACGGGGTGGCGTTTTAGTTTTAGTAAAAATTAAGTAGTGATCTATCTGTTCCCTGGAATTAAATTTTACTAAGAAGTCAAGATCACATTCCTGAGATAGAGCCCACAGAGTTTTTTTTAATTTATCACTTTTAATCTACATAAAAAAGTAAAAGAAGCTGCGGGAATATACAAACACCACACTTTAGGTCAGCTAGTGAATAACAATGGAGTTGATTTTTGACATCTTTAGTTTGTTTGATTTTAATCACATTTGTAATATAAACAAATGTTTTATTTTAATTTTTTTAAATAAAAAAAAAAAATTAACCTTACTTATGCCAGCGTAATTATCCTTCCATGGTTTTGACTTACCTGAAAAAAAAAAAGAAATATTATAATAAAATACAATTAAATATGTTATGTATGTGTTATATATTTTTTTTTTTAAAAATTATACTAATTTGGCATTGGAAAAAATTGTGTGACTTTCCAATATAACCACAAATGGTACAATTTTTAATAAGTCGTGCCAAATTCTTGCTTATCCTGACGAAATTGACATAATAAGTAGATCTGAAACAGGAGTTAAAGGAGCCTTCACAGCACTAAAAAATACAGCAAAAGGAATGGGACTATCGCTCAACATGGAGAAGACGAAATATATGCTCGCAACAACAGAGCAAGACAGACGTGGACAAAACCCAGAGACAATAATACCTCTGAAGAGATTCGTAGGAGAATTCTTAGTGCTAACAGATGTTATTTCGCGCTACTGCCTCAGCTTAAATCCCAAAATATATTGAGAACAACAAAGTGTAGCGTGTAGGAGATCGACCACGTCGTCAACTAGTTTCTTCATGTTGTCATTCCTGTGAATCTGTCCAAAATATGTCAGGGCACGCTTTAGTACTATGGAGCCTTGGATTACCAATATCATTTAGAACTGAGACGTTCGTTATATGTGCTGTCCACGGAGCCCGCAGCATTCTCCTCCAGCACCATATCTCGAAGGCATCTATACGAGGGCGATCAGCCTGTTTGGTAGACTGTTTGCACAGACACCGCCCTGTAAAATCTTGCCTCTAACAGATTGGCGATCAACGTGGTTTATTGGTTTTGCTTCAAATATAAATTTTTCTCTTGGAACCACTGATGGTTTTAGTTTTTTAGAGAACTAATTAGAAATATTTGTTTCTCATAATTTTCTTCTTCTTCTGGTGCCGTCTTCTACTGAAGGTTGGCGATCATTCTGGCTATCTGTATTTTGGAGACCGCTGCGCGAAATAAAGATCTGGTACTTTTTCCATAACACTCTCTCAAGCTCTTAAGCTCTTAAGCCACGATGTCCGTCTTCGTCCTGGTGTTCGTCGCCCTTTAATTTTTCGCTGTATTATTAGTTGAAGGAAGTGGTATTTTTCGGCGCTCATAACATGTCCGAAGCATTCCAGTTTTCGTCGCTTCACTGTATTTAAGATCTCGGTCGTTGTATTTAGACGTAACAAGACATTAGCATTGCGTACTCTATCAATCCAGGAAATCCTAAATATGCGACGATAAACCCACATAATAACAAACTGTTACTAGCTTATTTGATATTTCTATTATAAACTTTAACATCGAAAAAGGTGTGAGACAGGGATGTGTGGCTTCGCCATGGCTGTTTAACTTATACATAGACAATTGTTTAAAAGATCTGAAAGAGAGTGCGTATGGATTAAAAATGAATGATTTGATCGTCAAATGCCTTCTTTACGCCGATGATCAAGTCATATTAGCGTTATCTGAAGAGGAGTTGCAGGCGATGGTTAATGTTATGCATGATTCACTGAAAATCAAAGGGATGAAAATAAATGTGAGCAAAACGAAAGTAATGGTTTTTGAAAGAGAAGAAAGCATGACAAACTGTGGGGTTTCGATTGAGGGAGAAAGAGTGGAACAAGTTAATGAATTTGTGTACTTGGGTTGAAAATTTATTAGAGATGGAAAGTATGACAGTGACATTGAGCGAAGGGTGTTGGCAGGAAAACAAATGAATGGGGCACTGCATAGCTTTATGAATAGCCAGAAAGTTTCAAAAAAGGCACGTCTGGCGGTGCATAGAGGTGTGTTGGTTCCTACACTTATGTATGGTAGTGAATGTTGGGTTTGGCAGAAGAAGCATGGAAAATAGGATTAATGCTGCGGAGATGAGTAGTCTGAGAAGTATAGCCGGAGTGACTCGGTTGGATAAAGTTAGGAATAGTGAGATAAGAAAACGCTGTGGTGTAAAAGAAGATGTGGTCACAAAGATAGATAAAGGAATGCTTACATGGTTTGGACACGTAGAAAGTATGGATGAAGGAAGATTGACGAAACAAATTTATAAGGCGAGTGTGAATGGGCAAATCGGTAGAGGTCGACCTCGGAGAACATATCTCGATCAGATCAACATTGTTTTGAAGAAAGGCCAGGAAAAGAGTACCAACAACCGAAGAGCATGTATGAGAGCACTGATGAAAGTAGAGGAAGCAAAAGATGTGTGTACGAACCGTAGCAAGTGGAAGGAAGTGGTTTCTGCCTACCCCTATGGGAAAAAGGCGTGACTCTATGTATTATAAACTTCAGATGAAAGAAATTCAAAGTTATGTACTTATCAACAAAAGTGTCACCAGTTGAGTACATTTCTTCATAAATTAAAAAAATATCCCGTATAGTGCAGAAATAACAAAGTTTTCATCTTTAGTTTTTTTAAATAATCAAGTCTCTAGAAAAGTTGTATTTCCTTTTTTAAATTTCTTCAAATGCTGTGTCATATTCAGTAAGATTGTAGTTGTTGAAATAAATGCAGTTTGTTGTGTGAAAAATAGAACATAAGATATGTGAGTTCATAGGCGTACCAAGAGGTAAAATATTCAGTATTAAGTTATATTAAATATTTAAAAAAAAATGTTTTAATTAACTTTCCAGTGAGAAGTTATAGTAATGAGTCCGATTTTGCGAACCCCGAATTTTGACATATCTCCACATTTCAAGGTCCCCAAAGTCGAATACAATAGTGGACGTCTGTGTGTGTATGTAGGTATGTGCGTATGTTCATATGTGCGTTCGGAATTATTTTTCGTCTGGATTATCTCGAGAACAAAAAATGATATCGACGTGGAACCAATTGCATTCGACGCATTATTACGCAACTTGGAACTGATTAGATTTTCAGCAAAATCGGTCAAGCTGGAAAAAATGGTAAAGTATGGTAATACAGAATTTTAAGATCTTTAGAATAAAATGATTATTGCATGTTAGGAATATTTGTATGAAATATATGATGACAATATTTCATAAAAAGAGATAGTTTTAGAAAACTATAGGAGTTGGTTTCCTTTGCTTTATATTTTATAATATCAGAGAATAAAGTTATTCTATTTATAAAAGTACACAATAGATTTATGTTGAACCTCTGGATTATATTTGTTTAAGCTCTGAATATTACTTTATTGTTACCGAAAGAGTTACAATTTACACAACGATGTATTCTCATCGACAGTAAGCGAGAGAGACTGACAAACCGCGCGCACACTATAACATTTCTCAACAGATGGCGTTATATAAACAAAACTCATTCCTTTTAAAAAGAAACTCAACAAAATTGGAGAATTTTAAACTTGTGTCAGTATTGAGAGAATAGCATTGAAGACGCTATAACAGTGAAAAATTATTGTTAGTAATAATCAAGCATTGTTTATAACAATTGAATATTGTTACAAATGATTATTGATCAAAATAAGCAACAAAACTTTTGAAAATAGCTCCCGCTTACGAAATGATAAGAATAAGTTTGAAAGAATACGGTTGACATAAACAGAATATTGTTAATGACAATTATATTTTGTTACAAACAATTTGAAATCGTTTTTCATAATAATTTTAATAATAATAATAATTATAACAACAAAACATATGGTATTTTTCATTCTATCCACTGGAAAGTTAGTCGTGTGGACCTCTCAGGTCGCACCCAGACCACTGATATTTTTCCTTTTTAATCTAGTTATGTAATAAAAAAACCAAAGCTGTCTATATACTAGAGGATCAACAAAGATTAAAACATACTAAAGACAAAACATAAGTAATAATAAATCTGAATTTATTTGTACTGTTTTAAAAATACATTTGTGTTAACTGTTTCTCAATAAAACATTGCCAAATTACTTATTCGAAGAAAGATAGTCACAACTTTGTTTTCATTTAAGGTCATGTGGTTATAATTTCTTTGCAAGATTAAAAAAACAATCCATTATAATTAGTAAATATTTGTTTATTTACAGGATATAACCACCGTCAGTTAAAAACCATCCCCGAACGGGGATGGAATAAGTTCCAAAATCAGTTTTTCCAGAGAACTATGACCTGCAACTTTTTAAAAAGCGTGTCCACAATCATTTCCTTTCTATAATCCCTTTCCCTTCTAATAGTCGCAGTGCGGGCCGTCCGTGGCCTACACGATAGGTCTACCCTTTTTGCGACTATTTTCATAAAAAAAAAAATAACAGTTAGATTTTATGAAGCGAAACTAAACACACGATCCTCGTAATGAAAATAGTAATTAAACATCATTAGATAAACAATTTTATAACCACCAACAATCATAAATTGAATTTGGAATCGCAGTGAAACAAAATAAAAATATTTATAAACCCTAAAGAATATTTTTAGTAAACGTTCCTGCAGCTTTTTATCATATAAAGTTTGTGAGTCGCCTTTGGCTCTTATCCAAAATAACTTGCTTTCCTTTGGCTTCCACTGACAAACTGCTGGTTCATTCAACAAGAATAGTTGCAGTAATCCGTTTTTTTTAACCGAAAATACTGCAAAAAATACGAGGTAACGAAAATACATTATTCTGATTATACGACGATTTAAGATTTTTTGTAAAACGATTGAAAATAAAATTTTAAAACACTGTAAATAAATCTGTTTTTTTATATCTATTTACAATCGTCAATTTAATTATTATTGTGATGTCTAAACATCATGCATATTTTTATAAGTGGAGTCCAATTTTTTTTAAATTAAATTGTTTAAGTTGTTTTCTTTTTTCGGTATCCGAGTTTTAATACAGAATTGTCGGGACGTGCAGAAATATGTCTTCCTTTGCTTTGTTGACTATGAAAAAGCATTTTACAGAGTTTAATACGAAAAATTAATAAACATATTGAGAACAACAGATGTAAATTTTTTTTGTTTTTTTTTTAATGAAAATAGTCGCAAAAAGGGTAGACCTAACGTGTGGGCCGTGGACGGCCCGCACTGCGACTATTAGAAGGGGAAGGGATTATAGAAAGACAATGATTGTGGACACGCTTTTTGAAAAGTTTCAGGTCATAGTTCTCTGGAAAAACTGATTTTGGAAGCTTATTCTATTCCGTAGCATCACTGTAAAAGAAGGATTCTTGATGAAGATTGGTCCTTGTAGTGTCAATCTTGAGAGTAAATGGGTGAGACTGATCAGCGTGCCGAGTTCTGTGGCCGATAGTGGTACAAGAGTTTTTATTTCTCTGGAGCATTTGCCAAGGAAATATCTGTAGAGTAATGACTGGTCTGCAACTTCTTTTATGTTCTAAAGGGTGAAGGGTATCTGTGAGAGTTGAGCTGTTTATCAAGCGAATGGCTCTTTTCTGAATGGAATTTAGAAGACGAAGAGAATGCCTTGGTGCTGAACCCCAAATGTGCGAGCAATACTCCAGTAGAGGTCGGATTTGAGCCTTGTACGTCGTCAACAGTTGATCAGGAGTAAAAAACTTTCTGGTGAAAAAGATATTCACTATATTCAAAATCTGTACCGGTATCAAACGGCACACATAACAACAAATAAAATAAAAACCCAAGATATAGAAATAAACAAAGGAGACAAGGGTGCATATTATGATCTTTGTTGTTTCATTTATATTCCGAGGCCATTTTCAATGAAGCTTTGGAAGATATAGACATGGGAATCAAAGTAAATGGAGTATTCGTCAACAACATCAGATATGCGGACGACTCAATCATGATAGCCGATAGTAATGAAGATTTGCAACGGATGATTAATCAAATGAACAGTAATAAATATGGACTCAAAATAGTTCAAAAGTACATGATAGTTAGCAGGCAAAAAGTACCTTACCCCAATGCTCAAATGAAAATAAATAACACCACACTAGTGGATTTTTTTTAAATTTTGGTAACTGCTTTATCAACTAAGCACCGTTACACCACAAAAAAGGTTCTGGATCAACTGGGACAAATCGTGCTCACCGGCTAGTGAATTAGCCTCTTCATTTCCATTGTAACCTAAATGGCCTGGTACTCAGTCTAAGGACAGTCTGTTTTTACTACACAACTCTTGATGGATCTCCAAGCGATCTAAGATAAGTTTGAAGTTACCTTGAAGGGAGTTTATTGCAGAAAGTACATTTACAAAACTGAAAATTAGACAGGTTAGAATAAAATTGCTCATCGGTCACTGTAAGGGTAGGCAGAGACCACTTCCTTCCACTTGCTATGGTTCTTACACACATCTTTTGCTTCCTCTACTTTCATCAGTGCTCTCATACATGCTCGTCCGTTGTTGGTACTCCTGACCTGGCCTTTCTTCAAAACAATGTCCTTTTAACTTTTTATAATCATTCTTTGCCTTGTTGCACCTTAAGATTATCAGATTGTAATATACTAAATGCATTTATGGGTTTAATATATAAAAAAAGCATAATTTTTGCATACAATAAATTAATAAAAGAATGTTCTGTCCAAATATAAAAATAATTGATGGTTGAAATTGATTTAGTCATTTATTATTAAAAGAAAACACACTTAATTTAATTTTAAAAGTTTCTCTAAAGCAAAAAAAAACAATTAAAATAAATAAATAAATCAATAAAAAAAAAGCGTAATTTTTAAATACAATAAATAATTTTTTCCCCTGTATAAATGAATGTTCGGTCCAAACATAATAATGTATAGTGGTTGCAGTTGTTCCAGTCATTTATTATCGAAAAGACGTTAACACATGATTTCTTTGAGACAATTTTGTGGATTGGGTGAGGAATTTGTTTGGGTGTTGACATGATTAATGAAATATTTTTATAATTAGAGTAATGGCCCCATTGACTCTATAAATATGTAATTATTACAAAAAAATTAAAAATAAATACCTAATGTAACACTACAAACAATTCTGTAGGAATATTAACTTAATATTAATAATTTTCAAATACCAGACCTGTTTAGTCTCCGTTTATTTTCCCTCGCCCAGTATGTGGTTAATTTTCTAGGGATCTCTAAATTTTCCGCGTACCGATGGCATAGGTACGAGACCAAGGTGGCTGGATAATAAAAGCATCGCAGACCACAAAAGACAGACGTTAACGTCAGAAAGCACGTGAAGAACATGTTTACCTCATTTTTCTAAGTTAGTTATTAGTACCTAAGTCCAATTGGATCCATTCTAAACGGTGTGTGACAGACTAGTAAGCCTCTCGCCAAGAAAAGCTAAACAGCTTCTCGAGTTGGACAAGAAAGACTTGAAACTAGTGAAGGGACTCACTGGACACTGCCCTCTAAGGTATCACCTGAAAGAGATGGCAAAAAGAAAAAGTGATAGTTGCCGCTACTGCGAGAATTTCGCTGAAACTGCAGAACATTTGCTTTCCGAATGCCCAGCGCTTTTCTGAAAAGTTTCTGAAAGAGGCTTTCTTAAAGCCCTTAGATGTCAGGAACAGGTGCTTGAGAGACTGCATAGCCTTCACGCCCTCCCCCCCTAAAATCTACATTTTACAGTAGTGTGGCGTTTGAAATACAAGCACAGCGTTTCTCATTTATTTCAAACGTCAACAAGTAATATACATGGTCAAAAGAAAGTTTCCAGCAACATAGTTTACCAGCTAGTCCCAGACAAGCCCCCCAGACTAAGTGGATAGAATAAGACGAACTTAAGCTGATCCGAGATTGGTCTGAGATTTTATTTTAAGTAAATTTTTTCAGATTTGCCTAGCAGCCATGCAGCAATTAAAGCGCTAGCAGCTCCGACTATTACTTCGCAACTTAGTGTGGAATGCAGACAGACAGGTATTGTCGAAAAAAACAAGGTCACTCTCGTCTGGGTTTCTGGTCACTCGGGAATCAAAGGCAACGAGAGAGCGGTTATGCTGGTGAATGCCGGATCGGAGACTAGGTTCATTAACCCAGAACCGACTTTAGGGTTTTCCTTCTGTCTAAAACTTATTGTACTGAAACACACAAACCAAAGACAAGTGCAAACAGACAAGGGAATATCCTCGAGAAGACTTAGCGTCACTGAGTAGGAGGGATTCCAGACGAGTAGTACAAATACTGACAGGTCATGGTACCCTTGGATACCACATGCACAATACGGGGCTTGCCATCACCCCTAACTATGGATTGTGTGGAGAGGAGGAACCCAGCCTTTACATCGCCGATCAGTGCCTGGCGTATGCCAGACTAAGGCTGACTATGCAGGGCTTAGCTTTTCTTGAGCCCAAACATCTAAGGCGGTTACCGATCGCCGTCCTGCTCCCATTCTGGAGAAAGACAGCTATGGCAAACCTGCCATCATGGGGAGACACAATGGAGAGTGTCGTTGGCAGGATTTGATAAAAAGCACCCCCTTAGTTTATCATTATATATTTTCATCCCTGTTAGTATAAACAATTTGCTGATACACTTAAGATAAGTTACGTGTTGTGATGGCCCATATCTAAATGCTTATCTCCCTGATACGTGCAATATCGATAGTTCGCCATACATACATAATAATAATAATAATGGTCGGAAGAAAATTTGATGAAACTTATCCATGCTTACCGTGCGAAAGAAGATAATTTCCTCGCTATCTTTTTACCGGCGCGAAAAAAGCAAAATAAAGAATAGCCAAGGTACAGTGTTTCACCAACGGCGTTATTTTTTTTCTTTTCACCCAAGAAAACTCCACTCACCACCGAAATATCGTAATTATCGTACGACAGAGACATGATTATCTTTTAAATATTGCGAGGCTACTAAAAATGTTCGTGGGTTTTCTAGAGGGATCGCGAAAGGTTCTTCAAATCGAATATTCCCACAAACATTTTGACGCGCGGCGAATACACCGCAGATGTATACGCACCTTAATATGTACTATACGAGTACGTACAAGTGCAACAGAAGTAGCTTGGCGGGCGACTAGCCTCTAAAATAACAAATATTCGGCTGAATATACTTCACATTCGTAAACTTCTTCCTCCGATTGTACTTGAGACTCACGATTACTGAAAACTCCGTCGTCGCCGATCGGATCGTTATTCAAATGTTTTCGTTGTGCGCAGATTTGTGTGTACTTCGCCCGCCAGGCTACTTCTGTTGCACTGTACTTCTTACCATGCTTTATATTATATTTTACGATTCTAAATTAAGCATTAAATGTTCTATCGCTAATAACCCTTGAGGTTAAGGCGGTTTAAAATAAAAATATATAATACATAAAAAAAAATGTTAATGATTGATTTATGTTCATAATGAAAAGGTTTAATTTTGCCACTACCAAATAACGATTAAAAATTTCGGACTGGACTTGCGAAATATCACAAGGGATGTGTAATTATAGTTTGTGATGTGAAATTCAATTAGTCCGCTAATTCACGAAGTGACGAAAGTGTAAAGTTAAATCTCTTTTTGAACATGCGATACCACAAAATGTCTGGTCTCGACAACTCTATTTCGACCAAAAACCGACGGCGTAGCAGTAAATCATTGCACACCATTCTCCATAATTCTACAAAGTTGCCAACTCTATCGGCGATTAAGATTTAAAATTTACGTGGTTTTATGTGTACGTGCAAGTTATTTATTATTATAACTTGTACAGTGTGGAACAGCCAAATGGAATAAATTCGATAACGAATAAATGAGAGCGTGTTGGGAAAAACGCTTGGACACGTCGATTTGTATTTTTAGATGCGCATTTTTTTCAGAAAAAAAAATAATTATATAGGGTGTTTCATGTGACAGTGGCCGATACCAACTTTATTATTTTAAATACAATCTCCTGTAAATTATTTATTTTTTTTGATTTTTCAGTAAATTGCAGACATAATTCATGTACAATGTCCCATACCCATCTTTAACAATGCATGCAAGGAAAAGGGTTTAAGTGTAAACACAAAGAAAACGAAGTGGATGGTTGTCGGTAAAATTAATATCGAGTATCCAAAATTAAAATTAGATGGTAAAATTCTGGACAGAGTACAACACTTTAGGAATTTGGGTAGCTGGATAGACTGTAGAGTTGAAAGCGATGAAGAAATCTCAACCAGAATAGAACTGGCACGTAAAAGATTCACTAGTTGGCGTTCTGTACTATGTAATAGAAGTCTTTCGATGAACATCCGTCTAAGAGTATTAAAGTGCTACGTTTGGTCTGTTTTGCTTTATGGATGTGAAACTTGGACACTAAAAGTAAAGCATCTAAATAAATTGGAAGCGTTTGAGTTAAGGTGCTAACGCTGTATGCTAAAGATTTCGTGGACAGCACACTAACTAACGAACATGTGTTAGAATCACTACATAAAGAGCGAGAATTGACAAACACCATCAAAATAAGAAAAGTCGAATACTTTGGATATATGATGAGGGGGCATAAATATCACATGCTCCGATTTATTATTCAGGGTAAAATAAAAGGAAAGCGATGGATTGGCAGAAAACAGCTTTCTTGTCTTTGTAATATTAGACATTGGACGGGTCGAAAAGCCGAAGAAATGTTTACCGATCGAGAAGCTTTCCAACAAATTGTCAACTCTATGATAGCCAACGCCTGAACGCTTGATGATAGCCAACGTTTGAAAACAAGCATGGCACACAAAGAAGAAGAAGAAGAAATTAAACACAGCTGGCTACGCAATTGGAATAACTGCAAAATAAACACACATTAAGAGTGCTGTACTATTCTAGTTTTGAATGTTTTATGTGACAGGGACTGATATTTTAAGAAGTAGGCACAAGTGCAGACATTTTTGTTATTTAAAATAATCCATTAGCAAAAATGTAAAAAAAAAACGACTTTAAAGACTTATATGGTTTTCTCATAGATGCCATTGTCAGAACTGGATCAAATTAAAATGACACTACACGGGAATCATCGAATTAAGAACCTCCTCCTTTTTTGTGGTCGGTTAAAAAGGCAGTGAGCATCATATTGTTTCTCATGGAATTTAAGATAGTCATGAAAAAAGACTTTTCAGAGAAAATATTTTCAACTACAAGTGTGTACCTACATAAGTACTTAATGTTTTACAAAATCACATTCAAAATAAACAATGATGTAAACACCAGATATTAAACCAGATCAATTAACATACACTATCCCAAACACAGAGATAGTCTGACTAAAAAAATCCGTCTTATATGCGTATTCGAATATTTAATAAGCTGCCGAATGCTATTAAATTATTGTTAAGTTTTAGAATCTGTTTGAAACAAATATAAACAAACCCAGATATTTCAAGCATTGTTGTGGAGTTAAACACTAAGCCCCATCCCTCTTCAACTTGATCGTAAGATCGTAAGAATTGTACCTACAATTATAAGAAAATAAAATTGATTCACTTATTACTCGGTCACTAGAAAGACAAGTGCATGAACAGGGAAACATGGTGCAGGATAAACAGAATATATACCTTCAACAGATAGTGCGTAATGTGGCTAGACGAACGATTTTAAAAACATTGGTTTGACAGATGCCCGATCCAACACCACTTGACTTTTTTCTGTTGGGCTATTTAAAAACATTAGTATACAAAACTTCTCCCAAAGACATTGAATAACTAAAGCTTAGAATAACTGAAGAATGTAGATGAATTACTATCGAAACTTTGCAAAGAGTTCGAGAAGAATTTGAAAATAGGTTAAATTATTGCCTACAAAATGAAAAATCACAATTTGAACAGTTAATGTAAATACATTAAAGGAGCTGTTTGTAATAAGTTCATTTTAGTTTCTGTTATAATTTCGCTTTTTTTAATGTTATCAACAAAATAAATCGATAGAATAAATTGTTTATATGGCTGATTTGTATTTTTCTTGGATTTAATTTGATGTATTACAAGGAAGTGG
Organism: Agelastica alni; assembly: GCA_950111635.1. Classification (NCBI taxonomy): domain Eukaryota; kingdom Metazoa; phylum Arthropoda; class Insecta; order Coleoptera; family Chrysomelidae; genus Agelastica; species Agelastica alni. The sequence goes on along the minus strand of OX467718.1, from coordinate 22,334,142 downwards.
TTGCTATTTGACATTTTTACACACTTTTTTAAAACTTTCCCTTGATTTAAAATTCGATGTGTTTTTTGTTTTTTTTTACATTTATGCAAAATCAAAAGTTATTTGGACTGGCTGTTTTGAAATAAAAGCACCGTATAAACAAAATAATACGTGTCTAAAAGATCTCATGGGAACTTTTTTATTAGTTATAGAGGGTGTTTTAAAAAAAGGTGACCCCGTCTCTAGGTTTGCTTGGTAAAAAATTTTCGTAACGCCATCCTTTTTCAAGATAAAGGGCGATGAAAAAAAAAATTTGGCTATTACTTCATAATTTTCAAATCAAAATATTCCGAAAACGGTACACAGTATATAGTTTTACCAGGAGTACCTTTTCTGTGTAAAATTGAGTAATGTTTAAGTTCACTTGAAATTTTTATAAATGAATCTAACCTTCAAAAAGTTATGTTCAATACTACTTGGTACGAACCGTGCAACTAGCGCCCTCTATGGGAGTCAAAAATAAAAACAAAATCAAGGGATGAATCAGCTTCTAAAACATATTCGTATAAAATTTCATTACAATGTTTTCAGTAGTTTCGGCAAATTCCTAATAAATGTGTATAATTTTTTTTCTTTAACGCCCTTTATCTTGAATACGGATGGCGTTACGAAAATTTTTTACTAAGCAAACCACAATTATTTTTCAGTTTTCTACCTATCTTAGAGACGGGGTCACCTTTTTTTAAAACACCCTGTATAACTTTACTAACAAATATTATTTGAATTAACTAACTTATTTTTAATTGTTGCATTTTCTGATGAAAGGTTGCTAACAGACTTTATCGCTTCTTGGGAAAATTTATGCGATAAGTACGGCAACATCGTCCACACAAACTTCTAACATTGCATTTATTCGGACCGACGATGCCGACGTCTGTCTGCCCGTAGCCTCGTCAGCTGAAGCATGCAACTATGCAGCCAACCTGTAATATCCCTTTCATGGCTTGCTGTGTTGAATGAACTTTCGCTTTTTATATTTGCTTTTGCTCGCCTATATTACGATATCCACTATGACTCTTTTGAGTATTTGACATTTATTATTCGAGAAAATTCTTGCTCTCGCGATAAAAATTCAAAATGAATTGACGTTAGAAATATTGCTTTACGTATATATCTTTCACTGGCCAAACGCCCATTGGACTGGCAATAATATGGGTGCAACAACCTTTTACACCGAAAGAGAAAAGACATAAAACAGCTAGTTGGAATCACTGCAGATCACCAGCCGTATATATATATATATATATATATATATATATATATATATATATATATATATATATATATATATATATATATATATATATATATATATATATATATATATATATATGCCAATTCTCAAACGTTTTCGGCGTCAAGCCAATATCAGGAGAAATTTTTGTCACAAATTTATTTACTAAAGACTAAACATAAAGAGGACATGACTATAGCTCAACAATGAACATTTCAAGATAAACAAAAATTATAGAATTGTAACTAAATTACATCATTTAAAAGACATGTACATTTTAAAACTTTTTAAAAACATGGAAACATTAAAATTTTAATAGACAAAGTTATTATAGCCAATTTTCGATAATCGGACAGGGTACCGTAAGAAGAAGAGAGAAATCTAACAAAAGTAAATCAACAAGCCAAATTAAAGCTTAATAGCTTAGTCAGTTAGTGAAATTTGTTTGGATTACCTACCTACCTCTCTTATTATGTACAATAAATAAAGTCATTAAGAACAGATTTGGTTGCAAAATTAAGTGTGCTAACAAATAAAAATATTAACCCTTAATTTTCAAACAAGAAGTCCCTTATAAAATAAAATTCGTTACCTACGAAATTTGTTTAGAAATATTAGGTAAATTTACTTTCGTACTTCTTAAATGTACAGTTGAATATTGGTTATCAAGTTGCTAACGATAATCAAAAACCACCGTATATTCGTGAAATATGGTTTTCTTTACATGTATAAATGTTATTAAAATTACTCAACGTATATAATAGGTGTTCAGATTTTATTGAAAGTCAGTAAATTTATGAATCTGCAGATGAAATGTCGATTCCGCACCTGAACAAAAAGAACCCAGACTATTTTTAACACAGAAGATGTAATCGAAGCATTTAATAATGCATTTTTAAGTGGACTATATGAAGATATTTTAAAATTATTAAAATAAAATTTTTAATTGTCTTTCTCAGTCCAGTAATTTTAGCAATCTATTTCAAATAAAACTTGTGTTTCATGCATTGATTAATGACATTAATTATGAGGTAGCGTTTTCTTTCGCGGGTATAAGCTTAGGAGCAGCGAGGATCCAGCAACACGTCATTACCCTCAGCGCTACGAAGAATGAAAATCCCGTTTATTCTTGCGTTGCGGGCACTTGCCCATTCGATGCACCCTTCGAGGAAGCGAGCGTCGTCGCGACGTGTCAGCGAACGACGCCATGACCCGGCGGCGGCCGGGTTCACGTTCATACGCGCTATGCGCTCTCTCGAATCTCATGAATTTAGTTAAATTCGTGGTATTCGTATGAGGATGTTTTTTTTTTCAGTTTTACGTAGTGCGAAGAATAACCCCGGGAAAATTTGTCTGCGAATAAAAAACTAGTAGTTTAATTGTCTGTTCAATGTTTGGTTTATTTCTGCAGCAGTTACAAACGTACGAAACAAGGACAATTATAAATAAGCATTTCCGCAAAAACCAAACCGAACTCTGAATCAAAATAAAAAGTTATTGCAGGGTTTATAAACAGTTTTCAACCCGTTTGATGACAGTCAGATTAGTTCGTGTTTTGTTTACGAACTATTAGTTTGACCCATGCAAAAGTTTTTAACTGTTCTTTCAAAATTCAATCCACAAACCATTTGAAAATAGTAGGTACTTTAACCTTCAAAAACTGCTGCAAAAACAGGCATATTATTTTATTACGAATAGTTTTATTCTAAACATTTTTAAATACTTTTTTGTGATAGATTATTAAAGCCTTTTTTGTTGTGATCACTTAATACAAGTATTCCTTTTTATTTAAAATAGAATCAACAGTGAAAGAAACAAAAGAAATAACAAATTGCTTAGAAAAACCCTTTTAAATGCAGTTCCCCATCCAAAAAAAAATTAAAAACTCTGACTCTGAATGTTACAGTAGATATTGTATCATGCTGTTTGCTTATTACCAGAACTTTGGTTTACTTGATATTAAAATCGAGACCTGCTTCTGCACATTTAGCAGTGAACCTATCGAGCAAGCAGTGTAAATCCTTTTCATTGGAGGCCAGAAGTACCGTGTCATCCGCATATCGCAAATTGTTTATGACTTTGCCATTCACTATAATGCTCTCCATTCCTTCAAAGATTGCCTCCCTGAATATTCTTTTAGAGTAGACATTAAACAGTAATGGCAAAAAATACATCCCTGTCTAATACCTCTCTTTATGTTGACTGATTCTGAATTGGTATTATCCATTATAACTACTGGGGTTTGATTCCAGTATAAATTTGCGATTATGCGAACATATTTCCCATCTAAACCAATATCTTTTAAGATTTCTATAAGCACATGTTTTCAATCAAACTTCTTCTTCTTCTCAAGTACCATGTCCTTTCAGAACGTTAGTGACCATCATGGCTATTCTTATCTTGTCAAATGCCAGTCTAAACAACGTGCTTGAGCTCACGTCTAACCAGTCTCGGAATTCTTCATCCAGGATGTCTTTCTTCTACCTAGAGCTCGTCTACCCGCTTTCTTGCCTGGAATTATGTTCTAGAGCAAACGATATTTTTTCCTCTCATCACGTGCCCAAAATATTCCAATTTCCGTTTTTTAACGGTGACAATAATATCGGTGTTCTTCTGTACTCTCGCGAGTATCTCGGAATTGCGAACTTTTTCTACGCCGTATAGGAGAGTAGAGACCACATAGCATCTCAGAAAACGGATCCTCAAGGGCAACCCTCAATCTCTACAATCTTAATTAAACTACTGATTCAAAAGTGTTATAATCAACGCCAAGATGTCTTTGTATGCTTCATAGATTATCAGAAAGCTTTCGACAACGTTAAACAGGATATTCTCTCGAAGAGCCGTAAACGGCACTCTACACATTGTATGAAGAGTACAGACATTCGCCAACGTGCGGCTAAGCACAAGGCAAAAAAAGGAGAAGATAAGCACATTATGCTTGACTTCCGGTATAACCGGAAGTGCCACATTTAGGACATTATTATATTTGAACTTGGCGGCATCCAAAACCTACAGCTTCGTAATTTCAGATTTTTAACATAACTGTATCCGCCATTACTTCTAATCAAAACTGTTTACGACACACCCTGTATACATTATCGTATTAGTTTTTGTGTAAATATTTTTAAGATAAAGAAACAACTTAAGTACATGTTTATAATAGAGTAAAAAGGTCACCTTAAAAGTAGTTATTTATCGCCGAATGCTTTAAACATTCATAAATACATTATAACGCTCAACTTTTGATAAAGTTTCCTAATTTACACCCTTTTCCTTTTTCACGAAAATATCCATTTTTTTAACGGCCAACAAAGCGATTTACTGAACATCCTTTACAGATATCGCTTTAGGCGCCATAAAGGCGTCGAACTTTCATCCCTATCACCTACATAACTGAACAAAAGATACCGATAAATCTTAGTTGCAAAAAAACACCATTCACCATATTTTCTAATAAAACTTTTCTCGGAAATCAATAACATTATATTTGATTCGCAGCAGTAGGACTGTCCCACTTGCAATAATTCACAGTTTCTACTCACTCGCAGCGTTGCCGACCTTCGGAAAAGTAGAAAAATATTCCACATTACGAACAAATTTTTTTTTTATATACAGTGTGGAACAGCCAAATGGAATAAATTCGATAAAAAATAAATGAGAGCGTGTTGGGAAAAACGCTTGGACACGTCGATTTGTATTTTTAAATGCGAATTTTTTTTCAAAAAAAAATTATATAGGGTGTCATGTGACAGTGGCCAATACCAACTTTCTTATTTTAAATACAACCACCTGTGTATTATTTATTTTTTGGATTCTTCAGAAAATTCTAGACATAATTCATGAACAATGTCCCATACCTAATTTCAACTGTTTCGGAAATATTAAGTATTTTCAGATGTATTACAAAAATAAACATTAAAAAAAGAAAATTATTTTATTTCACAAATAATGTAAAAAAAATAAAAAAACATTAATTTCAATGTAAGAGATGTTCAAAATATTCGCCGCGAACGTCTTGGCAACATGCTAATCTGGTATAGAAATGTCTTCTAACGTTACTCAACATCTCAGACGTGACTGATCTAATCGCAAGCGTGATTCGTCTTTTTAAGTCATGTAAGTCGAGTGGCTTAGTTTTGAATACAAGACTTTTGACATATCCCCACAAAAAGAAGTCTAATGGCGTCAGATCAGGAGATCGTGCTGGCCATTCTATCGATCCGCGCCTCTCTATACACCGATTTGGAAAATTTTGGTTCAGGTATTGCCGGACATTGATTTGGTAATGGGGCGGTGCTCCATCTTGCTGAAACCATAGTATATTGGCAGGAACTTGTGGGTTTGCTGGATCAGGGTATAAGTTTGTCAAAGTTGGCACGACATTATTTTGGAGCAGTTCTAAATATTTATCTCTATTCAAGTTGCCATCAATGAAAAAGGGACCTACGATATGATTTTCAACAATTCCTGCCCAAACATTAACTTTTTCAGGATATTGCGTTTGTTCCTTTCTCATCCAGTAAGGATTCTCATTAGACCAATTTTCTTTTTTTTATGTTTATTTTTGTAATACATCTGAAAACACTTAATATTTCCGAAACAGTTGAAATTAGGTATGGGACATTGTACATGAATTATGTCTAGAATTTTCTGAAGAATCCAAAAAATAAGTAATATACAGGGGTTGTATTTTAAATAAGAAAGTTGGTATCGGCCACTGTCACATGACACAAATTCGCATCTAAAAATACAAATCGACGTGTCCAAGCGTTTTTCCCAACACGCTCTCATTTATTCGTTATCGAATTTATTCCATTTGGCTGTTCCACGGCTTAACCACGGTGTACTTAAAAAAATAATGCAATAGGTAAAGACGAATGGCGCCTAAGTGCCACAATCTTACTGTTCAAAAAAGGAGACAAAAAGATACCCGCAAACTACCGAGGCATAAACCTTCTTAATACAACTTTAAAGCTAGTAACAAAGATTATAACAAATAAAATATATGAACTCACCACATTGGGCGATAAACAACAAGGATTCAGATCAGGAAGATCTTGTACTGATGCGATATTTGTCCTGCGACAAATAACTGAAAAATCCATCGAGCATAAGAAACCAGCCTTCATGTGTTTTATAGACTTGGAAAAGGCGTTTGATCGAATACAACTGGAGGACGTGGTACACCTTCTATACAACAGGCAAATCCCATAAAACATCATAAAAACCATCGAAAATATTTACCAAAGAAACAAAATACAAGCCAAAATTAATGGCACAACTACCGAAGAAATTCCTGTAAATAGTGGTATTCGACAAGGAGATTCCCTTGGCCCCTTATTGTTCAACATCGTTATGGACGAAATAATAAAAAGCACTCGTAACCTGAAAGGGTATAAAATGGAGAACAAAGACGTCAAAATTATAAGCTTATGCTGTTCTGATTGCAGAAATCAAAGGTGACCTACATAGATTACTACTTAAATTTAGCATAACGGCAAAAAGTCTAAAAATGAACATTTTATCTTTACTTAATGAGGATAACTCTTTTCTTGACATCCGATTTAACATCAAAGAATTTCTTTATAGACTACCTACCATATGCGTTTTAAAAATGAACTGTGTCATGTAGTAAATTGTCCTCCAATGATAAGCAATACACCATCTGACGGAATACACTCGCATCAATATCACGTGATAAACAAGTGTGATTGCTATGTGTTTATATACCCTGAAGCTCGCATTAGTGCGAAGATTATAGTTGTTTAATAATGACTTTGCCTAGCAATTAATTTGTACTCAGTGTATAAAAAACCCCAATTTGACTATTCGTTATTTCCCAAATGAGGATCAAATGATAAAAAGAAACTGTGGGAGATCAAATTGAAAATGGGGAAAAGAGTTACCAACAACATGAGAGTTTATTCTAAGCATTTTTTTGAGAAAAATTTCATAACTCCCAGTGATTGTAAATATTTAGTTTTCTATATTTTATGTGGTTAATAGAATAACCTATTAATCTGTCAGGGGGCTATCAAAAACTTTACCTGTAAAACACTTCTATACCAAGTAAAAACTTATCTGTGTCCAGCAATATAACAAAGTCCAAAAGTCTGAAGATAGAAGAGGAAAATAAAAGATATATAAAAAACTCATTGAAAGAAGACAGACAAGTTCTCTTGTTGGTTAAAAGTAAATAAATACTTATAATTATGATTGAAGTCATGTCATTCATTGATTTCATGAGGATCCTTTTAATAGTACTGGTCTGCAAACAACAAGATCTGATTATTCACTAATCATCCTTTTTATCTTTGACACCACAAATAATAATGTGGTTTGATGCAAGAACAGCTCCGCCTTCCTCGATGCATCGACTACTTGGAGTAGCAGCCAGATAAACTGAGGACAATGGTAGAAACGAATCTGAATTCATTCCAATATAAAATATTAAATTTAATTACGTTCAAATATCGAAATTTTCACTAAATTGTATACTTCCCTTGGTAAACACATAGATTATAGCAAATGCAATCACACTTGGCGTCAAAAACATATGTTTTTCGACAGAATGACAGCGCGGGAAAATAAAGGATAAAATGTCAATTTTTAAAAAACTTAATTTTAAAATGATTGTTTTAAAAATATTTGTAGCGCATTCTATAAATAAACAGCGCCACCTATTGATTTGTTTCTGAACAATAAATAAAATCTAACCGAATTTATTCTGTTTTTTTTTTCTTTCAAACGGTATTTGTTGTTGTAATGACTATAGACTTGAAAGATAACAATTATTATTTGCCTTGTTACAAGATCTTTAAATAAGAATAATTTTTTTTCCTTTTACATAAAAAATTTTCGAACGAATGGCGCCCAAGTACCACAATCTTACTGTTTAAAAAAGGAGACAAAAAGATACCCGCAAACTACCGAGGCATAAACCTTCTGCATACAACCTTAAAGCTAGTAACAAAGATTATAACAAATAAAATAAATGAACTCACCACATTGGGCGATAAACAACAAGGATTCAGATCAGGAAGATCTTGTACAGATGCGATATTTGTCCTGCGACAAATAACTGAAAAATCCATCGAGTATAACAAACCAGCCTTCATGTGTTTTATAGACCTGGAAAAGGCGTTTGACCGAATACAAATGGAGGACGAATACAGAGATTACTATTCAAATTTAACACAACGGCAAAAAGTCTAAAAATGAAGATATCTGCAGCAAAAACGAAATGCATGACCACCTCAAAAACACCTATCAGATGCAAAATGGCTGTGGATGATAAAATTATACAACAGGAGATGACATTTAAATACCTAGGCATGGAAATGTCAGGATACGGTGACATCGGGGCAGAGGTAAGAAACCAAGCGGCAAAAGCAACACGAAACTCAGCTTACCTGAACGATACAATCCTCCGAAACAAATATATCGGAATCAGGACCAAATCCCGAATCTACAAGGCGGTCATCCGACCTATATTAACATACACAGCGGAAACTAGACCAGATACATCGAACACAAAGAGCATATTAGAAACCACCGAAATGAAAATAGTGCGAAGGATCGCCGAAAAAACACTTTTTGACAGGAAGAGAAGCGAAGACATTAGAAAAACATGTAAAATAGGCAACATAAATGGATACTGGAAAGACAGAGATAGTAAAACGAACACATAGATCGGATGAAAGACGACAGAATGGTCAAAATAACTAGAGACAAGTCGCCCTTAGGGCGCCGAAGCGTTGGAAGACCCCGCAAGAGATGGAGAGACAATCTTTCTAACAATTGAACGGCAGAGCATACGGAAAAAAACCAGCAATTTGCTTACATTAAAGAAGGAAGAAGTAAAAGGATAAGTAGAAGAAGTAAAAGACTTTAATGATAACACTATAAGCTTAATAAACGGGAAGGAAATTTTTTTTACAAATGAATACAAAGAGTAGCAGAACTTCAAAAATACTTTTATTATTTCAACAACAGAAATTCTAACAAAAAGTCATTTTTTTCAAAAAACAGGAAAACAGTAAGGGGATGTGAAAAGTGTTTAAAAAAATATATGGTTTTTTTAATGTTTAGTATAATATTATTTGGCCACTGAAAAAAGTTTTTTTTAAAACATATTAGCGAATGAATAATAAATAAGTGGAAGAAATACTTTTGGTGATTCAATCTTAAGTTCGACAACATAGTTCAAATTCCACAACGCAGTTTGACGTTTACGATGATGGCAAATAAAGTGGGGAAGAATTTTGCTACTCGCAACTTTATGCTTTTTTTCTTTGTTACGCTGACGCATTAATTTTTGAAAAGGCCATTTATAAATTTTTATTACGTATAAGCCCTTTTACGAGAGAAGTTTTAGTGGGTCATGGAAAAGTCCCTAGAATTAGCATTCTGGAATAAGGGGAAAGTAAAAAATCGTTACTTTTTTGCAAAAACAAAAGATTTGTTCATTGAAAACTATGTATACCTAACTAGCAAAAAATTTAGTGGAAGAAAAATAAATTATATTAAAATTTGAGATTATAAAATAAAAAAATGTTAAGCGGAAAATATAAATTGTAGTAATTTGTACAAAGAAAATATGTTTTTAACTAGATACCTAGCAACGAATAACGGGCCACTGTTCCTTTATTTAAAGAACATTTAGTTTAATTGGTTTGCATGTTTTTCATTGCGTAATGTAAAATAATAACAATAATAAACCTGCAGAGCTGTCGGTTCTGTAAGCATGTAGATGTTTTTACTTTAGACAGGGTGCTGGCCAAACCTTTGAATCCACCTCCTTTACCCGGGATTGTGACCGGGTAAAGGACTTAATGGATACAAAATGGGTGACCGCTGTGCTAGTTATGCTAGTGATTCTGTGCTAGTTGCAGAAAACGAAGAGGACCTCCACAGACTGCTATACCGCTTTAATTGCACAGCAAAGCCTCTTCTTCTTCCTCCTTTTGTAAGGCAACTGCCTTGTTCTCCAATTTCTTAAAATTGTAGCTGGGATAATGAATTCCAGCTTTCATACCAACGTATGGGTGGACGTCCAGGTGGTCTGCTGGATCTTGGGAGACCATCCCTTGCAATCTTCGGCAATATGTTGTCGTCCCTCCGTTCAATATAAACTACATTCACAACGTCTGTTTTGGGACCATCTAACTATGTCTTGAACATCGCAAAGTTTCGTTTCTTTTGTGTAGCCTGCTATGGATCTTAGAAACCTCATCTCTGCTATACGGATAATCCTTTTTATTGTGAAGTTTTCGGCTCTTGTTTCTACAGCGTAGGTCATAACAGGTCTCACACAGGTCTTATTAAAGCTGCTTTGGTTGTTTGAGCATTTACTTCTTCTTGGTGGTCTCTGCTGCTCGTGATACGTCCAGGTGGTCTGCTGGATCTTGGGAGACCATCCCTTGCAATCTTCGGCAATATGTTGTCGTCCCTCCGTTCAATATAAACTCCATTCGCAACGTCTGTTTTGGGACCATCTAACTATGTCTTGAACATCGCAAAGTTTCGTTTCTTTTGTGTAGCCTGCTATGGATCTTAGAGACCTCATCTCTGCTATACGGATAATCCTTTTTATTGTTAAGTTTTCGGCTCTTGTTTCTACAGGGTAGGTCATAATAGGTCTCACACAGGTCTTATATATGCGGACTTTGCTTTTAATGGACATGTGCTTGTTTCGCCATATTATATCTCTAAGGAATCCTGATATTAAAGCTGGTTTGGTTGTTTGAGCCTTTACTTAATCTTGAAAGTCTCTGCTGCTCGTGATGTTGACGCCGAGATATTTGAAACTCATAACCTGTTCTACTGGTTTATTGTATATAGCCAATTTACATCTTCTGGGCTCTTTTAAAATGGTTAGCACTTTTGATTTTTCTACCGATATCTCCATGTTGTATTTGGCAGCTGTCTTTTCGAACTGATAAAGCATTCTCTGTAGGTTGTCTTCATCTTCTGAGACCAGCACGGCATCGTCCGCGTAGCAAATTACTTCTAATTAGTTCTTTGTCCCCTAGTGAGTATCCCTTTTCGACCTTTTTTACTTCCGTTATAAGTTCGTCCATAATCAAGAGGATGGGGCTTAGGCTATCGCCTTGACTTATTCCAGTTTGCATGAGTAGTATGTGTGTTTTTCTGCAAGCGATATGAAGGTGACAATATAAGGCGAACATGAAGGTGAAGAACATTAATGACTGGGTTTTGAGCAAAGAGCGCGAATGGAAAGAGCACATAAGTAGAATTAATGAAGGGAGAATAGTAAGGATAGCTCAGAGCAAATCACCACTGGGAAGAAGAAGTACAGAAAGACCATGGAAAGGATGGAGCGACAATCTTATCATTGATTAAAGTTGCAGGCATGCTGCGAAAAATTGAACAGGCAATTTGCCTAAATAAGAGCAGGAAGAAGAAAAAAAAACCTGCGTGTGGAACACAAACAGAAACTCTAATGCATGTGCTATCTATCTGCATGTCCCGTCCATCATATATAACCGGACACAACGCAGCTCTTAGGGTAATGTACTTTCGTTTAAAATCTGCATTTGGTTTAGACGAACAGCCAGTTATTCCGTAGGTCCCGCAGGAAATGGTTTTCCAACAACCCGTCAGATTAAAGTCAACAAGCCGGACATTGGATTTCTTGACGATGGTGAAAGGAGAATGTATGTCATCAAATTATCCACAAAAAAGAAGTAAATATAAAGACCTATCCAAGTTAGAAAAGCTTTATCCAGAGTACAACATTATTACTATCGGTGTTCTAGGTTTCACGCAAAAATCATTCGTGAAGCAATTAAAAATAATGCCAGCCTGTAAAGATTTATCCAGCCTCTTATTAGGAAAAATTTAAAAGGCAGTTTTCTTGGCTCGTTGCGAATGTGTCTTTTACTGCCATTGTTTGGAGAGGGACAGGTGAAATCACATGCTGTTTTTATTGATTAAAGGGGGGGTTTTTGGTTTGCATTTTTGCATTGCCTTTTTCTCCGCCCAACGCGAACAAAAAAAAGTCTTGATTATTTTCTTCTAGATTATACAATAACTGTAATAGTACATACCCAATTATAATAAATAAGAAAATAAAGGGCAAGGGCAATTTGTTAGTACCTGTATATTCACATATTCAGGACAATTTGTCTAAAGGTTGTAGATTGTAGATTGTAGGGTGAGTCGTGAAGGCCATGCTGCCTCTCCAGCCCTTCGACCTATCAGATCTTTTGTGCATGACCCTTATCTATTCAAGGCCCGGGATTAATTTTAAACATTATATATTATACATTATTTACATTTTATCAGTTTCCTGGGGGCTAACTTTCTGATATCGAAGGGCTTTAGGAAGGCCCCTATCAGAAACTTGAGCCTCTTGCAGAAAAGCGCTGGGCATTTGCAAAGCAAATGTTCTGCAGTTTCAGCGAAGTTCTCGCAGTAGCGGCAACTATCACTTTCTGTTTTGCACATATTTTTCAGGTGGTACCTTAGAGGGCAGTGTCCGGTGAGGAGACCCGTCACCAGTTTCAAGTCTTTCTTGTCCAACTCGAGAAGCTGTTTAGCTTTTCTTGGCGAAAGACTTTTCGCTTGCCTTTGTCCTGGCACTTTATGCCAGTGAGATTTCATTTCATCTGTTTCCCAGCGTCGAACCTTTTGTTTCAAGTGGGCTTTGGAAAGTCCACAGAAGGGTTCTGAGCCAGAAAATTTTGCATTTGCCCCTTCTTTGGCAAGGCAATCTGCTTCTTCGTTGCCTTTAACTCCCTTGTGACCTGGAACCCACATCAAAGTAACCTGATTGTTTGCTGCCAGTTGTCTCAGGGACTGTTTACAGTCCCAAGTCAGCTTAGACTCACAAGTGTATGACTTCAGAGCTTTTAGTGCTGATTGGCTATCTGATAAAATATAGATTTCTGCCCTTCGGGTGTTTCTTTCGATGCACTCCTAGGCACATGTCTCTATGGCTTGTAATTCTGCTTAAAAGATGTTTGGGGTGTTACCAAGTGGTTTTGAGAGCCTAAAATTCGGCCCTATAACGCCCACTCCAACCCCTTCATCCATCTTGGATCCATCAGTGTACCACACTGTCTAACAGTTACATGTTTTGTTTTTAGCATTTAGCTTTCAATTTTTTTTCGTTAATGCTAAAAGTTAATTACATATTTATTAAAATTTTAAAAAGTAGATATTTCGGCCAAATTTTTATCAATTTGAACAAGCATTGGTCTTATTCGCACGTAAAATGACAGTTATTGTCACAGGCGCCTATGTTTTTATTAAATCGTGGATTTACGAAAACGACGCAATAGACGCTCTTACACCGTGCAGTATCGTAGCGACTACAGCGGAAAAAAAGGGTTTGCGGACGAAAAGTGTTTGCGGACGAAAAATACTTCAAAAATAGTCGATTTTTCGTCCGGAAATTAGTACGTAATATTCATCGTAATATCATTTTTTGAAAAGGTCAACGAAAAAATTCTTTAGGTACCTAATTTTATGTTTTATTTTTACGTATTCAGTATTTTAATGGGACAAAAAAAATAATGAAAGCCACACGCATTTTTTTACATTTTGTACATTTTTTTATAACATCATCATCGATCATCACAATAAATATATTCATACAACTGTGAGTAACAAAATGTATTGTGAAAGGCTATTAAATAATACATAATACGTCGGGTTATGGTTTTTGATGTTTTATTCAACAAATGAAATACATGAACTGAAATGGATGGTTTCAAAATATAACTCGGTCTGGTAATGAGAATGCGTATTGTTCTCACAATAAAAGAGACTCAGCAGCTAGAATATGCCGAAAGAAAAAAAGGGAAGCATTAAAAAAGATAAAATAGAGAAGCATAATCAGAAAAATGAGAGCGGGAAACTCTAGAAAAAGATTTAGGAACGAATGCAAGATTTCAAACCAAAAATAAATGCATGTAAAGACAGCAATAGTAAAACTATCTTTCTCTCTCTCTGTAGCTTACTACCTGGAGTGGGTCTTCACTGACATTACAATTTGCCTCCACTTGCTGAGATCCATCATAAGTTCTTCTGGTCGTTGGACAGTCCACTGCAATATTATCTTTCCACCGCATCCTTGGCCTTCCCAGCGGCCGCTTTCCTACCGGGTTCTTCTCCCACACCAGTTTTACGACACATTGGTCTTGTATCTTCACATGTCCGGCCCATCTCAATCTATTTGTCTTTATTATTTTTACTATATCTGGTTGGTGTTATAGTTCTTGCACTTCCCTGTTAGTTCTAATTCTGTATTGTTGTGTGGCGTTGTCCTTGATTGGTCCATATATCCTTCTAAGAATTCTTCGTTCTGCGATTTTTAGCCGGTTCTTATTTTGTTTTGTCATCGTCCATGTTTCACATGCATATGCCATTAAAGGTCTTATAATTGCATGATAAATTGTTACTTCCGTACGGCGGGTTACATTTTTCGATTTCATTATTTGTTGTAGTGCAAAACAGCAGCGATTGGCTACCTGAATTCTGTTGTTAATCTCTTGTGTTAAATTGTTAGTTAAATTGTTAGCGCACACCGCAGAATCTGAAGATATATTATTCAGTTACCGGGAAGTGTGCGAAGTCATTACGTGCTTAAAAAACCATAAAGCACCGAGGATCGACAATATAACAGCTGAGCTGTTAAAAAATGGAGAGAAAACCCTCTGGAGATGGTTACATCATCTAATCATTCTAATTTGGATTTAACCAGAAGAATGGTCGAAGGGAGTTATTCAACCCATAAAAAAGGAGATAAGCTAGAGTGTTCCAATTATAGAGCAGTAACACTTCTTAATGAAGCTTACAAAGTGCTATCTGGCATTATTTATAACAGACTGGTACCCATTGCAGAGGAACTGTTAGGAGAGTACCAATGTGGGTTCCGCCCAAGCCGCTCGACCATTGATCAAATCTTCGCCGTAAGACAAATTCAAGAGAAAGCTTACGAACACAACATGCATCTACTTATATAATTTGTATATAGACTTCAAACAAGCATTTGATAGTGTTAATCAAAATAAAATGGTCAATGATCTTTTAATACTAGGCATCCCAAAAAAGCTGGCCCAACTCGTGAATACGACCATAGTCGCTTCCATGGCAATCGTAGCTTTAACAGGTAGCTTTAACATCACATCGGGAGTAAGGCAAGGCGACGCACTATCTTCCATACTATAGTAAAACAAAATAATTTAAAATAAATATACATACACACATATAGAGAATATTACATCTAGCATACCCACTCCAGAAAGAATTAGACAGGGAGATATCCTTAGTCCATTTTTATTCAACCTCTTGATGAACAAAATCATAAAAGAAGTAACAATCATGAATTCGGGATACAGAATGAACAATAGTTATTTAAGATCAGTCAGCAACTCAATATGGATATATTCATAGGTAAAACGAAAACTATGACCATCGCTAGGGAGCCAATGAGATGCAAGCTGGTAATAGATAATAAACCCATAGAGCAGGTCATGCAATTTAGATACCTGGGCATAGATATGTCCAGCGCTCACGACCCGGTAAAGGACCTGAGAAACGAAATTAACAAATCAGCCATAATATCAGGATAATGACATATGGTATAGAAGCGAGAGAGGATACCAACAAAACCAAAAGGATGCTACGAGTCCCCGAAATGTCAGTACTGAGAACAATAGCCGGGAAAACAAGAAGAGATCACGTAACAAACACTGACATTAGAGCACAATGCCACGTACAGGATGTGGTGAGATGGGGAAGGCAGAGGAGAAGAAAATGGTATAACCACGTAAAGAGAATGACCGACGATAGACTACCACGCATTGTACTAGAGGAAAAACCAGCATGGACCCGGAAGACCACCAAAGAGATGAAGAGACAGCTGGCAGTCCACATCTCAGAAAATATTACAGAGGCAAGTCCGGAATCAACAGATCATCTAGATCTCTAACAAGTAGAAGAAGAAGAAGAGACATATAGTCACGCCTTTTTCCCGTAGGGGCAGAGATCACTTCCTTTCAATTGCTACGGTTCTTACACACATCTTTTGCTTCCTCTACTTTCATCAGTGCTCTCATACATGCTCGTCGGTTGTTGGTACTCTTGACCCGGCCTTTCTTCAAAATAAATATAAGTACTATATTTGTTAATGTTTAAAATAAAAAATGTTCATGGTACTTAAAATGGAATTTTATTTTAGGACGATTTGTTTTAAAAAAAGATTAACTAACAATCCAGAAGGTTATTAAAAATCGTAACTTTTGCCAGACCAATTGTCACGTGCTCGAAGGTAATTTTAATTCGAACGATTCTGGTTCAAATTTATTTGTATTTTGACGAACATTACATTTTGAAAATATATTTACAGCTGGTATGATTAAGAATCGTTGTTTGTTTTAATTTAACGATTTCTCCTATGAGCAGTAAAAAGCTAAATTTACCTTCAGTAAAGATTTTTTCGTGACATTGAAAACAGTTGATCGTATAAATAAACCGGACTTTTATAAAAATAAACGTTTTGTTTTGGTATTCAATAAAATTGAATCAATGTGTTTTTATAAGGAGTAAAAAATAAATAACTGATTGTATGGAATAGGAGAGATAACCACAAAAAGCAATTAAAAGCATTACTGGAAGAAAAAATAAATAAATTTCAAAATCATATTTGGGTTAGTAATTTTAGCTTTTGTATCCTATCAATGGGACAATCTATATTTAAAAATTTAAGTTAGATTAAAGTATGGAAAATATTAACGGATTTTTAAACATCCATAAATATTTTTTCTTAAATAAAAAACATTAAGAAATAAACAAATAATAAAAGAAATAATTTACTGTCTCCTTATGACAAACCTATAAAAACAATTTGTATCTTGTTCTTCTTCCAGTGCCTGTCCGTTACCGGACGTTGGCGGCCCTAAATAGACCCGTGGTGGAGGTTTTAAACCAAGTTCTCAGGTTTTTAAGCCATGAGATCCACCTTCTGCCTGGTCCCCTCTTTCCAAGCACCTTTCCCTGTAGGATAAGCTGCAACAGACCCTGCCTGGGTGGTGGTGGATTTTTGCTTATCACTATGTATTTGGTTTTATTCACATTTATATCTATTTCATATTCCTGACTGTGCATTGAAAGCTGGCTCATCATATTTTGTGGTCCTCTAGTTTGTCGACGAATATTACTGTATCATCCGCAAATCGGATGTTGTTGATTCGTTTACCATTTATAAGAATTCTTGCAGTTGAATCATTCAGCGCATTATTAAATATTTCTTCTGAATATATGTTAAATAAAAGTGGTGTCAACACACATTTTTGTCGCGCGCCCCGTTAAATTTTTATTTCATCAGTCATCTGACCCTTGTTTTTAACTTGTGCTGTTTGATTCCAGTAGAGATTTTTTATTACCCGGAGGTCATTGTTGTCAAAACCTATCTTTTTCAACACTTATATTAACTTGTTATGTTTTACTCTATTAAAAGCTTTCTGATAGTTCCCAAAGCATGCATGTATGTCACAGTCCATATCTCTGAAATAAAACTTGTATGCAAAACAATTCATCTCTTGTTCCTGTTGACTTTCGGAATCAAAATTGAGTGTTACCCATATCTCAGCAATTATTTTAAAGTGATATACAAGCAGTTTTAAAACGGTGGTTAAAACGTAATGTACTCGTATTTTAAAAAATGATGGTATTTTAAATGGTTTAAGAATTTTTTATATATTCATACCTCGTAGTAAGCTAAACAAGTAATTTTTTTATGGGAATAAAAATATCTGGTAATATTATATGAACAATCGATTTTAGTTTTAACTCAATACTTCTTTTTAAGATGATAAATAAGATAATCTTTTAAATACATTTTCGGTGAAATTTAATAATATCCACTAACATACTTTAAACCCAAGCAAACATCATCGGTCAAAAATTAATTAGTCACTTTATAAACATGGAGAGGTGCAGGTGTAAAACCAACACGCTGACTTTGGAAGATATATTTTCATAAAGAACAACTTTTCAGGGTAATTTCGAGTCGGTCATATTTGGTTTACGACGTTTAAAGGGGAACAATACATGGTTATCTGGAAGTATTTTTGGGGTTTTTAGTATGAAGTACTTTATGTGCTAATAAAAATGAAACAACATCAATAAACGTTTTTAAAAAAAGCTTCTCTTGTTCTGTCGTGTTAACAAAAATTTCAAAGAGCCCGACCAATAAGCCTTTTTACACGGTCTAGCTCTATAAATCAAAAACCAAAAAAATAAAAATCCATATTGTAAAAATTAGATCAAGAAGTTAACTGGATTTAATTTTACAGCCAAAAAAAGCAGTGGTACATAGCTGAAAGACAAAAGGCGAAGTACAACTCAGATAGCACAAGTGCTACCAAGTCGCTCTTTCAGTCAACCTCAAAAAATGTCCGGTACGACACGCGCGCCACCTACTATTGACAAAGTTCATCGGATAAAAGGTATGGTAGCGCATAAAATATAAATAAACAAACATTGACTTTTATATATTAGATATGTAAATACATTGTAAGCACCCTGTAGATCATTGTTTTAATTTCAACATTTACTTTATTTATATTTGAAAAGGGATACTCACTAGGGGACAAAGAATTAAAAGTAATTTGCTACGCGGACGATACCGTGCTGGTCTCAGAGAATGAAGACAACCTACAGAAAATGCTTTATCAGTTCGAAAAGACAGCTGCCACATACAACATGGAGATATCGGTAGCAAAATTAAAAGTGCTTACCATCTCGAAAGAGTCCAGAAGATGTAAATTAGCTATATACAATAAACCTGTAGAACAGGTTACGAGTTTCAAATATCTCGGCGTCAACATCACGAGCAGCAGAGACCACCAAGAAGAAGTAAATGCTCAAACAACCAAAGCAGCTTTAATAAGACCTGTGTGAGACCTGTTATGACCTACGCTGTAGAAACAAGAGCCGAAAACTCCACAACAAAAGGTATTATCGGTACAGCAGAGATGAGGTCTCTAAGATCCATAGCAGGCTATACACTAAGTGACCACAAAAGAAACAAAGACATCCGAGAACTTTGCGATGTCCAAGACATAGTTAGATGGTCCCGAAACAGACGTCGCGAATGAAGAAATCATGTTGAACGGATGGACGACAACAGATTGTCGAAGATTGCAAGGGATGGTCTCCCAAGATCCAGCAGACCACCTGGACGTCCACCCATACGTTGGTACGAAAGCTGGAATTCATCATCCCAGCTACAACTCTAAGAAATTAGAGAACAAGGCAGATGCCTTACAAAAGGAAGAAGAAGAAGAAGACTTTATTTAACAATTAAATTAAAATACAATTTGATTATTTAATAACAATAGATACAAGTATGGTATTTATACCTGATTTCATAGGAAATTACTTATAGAACGTCTTTCGTAATATAGCATGTTGTCGATATGCGATTATGTGTGATAATGCGAAGTAAGAGTTATTTGCTAAATATATACTAGATCATAGGTAACAGGATCAATCAGACTCGTTGTACATAAATTAGTGAAACAAACAATTAAGAACAGTCTTGATAATAGTGTAGTGTATAGTATAGTCTTCATAATGTAGTCTTAATAATACAGAGTAGTCTTAATGATAAAGTTCCCTTAAAGCTAGTCTTAAGAATAAAATAGTCAGTAATAAAGATGTCGTATTATTAACCTTCCACCACATGGCGATCCTACGAACAAGATAATTTACTACGTGTAAACCGTACCTACGCCCTACTGAGCAGCTGAGAGAGTTAGTAGAATATCTTCACAGACACTACCTTACCAAATCTTGCCGCTTGCAGATGCTGAAACGTCACTTTACCAAAAGCCGAACATAAAAAAAAATATTATAAATATTTTACGCAGTTACGGGAAAACCATAAGGGAAACTAACCATAAAAGTATCCGTATTTTGTGCTCGATTCATTCCGACCAATATTCGAAAAAATTTACATGGTAATGAGCCAATATCCGATATTCCCGAAAGGACGTGATGGAAGAATGTACTCTTCCGACTGGCAGAGCTAATTAAACTTCATGAATTATCTTCTCTATTTTATCCGTACGTCCATTTCATCAAATATCCATAAACTCCGAAATGAAAGGACT
This sequence comes from Agelastica alni, assembly GCA_950111635.1. Classification (NCBI taxonomy): domain Eukaryota; kingdom Metazoa; phylum Arthropoda; class Insecta; order Coleoptera; family Chrysomelidae; genus Agelastica; species Agelastica alni. The sequence goes on along the minus strand of OX467718.1, from coordinate 22,313,718 downwards.
TTCCGTCTCTACCCGCCTGATTTGTCTACGTATACCGTTGAATGGTCGGATATAATCAACATCGAAAGACCTTATCTGACGGCACAGACGTAGTTAGGCAGGTTAAAAGGGTCGGCAGGTCGTTAATTTAACAAAAGATGCGTGATGTGCGTAATATGTACTTTGAATTCAGTTAAATTAACGTTTACACGTTTTACTTTATTACTACGTACGTATATTCGCAGTGTTGCTTTGAACAAAAATTAGTAAACGATTTGTTTTAAGTCAGAGACGTCTTGTACAACAATATTAAAATTGTCACGTGCCTATTTTTTCCCTTCTACAGTTCCATTATTAATTGGGTTTCTGATAGTTTTGTATTCCTCAGGTACTCGTAAATAGTTTCGCGTACCGTATTTTGTTGTAATTTAAATATATCACTCGTTGTAAATAGTGTTGCATACCTTGTAGTGATAGGATTCAATTATTAATGGCTGTGACATTTTTGCTAATCGATGGAGATGGACTGGGGGTTTTGTTATTAGATTTTGCTTTGATTTTTGGCCTCGATTGTCGTGTGTTGTCAGCTATATTATTGTTTGGTTTGCATTTCTGTGTGGATGGGCTGGCTTTCAACACGGACGAGTGCGATTATGTGTTTGGAACATAGATTTGCGAAGATTGTTGGTTGACGCGTGTTCCGTGTCATTTCTTGATATCCGGCCTGGGAGTCAGTAGTTTAGTGATAGCCGTTTGGTGTCAGTCTCGGGAGTCGGGTGGTGGTGAGAGTTTTTTGGAACGATTTGATATTAACACGTGAGCAGAACCTCTACGGTTTTTTCTTTCATATCTGTCTATATTTGGGCCATCTTAATTGGATTTTGAAGAAAAACCATTTAATTTTTAACTTGACCATTCTATCTTACCTTTGTTGTTGATATTTTGGATTTTGGTGTCGAGTTAAAATATCCGCATGCGGGATTTGATGGAGGGAAGCCATTGTTAATTAGCAGGTGCTGTTCCATAATCACACCGGCCACAGGAGTAGGCCACAGGAGTAGTGAATTCGTATACCCAAAGGTTACAAGTGATTTATTTTCGAATATTTAAACGACGTGATTTGTTTTTGACACCACGATTAAGTTTCGTTTTAATTTATTAATAGGGTACACTGTTGAAAACTACTTATTGCATTGGATAATATGCTAAGGCTGAACTTTGATTAAAGTTATGTTCTCAATAGTTCTTTGTGTCCAAGTAAATATATTTTCTTCATACTTATTTGTAAATATCCTACAATTTTGATATTTTAAAGGACAACCATTGTAAAAATATTTTTAAATAAGCTCGATTGTTTTAACAGTGTAAATCTTTATGTAAACGGTAAAAACGTGAGTAAATTAGCAGCCGTATGTGAACGTTTGATTAAGTATTATTAAAAAGTTGACTTGTATACGTTTTTTTTGGTAACTTGATAAAATTTGTTATTTTTACCTTTGTTTTGGTTATTTTATGGAATCGTAAATTTTGAATTTTCGATTTATTGTTAGCTGTTAATTTTGATTATATCTGTTATAAGTTTATTATTGAACTGTGTGCCTGGATTTATTGTTGGCCGTTAGTTTTGGCTATATTTGTTATAATTTTGTTATTGAGCTGTATTTTATTTTTTATTTATTTATTTATTTAATTTTAATATATTGTAGGAGTAAAGTATCCAATATATTTTTGCTATAATTTTATTTATTTGGTTCACCATAATCTTAGTTGTTTATCGTGTGGCTCTGCTAGTGCCTAGGGGTTTCCGGCTTGAACCGTCTAAGTCGGTGGCGCGGCTCACTTTTATTTTCTTTTTTTCTTCTACCCTCTACGGCTGAGCTCGGGCATAATTTTCCAGTAGAGAGACCGCTGGCAGAGTACTCAATAGAGAACGAAAAAGACGTGGCAAAATGTTTCGATAAACTCAAAGCTGTAAAAAATATCATTATTTAACAAAGGCATGACACACGGTACTACCACTATGCCACTTCTTTTTACTTGCTACGGTTCTAGACACGTCTTTCGCTTTTTCCACTTTCATCAGTGATTTCATAAATCCTTGTCGGTTGCTGGCACTCTTGACCTGGCCTTTTTTAAAAAAAATTCGATCTGATCGAGATCGATGTTCGCCTAGGTCAACCTCTACCTACTTGCCCATTTACAACCACCTTATAAATCTCAATCGCCAATATTCTTTTATCTATCTTCTTAACGTTTCTGAACCATCTAAGCATTATTTTATCTATCTTCGTTACCACATCTCTTTTACACCACAGCGTTCTCTTATCTCACTATTATTTACTTTATCCAACCGAATCACTCTCTGGAACCATAAGGCCTAGAGACTTGAAATTTGGTAGGAATACTCCTTTTGCCGAGTAGAGGTCAGTTCAGAACGGATTTTACGAAATTCCTTCCCCAAAGGAAATTATGGGGACGTTAATGGTATAAAATGAAAATTTTAACTACAGCTCCTACATACTTCAAATTTGGTAGCAGCCTTATTTTGTAGGTTAAGACCAGAAAAAAAAAGTATTTAACAAAATTGCATCCCTAAAAGAGATTGCTGCGGTGTTAATGATAAAAAATAAAAAATGTTATCCACAGATCTGAAATTTGGTAGCTTTGTTAAGCTCAATTTTACAAAATTTTATCCCTAAATGGGATTGCGGCGGTGTTAATGAAAAAAAAAAGAATTTTTAACTGCAGCTTCCACAAACCTTTATTTTGCAAAGATAACACCAAATAAGAATAGATTTTACAAAATTCCACCCCTAAATTGGGGCGTTAATGATAAACATTTTTAACTACAGCTTCTAACGACTTAAAATTTGGTAGCAACCTTTCTTTTGTAATGTTAGGACCAGATAAAAACGAATTTTACAAAATTGCACCCCTAAAGGGATTGCGGGGGTGTTAATAATAAAAAATAGAAATTTTCAACTGTACAGACCTGAAATTTAGTAGTAACCTTTCTTTTGCAATGTTAAGATAAAAAAAAAACGGATTTTACAAAATTCCAACCCTAAAAGGGATTGCGGTGGTGTTAATGATAAAAAATAGAAATTGTCAACTATAGCTTCTGCAGACCTGAAATTTGGTAACAACCTTTCTTTTGAAATGTTAAGAACAAATAAGAACGGTTTTTATAAATTCCTTCTCAAAGGGACTGTGTTTATGAACATTACTTTTTCTAAACTATAGCTCCTACAGACTTGAAATTTGGCAAGAATTTTTCTTTTGCGATATTAAGACCAAAAAAGACGGCTAAAATGATTCTAATGAAATTTTTAGGCAATCTTTAAATTAGCCCGAAAGGTGATCGTGTGAAGTTTGTTAACAATCGGATCAACGAAAGAGATGAGAGGAGAGGATTAAAATATAAAAACTATTCCCTATGGATTCCAAAACAATTGAACAAATTCAAATTAGCCCAGCGAGTGATCCTGTGAAGTTTGGTAGCGATAGAATCAACAAAAGGGGTGAGGTGGGGTTGAAATATGATCCCTACGCGCAGATGAAGTAACACTTCACACTATGAATTTAGTAATATTTCTTGCAAAAACTGCGTCAATGGTAGTTTCCCCTTAGGTTGTGCTCTGTATTCAGGTTAATATTTCAAAGTTTTTTCCGTTCATGTAGTTGTATATTTTCGGGAACTTTATCTGTCAAAGAGACAGTGTAAATTTTATTCGAGAATATATATACAAGCAATTTTTCGATAACAAAATAAAATTTATTGTGTCAAAGGACGTCTAGTTAATCTAAAAGCTCATCCAAACCCTATCGTGACTTACCCAAGGCAAGTAGTGCCACATAGACGTCTGAGACGTCACTACCCAAGTGACTCACTGTACCGTTTTTAGCAGACTCTTAATACACGTTCACTGTAGTTATATTATAATATAACTAATGTAAATATAGGAAAGGTGTGAGATAGGGATGTATATTGTCTCCACTCCTTTTTAATTTGTACTCTGAAGAGTTATTTGGGCAGGACCTAGGAGACATGGATTTGGGAGTTATGATAAATGGACAAATTCTCAACAACATAAGAAATACGGATGACACTGTAATACTCGCGCAGTCCATCGATGACCTACAGAGACTTATTAATATGGTAACTGAAGCTTGCGAAGTATTTGGTTTGAAAATAAACACGGCAAAAACCAAATACCTGCTAATAAGCAAAGCAATTCATAATCAAGTTGCTAGTGTTTACGTCAACGGAACACAATTAGATAGAGTCTCAAGTGCGAGCTACCTTGGTTGCAGGATAAACGATGACTGGGATCCATCAGTTGAAATTAAAATACGTATTAAGTGTGCCCGGGCAACATTTATTCGCATGAAAAAACTTTTTACCAGTCACGATCTATCGATTGCCCTGCGAATGAGGATGATTAGAGCATATGTCTTTCCAGTTCTTTTGTACGGAGACGAGAGCTGGACACTAACAGAAGCCACGCTCAAACGTCTACAAGCTTTCGAGATGTGGTTGTACAGGAGAATGCTAAGAATAAGTTGGGCGGAAAAAATCACAAACGAGGAGGTGCTTAGAAGAATGCATAAAGATACAGAAGTGGTCAATATTGTAAAACAGCGAAAACTTGAATATTTCGGACATATCATGAGACACCCAGAAAATTATGACATTCTACATCTTATAATACAGGGTTAGATTAATAGTAAGAGACGCCACGGCAGACGAAGAACTTCCTGGCTCAAAAATCTCAGACAGTGGTTTGGTCTCACCACTATACAACTTTTCCGAGCGGCTACCAACAAAATAATGATTGCAAACGTGATAGCCAGAATGATCGCCAACGATCGTTAAACGGTCATGGCACCTAAAAGAAGAAGAAATATAGGAACCAGTTGATGTACTGAATTCTACAAGTTTCTTCATATGAACACACAATTTACTTGTTATATGTACATTGTAACAGATTGTAAATAAAGCTGGAATTTAAAAAAAAAAAATTTAATGTATTACTTGTTGGAATAAATTTTCTTTGAATTATAGGACGTACAGTTGTTCATGGATTTTGAACGGTAAATTATAGAATGGTCTTTAATTACTTTCCTACGCTTATGATACCACCTTATCTCTCTATCCATTCATGATGCGTCGTGCGGGCCGGATCAATAATAGTCGAGGGGGCAATGGGGGGGAGACGAATAAATTAATGAAAGCAACCCCGTTGTCTTTATTTATGATGAACGTTATTACCTTTACGTGCCCGAATTCCGTATTAGAAGAGTAGTTACCGAAGTCCACTGCGGACAGAGTAATTGGAGACTCTCAACCTTTTCAAGTTCCTACCCGTAGATATTTTCTCATCCTTCGAATGTATCAGATGTCCCAGCGGCAGGATGGCCCGCAATTAGCGAGAATATAAAGTTTCTGGGATAAGTGGTGAAACATTATTAGAAATTAAATATTTTACTGTTACTACATTGCTACCTACTTTTTAATTTTGATACATATTATTATTTTCAGCTCCAGTAGTTTAGATTTGTTTATATCCTTTAATTGTAAAAATCAGAATTTTCTTCTTAGTTTTGTAAAGTCTGAAGTATCGTTTACTATTTTACAAATATTTTTAATAAGACTAATTTGGTTAATTACTTTTTTTAAACCAGCAAAAGCAGCAGGTGTTTAAATTGGTGGAAGACTTAAGTCATCGACTGCTTCTTTAAAGATATGAAATCATTAACCATGCAGTCTTAGAAAAAAATGTTGTTGAAAGCAAGATTTAGTAAGGCTAGTAAGCTTCATGCAAGATCACTCCTTACATGTGGCAGTTGACGGTATTTCTTCTGATGCGTTTAAAACCAATGCCGCGGTCCCCCAGGGTTCCATCCTATACCCCACCTTATTTCTTTTACACATCAACGACCTCTTGAAAGCCACCACGAACCCCATTTACAGTTTCGCAGACGATAGCACACTTGTCTCAACTTTCAAATCCTATCGATCACTTTCGGTGAATGATACAAATAGACTTAGGCAGAAACAGGTTGATTCCATCAATAGAGATCTTGAAGCAATCGTCGAGTGGGGAACCAACAATCTTGTTCAGTTCAACGCCCAAAAAACACAAAGTGCCACGTTTTCCAAGAAAGTGAATTCCTCAAATCATCCCGTCACAATGTCCGGAAATACCCTTGAACCAAGTCCCTCCATCTCGATTTTGGGAGTCACGGTGTCCAATAATATGTCTTGGCATGACCATGTTGCTAACATCGCAAAGTCGGCAAGCCAGAGGCTAGGTTTTCTGTGGAAAGCCAGAAAGTTTTTTACTCCTGATCAACTGTTGACGACGTACAAGGCTCAAATCCGACCTCTACTGGAGTATTGCTCGCACATTTGGGGTTCAGCACCAAGGCATTCTCTTCGTCTTCTAGATTCCATTCAGAAAAGAGCCATTCGCTTGATAAACAGCTCAACTCTCACAGATACCCTTCACCCTCTAGAACATAGAAGAAGAGTTGCAGACCAGTCATTGCTCTACAGATATTTCCATGGCAGATGCTCCAGAGAAATAAAAACTCTTGTACCACCATTGGCCACATTCGGCCGAAGAACTCGGCACGCTGATCAGTCTCACACATTTACTCTCAAGCTTGACACTACAAGGACCAATCTTCATCAAGAATCCTTCTTTTACAGGGCTGCTACGGAATGGAATAAGCTTCCAAAATCAGTTTTTCCAGAGAACTATGACCTGCAACTTTTTAAAAAGCGTGTCCACAATCATTTCCTTTCTATAATTCCTTCCACTTCTAATAGTCGCAGTGCGGGCCGTCCGCGGCCCACACGATAGGTCTACCCTTTTTGCGACTATTTTCATAAAAAAAAAGGCAGTGTCTGTATAAAAGTCTATACTCGCCACTTACTCTTCCAGCTGTTCAGTAGGGCGTGGGTGCAATAAAATTTAAATATATTTAATAAAAGTGAATACATTTTGGTGCGCTACTGATTATCCGGCCGGTAAATATCAGAACATACCATAATGAAATGTCCCAAATAAATAAGAGTACCATAAAGTACTTACTTTAAATTCTGGATAACATCTAATAGGAGCTGAAGTAAGATAGCAAATAAATAATAGTCAGTAAATAAAAAATCAGATCCATTGACAAATGTAGCCAATTTGTTTGCAGATTATTTTGCTACAGTATATTCCAATGATCAAGGTCCTGTCACACTAGCCAACTTTCCCTCCCCCAGCATAAATATTAGTTGCCCATCTATTACAAAAACTGATGTTTTCAATAAAATCATCAGCATTCCTAACAAATCAAGTAGTGGTCCGGATGGAATACCAAATATCGTTCTAAAAAATTGTATTTATGCACTGACAACTCCATTATATAAGCTTTATAACCTATCACTGAAGTTAAGGATTGCTCCAAACAACTGGAAAAAAAGTTTTATAATACCAATCTATAAAAATTATAAAAGTGTTTGCAATCAATCATTAATTCCAAAAATACTAGACAGCTTGATTTACGATCAGTTAAAATGGTCCTGTAAAGAATTGATTATGAACCAACAGCATGGCTTTAGTTAAGATAAATCAACTATTACAAATCTCCTTCAATATGAAACAGAAATATTGACAAGTTTGGAAAATCGGTTTCAGATAGATTCAATATACAATGATTTCTCCAAGGCATTTGACAGAGTTAATCATGAGATACTAATAATTAAGCTGACTTCTCTAGGATTTGATGATCAAATACTAACTTGGATAAGATACTTTTTAACCGGTCGTAAACAAAGCGTAAAAATAGGAAATAATATCTCACATGAAATAAATGTTCTTTCTGGGGTTTCACAAGGTTCGCACTGCTCTCCTCTTTTTTTTTTAACCTATTCATCAACGATATTCAACAGTACCTTTTACGTTCCGATTACCTCTTATTTGTTGATGAAGATGAAGCTTTATAAAAGAATCTCTTCCACCAAAGATGAGTAATTATTGCAAGATGATTTGAATAATCTCAGTAATAAAAGAATAATAAGAAATAAAAAAGTCAACACTTCCTACATGATAAACAATGAACCCCTCCAGCAGGTGTCCTCTATCAAGGACTTGGGAGTAATTTTCGATGAATAAATGAACTTTACAGAACAAATCAACATTGTTTCAGTTGATTCGTCAAAAATGTTGGGATTTGTATTACGCAACTGTCAAAAATTTTCTATTGATTCTATTAAATCAGTTTATACTTCGTAAATCAGGTCAAAACTCGAATATGGATCAATAATATGGTCCCCATTTTATGAAGTACATAGTAAAACTTTAGAAAAAGTCCAAAATAAATTTTTAAGAGTATGTTCTTTCAAAGCCAATATAACTCACCGTTATCAGGAATATACAAATATATTACAACATTTGCAATTAGATACTCTAGAAAAAAGAAGAATTTATGGGGATATTATTTTTGTGTTTAAACTTCTGAATGGAATGGTCTGTTGTCCAGATATTCTAAAAAATATTATTTTAAATGTTCCAAGTAGAACTCTGAGATTTTCTTGTACTTTTCACATACTGCACCATTCAACCAACTATGGTAGCAATTCTCCACTGGACAGAACATTGAAAAAAATATTAATGAATTGAATTTAAAATTTTTTGGTGGATCTGTTCAGAAACTCAAGAATTCACTGAAGCTGGCAGTGTTATAAGTATGTTTTTTAGGCATTTTGATTTTTGTGGCACATTACATATTTAATTGGTATTTGGCATGTATATTACTAATAACCAATTCGCCATCGTTATGTTTATATATTTAATTATTGTTATATGTAAATTCTTATCTTATATTTTGTAGTTATAATTTTAGTCTTATGTAGTAAAATCACCACTTTTAATATTTTGTTGTGAATAATTTTATTGTAGTAATGGGGTTTTCCCGTGTTTGTATAAAAAATAAAAAATAAAATCTTCATCACACTGGTTTACTCTCAAGTAGTATTCAGAACTATCAATAACAATCTGTATGGCAGTCTGAAAGACTGATTTAGGTATAAAATATGCCATTAAAAACATACCTTGTAAAAAACACGCAATTCAGTTCTTCTACCATAAAAAGTTGTGAGATGTGAGATCCATGTAGGTAATACCAACTCGGTTAATTTATTCACTCCCTACTTAAGGGTCCTTCTGTCCAAGTTGTTACGTATTTAGCTAATCTAACAACATTTTATAGTGACCATATCAATGTTCTTTTATGTTTTAAATAAATAGATTGACTTGGCAATCGCACTAAACCATCTAATTTATTATAAAATGTATTACTTGTGAGATACATTGTGTTTTCATGCGATAGCCAAGTCAATCTATTTATTTAAAACATAAAAGATTATTATTATTAATATGGTCACTATAAAATGTTGTTAGGTTAGCTAATTACGTAATAACTTAAGACAGAAGGACCCTTAAGTCTTCTTCTTATGACGCCGTCTCCTTTCGAAGGTTGGCGATCCAAATAGCTAACGTCGTTCTAGATACAGCCATGCGGAATATATCGATCGATGAACAATCAAACCATCTACGAATGTCTTTTAGCCAGGAATTCTGGCGCCTGCCGATAGATCTCTTGCCCTGGATTTTACCTTCTATAATCAGTCGAAGGAGTTCGTATTTTTCACCCCTCATTATGTGTCCTATATAGCGTGTTTTTCTTTCCTTGATGTTAAGCATGAGTTCTTTTTGTTTACTCATTCGATTAAGAACTTCTACATTTGTAACTCTTTGGACCCATGATATTCTTAATATGCGGCGGTAGATATACATTTCAAAGGCGTCTATTTTCTTTTCTAATGATGTGTCGAGAGTCCAACTCTCGCATCCGTACAGGAGAACCGAGAAAATGTAACACCTGACCATGCGCACCCGGAGCACTAGACTCGGATCTGACCTTACGAAAAATTGTCTCATACTTATAAATGTCTTTCTAGCCTGTTCGATGCGGCTTCTAACTTCTCTCTTCGGGTCGCATTGATCATTCACTATACTCCCCAGATACTTGTATGTAGATACTTGTTCCACCAGATCACCGCCAATAACCAGATGTGCCTGAACAGGTTTTTTGGTGAATGCCATAGTCTTAGTTTTTGTGGTGTTTATGAGGAGACCATAGTGTTCACTATGTCGGACTATTTGATACAATAGTCTCTGAAGGTCCTGCTCATTCTCGGCCAGCACAACTGTGTCGTCGGCATATCTGATATTATTAATCAATCTCCCGTTAACCTTAATTCCACATTCAATCCCCTCCAGAGCTTCTCTGAAGATAGCTTCTGAGTAGATGTTGAATAAGAGCGGTGATAACACGCAACCCTGTCTTACACCTCGTAAGTAAGGAGTGAATAAATTAACCGAGTTGGTATTAGATAAATATCACAACTTTTTACGGTAGACTTGCGAGATTTGGTGTTTTTCACAAGTTATGTTGTTGATGCTATTTTATTTCTTTTTGTAGATAGTCCTAATTTTTATCCTTTAAATATATCCAGGTACCTATCTACACCTATTATTCCATTCTATTATACATATACAGGTACACCAATTCATTCACTGCAAATGTAACTTTGTAATCCTACATATTTATGCACCGGAATTGCAAAATATTTTAGTTCATCTTTGATTTATACACTAATTGTATTCTAATTTCAAAGCTTCTATGTCTGCAAGAAGTTCCTTAGAGTTTTAATGAATCGGTCAGTCAGTGAATGAGTGACAAAATTAAAAAACTTTGACTAGTTATAATTCTTAAACTACTGGTTTAAACTGAATGAAATTTAAAATATATCTTGTTCATACAATGCCTGCTTGGTTACAAAAAATTTAGGCTTCTAGTTTTATCCACAACAAAGTTATAGGGAGGTCGAAAATGACCTGAATTGCTTCGAGAAAAGGATGGTACGGCCGTGCCGCTTTTTTACTTGACTTGTTGGGGGCACTGCTGTACCCCTAGAGAAATGTTAATGTCAATTTAGGAGGCATCACGAGGATAGCTTACAAATGTTAATGTGTAACTTATATCGATTGTTTGACTTATTTAAAGGCTCTAAGGAGCTCCACTAATAATGTGTCCAACAAAAATCCCCCACCACCCAGACAGCTTATTATAAATAATACAGTTATTGAAAAGGTAGAGACTACAACATATTTGGGAACTACAATCAACGAGAGTTGGGATCATTCTCTCGAAATACGTTGTCAAATAGAAAGTGCTCGTGCTGCATTCCTTAAAATGTCAAAATTATTTAAATGCCACTTTCTGAACCTAACAACTAAAATACGACTTCTCCGTATGTGTTTCCTGTGCTCCTATATGGAGTTGAGTCATGAACTGTAACAGATGCAGCCAGTAAAAGGTTGGACGCATTTGAGATGTGGCTGTATCGACGTATACTAAGAATCCCTTGGACAGAGCCCATGTTACAAACAAAAGAGTACTCGACATTTTAAACAAGAAAATGGAGATCTTGAGTACAGTCAAAAGTCAGAAATTGGAATACTTTAGGACACATTATGAGAAACGGCGAAAGATACGGTCTGTTGCAGCTTATCCTACAGGGAAAGGTGCTTGGAAAGAGGGGACCAGGCAGAAGAAAGATCTCATGGCTTAAAAACCTGAGAACTTGGTTTGCAACCTCAACCACGGGTCTATTTGGGGCCGCAGTTGATAAAATAATTATTGTCAGAATGATCGCCAACGTCCGGTAACGAACAGACATTGGAAGAAGAAGAAGCTTTTTATCTGTCACTTACGTAATGATTAGATTAGTAGCTCATACTTATTCGAATGCTATGTGGTAACTAAATATCTAGTTTTAGTGCGTGCACGAGAAATTTTAAAAAATGTGGTAGTCGAACGGTAACTCAAGTACGTACGTAGACCCAAGTTGGTAAGTAAAAAACTATTTACATGGAAAAACACGAATAAAAAAAAATAAAAAAGATAACCAAAGGAGGTAAAAGGAAAAAAAAGGGGAAACACTAAAATAAAAGATACCATTATTCTTTTACTACTTAGAATAACATTTTTGGATATTAATTTATTTTATTTGCTAATATCAAATAATGACATCAAATCTGGATGTATTATTTAATGCTAAACGAAATAATAAAAAGCGCTCGAAACCTGAAAGGGTATAAAATGGGAAACAAAGACGACAAAATCCTATGCTATGCCAATGATGCTGTTCTGATTGCAGAAAACGAAGATGACCTACAGAGATTACTATTCAAATTCAGCACAACGGCAAAAAGTCTAAAAATGAAGATATCTGCAGCAAAGACGAAATGCATGACCACTTCAAAAACACCTATCAGATGCAAACTGGTTGTGGATGATAAAATTATACAACAGGAGATGAAACCAAGCGGCAAAAGCAGCACGAACCTCAGCTTACCTGAAGGATACAATCCTCCGAAACAAATATATCGGAATCGAGACCAAATCCCGAATCTACAAGGCGGTCATCCGACCTATATTAACATACACAGCGAAAACTAGAACAGATACATCGAACACAAAGAGAATATTAAAAACCTCCGAAATAAAAATAGTGCGCAGGATCGCTGGAAAAACACTTTTTGACAGGGAAAGAGGCGAGGACATTAGAAGAACATGTAAAATAGACAATTTAAATAAATGGATACTGGGAAGAAAGAGAGAGTGGAACGAACACATAGATCGGATGAATGACGACAGATAGAGACAAGTTGCCCTTAGTGCGCCGAAGCGTTGGAAGATCCCGCAAGAGATGGAGCGACAACCTTTCTAACAGTGGAACGGCAGAGGATACGAAGAAAAACAAGCAAATTGCTTACATTAAAGAAGGAAGAAGAAGAAGAACAACAACTATTCTAAATAACATTTTTTCGAGATTTTTCAAAATAAGGGTACTTTACTTCTGTTTCATAATCTAACTGTTAAAGGTTTTTTATATATATTATATGTGTTTTACTATATTTTGTTGGTGCGTGTTTAAGTTTTAGGGGATGTCCAAATTTGTACCAAAAAATAACTTTTTGTCGAAAAACCCTTAATAAATAAGTTTTCCATAATACGGTTTATACTTTGGGAATGACACTGTATAAGTACACCTAAAGGGTCTATTTTTATTCACCAATAAATAAGTAGTTATTACATACATAAAACTTAAAAAATAATTCATTAAATATCATTTTTCTTTTCATCCATATTACTATTATGGAACGAATTAATATTTAAAGGTACATCAAAGGACATTAAAAAACGTGCTGATACAAGTCAAACATTGAATTTTGCTTTGCGACACGCCTTTATGGCCTCTTCCCGTATTTCATCTCGTTTATTTTATTTTAAAAGTGAAAAAAAAAGGTCTCTCTCGTTAGCTGAAAACCTACATGATTAACGTCGGCTGGTCATTTACAGCGCTCTCTAAAGCTGTGTACTGTCAAAAAGAAAATATTCCGCTTTTTTTTTGATAAAAAACTATGCAGGGTGGAGGCATATCGAAAGCGTCGGTCTTTGTACGGAAAACGGTCATTTACTTTACAATTCTGAAGTTTTAAACGTATAAACCTTTTATTTCCTTTAATATTCTTTCTGGAGTGATATTATTTCTATTGCTGCTTTAATAAGAAACTTACATTTAAAAAAAGATGTGATAAAAGGTGTAATAAAAGTGAAATAAGTACGACAGAAATTGTGGAAGTGTTGAACAGTATGAAATTGAGTAAATCTGCTGGGTACGACAGGATAACAGTTGAACTGCTGAAGGCTGGACAAAGCGTAGTAACTACTCTGCTTTTAAACCTTTGTTGGAGGAGTGGTAGCGTACCAAACGACTGGTGCAAGGCTGTTATCGTGCCAGTTTACAAGGAAAATATTGATTAAAAGAGTGACGAATGAAACTGAAAGATGATATGGGATGTGCAAGCAGGATTTAGAAGATGAAGGAGATGTATGGATCGGGTCTTTTCATTATAAGGTGTGGTCGAAAAATTCTTGGCTAAAAGTCATTATGTCTATTGCGCTATATAGACTTGGAAAAGGCGTATGACAGAGTTGACATTATCTAAGTATGGGGAGAGCAATAGTTTAATACGAGCACTGGAATCACTTTACACGCATTCTGCTTGTGTCAGGATAAACGGAGCTTACACGGACTAGTTTAACATTGAAAAAGGTGTAAGACAGGGATGTGTGGCTTTGCCATAGCTGTTAAACTTATACATAAACGATTGAAAATGAATGATTTGATCGTCAAATGCCTTCTTTACTCCGATGATCAAGTCATATGAGCGTCATCTGAAAAGGAGTTGCAGGCGATGGTTAATGCTATGCATGATGCCCTGAAAATCAAAGGGAGGAAAATAAATGTGAGCAAAACAAAAGTAATGGTTTTTAAGAGAGAAGAAACCATGACAAACTGTGAAGTTTTGATTAAGGAAGAAAGAGTGAAAAAAGTAAATGAGTTTGTATACATGTGTTCAAAGTGTTCAAAACAAATGAATGAAGCTCTTATAAACGCTCGTCGGTTGTTGGTACTCTTGATCTGGCCTTTCTTTAAATCAATGTTGATCTGATCGAGATCGATGTTCGCCGATGTCGACCTCTACCGGCTTCCGTCCATTCACACTCGCCTTATAAATTTGTTTCGTCAATCTTTCTTAATCCATTCTTTCTACGTGTCAAAACCATCCAAGGAACCAACACACCTCTATGCACAGCCAGACGTGCCTTTTTTGACACTTTCTGGCCGTTCATAAAGCTATACAGTGCCCCATTCATTTGTTTTCCAGCAAACACCCTTCGCTCAATGTCACTGTCTCATTAGACATAACATATTTATTAGTAACTTTTTTGAAAGTATATTATTGAGAAAAAGACCAAGACGACACTCAAAAACTTCATATTCTATAGATGTAAAGATTCTTTTAAATATAAACACTTTTCCAAATGAAGTATTTTGCAGTGGATGTATCATTTAGTCTATTTTGGCTATCGCACAAAAGCAACTCGATACTATTATGCATTATAGACGTTCTAGTGCACCTTTGTGACATGAAATTTACTGCGAAGAAACAAAGAATGTATGTGTGATACAAAGAGAGAAAGAGAGAGAAAACAAGCAAAACTTATTAAGCAAATAACAAGTTTACTAAGATTTCTATTAAGTCTGTACCAGACGTTTCGTATATAATCACGTTAGTCATTCTCGGTGCCGGTTGATGAGCTGTTTGCTGCTGGATCCCTAATGGCTAACTACTTAGATTTTCATATTATCTTAAAGTTAGTAAAGAGTTATGTCAGCGTGATGCTATTTATGTAATTCGCAACAAAATTGAGAAGATTAGGCTCTATAGGATGACTAAAAAGAACCTAAGTAAAAAGCTTCAGTATCTATAAGAAATTTATAAAAGTTTTTTATGATTTTTAAAAACTATTTATTTAAATGTGAATAATAAAAAAATTAGGAAAGGGATTGTAATTTTTTTTAAAAAAAATTAATTATAGTGAATATTATACAGTGTGTCTAATCTAGTAAAACATCAGGGCACAGTATTTTATATGGATGGCTCTAAACTAGAGGGGAGAGTAGGTTGCGGTTTCTTCTCAGAAGACCCCTCACTTAGCCTGTCGTTTCAATTGCCTGATTACTGTTTTGTGTATCAAACCGACATGACAGCCATTACCGAGGCGTCAAGAAGATACCATATCGCCGAAGCTGTTCACAACACTCCTGGAATACGTATGTAAAAGGGCTAATCTCACAGTCATCTGAGGTTTGCAGATGACATTGTGCTAATAGCTAGATGAGGCTACGGAACTGCTAAACGAGCTTTATGTTTCATCGTTAGGAGTGGGATTGAAAATAATCATGTCAAAAACTCAAGCGATGACAAATCTTGTTACTAGTGAAACATGTACGTAGGAACAACAGCCATAGGGCAGGTAAGGACATATAAATATCTGGGCCACGAGATTTGCATCGAAAGAAACAATCAAACCACCGAACTTCTACGTCGTATAGGGCTGACTTGGGTAGCTTTCGGCAAGCTGAGTTATGTTTTCAAATCTAACCTCACAATATGCCTAAAGAAAAAGACCTTTAACCAATTTGTGTTACCGGTGTTGACCTACTGCGCAGAAACGCTAACCTTGACAAGGAGAACGGTGCAAAAGATCCGAGTGGCTCGAAGGGCGATGGAACGTGTGATGTTGGGGGTTTCTTTAAGAGACATTATCCCAAACCGCGAAATAAGACTAAGGTCAAGAGTAGCTGATGCTGTTGAGAGAATAGCCACAATGAAGTGGAATTGGGCAGGCCACGTCGCTAGAATGACGGATAACAGATGAATGAGGCAGATACTGGAGTGGCGACCAAGAGACGCTGCCAAACAAATTGAATGCAAGCAGCACAGGACCGATGCGAATGGAAAGTGAGGCAGCTGTCTGGACACTCCGCAATGAACAAAAGACCAGGGAGATATCCACTCTTTGTGACAGCCAGGCTATTATCAATTTACTGAACTTAGTCTATTTGACCTCTAGGGCAGCGGTGCAATGCCGAGCCGCCCTGAATGAGCTAGCAGCTAAGTTTAGAGTTCACATTGTCTGGGTACCCGGACACAGGGACATACCAGGCAACTGTAAGGCAGACTAGCTAGCAAGAAAAGGCACCACCCTCCCAGCTGTATCTGTCTTATATCATCCTACTATACAGCAAAGTAGTTCAATAAACCAACTTGAGTGGGCAAAATGAACCCTTATGCACATCATAGAAACAGATTTGGCATAAACTAGATTTACGTCGAACTAATAATGTTTTAACTCTATCCAGGGAGTCCATTGGAAACGCAATCACGGCCATAATGGGACAATTGGCAGGTGGATCTCATGCACGGCGCATGGGAATAGCAGAGCTACGACACGACTTCTGTAAAAGCTGTCGCGATGAGGAAGAGACGTTTTTTCCAGGGCTATAAAACACATGACGGCTGGTTTGTTATACTCGATGGATTTTAAAGTTATTTGTAGCAGGACAAATACCGCATCAGTACATCTGCATTAATTTGTGATCATCAATTTAAAAATAATAAATATACACGTATAAGTAATATATATTAAAATAATATATGAGAATTTAAACCAATAAAATACGAAAACATTTTTTGATTACAGTAAAATAAAGTTTTATTAATTATAAATAATAATTGTTGATCATTAATAATTTATACCGATAAAAAGTCTAGTTATTTTTAAAACGACGTATACGTATATAATAACCAATACCAAGATCGGATAAGCAAAACCAAGACCGATACCAAGATTGTCTTGGTCTTGGTCTTGCTTTGCCCCTAACTAGTAGAATTGCAAACGCCAGTCCGCATCTTCTACATTTAGGCCTTGGAGTACTCCTAGAATGCTTTTCTTTAAGATTCATTTAGTGATTGCACAAAACGTTGCGCGACAACATTAAGATTATCTTCTGTAGTAACAGACAATGAGTGGCTTGGTTCTGTTTTTGTTACTTTGCCCAAGAAGACAACTTCTAAAACATGTAGCGAATATAGAACTATAAGCTTAATGTGTCATTTATTAAAAATATTCCTAAAAGTAATTTATGGTCGAGTTAACCCCCGGTGTAAGGAGTACTTGAGTGAGTCTCAATTCGGGTTTCACAGTGGTCTCGGTACAAGGGAAGCTTTGTTTGGCATAAATGTTCTTGCTCAGAGAAGTCGTGATACGTCAATTGATCTAGATGCCTGCTTTATAGACTTTCAAAAGGCGTTTGATCGTGTCCGACACAACATACTAATAGAGACCCTCAAAAACATTGGACTGGATGGAAGAGATATTCGTGTTATCTCTAATCTATACTGGAATCAAACATCTATTGTAAAGGTTGAAGGAGTTGATTCAAATACAATCGATATCAAAGGAGTAGAGTAAGGCAGGGTTGCATATTGTCTCCTCTTCTTTTTAATGTTTATTCCGGGAGAATTTGTAGAGAAGCACTTTCCAAAATATCAGCGGGCATTATTGTCAAAGGTGAGGTCATTAAAAATTTGCGGTACGCAGATGACACGGTGCTCTTTGCGTCCAATCAGGAAGATCTGCAGGACATCCTTGACAGAGTTGTTTCAAAATGTGCCACGGCTGGTCTTCACTTAAACAATAAAAAGACGAAAGTGTTAGTGATCAGCAAACAATCTAGAGGCAAAACGCTACAGCAAATTGATCAAATAAAATATCTTTCTGACAAGTATCGCTGATAGCCAATCTGAAATAAGGTCACGAATTGAACAGGCTCGTACTGTTTTAAGGAAGATGAGTAAAGTCTTATGCTGTAGATATTTATGGTTGCCCTTGAGGATACGTCTTCTGAGATGCTATGTATTCTCCTACCCTTCTATACGGCGTGGAAGCCTGGACACTTAACAAACAAAGACATGAAACGTTATGAAGCATTTGAGATGTGGGCCTACAGGCGAATACTAAAAGTAGCGTGGAAAGAAAAAATTCGCAATTTCGAGATACTCGCGAGAGTACAGACGAACACCGAGATTATTGTCACCGTTAAGAAACGAATAATTAGAATATTTTGGGCACGTGATGAGAGTCAAAAAATATCGTTTGCTCCAGAACATAATGCAAGGCAAGATAGCGGGTGGACGAGTTCCAGGTAGAAGAAAAACATTCTGGATAAAGAATCTCCGAGACTGGTTTGACGCGAGTTCCAGCACTTTGTTTAGACTGCCATTTGACAAGATAAGAATAGCCATGATGGTCACCAACGTTCTAAAAGGACATGGTACTTGAGAAGAAGAAGTAACAGACTACGCTAGGCAAAACAAAATCTAAGTATGTCCAATGACAATTAACTAATGGCCCACCCTGTAGTATGTAAAATACTTTCCATTAATTAACTAATGCGTCTCCCCTTATGCAGCATCAAAATGCTGCAACGCAGAGTTTAAGAAACGTAAACGTCAAAATGTTAAATAAATAAAAAAATAACTAATAACCATTAGAAATAAGTAAACAATTCCTAATTAATATTTTTTAGCAATTTTTGATACTGTCAAAAAAAGTAAAAGTCAAAATTTCAAACAGACCTCGTAAAACACTGAAAAACTTTGATATCTGAAGGTTGCATATTCGGTTTTACACCATGCAGAACTTTTTATGCAAAATATTTTTTTTTAATTAATAATAAAAAAAAAAATTTATATGCTCTAGACACAATAAAAAATCCTTTTAAAAAATGAGGCAATTATGAAATTTATAAAAATAATTCACGTACACAAACATTTTTCACCAATTTTAAAAAAATTGGTACCTATTGTTATAACTATATTAAAAAAAAAACACAATTTGATTTATTAAATTAAAATTTTAAAAGAACTTTTACCTTTAAGTACACGAAAATAAAAATAAAATAAAATAAACCATTGAACAATGACCATAAAATTAAAATTATGTTTTAATAAAACTATAAAGAAAATGTAGATAAAATAGATTAAGTTTTAGTTATGCTGACCAAATTTGATGAAAAATTTAGCGAATTTTTAAGGCAAATATTTAAAAAGTTTATTTTAAGTTTAAGAACTGTTTCAGTTAAAGACGTAAATTGTTTTGTCGAGTAAGCAGTGTTGTAATAAAATAATCAGTAATTGGAAATTTAAATTTATAAAAACCCATGGATTTTATTTCCTACAAAATAGCTCACGACGTTCATGTAAAGCAAATGTTTATTCAACATTCAAATACACTTTTATCAAAACAAATAACGAAACATAATAAGCTCAATACGTGTTTACCATGTTTCGTATTAAAGAATTGAATTCTCGGACATGCCCTGGACGAGGGAAGCGAAATCTCCCCCTTTTACTTCTTTAAAAAAAATCATCCCTTTTCCTGCATCTCTCAGGCCCGTAATAGAAGGATTAAAAATATTCTCGCAGTATTTAACTAAACTCAAATTTAATTTATTAGCTTCCAAGAAATTAAACAGTTTTTACAATTTTAGTTCAGAAAAATTTAGTTTTTGGATTTTTTTTAACGAGTAATGCATCTAATCTTAAGATTAACAAGCATCTCGGTTAGATGTTTTGTAACATTACAATCTAATCATGTAGCTCTTATAGCGGCAGTTCTGTATCTTCCAGAATGTCGACAAAGAGGATGTTGCTAAGCATTTCAGGTTCCAAATCTGGTTCTTTCAAGACCCTTTGTCTGCAAATCAACAGTTCTTCGCAGTAGCGTAGACGAGTTTTATCCTTTTCTATACAGAATCAACAAATATAGACTTCTGCAAGTTGATTATGGGTTCATCAATTGCTGTGATTCTTCACAAGTAAAAATTGCTACTAGTTGAATTCATGCAAATTTTTTAAATTAGTTATACTTTTATTTTGCGGAATCAACTGTTTCGCTATTAAGTAAGTTTGTCCAAATTAAGCATCAATTACTTAGCTTTCGTCCGTAGAATCATTGATTCTTAAAATGTTTTTCTATTTTGTACTTGGGTTCAAAATTTACTAGAGATGGAAAGTATGAAAGTGACATTGAGCGAAGGGTGTTGACAGGAAAACAAATAAATGGGGCACTGCATAGCTTTATGAATAGCCAGAAAGTGTCAAAAAAGGCACGTCTGGCGGTGCATAGAGGTGTGTTGGTTCCTACACTTATGTATGGTAGTGAATGTTGGGTTTGGCAGAAGAAGCATAAAAATAGGATTAATGCTGCGGAGATGAGTAGTCTGAGAAGTATAGCCGGAGTGACTCGGTTGGATAAAGTTAAGAATAGTGAGATAAGAAAACGCTGTGGTGTAAAAGAAGATGTGGTCACAAAGATAGATAAAGGAATGCTTAGAATGGGCAAATCGGTAGAGGTAGACCTCGGAGAACATATCTCGATCAGATCAACATTGTTTTGAAGAAAGGCCAGGTCAAGAGTACCAACAACCGATGAGCATGTATGAGAGCACTGATGAAAGTAGAGGAAGCAAAAGATGTATGTACGAACCGTAGCGGAAGTGGAAGGAAGTGGATTCTGCCTACTCGTATGGGAAAAAGGCGTGACTTTATGTATTAATTCAACAAATTATTATTACATTTAGTGTACATAATGACACAACATTCTTGGGTGTATAATCTGCAAGTGCAAACTGTGCTCCCGGCACAGTTTGCTTCCTGCACCATTATTGACCTTATTAGAAGTGTAGTTATTTAAAGAATTATTAAATAAAGTAAGTTCGATACGATCCTTTAAGCCGGTCACAAGTGTTTCATAACTACCCTATGTTAGAATCTTTAATGACCTAAGTTCAGGTTTACAATATTAATAACCAACTATTTTATTACATAAAAATATATAGTCACTTTTATTTCCCGTAGAGGTATGCAAAGACCACTTCCTTTTACTTGCTACGTTTCCTACACACATTTTTCGCTTTTTCTACTTCCATCAGTGCACTCATACATGCTCGTCGGTTGTTGGTATTTTATTATTTTTTTGAAACTGTCTTACTTGACTTATAAAATTAAACATCAATAAGCGCGACGAAACACTGGCTACAACCGTAATTCCAGAATGTCTCAAACCTTTAAATACTCCCTTTTAACATTGTCTAAAAATTTTGTGAAAATTATTAATATCGATTCACAGGTAAAAACAAATATTTTTGAAGCGATAAATTCTTATGGCACGTTGTGAACTTTTCGAGCGCGTGGTTGCGTTCCCGTAACGATATTGTAATATTTTAAAAAAAGTTGGATACTCGGGGATTTGAACCTGAGTACACTGACGTGCTAAACAGATAGTTGTACCATTCAGCAACCACGCACCTTTACTTCAAACATCCAAGATTAAATATACAAATTATATTTGTTGAAAATAAAAGTTGCTCAGAGATTTGAACCTAAAGACACTGCCGTGCTAAACAAACAGTGTTATTCGGCTTCCACATAACCAAAGTTTACATGCCGAAAAGTAATATTAATAGTTGGGGTCGTCGTCTTTGTTGTTACGTTCTTTTGATGTCGAAAAAAGGCGATGGCCGTTCGTTTTTTTTTATAGTTATTAAGAATATAGCTACTACTAATCATGGTACTACTTTTAATGCAGCATTTGCAAGATTTTTAGATAATGTTAAGTGTAACAGTTTTCTTTCTTATTATAGCTACCATAATCCCATTGTTACTTTTGTAGGCTTAGATAATGATAATGTAAATGAAAACGAGTCAACTGTATCTATTGAAGATGTTACCTATTATTTTACAATACATTACATTACAATCTTGCGGTTGGGCCATTGGTAAAGGCACCCATGTCACTTAGATCTTTTAATCATCTGTGACTACCGCTATGTCTTCAGGGCATCAGTCCGCTAAATTTGGCAAACCGCAGGATTTCTGATAGCCCTTTCTTATTTATATTGCATGGATCCATTATCATAAGGCTCCAGGTTTGGTACCTGTACACCGCTAGCAGCGGGCAGCAACACAAAATGTGTATGCTGCTCTCTTTGGGGTAGCAGTTCGTATCCCAATTCGTGGATTTTGGCCATCGTGACTAGACAAGTGTTCACACGTGCATTGTCTTCTTCGCCAAATGAGGCCGTTTTTGCTTCATATCAACGTCGAATCTGTTTAAAAGCTTTTAATAATATTCGCCGGTGATCGTTTTACCTTTCTTGAGATAATCGATGTGAATGACACCGCGTACATCCCAAAAAACTGTGGCCATGACCTTGTTGGCTGACAGACTCTGTTTCGCCTTCTTTGGTCCACGTTCACCCCGAGCAACCCACTGTTTCGATTGTTCCTTGGTATCTGGCGTGTTGTAATGTATCCATGTTTCATCCACAGTAACAAAACGGCACAAAAATTCGTCCGGATTACGGCTGAACATCGCTAAACACTCTTTTAAAGTGGTCACACGATTGCGCTTATGGTCGAGTGTGAGCAATCGCGGCACCCATCTCGCAGAGAGTTTTTTCATGCCCAAATATTCGTGTAAAATATTATGTACCCGTTCAATTGAGATACCTACAGCATGAGCCAACTCACGCACTTTCATTCTCCGATCATCCAATATCATTTCATGGATTTTATCGACGATTTCCGGCGTGATCACTTCTTTTGGGCGACCTGGACGTTCGGCGTCACTAGTGCTGGTACGACCACCACGGAACTCTGTAAACCACTTCTTAACCATTGAAATTGATGGTGCCGAGTCCCCGTAGTATTTATCAAGTCTTTCCTTAGTTTCAGTGATGGATTTTTTACGTAAAAAGTAATGCTTAATCAGCACACGAAATTCACTTTTTTCCATTTTCGTAAATTCACGAGGTTGTCTGCTTTGAACGGCTATCAAACACCAACTGCACGACGTACCTTGCACAAAATTAGAAAGTTGCACACTGATAGATTATAGTTGACGGCAGCACTGTTGCATTTGGAGTAACTGCGCGGGAAATTCAAAAAGTCACTGACTTATCAAACTGCCCTCGTATTCTTGCTCAAGGATTAGTTTCAACTCATGTTTCGCTTCGGCAATTGGCAATCTGATCAACTGGATTCTTGGTTCCTCCAGGGTCCCATTTTTTGCCAGTTCATCGGCTACCTCGTTGCCATTTATCCCTCTTTGCACAGGAACCTATGTAAGAGTGACCTTGTTTGCAGTCGCTAACTCAGTGATGCAGTCCCACACCACCGATGATGTTGTGTGCAACTCACGAGGGCCCCAATGGCCGCGCGAATGTCAGTAAGAATATCAATCTCGTTGTTGGTCACTCTGTTTTCTGTCAGGTGCGTGGCACACCTGAGTATGACATAAGATATACTTTATATTAAATAAATAAGCTCTTTACTTTCTTAAATTTTTTTGGCCATTTCACTTATTTACCAAAATATTTGTATTCATTCATAATCTTCACCCAAATGATCATTTCAATTATATTATTAAACTAAGTATATGTTACGGTAATAACGTTTAATATTTAATAGTTTCTACGCAAATCATTTAAAGTTATCACTTTTGTCGGGCGTCCCGAGACGCATACTTTTTTTTTCATTGTGCTATTATGAACTGCAAGTAAAGACTAGGACTTGATTTAATTTTTAAAGTCCGTTCCTGCAAGTTTTCCTTCTCTTTTGCTGTGCAACGTCCGGTATTGCGGTCATTTGCAATGGCTATTAATCCACCTACAGTATGAATATAACCGGCCTAAAATGTATTTCGCCCGTTTGAGGGGATTTTATGGCGAAAAAAACTTCATTTGGCACTTACTTTGTTTGCTAGTGTTGTTTTAATTTGGCATTCAACGAGAATTTATGATAGGGTGTCGATGCGCTTTGCGCTTCATTGGTTACTTTTTTTCGTGCGGATGAATGTGCGTTTATCGCAGGAATTTTCTGTGTTTTTTTCATTTTTCAAAAAAACAAAAGTGTTTTCACACAAATCGTAACGACGAAGCTTCAAATGAGGCCCTAACAAATTATTGTGGATTGAAAATGTAAGTTATCTGATGCTTTATTTGTTTACCACATCGGTATACAAACAATTTAAATATACAATGCGTCTACTTAAGTTGGTATTTAAAAAAAATTCATTAAGCATTACTTTTAAGAAAAAAGTCATTCTTTGTAAAAAGTAATTTTATAAATTCTGAATTTAAAATGAGGGTAAGAGTAGTTGTGTGCGCCATAACGCTTTATTTAGTTTATTGGTTAAAATAAAGCATTTAATCCCTTCTGCTGGATTCAGCTCCCACTACCACGCTTGGATTTCTGAACACTTCGTGTTGCGAAGTTGCCCATTCATTCACCCGCACTCATCAGCACTAATTCTATTTTTTTTCGCAATTTGTTAACACGTGTTAATTCACATGTTCACAACAGTTTGTCTTCCAGTTACATGTTTTGTTTCAAGCAGTTAACTTACAATTGTTTTTCGTCAATCTCGACGTCAACTCAATTGTGTTTAAAAAGTTCTAGAGTGAGAAATCCTTCAAGTTGTACCTCTAAACCGTTTTTCTTTTAATTGCAAGCCTTGAGTCAATAAACAGATATAGTCCGCTATTCAGATGATTAATTGATGCTGATCAAACTTACGACTTGTTTAAATTAACTAATATATTGCTCCGGTCCTAGATCCAACAGTGTCAGCAATGACCCTTTGTACATCCTCCCTGAAGGGGGCTTCTCCTAGACATTTAATCAGTCTACTGCGTTGATAATACTGTTACTTATTGTAAGTAACTGTATTGTTATGTGCAATGAATATAACAAAATTTTTATGCTGATATTTATTATTATTGTTGTTATTGTTATTATTTATAAAATTAAACAGCATCTGATCAAGAGATTTTTTAGGTACTGACTTATTAACGAAAAAGAAAGGAACGTAAGTGTAAGTTGAAAAATAATAAATAACATTAATAAAATGGTAATGAAATGTTGGAACTACGCAAGATAAAGTATTGAGTTCATAAATAATTTTGATAATTGGGAGAATTTACCGTGTCAGTTCATTTCTTTCTTGTCATGTTTTTATTGTTCTTAGTAAAGAGATTGAGCACAAAATGGAGAAACTTAGTAGATGAATTTATTCGTTTGCATTGTTCTATTCTAGAATTCATGACTAAACGACCTCAGCTGCGGAACAAGAATAAAATTAACAAAACCATTTTGGGAGTAAATTCTGACTTAAAGAAACTTTCACGTATGCAGGGTGTTTCAATTAAAGGTGACCGCGTCTCTAGGATAGGTATAAAACAAAAAAATAATTGGAGGTTTGCTTGGTAAAAAATTGTAGTAACGCCATCCGTATTCAAGATAAAGGGCGTTGAAGAAAAAAACTTTATACACATTTATTACGATTTTGCCTAAACTACAGGAAACATGAAATTTTATACGAATATGTTTTAGAAGCTGATACGAGGGCAGTTTGATAAGTCAGTAACTTTTTGAATTTCCCGCGCAGTTACTCCAAATGCAACAGTGCTGCCATCAACTATAATCTATCAGTGGACAACTTTCCAATTTTGAGCAAGCTACGTCGTGCAGTTGGTGTTTGATAGCCGTTCAAAGCAGACAACCTCGTGAATTTTTACGAAAATGGAAGAAAGTGAATTTCGTGTGCTGATTAAGCATTACTTTTTACGTAAAAATCCATCACTGAAACTAAGGAAAGACTTGATAAATACTACGGGGACTCGGCACCATCAATTTCAATGGTTAAGAAGTGGTTTACAGAGTTCCGTTGTGGTCGTACCAGCACTAGTGACGCCGAACGTCCAGGTCGCCCAAAAGAAGTGATCACGCCGGAAATCGTCGATAAAATCCATGAAATGATATTGGATGATCGGAGAATGAAAGTGCGTGAGTTGGCTCATGCTGTAGGTATCTCAATTGAACGGGTACATAATATTTTACACGAATATTTGGGCATGAAAAAACTCTCTGCGAGATGGGTGCCGCGATTGCTCACACTCGACCATAAGCGCAATCGTGTGACCACTTTAAAAGAGTGTTTAGCGATGTTCAGCCGTAATCCGGACGAATTTTTGTGCCGTTTTGTTACTGTGGATGAAACATGGATACATTACAACACGCCAGATACCAAGGAACAATCGAAACAGTGGGTTGCTCGGGGTAAACGTGGACCAAAGAAGGCGAAACAGAGTCTGTCAGCCAACAAGGTCATGGCCACAGTTTTTTGGGATGTACGCGGTGTCATTCACATCGATTATCTCAAGGAAGGTAAAACGATCACCGGCGAATATTATTCAAAGCTTTTGAACAGATTCGACGTGGATTTGAAGCAAAAACGGCCGCATTTGGCTAAGAAGAAGAAAGTGCTGTTCCATCAAGACAATGCACGTGTGCACACTTGTCTAGTCACGATGGCCAAAATCCACGAATTGGGATACGAACTGCTACCCCATCCAGCATATTCTCCAGATTTAGCCCCCTGCGACTATTTTCTATTTCCAAACCTAAAGAAATGGCTGGGCGGTAAGAGATTTGAGTCGAATGAAGAAGTAATTACCGAAACAAACGCGTATTTTGAGAGCTTTAAAAAAACCTATTATTTGGAGGGAATAAAAAAATTAGAAAAACGCTGGACCAAATGTATCGAGCTAAAAGGTGATTATGTAGAAAAATAAAATGATTATTTGCGGAAAAAAATTGTTTTATTCAAAAATTCATTGTCTTATCAAACCGCCCTCGTACATCCCATGAAATTGTTTTTATATCTGAATTTCATAGAGGGCGCTAGTTACACGGTTCGTACCAAGTATTATTGAACATAACTTTTTTAAGGTTAGATTTATAAATAAAAATTTGGTAAACTTAAACATCATTCAATTTTTCACCAAAAAGACACTCTTGGTAAAACTCGATGCTGTGTACCGTTTTCGGAATATTTTAATTTGAAAATTGTAAATAAACGATGATGGTATAAATTAATGATAAAGTTATTAATTATTATTATTATTAATTAGTATGCATTATGCGAATCAAAATTTTTTTGTCGCGTAAAACGGATACATGTTAAAAAATTGGAATTGATGGCTTTCCTTTCTTGTAACTTTTCACAAAAATCCACTTTAACCGGTAGATCGCCTGGCAAGAGCTCTTGGACTTGTCTGTAATGATAAGAATGTACCTGCTGCTTTTTAAGTATCCTCCGAGTACTTGAAGAAGGCGTATGGATTCACGAGCAAGAGACACGCGAAAAAAATCATAAAAGCACCATTGCATGCGACCACGGAAGAACACTTAATTGTTGTTCTTTACCAGATGGTGGTTTTCACCCCATCATTCTAATTACGTTTTTATACCGCTTTACGTAGTGGGTATCAGCTATATCGTCGTGATTAAGTTGTTAACCGCTATACCCATGTTTAATTACATTTGTGTTCGCAAAGATATTAAAATGAAATACATTGCAATCGACTTTATGTTACATCTAAAAGGGCAGCAGTTCATACTTGGCCTACGCAAAAAAGGTCAACATCAGCCTAAAGGAAACAAGCAGGATAGCCACGGGCTGCATGGAGCCGACCCCATTGGATAACCTCTACAAGGCCGCTGGTTTAACAAACCCTAAGAAACAAATACCGAGAAACTCAAAAATATTTTCGATGATCCATTCACTTTTCTGAAATCAAGGCACCGTTTCCTTAGCAGCGCGCTGGACGAGCTCCCTTGCAACTACCCACCAAAAGAGGCCACCAACGGGGCACCGAATGATTGGAAGATCTGGAGAACGCTAAACCGCATTAGAACTGAAGTTGCCCCGGTAAAATCCAACCCGATTAAATGGGGTCTGCCAAAAGAAGACGACGACAAGTGCGACTGCGATGCTATCCAGGACATGGAACACCTCTTTCAATGCCCTGCCTGCCATCACAGATGTCCCTTCAGGACCTATGGCTCTACACAAGAGAAGCAATGGACGTGGCCCGATATTGGGCCGAGAAACTATAGATTTCCGGACCCGAAAAAATAAAAAAAGAGTCTCTATGGCATCCAAATATCGCAAAATACGTGCTGTACGCAACAAGAAATCTATTTTTAAAGAAATCGTCGAAATATAAAATTTGGTATGAAATTCGGATCATAAACAATCATTATAATCCTTGCATCATAAATATCTATTATCATTTTCAATATGCTGTTCTATTTTTACTAATATTTCTGTATTGTGTATAGCTTATAGCTACTTTAATATTAGATTTGATATATTTTACCTTTTTTTATGTAAAAGACATTGAAAGAAGTTTGCTTTGACCAGCTCTTTAAAACATTTTTTTTAGAGTGTTTAAAATGCTTCTTTGAACTCTACTGCGTCCTGGTTTCAAATTAAAATTTCCTTAGTTGTTGCTACATAGTACGATCCTAATATTTGTAAGCAAATTCTGATTCCAATCAGTTTCTTCTGATAAAAACACTAGCCATTGCTCCCCCATGAGTCTCAAAAATATCTTTACATGATTTGATAGGGTGTTTACTTTTTTTAGAGGATTAAAGACAAATCTACGTTTAAAAATCAATACAAGGTCAACGGATTTTTAAAATTAATTTAAAAAATTAAAAAACCGCGAAATTATAATAAAAATGTTCCAAGTTACAACACGCTACTGTATCTCGTTTTAGTCGAGCTCTAGTCAAGAACTGGTAAAACGATGTAATCCTTCGAAAAGCATAGCCCGTAGTTGGCAAACATTACCCAATAAAAATACCGACACTTAAGTTTAGCTAGTAAATCTTCTTTGTAAAATGTTGGACTTTGTTTTGTTTAAACGTAAGAAATAAAAGCTCAAATATTTATGCATTAGTTAAGATATGTCTGCAGTTAGATTGTTAAACTTGTGTAATATATTTATAAAGAGAGCTTAGAATTTCAAAAGTACCCATATATCCAAATATTTTATTGTCCGATAATTACAACATTATACTACCACTGTTCGCGCCACTTCATATTGTAAGAAAATAATTAACACGAAGCATGTTCACAAAACGGGAGAGTTCTGCCCTGCCACCTTTATTTTTACAATAGTAGATATCGAGATAAAAACTAAGAGAGCAGCAGGCCCAGATGACATTTGCACAGAGATCCTAAAACTTATAGGAGAGGAAAACATACACATCCTGGTTCAACTTTTTAATGATATCTATAAATCGGGATACATCCCTCGTGATTGGCTAAAATCAACCTTCATACCTATTCCTGAAAAGCCCGGAGCACGAAAGTGCGCAGAATTCCGATTGATCAGCCTGATGAGCCAGGTGTTAAAGTTGTTCTTGAAAATCATCCATAAGCCATACGTAGAAAATGCGAACAAGATGTAAGCGAAATGCAAATGGGTTTCCGCGAAGGAATGGGTACCAGGGAGGCCTTGTTCGCACTGTTTGTCCTGCTACAGAAATGCAGAGACCAGCGAAAGGAAGTGTATCTGTGCTTCATAGATTACACAAGGGCCTTTGACTGTATAGATCACATCACACTATTAGACCTGCTGGAAAGAAAAGGTGTCGATGCCCAGGATTTAAAAATCGTACGGAATCTCTATGAACAGCAAGTAGCATCTGTTAAACCGGAAAACACCGAAACAAGCACAGTACCTATAAGGTGTGGAGTCATACAAGGGTACTTAGTCCCATGCTCTTTAATATGTATTCAGAAATCATTTTCCAAAACGCTCTGGACGAGGCGAAGGACGGTCTGAAAGTCAATGGGAAACTCATAAACAATCTAAGATATGCCAATGATATAGTGATAATCGCAGACAGTCCTGAAGGGCTGCAACGCCTAATCGACAGCATATCAATTTCCGGGGACGAAAAGGAACTGAAGATTAATATTTTAAAAACGAAGATCATGCATATAAGTCGCAACCCGAAAAACTATTTCAACATAAATATATACGAATCACCAATAGAGCAGGTCACAAAATTTAAGTATCTGGGAAGTTGGATCAGCGAGGATCTGGATCCTGAGATAGAAATAAGATCCCGCATAGAGCAAGCGAGAGCTAACTTTATTAAAATGCGGAATCTATTAACTGACAGAACACTCAATTTAAGCATAAGATTTAACTTCGTTAGATGTTATGTGTATTCCACGTTACTGTATAGAGTCGAGGCCTGGACGCTAAAAGTAAGCAGCAATAACAAGCTGGAAGCATTTGAGATGTGGGTGTACTGCAGAATGCTGCGTATTCAATGGACCGATCATACCACCAATTAAGAGGTCTTACAAAGGATGAACAAGGACCGAACAAACCTCGAGACCACAAAAAAGCGAAAGACTGCTTACCTTGGCCATGTTATGAGACAGGAGAAATACAGATTCCTGCAACTGATTATGGAGGGCAAGATTGAGGAAAAACGTAGTCCTAGACGTAGACAGTGCTTTTGGCTGAAAAACATAAGAGATTGGACAGGCTTAGACTCAAACTCCCTGCTAAGAAAAGCCCAGGACATACGATTACATTTGTGTTTACTCTCATACGATATTCATGTGTTCGCAAAGATATTAAAATGAAAGACCCTGCAATCGTTACATCCAAATGGGCACGAGTTCATGCTTGAAAGAGAAAAGGTCGATTGTGGAAACTCGCAGTAGAAATTTCTTTGAAACCAACGAACATTCACATCATGGTAAGTCCCTTGCTTATTAAAGCCGGTTACATTCATCCTAGTCGATCTACGCTAGTCACAACTTATTCTCAAATATACAGCCTATACTTAATCTTGGCGGTTACATAATTCTTGGATTTACAACCCTAAGAAATTATATAACAACCCTTCCAAGCCACGGAACTTACTGCCAAACTTTAAATTTAAGAGTCACTCTATGGTGTCCTTTTAGCTGTTTTTATTTTACCTAGAGCACATTTTTCTTGGGGTCTATTAGAACATTACTTTTGCTTTTTCACTTTAACTACACTACACTAACTTATAATATTTTCCTGTTTGATTTTTTGTTGTACAGTTCAATATTCTCATGTTAAGAAAAATTTATTTTATAGCTTTTTACAACACAAAAATCAGAAGCGACGGCTTTTCACCTAAACAATTGGCAGGGACATCATCAACTTAATGTGACATAAAGGGTGTCACGTTAAAGCACAACCCGTGTCCAAAGTACTTGAGGATCACTCTGGACAGAAGTTTTACAAAAAGCACCAGCAAACTCTGTCGGCAAAGGTAAAAACTAAAACTAATATTATCCAAAAACTGGCAAACACGTCATGGGGCGCTGACGCAGAAACATTAAAAACCAGTTAATTTACTTACATACATACATATACATAAAGTCACGCCTTTTTCTCATGGGGGTAGGCAGAGACCACTTCCTTCCACTTGCTACGGTTCTTACACACATCTTTGCTTCCTCTACTTTCATCAGTGCTCTCATACATGCTCGTCGGTTGTTGGTACTCTTGACCAGGCCTTTCTTCAGAACAATGTTAATCTGATCGAGATATGTTCTCCGAGGTCTACCTCTACCGACTTGTACATTCACACTCGCCATATAAATTTGTTTCATCAATCTTCCTTCATCCATCCTTTTTACGTGTCCAAACCATCCAAGCATTCCTTTATCTTTCTTTGTAACCACATCTTCTGTTACACCACAGCGTTTTTTTATCTCAATATTCTTTACTTTATCCAACCGAGTCACTCCGGCTATACTTCTCAAACTACTCATCTCCGCAGCATTAATCCTATTTTTATGCTTCTTCTGCCAAACCCAAAATTCACTACCATACATAAGATTAGGAACCAACACACCTCTATGTACCGCCAGACGTGCCTTTATTGACACTTTCTAGCTATTCATAAAGCTATGCAGTGCCCCATTCATTTGTTTTCCTGCCAACACCCTTCGCTCAATGTCACTGTCATAGATAGACAGATAAACAAACAATTGCCCACCTGACTTTAAAAATGTCCCGATGTCTGTTTTAGTGGCTCACTACGAGAACTGCACGATCTCACCCCGAATGCTGCAGAATGGCTGAAACGATGCAGTCTACGACTGAGGCCAGTGTATCAGTGCTATGTTATTAACATTGTAATAAGTTAAGATGACAATCAAGAATTAGCTATACCAGTGCTTTGTAAAAAGATAAAAAAAATGCCGAGCAATTGTTTTTTGCGTTTAATGTAAATTTTGTTGACGAGTTTGTGCACTTCAAACTAAAAATAAGTTTTCCGTTATTGTTCTCATATTTGGAAAGTTATTACCTTTATTATCGAGTTTTTAAACTCCTTTCAAAAGGGAGCCAGTTGCTTAATAAAAGTTCCAAAACTTTACTAAAAAGTCTCCCTTCATTAGTCTACCGTCAGGCGGTTGCCAGATCAATAAATCCTCTTAACGCTCAAACATAGGTACGTACTGGATGTCCCAGGTGTGCGGATAAAATTTCAAAGTGAGCAGCATACAATGTCATTTAACTTTTGTTTTGGGCTGTGGAGTTCCAAAATCGGGAAATAATTTTCTAGTTTTTTAACAATACTCATCACTTTTTTAAATATTAAGTAAATTATCTGACAAGATTTTAATATTTGTTTAAGTAAAGTTAGTCTTCCATGTGTTAGTCGCAATAGTAAAACTCATCGTTTTAAATACAAAAGCAATAACTTGCAGCTAAAAAATTGCAACATGTCATATTTTTGCGACTGTTGTTCTACCTAATGAATTACAAGAACAGCCATACACGTGTACCTACTTGCGATATTTTAGTCGCATTTCTAAAAACAGTTTAAGTCAGTTTTGTTACTTGTACTTGTTTAAAATGTGATAAACAGTGATATAGTATTAATAATTCACACGAACAGTATATCCACAGTTCATCTAGAGTAATGTTATTCTGTAGCACTGAAAAAACTTCTTAGGGTGCTTATATAAATATTTAAATAACCTGTAAAACTGCCCTTTTAATAATCTTTGATTTTTTTTATACAGGGGGGCCAACCGAAAACGAAACCTCGTTAAAATTTTAGAAAAACGCTCAGACCAGTCGATTTTTGATTAAAGGGGGACACTCTTTTCCGGTATTTTTGACTCCACTACTTTCAACTCCAAGCGAGGGTACGAATTACCCCAAAATATATAAATAGCATTGGGGGTCAAATGAGATGTCTTTCAAAATCTCTTACAATTCTCAATACAATGAATGGTCTTTAAATTTTAATATTCCGCCCATTACTTAGTGATAAATTTGATTTTAAATGCAAAAATTGCAAAAAATCACGAAGAAGCAGCATTGCCTTCACGATCACCAGATTTATCGCCCCTTGATTTCTTTTTGTGAAGAAATTTAAAAAAGTAAAATCTCTAAAATACAACCAGCGTCGTTGGAAGATTAACGTCAAAGAATCGTTGACGAGTGCCGTCGAATTACTCCAGAAATTCTTCGGAATGTGGAATTTTAACATGGAAGTTTTTTCAAAGTATTGAGAGGAAATGTAAAATTTAGAGACTATTGTAAATAGAATTGTTAGAGCTTTCAAAAGACATCTTAATCGACCCCCAATGCCATTAAAAATTTTAGGGTAATTTTTACCGTCGCTTTGGGTTGAAAGTAGTGGAGTCAAAAATACTGAAAGAGTGCCCCCCTTTATTTAAAAATCGACGAGTCTGAGCATTTTTCTAAAATGTTGACGAGGTTTCTGCAAATGGTTCTGTTTCGTTTTCGTTTGATTTATTGATACGTATTAAGCTCACAATAATAATAGCTTCTTCTAGCATTCAACTGTAGGATACCTATTATATAAAGAAAATAATCCTGGATCCGTGGACCTGGAAGAAGGTAACAGTCATGGTTGAAGAACATTTGCGAATGGACAAATATACGTTCAGTAGGAGAACTCATACACTTAGCAGAAGATCAAAATGCTCTAGCCAACGTTCGGGAGACCGGATAGGGCACATGAAAGAAGAAGAAACTCGAGTAGAAGTAACTAGACTGCAAGGTTTACAAGTTTGTTTTTAAGTAGATCAAATAAAAGTTTTCTAAACGTGCCTGCGGGTGAAGTTTTCAGATTGTTGGGTAACCGGTTAAAGAGCCATGCAACATTGTATAAGAAAGACCACGATAGACTGAAGTCCTGTAGGTTAGTACAGAGAGCTGGCTTCTAAATCTTAAGTTTAAATTAAGAATATCAGTTTTATATTTGATTTTTTTATGAAGGTAGCTGGGTTTTTGATTCACGACGATTTTGTAAAATTGAAAACACTCCTAGCCTCCATATTTTACCATCCTAATATGTTCAAATGATGCGACACAAGCTGGCGTATTCTTACTCCGGTGATAAGTCTTATGCAAGAGTTTTGTAATTTTTGTAGTCTCTTTTTATCTACATGTAGTAAGTTTGTACCGTACTCAGAGTCTACATAATTTGCGTAAGAAAGTACAAGTGATACACAAAGAATCTGCTTGAGTTTTGGATTCAGTAATATCCGGTTAAATCAAATTGATTTCATATTACTCCAATCTTGTTTCAAAATGAAAAAAACATGCGATGAGAATTTTAGGGTGAAATTCAACAAAAGTCCTAAATTTTTGGTGGTCTTGGTAAGTGTCAACTTCTCATTCTGAATCCTAATATCAATGTTATTTATACATCTGAGTTTCATTGAATTGTGTCAAGATAGCATGACAACTGTTTGTACAATAGTTTCTGGAGATATTTGTTAGACTATTCAGGTCTTTATTGATCTGACTACACGCTGTAGCTAACATATTTTTAGGAAATATTTTATAAATGTGTTGGTCATCGGAGGTTCAAAAAGCAGTGTCAAAAAAGAAAAAAGCTTGGCTAGATTGGTAGCTACAAAAACCAATCAAAGAACGCAAAAGGTAACGATTGAGGATGTAAACAAGGCAAAGAATGAGTATAAAAGGTTAAAAGGTGTGGCAAAAGAGGTTGTGGCAAAAAAGAAGGAGAGTGATAAAGATGAATTTGATAGAAGGTTATCTGACGATTTCCAAAACAATATTAAACTCTTCTGGAAGTCCGTAAGAACAGCCAAAAGTAAAAATACTACCTCGTAACCGAAAAGAATCAGAAACCAAGATGGTAGTATAGTAAAAGGAGAGACATGCGTTTTAAAGAGATGAAAGGAATACTTCGAAAGTTTATTTGAGAAAGAGAATACACAAGTACATTGTCTATGTAAGCGGTAGTTTAAATCGAGCACTGATATCACTTTATAAGGATTCCACTGCTTATGTCAGGCTAAACGGAGCTTGCACGGACTAGTTTAACTTCGAAAAAGGTGTGAAACAGGGATGTGTGGCTTCGCCATGGCTGTTTAACTTATACTTAGACGATTGTTTAAAAGATTTGAAAGAGAGTGCGTATGGATTGAAAATAAATGATTTAATCGTCAAATATCTTCTTTACGCCGACGGGCAAGTCATATTAGCGTCATCTGAAGAGGAGAAAAAATTAAAATAAAATCTAATTCTGTTATTTTATTTTAAAATATCTAATTCTGTTGTTTAATTTAAAAAAATGACAGTAGTATTTCCAATATTTGTTAATTCGCATGCCGAAATGATGTAATATTAATTTTGTCTGCTACAAATTCTAAGAAGTTTGCAAAAATAAATAGAATTTTCTACTTTATCAGAAAAGCTGGTCCAACTTTTCTCGATAAACTTCGGAGTTAGTGTCTAAAATCTTCGATAATCTTCTTAAAAGTTAATACTAAAATACATTTATGAAATGCATTAAACGTATTTATACTTGATAACAAAAATTTCCAGACTGCGATATCATTTGCAGTTTGCAGTGGTTTCCTAAAAAGAGTGGAATAGGGTTTTTCAACCACTACGTGAAAGCATTCCTTTTTTTTTTAAATGCTCCTATACATTTTAATTGACACATTATCGCTTATTTAAACGCTTTTGGTGAAATAAAAAATAAAGCGAAAACTTTAAATTGTGGAGAATTAAATTTTCGTGTCTGCATTATACATTTATGGACAAAATTATTAAATATTTTATATTTTCACTTTCATTTCAAAATGATTTTAAATTATCTCCGTAAACTTTTCTACGTATTATTGTAGGCGAATGTAGTCTCGTGTCATAAATATTTTGACGTTTATTTAAAACTAGCCGGGTTTGGCATCAGGTAATGTTAAGTAATCTATCTGCCTACGGTCTCCCAAACAAACTGCGCCAATGGCTCTTAAGCTTCATGCAAGATCGCTCCTTACATGTGGCAGTTGACGGTATTTCTTCTGATGCGTTAAAAACCAATGCCTGGATCCCCCAGGGTTCCATCCTGTCCCCTACCTTATTTCTTTTACACATTAACGACCTCTTGAAAACCACCACGAACCCCATTTACAGTTTCGCAGACGATAGCACACTTGTCTTAACTTTCACATCCTATCGATCACTTTCGGTGAATGATACAAATAGCCTCAGGCAGGAACAGGTTGATTCCATCAATAGAGATCTTAAAGCAATCGTCGAGTGGGGAACCAACAATCTTGTTCAGTTCAACGCCCAAAAAGTGCCACGTTTTCCAAGAAAGTGAATTCCTCAAATCATCCCATCACAATGTCCGGAAATACCCTTGAACCAATTCCCTCCATCTCGATTTTGGGAGTCACGGTGTCCAATAATATTTGGCATGACCAACGAAATCGAAATATAACACCTAGCGGATTTCTTTGTAAACAATATTTTTTGTTTTTCCTTCGGGTGCTACAATCACGAGGATACTTTGTGCGCTTACTCTGGAGCAAGCCACATACAACTGGCCATGGGAAAAAGCAACTTTCTCTCAAGTCTACTCCCGCTACCCTAAGAGTTTGACCTTGAGCTTTGTTAATGGTTATTGCGAAGCAGACTTTGATGGGAACCTGCACTCTTTTAAATTCGAAGTGGTAATTTGATGGTGTTAGGGGAATCTTAGGAATAAATACAGACTCTCCTCGAGAACAACCTGTCTGTCTAGTTGCCTCGATTACATTGCGAAGCAATATTTTTACTTGCAATCTGGTGCCATTGCATAATTTTGGTGGATTTTTATTGCGCTGCAACATAATTGGCGCGCCAATTCTCAATTTTAATATGTGAGTTGGGAGACCGGGAGGCTTCAGTGTATTCAGGAACTCGACCGGTTAATGAATGTTCGACGGATTTATATTGTTATTCGACTCCTTCGAATGATCTCAAAAGTATTTCATTTATGACTAAGGCTTTTTCGTTGTTTGGTGTTGGGATGGCACGCTTGCATAACCATTCTGCATATTTATCGTGAATATTATTAATGTTTGGGTAAATTTTAGCAATAAGCTCTTCTGCAGTAGAAACACTTGTACCTTAGTCTGTAGGAAGAATTATATTATTATCCAATTCCGGGAAATTACCATTTTCTATTTTAAGCAAAAGGTTTGAGAACTGTCTAGCAGTAACATCTCCCCTAAGATGGACTCTCATATTATTGGTAAGGCTTAGTTTTGTCACTGAAGGTCACAAATGAGACCACTTTACGCACGCTTTAGCTTCGCCCACTCGCGTTCCTCTAGGTACTACTGGTAAAGTCTGCCCGAAAACGCCTGCTAACAATGCAATAACTCCTCCCATTTGACAATTATTATTCCTAATATCTTGTAGGGCTTGGAAACCCCCTTTATGAGCGATAGTACTCTCATCCCAAACAATTAATTTCGTTATGCGGAGTACTTCTGCCATATTACTTTGTTTGGGTACATTGCAGAGTGGGGTTTCGGTTGGTATCAATACGAGAGGAAGTTTAAACGCGGAGTATGCAGTCAAGGTACCTATAAGGTAAGTTTTTCATTCAAATATCTAAGAACGAATAAAATTGAAATTGTGAATTCTAATCCGATTTAAATATTCTTTTATATTTGACATTCCAATTTTAAAGAGTATGGCATTGCACCAACGTTTTTTAAATAAAATCGGATTGAGTTTTAAAACATGTGTCAAAATAAAATGTAATTTTAATCAAAAGCACTAATATCAACTTCGATGCAAATCACTCCCAAAATAACTTTCTACCCCTTTTTAACACGTCTTTATCAATTTTGTTAAAGAATGTTTATGCAAAATTTGAAGTAGATTGTACCAAGAAATCACATTGTCCCATACAAACTTTGCCCTCGTTTTTCACTCCCTTGGGGACAGAATTTCGGAATATCCTTTCTTATCGGATGCCTACGTTAAACAAACAACACATCTTCCAAGTTTCAGGGCTCTACGATTAGCGGTTTTGGCTGTACGTTGATCCGTCAGTCAGTCGTCGTCAGGACAAAGCATTTTATATGTATAGATAGATTAATGGCGATTTTTTGTTTCTGCTGTCTACTATCATACATATTGATTTTTTATTTATTTTTTTTTTATGAAAATAGTCGCAAAAAGGGTAGACCTATCGTGTGGGCCGCGGACGGCCCGCACTGCGACTATGGGAAGGGGAAGGGATTATAGAAAGGAGATGATTGTGGACACGCTTTTTAGAAAGTTGCAGTTCATAGTTCTCTGGAAAAACTAATTTTGGAAGCTTATTCCATTCCGTAGCAGCCCTGTAAAAGAAGGATTCTTGATGAAGATTGGTCTTTGTAGTGTCAATCTTGAGAGTAAATAGGTGAGACTGATCAGCGTGCCGAGTTCTTCGGCCGAATGTGGCCAATGGTGGTACAAGAGTTTTTATTTCTCTGGAGCATCTGCCATGGAAATATCTGTAGAGCAATGACTGGTCTGCAACTCTTCTTCTATGTTCTAGAGGGTGAAGGGTATCTGTCAGAGTTGATCTGTTTATCAAGCGAATGGCTCTTTTCTGAATGGAATCTAGAAGACGAAGAGAATGCCTTGGTGCTGAACCCCAAATGTGCGAGCAATACTCCAGTAGAGGTCGGATTTGAGCCTTGTACGTCGTCAACAGTTGATCAGGAGTAAAAAACTTTCTGGCTTTCCACAGAAAACCTAGCCTCTGGCTTGCCGACTTTGCGATGTTAGCAATATGGTCATGCCAAGACATATTATTGGACACCGTGACTCCCAAAATCGAGATGGAGGGACTTGGTTCAAGGGTATTTCCGAACATTGTGATGGTATGATTTGAGGAATTCACTTTCTTGGAAATCGTGGCACTTTTTGTTTTTTGGGCGTTGAACTGAACAAGATTGTTGGTTCCCCACTCGACGATTGCTTTAAGATCTCTATTGATGGAATCAACCTGTTCCTACCGAGTCTATTTGTATCATTCACCGAAAGTGATCGATAGGATGTGAAAGTTGAGACAAGTGTGCTATCGTCTGCGAAACTATAAATGGGGTTCGTGTTGGTTTTCAAGAGGTCGTTGATGTGTAAAAGAAATAAGGTGGGGGACAGGATGGAACCCTGGGGGACCCCGGCATTAGTTTTAAACGCATCAGAAGAAATACCGTCAACTGCCACATGTAAGGAGCGATCTTGCATGAAGCTCAAGAGCCATTGGCGCAGTTTGGTTGGGAGACCGTAGGCAGATCATTTACTTGACAATGCCTGGTGCCAAACGCAGTCAAAGGCTTTAGATATATCCAAGGCTATTGCACGGGATTCACCAAACTTTTCAATAGTGTTTGTCCAGAGCTAAGTGACATAAG
This sequence comes from Agelastica alni, assembly GCA_950111635.1. Lineage (NCBI taxonomy): Eukaryota > Metazoa > Arthropoda > Insecta > Coleoptera > Chrysomelidae > Agelastica > Agelastica alni. The sequence goes on along the minus strand of OX467718.1, from coordinate 22,273,515 downwards.
CCAGCAAATCTCCAGCAGACCGAAGTTGTCGAAATCCATATTGTCTGTCATGGATTATCTCAAATTTTTCCAGATATTTGATAAGTTCTGTGTTAATCGCTTTTTCCATAACTTTGGATATGACTGAGAGCAATGCAATAGGGCGATAATTTGCAGGAATAGTCTCTTTCCTTTTTTCGGAATAGGTTGGACTTAAGCGTTTTTCCACATGGACGGAAATACTTCTTTGCTGTATGATAACTTGAAGAGTATACAGAGAACAGAGGTGAGCTCTTGAGCACAGGTCTTCAGGACAATTGTCGGAATTACATCTGGTCCTACTGCCTTATTAGAGTCAAGATTTCGTAGGATTTTCCTGATAGTGCGATGGCGGATAGTGACCTCAGGCATTGATGCGTTTATTCTAGGTATCGTTGGGGGTTGTTTTCCATTGGTATCGAGTGTTGAGTTAGAGCTGAACATTTCGACGAGCAGATCCGCTTTTTCTTTGGAAGAGTGGTGGTAAAGAAGAAGTGAAATTCTTATTTATGGCTTTAGCCAAAGACCAGAAGGTCCTTGATCCAGGAGGGGCATTGACAAGCTTGTTGCATATTCTCGTGTCGTAGGATTCTTTGGCAAGATCGATCGTTCTTTTGTAGACGTTCCTCGCGTGTGTTACATTATTTAAGTACCCATCGCTAAGTAAGTTATTTGTGGTGAATTAACTAAGTAACAGTTATTCCATTTTGCATTTTTCTCAATTAATAACAAGATCGTGCCACCAATCAGACCTTGCAATGAAGTTGAAGCGGTACAAATTGTAAATCTACATAACGAAGGATTGCAACAAAACATTGTCGCACGACGTTTTGGAAGAAGTCAATCTACTGTATCGAACATTTTACAAAGGTTTCAACAGACTGGACATTATGTCCGAAAACCCGGTCAAGGGCGTAAAAGGTCTACAACAGCAAGTGATGACCGCTTTTTGGTTCTTAGTTCTACACGAAATCGCACATTGACATCTACGCATCTCAGAAATGAGCTACTAAATGCAAGTTAATGTTAGTTCGAAAACAGTTAACCAAATACATCGAATTAATTCAAATCGTCTTGGTACACCGTTTTAAAATATCCAAGTACTTACCTTATTCAGTTGTTTCGTAAGTTTGTTGATGGTTTGCTTGTCCCTTAGTTCGTTTCTCTGGGCATTTTCGAGTGCCGATTCGAGTTCCACAATTCGATTTTCAAGAAATGCCTGCAACAAAATAAAAACAAAGATGAACAGACAGTCGAAAACGAGATGCGGAAAATAATTAATCAACGAACAAGGTTAAGTTTAGATAGAGAAAATACAATTTATTGGTATCGATATGGCGTGTATTCTAAGAAATTTAAGGCTTCAGCTAATCAGAGTTCAGACATAAAAAGAAAAAAATATTTCTGGGACTAACGTTTTATATACAGGGTCGGACAAAAATGCTAAAAAACTCGATTTGAGAGCTGGATTATAAGTTGTACCAAAAATGTTTTTAAATGTTCAGAAAAATGTAAACAACGGCCATTATTTTGCGAATAAAAAAATTAAAAAATAATTAAAATAACATACAAAATAAATCACATTAACCTTACTACGCCCAAAAACAACCACCAAGTTTGCACAGAGAACGGACCTCAACTAGGAAGGGATGCATTAGTGTGATACCCTGATGGATCCAGGATGGCTGAAAGGGTTGGAATGGGCGTTACAGTGCCGAATTTCAGGCTCTTAATACATCCTGGTCACACCCCAACCATCTTTTAAGCGGAATTACATTCCATATAGATATGTTCCAGGAGTGCATCGAAAGAGACACCCAAAGGCCAAAAATCAAAATTCTATCAGATAACCAAGCAGCAACAAAAACCATAGTCATAGTCATACACTTGTGAATCTAAGCTGATTTGGGACCGTAAACAATCCCTGAGACAACTGGCAGCAAACAACCAGATCACTCCGATGTGGGTTCCTGGTCACAACGGAGACAAAGTCAAAAATAAAGCAGACTGCCTTGCCAAAGAAAATGCAAATACACAATTTTCCGGCCCAGAATCCTTCTATGGACTCTCCAAAGCCCACTTGAAATAATAGGTTCGACGCTGGGAAACAGATGAAATGAAATCTCACTGGAATAAAGGGCCAGGACAAAGACCATCGAAAAGGCTAGCAAGCCTTTCGCCAAGGAAAGCCAAAAATTTTGTTTAAGTTGGAGTAGAAAGACTTAAAACTGGTGACGGGACTCCTCACTGGACACTGCCCTCTGAGGTATCACCTAAAGTGGCCGCAACTGCGAGTACTTCACTGAAACAGCAAAACATTTGCTTTGCGAATGCACAGCGCTCAAGTTTCTTGAAGGGGCCTTCCTAAATTTTTTTGATGTCAGGAACTTCCCCCAGAAAACTGATAAACTTTGTACGAGGTCTCGGAATCCCGGGCCTCGAATAGATTTAGGGTTATGCACAAAATAGGTCAAAGTGCTTGAGAGGCTGCATAGCCTTTACGACACAATCTACAATCTACTAACTTTTGGTACAAAAGTAACAAAAGCTTCTTCTTCTTCTTTAGGTGCCCTGTCCTCCTCGGACGTTGGCAATCATCAGCGCTATCTGAACCTTGTCTACAGCTCGGCGGAACAATGTGGTAGAGCTCACTCCATACCATTGTCTTAAGTTTTTTAGCCAGTTTATCTTTCTTCTAACCTTACCTAACCTAACAAAAGCTACAATTAAAAAATATAAATTTACAGCACATTTAACAATACTTAGCATCTCCTCTTTACACAGCTGCACTAATTGGGGTCTGATTTAGAGGTCTGGAGGTTCTGGTAACAAAGGAGTGGAGGCCCCTAAAAATATATGATTTCGCTGACATCCAAAACCCGGAGTAGATATTACCTTTTGCTCTCTTGTAGAAAACGGCCCTGGAGTTTGGTATTTAATTTTTTTAATCGAGGTGGGTGGTACGAAAGATGGTTGATGTTGTGGAGTCATAAGTTATTTCATTCCCCGTTTCTGTTAAAAATAATTTTTATTATTTCCTTTGTTTTAAACTGAAGAAAACTCAAATTTTTTGATACAACATAATTATAAACATATTTTGTCCACATTGTTTATTTCTTATAGTATAAGCATAGAAAATGTATTACAATTATTCAACTCTTTTTAGAGGTTTGGTTTTATTTGAAAATCATTATAAACGTAGATTTTTAACCTAATTTTGCATAATTTATTTATCAACAAAAGGTTTGAAAGTCGAGTAAGGGCGAAGCAGTTTTATAAAAAGTAATTCCATTCAAAAATTATAAAAATATTTGCGCAATAATAATTAAAAGTTCATTATTGCATTTACTTAACAGGTTTATGTACTTGTGGGATAAAACAAAGAGTGATTGTAAACAAAAATCAATGACCTATCACGTCGAGCATGGTTTAAGAGTTTTAGATTTATTATACAATTTCATTGAAATAATTTATAGTTATTAATGAGTCCGTAATAATTAAATACTCCATCATTAAATCAAAACATCAGACACGAAGCATTCATTCGGGTTTTTTTTATCAGTAGAAAAGTATTTTGATGTTGTTTATGCAGATAAAACTTGCCTTATGTCAGTTATTGATTACATTGACGACAACAACGTTTCGCAGACTTATTAGGTTTACAGTTTACATTAAAATCGTAAAAAATGCATTTTTTACTTTATTAAAAATTAGTATCCCGTTGACACTATTTTTGTAGATATAGTCGAAAATGGTAATAGGATTCTAAACAGAAACTTAAGCAATGTTTTAACTGTACATTTTGTAAAGTCTGAAATTGGACAAGTGGTTCCTTGCAGCTAGAAAATATAAGTTTTGTTGCTACAGCGCTTAATCCCTCTCTCCAGCCGGCCGACGCGAGCGAACGAATTTTCACGATTATTTAAAATTTATTCTGTGGGTAATATTGACCAAAAGTGAAACTAACACATTATTTATATTTGTTATATTTATTTTTACATTATTTTTAACTTAAGAGACTTTAACGTAGACTTGGTTTATTGCGCCTGAAAAAGGTTTGATCGTCGAACAGTAGACATGCCGACTGCTGTTCTATGAGCTTGCTGAAAGCCGCTTTGGAGCATTCTAGCGGTTTACTTTCGGTCTCGCAGTGTAGCAATCTTAAGAAAGCAGACCCGGTCTCCGAAAACCGCTAGTGAGTCCAAGAAACGAGGAAGCGAGGTAGCAATGTTATATGTGCAAAAATTAATATAAAAAAAAATATAAGCGTATAGGAAATTAAAATTAGTTATAGAAAACCCGATTTTTCAAGGTTTATCCAATATAACTCGAAAGGTATCAATAATACCGAAAAACTGTAACTTGTAATTTTCTGGTCTACTTTTCCAGTAATATTTGTGTTTTTCCTCAATCCAGTATTTTACAGACACTCTTACTGTACTCTTACTTGGTCCAAGCAATAGGGTAAGGTGCGTGTAAAAATTATTATCGAAAAGAAAATATGAGTGTATGGGAAATTAAAATTCAGGGTGAGTTTCTATTTCATGCGACTCTATCATGATTACCGAACATAACCTAAAAAGTTGGCAAAGTTGCGAAAAGCGGTTTTTTGTTAATAACTAAAAAACTACAGCTCCGATCGAAAAAAGTTAAATCAGGAAATTATAGGTATTAAAAGGATCTATCTATTAAATAAATTACAGTTTTTCGGTAATATTGATACTTTTCGAGTTATATTGGAAAAACCGTGAAAAATCGGGTTTTCTATAACTGTAACGTATTAAAACTTGTTACTTACTGTTAAGTTTAAGTGTTCATGAAAGTCAGTTCTATAAAAACAAAACTAAGAAATTTATTTTAAAAAAACATGTAAAACAATAGTGCAATTATTTTACAGTTATTTTTTGACCCCCAAAATTAAGATATCAATATACTTTTTAAATAATATGAAAGTACAACTTTTACGAAAAAAATATGCCCCAAATCGTTACTGTAGCATCTTTCCCCGAGAAGAACTAGCTAAATTAAGAGAGCATCTTTTTGAAGAAAACTTTATATATCTTGAAAAATAATCAATATTTATGAATTTTTCAAAAAAATACTTTTTTGGCTTGCTATAGGCTACACTTAACAGTTAGTAACAAGTTACAGTTAACGAGTTATAGAAAACCCGATTTTTCACGGTTTTTCCAAAATAACTCGAAAAGCATCAATGATATCGAAAAATTATAAAATATTTAATAGATAGATCTTTTTAATATCTCCAATTTCCTGATTTAACTTTTTTCGATCGGAGCTGTAGTTTTTTAGTTATTAACAAAAAACCGCTTTTCGCAACTTTGCCAATTTTTTAGGTTATGTTCGGTAATCATGATAGCGTCGCATGAAATAGAAACTCACCCTGAATTTTAATTTCCCATACACTCATATTTTCTTTTCGATAATAATTTTTACACGCACCTTACCCTATTGCTTGGACCAAGTAAGAGTACAGTAAGAGTGTCTGTAAAATACTGGATTGAGGAAAAACACAAATATTACTGGAAAAGTAGACCAGAAAACAAACACGGGAAACAATACATCAAAAGACCGTGTCATAAAAGGACGGAAGAACTGGTAGCAATGAACAGGAATCAGCTAAGAATAACTACGTGGCTCTTGACCGGTTACGCACCGGTAAAGGAGCACCTGAACAAAATGGGACTGTATAATGGTGACCTGACCTGCAGATTCTGCGGCAAGAATCCGGAAACAGTAAAACACATTCTGTGCTACTGCGTGGCACTGGACCGCAACTGACAGGAAATCTTTGGGCAGCCAACCGGCTAACCAAAACTATATTGCTCCCACCCAGTACAGAACTTGTACAAACTTGTCCAAGGTACGAAAGTACTGGATTGGGTACAATGATATAAAACATAGGCAAAATACAATGGGCCAACAGGCCTAAGTGTCACCGGAGGCAATAGCCAGGCGGACCTAAATAGGGGTGGAGTTTTTAGTGAGTAGACCTGACATCAGTCAGGGAGTCTCACAGTAGACCTTGAGCTGAAAGACTCATAACTTCTTGGCTTGTTCCAATTGCCAGCAATGTTTCAATTCCAACAGCTCTCCGATAATTTTCATCCATTAAGATTTAAACTTTACTCTATAATTGCTACTTGAGTACAAATATACGTCTCAAACATTAAACCACTATAAATGTTACAAAAAAAACTTTTTAAATCACTGTAAACGTACATGCAGGTGTCGAAATTTTCAATAAGGCTATCGGTGCTTGACAGGCAACTGACTGTTGTATATTTTCCATGGTTCCGAAAATTTGTTCATCCTCTTAACAGTGCCGGTATGCCTTTTTAGTAAACATACTAACCCATTTCACTTAATTAAGAAATAAAAAATAAGTAAAAATTGCTAATTACACATTTTTTTTTAATTTTTGTGGTGTCCCGTTTTCTCTGACGCGCAGTGTAGCGCTGTCAAAATCCCCAGAAATTCGATATGCTCACAAAAACAGTCTGCAGTGTGGAACAGCCAAATGGAATTAATTCGATAACAATTAATGAGAGCGTGTTGGAAAAAACGCTTGGACAGTGGCCAATACCAACTTTCTTATTTTAAATACAACCCCCTGTATATTATTTATTTTTTGGATTCTTCAGAAAAATCTAGACATAATTCATGTACAATGTCCCATACCTATCTTCAACTGTTTCGGAAATATTAAGTGTTTTCAGATGTATTACAAAAATTAACATTAAAAAAAAAAAAAAATTATTTCACAAATAATGTAAAAAAACAAACAAAAAAACATTAATTTCAATGTACGAGATGTTTAAAATGTTCGCCGCGAACGTCTTGGCAACATGCTAATCTGGTATAGAAATGTCTTCTAACGTTACTCAACATCTCAGGCGTGACTGATCTAATCGCAAGCGTGATTCGTCTTTTTAAGTCATGTAAGTTGAGTGGTTTAGTTTTGTATACAATACTTTTGACATATCCCCACAAAAAGAAGTCTAATGGCGTCAGATCAGGAGATCATGCTGTCCATTATATCGATCCGCGCCTCCTTATCCACCAATTTGGAAAATTTTGGACATTGATTTGGTAATGGGGCGGTGCTTCATCTTGCTGAAACCATAGTATATTGGCAAGAACTTATGGGTTTGCTGGATCAGGATATAAGTTTGTCAAAGTTGGCACGCCATTATTTTGGAGAAGTTCGAAATATTTATCTTCATTCAAGTGGCCATCAATGAAAAAGGGACCTACGATATGATTTCCAACAATTCCTGCCCAAACATTAACTTTTTCAGAATATTGCGTATGTTCCTCTCTCATCCAGTGAGGATTCTCATTAGACGAATAGCGCCAATTTCGACGATTAACATGACCGTGAAGTGTAAATGTGCTCTCATCAGAAAACAAAACATCTTCTAATTAAATCATATTGTCATCTAACATTTCCATCATTTGTTCACAAAAATACGTTCTCCTGTCGAAATCGTCTTCCATGAGCTCAAAATAAACAAAACTGTTTTTGTATTTTTTTTATTTCATATTAGTAAAAAGGAACGCATTAATGGTTTTTGCTTATTTTCTCAATATTACGAGCTAAATGGAAAATAAGTATTGAGTGTAATGTAGCGAATTTGTGAAATAAAATAATTTTCTTTTTTTAATGTTAATTTTTGTAATACATCTGAAAACACTTAATATTTCCGAAACAGTTTAAGATAGGTATGGGACATTGTATATGAATTATGTCTAAAATTTTCTGAAGAATCCAAAAAATAAATAATATACAGGGGGTTGTATTTAAAATAAGAAAGTTGGTATTGGCCACTGTCACATGACACACCCTATATAATTATTTTTTTTTGAAAAAAATGCGCATCTAAAAATACAAATCGACTGGTGTCCAAGCGTTTTTCCCAACACGCTCTCATTTATTCGTTATCGAATTTATTCCATTTGGCTGTTCCACACTGTATATATAAATACATATAAAATAATCTTTTGTAGTTTATAAAGATGATCCCTGGCTAACGTTTTATATCTATCCGCCTGATTGTCGTTGCGGACTTTCAGTTTAATATACTAATTAAGCCGAGAGCACCTGAAGGAAGTTCACTTTAAAAGACTATTTGTCATGCTTGATAGTAATTAAGGACGTAAATAAAAACGAAGTCATAACTAGAGATAAAATTCATAGCGGTACCGCTATTGCCACAGGAGGAACTATTTTAGACAAGTGAAAAAATGTCATAACTACAGCTAGCCATTTGTCAGATGTTCCTAAAAAAATCAAAGGATAAAGAAACATTAAAAAGAATTTTATTTTAAATTTTTCAAATTCTTTTCAATTCTACCTCTTAGCAGGATAAATATTTTTTAATACTTAAATTTTTTTAAATAATTCTTATCTAAACCTTGCTTGGATTTTTTCGTTTTAGTGGGAATTTTTAAAAAAAGTATATAAAAACCCTTTTCCATTTAAATACAACGTTGTAAAAATTATGTAAGTCAATCCATAGACTATTGCGAGTTTTGCAGACACAAACATATGGAAGCTGAATTTGTATACAGGGTGGCCAACCGGAAAAGAAACGGAGCCATTTGCAGGAACCTCGTCAACTACATTTTAGAAAAACGCTCAGACCCGTCGTTTTTTGATTAAAGTGAGACACTCTTTTCCGGTATTTTTGACTTTACTACTTTCAACCCCAAGCGAAGGTAAAAATTACCCCAAAATTGTATGTCAATTAAGATGTCTTTCTAAAGCTCTTAAAATTCTCTATATACTAGTACACTATTGAGAAATTAGATTTTAAATGTGAAACTTTATTTGAAAACAGTCAAAAGTATGACGAAGATCATTTTTATTTTCAACAGGACTGTGCTCCTCCGCATTATGCGGTGATAGTTCGTCAGTATTTAGACCAATGTTTTCCACGGCATTGGATTGGGAGAAGAGACAGCATCGAACGGCCCCAACGATCGCCAGATTTATCGCCCCTCGATTTCTTTTTGTGGGGACATCTTAAAAGTAAATTCTATAAAACACAACCAGCGTCGTTGGAAGAGTTAAATCAAAGAATCGTTGACGAATGCCGTCCGAAATTCTTCGGAATGTGCGTGAACGTTTTAAACAAAATTTTTATTATTGTATGGAAGCGGGCGGTCATCAGTTTGAACATTTAATTAATTAAGTAGTAAGTAAGCAACTAAAATAATAGTAATTTTAACAAATTTTTTTTTTTAAAGTATTGGGAGGAAATGTAAAATTTAAAGATTATTCTAAAGAGAATTGTTAGATCTTTCAAAAGACATCTTATTTGACCCCCAATGCCATTTAAAAATTTTGGGGTAATTCTTACCCTCGCTTGCGGTTTAAAGTAGTGGAGTCAAAAATACCGGAATAGAGTGTCCTTTAATAAAAAATCAACGGGTCTGAGCGTTTTTCTAATGTTGACGGGGCTCCTGCAAATGGCTCTGTTTCCTTTGGAAGGACTATTTTTTACGCAAAACAAAAAAACGCGTCAATTAATATTTGAAGGAGATAGTATGGCCACATTTAAACTTGATGGAAAAGTCACTCTCTCACCCCTGTTATTAAACCTTCAAGTTTTTTTAAATTGCTTTTCTATTTTTAAATTCTTCTCGTTTAAATAATTTTAAAAATGTATAAAACATGGGGAATAAAGTAATGAGTAAATGACCTACAGGGTTTATTATTTAAGTAACAGTTTTTTTAATATTCCTTAATCTTACTACTTATAAGTAGTTGTAGTGACTTGTGTTCATGTAAATTGGCACTATTGCTGATGATATGTATGGTGTGTTGCATATAATCATTGCGCAGAGCACACGGGGAAATTATATTCAACTTCGATAATAGTGGACTGGTTTTAATCATAGTTGCTTTTTAATACTAAATATTTTTTTACCATAAATTATATTTATTGGCTCCTTAAAATTAAATTTAAATATATGGCACTTATAGGAAATTCCACTTAAAATCTCAATAAAAACACTCTTAGCTTACTTTTTATCTTTAAGAAAATTCCAATATAAAATATCCAAATTTTACATAACAAAATCTTACTCTTCATGTTTAAAAAACTTAAAAAACACAAATTCTTAACCATTCTATTTACCAAAAAAATATTTTTTAACAATTTTGTAACAATGATGTACAACTTCTCAATATGTTTCTGGTTCGTTTCTGACAAATAACTGATAAAATAAATGTATTTGATAATAATTAGAAAATGTCTGTCTGGCAGTAATTTTTTAAAAGTCTGTCTGTGGGTGGTACGCTTTATTTTCATAATAGAAAATCCGACGTGCGCGAGCTTTCTTCTAGGAAGTTTGAGTGGATTTTTGTTTTTGTTATTTTTATAACAAGGCAGCGTGTAGCGAGTTAAATGTGCATCTATTTCTATACACCTCATTATTATTACATTTTCGTTGTTATACCACGTACACAAATTTAAGAGAAGTTTGTCCGTCATGATAGATATTAGTTACGCCGGTGAATTTTAAGTTAAAGAAATCGTTGCGCACCAATTTATTTCACTTCTGGCATTTGACAGCTAACTTTTAAAATAAATATAAGAAATATCTACCTGAAGATATATTTTTAAAATAATAGAAACACACATGTTAAAAAAAGATTACTTCAACGGTTTTTATCGCCTAATCTGTCATTTCTAGAAAAGTAAGATTTTCACAAAATTGCGAAGTAAACCATACAAAAAAGGATTGAAAATTTAAAGGCAGAAAATGTAGGTTAAAATAAAATGATATCTTAAAAACATCACAAAATATTGTTGGAACGACTAAGATACAGACGTTACAATCCGGGGTACGCACAAGTTACAGTTCTTTCTATTTCCGAAGATTGCTAAGACATTAAGATATCAGGAATCATCTAGAATCAATAGGTTTTTTTATTTTTATGTTCTGGTTCCCACGAAAAGGGATATCCTGTAATGTTCAGAGAACATCGTGGGAACCAAGGGAAAGAAGGTAGGAGTTGGTGTTCTTCTTAAATTTCTGGAGGTTGTATGCCTCGGGGAACACCTCCCTAGGCAATGAGTTCCAAGGCCTCGCAATTCGTTGGATGAATGAGTCTTTGGAAAGTGATGTTCTGCAGGTCTCCAAAGTGACCACGAAGGGGTGTGAAGACTGAACTTGACGGGTTAATCTCGAAGAGACTGCCAAAGGAGGAACGATTGTTGATATTTCAGAAGAGCATCGCCCATGAAAATATCTATAAAATAGAGACAAATCGCCAACTTTTCTACGGTGTTCCAGACAAGTGAGCGAGTTTGTAAGCGAGGCATCACCGACGAGACGAATTGCCCTTTTTTGGACAGAATCCAGTAGCTTCAATATGTTTAGATGCTGCACTCCAAATATGGGAACAGTACTCCAGTACAGGTCGGATCTGTGCCTTATAGATCATAAGCAGCTGACTGGAGGTGAAATAGCTCTTGGCACGAAACAAAAAACCAAGTTTTTGGGATGCACTTTTGGCAATGGACCTCACGTGATTTTCTCAGGAAAGGTTATTGCTGATAGTAATACTAAGCATCGATATGGATGACTTCAGTAGTATGGTTACTCCTGACAAAGTTATGTTAGGCACAGTGAGATCGGCTTTTCTAGAGAAAAGACATGCTTGTGTTTTTTTTGCATTGAATTCTACCAAGTTATTGGATCCCCATTCGAGAATTGTTGCTAAGTCCATATTTATATTGTTAACATTTCTTCCTCGTCCATTTCTGGTTTCGCGGGCTGATATAGGGGCCCTGGAAGAGAAAGCGGTATGGAGGGTACTATCATCGGCAAAGCTGTGTACGGGACATGAAGTTGCTTTCAATAGGTCGTTGATGTGAAGTAAAAATAGTGTTGGTGCTAGAATGGATCCTTGCGGAACACCAGCATTTATGAGTAGAGTGTCAGATGAAACTCCATCGACCACTACATGGAGAGACCTGTTTGAGAGAAAACTAGCAAGCAGAGAACACAGCTGAGGGGGCAAGCCATAAGATGGAAGCTTGGCGAGGAGTCCCTGGTGCCAAACTCGATCGAACGCCTTGGAGATATCCAATGCCACAGCTAAAGTTTCTCCATACTTTTCAATAGATAGCTGCCATATATGTGAGACGTATGCGAGCAGGTCACCAGTTGATCTCTGATGGCGGAAGCCATATTGCCTATCATTGATAATTCCTGAGTCTTCCAGATATTTCATGAGCTCGATGTTGATGGCTTTTTCCATGACCTTTGAAATAATAGATAGCAGTGCGATAGGTCTGTAGTTGCTAGGTAGGGTCTTTTTGCCTTTTTTAGGGACTGGCTGTACTCTTGCAATTTTCCAATTGGACGGAAATACTCCCAAATTGTAAGAGTGGTTGAACAACTTGCAAAGAACAGGTGTTAGTTCGGGAGCACATTTCTTGAGAACAATCGGCGGGATTCCGTCAGATCCACAAGCTTTGTTGGTGTTGAGACCCAGCAAAATCTTTCTGATAGTACGTTGGCGAAAGGTGATCTCGGGCATGTGACTGTCAATAGGTGTAATGTTCGAGGGTTGTTTTCCCGAAGAATCCAGAGTGGAATTTCCAGCAAATAGGTGCGCAAAGATATTGGCTTTTTCCTGGACAGTCGTTGCTAGTGTTCCATCTTCATTGGTTAGGGGAGGAAAAGAGCTGGAAGTGAAGTTTCTTCCCACAGCTTTGGCGAAAGACCAAAATGAACGGGATCCGTTAGGACATTCAACAGGTTTTGATCTTATTTTGGCATTATGAGCATCTTTTGAACATTCTATTGTCTCTTTGCATATGCCTCTAGCCTCAACATATGCTGCTCTGGTCTCAGGTCCCGGATTTTTTTGCCATCGATGGTATGCTGCCTGTTTGGAAGCCACAGCTCTAGAGCAGTTTCTGTTAAACCAGGTCTTATCGGATGATGTTCTTCTTTCGATATTCGGTATGTAAGTTTGCATCCCCAACATGATGATTTCAGAAATTGTCTCAGCACATCGTGTTGGATCTACTGAGGAGAAACAAACTCTCTTACATGGAAACGCTGAGAAAAACATACGAAGACCCTCCCAGTCGGCCGAATTGTAATGCCACATGAAACGGGGTGGTATTGTGCTGCTCGATGGTAAATGTTGCAGATAATGTACACTTAAAAAAAATAATGAAAAATTGGTTGCAATAATATAACAGAAAAATTTACTTACATACATATAGTCACGACTTTTTCCTGTAGGGGTAGGCAGAGACCACTTCGTTTCACTTGCTACGGTTCTTACACACATCTTTTGCTTCCTCTACTTTTATCAGTGCTCTCACCCATGCTCGTCGGTTGTTATTACTCTTGACCTGGCATTTCTTTAAAACAATGTTTATCTGATCGAGATATGTTCGCCGAGGTCGACCTCTACCGACTTGTCCATTCACACTCACCTTATAAATTTGTTTCGTCAATCTTTCTTTATCCATTCCTTTATCTATCTTTTGTAACCACATCTTTTACACAAAATCGTTCTCTTATCTCACTATTCTTAATTCACTTTACATCCATTTGTTGCCAACACGCTTCGTTCAATGTAACTGTCATATTTTTCTTCTCTCGTAAATTTTGAACCCAAGTATACAAACTCATTAACTTGTTCCACTCTTTCTCCCTTAATCAGAACTTTAGAGTTTGTCATGCTTTCTTCTCTTTCAAAAACCATTACTTTTGTTTTGCTTACTTTTATTTTCATCCCTTTGATTTTTTTTCGCAAACAAAATTTACACTGTCCCCATAACAGATTTATCACCCCTTTCGTTGATTCGATTGCTACCAAACTTTAAACGATCACCTGCCGGACTATTCTAAAGATTGCCTGAAAATTTCATCAAAATCGGTCCGTTAAAATTCAAAGGTAACACATCGACTTTTATATAGGTTAGCTTAGGTCAATGTTTTGTCAATATATTGAAGATCTATTATGAGATTTTAAAATTTTTTTTTATATATTTAGGTTATTCATTTTTATTTATATACGAGTAGATAGTGCTCCTAAAGCTATTCCAATGTATCTATTAAAGATTTTATTACTTTCTTGGTACCATTTCTAGCTATGCTGCTAAGAACCACAAAATCTTCCACAGTTTCCTCTACTACTTTTCTATGGTTCAAAAACTCGATTTAACAATTTGAGACTCTCGTTACTTTTTAAATGCTTTAAGTTATATTTATCAATCTATGAGAAGTTATAAGCGTTATGGGCAAAACATTTTATTGATGAAGATTTACAGTCTGCAAATGCACTTTTGTTTTTAAACGAGTAAAAAATAATAATTTTATTTTTATACAAAATGTAGCGAACACGATTGTTACTTGACCAACTGAGTAATAAATTTTACGGCGTAATTGAGCTAATAAATCTTGTATGTGACAAAACCTTTAATAAATCAGAAATTTCAATTGTCCGCCGCAGAAACTACAAAGAAGCTAAATTCTTTCTGTCCTCTGCAGATATTATCACTTGAATTACTACTGCCATAAAAGAATGAAAGTATTGAATTATTTTTCCTGTCGGTGCTTCTATTGTTGCTGAAGGCGCTTATTAAAAAACACTTGCTTGGTTCAGTTAAGATTTAACTTCGCTTGTTTTCTCAGAGCCAGAGCAAAGCCGATACGAATTCTTGTTTGTAGCTTGATACAATTATACAATGTAAAAATTATAGAAATCTGTAATATTATTGCAGTAAACTATAAAAGTATTTTAAAGTCCGACAGCGAAAATTAGGTGTGAGAATTATAACTGCTGTATTTACCTACATATTTTAAATATACCTATAAACTGCAATAATATTACTGTTTTCTATAATTTTTGCACAATATTTGTATTCTCCGTTTTTGGAAGTTATTTACCGGGTGGTGCTTGTTAAAATGTACAGATGTCGCGACTAGCGCTTTTGCGTGTTCCTTCATGTGCACTTAATGGGAGTCTTGGAGTGAATGTATTTGTGCGAAAAAACCTGCCCTTTACTGATGAGGAGCAATGACTCCGAAACCGGTCTGCAGGTGGTTTCTTTGAGCAAATAAATTTAATAACCCTTTCTCTTACTTAACAAGCACCTGTATATATTGCTTCCTGTGATGGGGTAGTATACACGGTTATATATCAGATGTAATTCAATGCCTGTCGTAGGCATATAGCCAGAGGAGTATTTTGTTTTCTGATATATAATCGATCCACTTATACCTATATATTAAAAATATGTAGGTAAATACAGCAGTTATAATTCTCATATATATAATATTTTCAAAACTAAACAAACAAACAAAATTGTTGCAAAAGAAAAACCCATCTCGCTATGCAATCCAGTTCTGAATGCTTTAAAAACTCGTCTCGTCTCTCGTAAACTTTGAACCCAACTTAACAAACTCATTCACTCGTTTTACTCTTTCGTGATTGTCAAAGTAAAATTATATTTTTCGTAACACACTTATATTAGCTTCACCTGTATCTTGTTTGTATGTTTGTAACTGACTCTTTGGCCTCGATTTTGCCCTACTTTAAGCGATCAGATTTAATTTAAACTTTGCACACTTGTCAAAGACCGACGACAATTCAATAATTCGATCAAAATATCCGATTATCCTGATTACTTTCGCCAGGATTTATAAATTTCTTCAGGGATCCTTTGCATAAGAGTAAGAGAGATAGAAATGTGGGAACTTCGCATGCGCGCAGAACAAATATTAACACAGTTCATCGCATTGGTGATTCAGTGGTAGAATGCTCGCCTGCCACGCGGGCAGCCCGGGTTCGATTCCCAGGCGATGCATTCTTTTTGTGCTTTTACCATTTAATACATAATTTTTTTAAATTGTATTAAGGTATTCGCGAACTACATTTTAAAATTGTTTAGCATATCAAAACGAAGACAGATAGCTTTCTTAATAGATGGAATAGTTTTTAACACGCTTTTATTGGTTTTACCTGGATGTTTGTATGTTGTAGAGTAAATCAAACTAAAAAGTAAAACATAATTCTTGACATAAGAATAAAATTACTGACGAGAAAATTAAAGCCACTGTTCTAAAAGCGTGGGGTGCTTTGTATGACATTTTTAAACTTACTCTGCGTTTCAGAATGAAAGCACCCCACGCTTTTATAACAGTGACATTAATTTTCTCGTCAGTAATTTTATTCTTTATATATCAGTAATGCCTCGGCCAATACCAGCAACAACTGACAATAAAATGAGTTCAGAACACATATGACAAGATTTTATGACTATGATGATGAATTTTATTCCTATGTTAAGAAATATTTTTTACTTTTTAGTTTGATTTAATCTAAAAGCATGTTTTTTAGTTTTTTTAAACTATAATTTATTTATTTTTATCAGTTTAAAACAAATTTTAAGAACATGTTTATAATACGCCTACAGCATTAAACCAGCGATCACAGAGAAGTAAAGAACAATACAACTCTAATACATACTATAGTTTTATGAACAGCTACCGAGTAACCTTTCTGAAATACGCAGAAGGCTTGATAAGTTAAAGCACGAGATAGAATCATTACACTTAACGAAGGTTCACATTAGTTAGTCTCCTTTCTATTCAAAAACCAGACACAACGTGGGATTGCACGGTTTCTATTACTTTATAATTTTGATATCTTTACTGGGATTTTTTTAATTTTGGTTTATTTTTTAAATACATTAGTCGCTTAATCGCATTGTGAATTTCAAACTATTGTCTTTAATACGATAAGACTTTCTGAACAAACAGGGTGATTCTTTGGGAATTCTAATTAGACGTTTTAGATAAACTTAACATAATTAAAATCTGAAAATTTGAGGTTACGCTCTGCAGCACAAGAAGCTCTCGGAATAGAGGAAACAACACCCAAACATAACAAAAACATCACATGGAATAATAGCTTAGAGAGTCAGAAGAACAAAAAACAAACGGCGTACAAGAAATGGCTAACTACTAAAGATATTAATGATAAAATAAACTACAAGAGAGAACAGGCATTATTTAAACGAATGGCACAAGGCAACAAGAACGAGACATGGGAAACAAAATGTAGTGAAGTCAACTCTTACCTTGGTGGGACTAAATCTTCCGAAGCGTGGAAACTAATCAGATCGCTAAAAACTAATTCAGTGAATAAAACAAATATTCATCTAATTCAGATAGATATATGGAAAGAACACTATTCCAAAGAACTTAAAGAGAACAGAGAACAATATTTAACTACTTCTCCAAAAGTTTACCAAGTCCAGGTTCAGTACATTCATTTAAATGAAAATATGATACAGAAAGCCGTAACCTCCATGAAGAATAAAAAAGCTAGTGGACCAGAGAACATACCTGCAGAGCTATTGAAAAATGGAACACGGACGTTAATTCTATTCCTCAAAGAACTCTTTACACGATATTTAAATGGGGAACCAATTCCGTTAAGCTGGAGAGAAGCCTGGATAACACCAATCCACAAAAAAGGCAGAAAGGATGACTGTTCTAACTACAGATGTATCTCGGTAACAAGCACCCTAAGCCGACTATATGGGAGAATCTTAAAAAACTTACTAGAACAAGAATACGAAGCAAACGAAATCGAACAACAAGCAGGGTTTCGGGCCGGCCGCTCATGCATGGACCATATTTTTAGCATTGTTCAAATGAGTGAGAAAAGAGTGGCAACTAATAGGGAAAGTCCATTTACTTTTTGTAGACCTTACAAAAGCGTACGGTACTGTCCCGATAACAAAACTGTGGCAAGTCTTAGAGAAATCAACGATCAATAATACTGTAATAATAGCTATTAAACAGTTATATCAGCAATTAACATCCAAAATTAAGTTAGTAAATAATCTATCTGAAAGTTTCACCGTCACTAAGGGTCTAAGACAAGGTTGTAGTTTATCCCCCACACTATTTAAAATATATTTAAACGAAGTGTTAAAGAAGTGGAGACGAGCGTGCCATGGAATGGGGATACAGTTAAATGATGACACTACTCTGTATAATCTGCACTTCGCGGATGATCAGGTCGTCGCGGCCCAAGATAAAGAAGACCTGGAGTTTATGGGAAAACGACTTCTTAGAGAATACGAAGAATGGGGATTAACGGTAAATATGAGCAAGACGAAATATTTGTGTATTGGGGCAGAAACAACAGATCTGGATCTGGACAATGTAAAAATAGGAATATGTAAGGAATACACCTATTTGGGTACAAAAATCACATGTAAAGGTCGTACTGAGGAGGAAATAGAACAACGGATATTAAAAGGAAAGAAAGTTATAGGATGCCTAAACTCGCTGTTGTGGGCAAAAAATATATCTAGGGAAAAAAAACATATGAAATATAATACTATCTTTCAAAGTACTGTTCTATATGGCTGTGAAACGTGGCAACTTAATAAAACATTAGAACGCCGATTGCTAGCCCTGGAGATGGATTTCTGGCGAAGATCTGCTGGCATATCACGTCTCGATAGGGTTACAAATGACCGAATTCGACAAATTGTAAAGACCGACACAACTATAATAGATGAAATCCAAAGAAGACAACTTATATGGTACGGCCATGTTGAACGTATGACAGATGAAAGGCTACCCAAACTAGTGCTTAAATGGACCCCAACAGAACGAAGGAAAAGAGGTAGACCAAAACCAACATGGATAGGGGGCATTCAGAAAGCGATGTCCGAAAGAAATCTAGCCCCAGGAGATTGGACTGACCGAAGAGGCTGGCAACTGTGAACCGGAAGGCGAAAGACGCTATAAACCGAATTAATAATAATAATAATAAATTTGAGGTATAAGTTTTCGGATATGCCAAATTCTCTGCTATGGAGATGACGCTGTTCTAATAGCCGAAAACGAAGACAATTTGCAGAAACTACTATATGCCTTCAACAAGGAAGCATGGTAATGGAACATGAAGATCTCGAAATCAAAAACAACATCGATGACCATCGTAAAACCTGGGTTGCAAGATTTCCTGCCGGGAAAAATTGGAGGAAGAAGTCAAACTAAACGTGAACAAAGCTGCACCAATCTCTAGTCATCTAAAAAGCATTTGACGAAACAAACAGATAAGCATTCAGAGTAAGTCACGAATCTATAAAACATGCGTAAGGCCAGTAATGACATACCGGAGCAGAGACAAGAACCGATATATCAAAAACCAAAAGAATGCTCAGAACAACAGAGATGAAAATAATACGCGCAGTAACAGGCAATAACAGGTCTGGATAAGGAAAGGGACGAAGACCTAAGTATACAAACTGACACCAGTGATATCGTAAGATAGTGCAGAGCTCGACGAAGATACTGAAATGCACACGTCAGCAGGATGAATGCAGACAGATTACCACGAATCGTCAGTGACAACATACCAACAGGAAGAAGACCACTGGGCAGACCATCAAAAAGATGAAGAGACAGCTGGCAGTCCACCTCACAGGAAAAAAATCTCTGCAATATCTCAACGCAACAAACAGAAATTATTGAACTCCTTGATCTTTCCTATTGCTGCATATGCCTCTCGAGTCCTGGACTTTAAAAATGGCCAATCGAAAAATAATAGATGCTTTTGAAATGTGGGCCTACAGAAGAATGCTGCGAATATCATACACAGAACACCGTACTAACATGTCAATTCTTAAAAAACTAAAAATCACCACGAGGCTATCAACCAGGATAAACCAATCATACCTACGGTATTTTTGACACATTTTAAGAAGAACGAATGGGCTGGAAAAACTTATTGTAAAGGGCAAAAATAAATGGTAAACGACCAAGAGGAAGATCTCCGACGAGCTGGGTGGACCAAACCAAAGAAATCACGGTCTGCAAGAAGCTTCTCTTGCAGCTCAAGACAGAGAACGATGGAGAACTACGATACGAGCAATTCAGACATGAAGTCACCATACTCTCTCGAGAGTAAAAGGACAAGAGAGAGAGAAATACCTACATGAAGGAATGGGTGAATGGTAAAATATTTTTTTGTCGCACAAAATCGTAAAAAACATTAATTATTTTTATAGCTTTTCTATTATTATTATTTCTAACTGCAATATTATCGTTTTAACAGTTGGTGATAAATTTTATGATCTTAATGTTTACGTTTTCCGAGATTCTCTCTGTGAATACCTTAATAGCTGGCAGTAAATTTCTAATTAAACAAAGTTTTCACTTGCCTAAATTCATATATTGTTAATTTCTAACACAAGTGACGAAATAAAGTCTCCTATAATTAATTTTGTCGTAAGAAAATTTAACAACCGACACTTTAACGACGGAAACCATCATGGTGGTCTTAAATTATTTCAATTACCGTCGAAGGAGATACAGACTTACTTTATATTTGCAATCAACAGGAAATCATGTAGAGGATGTGCAATGTACTTACATTTTTCCCGGTGCATTTGTCAACATACAACTCGCGATTCGATGTTGAAATAGTAACAGATGCACCATTTAATGTTTCGAAAATATGTGACAGTAATTTTAAGTATCATCAAAGTGTCTATTAATCATAAGTTTGGATACACTGCCATTTCAAATAAATTACCTTTATTTAATAAATAATTTAATTCAAAGGGTCTATTAGATTAGAGTAGAATTTTATGGGACTAATGGGCTAATAGTCTCTCCACTGTAACCATTGCAAATCTGTATGTGCCTTATCTACTAGAAGAGAAATATGTCCTTCAATCAAAACCAACTTTTTTAAACAGAAAACGTAAAATATTTCTGAATACACCTCGATAAAAGACTTCCAGAATAGATATCATTGAGTGGAGCGTGGTCGCCCCTTCACTGCGACCTTTAGAAGGTCTATTGTGGCTAACTTCCAGAATAAGATTATCCGCTGCACTGTCAATACACCCTATTACGTTCCAAATAGAGTTCTTTAACGAGAAATACCTCCAGCATCAGTGAAAGAAGTGATTACTTAGTTCAGTGAGAGTTATTGTCAAAGAGTGTTAGTGCATCCCAATATGTGAATCAAGAAGGCTCAAGAGGTTCATTTCGTCCGAACTGACAGACAGATTTAGTGCTTAGCTTAGAATAGCTTAATGGAGCCAATCTACACGAATCACTCACCGTAAGAACAGCAGCTCTTAGATTTGTAAAAAGGGGACAAACAATGTTGTGTTAGAATTAGTTTCCTGTCTAGACCAGTCCTTATTAACTGACTCCGTAGGTCAGACCTCAGATCCTCCATACTTTATGAGCCTTACCAAGTTTCTGCAGTCGCACAGTAAGTGTGCAGAGGTCTCTCCTTATCTTCTTGGCAGAATGTCCATAAGATTGTGTCATATACTCCATGGCTCTACAACCCGGGGTGGGTCTTGGCCGACTATACTATTCGCCTCCATTGCTGACGATCTTTCATTAATGCTGGGTTGTATTCTATCCCAATTGGCCTTAGGTCCGCTTTGATGTTGTCTCGCCACCTCATTCGGGAGCGCCCTAAAGGTCTTCGTCCTATTGGTGCTACTTCCCAAGCCAATTCCACCAACCGTGTGTCAGGCTGTCTTTGCACATGACCTGCCCATTGCAGCCTTCTTGCCTCTATCTTCTTCACAATATCTGGATCTTTGTATAATTCTGATATTTCTTGGTTGGTTCTTACTCGGTACTTTTGGGTTACTGGGCTTACCGAAAATCGCGAGATGTTTTTCGATGCTAGCACTGACTTTAGTGCATAGAGACATTTGTTTCCACTTTAATTTCGGACTTTAATTTCTTCTGTCAGATTGTTATCTTCAGTAATTGTGGCTCCTAAATACTTAAAGGTTGCTACCCTCTCGAAATTGTATTCCCCCACAGTGAAATTTTGGCTCACTCCATTTCTGCTTCCTGTTTTGCTGGTGTCCATATACTTGGTTTTGTCCCATTTGCTTAGCTTGCGTTTCTACCCTAAAAAAGAGGTCTTTCACAGTCAGTACCGTGTTACCCACTACGTCAATATCATCAGCAAAAGCCAGCAATAATAATGGGCCATCCCAACTAAAAAGTTCAACGCTTATATTAGCGGTTCTATTTCTGCCATTGCATCCTACAGTTTGACACACGCAATTTGCTGTCGTATGCTTGTCTGAAGTCTACGAAAAGATGGTGGACATCCCGGTTAAACTCCCAGAATTTTTCCAGCAATTGTCTTGTGGTAAACATTTGGTCAACTGTGGATCTGTTTCTTCGAAAGCCGTACTGAGAGTCTCCAATACTTTCTTCTGTAATTGGTTGAAGGCGTTCCAGGACCATGTTGGCTAGAACTTTATATGTAGTACTAAAGAGCGAGATTCCCCTGTAATTGCTGCACTTCTTTTTGGGGTTGTGTCTGCTGGTTGAATATTTTTCATTTGTTTGTTGAGTCTACAATGCTCGGACAGAAGTCCAACCATGATCCTGGTTGATTCTGGCTTAGTAGGAACTCCGTGAGTTTTGGCGATGGTTCTTTAAAGAACTTTTTGGCCTCTCAAGAATATTTAAAACTTTGACAACATATAAAACGAACTGTCAACGACAACTAACCTTTTTACGAATACATTTTTATTACCTGGAACAGGTAAACCACAACATGCAAGCCATCGTCTTAAATCCCGGAAAGGGTGGTCTTGAACTTTAACAAATTTCAATTTTGCTTCAGGTACATAATCTTTCGTTAATTTCATTTTTATTAAGTACTTACCTACTAGCGACAAGAGCCTGTCAGCAACATTCGCGAATGATACAGTTATCCTTACATCTCATGAAGGCAAAAACATTGCTTCCCAAAAATTGCAAGACCACGTATATAAAATAGAACAGTGGCTCAGTATGTGGCACATTAAAGTTAACATCACCAAATCTGTCCAAATTACATTTACAAACCGTCGTGGAAACTGCCCACCAATTAAACTTAACAACAGTCAACTACCACACCACGACGAAGCAAAATACTTAGGAGTTTACCTTGACAGACGACTCACATGAAGAAAACATATATTCTCAAAACGTAAGCAGCTGGGTTTTAAACCAAGGCAGCTCTACTGGCTGATTGGAAGAAAATCAAAACTAAACTTGAAAAATAAGCTTCTAATTTATAAACCAATCCTAAAACCAATATGGAGTTACGGGATTCAGCTGTGGGGAACGGCATCACTCTCAAACATAGAAATTTTAGAACGTTTCCAATCAAAGGTTCTTCGACTGATGACCAACGCTCTATGGTTTGTTCCAAAGTACATAATAGCGAGAGACCTGCAGATGAACTCTGTGAAATCTGAAATAACGAACTACTACCATAAGTACAACATTCGTTTAAATAAGCATCCAAACAGATTAGCTCGAAACCTAACGCATAGACCAACTGTGATACGAAGACTCAGGCCTCTTATGCCGTGGGATTTAAAAGATAGATTTTTATAGTGTAGTATTATGTACTCCCAAATTTTAAACTTACTTTTTAACTTTTGCTTTAAGTAATAATTTATGGGAAATTGTCACAGGACACTTTTCCTACATGACAAATATACAAACAAACTATTTGCTTATTGTTAAAATTTGTAACAGATTGCAAATAAAGCCCCTACTGGTCCCCTACTGGTGCTGCTTCTAGTGAATATATCTCTTTAGAGGAAACAGTTCAATTATGCTGCAATCAAATTCTTTCAGAATTTTTTGACTACGTCATTTTAATTTAACAACAAAGATTTATATAATAATTTACATATTAATCCAACCGTTACCGTGTATCGGGCAAATGCGGACCTGTATTTTAAGCAATTTAATCCGATCGTTTTCTCGGCTGTCTTCTGAATAATGAGACTACCTACAGAGAAGTCGTGTAAAATTTCTCAGATAAATATAATTTGACAGCACCGCATGTAAATTTAGACATCATTGAACGGCCATAAAAAGACGTTACAGGCTGTGCCATTCATAAAAAATAATGTAAAAAGCAACAATGTCCTTGCAGAAATTAAAATCGGTATTCAAAAGAAAAAAATTAGTGCAAATACGTTTATTAGTATTTTTTTAATTATTTGTTAAAAAATTAAATGTCGTTGACTAGTATATTACACACCTAAAGCGATAAAATAAGAAATGTCTCAGAGCACGTTTATTGACCGAGGCAATTGCATTATTAATTCCATATTTATAATTATGAACGCAGAGAGCTTGTAGCTCATTTCACCAATATACGACGGTATCTAATTAGTCACCGAGGCATCGACTTAACGGACGCACTGTGTTGAGAGGTACATTAGTAAATTCCCCTAAGATTTTAAGCCGAAAATTTTTTTATTTTTTATTATGCTTTTGTTAAGAGGTTTTATTTTTATTTTTTGCCTAATTGTAAATAGAAATCGTTGATGTAGCTCTCGATGGGTTGTTTGGTTAGAAATAGTCATATATTTAATCGGTCTACTGTAGATCTGATGGCTTATGTCACTCTGCTCTGTACAAACACTATTGGGAAGTTTGGTGAATCCCGTGCAATAGCCTCGGATATATCTAAAACCTTCGACCGCGTCTGGCACCAGGCATTGTTAAGCAAGTTATCTGCCTACAGTCTCCCAACCAAGCTGCGCCAATGGCTCATGAGCTTCATGCAAGATCGCTCCTTACATGTGGCAGTAGATGGTATTTCCTCTGATGCATTGAAAACTAATGCCGTGGTCCCCCAGGGTTGCATCCTATCCCCCACCCTATTTTTTTACACATCACCAAACGACAGCACACTTGTCTCAACTTACACATCCCCTATCGATCAAATAGGCATGACCATGTTGCTAACATCGCAAAGTCGGCAAGCCAGAGGCTAGGTTTTCTGTGGAAAGCCAGAAAGTTTTTTACTCCTGATCAACTGTTGACGACGTACAAGGCTCAAATCCGACCTCTACTGGAGTATTGCTCGCACATTTGGGGTTCAGCATCAAGGCATTCTCTTCGTTTTCTAGATTCCATTCAGAAAAGAGCTATTCGCTTGATAAACAGCTCAACTTTCACAGATACCCTTCACCCTCTAGAACATAGAAGAAGAGTTGCAGACCAGTCATTGCTCTACAGATATTTCCATGGCAGATGCTCCAGAGAAATAAAAACTCTTGTACCACCATTGGCCACATTCGGCCGAAGAACTCGGCACGCTGATCAGTCTCACCCATTTACTCTCAAGATTGACACTACAAGGACCAATCTTCATCAAGAATCCTTCTTTTACAGGGCTGCTACGGAATGGAATAAGCTTCCAAAATCAGTTTTTCCAGAGAACTATGACCTGCAACTTTTTAAAAAGCGTGTCCACAATCATTTCCTTTCTATAATCCCTTCCCCTTCTAATAGTCGCAGTGCGGGCCGTCCGCGGCCCACACGATAGGTCTACCCTTTTTGCGACTATTTTCATAAAAAAAAAAAGACTCAGGCAAAAACAGGTTGACTTTATCAATAGAGACCTTGAAGCAATCGTCGAGTGGGAAACCAACAATCTTGTTCAGTTCAGCGGCCAAAAAACACAAAGCGCCACGTTTTCCAAAAAAGTGAATTTCTCAAATCATTCTATCACAATGTCCGGAAATCAAGTCCCTTCATCCAAATGTCATTGCATAATTCCGCTCGTTAATATAAAACTTATATTCGTCCAATTATGGAGTATTGTAAAACTGTATAGTGTCCGGAACTAGTGCGGGATAAAGAACTTCTCAAAAAAGTTCAGCGTGGATCAACCAGACTATCCTTCGGGCGTAAAAGGCCTAGTTATACAGAAAGACTAAACATAATGGATTAACCGACTTTTGAACAACGTCGTCTTCGCGGGGACATGATAATCACCTTCCGAATTTTAAATTTTAATTATGGTAACTTAAGAAGCATATTTTTTATAGACACTGATAATCGGCTTCGAGGGCACAAATGAAAACTTAAAAAAGAAATATTCACTTGAAGGACAAGGCAACATTTTTTATGTAATCGTTTTTTCTCAACTTGGAACTTTCTACCTCAGGATATTGTAACGGCACCCATCTGTAAATATTTTTAAGAACAGACTGGATACTTTTCTATTTCCCAATTAATCTTTTTTTGTAATTTTTAATTTTCTAATTACTTTAATTTTTGTAATCATTGTATAGCGCAATTCAGGGCTTATGGATCTTAGGGTCCCTGCCCGTACCTTATAATAATAATAATAATAATAATAATAAAAATAAAAATAATAATACTAATATTAATAATAATAATCTCGATTTTGGAACTCACAGTGTCTAATAATATGTCTTGGCATGACCATGTTGCTAACATCGCAAAGTCAGCAAGTCAGAGGTTGGGTTTTCTCAAATTCGACCTCTAATGGAGTATATGGGGTTCAGCACCAAAGCATTCTCTTCGTCTTCTAGATTCCATTTAGAAAAGGGCCATTCTGTTGATAAACAGCTCAACTTTCACAGATATCCTTTACCCACTAGAACATAGAAGAAGAGTTGCAGACCAGTCATTGCTCTACAGATATTTTCATGGCAGATGCTCCAGAGAAATAAAAACTCTTGTACCACCATTGGCCACATTCGGCCGAATAACTCGGCACGCTGATCAGTCTCACCCATTTACTCTCAAGATTGACTTTACAAGGAGCAATCTCTATCAAGAATCCCTCATTTACAGATCTGCTACGGAATAAATTAAGCTTTCAAAATCAGTTTTTCCAGAGATATTTGACCTGCAACTTTTCAAAAAACGGGTCCACAATCATCTCCTTTCTATAATCCCTTCTCCTTCTAATATTCGCAGTGCGGGACGTCCGCGGCCCATACGATAGGTCTACCCTTTTTGCGACTATTTTCAGTAAAAAAATGTCAAAAGGGAATGCAATAAAAATAAATAATAATAGGTAATAGGTTAAAAAATCACTCTTTACTTAAAAAAATTTGTAAGATATATTTGGATCCACCCTGTATGCAAGGCGAGCTTTTTGGGCACACGAACACATCTGGATAACAGGTATCTAAAGAAAAGTATGGGATAAGGGGGTTGGCAGCAGTCGCATTTTTGTTATCGAGGGATAGTTTAAAAACGCTTTACGATAAATATAGTTTTTGAGTAGAATACGTTTTTATTATTTCTTACAAATGTGTTCATAAATTTCGTCCAACGAAGCCGACTAGTACAACAAAATAAAAACGTGATAATTTACACAGTTTCTTTGCAGATTTTTGCAAATATAGTTTCTGCAGTATAAAATTCCACCTGACCGCAAACAAAAGTATTTTGCATTCCATCCGCATTGGCCCCGACGCAATTTCGTATAGTTTATGATATAATCCAAAGAGAAAAGATAAAAAAGATATAGTGAACAAATAGTGTACATTCCCATCGTGCTTATCACGTTTATCCCACGAATACGGCCGCATAATTGTAACCGTGACTTTGGAAAAGTTACGGTCACAGACGTACCGCGTCTTGTATTTTATTTCGTGAAACCTCGACGGTGTTTCGGTTTTGTTTTCGAGTTGAAAACGCTATTACAAGAGAATTTATAGAATTTAAAATTGACTTTATTAATAAATGACTCGGCTATTAGGACATTCCTGAAGATGGAGACAGAATGCGAAAGCATCGTGAGCAGGTAAAACTAAAATATGTAAGCATCAACCGTGAATTAATAATAATACCTTATCGTTGCTAAAATAGAAGAAACAGACGAAACAATAAGTCAAAAACTTTGTGGCTCAGGTAAAAAAAAGTAGGTAATTTGTGATTGAATTTGATTTTTAATTCTTGTAGGATGTCGTATGTCTCTGCCTTTGTTGAATCTCGCCGTGCCTCGATTTGATGTTAATTCTTCGATAGCTAGTTGGAGCTGGTTCGTAATTCTCTTTTGCTGTCAGGTTTTTCTGACTTTACCGCCGTGAATTTCTTTATGAATTAAATTAAACACTTTTCTCGTTTTACATCCATACATAACATCCATAAAGTCACGCCTTTTTCCCATAGGGGTAGGCAGAGACCACTTCCTTCCACTTCCGCTACGGTTCTTACACACATCTTTTGCTTCCTCTACTTTCATCAGTGCTCTCATACATGCTCGTCAGTTGTTGGTACTCTTGACCTGGCTTTTCCTCAAAACAATGTTGATCTGATCGAGATATGTTCTCCGAGGTCGACCTCTACCGACTTCCGTTCATTCACACTCGCCTTATAAATTTGTTTCGTCAATCTTCCTTCATCCATCCGTTCTACGTGTCCAAACCATCTAAGCATTCCTTTATCTTTCTTTGTAACCACATCTTCTTTTACACCACAGCTTTCTCTTATCTCACTATTCTTAACTTTATCCAACCGAGTCACTCCGGCTATACTTCTCAGACTACTCATCTCCGCAGCATTAATCCTATTTTCATGCTTCTCCTGCCGTTCGTTTTATTACTATATTATAAAAATATGTACACCGAGCTTACAGTTGAGAATCTCTTGTCTCTTTGGAAAATTTTTACTGGTTGATGACTTTTAATTTGACTGATTTTATCTAACTATATTGCTTGTAACTTTTTTATCACGTGGTGTTTTTAACAACGAAGCTTGCTTATTCTTGGTCGAAGACGATGGACGAACTCTCTACACGGAAGTGGTCAAAAATAGTTTTGTAAAAGCAGCGCTGATGTCAGCTTTTCTAATAAGTTTGTGACTTTGTATGATTGGTTGCCTATAGCAAAGCGCCTAATCTCAGGAAATCAAATGAATAATTGGTTGCCTATAGCAACCGTCTTTTGGCTGTGATAATGAGGTTTTTAAATAAAGGAATGGATTGAAGAACATTCTACTGTTGCAAAATAACTTAATTTTCAACAATTATTTTTTTTTGTATTTCATAAATGCTAGATTTTTATATTTTTTTTTATTTTTAGAATACTCTGTATGTTTTTAAATAGTTTTTATATAATATGGCCATGGAAAAAAAAAGATTGTTATTGTGACAGATTAATAAACAAGTTTGAAAAAGACGAATTTGAATTATATATAGATTTTCGCGCTGATCCTTCAGCCGGATTAAAAGATTATATTTCAGGTTTCTAAGCAACAATTTGTGTAAAGGCGAGTTTATACAGAAATTAAAATAAAATAAGAAATAACATAAAATAAAATAAGAAATGAGTGCAAAAACGTTGTTTTTTACAGATGACTACATAAGAAATAAGAATGAACCAATGAAATCGCAGCTTTTTTGACAATGACTTTTGTGTTTTGTGCATAACAGTACATAATCTCCAAATAGATTTGTTATTTTATTTCAAATACGGATTTTTTTAATTTCATCATTGTCTAAAATTATCCAACTATATATCTACCATACATTTCCTATTAAAAAATATTATAATAGATGATGGCATGTTGATAGAGCAGGTATCGACCTTTCCCCAGTTATATGTAAAATCTGATGAAAAATACAAGAACAGTCGACTGAAAGAAAATCCTTGGCTCATAATTGCTCACACAATGGAGGAAGTACGTAAGTGCCAAAAAATCATAGAGTTTATCGTTTTTTAAATCACTTTTTCTGTTGCTCGCACCTTCTGAACACAAATGGAAGCTTTTAAGAAATAAATATACGGGCCATAGACGAAAAATCAAAAATACCCCCACAAATAATATTATTAAGTTAGGTTAGGTTGATTGTAAACTCGGAACATTTAGAACAGAAAAAATTTGGGACACGCGCATTATCAGTTTTTAAACAAAATAAAATAAGACAAAAAGATAAAAGTTGGCCATCTTTTGTTCCTATTCTTATTTCTTATTATATCTTATTTCTTGTTTATCTTTCTTATTTCGATTTATTTTGTTCCTTATTTTATTTTATTTGCTGTATAAACTCGCCTTAAACTTTTATATTTCTAAATCGAACACAGAGAAACAATGTAAGGGTATCAATTAATATTTAAATAGTAATGTTGGTTGATAAAATAAATTGTTTTTTTAACCCACCTCGTATGTCACTGTTTTTAATGTAATTGTAACGTTTTTACTTTAATAACACTCGGGGTTCGAATTTATTTACAAATACATTTACATACTGTCACGTCTTTTTCCTGTATGAATAGACCACTTCTTTTATAGCTACGGTTCGTACACACGTCTTTCGCTTCTTCTAATTTTATCAGAGCTTTTATACATGCTCGTTGGTTGCTAGCACTCTTCACCGGGCCGTTATTTAAAACAATTTCGATCTGATCGAGATACGTTTTCTAGGCCAACCTCTACTGACCTGCCAATTCACACTCGCCTCATAAATCTATTTTGTCAATCTTTGTTCATCCATCCTCTCTACGTGTCCAAATCATCAAAGCATTCCTTTATCTATCTTTTTTACTACATCTTCTTTCCCACCACAGCGTTTCCCCACAACAAAATTCCTCACTTTGTCCTCAAATTCACTCCAGCTATATTATTTTTCAGACTATTCATCTCTGCAGCATTGATCTTACTTTCATGCTTCTTCTGCCAAACCCAACATTCACTACCATAAAAAAGTGACGCGACCAGCACTCCTCTATGCACAGCCAGACGTGCCTTTTTCTGGCTGCTCATAAAGTTATACAGGGCCTCCTTCATTTGCTTACCTGCCAACACCTTTCGCTTAATGTCACAGTCGTAATTTCCGTCTCTCGTAAACTTTGAACCCAAGAATACAAAGTGATTCACTGGTTCCACTCTTTTTTCTTCAATCAGCCCCTCGCAGTTTGTAGGACCCAGTAACTGCTGTATTCTTAGCCGTAGGTTATATCATCTTCCAAAAATACTTTACAAGTTGGGAGGCGATATAACTGTGTCACAAAATTTTTAAGTTTGTACTTTTAATAAGTACGATAGGTAAGCAATTGCTCTTTTTAAAAATGATGAGCACCAATTTGGATTCGTAAATGTGAATTGACGTGTTAATTTTAACATACATACATAAAGTCACGCCTTTTTTTCGTAGTGGTAGGCAAAGACCACTTCCTTTCTACGGTTCTTACACACAACTTTTGCTTTCTCTACTTTCATCAGTGCTCTTAAACAAGCTCGTCGGTTGTTGGTACTCTTGATCTAGCCTTTCTTCAAAACAATGTTAATCTGATCTACCGACTTGTCCATTCACACTCGCCTTATAAATTTGTTTCGTCAATCTTTCTTTATCCATCCTTTTTACGTATCCAAACCATCTAAGCTTTACTTAATCTATTTTTGTAACCACATCTTCTTTTACACCACAGCGTTCTCGTATCTCACTATTCTTTACTTTATCCAACCGAGTCACTCCGGCTGTATATCTCAGACTGCTCATCTCCGCAGCATTAATCCTATTTTCATGCTTCTTCTGCCAAACCCAACATTCACTACCATACATAAGTGTAGGAACCAACACACCTCTATGCACAGCCAGACGTGCCTTTTTTGACACTTTTTGGCTGTTCGTAAAGCTATGCAGTGCCCTATTTATTTGTTTTTCTGCCAACACCCTTCGTTTAATGTCACTATTATATTTTCCATCTCTCGTAAACTTTGAACACAAGTATACAAACTCATTAACTTGTTCCATTTTTTTCTTCCTTAATCAGAACTTCTTCACAATTTGTCATGCTTTCTTTGCTTTTAAAAACCATTACATTCGTTTTGCTTACATTTATTTTCATCCCTTTGATTTTCAGGGCATCATGCATAACATTAACCATCGCCTGCAACTTCTCTTCAGATTTTTTTTTTTTTTGAAAATAGTCGCAAAAAGGGTAGACCTATCGTGTGGGCCGCGGACGGCCCGCACTGCGACTATTAAAAGGGGAAGAGATTATAGAAAGGAAATGATTGTGGACACGCTTTTTAAAAAGTTGCAGGTCATAGTTCTCTGGAAAAACTGATTTTGGAAGCTTATTCCATTCCGTAGCAGCCCTGTAAAAGAAGGATTCTTGATGAAGATTGGTCCTTGTAGTGTCAATATACAAAGTAAATGGGTGAGACTGATCAGATGACGCTAATACGACTTGATCATCGGCGTAAAGAAGGCATTTCGATTAAATCATTCATTTTCAATCCATGCGCACTTTCTTTCAAATCTTTTAAACCATCGTCTATTTATAAGTTAAACAGCCATGGCGAAGCCACACATTCCTGTCTCACACCCTTTTCGATGTTAAACCATTTTAAGAACACAATAATTAATAATAACATTTGATACTGCTTTAACATCCTTCATGTTATTTTTAAATCGGAATTCTATTGTTAAAACTAAAGCAATACTCTCATCACGTTATTACGTTTTGTAACTTTTTTTCTTTTTATATTTTCCAACTGACGATTATTGGTCGATGAAATTTATGTTTTCACCGCTTTGATGGTCTGCTCTAGTAAATGTATATAAAAAGGATACTTTTCTTGGTAATCTTGTGTCTCAATCTCGTATAAAATATATTTCAGCGCGTTTTTTAACATCCTATTTCAGGTACGTGGGAGTCGACTCGAAGTAATCATAATACGAATCGTTTCAATTTAGGCACACACCAAAATTGCCAAAATTGAATCTCCCGTACGAAATACACGAAATCCAAAATTGCAGAGATTAGTTCAATAAAAGAGAATACACCTCTTCTCGGATTTTGATATATTTCTATTGTAGCGAATCGAGCAGGGAATTGAATATCATACGTTCTTTAGCTAAAAGATTTATTAGAAATGAGTTTTCAATAGAATTCTCTTCTTGACGCTCCCTTTCATCGGAGTTGCTCAACTGTAAAAAGTGATAACGTCTCTAAATGCGTCGCGACGGCACAAATTAGACTCGCATTTGATTCATTCTTTTTGGCATTCTTTTGAATACAGTGACGGCACCGGCTGGCGAATAAAGAATTTTCGTTTTATTTATACAAAAACCAAAATTTCGCAAGATTGTTAAGTATTAATTTAAAATAATAGGTAGTGTTAATAATCTCTTGGACTAGATATCTCATAAGTATGAAGAAATTGATTGTGAACAAGTTTTAAGCCATTAGTTTCTATCGGTAACAATCAAGAAGATCAACAAGAACGTCCAAGAAAAGATCAGGGTTTGATGGGATTAAAAAACCAGCTGCAGCTTGGCAATACCAAGTTAACACTGCAAAGATTCATCTGGCAAAGTCCAGAGAGAGTAGGCTTTCTAACTGGGATAGAGACCGGATACTGCAAGCTACGAAAGTATCTTCTTTACACAAAGCTAAATAAAACACCATTATGTAAAGGCTGCGAACAAGAAGACGACAGTTCTGCCGTCACGTCAATCAAATGCTCCCTACTGAAAGAAAGATGGGTAATCTTGGTTCACGTGAGGAAATCTCGATTGCGAATTATCACCACTTTTTTAGACTGGTTGAATAACTAAGAGGAGATACCGTAGAGAGAAAATGTACAATGGCACCTAATTTCAGTGGTAGATTTTAGATTATAGGGGGAGTCGTGAAGGCTATGCAGCCTCTCAAGCACCTTGACCTATCAGATCTTTTGTGTATTACCCTTAATCTGTTCGAAGCCCGGGATTCCGAGACTTCGTAACAAAGTTTATTAATTTCCTGGGAGCTAAATTCCTGACATCGAAGGGCTTTAGGAAGGCCCCTTCCAGAAACTTGAGCCTCTTGCAGAAAAGCGCTGGGCATTCGCAAAGCAAATGTTATGCAGTTTTAGCGAAGTTCTCGTAGAAGCTGTTTAGCTTTCCTTAGCGAAAGGCGTACCACACTAATGCATTTTTTTCTAGTTGAGGTCCGTTCTCTGTGCAAACTTGGTGGTTGTTTATGACCACTTTAAACTGCATTTCAGTGGTGCTTTCTGCTTCAAACATTTGTCACACAAAACGATTAAAATAATAATAAGCTACACGTATGGAAATAATCTAAGGATATTCTATTTTTAACTGTTAATTTTTAATTTCTGTCTCTATTTAAACTGGTGATTGAACAGACCAGGAAAATATTTTGATAGATTATTATCAAGAAAGCTAGATGTTGTTGCCACAATATGTGGTGTTTTATTAAAATAGGTGGTGTTTTATTCAATGGCTGCAGATGAAAACACAATTGTTTAAAAAATGTCACCAATGTAACCATTGGTAGCTGTAGACTGCAGTTAGGCAACGAAATGATATTATAAACCAAGCTTTTTTGAAAAAAAAATATAAATTTTTATTGAAATACCTTTATCCAACAAATAATCGTTTACTACACGGCTGTGACTAGGAGAAAGTATAATTTTTAATTTTTCCAATACTCAACAAAAATTACTTTTCAAATACATATATTTTGTTCTTATTTGTTTACCATTCAAGCGATTTTGAGCGTAGGAGGGAACAAAAAAACAACGTCGCGGATATTAGAGGTTTCCTAAATGTCTATTGATGGTAGTAAATCCCGCAGATGTTGCAATCACGTTCATTGTCTGAAAATATATTGTATAGAACTTAGGATGTCATTTGGGGAGCTAAATGTATTGTAAGTTTATTCTATTATGTAGATAAACTTCTTTAATTTATGTTTAATGTAGGAATCCATTAATAATATGGGGGTTCTGTTCATAAAATTTTTGAAATGTTTCGGATAAATACCGAGGATAAATTTACGACGTAGACAGGAATATTAATTCATAAAAAATTTTAATTTGAGGATAATGCTAGCCAAACTTAAATAACAATAGTACATTGTTTACCGGGTAGAAAAAGCCTAACATTTCGAAAAAATCGCGAATAATTTTATTCATAAGTAAATGATGCTTTGAAATTCGTAATAAAATTGGTTGCGTTACGATGGAATTGTATTAATGTGGAATTGTCAAACTTAACGCATATAAATTTAATTGCTGGTGTTTTCGAAAACAAAACAATATAAAATGATGAGTGATGATGAATTTTCCATTTCTAGGTCTCCTCCAGAGCTGGTTGAGGCTGTGAATACTGCTTCATTAGAATTATTGCCAAAGAAATAAAAAAAAAAAAACGAATACTCATATAAACGTTTTATGGACTATTGAGAGCACTGATGAAAGTAGAGAAAGCAAAAGATGTGCAAAAGCAAAAGGTGTAAGAAACGTGGCAAGTAAAAGGAAGTGGTCTCTGCTTACCACTACGCGCCCTACGCAAGCGCCGTGTGTGTGTGTGTGTGTGTGTGTGTGTGTGTGTGTGTGTGTGTGTGTGTGTGTGTGTGTGTGTGTGTGTGTGTGTGTGTGTGTGTGTGTGTGTGTGTGTGTGTGTGTGTGTGTGTGTGTGTGTGTGTGTGTGTGTGTGTGTGTGTGTGTGTGTGTGTGTGTGTGTGTGTGTGTGTGTGTGTGTGTGTGTGTGTGTGTGTGTGTGTGTGTGTGTGTGTGTGTGTGTGTGTGTGTGTGTGTGTGTGTGTGTGTGTGTGTGTGTGTGTGTGTGTGTGTGTGTGTGTGTGTGTGTGTGTGTGTGTGTGTGTGTGTGTGTGTGTGTGTGTGTGTGTGTGTGTGTGTGTGTGTGTGTGTGTGTGTGTGTGTGTGTGTGTGTGTGTGTGTGTGTGTGTGTGTGTGTGTGTGTGTGTGTGTGTGTGTGTGTGTGTGTGTGTGTGTGTGTGTGTGTGTGTGTGTGTGTGTGTGTGTGTGTGTGTGTGTGTGTGTGTGTGTGTGTGTGTGTGTGTGTGTGTGTGTGTGTGTGTGTGTGTGTGTGTGTGTGTGTGTGTGTGTGTGTGTGTGTGTGTGTGTGTGTGTGTGTGTGTGTGTGTGTGTGTGTGTGTGTGTGTGTGTGTGTGTGTGTGTGTGTGTGTGTGTGTGTGTGTGTGTGTGTGTGTGTGTGTGTGTGTGTGTGTGTGTGTGTGTGTGTGTGTGTGTGTGTGTGTGTGTGTGTGTGTGTGTGTGTGTGTGTGTGTGTGTGTGTGTGTGTGTGTGTGTGTGTGTGTGTGTGTGTGTGTGTGTGTGTGTGTGTGTGTGTGTGTGTGTGTGTGTGTGTGTGTGTGTGTGTGTGTGTGTGTGTGTGTGTGTGTGTGTGTGTGTGTGTGTGTGTGTGTGTGTGTGTGTGTGTGTGTGTGTGTGTGTGTGTGTGTGTGTGTGTGTGTGTGTGTGTGTGTGTGTGTGTGTGTGTGTGTGTGTGTGTGTGTGTGTGTGTGTGTGTGTGTGTGTGTGTGTGTGTGTGTGTGTGTGTGTGTGTGTGTGTGTGTGTGTGTGTGTGTGTGTGTGTGTGTGTGTGTGTGTGTGTGTGTGTGTGTGTGTGTGTGTGTGTGTGTGTGTGTGTGTGTGTGTGTGTGTGTGTGTGTGTGTGTGTGTGTGTGTGTGTGTGTGTGTGTGTGTGTGTGTGTGTGTGTGTGTGTGTGTGTGTGTGTGTGTGTGTGTGTGTGTGTGTGTGTGTGTGTGTGTGTGTGTGTGTGTGTGTGTGTGTGTGTGTGTGTGTGTGTGTGTGTGTGTGTGTGTGTGTGTGTGTGTGTGTGTGTGTGTGTGTGTGTGTGTGTGTGTGTGTGTGTGTGTGTGTGTGTGTGTGTGTGTGTGTGTGTGTGTGTGTGTGTGTGTGTGTGTGTGTGTGTGTGTGTGTGTGTGTGTGTGTGTGTGTGTGTGTGTGTGTGTGTGTGTGTGTGTGTGTGTGTGTGTGTGTGTGTGTGTGTGTGTGTGTGTGTGTGTGTGTGTGTGTGTGTGTGTGTGTGTGTGTGTGTGTGTGTGTGTGTGTGTGTGTGTGTGTGTGTGTGTGTGTGTGTGTGTGTGTGTGTGTGTGTGTGTGTGTGTGTGTGTGTGTGTGTGTGTGTGTGTGTGTGTGTGTGTGTGTGTGTGTGTGTGTGTGTGTGTGTGTGTGTGTGTGTGTGTGTGTGTGTGTGTGTGTGTGTGTGTGTGTGTGTGTGTGTGTGTGTGTGTGTGTGTGTGTGTGTGTGTGTGTGTGTGTGTGTGTGTGTGTGTGTGTGTGTGTGTGTGTGTGTGTGTGTGTGTGTGTGTGTGTGTGTGTGTCGACTTCGGACCAATTGCAATCGACGCATACTTACGCAACTTAGAACTGATTCGATTTTTAGCAAGTCGGTTAAGCTATTCTTTTTGGAGATTAAAAAAAATGGTAAACTATCTGAATATTGCAATTTATAAATTATACTGTTTTAACTACAGATTTTAAAATAATATGACTGGGAATTTAGTCGTGTGGACCTCACGGGTCGCACCCAGACCATTGATATTTGTAATTTATGCTTTATACAAAGAACTTAGATTGTAACGCAAAAAGCAGTGAAGCGTGCAATGGTAACTAATGAGCATCCAAAGATCAGGAGTGCAAGATGTTACTGAAAAGAAGGGTTACTTTTTTTGCAATCCTTCCACTTTACCAAACGCGCAAAAACAAACTTAAACTAACATCGGTTTAAACATCAACAATGTATATTTAACTTTTAGTTTATCTTTCAGTACAACAAAGTTTTTCAAAAACTTTATTGCAAAGAGCATTCTTAGCGAGACAAATCGCAATTTTGAGTCCAACTCTGGTCTCTGAACGAAGACAAAAACCAGTGTGTGGATTATTAAAATTTTTAAGTTTCGTACAAGAATAAAGAGTGACTCGAATTTCTTTTAAACCGGTTGCTCGGGACTCGGTTTGGTTTTAATTGCCACAAAAATTGAATTTATTTTTTTTTCATTTTTGCTTCGCAATGTGGAATTAAAGCCACTCAATAAAAACTTTTGAAATTTTAATTCGAGAATGTTATAATAACGTTAAAAGGGGATTGTGTAATTTGACGAAACAGGAAAAAAAAAATTTTTATAATATCGTTATTTTTAATTTATGAAATAAAAAAGTTCGTGAAATTTTTGAAGTTTCTGGTATTAATAATTTAACATTTTATTTTTGTGATTGTTTTTGTTAAATTATGAAAGAAAAAAGTTCGTTTAATGTTTTTGGTATCATTAATTTAATATTTCGGTTGCAATAGGTAAGGGTAAAACAAAGCTAATATAAATCTTATTTAATTAACACAAAAATAATAAGTTTAGATTGTTCATAACAAATTATAATTGTCGTTACCAATATTCTGTTTATGTCAACTGTATTCTTTCAAACTTTTTCATTTCAAAGGCAGGAGCTATTTTTAATCGTTTATAACAATGATTAAAAATTATTTTTTTATAGCATTTCAAGACATGAGACGCCATTGTGCTGTTAGGTGTTAAAAGTTTGTATCTTAAAATATTGTGAAGATCAAATAAAGGAAGTATATCTTATTAAGAAATTGAAATTATTAAAGATTTAAAAAAAGTTGACTATATATATATATATATATATATATATATATATATCTGCCAAATTTAAAGAAAACTATAATAATATTATAGTAAACTATAAACATTTTTCGTTAGCGTGAATGGATGTGAAAAAATGTGTCATGTGACAGTGGCCGATACCAACTTTCTTATTTTAAATACAACCCCCTGTATATTATTTATTTTTTGGAATCTTCAGAAAATTATAGATATAATTCATGTACAATGTCCCATACCTATCTCCAACTGTTTCGGAAATATTTAAGTGTTTTCAGATGTATTACAAAAATTAACATTAAAAAAAGAAAATTATTTTATTTCACAAATTCGCTACATTACACTCAATACATTGCCGTTATTGGTCTAATGAGAATCCTCACTGGATGAGAGAGGAACATACGCTGAAAAAGTTAATGTTTGGGCAGGAATTGTTGAAAATCGTATCGTAGGTCCCTTTTTCATTAATGGCAACTGGAATGGAGATAAATATTTAGAACTGCTCCAAAATAATGTCGTGCCAACTTTGACAAACTTATATCCTGATCCAGCAAACCCACAAGTTCCTGCCAATATACTATGGTTTCAGCAGGATGGATCACCGCTCGATTACCAAATCAATGTCCGGCAGTACCTGAACCAAAATTTTCCAAATCGGTGGATAGGGAGACGCGGATCGATAGAATGGCCAGCACGATCTCCTGATCTGACGCCATTAGACTTCTTTTTGTGGGGATATGTTAAAAGTATTGTATACAAAACTAAACCACTCAACTTACATGACTTAAAAAGACGAATTACGTTTGCGATTAGATCAGTCACGCCTGAGATGTTAAGTAACGTTAGAAGACATTTCTATACCAGATTAGCATGTTGCCAAGACGTTCGTGGCATTTTGAGCATCCATTACATTGAAATTAATGTTTTTTTGTTTTTTTTTTACATTATTTGTGAAATAAAATAATTTTCTTTTTTTAATGTTAATTTTTGTAATACATCTGAAAACACTTAATATTTCCGAAACAGTTGAAGATAGGTATGGGACATTGTACATGAATTACGTCTAAAATTTCCTGAAGAATCCAAAAAACAAATAATATACAGATGGTTGTATTTAAAATAAGAAAGTTGGTATTGGCCACTGTCACATGACACACCCTATGTAATTTTTTTTTTGAAAAAAATGCGCATCTAAAAATACAAATCGATGTGTCTAAGCGTTTTTCACAACACGCTCTCATTTATTCGTTATCGAATTTATTCCATTTGGCTGTTCCATACTGTATGTAAATCGCTCTCAAGTTGTTTGGGTTTAAAATATATTTTTTAACAAGGTTCTGATTTTAGAGAAATTTGTTAAATATTTTGTTTGTGTCATTAATACTTTGTACAAATTATAACTATATTATTGTTATGAATTGCATAGGATTGTAGGTTTTTGTATTTTTTCCTTAAATAAAGTACATGGCGCTCAAATTTTTGTGAATACTTGTGTTTTCTTTAGAATATAAAATTCAACAGTTTTTAAATTCTCTAACTCACGACCCTCCCAAAGTTAGAGCAGCCGATAGGCTCACAAAAAAAAGTTGTATGAAAAATCTTTAAATGTAGCTAAGGTATGCAGAAATGATGATTACGTAAAACAAAATAATAAAAATTTTAAATGCTTACCAAACATTATTTTCATCTAATTGGTTAATTGACACTTATTTGTTGCGAAAATAATTAAAAATTGACTAAAATGAACAGGATTATTTAAAAAATCACAGCACAATAACGCTCTTCTCACTAATAAAATTCATTTACAAATGATGCACTTACCGATTACTTTTTTTAAAAAAAGTTATATCCGGTCGGCGTCCAATACACACAAAAAAGTTAGCAAAAAAGTAATCGATAGGTAGAACATGTAAAACAACCGCATTCCAGCAGTTTAAATATGAGAATTTAAGCTCCTAGTTAACTAAATAATAGAAGAGACGAAATTAATTTTGGTATTAATAAAAATTTAATAAAAATGATTTTATGTACAGGTGTTTTATTATAAAATGCAACACAATTAACAGATACATAAATAATTACTTTTTTGATAGGATTCAGGCATACTATTGAAAATATTTTTATAAAAAAAAGCAACACAAATTAAAAAATATTTTTTTGATTTTAAGTTTAATATTTACACTATTTGAATAACATATTTCAGGATTTAAAAGAGGAAGGAGATGTATGGATCAGGTCTTTTCATTACGAGGTATAGTCGAAAAATTCTTGGCTAGAAGTCAGAAGGTCTATTGCGCTTTTATAGACTTGAAAAAAGCCTGAGACAGAGTGGTGGGGAGTGAATTGTAGTCTACATTGTCTATGTATGGGGTGAGTGGTAGTTTAATACGAGCACTGAAATCACTTTATGAGGATTCCACTGCTTGTGTCAGGATAAACGGAGCTTGCACGGACTGGTTTAACATCGAAAAAAGGATGTGTGGCTTCGCCATAGCTGTATAACTAATACATAGACGATTTGAAAGGGAGTGCGTATGGATTAAAAATGAATGATTTAATCGTCAAATGCCTTCTTTACGCCGATGATCAAGTTATATTAGCGTTATCTGAAGAGGAGTTGCAGGCGATGGTTAATGTTATGCATGATGCCCTAAAAATCAAAGGGATGAAAATTAATGTGAGCAATACGAAAGTAATGGTTTTTAAAAGAGAAGAAAGCATGACAAACTGTGAAGTTTCGGTTGAGGGAGAAAGAGTGGAACAAGTAAATGAATTTGTGTACTTGGGTTAAAAGTTTACTAGAGATGGAAAGTATGACAGTGATATTGAGCGAAGGGTGTGTTAATTTTGAAAAAATATTTTTTAATCGATTTGTATTTATTGTTAGGCAAAAAAAATTATTGCTAATGTTATAAATAAATTTTGATGATGTAATTACGGGTTTCTGAATTACATGGTAAATTTCATTAAGTTTTCTGGTAAAAATTAAGTAAAATCAGCTGTCTTAACGTTTTTATTCGTGTTATATGCGAGTATAATGTAAAGAATTGATTTGTGCACACCAGTCGAGATTATCTTCTGGGTCATCCTTATTCACCACTGGCCATTAGAAGATTGCATTGTAGAAGCACTGGACATGGTTACTGTCTGGCAAATACGGTTTTAACTTCTCAGTATCTCTCAATATCTTGAAAAACCGCAATTTGTGTTCCTACACATAGGTAATCATCACCTAAACTATTCGATAATTTACTATATAACAAAAACCCTGCATAGAACAAGAAAATGGCAAGAAACAATACATCCATACCATCGCCTACACAACAGGAAGTACGGGATGTAATAAATCGCCTCAAAAACAAGCCCCCAGGAACTGATGGCATTCCCGCAGAACTTTTTAAATATGGAGGTGAAACACTGGTCGATCTAACACACAAGATAATAACCAAGGCCATGAACGAAGAGGAAATGCCAGAAAAGTGGGGATCATCTGTCCACTACACAAAAAAGGCGATTAAAATATTTTTCAATGTTTTGTATAACCGTTTAAGTATGTATTCTGAGAATCTCCTTGGTGAATATCAAACCTCAACTAGGCAGTGTCCAACACAACTCTGCCGAAAAAACTGAATGGTGATTTACGTTGCTTCTCTAAAGACCTCCGCTTTCATTTCAATTAAATAACTGGGATCCTTGTTGAAATGAATGCAAATCATTATTGATTACTTTAGCTCTCTTTTCTTCTTCCTTCTTTAATGTAAGCAAATTGCTTGTTTTTCTTCGTATCCTCTGCCGTTCAATTATTAGAAAGGTTTTGGCTCCATCTCTTGCGCGGTCTTCCAACGCTTCGGCGCCCTAAGGGCGACTTGTCTCTAGTTATTTTGACCATTCTGTCGTCATTCATCCGGTCTATGTGTTCGTTCCACTCTCTCTTTCTTCCCAGTATCCATTCACTTACATTGTCTATTTTACATGTTCTTCTAATGTTCTCGCTTCTCTCCCTGTCAAAAAGTGTTTTTCCAGCGATCCTGCGCACTATTTTCATTTCGGTGATTTCTAATATTTTCTTTGTGTTCGATGTGCCTGGTCTAGTTTCCGCTGTGTATGTTATAGCCTTGTAGATTCGGGATTTGGTCTCGATTCCGATATATTTGTTTCGGAGGATTGTATAGTTCAGGTGAGCTGAGGTTCGTGCTGCTTTTGCCGCTTGGTTTTTTACCTCCGCCTCGATGTCACCTGATATTTCTATGCCTAGGTATTTAAATTTCATCTCCTGTTGTATAATTTTATCATCCACAACCAGTTTGCATCTGAAAGGTGTTTTTGAGGTGGTTATGCATTTCGTTTTTGCTGCAGATATCTTCATTTTTAGACTTTTTGCCGTTGTGCTGAATTTAAATAGTATTCTCTGTAGGTTATCTTCGTTTTCTGCAATCAGAACACTATCATCGGCATAGCATAGGCTTTTGACGTCGTTGTTTCCCATTTCGGATATACTAAATGGGTTTGCAGACTTTTTTAGTTGTTCTTTCGCGGACCCTTTAAACTTAGCCTCAAATACCATAGAGGATAATGATTCATCGAACCACTTAAATTTAAATATAAGCAGCTTTCAGGAGAAAGAAGTTTTAGCTACATTGACGTCTATTAAAGCAAAACCCACTACAGGAACGAATCATATCCCTGCATTTATTGTTAGAGACTGTGCTTCAGTATTAGCTCACCCATTAACAACCCTTATGAATGTTTGCATTCGTTCACATACGATACCTTCTATGTGGAAGTGCTCTAAGGTATGTCCGATCTTTAAAAAAGGAACGCGAACTGATATAAAAAATTACAGGCCGATTTCAATTATATGCAATTTTTGCAAGGTATTTGAAATATTGGTGCAAGGAGTTCTGTATCAACACGTCAACAATTATATTCTAGACCAGCAGCACGGTTTCGTAAAAGGCCGATCAACAACAACAAATCTTACCGTTATTGCACAACACAGCGGAAAATATAGATAACAGAATTCAGACAGATGTTATTTACATGGATATGACCAAAGCATTTGACAGACTTAACCATAATCTAATGCTGCAAAAACTCTCGAATTTCGGCTTATCGAGTAACCTACTTGCGTTATTCAAATCATATCTGTCCGACCGCACACAGTATGTGCAGTTAAATTGATTTAGGTCTAACAAATACCTCGCCAAATCAGGTGTACCGCAAGGATCTAACCTCGGTCCACTACTGTTTAATATCTTTATCAATGACATTGGTGACATAATTAAGCTTAATTTTTTACTGTATGCTGATGATCTAAAAATTTTCTCTCCTATCATTAATATGACTGAATGTGAGAAACTATCGAAAAATCTTAATCAAATAAGCCAATGGTGCAGTCGTAATAATTTAGCGTTAAATCCTACCAAATGTTGCGTAATGTCATATACATTGAGATCTGATCCAATTATATTTGACTATAAGATAGACAATTATTCTCTAGACAGACCATGTAATTTTAAGGATCTTGGAGTTACTTTCGACCGAGAGCTATCTTTCCAAAACCACACAGACAATATAACTACGTCAGCAAACCGTATGTATGGATTTATAATTAGAGTAGGCCGCGACTTTAACCATTTAACACTTAAAACTCTCTACTATGCTTTTGTGAGATCAAAGCTAGAATATGCATCGGTTATCTGGAACCCATATTATCAAGTGCATATTTATAAACTGGAGGCAATCCAAAGACGCTTTCTCAAATACCTAAGTTTTAAAGTAGATCGGACTTATCCACTAATTGGAACGGCACACGAGAGTTTACTGTCAAGACATAGCTTTTTCACTCTGGATAGAAGACGAGAATGTTCTAGTGTCATTATGCTACACAAAATAATTAACAATGAAATTAAATGTCAATGCTTACTACATCAGATAAACTTTAAAATTCTCCGTCAGGCATCTCGATACACCGACTCATTCTACACTACCACACCACGAACAAATATACTTAAAAACTCTCCTGTTCATACTATGTGTAGCAACTATAACCTTATAAGTGACCAGCTTGATATATTCTATTGTAATGTGAGGCAAATTAGGAGCTATTATTATCAGCAGTAATAATGTTGTGTTAGTCTTAAGCTTTTTTATTGTTAGTACTATTGTGCAAATGTTTACTTTG
Organism: Agelastica alni; assembly: GCA_950111635.1. NCBI lineage: Eukaryota > Metazoa > Arthropoda > Insecta > Coleoptera > Chrysomelidae > Agelastica > Agelastica alni. The sequence continues at coordinate 22,229,045 of OX467718.1, read as the reverse complement.
TTCCTGTTCTGTAATTGGAAATCTTTTTTTCTGTAGAACAGTGTAAATAAATAAATAAATAAATAACTAAATAAATAAATAAATAAATTTTATACCCTTTCAGGATACGAGTGCTTTTTATTATTTCGTCCATAACGGTGTTGAACAATAAGCGACTAAAGGAATCACCTTGTCGGACACTACTATTTACAGGAATTTGTGCCTCTAATTTTGGCTTGTATTTTGTTTCTCTCATAAATATTTTCGAAAAAAAATAGCTCTCCTTTCCATTGTTTAACAATTTTAACAATTTTTAATATTTTTCTAGCTGTTAAAAAACAGATTTATACCAATAGCAGAACGAATATTTTATCTTAATGTAGTAAATGTCTCAATTAACAATTTAAACGGCTACGCAGCAAATAATTATTTTTAGCAGTAATTAACAGTAATTTTCCGTTAACTAAAAGCCTTTTTGGCCTTAATAAGAAGCGATGGTCGGGATGAGAAGGCAGAAATATCGACCGAGAAAATATAAATTCCTGAGTTATGACTCTGACAGACGATGTCACAAAGAAGCTTTTTGATGTCATTTTAAAATCTGACTAAAATATTTAATGGAACTCGCCTAACTTGTGTTTTATCAACGAAAAGAAAAACAGGGACGGAGTGATGATTTTAAAACATTGAAATTTTCAATACAACTCGTATTGCGAAAACGATAATCACAACAAAAAAATACACTTTTCGCGTTTGTTGTAAAAGTATAAATGCCTCAAGACGGCTTTTTTGTAAGTACCTAATTATAATTTGACAAAGAAGACTACTTATCAAATTCCAAAACAATGGCGCAAAACAAAAGTAATTGCTCTTCTCAAACTGGAGAAAGATCCTGAGCAAACAAACAGCTACCGTCTAATATCCGTATTTTTGACTCAAAACTTATTCCGTAACAGGCAGATTTCAGGCCTGGAAAATAGTTTACGAATCAGGTATTAAATATTACTGAATCCATAGAAGACGGATTTGAGCAAAAAGAAATGACAGTGGTGGCCCTGATTGATCTTACGGCTGTATATGACACTATCAATCATAAGGCACTCTTGACTAAAACGTACAACTCTTTAATGGACTTTAACCTTGCTAAAATAATCGAGTCACTATTAACCAATACACCCTCAAGCGAAACATTTTATACATGCTAACGATCTTGGCATCGCAATTCAAGACAAAACATACAAACTAAACTGAAGGAAGCCTAAGAAATGATGTCACACTACTACAAGGAAAACTCACTAAAACCAAACCCTACCAAAATCCAGATATCTGCATTTCATTTAAACACCCATCTAGCAAAGAAAAAATTAAATGTGTCCTGGGAGGGACAAGTGACAAACCCAAATATCTCGGTGTGGTACTCGATCGCTTTCTGACCTATAAATACCACTGCCAAAACACAATTTAAGACCTTGTAGAGCTGCCACTAGTCTGCTACTCAAGGCAGATCATTGTAGAAGAATGCTCCAGTTTGCCGAACAAACAGGTAAATTGGAAAGTTCATCAGTGGGCTAATGTATTGTCATATGGGCCAGGGAATACTATGCACCCATGTATATGTGTCTTGTCGACTACGAAGAAGCGTTCGACAATGTTAAATGGTTAAAGTTGTGGGAGATCTTGTGCGTTGCGGGAGTACCTACTCATCTGGTAAATCTTATAAAAAAGTTATATGAACAAAATAGAGCAGTCGTCAAAATTGACAATCGTATTTCCAGAACAGCAGATATCAAAAAGGGAGTAAGACAAGGGTGTATTTTATCACCTCTCTTGTTTAATATATATACGGAATGTTTAATGAGAGAGATACTTGATGAGTGGGAAGGAGGCTTTGCCATAAATGGGAAAAAAATTCAAATCTTAGAAATGCTGACGACACTCTTCTGATCGCTAACTCAGCAGAACTTACAGAATTGATACAACGACACGAGAGAACATCAACTGTGAAGTGGTAGATCAGTTTGTTTATCTGGGTGCCCTTATCCACTCCTCCGGCAGCTGCAAGATGGAGATCCGCCGTCGTATTCAATTTGGCCGAACAGCAATGAGCCAACTACATAAAATTTAGAAAGATCGATATATATATATATATATATATATATATATATATATATATATCCATCAATACCAAAAAATCACTGATCCATGCCCTAGTGTTCTCCATTTTCTGGTACGCTTCCAAAACATGGGTTATGAAGGCGTCGGGTCGACGCGTTTGAAATGTGGGTATGGCGAAGAATGCTAAGAATACCGTGGACGGCACATCGCACCAATGCGTCAGTGCTGAACGAGATTGGACCATCAAACCGTCTCAGTAGCTTGACATCAGCGCAAATACTGAACTTCTTTGGACATATAACGGACAACATTGAGAGACTGATTGTCCAGGGCAAACCCGTTGGCAAAAGAAAACGCGGACGCTCCCCATCTAGATGGACAGACATTGTATCAAAAGTAACCGAGCGTCTACTAGTGGAATCCATTAGAACTGCTGCTGACCGTGGGAGATGGCGAGAGACTGTAAGAAGAATTCTGAGTAATAACACCTTACGTTAACTTGTGATCACTACACGTCGTTCTCGACGTTAGACTAAGAAGAAGAAGTCATATGGAAGTGTATAGACGTCCCAGAGAGCGATATACTCAATGTAACATTGTAGTAACAGTTTTAAGGCTCGTACAGAGTTAGTGATTGTTCAAGGAGATCGCCTAACAGCCATATGCATTATGGATATTCTATAGTACTATGTAGTACCATTTGCTCAAATTGTAGGTAAAATTTTTGTGTTAATGCATGACAATGCACGACCAGGCTAGTAAGCCTTTTGCCAAGGAAAGCTAAACAGCTTTTAGAGTTGGACAAGAAAGACTTGAAACTGGTGACGGGGCTCCTCACTGAAAACTGCCCTCTAAGGTATCACCTGAAAAAGATGGGCAAACAGAGAGTGATAGTTGCCGCTACTGCGAGAACTTCGCTGAAACTGCAGAACATTTGCTTTGCGAATGCCCAGCGCTTTTCTGTAAGAGGCTCAAGTTTCTGGAAGGGGCCTTCCTAAAGCCCTTCTATGTCAGAAACTTAGCCCACAGGAAACTGATAAAATTTGCTCGAAGTCTCGGAATCCCTGGCCTCGAATAGATTAAGGGTCATGCACAAAAGATCTGATAGGTCGAAGTGCTTGAGAGTCAGCATAGCCTTTACAACCCACCCTACAATCTACAATCTACTGATGGTTTTATTTTATTTACGATGTTGCATTCTCGAAATTAAATTAATATATTTTAAAATTATCTTTGGTTGTTAAAAAGAATTCTGAGAATGTTTTTTTGGTAGAATTTTTCAGGTAGATCGTCCGGCTCTGTTTTCTAAGTTATTTTGCGAACATTTTTGGTTTAACGACGTGAATCGTAAACTGTTGTTTAATATTAAAGGTGCTCTTTGCTGCGTTTAAGTGTCTAAAGAAAAAGAAAAATTCAATTTTAATTTTCTTTTCATGCAAGCAGGCTTTCGTGATATTTTTATAATCGGAAATTTTTATGTTTGCCAACGTTAGAAATAAACATTAAGTGATAATATCTGTCGAAAAATTAATTGTTGAGTAAGCTACCTTAGAGTATTTAAATTATTGGTATTAACTAATGTCATATAAGTTTTTTAATTCTCCATATATGAATGTGGAATGTGAAAATTTAATCCTTGTATATATATTATACCACTCAGATACCTATAAAGAAAGGTGTGAGACAGGGTTGTATTTTGTATCCTACACTTTTCAACCTCTAAACGGAGAATATATTTAAAGGGGCAACACAATCTGGTAAAGGAATAAAGATTGGAGGCGAAACCATTAGTACCATTCGATACGCAGATGATACTGTGCTCCTAGCTGAATCATTGAAAGAATTACAATGTATGTTAGACAAGATAAACAAAGAAAGTAAAAGATGGGGACTGAAATTCAATGTCAAAAAAACTAAATTTATGGTTGTTAGCCAAATTAATGTTGGCCCGGAAAGAATAACACTTGATGACGAGAATATAGAAAGAGTTCAGCACTTTAAATATCTTGGAAGCTGGATCGATCAGTCGATGGATCCAGACGAAGAAATCAAGGCTAGAATAGAAATAGCTAGAAGAGCATTTCTGAATCTCAAGCCGCTACTCTGTGCCAAGCAACTCAACAGTCATCTGCGGGAAAGGTTTACCAAGTGTAATGTATGGTCTATTCTGTTGTACTCTTGCGAAACATGGACGCTTCATCAAAAAATTATTGACCGCAGTGCTGCATTCGAGATGTAGCTGTACAGACGGATGCTCAAAATTCCGTGGACAAGCCGAACTACCAACGAGAATGTACTCATCAGAATAGGGCACGATAGAGAGCTCTTAACTACCATCAAGCGCCGCAAACTGGAATACTTGGGACATGTGATGCGTGGACCACGTTATAGTCTGCTTCGGCTTATTCCGAATGGCAAGATCGAGGGGAAAAATGGATAGGCCGCAAAAAGCTATCCTGGCTTCGAAATCTCCGACAATGGACAGATTTAACTGCTGAGGAACTTTTCCACGCAGCTCAAGATAGAGATAGATTCAAAGAAGTAGTCAAGCAAGACACTATAAAAAGAAGAATATATATATATATATATATATATATATATATATATATATATATATTATGATGGTATTTTTAATGTACCCAAAAATGGATAGGCAAGGAGGAACAATTTTGTTTACTATTATAAAATAAAACTTAATAAATGCCAGTAAAAATTCACTTCACATAGCGCCTTTCTGTTAAAAATAAATGTTCTCATTAGCATGCTATACATGCTAAGCGAACGGACTACATATAATCACTAGCAATATATCAAAATTTAAAACAAAATGGTGACACGCGTTTTGATCCTCAGACAAAATATTCCCGACAAAGTATCCCTGACAAAACATCCCTTGACAAAATATCTTAAAAACAAAATATCCCGAGGACAAAATATCCCAAGGGTAAATTTTTACTTGACATAATATCCTAGACAAAATATGCCACAGTATAATACTTACTTACTCCCTGGCTTACAACCCTGGATGGGTCTTTGCCGTCTTCACAATATTCCTCCCACGCTGTCTGTCTGTCATAGCATCTAAAGGTTCATTAATACTCATTAACCTTAGGTCTTTGGCGATATTATCTTTCCATCGAAGGAGTGGGCGGCCTAATGGTCTTTTTCATACTGGTGCTTCTTCCCATGCAAGTTTAACTATGCGTCCATCTGGTCTCCTCACATGTCCTGCCCACTGCAGTCGTTTAGATTTTACTTCTCGCACAATATCTAAATCTCCATACAAATCTATCAGCTCTTTGTTGGTACGGATTTTGTATCTCCCTGTTGATGTATCCCCAGTATAATGGAGAATGCAAAAGAGATACGGTCGGAAGCTTATAATCATTATTATAATATTTAAAATACCCACGATTTTCCTAAAAAGAAGCTTCCTATATTAGGTAGTTTCTGTTTTCCTGAAAATAAAGCGCACAAAATAGTTGTGAATATTATATTATTATATTATATTTATGTAAGATTTCCAGAAGTTTCTCTTGGGTATTTGCTGGGACGATATCGTCCGCATAACGAAGATTAGATATCTTTATTCCACCAACTGCAATTCCGCCGTTCGATCCGTCGGCCACCCTTCTCATAATATATTCTCCATAGATGTTAAATAGAAGAGGCGACAGGATACATCCTTGACGAACTTCTTTTTCTATTTTACAGAGATAAGACAGTTGATTGTCGACTCTTACGACTGCCTTACTGGTTAAGTACAGATTCTGAATTAAAAGTGACAGATGATCCGGTACTCCCATTTCCTTCAGGATTATCCAGAGCCAATTCCAATTAATGCTATCAAAGGCCTTCTTACGATAGTTAACAAAGCATAAGTATAGTGGTCTGTTGAATTCGCGATACTTTTCATTGACTTGGCGAAGATTCAGTATTTGTTCTCTAGTAGCACGACCGCGAACAAATCCTGCCTGCTCTGGTGGGATTTGCCATTCTAGATACGTTTTTAATCTTTTATGTATAATAAAGAGCATTATTTTACTAGCATGTGAAACCAGAGGTATCAGGCGGTAGTTGTCACACAAGGTTTTCGCACCTTTCTTATGTAGAGGCGTAAATACAGATGTCACCCACTCCTCTGGCCATGACTTGTATTATTTCTGCTGGGATGCCGTTGCAGCCTGGTGCCTTGTTTGGTTTAAGTTTCTTAATGGCTAGTTTTATTTCTGCTTTTAGAATGGAAGGTTCATCCATTGCCTCTGTTTGCTTAGTTCTGTTGCTGGTGTTTCCATCTTGGAACAGACTTTCACAATATTTTCTCCAGAACTTCATCCAGATTTGTGACTATTTCTCCGGTTTCCATCATTATGATCCATGATCTTGGAGAGAATTGACCGATTGGAATAAGCCTCTAGTGTTGTGTTCAGAATGATGTGCTTCGGTACAAATGTTATGTAAATAATAATTTATACCTTTGATTTAAGGCCTACTTTTAAAGAAGCACCTGATTTTTTTAAAAGTTCTGTGTTATGTTTTTTTTTATGTTATTGTAAAAAATACTATATCCACTTTTATTATTCTTTTATGTAATGCACAAAAACAATTGACACAAGAAACAAATGAGAGGACCCAAATAAATCGGTATATCTTTAAATTTTACGTATTATTTGGCTGTTTTATTTAAAATAATCTACGCTAGTACTTAACAAAACGAGCTACGTACATGCTATATTTTATAGACGTCATTAGGAGGTTCGACTAAATGGAAAAATGAAAATCTGAGTCGAAGAGAGAAAATACGAAAATGGAGAAAAATAGCGAGATTTATGCTGTAATGACGCTCGAACATCACAAACCGGAATAATGATTTTTTTACGTCTGTTAGTTTTCTGATTTATTTTTAGTGCGAACAGTAGCTTTTATAATGTTGAATACGCTTTGGGTTCAAGTACCTACACACATTTTTCTGAATTTATTAACTTTTTTATAAACACATTTATAATCAAACTAGCAGAACCCGGCAGACGTTGTCCTGCCCGAACGTTAGTTTACCTGCTTTAAGAATATCACTTTCATACTCAGCTACCACTAAAACTATGAATTCGACACTAAATTCTCTTCTCACCCCTTTTGTATGGGTGCTAACATAATTTGGGAATGTTACTATCAAAGTCAGCGACCTCAAAAACTATTAATTTGGCACAAATATCAGACTTTTTTTCATAGTTTTTATATTTCATCGCTTCTCACCCCTTTCGTATAGGTGCTAGCAAAATTGGGAATGTCATTATTAAACTCAGCTACCTTAAAAATTATAAACTTCACACTAATCAAACTCTGCGTCCCGAAGACTATGAATTCGACACTTATATCGGTGTTTTTAATAGTTTTTATATTTTTCTCCTTCCTACTGTTTTTGTAGGAGTTCTAACAAAATTGGGGATGGCACTATCAAACTCAGCGACCCCAAAAACTGTTAATAAAAGATAGGTTAGCTGGAATCCCAGGCCTCGAATAGATTAAGATTTATGCACAAAAGATCTGATAGGTCGAGGTGCTTGAGAGGCTGCATAGCCTTTACGACCCCCTACAACCTAAATAAGCTGGACGTCCTTTGACACAATAAATTTTGTTTTATTCGCGAAAAATTGCTTATACATATTTTAACAAATCACTCGCAAAAAACTCCCTCAATGAAAGATTAGTTAGCTTAACGTCCTTTAAAAATGTACACATTTTTTCTCTGTCTTTGACAGATAAAGTTCCCGAAAATATACAACTACATGAACAGGAAAAACTTTGAAATATTAACGTATATACAGAGCACAACATAAGGGGGAACTACCATTGACGCAGTTATTGCAAGAAATATTGCTAAATTCATAGTGTGAAGTGTTACTTTATCTGCGCGTAGTGACTTCACGCGCCAGTTTTTTTTTATTTCAACCCCACCAATTTTAATTTTTCTCTCCGTAAGAACCATCCTTGTATATTATCCTTAAAAAAGAATTAACGAAATCGGTTCAGCTGCTCTCGTGATTTGCGCTTAGCAACACATTCAGCGATTCATTTTTATATCATAAATTATTGACGGAAAATATAATAATTATTTTTTATTTATTGCCTAAATAGCAAGTTTTCCAAATTTTATTTTTCATGAAGCAAAAAACTAGTTTGATGGTAATAAATTACTTATAAATGCAACGAAAAGAAAATTTTCTGGTTAAATTTAATGTAAATTCTTAATCTTTTAGGTAAAAAATCAACATAATTTAAAAAAGAATATGTAGGTATATTTCATTTTATTATTTTCATCCTAAAGAATAATAACCATCATTATAAGCTTGTTGAAGAATAAACTATTATTTTCTTCTTCTTTTTCTTTCTTTTTGTTTGCAGGGCATCTGGCTTGTTCTCTAATTTCTTAGAGTTGTACCTGGGATGATGAATTCCAGCTTTTATACCAACGCATGGGTGGACGTCCAGGTGGTCTGCTGGATCTTGGGAGACCATCCCTTGCAATCTTCGGTAATCTGTTGTCGCCATTCGTTTAAGATGATCTCTCCATTCACGACGTCAGTTTCGGGACCATCTAACTATGGCTTGGACATCGCAAATTTCTCGGATGTCTTTGTTTCTTTTGTTACCCCTTAGTGTGTAGCCTGTTATGGATCTTAGAGACCTCATCTCTGCTGTACGGATAATCCTTTTCGTTGTGGAGTTTTCGGCTCTTATTTCTACAGCGTAGGTCATAACAGGTCTAATATATGCGAACTTTGCTTTCATTGGACATGTGCTTGTTTTGCCATATTATATCCCAAAGAAATCCTGATATTATTTTCAATTCATACGCACTCTCTTTCAAATCTTTGGAACAATCGTCTATGTATAAGTTAAACAGCCATGGCGAAGCCACACATCCCTGTCTCACACCTTTTTCGGTGTTAAACCAGTCCGTGCAATCTCCGTTTATTCTGACACAAGCAGATGAATCCTCATAAAGTGATTTCAATGCTCGTATTAAACTACCGCTCACCCTCTACTCACCCCTACTGCTCACCACTCTGTCATAGGCCTTTATCAAGTCTATAAAAGCGCAATAGACCTTTCGACTTCTAGCCATTGTAAACATTGTAAACCTAAGTGTTAAGAACATTTTTTAAGTAAGGGGACACCTGATATATTTAATTAATGTTACAATATATGTAAAATAAACATAATCAACTCGTTTAGTATTTTTAAAATTAACAATTTTTGATCATTTTAAAAATCCATCAATAAATTATATGATAATTATTCAACAGCACGGTAAATTTAGGCTACTTAATTTATTTTACTGCTTTCATTTTGTATGTGCTTTCAGAAATGATGTATTGCACTTATGTCTAGCGAAATATGTAAGGGCTGCAAATCATCTTTTAGTGGCCGTCTGGTACGTATACTTAACTCTTGAATATTAATTTTTATAGTAAAGTTACAAGTAACAAAAAAATAGTTTATTAAAAAAAAAATTGATTGGTAAACTGGTAGTATTTCGGATGTTATAGAAAACCAACCAAATGTATTTCGTGTTTTTTTTGTCATTGATAAAGAATGTTTCGGATAAAAAATAAAAAGTTTTTTCCTAATTAGATTCGAGGTTTTTAAACAATTTTTAAAATACTCTCTGTGTTTAAAGAAAAATATCAAACATTCATGTCGTGTTCCATAAAAAGTCCTCTCATTGACTGTTTATACTTTAAGCCAAGCATAACACGCATAATCATCTTTTGTAAGACAAAAGTGCCATCTATTTGATCAGTATTTGCCCATAAAAAAAGACCAAAATTTAAAATTAAAAATTTGAAAATTATAGTATGCGCATTGTTGCGTAGTTAAGAATGTCCTTTAAATAACTTAAGCAAAATAAAACTGAATGAGCCTTTTTTCTCAAGTACAAACAATTCCTCACTAGCAGCACTAGCGGTATAGTGTGGACAAACATTACCTAATCCACATTTGCATACATTGTTCTCATTGTTCTCGAGATTGTTCTCAAGAAATGTGCCCCCGAACTAACACCTGTTCTTTGCAAGTTGTTTAACCACTCTTACAATTTGGGAGTATTTCCGTCCAATTGGAAAATTACAAGAGTACAGCCAGTCCCTAAAAAAGGCAAAAAGACCCTACCTAGCAACTACAGACCTATCGCACTGCTATCTATTATTTCAAAGGTCATTGAAAAAGCCATCAACATCGAGCTCATGAAATATCTGGAAGACTCAGGAATTATCAATGATAGGCAATATGGCTTCCGCCATCAGAGATCAACTGGTGACCTGCTCGCATACGTCTCACATATATGGCAGCTATCTATTGAAAAGTATGGAGAAACTTTAGCTGTGGCATTAGATATCTCCAAGGCGTTCGATCGAGTTTGGCACCAGGGACTCCTCGCCAAGCTTCCATCTTATGGCTTGCCCCTCAGCTGTGTTCTCTGCTTGCTAGTTTTCTCTCAAACAGGTCTCTCCATGTAGTGGTCGATGGAGTTTCATCTGACACTCTACTCATAAATGCTGGTGTTCCGCAAGGATCCATTCTAGCACCAACACTATTTTTACTTCACATCAACGACCTATTGAAAGCCACTTCATGTCCCGTACACAGCTTTGCCGATGATAGTACCCTCCATACCGCATTCTCTTCCAGGGCCCCTATATCAGCCCGTGAAACCAGAAATGAACAAAGAAGAAATGTTAACAATATAAATATGGACTTAGCAACAATTCTCGAATGGGGATCCAATAACTTGGTAGAATTCAATGCAAACAAAACACAAGCATGTCTTTTCTCTAGAAAAGCCGATCTCACTGTGCCTAACATAACTTTGTCAGGAGTAACCATACCACTGAAGTCATCCATATCGATGATTGGTATTACTATCAGCAATAACCTTTCCTGAGAAAATCACGTGAGGTCCATTGCCAAAAGTGCATCCCAAAAACTTGGTTTTTTGTTTCGTGCCAAGAGCTATTTCACCTCCAGTCAGCTGCTTATGATCTATAAGGCACAGATCCGACCTGTACTGGAGTACTGTTCCCATATTTGGAGTGCAGCACCTAAACATATCCTGAAGCTACTTGATTCTCTCCAAAAAAGGGCAATTCGTCTCGTCGGTGATGCCTCGCTTACAAACTCGCTCACTTGTCTGGAGCACCGTAGAAAAGTTGGCGATTTGTCTCTATTTTATAGATATTTTCATGGACGATGCTCTTCTGAAATATCAACAATCGTTCCTCCTTTGGCAGTCTCTTCGAGATTAACCCGTCAAGTTCAGTCTCCACACCCCTTCGTGGGGTTGAACACTTTTTTGCCGAGATCTTAATAGATTTACAAAAAATAATTACAGTTGGCTGTGACGGTACTGTGACAAATACCGGTCAAATTGGTGGTCTAATACAATGCAAATGAAAACACCACTGCAATAGTTTATTTGCCACCTGCACGCTAACGAACTTCCACTAAGGCATCTCTTCGACCGTTTGAATAGAACAACAAGATAAATATAATTAAATATCACACACAATATCACAAACGAAAATTTAATTATTTGTTCATTCCAATTCAAAAAAATAGTCAATTTTAAGGCAATTTGGTTAAACTAGGGCAGATATTGGGCCATGGAGCTGTTAATCCTTTTCAAAAATGTTAACAAGCTGAAGTTTGTATACATACATCGTTGATTTGCTGATGTATTGGTCCAAAATTTTAAATGTTACCTTCAATAATTTATTTACCAAGCAAGCAAATAATTTGTGTTTAAAATAAAAATTTTCGAGTACAAAAATTGTAAACACCCAAAATATTTAAAAAATAATTAAAAAATATATATAAAAAATATTTACTGGGTTTATTGATCACAACATAGTAATATTTTTACGTAATCTCTTATACAAGACTGGCTTTTGCGAAATATTTGTTTTATTTAACGTGCATTTAGAGTAAAAATATACAACGTTTATTGAATACCAGCAGCTTTCAATTTACTTAAAATCTCTCAACTCCTAACCTTCCTATAAATTATACATACAGCAAATATAATGTATTTCTTAAGTGTTTCTTGGGAGTCAACAACAAATTTCGATAAAGTATCTTTCCGTTCACATTCATCCCCGAAGATTTTCTTTTTCTGTATTTTTATGCGATATCGACGAAACCAGCGCCAATAATACGCCGTTTTATAGCGGTAGAAGTTATCGCCAATCTTTTGAAACTTACAGCTTGAAATAACATTGTTCCCACCCAGTACAGAACTTGTACACACTAGTACAATGTACGAAAGTACTGGATTTGGTACAATAATATAAAATATAGACAAGATAGAATGGGCCAACAAGCCTAAGCGTCAGGGAGACCTTGAGCTTACAGACTTCTCCGTAACGGATTTTCTCTACCTCTACAAAAAAAATCCCTTCTTCTTCACAATACTCTGTATTTTTATCGCCAATCTTTTAAAACTAACAGCTTAAAATAGCAGAATTAGATAATCAACAAATTAATACATAAATCCACTCATGAGGTACGTAATTAATCATGACTTCGTCCAAGACGCTGGCAGACCGTAATCACGTCAAACTGATATGGGTTGCAGGACACCAGGGAATTGCAGGCAATAAAAAAGCAGACGAACTTGCAAGAAGAGGTTCGGAAACTCTCCCAAACCGAGGGCAGATACTAGTGGTACCGAAGCGTGCAGTAAGAGTGTCTGTAAAAGACTGGATTGGGGAAAAACATAAAAATGACTAGGAAAGTAGACCAGGAATCAAACACGGGAGAGAAACATAGGCAAGATACAATGGGCCAACAGGCCTAAGTTTCAGGGAGTCTCACAGTAGACATTAAGCTTACAAGCTCATAATTTCTCACCTCTTGTTAAATTATTGTAAGTTTTCTTGTATGTGCTGAGGAACACTGGATTAGATGACGATATTAGAATCATAAGGAACTTATACTGAAACCAAACAGCCACCATCAAGCTTAATATAGAGGAACAAAGCAATGTCATTGCTATACAGCGTGGAGCTAGAGAGGGATGTCTTCTCTCTCCTCTGAGGAAATATTTACGAAGCTTTGGAAAACACCGACCACGGAATTCTGCTGAACGGAGAACGTATCAATAACATTCGATACGCAGACGACCTTGGTTATATATATATATATATATATATATATATATATATATATATATATATATATATAGTTTTTTATAAATTTTGCAGATTACAATACTTCTTCGCCAAAGCTATTCACCGGGTGGTGCTTGTTAAAAAGTATAGACGTCGTGACTGGCGCTTTTCGCGTAGCACTTTATGTATCTTTGGTAAAATTTGAAGCTGTTGATGTGTCCAGTCGAGGTAGACCTGCCCTATACTGATAAAATGGGGTATTATACACGATTATATATCAGATGTAATTTAATGCCTGTCGCGGCATACAGCCAGAGGAGTAGTTGTTTTTTAATACATAATCGACCCACATGAACCTATAATATAGGTGACATACAGCGAAATTAGCTGGTTTATTAAAAATCGGTTATACATTTTTCACATCTATTCACGCTGTCGAAAAATGATTATAGTTTATTATAATAATATTATAGTTTTCTATAAAATTTGCATATATATATATATAATTATATTATTTTTAATATCGTTATTCTATTGTTCCAGACCTTTTTAATTATCACTCGAAATTTAACAATACATTAATGAAGAACACATCACCATCAAGAGTCGAAACGTTATTTAATTTCGTTCCTTCTGTTCTAATTAAAATTAGGGATGTTAACATGATAAGCCAATTGAAAATGGCAAACAGTGCAAGGAGTGTAATAATCCAATAAAGAAATTATATTACTTTTTCTTGTCGCGTGACAAAAGGGGGGAGTGATAAAAATGAAACGGGAAACAATAAGTATTAATTTGTACTAAACACTTTATCAAAAAAAAATACCCACAATTACGAGGTTTGGCTATTAAATTAAAAAAAAAGAGCGATTATGAAAAGAGTTTTATTTTAAGAATTATTCTACATTCAAATGCTCCCCTCCAATATACTCTCCTCCCCTCGCCACACACCGTTCCATTCGTTTTTTCCATTGGTCAAAGCAATGCTGGAAGTCTTCTTTTGTAAGAGCATTTAGGAGCTCCGCCGATTTTCGCTTCACCTCTTCCATCGACTCGAACCGGGTTCCTTTTAAGGCAGACTTGATCTTCGGAAACAGAAAAAAGTCACAGGGTGCTAAATCAGGCGTGTAAGGCGCGTGTTCGAGCACTGGAGTGTCTCTAGCGTCTAAAAAACGCTTCAAGGACAGCGCGTTAAGGGCAGGTGCGTTGTCCTGGTGCAAGATCCACGACTTGTTTATTCACAATTCCGGTCTTTTCTCACGAACTTGCTCTCGCAGTGTTGCCAAAACTTTTAAATAGTAAGTTTGGTTTACAGTTTCGCCCTCTGGAACCCATTCAGTCATTACGATGCCGTTGATGTCGACCAGGACGTTGGTCATCTTTGGTGCTCTCTCGGCCTTCAGAAGGCCGTTTATATCATTCGAAAACACGCGCACGAGATGGAGAATTTTAACCATACGCCTTGTTAAAAAACTTATAGCACTCAGTCAGAGAAATTTCACATTGATTCATTGCTCGTGGTTTTTGTCACACATTGTTATCGGCACGCGAAGAAACACGTTCGTTTCTAACCTCTATAGAAAAAATACTACTTCAGCGGCAAAAACGAGTTTTTGTACTGAAATAGTACACACTTCCAGCTATCCAACGCTGCATTCGTTTCCTCCCCTACCCCTCTAGGACGCCTTTTGCGCGCGCAGTCTTGTTATTTAATAGCCAGACCTCGTATGTCCACAAACATTAATTATTTAACTGTCCTCACTACCGTTTCGTGTTTCTTACATTTTACAATCAACTAAACACCCACATTAGTTTTTTAATAATTAAATAAATAACTCAATAACTTTTTAGCAACATTTTTTTTTATATGGCTGAGATATGACGTATGTCCATTAAGCCAGTAACTAAAGTACTAAAATTCTTTAACTTTGATGGGATAAGGCTATACTTTTCACACCCAGAGGTCATTTAGGGTGACTAACTCACAGAAAAGGTGCCACGTCTTTTAGTTCTCTAAAGAGTACTCTGCCAGCGGTCTCTCTACTGACAAATTATGCCCGAGCTCAGCCGTAGAGGGTAGAAGAAAAAAAAATATAAAAGTGAGCCGCGCCACCGACTTAGACGGTACAAGCCGAAAACCCCTAGGTCTTGTAGGCACTAGCAGAGCCACACGATAAACAACAAACAATTTTGGTGAACTAAATATATAAAAAAATGATGTTCTGATTTTTTTTTTTTTTACAACAAATTCTGTATTTTTGTAAACTGGATTAAACGAATTTAATACACTTTTCTTAAAATAATATTTAAATTAATTATAACAATCTTTTAGACAATAATAAAAACCTAATGATGTACAAAAGAGAATAAAAAAAAATGTTCACAATATTTAAAATTTCTAAAATAATTGGTTTTATATAGAATTCTTTATAGCAAAAGATTAAAAAAAAAATACAAAATAAATGGACTTGCAACAAAAATAATAATTTGAAACCATCACAATAATTACATAATGTATATTCAGTAATGTATACGTTCAGATTCAACTTGGAGCAGGTACAAATTTAATGAAAATAATTTGTTACTTTTAAACTATTGAAAACGCTTAGATCAAGCACATAATAACTGATAAGTTGATAAAATTAAACTCAATACTATGTTACCAATTGAAAACTTCATTGAGACGTCACTGTTACATCGATGATCCAAGAAACAGAAACACCAAATAGTATTATCATAATAATTTCTGCTAAAAACACCAAGCAAGTCTTTATAACACTGAAATTTATCGTCGATATGGATATGGTTATGGAACGGCACGTGCTAATCAACAATGGCTTCCCTCAAATAATTCCCGCATGCGGTTATTTTAACTCGACACCAAAAATATCAACAACGAAGGTAAGATAGAATGGCCAAGTTAAAAATCAAATGATTTTTCTTCAAAATCCAATTAAGATGGCCCAAATACAGCCAGATAAGAAGAGAAAACCGTAGAGGTTTTGCACACTTGTTAATATCACACGACGACACTAAAAATCCTCACTACCGACTCCCAAGACTGACACCAAGCGACTCCCCCACTACTCACTCCCAGGCTGGATATCAGAAAATGACACGGGACACGCGTCAGCCAACCATCTTCGCAAATCTATGTTCCAAACTTATAATCGCGCTCGTCCGTGTTGATAGCCAGCCCATCCACACAGAAAAGCAAACCAAACAATAATATAGCTGACAACACACGACAATCGAGGCCAAAAATCAAGGCAAAATCTAATAACAAAAACCCCCACTCCATCTCCATTGATTAGCAAAAATGTCACAGCCATTAATAATTAAATCCTATCACTACTAGGTATGCAACACTATTTACAACGAATGATATACTTAAGTAAAAACAAAATACGGTATGCAAAACTATTTACGAGCACCAGACTATCAGAGACCCAATTACTAATGGAACGGCAGAAGGGAAAAAAATAGGTACGTAAATAGGTAGGTAGACCACGGTTCAGTTAGGAAATGTTTACTTTTAGTTAGGTAACAAAGGGTTTACTTACAGCTAGCTAATAGTACAGTTTTAGATTGCATGCTTTGATGAATGTCAGTAACATGTTGTATATTGTCATCTTTTTTAATGCAAGGAGGTGCATTAAGTTGAAGGGAGGAAGAATATGGATTTTTATTAGTTTCCTATACATTTCTTCTCTATGTTGGGTATATTTTTTACATGCCAAGAAAAAGTGATCCAAATCACATGTACAATTGCAACTGTCGCATAAGTTCGATGTAAGCAACATTCAGTTTGTTATTAAAGAATAATTTTAACTGCAGGAATCATTCTTTACCATGTCTATCTTTTTTAAATATTCGTTGACTGGGTGTACAGTGTTTCCAATACCATAGAAATTTGGCTCATTCTAGGAAATTCTTCGGAATGTGCGTTAACGTTTTGAACAAAATCTTTATTATTGTATGGAAGCTTGGAACATTTAATCAATTAAGTAATAAGTAAGCAACTAAAATTATTGGAATTTAAACAGGTAATTTTTTTTCAAAGTATTGGGAGGAAATATAAAATTTAAAGACCATTGTAAAAAAAATTGTCAGAGCTTTCAAAAGACATCTTATTCGACCCCCAAAGCCATTTAAAAATTTTGGGATAATTCTTACCCTCACTTGGGGTTGAAAGTAGTAGAGTAAAAAATACCGGAAAAGAGTGTCCCCCTTTAATAAAAAATCGACGGGTCTGAGCATTTTTCTAAAATGTTGACGAGGTTCCTGCAAATGTGTCTATTTCGTTTTCGGTTGGACACCCTGTATTATTGGACAGACCTTAACCACATACATAAGTATTTGTTTATTATTATTTTAATTTTATAGTTATCCTACTAAATTAATAATAAATGTCTAGATTAACCTGAAAAATTATAAATTATTTTTATGTATTCTGTTTTTATTTTATTAACAACTTTACAAATTTTCTTTCTTTTTTCAGCTCTAAATTTAAATTAAATAATATACTATATCGGGAGAGCAATATTAGATATAGTAAAGTTTTGCATTTTTCACAGGTGCTTTGAAACTAATTTTAAAGCTGTTTTTTTGTTCAATAGCAATACGTTGTATATTTTATCCTCGGAGATACTGGCTTTATGTAAATTAAAATTGTTATTTAAATGCTAATTAATTAATTGGTAATTACAGATAAAATCTATAAAATGAACTTAATATGAAGAGAGTTGTAATTAAAACATTGTATTATTGATCATATGTAAAAATAACTAAAATAAACAAGGTATCCTTTTAAATATAATAAGAAAATCAATACCGTTTCTATCAACAATAACAAAAATACCTTAAATAATAACTCTCCATTCATGATATATTATTGCAAGCGTATAAAAATTATTGTGCAGTGGCAAGAAAGGAGAAAAATGATAAAGATAAATTTGATAGAAGGTTATCTGACGATTTCCAAAACAATATTAAACTCTTCTGAAAGTCCCATAAGATCAGCCAGAGAAAAAAATACTACCTCGCAACTGGAAAATATCAGAAACCAAAATGTTAGGTAGTACGGTAAAAGAAGAGGAATGCGTTTTAAAGATATGGAAGGAATACTTCGAAAGTTTATTTGAGAAAGACGATACATAAGTGAAAGTTGCAATTAAGTACGACAGAAATTGTGGAAGCGTTGAACAGTAATAAATTGGGTAAAGATGCTGGGTACGACAGGATAACTATTGAAATGCTGAAGGCTGGACAAAGCGTGGTAACTAGTCTGCTGTACGAATGAAACTAAAAAGATGATATGGAATGTGCAAGCAGGATTTAGAAGAGGAAGGATCAGGTCTTTTCATTAAAAGGTATAGTCAAAAAATTCTTGGCTTGAAGTCAGAAGATCTATTGCGCTTTTATATACTTGAAAAAGGCCTATGACAGAGTGGTAGGGAGTAAATTGTGTTTAACATTGTCTATGTATGAGGTGAACGGTAGTTTAATACGAGCACTGAATTCCATTGCTTGTGTCAGGATAAACGGAGCTTACACGGAATGGTTTAATAATGAAAGGGTGTGAGACAGGGATGTGTGGATTCGCTATGGCTGTTTAACTTATATATAGACGATTGTTTAAAATATTTGAAAAAGAGTGCGAATGGATTGAAAATGAATGATTTGATCGCCAAATGCCTTTTTTACGCCGATGATCAAGTTATATTAGCGTCATGCACCGAAAATCAAAGGGATGAAAATAAATGTAAGAAAAACGAAAGTAATGGTTTTTAAAAGAAAAAGAAGCATGACAAACTGTGAAGTTTCGATTGAGGGAGAAATAGTGGGACAAGTAAATAGTTTGTGTACTAGGGTTCAAAGTTTACAAGAAATGGAAAGTATGACAGCGATATTGAGCGAAGGGTGTTGGCAGGAAAACAAATGAATGAGGCACTGCATAGCTTTATGAATAGCCAGAAAGTGTCAAAAAAGGCACGTCTGGCTGTGCATAGAGGAGTGTTGGTTCCTACACTTATGTATTGTAGTGAATGTTGGATTTGGCAGAAGAAGCATGAAAATGGGAACTATAGCTGGAGTGACTTAGTTGGATAAAGTAATGAGAGCACTGATAAAAGTAAAGGGAGCAAAAGATGCGTGTAAGAACCGCAACAAGTAAAAGGAAGTAATCTTTGCCTACCCCTGCGGGAAAAAGGCGTGACTATATGTATGTATGTATGTAATACACTATATTTATTAACTTTTCACTTTTACTAATCATTATTTTTTGGTTAGTGCATAGGTTGTCGTCGATTCCTTAAAGCTCACGTTTTTACGCCGTAAATCACATTTTTTCATCGTTAAAAATAAAATATTTTAAAAACTAAACAGTCGATAATAATTATGATGCACCCAAACAATTCGTTATTAAATTTTCTATACACACGCATTTTTTTCATCAAATTTTGCATTTTTTGTTTATTTTAATAACAAGAACTTATGATTTCTCGTAAGAACTCATGTTAAAGGAGCGAATTTTTTTTTTTAATTTTTCTAATAACTTTTATCAGTAAAAAATTATAATTTAATATAAAGAACTATAATAACCAAGTTTAAAGGCTTATACAGCGGTCCATATGTATGGGATAAATTCATTTTTAGCGTTATTATGTATTTGTTTAATAAAAACTGAAACAGGTCGATTTTTATTGTCAATTTGACAATTTCTCTAGAAAAGCCGATCTCACTGTGCCTAACATAACTTTGTCAGGAGTAACCATACCACTGAAGTCATCCATATCGATGCTTGGTATTACTATCAGCAATAACCTTTCCTGGAAAAATCACGTGAGGTCCATTGCCAAAAGTGCATCCCAAAAACTTGGTTTTTTGTTTCGTGCCAAGAGCTATTTCACCTCCAGTCAGCTGCTTATGATCTATAAGGCACAGATCCGACCTGTACTGGAGTACAGTTCCCATATTTGGAGTGCGGCACCTAAACATATCCTGAAGCTATTGGATTCTGTCCAAAAAAGGGCAATTCGTCTCGTCGGTGATGCCTCGCTTACAAACTCGCTCACTTGTCTGGAACACCGTAGAAAAGTTGGCGATTTGTCTCTATTTTATAGATATTTTCATGGGCGATGCTCTTCTGAAATATCAACAATCGTTCCTCCTTTGGCATTCTCTTCGAGATTAACCCGTCAAGTTCAGTCTTCACACCCCTTCCTGGTCACTTTGGAGACCTGCAGAATATCACTTTCCAAAGACTCATTCATCCAACGAATTGCGAGGCTTTGGAACTCATTGCCTAGGGAGGTGTTCCCCGAGGCATACAACCTCCAGAAATTTAAGAAGAACACCAACTCCTACCTTCTTTCCCTTGGTTCCCACGATGTTCTCTGAACATTACAGGATATCCCTTTTCGTGGGAACCAGAACAAAAAAAAAATTTACAGTATAAAAATATTACCCCTTTTTGCACCACCTTTGAATTATGAGCACCCCCTCAAAAATTTTAAATAAGAAGAGGGGTCGAGTGGTACATAGTTCAGAAGAGATTGTTATTCTCTGTTCAGCTAAACCAAGTTTTTTAAATTAGGTGCAATCATAACTGAAAAAAATTATTTTAAAAATGTAAAATGTTTATACCCTAAGTTATGTATTTGTTTAAAAAACCTGAAACATATCGATTTCTATGCTCAATTTGACAATTTATAGTATGAAAATATTACCCCCCTTTTGCACCCCTTCTGAATTATGAGCACCCCCTCAAAAAATTTGAATAAAAAAGGAGGTCGTGTCGTTTCAATTCTCTGATTAGCAATACTAAGTTTTTAAAATCGCCTTGCTTATTGTCAAGAAGTGAATGATGGTCATTTTGAACATTAAATTTAACTGTAAAACAAATAATATATATATAAATATATATATATATATATATATATATATATATATATATATATAATCCAGGATATCTACAGCTGTCGCTGCATTCCTGCTTTCAGCCCTTGTCTCCAGTTGTCCTTGTCCTGCCAGTCTTCGTCCTGCAGGTTTCTTAATTCCATCGCCTCATCCACTTCGTCTCTCCATGATCGTCTTGGTCGACCTCTCTTTCGTCTGCCTAATGGACTCCACTCAGTTACCCGGTGTATCCAGCGATCCTCCGGAGTTCTTCTAACATGTCCGTACCACGTTAGTTTCTTTTCCTCTATGTGTTCTAGTATGTCTTTTTTTACCTCCATTCTTCTCCTGATCTCCTCATTTCTTATTCGATCTAATCTGTTCACTCCACAACTCCTTCTCCAAAAGTCCATTTCTGTGGCTACAATCTTCCCTTTGTTTTTTTTGTTGATCACCCACATTTCAGCTCCATAAGTCATTATGCTGCGAACTATTGAATTGAATATTCTCGTTTTATTAGTCTTGGTTATGTGGCGGTCCCATAATATTGGGTTTAATTGATTAATACATGCCCTAGTTTGACCTAGTCTATTTTTTATTTCTTCCTCTGTTGTTCCACTTTTTGATATTATAAACCCTAGGTACTTAAATTTATCTGTTCCTGAGATCTGTCGGTTATCATCTATTTCTAGGTGATATATCCTGTCTTGTGCCGTTGACATATATTGGGTCTTTTCGAGGTTGATTTCCACTCCATTTTTCCCATATTCCTCCTCTAGTTTCCGCATCATAAAACCTAAATCCTCCACATCTTGAGCTATGATTACTTGATCATCGGCAAAGCTTAGAGTATACAGATGATCATTTCTAATTGGTATTCCCATTCCTGCACATTTTCTCTTCCATGGTCTTAGTGTCTGTTGTAGAAATATTTTGAATAGTGTGGGTGATGTTGAGCATCCTTGGAGGAGACGCTTAGTTGTTTTGAAGGCATTTGATAGTTTATTTCCCTCTTTAATCCTTACGGTATTTTTTTTGTACATATTTTGGACTGTTCTGATAATTAATTAATTAATTAATTATTTAATTAATTAATCAATTAATTATTAACAAATAGAAATATACTTCCTAAATATTATTTTAATTAGTTCCTTCATTCTGCTTAAAATATCAACATTTTACATATTTAGAATAAATTTTCTGTTATGATTGCACCAAATTTGAAAAAATTAGTATTGCTAAACAAAGAATGTAAATTCCCCTTGAACAAGGTGCCACACCACCCCCTTTCTCATTTAAAATATTTGATGGGGTGCTCATAATTCAGAGGGGGTGCAAGGAGGGGGTAATATTTTCATATTGTAAATTGTCAAATTGACAATAAAAATCGATCTGTTTCAGTTTTTATTGAACAAATACATAATATCGCTAAAAATGAATTTATTCCATACATATGGACCGCAGTGTATATGTTTTTTAAAAACTTTTAAAAACTGCATTTTTTCTTTGACCCCCGAACTTCCTTAAAATTATTTTTGTGTCTTAAATGTACCAATGACAAAGGATATGAATCATCCAGCATTATTTATTAAAAAAAAAATAAAATAATTTCCACAAAAAAAATATCGTGGCGTAGAATCATTATTTTTATTATCCTCTCGTCATTGTCGAATGGCAAATTTCACCTAAATGAACCTCGCCCTCTAATCAGGTAGTTATCTTTACGTATAAGTCAGTATCCACCCCGTAAACATCTAAAAAAGTTTTCCGCTAGAGCCTGCAATAGAATCGGTGCAAGGAAAATTCGAAAGAGGCGGCGTAATCCGCCTAGTTGGGTCATTCCGAAGGATAAAAGCCTAAAAAGATCTAAGCTGACCGTCTACGCCGTCCTCCCTCGATGTATCCGAAGATAAAGGCCAAGTATTATGGAATTTGGAATAATGTCTAAAGGGGGACGATTGAAATCGCAGAGATTTCTCAAGAAAATGACCGCAGGATAAGTGAAAACAGCTTTTTCCCGAAGCATTTTTTGGCTTTCCCTAAAATTCTAGGAAAAGGATGTACATACTTATAAAGTTTAAGTGGGTAAAGGGATTTTCCTTCCTTTGAATATTCGAGCTGATATCCTTCTGTTTCTTGTTAGGAACGACATAAAAGATAAGATTATGCCGAGACACTTACTAGCTCTCTTCTAATTTAAATTTTAACAGCGTTGCTACATGTTAGATAGAAAAAAAATCTTGGAACAAAAATTAAAATAAGTTGTACGGAAATCAAATATAATGGCAAGTTACGTGAAATTTTGATTATTACTCTTAAATTATAAAAAAAAAAAGTGGAGCTTTAATAAAATTCCCACACAGGGTGTAAAAAAAAATACAGTAAATGGTTCCTTGTGAAAAAAATAATTTTCCGCAAAACGCTAGGAAATTTTGACATTCCAGACAAAATTTCTTAAAGAAAAAGTCAAGATTTTCTAACTGTGTAAGAAAAACGAAAGTAATAGTTTTTAAAAGAGAAAGAAGAATGACAAACTGTAAAGTTTCGATTGAGGAAGAAAGAGTGGGACAAGTAAATGAATTTGTGTACTAGGGTTCAAAGTTTACAAGAAATGGAAAGTATGACAGCGATATTGAGCGAAGGGTGTTGGCAGGAAAACAAATAAATGGGGTACTGCATAGCTTTATGAATAGCCAGAAAGTGTCAAAAAAGGCACGTCTAGCGGTGCATAGAGGTGTGTTGGTTCCTTCACTTATGTATGGTAGTGAATGTTGGGTTTGGCAGAAGCATGAAAATAGGATTATTGCTGCGGAGATGAGTAGTCTGAGAAATATAGCCGGTGTGACTCAGTTGGATAAAGTAAAGAATAGTGAGATAAGAAAACGCTGTGATGTAAAAGAAGATGTGGTTACAAAGATAGATAGAGGAATGCTTAGATGGTTTGGACAAGTAGAAAGGATGGATAAAGGAAGATTGACGAAACAAATTTATAAGGCGAGTGTGAATGGACGGAAGTCGGTAGAGGTCGACCTCGGGGGACATATCTCGATCAGATCAACAATGTTTTGAAGAAAGGCCAGGTCAAGAGTACCAACAACCGACGAGCATGCATGAGAGCACTGATGAAAGTAGATGAAGCAAAAGATGTGTGTAAGAACCGTAACAAGTGGAAGGAAGTGGTCTCTGCCCACCCCTATGGGAAAAAGGCGTGACTTTATGTATGTAAGTATGTATGTAAACAAATCTCGTGTAAACGACAGATATATACAATCTAAAAATGTTAATTATCTAATTGTTTTGGTACAAAAATAACAATTTCTTTTCGCGTTTGGCCTTTGGAATTTTAAAATCGTTTTCTTGCCATCGGGACCCGTTTTCTCTCAATATGTATTTAAAGCCAATTTGGCATTAAAGACGGTAATTAGGCAAGTTGTGACAAAAAGCATATAATTGAATTCAGAGACTTCATGAACATATTTGCATTTTAGATTGGATTGAACGCAATTTTCCAGGGACTTTGTCACCCCCGAATTAGCCAGAAATTGCCATTTGCACCGCTAGGGTTTCACAATGGAAAAGCTTCATTCGCTTTCATGAGCCCAAGTAATTGGTCATTTTAGAACTAAAAAAATAATAAAGAGACAATACTGCGGGGCTATCTAAATATTTTCGTTTAATTTGACTGAATTGCATAAAATTGCTTTAATAGATTACTTCGGAATAAATAAATAAAAAGTAATTGCTAAAAAATCTCCGCCAACAATTTACCATAAATAATTTACCCGCAGTCCATTGCTAACAATTCAATAATACTACACATAGATTCTAAAGTATTATATTTATTTTAGAATTAAATAAATATTAATTGACTGGTTATTTCATCAATAAGATTTTTACACTTTTTAATAAAGTTTTAAAAAATAAACAAAATTAATACAAAATTTAATAAAAGATTTAAAATACCATAGATTGTATTTTTACCTTCAGCAACGATGCATGTTACGATTGAATGGTCACCGATATTACCCAATTTATCTCCCTCTAGTCGTTTACTTCATATCCTGAAGTGTCGTGACCTATGTTTGTCGTTCAAGTTATGGTGTTTGTAATTTTTTTCCGAATGTCTCTATCTGGAACGCATCTTATGCTTTCTTGTAGTGATTCGGTTTGCTGACGACATAGCTCTAATAACCGACAATCTAGAAGATGCTAAGAACATGCTTATAAATCTTAAAAATGTCTCACAGAAAGTCGGATTGCAAATCAATCAGAGCAAATCAAAGATGATGCACCAGGCATTGTTAAGTAAATTATCTGCCTACGGTCTCCCAACCAAACTGCGCCAATGGCTCTTGAGCTTCATGCAAGATCGCTCCTTACATGTGGCAGTTGACGGTATTTCTTCTGATGCGTTTAAAACTAATGCCAGGGTCCCACAGGGTTCCATCCTGTCCCCCACCTTATTTCTTTTACACATCAACGACCTCTTGAAAACCACCACGAACCCCATTTACAGTTTCGCAGACGATAGCACACTTGTCTCAACTTTCACATCCTATCGATCACTTTCGGTGAATGATACAAATAGACTCAGGCAGGAACAGGTTGATTCCATTAATAGAGATCTTAAAGCAATCGTCGAGTGGGAAACCAACAATCTTGTTCAGTTCAACGCCCAAAAACACAAAGTGCCACGTTTTCCAAGAAAGTGAATTCCTGAAATTATCCCATCACAATGTCCGGAAATACCCTTGAACCAAGTCCCTTCATCTCGATTTTGGGAGTCACGGTGTCCAATAATATGTCTTGGCATGACCATGTTGCTAACATCGCAAAGTCGGCAAGCCAGAGGCTAGGTTTTCTGTGGAAAGCCAGAAAGTTTTTTACTCCTGATCAACTGTTGACGACGTACAAGGCTCAAATCCGACCTCTACTGGAGTATTGCTCGCACATTTGGGGTTCAGCACCAAGGCATTCTCTTCGTCTTCTAGATTCCATTCAGAAAAGAGCCATTCGCTTGATAAACAGCTCAACTCTCACAGATACCCTTCACCCTCTAGAACATAGAAGAAGAGTTGCGGACCAGTCATTGCTCTACCGATATTTCCATGGCAGATGCTCCAGAGAAATAAAAACTCTTGTATCACCATTGGCCACATTCGGCCGAAGAACTCGGCACACTGATCAGTCTCACATTTACTCTCAACTTGACACTACAAGGACCAATCTTCATCAAGAATCCTTCTTTTACAGGGCTGCTACGGAATAGAATAAGCTTCCAAAATCAGTTTTTCCAGAGAACTATGACCTGCAACTTTTTAAAAAGCGTGTCCACAATTATTTCCTTTTTATAATCCCTTCCCCTTCTAATAGTCGCAGTGCGGGCCGTCCGCGGCCCATACGATAGGTCTACCCTTTTTGCGACAAATAGAAGTGGACAAATGGACAGTTGAACTAGTAAAAAAATACATATATCTGGGACATGAGGTAAAAATCAAACATGCGAACTGGCAAGGAGAGTGATTCTGGGATGGGAACCATACGGCAAACTAAGCAACATATTTAATTCCAGCATACCAATTAGACTAAAAAGGAAAGCTTCTAAACAATGCATGTTGCGAGTTCTAACATACAGAAACCCTTACTCTTACCAGACCATCAATAAAGAAGCTACAATATCACAAGTAAAAATGGAAAGATTAATGCTTAGACTTACATTAAGTGACAGGGTGAGAAACGAAGATCCGCGAGCACATTACTGGGGCAAAATGACGATGGGTAGGACACATTGTAAGGTTGAAGGACGGAAGATGGATAAAAAGGATTTTGGAATGGAGGCCTAGAGTCGACAAAAGAAGCAGAGGAAGACCACCGACATGCTGGACAGATGATATAAAAAGAATATCATCCAACTGGATTGCTGCAGCTCAGGATTGGAAGACATGGTACGCTTAGAGGAGGCCTATGTTCAACAATCAAATGTGGCTGGATGATGATGATGATGATGATAATGAGGATGTTTTTGGAATTATATCGACTAGCGTTTGTACATTTGTGACTAGAATGATTTTTCTAGGATCTTCGAATAGACAAAATGAATTTGATGCGTGCAGTTCTGACCAAACAAAGAGATACAATCTTATATATAAAATTCTCGTGTCACGGGGTGCGTAATTGAACTCCTCCGAAACGGCTTGACCGATTTTGATGAAATTTTTTGTGCTTATCCGGTATCTATGAGAATCGGCCAACATCTATTTTTCATCCCCCTAAATGTTAGGGGTAGTCCACCCCTAAATTTTTTTTTTTATTTTTTAGACAAAATTTTTAATTTCTATTTTTTTATGATACAACATACAAAAATACATACAATCCTCAATTTTCACCCTTCTACGATCAACCCTTATTTTTTAATAGCCATTTTAGTAATTTAATCATTTTTCCTCTTCGGTCGAAAACTGATCAATCGTCATTTAATTAGTTATCCCCGCCAGATGTCTACAGGTGTCACTTCTGACCCAGTAAACAGCACGGAGTAGGGATGAGAACGAAGCCGGTCTCCTTTCTTTCTCACTCCCTACACAGTTGTCGGCCATCATTATTGTTTATGCATCAAGTGTAGTAGTAACGTTGACAATTATTATTTTGCTATCTCAGTGTAACTCTCATATTAACTTTTAATTATTCCTATTTTATCAATAATAATTAAATTATCAATTTTGAGTGTATTTTGCACGATTAGTTAATCAAGTGATTTTATAACCTCAAAAGTACTCAACACGTGACACGAGCTTCCAATAACAACGGATTTTGTGTTGTAAGTATACTTTTTTTTATTTATATCGAAAATGTTGTTGATCTTATAAAAATGTAATTTTAATTTAATTTTATTAAAAAAATGTAATTGAACAATTAAGATTTTCATAGTTTCCAAAAAATCAATCATTATGAATCTTTATTTTGAAATGTCAATGGAAATATTGGTTGCATGAAAAAATTATAAGAGACAATGTTTTCATAAAATTTAATTTTTTACTTTTGTTTGAAAAATTTTTCCATAAAACTTATATTTTTGTTATAATTTCATAAATTAAAACTAATCATTTCAAAACTGCGGCAAAAATCCTGGCCCTAATTATACTTTTAACATTTTTCATCATTAAATAATTTCATTAATTCTATTTATGTATGTTTTGTACGGTGAGCAATGCCAAGAAAACGCAAAGGGGCTGCAGTACAAGTAAAGCTCGAAACTTGCGAAATAGCAGATCCGAAAGAACAGAAGAACAAATCCAGCAACAAAATACTGATGCACGTGTCAGAATGGCGCAATTGCATCAAGAAGAGCCAGAAGATACACGAGCTGAACGCAATGAAGTCAGAAGATTAGAACAACGACAATCACATTCTTACATACATACAATATACACATTCTAACATACATACATACTTACAATAAGTAAGTTATTTTTTGTCTACACTAGAAATTACTAGGAAATTATTTATTTGGCAAAATAACGTTTGCCGGGTCAGCTAGTTAAATATATGGTTAATGTTAATTGACTTCCATCTACAATAATAACATATTCACAAATACCTTGTAGACTCCACGGACTAGATGTCGAACGCCTTCGAACAAGAGTGTTGACTTTAGATGTTAAGTTATTGTGGTATTTCTCATCGATCCATTATTCGGATCTTGAGTAATAGTGCTCAATTAAGATTCCAAAAGCAGTCGCAAACAATTGCGGACGCAACGTCTAGCATCTATCCCGAAATGAAATCCGGAAGTCGATTATCCCTCATTCGATCTGGCTGTGAAAGCTTTCGTTTTAATCTTAGTAAAGTGTACCGTGTAACGCAATGGCATTTATACAAATTTCTTGGTGTAATTGTTCTATTTGGTAAATTGCGTTTAGTTGGTATTCGATGTAGAGTTGAAAATGTGTGGTTTTATGTTGCAAAACAAAGTTCGACCTCAAGGCTTTTAGTTATAGTGAAAGGGTCACTCGATGTCAAATTATCCAACCGAGCTAATCATTCCGAAAACGTTATGTCTAATTTCAAAGTTGTCTGAAAAGCCATTCAAAGCATTTAGTCCCCGGTAAAATAAATTTGAATTAGCCCAGTTGCGTCTGGTAATTTTGTACAATTTTTATTATAAATGACAAAAGATAAAAATTTGCCAACGCATACAATTGTGACTACCTAATTAATAAACATTAG
This sequence comes from Agelastica alni, assembly GCA_950111635.1. Classification (NCBI taxonomy): domain Eukaryota; kingdom Metazoa; phylum Arthropoda; class Insecta; order Coleoptera; family Chrysomelidae; genus Agelastica; species Agelastica alni. The sequence goes on along the minus strand of OX467718.1, from coordinate 22,199,658 downwards.
ATTAGGTTAGGTTTTATGTGAGTGGGGCGTGGTCGCCCCTCCACCGCGACCCTTAGTAGGTCTATTGTGGCTCACCACTAGAGGCTACAGTTCACCGCACAATCCAGCCCTTCTTACGAAGTTCATGGTTGTATAGGGTGAGATTTTTTTAAAATCGGTAGGTTCTAGGTTAGTGTAACCAAATATGTTGAACCTTATTCTTCCCAGGCCGGGGCATGAACATAGTATATGTTCAGCAGTTTCGACTTCCACGCAGCAGAACCGACAATCCGTTTGTTGGTTCAGATCTATCTTTCTGAGGTGGTATCTCAGACGACAGTGTCCCGTAAGCAGTCCTGTTAGAATACGCAGGTCATTTCTGCTCCATTCTAGGATCTGCTTAGTTGTGTTTCTCGAGGGTTGTAACGGTAAAAACGCCTTCGAGTGGGTTAGCCCTGGTATGTCGGACCAGTACGTGAGTATTTTCCTCTCCGCCCAGTCCGAAATAATTGTTTTGGCGGCACTTGTGGTGACTCCAAAAACCGGTGAACGCAGATTCGGCCCTCTGTTTTGCAAGGGTGTCGGCTTTTTCGTTTCCTTCCACCCCCTAGTGCCCAGGTACCCACAGTAGGGTCACCCTGTTGTTCGCACCAAGGTACTCTAAAGATTCGATGCAATTCCATACAAGTTTAGAATTTATCTTGTTGGAGCTCAGTGCTTTTAAAGCGGCTTGGCTGTCTGATATTATATTTATGTTTTTGTTTGCTAGAGGTCCGTTGGTCAACTCTCTTGCACACAATTCGATAGCGAATACTTCAGCCTGAAAGATTATGGCATACCTGCCAAGACTGGTAGATATTTTCTGCTGAAAACACCGGCCCCAACTCCATCTGGGGTTTTTGAGCCGTCTGTGTACATTACGTATTCAGTCTCTGTGAAGAGGATTTGTCCCCTCATCCATTCGTCTCTCTCCGGAAAGAGGACTTTGAACGACTTTCCTACGTGTATTTTTGTGGCTAGCAAGTCAGGAATCATCCCGAGAATTTGGTGGTTTTTTGTTTCACTCAGTATCCCGGAGTGATCTCCGAGTTGCTCTCCATTTATTTGCTTTTCCAAAGACAGGAATCTATAGGAAGCTATCCTGGCCTCCCTCTCTAAGAGAATATCTAGGGTAGGGAGATGTAGGAGGTGTTCCATCGCTGCCGTTGGTGTGCTGGACAAAGCTCCAGTTATGGCGAGGCATGCCAGCCGCTGAAGGCCAGCAAGCTTTGCTCTAGCTGTCTGTTGTAACCTTTTGGTCCACCAGACTACTGAACCATACGTGACCATAGATATTATCATTGTTTAATAAATCCAGTAAATCTGTTTGGGGTTCATTCCCCAAGATTTGCCATATACTCTTCTGAGATTCCAGAGAGAAAACCTGGCTTTGTTTATTGTTTTTTCCAAGTGGGCGTTAATAAACATTAATAATAATGAATTATTAATTTTGTATCAGTTTAACCGGGGTGAGTAGAATTTTAACAACTAAATTTAAAAGTACTATATAAGGTTCTATATATGATGTTTTTTTTTTTTTTTTTTATGATAATAGTCCCGCACTGCGACTATTAGAAGGGGAAGGGATTATGGAAAGGAAATGATTGTGGACACGCTTTTTAAAAAGTTGCAGATCATAGTTCTCTGGAAAAACTGATTTTGCATTCCATTCCGTAGCAGCCCTGTAAAAGATGGATTCTTGATGAAGATTGGTCCTTGTAGTGTCAATCTTAAGAGTAAATGGGTGAGACTGATTAGCGTGCCGAGTTCTTCGGCCGAATGTGGCCAATGGTGATACAAGAGTTTTTATTTCTCTGGAGCATCTGCCGTGGAAATATCGGTAGAGCAATGACTGGTCCGCCACTCTTCTTCTATGTTCTAGAGGGTGAAGGGTATCTGTGAGAGTTGACACAATCACATATTTAATTTAAAAGAATTCTTTTCTGGTCAAGTTAGTTTCGTCAATGAGCTGGATTCTGAAATCCGGTAATGGTCTGCTTAATAGTGTCCATCTGGAAGTATCAATGAAGATCACTATTTGTCAAGTATTATACCATGCAACTGTAAAGCGGACGAGCTAGCAAGAGAGGGCACCACGCTCGCAGCTGTGTCCGTCTTATCTCAATCAGGAGTACAGATTGCAAACTGCCGGCTTCTCCTGCACAGCAAAGTAGTTTAAAAAGCCAACTTGAGGTGGCAAGATGAACCCACATGCATATCATCGAAACTGATTTGGCCTAAACTAGATCTACGTCGAACTAATGATGTTTTAACTCTATGCAGGAAGTCCATTGGAAATGCGATCGCAACCATAACAGGATACTGGGTAGGTGGATCTCATGCACGGCGCATGAAAATCGCAGAGCTACGACACGACTTCTGTAGAAGCTGTCACGATGAGAAGAGAAGGAAACAATGGTACATCTTCTCTGCCACTGCCCTACCCTAGACAGAAAACGGCTTTCTATACTAGGGCAACCGAACTTTGATGATTTATCTGATCCCAGCTCAGTAAGCATTAAAGACCTCTTTATTAAAGTTTTTAACTGGTTCTCACGATAAAGGGAGAAGGCACCACCGTCCATAACTGTATTACAACGGGCCAAAAGGTTCTCTTCGAGCCGCCGTTTTAACCTAACCTAACCTAAGTATCATGCTGTTTTGATGATTATTCTCACTATTTTATTCAAACGTCTGGAACGTTCGAATATTACTTTTGCTGGCACAAGCACAGAACTGTACAATAGAGGTCCATATTGGCTTGTAAAATAGTGATTTATTAAAGGTAATATATTCTAACCAGCCAGTAAATGTTCTTGTACAATAAGAAAATTTACTTGGTATACAGGCAATCTCGCCCTTGAAATTACCGGCAAACTTACTCGTTCTTCTGCAATTAACCATGCTAGACGTATGACCTTTACAGTGTTGTTCTCATTGCAACTTATCCTTCTGATATTTGTTAAATATCGCAAATAATAACTTATTTTAATCTGTCAGTGCTTTAGTGAATTAACTCTAGACAAGAGATATCATGTCTGCAATTGATAATTTCGACATTATTCTTTTTTTGTGACGCAGTGTACTGGCACAACTTTAAAGTGGAACTGGGCTGGCCACGTAGCTAGAAGAACTGACGGAAGATGGTCTAAAAAACTATTGGAGTGGCGTCCGAGGCACGAAGCTTATCGTAGTAGAGGGCGCCCCCCCACACGATGGACCGATGACATCAAAAGAATCTGTGGTAATTGGATACAAATGGCTCAAGATATAGCAGAGTGGCAAAATAAACGAGAGGCTTGTGTTCAGCAGTGGACTACTATAGCTGAGTGATGTACTGGCACTCGATATCCGGTTTTTCGGAATAAAGTGGGAACCTTTGATAGGTTACTTTCGTTAGTAATAAATCTGTACATCGTTGATTAATTTTCTTTAGATAGGCAAACAATCTTATGATTACCTAAAGTAAAAGATGCAAAGTTTGTCGTTACTTAATTTAGCAGACTAATCTTGGAGCAGGATATATCATCATTTATAATAGTTATAATTTTAAAAGTAACACATACTTAAATTAAAGAACACATTTCTAAACTTGCAAAGAATTTAAATTTGAAGAACCTTACTAATTAAGCTCATTTTATTGGTTGATTATTGATGCCCTGAAAATCAAAGGGAAAAAATAAATGTAAGCAAAACGAAAGTAATGGTTTTTGAAAGAGAAGAAAGCATGACAAACTGTGTGAAGTTTTGATTGGGAGATAAAAAGTGGAACTAGTAAATAAATTTGTGTACTTGGGTTCAAAGTTTACGAGAGATGAAAAGTATGACAGTGACATTGAGCGAAGGGTGTTGGCAGAAAAACAAATGAATGGGGCAATGCATAGCTTTATAAACAACCAGAAAGTGATTGGCTGTGCATAGAGGTGTGTTGGTTCCTACACTTATGTATGGTAGTGAATGTTGGTTTTGGTAGAAGCATGAAAATAGAATTAATGCTGCGGAGATGAGTAGTCCAAGAAGTATAGCCGGAGTAACTCGGTTGGATAAAGTAAAGAATAGTAAGATAAGAGAACGCTGTGGTGTAAAAAAAGATGTGGTTACAAAGATAAATAAAGAAATTTGGACACGTAGAAAGGATGGATGGAGGGAGAACAAATTTATAAGGCGAGTGTGAATGGACAAGTCGGTAAAGGTCTACCTCGGCGAACATATCTCGATTAGACCAATATTGTTTTAAAGAAGGGCCAGGTTAAGAGGTTAAGAGTTAAGAGGTTAAGAGTACCAACAACCGACGAGCATGTATGAGAGCACTGATGAAAGTAGAGAAAGCAAAAGATGTGTGTAAGAACCGTATCAAGTGAAAGGAAGTGGTTTCTGCCTACCCCTACGAGAAAAAGGCGTTACCATATGTATGTATGTATTGGTTAAAAGCAGTAGTTGTTGCAAATAAAAAGAAAAAATTTGACGATTTGAATGGTTTGTCATAGATCAAAATTTTTTAATCGTACTTTGGGTAGTGTGTTTAACATATATCTATTATATTGGCCAAACTTGTAGCGTCATATTCATGTACCATATAAAATTTTAGTAGATACGACGAAATAAATCTGGCCAATATTTGTATTAATTGAAAAGTGTTGTTTTCTTTTATTTGTAAAATTATTTAGTACAGACTTGGCCTTAATTAGTTTGTTACGCAATTGTTTTAATAAGTTATTTATTTGATTTATTGAAGTCTTCATTTAACATTTTTATAGCAAAAAATTTAAAAAAATTAATTATTGGAAGTGAATATCTACAATTAATATTTTATGCTTTACGTGCTATGTCTAGTAGAAACTTAAATAAAACCCCAAAACCACATTAACCTTTTTCTTTTTTTTAGGATACTAGCTTCTTCAATCTGTATTTGTATTTTGTTAATTAATAATCGTCTGTTTTTTGTTACTTTTTCATTTTTTTTTCATTCTTTTATATTACAAATAAATCGGCGCAACAATGTCGATTATCATAGGACTTTTATGTGTTCGCAAAGGTATTGAAAAGAGAGGCATTTGCAATCGACTTTGTGTTACGTCCAAAAGGGCAAGAGTTCATGCTTGGAGCGGAACCTCACAGTAGGGATTCCTACTGCTAGCATTGGAACTGATTCACGCTAACTGCAAACCTCTCAAATTTATAATCCACGAATACTTTGGTGGTTATGTAATTCTTGGACTAACGACCCTAAACAATTGCATAACAAACATTAAAATCCATGGCGCTTTCAATAATATTGATATTAGCATTGTTTTGCAAACATTGGCCACCAAATCTAATGTCAACAAAAGTTATATGGCGCGTTGTAACTAACATGCCTATCGTGGTCATGGTTATAATCTTCCTATATCATTGTACAATCTAAAAACATTTCGCTAATATTTTACTCACTTTTTACTCACACAATTTTGTATAGAATCTAAACATAAACGGAACGTAAATCCATTGGGAGAGTGACATGCAAACTGTATGCATAAATTAATGAATAATGTATGATCTTCGACCGACAAACTTCAGTATAATCAAATTAGAGTGATCATTTATGTTGTTGTGTTATGTTATGTTATGTTGTTCATCTTCTGAGCGGGCATTGTGCAATAAGCATTGCACTACGAAAAATGTTATTATCAAAAACAAATAATTCAAACGGACATTTTTATATTTTTACGAATTTATTTCCTCATACTTAATACTCAATTTCCCAATTTAAGGTACCCACTATACTCAAGTTACTTTTACTTACGGTCCAAGCAATAGGGAAAAGTGCGTGACAAAATTAATATTCAAAAAAAAAATGAGCGTATAGGAAATCAAAATTCAAGGTGAGTTTCTATTTCATGCGACTCGATACTGATTACGGAAAACATAACCTAAAAAATTGGCAAAGCGGTTTTTTGTTAATAACTAAAAAACTTTGTATTACTTGTAAGACACATTGTGTTTTCATGTTTTAAAACTGACAGTCAATGTATTTACTTGATAATAGCATCGAATACTAGACAATTGATTCTCCAATGTACCGAACCACCCAACAAGGGCGAAAATTCACGGATGAACTACCTTAACAAATCTAATTCCCCTCAGCCAAAAAAATATATTTGTCCTTTAAATGAAAATTAAGATAACTTTAACAAAAATTGTCCATCATAAAATGTTTAATTTTTAAAGTACACATACATATATATATCGGCTTATAGCGTTCTGCGACGTCTTCCGACTCTCAACCGCCATTCATCTTTATCTTGCCATAAGTTCTCCGGCAAGTCTCTTTCTTTCACCTCTTTGTCGATGCCCTCTCTCCAGCTCTCTCGGCTTTTCTCTAGAAAAGCCGATCTCACTGTGCCTAACATAACTTTGTCAGGAGTAACCATACCACTGAAGTCATCCATATCGATGCTTGGTATTACTATCAGCAATAACCTTTCCTGATAAAATCACGTGAGGTCCATTGCCAAAAGTGTATCCCAAAAACTTGGTTTTTTGTTTCGTGCCAAGAGCTATTTCACCTCCAGTCAGCTGCTTATGATCTATAAGGCACAGATCCGACCTGTACTGGAGTACTGTTCCCATATTTGGAGTTCAGCACCTAAACATATCCTGAAGCTACTGGATTCTGTCCAAAAAAGGGCAATTCGTCTCGTCGGTGATGCCTCGCTTACAAACTCGCTCACTTGTCTGGAACACCGTAGAAAAGTTGGCGATTTGTCTCTATTTTATAGATATTTTCATGGGCGATGCTCTTCTGAAATATCAACAATCGTTCCTCCTTTGGCAGTCTCTTCGAGATTAACCCGTCAAGTTCAGTCTTCACACCCCTTCGTGGTCACTTTGGAAACCTGCAGAACATCACTTTCCAAAGACTCATTCATCCAACGAATTGCGAGGCTTTAGAATTCATTGCCTAGAGAGGTGTTCCCCGAGGCATACAACCTTCACAAAATTAAAGAAGAACACCAACTCCTACCTTCTTTCCCTTGGTTCCCACGATGTTCTCTGAACATTACAGGATATCCCTTTTCGTGGGAACCAGAACATATATATAAAAAAAAAAGCTTCTCCTTGGTCTTTCTCTTCCTCTCTTCCCTTGGGGTGTCCATGCCAAAATTTGTTTTGGTAACCTATCGTCTGACATTCTTTAAACGTGACCATATCATATTAACTGTTTTGTTCTTATATCATCAACAATCGTGTGTCTGGCACCCATTATATCTCTTATTCAGTCGTTGTGTATCCTGTCTCTTCTTGATTTACCCGCAGATCTCCAAAAGTCCATCTCAATTCTCAATTGTTATTAGCATTTTTTCTGTAGACTGTTTTATTTGCCATGTTTCACTACCGTAGGTTATAATGCTTTTAAGGATGGTATTATATATTCTTTGTTTATTAGCTTTCGATATAGTTTGATCCCATAAGATTTCGTTCATCATAGAGATAACTTTTTTGCCTTTTGTGTTTCGTTTTTTAATTGCTGTGTCGAGTAGCCCATCGTGTGTTATCTTCATTCCCAAGTATTTATATTTCTCGCAGTGTTTAATCTTTGTTCCATCATCTAAGTCAATGTTTTGTGCTAGACCACCAATGCTCATGCACTCTGTTTTTTTTATGTTGACTTCGAGGCCCCATTTCTTGTACTCTTCTATAAGTTTTCGTGTGCTATTACGATTTGGTCGTCTGCGAAACATGGGGTGTAATTTTTAATGTAACAAATACTTAACGAGTACCTTCTATTAAAAAACTCATTCTAATTGTATTATTTTATTTAACCCTAATTTTTATTTATTACTATTTGAATGGTCTGCAAATTTGTTTTTTATAGAATTCATACCTTTTTCATGTTTATTAATAAACTTAATTATTTGCGTATCTATTTTTGTTTTATTTATTGCATGTTTTACTGGCCAACTAACTCAAATAAAATTAAGTATTTGTCCACTTTGCTTTGATAAAAATTAGAATATTTTTTTAATATAAATATTCATTTGCTTTGAATAATATTTAAATATTTTTTTGTACTTGTGTTCGTCAATTACTACTGCGTTCTACGTTCTCCGCATACAAATTAAAAATACAATGACTAGCGCCACCTACCTGCACTTCTTTGTACCCATCCAAATTTTCGTCCTGTCCGTCAGTTTGCAACCCTCTGGTCACAGTTATCCTGCCGCCTCCGCTGGGCGATTGAGTCGAACCCGGCGCTGTGGTAGCGGGATCCGGAGGCGGCGGGACGGGCGCGCCCTCTGCCTCTTGACGGATAAATTGAATACGACCCGCCTCCACGCAAATATTCGGCGCTAGAGGGTAGCACGAGTTTGGCGGCGACGGCGGACGGTCGGAGACGGCGACCAACGCCGGCTTCTCGTAACATATAATCGTTTGGCGGGAATCAAGAGCCGGATGTACCTGGAATAATTTAACGTCGTAAGGTTGTTGAAAATTACAATAACTAATAACCAAACCAAGTGTTTTTCAATTTGCAATATTTTGACACAATGATTCTATTTTACTTACAGTTTGTGAAAACCACGAGAAATAATTTCAATTGCAACAAATTCCTACAAAATGTAGAACTTGGATATAGTACGAGTATATGCGATTTTTTTCTGCTCATGTATATAAAAATAATGAATTTCAACAGGCTACCCTACATGAAAGCAATTTTTTTTCTATAGAGATGAAAATAAAACAAATGAATATTATCATGCGACCCGATGGGAATATACTAAAAACAAATTGATGGATTTTTGACATAAATGAGAGTTAATCTCACTACTTGGCACTTGAATCAGCAAACGAACGTCACTTTGTTTGACAGTTTATAACATTTTCACGATTATATTTGAACTTCTCTATACAACTATAATTAATATGGACTCATGTATACCACCTAATATAGTTGAAGCGGCAAACTCAGTTTCCAACAATATTTTTCCAGATAAATCCCGAAAAAGGTATGAATTTGTGTACAGAAAGTTCATGACTTGGAGAAATGATAACGAGATAAACTCGTGGTATAATTCAAGAATAAGGCTGCCAAAGAAATTTTCATAAAACTTTCATAGGTCATTAAAACACACTATAAAATTAATATCCTGATAGAAATTTTGACGCGGAAACGTTTTGAAAGAACTTTTTTTAAAAAAAATTTGTGCTAAATTTAATATGGTGGACATTTCAAGGGTAATTTTTATAACAAGTTTATACCTCGATTAAACACTTACAATTCCCCATACTTTTTTGCAACACAATTTGCACATTATCATTCACCTATTTTACACATTTTTTTGCAATTTTTTAACGGAATAAGCGTCAATAATTTCAAAGAAATTGATCATTATTATTGATACATAAACTACTAACCTGTCCTACATATGACAGCATCTTAAACTCGTATTTGGAATTGCGACGTTGCCGATTCAAACCAGAAGTAATGGTATATTAGATAAAATATTTTTATGGCTCAGTTAATGAAAAAGAAGTTATATCTTATGGATTACTTTATAAATTTATAAAAGACTATTTTTTTGGTTAATGAGCAAGTAAGTAGAGCACCAGTGCGCGTACAAAAGTTAATGTTTCAATTGGTTAAAAAAAGTACTGTTGTTGTTAGGTTAGGCCGTATGTTAGGTTGGACTAATTTTTTTATGTTCATCATCGATTAGCAGTCATACAACAATAGACCAATAGACAATGATGAAACAATTATTTTAAAACGATGAACATCGACTTACGTATGTGCATACGCAGCGCGCATGCGCGTAGTATCACTTTATTTACTTTTATTGCCTTAAATAAACAGATGTTTCAATTGGTTAAAAAAGGTACTATTTTTGTTGTGTTAGGCCGTTAGGTTAGGTTAGGCTACTTTTTTATGTTCATCATCGATTAACAGTCGAATCTATTATTTATAACGCACTCTGGCAACGTCGCAATTCAAAATACGAGTTTAAAAGCCTGTCATTTGTCAAACGAGTTAAGTGTTTTTGTCTATCAATAATGCAATAATAATGAATAATTTCTTTTGATTTATTAACTCTTATATCGTTAAATAATTGCAAAAAAAGTGCGGAATAGGTGAATTATAATGTGTAAATTGTGTTGCAAAAAAGTACGAGGAATTTTAAGTGTTTAATCGAGGTATAAACTTGTTATAAAAATTATCCTTGAAATGCCCACCATGGCAAATTTAGCACACATTTTTTTTAAAAAGTACTTTTAAAACGTTTCCGCGCAAAAATTTTTATTAGGATATTTATTTTATAGTGTTTTTTAATGACCTATGAAAGTTTTATAAAAATTCATTTGACAGCCTTATTCTGGAATTTTTCCTTAACTCGTCGGAAAATGTTCTTATGGCTTACGTTGGACGAATATCTGAAGATTTAAAACCATCAACAGTTTGGAGCATGTATTCTATGTTACGTAATACCATTAACATCAAATGTGGATATTTCAAAATATGCCAAGCTCAAAACATTTTATCAACATGTGCAGAATCTGTAACCGAAATCATAAGGCTAGGTATGGACTCATACATTCCTCATGGTACAAGACGGATCTTCAACCCCAAACCCTGGTTCAACCAAGAATGCAACCGTGCGGTGCGTGATAAAAATCAAGCACATCGACTCTGATGCGAAGTCCGACAATTGCCAACCGAGAAGCCTTTGTCCACGCGAGGAACGCCTGCAAAAGAACGATCGATCTTGCCAAAGAATCCCACGACACGAAAATATGCAACAAGCTTGTCAATGCCCCTCCTGGATCAAAGACCTTCTGGTCTTTGGCTAAAGCCATAAATAAGAATTTCACAACTTCTTCTTTACCACCACTCGAGAGGTCCGACGTCACGACAGCCGTATCTTCCAAAGAAAAAGCGGATCTGCTGGCCGAAATGTTCAGCTCTAACTCAACCCTCGATACCAATGGAAGACAACCCCCAACGATACCTCATCAAATATCTGGAGAAATTTGAGATAATCCATGACAGACAATATGGATTTCGACAACTTCGGTCTACTGGAGATTTGCTGGCTTATGTCACTCAGCTCTGGACAAACACTATTGAAAAGTTTGGTGAATCCCGTGCAATAGCCTTGGATATATCTTTGACCGCGTTTGGCACCAGGCATTGTTAAGTAAATTATCTGCCTACGGTCTCCCAATCAAATTGCGCCAATGGCTCTTGAGCTTCATGCAAGATCGCTCCTTACATGTGGCAGTTGACGGTATTTCTTCTGATGCGTTTAAAACCAATGCCGGGGTCCCCCAGGGTTCCATCCTGTCCCCCACCTTATTTCTTTTACACATCAACGACCTCTTGAAAACCACCACGAACCCCATTTACAGTTTCGCAGACGATAGCACACTTGTCTCAACTTTCACACTTTCACTTTCGGTGAATGATACAAATAGACTCAGGCAGGAACAGGTTAATTCCATCAATAGAGATCTTAAAGCAATCGTCGAGTGGGGAATCAACAATCTTGTTCAGTTCAACGCCCAAAACCATAAAGTGCCTTGTTTTCCAAGAAAGTGAATTCCTCAAATCATCCAATCACAATGTCCGGAAATACCCTTAAACCAATTCCCACCATCTCGATTTTGTAAGTCACGGTGTCCAATAATATGTCTTGGCATGACCATGTTGCTAACATCGCAAAGTCGACAAGCCAGAGGCTAGGTTTTCTGTGGAAAGCCAGAAAGTTTTTTACTCCCGATCAACTGTTGACGACGTACAAGGCTCAAATCCGACCTCTACTGGAGTATTGCTCGCACATTTGGGGTTCAGCACCAAGGCATTCTCTTCGTCTTCTAGATTCCGTTCAGAAAAGAGCCATTCGCTTGATAAACAGCTTAACTCTCACAGATACCCTTCACCCTCTAGAACATAGAAGAAGAGTTGCAGACCAGTCATTGCTCTACAGATATTTCCATGGCAGATGCTCCAGAGAAATAAAAACTCTTGTACCACCATTGGCCAAATTCTGCCGAAGAACTCGGCTCACTGATCAGTCTCAAACATTTACTCTCAAGCTTGACACTACAAGGAACAATCTTTATCAAGAATCCTTCTTTTACAGGGCTGCTACGGAATGGAATAAGCTTTCAAAATCAGTTTTCCAGAGAACTATGACCTGCAACTTTTTAAAAAGCGTGTCCACAATCATTTCCTTTCTATAATCCCTTCCCCTTCTAATAGTCGCAGTGCGGGCCGTCCGCGGCCTACACGATAGGTCTACCCTTTTTGCGACTATTTTCATAAAAAAAAAAATTGAATTTAATCCATTTTTGTTGGAACACACTGTATACGAGGAATGTCGTATTGGAATTGTCATCAAACGGTTAATTCCCCGATTTATGGGAATTTGAATTACGTGGTCATACCGACGATTTTAATTGTGTTTTGCTTTGTTCGACGCTACGTCCGACCATATAATATTATTCCGTTGCGGTCAACCGGTGACAATACCGGAAATAATACATTTTATTTTAATTTTAATTTCTGTTAGACGTAATAAAATATTTATGCACGTTTCTTATTTAAATCCCCACCATAAACATTTAAGTTGGTTATTGTGAAGGTAATAATTTTCGTATTGGAAGATCTAAACGCACGTTCCTTTGAGCAAATCGTCGAGCAACAATGAATAAAATGGTTAAAGTATAAGTAGAAGCCATGGTTAACCATAACTCTTTTCATAAAAAATATAACCCCTTCGTTAGTGCGGCGGGGTGTGTGTTACAACCCAGCCGTGTTGTTCTGATTATAATTTTTACACCACTATATTGTGTGCTGAGGGTTTTTGTATACCTTTCTACCTCTTGCCGAACCATACTATCCACTGCATAGCTCATTTGTAGTTTGAGTGTCACAACAGTAACATCAAAATATTTTCTGCTAGGGTGTGTATCTGTTTGTATCTGTGAGTATCTATTTTACCAATTCCAGTTACCAACTTTCCGACTAGATGACTTATTCAAGATTTTAGACCAGAACAACATCGATTACCGGTACCAAAGAATTATACAAGAACTGAACAGCAGAAGTAGAACAAGAATAATAACGAACGATGGACTGTCTAAGGAAGTGCAAATCAATACGGGCTTACGACAAGGTGACAGCCTTAGTCCTACTCTGTTCAACATAATTATGGACAAAATCATCGAAAATATTAAAAAAGTGAACGCTGAATATAGGATGGGCAATCGCACCATTAAAGTATTATGCTATGCAGACGATGTAATCCTTATAGCAGAGAATAAAGACGACCTACAACGCACGCCTGTTATACAAGACCAAAGTAACAGCACACAAATTTAACAGAAAAAACACAGTCAATGGTTATCTCTAAAGAACCCATAAGGTGCAAACTGGCAGTCGAAAACAAGATAATCCAGCAGGTGAGAAGATTCAACTACCTAGGAGTGAAGGTATCAAGCGAAAGAAACCTTATTGAAGAAACAAGAGTCAGCGGATACCTGAGAGATATCATATGGCGAAATAAAATGATGAGTACAAAAAGCAAGCTGAGGATTTACAAGACATGCGTAAGACCTATTTTAACGTACGCCACAAAAACACATATACATGGGTGCGTAGTATTCCCTGGCCTTCTCCATAAGTATGTGACCTACTTTATTATGTTCATTACATAAAAAAATAGAACACAATGTGCTGACGGCAGCTGTTCGCCGGAGAACAGATAAAGTGAGTTCGAATTATTTACGGCTCTAAGAATGAAAATTCAAATTCATTAAGGGCGCCACCCAATTTAGATATTGCTTTACTATATTTGGATAATTGAGAAAACCAAATATCTATCTTTAACAAAATACCTAAAATGACTTAATATTAAATTTTCTTAGACATTCAGGCTGGGCAAATAGGAGAATAAAAAAACATATCACATATAAGAATATAATTAGAATATCAAAGTGGACAAGGCAAAATAGGTTGTAGACCAGGGAACCATAAAATAATAATTACATAAATTAAATAACATATATAATAATATTAACTAATGTATTATAGCGAAATACATACACTTTTATACCTGGTGTTATACCGCTCAAAGTTACCAGAATGGGGTATAATGGTAAGAAATAAACCTGTGACTGAATCTGCTGTCACATAGTACTATGTGAGAACTTCACAAAAGTCCTTTAGATTATAGTTTATAAAATTATCACGGTGGTATAATATACGATATCAATAATTAGTTATTATTTAAAATGATGGTATAATAAGTACTAATATGATAAAATAGTTATAAAAAATCTTAAAAAGGTAAGAGAACACTGAAGGTGTAAAAAAACCTGGTATTAAAGTCCAATGGTCCACATATGTAGCCTCTATCCAAGGTCCACTTGATGTAGTTGAAGACACAAAAACGAAGACAGGAAGAAGACAGGAAACAGACAGCAAAACGAAGAGAAGGCAGAAGAAAGGCTCAACCTTCCAGGTCAGCCAGGGGTCGATGATGCAACTCAGCAGGTCTCTAGCCTCTATCGGCTACTACTAGATCTCATCCGGTGGATGTCTGTCGACTCTGGCCAGGATTTAAAAGCGACTCGGTGTTGGTCCTCGTGGGAATCTTGACCAAAGTCAAGAGTTGCCACAAGAGTCGTCGTTCGATTTCCAGGAGTCTGATGGTGAGAGCTAAGCTGTACCCTAACACCCTAACAAAAAAATAATCTCATGAAAGGACATGTGCAAAATAAAAAACCAACAAAATGAAGTAGGTATATTTTCAACCTAATCGATATCATTGCTAGTTCAAAAGTCATAACTTACCTTCTGAGAAGGGAGGTAAAACTAGAAGATATCCATAACAGCAAACAGGACTAAAACGGACTAACAGGACATCAGGACAAAATGGCGGTGTTCCCACCGCGTGGCAGCTTACCGGTGTTTGGCACAAATCCCCATATAAGGCTCCAAAAAAAACCACTAACGATGGGTGCGACTTGATCTCGGCCCAAACGGCACTTCGTAAATTCCCCCCTAAGGGTTAATTTCGGTTCAATACCGAAAAAGAATCCCAAACACGAGACAAGCGCACCTCATCATGGCCGCACCGAAAAAGAACTCCTCGACGACCACGAGGACAGAACCATCCTCCTATTTCTAACAGTTGCCAGAAAAAACTGCACATCCTGTATGAAATCAGCGCCAGTTTTGAATTCCTAGCCTCTCATTGGTCAGAACCATAAATGCTATTGATTGACAGAATGAATTTCATAGAATGTAATCTAAAAGACCATTCTTCTTCTTTCTTTTCTACTATTGCACGAAACATTAACGGCTAACCGACTTGAGACCGATGACAGAAGTTCTATGAAAGAAGAACAGTGACACGCCCACAATGACTCGACGTCTAGAAAGTAAATAAATATAACCTTTAAGATTATATTTTGAAAAATAAAGAAAAAACCCAGTAAATACCTAGAGATCTCATTCAGAAACAACAAAATCCTGTGACAAACCTTCAATAGCCTAGAATTCATCATACCAGAGAACACAACGGTATGTCGCCTGCTCACATGTGAATGGATGTTTTTATTGACTTCACTATCTTAAATTTCAGAAATCCAGGAATCCAGCCAGAAATCATAAGGTTCCTGCAGCTTGAATATATTACTTTCAACAGCTCTTAGAATGTCAGAAGCAAGAGTATTACCTAGTGTTGAAACTTGTGAAATTTACTAGTATTCAACTATATATATGTTTGTTTTGAAATAGTGAAATAAATGTTTTATTCAGGAATTTGATATCAAAACTGAATGTTCTCTGTAAGTACAATGCCCAATAAATAAAAAAACTATTATATATAAAAAAACAAAATTAGCTGGTAGCAATTTCAAATGCTACAATGCCCAATAAATGAAAAATTTACTATATATAAAAAAACAAAATTAACGAGTAGCAATTTCAAATGCTACACATACCCCTCTCCGAAGAGTAAAAATTTGTAAACAAATTTTTATGAGGTAGTAGCTACTTAGTGATAGTAATTGATTTATATATAGTATCTTCGCGTACCACACGTTCCTTAAGGAAGTCAAAATCAGTAGAATGTCTATATAGGGAAAGAAATCAAAATCGGTTTACAAGTCAAAATCGGTTTACAGGTCAAAATCGGTATGTCAAATCAAAATCACTAGTAAATTGAATGAATTGCTAAAAAAATAGAAGAAATATCTACACAAGGTAATAATGATGTTCATTTCAGGTTGATCAGACCTATATGAAACATCAACAGGAAAAATGAATTAAAGTATGCATACTCTTAAGGGAACATTCATAATTAGATTTCCTACTAATTATTTTCTTCAAAAAAAATAGGAAAACCAACCAAGGTTTCCTAAGTTGCACCAGCAAAAATTGTCAAAGATTGACCTCAAAATTTGTAATTGCAATTACCTAATATTGTGCACCAACGCAACAAATATTGTGCACCAACGCACCAAAAATTGTGCAACAACGCACCAAAAAATTTGTGCACCAACGCACCAAAAATTGTGCACCAACGCACCAAAAATTTTGAACCAACTCACCAAAAAATTGTGCACCAACGCACCAAAAATTTGTGCACCAACGCACCAAAAAAATTGTGCACCAACGCACAAAAAAAATCAGTAAAACTTTAGCATTAAGTTTACTTAAATGAAACATTTAACCAAACCACTACAGATATACTCTGTGTACAAATCTAAAAAATTACGGTTTGAATTAAATAACTATCCAACAGAAACATCTGAATTGGATCCAAAATATTCCTTTAGATCTTTAATATGCCATTCTCCAGCAGGAGAACCATCCATATTATCTAAGGAATAAACTAAACGAGATATTCGCTTCTTCACTATACATAATATATATTTCGGCGCCAGCTTGGCACTGAATTTACTCGCAGCATCAGAAAGAATTTTATTCCTTTTCCAAACTTTATCACCCTCATTAAATACATGATCTCTTTTCCTGAGATTGTAAGATTTTGCATTCCTCTGATAAGCTTTATGTAGTCTATCCTGGATAGTCACAAATACTTCACTAAGACCCTTGACATCTTGAACATAACTATCCCTACAATCAGGTAAAAGTTCTATGTCTTGAGTGTTAGGAAGGTTACCATAAAAATTACCAGAAATAGGCACATTACGACCAAAATTTAGAAAAGCAGGAGAATAATGGGTGACTTCATGGGTTGCTGTATTTATTGCCTGTTGAATCTTATACAATTCTTTATCCCAATCCTTGTGTTCATCCACATAACTTCTAATAGCTTGACCTATAGTCTTATTGGTTCTTTCTACAAAATTACACTGTGCTGAATAACGAGGGGTGTACCATATTTTCTGAACTTTATATGTTTCAGCTAACTTCTTAAACTGTTTACCAGCAAACTGAGTTCCATTATCACAGACAATGAACTGTGGTACTCCAAATATCAAAAAAACTTGATTTTCCATAAATTTAATTATGCTAGGTGTCTTGGCATCTCGCATTGGACACAACAATGTATATTTAGTAAAGAAATCTGAAACAACCAATAAATAAGTGAAACCTTTTGAAGATCTGGGAAATGGTCCCATGATATCAACAGCAATAGTCTGAAAAGGATATTTAACGGAACGTTGAGCACCCATAAGTCCCATACGAGGAGTGTTCGATAATTTTTGCGACTGGCAGACTTTACACAACTTAACATATCTCAAAATATCACCTCTCATTTTAGGCCAATAGTAATGTTCTTGGACTCTCGAAAGTGTTTTAAAAAAACCAAAATGACTACAAATGGATGGATCATGCGAATCTTTTATGACATCAATTCTTTGTGATTTCGGAACAACTACTTTCCATTCAACTATATTAGATTTAATGGGTACTTTTGAAGGAACATATTTATATATCAAATCATTATCTACTTTAAAATGAGAATAAGCAACAGGATCTTGTAAAACTTTAGCTCGCAGAGAGGAATACCAATTGTCTGAATCAGACTTAACATCTATTAAATCAACTTCTAACTTATTGTCTGTTTCTGAAAAAGGCATTCGGGAGAGAAAATCTGGCACCCGATTATTTGCACCCTTTGTATAGGCCAACTCAAAAG
Organism: Agelastica alni; assembly: GCA_950111635.1. Taxonomy (NCBI): domain Eukaryota; kingdom Metazoa; phylum Arthropoda; class Insecta; order Coleoptera; family Chrysomelidae; genus Agelastica; species Agelastica alni. The sequence continues at coordinate 22,181,485 of OX467718.1, read as the reverse complement.
TGTGTTGCCTTAATTTAACAGCCCATCTGGCTAATCTGCCGGAAGGATCTTTAAGATTATGTAGCCAGAGCAGACTATGGTGATCAGTAGTCACCTTAAAAACAGTTCCTTCAATATAAGGGCGAAATTTATCTATCAAAAAGATTAAACTGAGTAATTCCCTCTCTGTTACACTGTAATTCCTTTCAGATTTTGATAGGGACCTTGAGGCATAGGCAATGACTCTCTCGGCACCCTGAACTTCCTGAGTCAACACACCACCCACGCCTACATCACTTGCGTCGCACTGGATGGTAAACGGCAAAGCAAAATCAGGGGGACATAAAATGGGTGCTGATACAAGAGCCTTCTTGATGGCGAGAAAAGAAGTTTCTGCCTCAGGAGTCCACTCTATAGGTTGCTTTTTACCTTTCCCTCTTAACAAAGCACTAATAGGAGCTATTAAAGTAGAAAAATTATCAATAAATCTCCTATACCATGAACAAAGACCCATAAATCGTTTTATCTCAGTACTAGTAGTTGGACGAGCATAATTAACCATAACCGAGACTTTGGAAGGATCAGTCCTGATACCTTGCCTGTCAATGACAAAACCGAGATATTTAAGAGATGTTTTGAAAAACTCACATTTTTTCAAGTTTATGGTTAAATTAGCATCTTTTAAAATATCTTTCACTTCATATAAAAGATTTACATGTTCTTCAAAAGTAGCTGAAATGATGATAATATCATCCAAATAAGTAAATAGATGAGGTTCAAATCGGGGGCCAAACAACGCATCACACAGCCTTTGTTGCGTCTGCGCGCTGTTACATAAACCAAACGGCATAACATTAAAGTGAAATAATCCTCGTCCTGGAATACTAAACGCAGTCTTTTCTTTAGACGAGTCTGTAAGTGGAACTTGCCAAAACGCTTTTCTTAAATCGATACTCGATATATACTTAGCATTTCTCAACAAAGTTAAGATTCTGTCTATCCTTGGCAGTGGATAACTATCGTGTTTAGTAAGTTCATTCAACTTACGTCCATCAAAACAAAATCTGTATTCACCAGAAGATTTCTTAACTAACAAGACGGGACTGTTCCAAGGACTGTGAGACGGTTCAACGACATCCAATTTGAGCATGTCATCTAGTTCATCATTAAGCATGTTCAACATATACGGTGACATTAAATACTGTCTCTGCTTAAACGGTTTTGCATCACCAGTATCTATCTCTAAAGTTATTTTATCAGTTCGACCTAAACGAGAATCACTACTAATTTCCTTAAATGAGTTTACTAAATCTATCATCTGCTTCTCTTGTTCCTGTGTGAACTCATCATCAATACTAGTCTCAAAAATACTACATTGTTGAGATGTGGCAACAATGTCAACAGTTTCACCTGAAACTCGACATTTAATGTCCCAACTAAAATCATGAAAATCAATGGACACACTAAATTTACTACAAAAATCACTACCCAAAATAAAAGATTGTGATAGGGAAGGTACTACTAATGCAGGAATAATTTGTATATCCCCATTTATATTGATAGGCAAATCCACTATACCATCAACTTTTTGTTGTGTACCATCAGCTGTTAGAACATGGTTTAAGTGAGGACTTCTTATTATTAAATCTAAATCTTTTATTGTTCTTAAACCTCCCTGACCTATAACTGATATGTTGGCACCACTATCTAAAAGTGCAATGACATTAGTGTCCACAAGTTGAATTTTTACATAAGGCCTATTATCATTGTTTTTCTTAATCAATAAAGGAGCTACAAAATTTATGGAATCTTCCTCATTATTAAAATTTTGACTATTGGCTCTTGAAATTTTTGGAGAAAATTGAGAGCCTTTTACAACATTCTTCTTTATTTGTTTCCCTTTACACCTAACACAGTCTCTGAAAACAACATTTGGTGTTCCACATTTAAAACAAAACTTTTTCTTGATGCCTGACTTACAATCTTGAAAAGTATGATTAGGTAAATTGCATCTCCAACAAATAACAGGATTTCTCACTTTAGGGTTTCCCACTTTATAACTAGCTGTACCAACTGTTGAGGAAGAGGCAGGAATGCTATTTGAAGCCAAATTCGAAGTTGCAGGTGAAGAATTTGAAGGTGGAAAATTTGATGTGGAAGTGGCATTTCTGAATTTATTTTTCCGGAATTTATTACCAGAATCTATATTCTTATGAGCAGGGTTTCTGTTCACTTGGGTATTTGAAATGAAAGCTAATTCAGGATCATCTAGCATAGCTACTGATCTACTCTGGGGACTAGAACTACTGGGGCATAGTGCATCAGATTCCTCTAACTTCTTACATAAAGTTCCAAGATGTGAAACTGAATCTATATCACACAAAGCCAACCTACTTCTATAATCAGACTTTAGTCCCATTTTAATATATCTTATTTTAGTAACCTCAGCTGCTCCATGACTGAGTCTATTAAAAAGAGCTTCCATACAAGCAATATAAATAACTACTGGTTCTGTATTACCCTGTTTCCGGTTCTTAATTTGTAGCCAAACTTCATCTTCAAAATCTGAGACTAGAAAATCTTTCCTCATTTTTAAAGTTAATGAGTCCCAATCAGTGACCTGAGATTTAATGTATCTATACCAGAAGGTAGCTTTTCCTGTAAAAAGATCACTAGCAGACTCAAAAAGCTCTACTTTAGAAACATGTCTAGCTTGAGCAAGTTCTTCAATTCGCTCTATGAACGACAAAAGATTTTTAGAATCTCCATCAAATTGAATTCCCAATTTGTAGACAGGAGTTGATTTCGAGAAATTTGGAGAGAAAGAATTACTGGTAGATTGTCTCAGAGAAGGATTAACAGTGGAATTCATTAAAGGCACATTAACTGGTTCAGATTCCTGTTCCGACACCTTGTCATGTAATTCAGCATCTAGTTGTAGAGATGTGGCATAGGACTCATTTTTAAACAATGACATATCTTCAAAGTTTTCATCGGTGTTATTTAATGGAATTCTCTGAATCCTCAAAGTCACATGACATAATCTAGATACTACTCTTTTATAAGTGGAATCTGTAGAAGGACCATCAAAATCACTAATTAAAAATTTAATAGAAGTTAATGTGTTTTCTATCTCTGTTTTTTCAATCTCAAAATTAAAAGATGGATCTACTAAGGCCAGAACATTCTGTCCTTGTTGTATCTCTTTTGAAATCAAACGACCTAAAATTTTTCTCTTATCATCCATATTACGTTCAGAAATAACACCTCTGATCCTCAACTCATAGTTGATCTCAGCTATCAGCAAGTGTTTTACCTTAAGTGAATCCATAATGACTTGTAATGAGCAGAAGCAAAAAGCAAATGTAATATCTAACTAATTTGATATTGAGTTATCAATATCAGGTTGTCAGTCACAAAAATATCCATGAAAATCCCTATGAAAAATATCTGTCAAAATTGTTACCAGAAAATTATTTTCAAAAAAGGAAATTTTCAAAAAGGAAATCTTTAAAATTTGCTATCTTAGCTCCGAAATATATAATTATTACAAATGAACACACATACACGGTTCCTAGATATCTCAAAAAAATAACTTATCCTGTTTACCTGTTTCAAAAACACCTAAAGCTGTTCCTGAAATGTCTCTCTTCAAATAAACAATAAGACTTGAAGGACAGGTTGTAATTATTCAACTAAATGTACCAAACCAAAAATCTAAGAAAATCAATTCAGGTTTTTCAAAAAATTTCTAACATGAATTTCTGAATTTTCGGGCCCCACACGTTGGACGCTATTTATGTGACCTACTTTATTATGTTCATTACATAAAAAAATAGAACACAATGTGCTGACGGCAGCTGTTCGCCGGAGAACAGATAAAGTGAGTTCGAATTATTTACGGCTCTAAGAATGAAAATTCAAATTCATTAAGGGCGCCACCCAATTTAGATATTGCTTTACTATATTTGGATAATTGAGAAAACCAAATATCTATCTTTAACAAAATACCTAAAATGACTTAATATTAAATTTTCTTAGACATTCAGGCTGGGCAAATAGGAGAATAAAAAAACATATCACATACAAGAATATAATTAGAATATCAAAGTGGACAAGGCAAAATAGGTTGTAGACCAGGGAACCATAAAATAATAATTACATAAATTAAATAACATATATAATAATATTAACTAATGTATTATAGCGAAATACATACACTTTTATACCTGGTGTTATACCGCTCAAAGTTACCAGAATGGGGTATAATGGTAAGAAATAAACCTGTGACTGAATCTGCTGTCACATAGTACTATGTGAGAACTTCACAAAAGTCCTTTAGATTATAGTTTATAAAATTATCACGGTGGTATAATATACGATATCAATAATTAGTTATTATTTAAAATGATGGTATAATAAGTACTAATATGATAAAATAGTTATAAAAAATCTTAAAAAGGTAAGAGAACACTGAAGGTGTAAAAAAACCTGGTATTAAAGTCCAATGGTCCACATATGTAGCCTCTATCCAAGGTCCACTTGATGTAGTTGAAGACACAAAAACGAAGACAGGAAGAAGACAGGAAACAGACAGCAAAACGAAGAGAAGGCAGAAGAAAGGCTCAACCTTCCAGGTCAGCCAGGGGTCGATGATGCAACTCAGCAGGTCTCTAGCCTCTATCGGCTACTACTAGATCTCATCCGGTGGATGTCTGTCGACTCTGGCCAGGATTTAAAAGCGACTCGGTGTTGGTCCTCGTGGGAATCTTGACCAAAGTCAAGAGTTGCCACAAGAGTCGTCGTTCGATTTCCAGGAGTCTGATGGTGAGAGCTAAGCTGTACCCTAACACCCTAACAAAAAAATAATCTCATGAAAGGACATGTGCAAAATAAAAAACCAACAAAATGAAGTAGGTATATTTTCAACCTAATCGATATCATTGCTAGTTCAAAAGTCATAACTTACCTTCTGAGAAGGGAGGTAAAACTAGAAGATATCCATAACAGCAAACAGGACTAAAACGGACTAACAGGACATCAGGACAAAATGGCGGTGTTCCCACCGCGTGGCAGCTTACCGGTGTTTGGCACAAATCCCCATATAAGGCTCCAAAAAAAACCACTAACGATGGGTGCGACTTGATCTCGGCCCAAACGGCACTTCGTAAATTCCCCCCTAAGGGTTAATTTCGGTTCAATACCGAAAAAGAATCCCAAACACGAGACAAGCGCACCTCATCATGGCCGCACCGAAAAAGAACTCCTCGACGACCACGAGGACAGAACCATCCTCCTATTTCTAACAGTTGCCAGAAAAAACTGCACATCCTGTATGAAATCAGCGCCAGTTTTGAATTCCTAGCCTCTCATTGGTCAGAACCATAAATGCTATTGATTGACAGAATGAATTTCATAGAATGTAATCTAAAAGACCATTCTTCTTCTTTCTTTTCTACTATTGCACGAAACATTAACGGCTAACCGACTTGAGACCGATGACAGAAGTTCTATGAAAGAAGAACAGTGACACGCCCACAATGACTCGACGTCTAGAAAGTAAATAAATATAACCTTTAAGATTATATTTTGAAAAATAAAGAAAAAACCCAGTAAATACCTAGAGATCTCATTCAGAAACAACAAAATCCTGTGACAAACCTTCAATAGCCTAGAATTCATCATACCAGAGAACACAACGGTATGTCGCCTGCTCACATGTGAATGGATGTTTTTATTGACTTCACTATCTTAAATTTCAGAAATCCAGGAATCCAGCCAGAAATCATAAGGTTCCTGCAGCTTGAATATATTACTTTCAACAGCTCTTAGAATGTCAGAAGCAAGAGTATTACCTAGTGTTGAAACTTGTGAAATTTACTAGTATTCAACTATATATATGTTTGTTTTGAAATAGTGAAATAAATGTTTTATTCAGGAATTTGATATCAAAACTGAATGTTCTCTGTAAGTACAATGCCCAATAAATAAAAAAACTATTATATATAAAAAAACAAAATTAGCTGGTAGCAATTTCAAATGCTACAATGCCCAATAAATGAAAAATTTACTATATATAAAAAAACAAAATTAACGAGTAGCAATTTCAAATGCTACAAGTATTCGGACGTTTAGTATTTGTTTTCGTGTACCTCGCCCTTTGACAAATCCTGACTGTTCAGGTGCTATTTGGTGATCGAGGAAGTGGACCAACCGAGATCGAAAAACATACAGCATTTTTTTGCTCGCATGTGAGATCAGGGAAACCAGACGATAATTGTTACAGTCCATCGTTGATCCCTTCTTATAAATAAGTATAGTGGCATAACCGATGTAGGTATTAAATGTTCCTCTCCTCAAGGGCCTTCCAGACCTCCGCAGGGATCGAATCTATTCCGGTGGACTACCAGGTGTGATTTTAGTGAAAAAAAACTTGAGTTTGAGAAGAGGTGGGAGAGAGAAGAAATATAAAAACTATAAGAAACGCCGATATTAGTGTCAAATTCATTGTTTTTGTGGTGGCTGAGTTTGATGGTAACATTCTCACGTTTGTTAACACCCCTAAGAAAGGGGCGGGTAGGGGATGAAATATAAAAACGCCGATATTAGTGTAAAATTCATAGTTTTCAAAGTGGCCGAGTTTGATTGTGATATCTACAATTTTGTTAGCACCCCTACGAAAGGGGTTTAAAAACGCTTTATTAGTGTCGAATTTATAGTTTTCGGCGTCGCTGAGTTTGATAGTAATATTCCCAAAGCAGGTAAGCCAACGTTCGGGCTGTGTCCGCTAGAGCTAAAATTATTGTTAGGACAGTGATATAAAATGTAATGGGGAAAACGAGGGTCGCTATTTCTACCGCACGCATCTGGTAATAGAGAAATATTTACAAATATTTAATAATTTATCAGAATATTTTGAAAAGCAATGAAAACTTTTTTAATGATAAATATTTGTTTTTGGTAAACATTTCAGTACCATAAACGGCAAACCTTGTGAGAAACATTTTTAAAAATGAAAACGAAAGAAAAAATCGTACCTGATGAGGTCGCAGTTGCGGTTTGTCTCTATCGTAGTTGTCAAGAGACGAATTTTCCCCGCCGGGAATTCTTGATGCATTGGACCTGTAAATAAAATATTAATCATGTTAAAACATTAAAAAATTCTCTTAAAATAATGTTAAAAATCATCGTTTATATTATCATCGTTTGGACTTTAAGAATTGTTATTTTTTGTATGAATGAAGGTGTTATGTACCTATCTTTCATATGGCACCATTGGAACACCAATAAATTAATAACAGCCTTGATTTATGAATGAATGAAGGAGTTATGTTACAGTTTTTGTTAAAAGCCTTATGGAAGTAGGTGTTATGGGATGTTAACACATTTATTCACATCAAAGTGTGTCGTCTCCTACGTTAATACTCATGTTTCACATTTTCTTATCCACCCTTGTATGGATCGGTCCAGATATACTTTAAATAGGGTGGGAGACAAAGAAGATCCTTGTCTTAAGACTTTCGATGTTCGGAAATATTCTGTATGTTTGTTATTCCCAGTTTTTATGGCGGCACAATTATCTTTACAGTAGAATCGTGTAGCTTTGATTAAAAATTAATGTATTTCCAGGTTTCGCATTTCTGCTTATAGTTGTGATATGTGGACACTGTCATAAGGTTTCTCTAAGTCTATTAGGGCTAATTTTTTAATGAATACCCTAATTAACAAAATTGTAGGATGTCTTAGAAAATTTAGATTTTGTGTACATAACACTTTCATCCACCAACTTTTAATCAAAAATGTTACAGAGTTTATCCCGAATAAAGGAGTTTTTAATTTAATAAAACTCTTAAAAAATAACGTATACAAATTTAATCAATTTAATAAACATTGGAAACATAACGTTAGACAAAAAAGCTGATAGCTTTTCTTTTTTCTTCGAATTTTCAACATTTTTTTTTTAGAATTTCTTCAAAAAACCATAGATAATCTTTATCGAAGAACTTCAGCTGCTTATTTATTTTTTCAACAGTTAGACCCCCACATTTTGGTAACTTGCTCTTCTTCTTTCTTTTTAATTAGGCTTAAAGCCTGTTTATCTTCATTACTTGCCCTATTTGCAGAGTCCAGGTATTTTAGATATTTTAATTTAAGTAGATAAAAACACACTCTTAAATGCGAGACATGACACTTAACCGTCAAAAAGACTTTAAAAGTACTAAAATAATAAAGGTGTTATGTAACAAAATTGTAACATGACACCTTTATCTACTATGACATGCTACATGTTTGTGTGACTAAACACCTCTATTCATAAAATAAATCTTTAAATATGCAAAACATTAATTGTATTTGAGGTTTAATGAAAGAAATTTATACCAGGAAAGTTTAAATAGTTGAAAAAGTCGACTTCGACTACACTATGTTGTCACTGATACATAAACAGGGTGGCCAACCGAAAACGAAACAGAGGCTTTTGCAGCCACCTCGTCAACCTTCGTACCTTGTACAAGTTCTGTACTGGGTGGAAACAATGTGGTCGCTTAAGAACCTCTCATCCCCCCAGCGCCTCAGCAGGACAGCAAGCGCTCCACCGCCCCTGGATCCCCGCCGCACAACCCGCAGGCCAGGCCTCCATTATACAGTCTTAGCTGATTCCTGTTCATCGGTAACAGTTCTGCCGTCCTTTTGTGACACGGTCCTTTGATGTATTACTTCCCTCTTCTTGCAAGTTCGTCTACTTCCTCATTACCTGCAACTTCCTGGCGTCCTGGAACCCGTATCAGTTTGACGTGATTACGGTCTACCAGCGTTATCAGTTCTTCTTTGCAGTCAACGAATATGGGGGAAGGGGTGGTCCGGCCCTGAGGAGCCCACTGCACAGGACTAAGACTGTCTACAACAGGATCTCGCCCGGTTTCCTGTAGGCTTTGTTAGCGACAGTGCTCACCCACCGCCATGTATCCATCAGCACGGGTCGCATAACACTTTGGATTGGGAGTCTTTTAGTCGCCTTTTACGACAGGCAGACCATACCTGGGATCTATTCTATTTTCTCCGTATCCCAAGGGGTGCATTTACGTTCAATGGCAATTCATTAGTAGTACAAGTGCGTAGTGTAATTTGAAGAGAGAAATATTCCGTATAAAACAAAACTTTAAAAAACAACGACCTATGATTTAGACCAGTCCATTGTTATCAAAGTAGATTAAAATTTACCCGTGTGTGGAAGAAAAAATTAAAACCCTTTTTCGTACAAGAATTAATCAATTCTTACTGGGTGTTACGATTTTTTTGAGAGTCAGTGTATTTTATCGCAAGCAAGAAATTTGTTGTCATCATTAAATAAATAAAAATCCGAACTGTTTTAGTATTTTTTTTAACATAAAAATTGTCGGTTTCGCTACTACATACTTAGTTTTGTAGTGCCTTTCAACGAAATAATATAAAAACTCATCGTTCGAATATCTCGACGATTATAAGATCCTCCTAAAAGGACTAGCTATCAGCCGAAATGCTGCCATAAATCATGTCGGCAAAGAAATTAAAAGTGGTACATTCAATCTTTCGGCGGCACTTTGGAAGAGCAATTTGCAAAAATTCTTCAATAAATTGTTTCCTTAATGCGTCCCTTTTATCCGGATTTAATGGATTTGGATTGCTCAACCACACATTCAAATAAAATAACTACATTAATGATATTATAAACAACAAGCTAGTTTTAAAAATTCTCAAGACAATATGTTTGAAATAAATTATTACCATCAGATAAATTTTATAGTCAAAAACAAAAAACACACATTTGTGAACATTTTTTTAAACGCAAAAGTTTGATGTTACGAGGGCAGTTTGATAAGTCAGTGACTTTTTGAATTTCCCGCGCAGTTACTCCAAATGCAACAATGCTGCCGTCAACTATAATCTATCAGTGGGCAAATTTCTAATTTTAAGCAAGCTACGTCGTGCAGTTGGTGTGATTGATAGCCGTTCAAAGCAGACAACCTCGTGAATTTTTACGAAAATGGAAAAAAGTGAATTTCGTGTGCTGATTAAGCATTACTTTTTACGTAAAAAATCCATCACTGAAACTAAGGAAAGACTTGATAAATACTACGGGGACTCGGCACCATCAATTTCAATGGTTAAGAAGTGGTTTACAGAGTTCCGTTGTGGTCGTACCAGCACTAGTGACGCCGAACGTCCAGGTCGCCCAAAAGAAGTGATCACGCCGGAAATCGTCGATAAAATCCATGAAATGATATTGGGTGATCGGAGAATGAAAGTGCGTGAGTTGGCTCATGCTGTAGGTATCTCAACTGAACGGGTACATAATATTTTACACGAATATTTGGACATGAAAAAACTCTCTGCGAGATGGGTGCCGCAATTGCTCACACTCGACCATAAGCGCAATCGTGTGACCACTTCAAAAGAGTATTTAGCGATGTTCAGCCGTAATCCGGACGAATTTTTGCGCCGTTTTGTTACTGTGGATGAAACATGGATCCATCACAACACACCAGAGACCAAGGAACAATCAAAACAGTGGGTTGCTCGGGGTGAACGTGGACCAAAGAAGGCGAAACAGAGTCTGTCAGCCAACAAGGTCATGGCCACAGTTTTTTGGGATGTACGCGGTGTCATTCACATAGATAACCTCAAGAAAGGTAAAACGATAACCGGCGAATATTATTCAACACTTTTGAACAGATTCGACGTTGATTTGAAGCAAAAACGGCCGCATTTGGCGAAGAAGAAAGTGCTGTATCATCAAGACAAGCACGTGTGCACACTTGTCTAGTCACGATGGCCAAAATCCACGAATTTGGATACGAACTGCTACCCCATCCAGCATATTCTCCAGATTTAGCCCCCTGCGACTATTTTCTGTTTCCAAACCTAAAGAAATGGCTGGGCGGTAAGAGATTTGAGTCGAATGAAGAAGTCATTACCGAAACAAACGCGTATTTTAAGAGCTTTGAAAAAACCTATTATTTGGAGGGAATAAAAAAATTAGAAAAACGCTGGACTAAATGTATCGATGATATCGTTGATTATGTAGAAATATAAAATGTTTATTTGCGGAAAAAAATTTGTTTTATTTAAAAAGTCACTGACTTATCAAACCGCCCTCGTAACGCAGACCAGAAAATAACTGAAAGTGAGTTAGTTCTACAGGAAGTCAAAACCTCATGTGTTTTTTGTGCTGGCGAAAAAGAATCTTTATAAAACAGACTTACAGAACACACAAAGTGTTTTCGATAGAATCAGGAATAAAAATTAAAGAAGAGATTTTGCTACAGTACAGTGAAAAACTCGAACCTTGAATATAAATATACTTTGGATATCTTCGTGATTGTTTTACACTCTCCACTGCCAGTTTTATACCAAAAGACTTAAATTTCCGAGTTATTCTTTTTTTTTCGTAGAGCTGACTCTCGCCGATTATAAGAGTTGGCATCCCAGATTTATTTGCCTTATCAAACATACCCATAATGCACCCTTCCGATCCGAGAATCGGATCGGTGGGGAATCGGAAAGGGGTGAGTTTTTCTGATTCTCAGTATTTTTACCCTCGGGGGGGTGTAGTGATACTATTTTAGTTATGTGTTTTAATTTGTTGTTTCTATCTTGTGCTAGATGTATTGCCTCGTGCATTGAGTTTCTCTTATCTTTTCTCTCGACCACGAAGTTTTCCAACTTACCTGTTCTTCTAGCTATGTGGCTTATGATTCGTCTCTATAGCCATAATTCGAAGGCTTCAATTCTTTTTCGATCTGTTTTCTTTAGCGTCCATGTTTCAGCGGAAATGTTTAAAAAATTTAAAAAACTAATCAAAATTTTATTATGCACAAGTAAGGTTAAAAAATTAGATTAAAATGTTACGGATTGTGGTCAGCGAGTACGCCCCTGTAGCCATTTTTTGACCCAAAGTGATATATGATTTTTTTTCGGTAGCATCAAACATCCGACATATAAGCGAATGATTTATAGCCGCGGGCGGAAATTGGGGATCTGCGATGTTACCGAAATAATTCCAAAAAGAAACGTTTCCTTTCTCGAACGTTGGTTCATACCTATTTAAAAGATCGCGATTCCGCGGAAAGTCAGTTAGTTAGAAAGTGATTACAGTATTTGAGATTGTTTCAAAAAGTTTAAGTTGCAGAATAAATTTAAAAAGTATATATCTAAGTGATAATTAAAATAAATTGATTAGTGTTAAATTGATTAAATTATTGAACACAAGACTGAATATCATAATAATAAAAATAAATCATTAGTTAAAATTAATATTAAAACAAACAATGTGGGTTTTTTAAATTTTAATAATAAATTTATTTAATGTATTTTGTATTTCTTTTTGGATATTTTTATTATTTTTTTTAAGTAGGACAAGAGGAACGTATTATTTATAAAATCATAGTCATTATTCCTTTGCATGGGGCTTGTTAACCAAACACCAAGAGAAGCCTGGTATTTACAATTCTATTAATAAATATTTATTAACTTTTTTTTACATTATTTCTGTATAAAGAAAAAACAATATAAAAATTATTTAAAATTGTACATTTCTTTGGTCTGGTCATACAGTAATGGATATTTTTTCACTCCTTCCATGAGCTGCTCTGGTTTTTTAACTGCCATTTTTCCGAATTTAATAAAAAATAAAACATAGACAAATAATACCACACAAAAGTGAAGCACAAAAAAAATACAAAGTGACACACCTCCCGCAGCCAGAAAACGAATTGACTGCATAAAGGGATGCAGGATTGGAATCGGACTTGTCCACGTTCTTTGCATAGAGACTAAACTCAGTATAGCGACTGGAATACAAAAAAAATATAGTTTAATGTTATGAAACATTTGAGCTTATAAGGAAAACGAGGAAAGAAAGGATAAAGGAAAAGGAAAACATACTCAGTGAGTAATTTTCGGTAAACGAAAAAATAATTCGGACGGCTCAGACTGAACCCAGATCTATTGGTTACGCGCTAAGAGCTCTACCATTTAAGCTATTTGAGACACGTACCGGAATAGTTTAAAAATGTCATACAAAACACTCCACGATTTTAGAACAATAACATTAATTTTCTCGTCAGTAATTTTATTCCTATGTTAAGAATTATATTTTACTTTTTAGTTTGAGTTACTCTAAAAGCGTGTTTTTTAGTTATTTAAATTATAATTTATTTTTTGTGACGGAAATAAGTGATGGTAAACACTGTGTCGGGTAAAGTGTGAGCAGTGTCTCGCTCCCCTTCCGGAATCAAAGAAGAGTGAGACATATGCTCTGCTCGCTTTCTTCCTTTCTCGTTGTCCGTGGTTGCGTGTACTGCGTTCAGGCGGCGTGTTGTATTTGTATGTTTTCGGGAATTTTAATATTGTTCGCGAAAAAGCGTATACACTAGCCCACCTATCTTTCATTGAGGGAGTTTTTATTTACATGGAACATAAAATTCAGCTATTTTTACAATAAATGTTGCCGTCTTTGCTATATTTTCTAAAGTTTCACTTCGCGCGCCCTCACACACACACACACACACACACACACACACACACACACACACACACACACACACACACACACACACACACACACACACACACACACACACACACACACACACACACACACACACACACACACACACACACACACACACACACACACACACACACACACACACACACACACACACACACACACACACACACACACACACACACACACACACACACACACACACACACACACACACACACACACACACACACACACACACACACACACACACACACACACACACACACACACACACACACACACACACACACACACACACACACACACACACACACACACACACACACACACACACACACACACACACACACACACACACACACACACACACACACACACACACACACACACACACACACACACACACACACACACACACACACACACACACACACACACACACACACACACACACACACACACACACACACACACACACACACACACACACACACACACACACACACACACACACACACACACACACACACACACACACACACACACACACACACACACACACACACACACACACACACACACACACACACACACACACACACACACACACACACACACACACACACACACACACACACACACACACACACACACACACACACACACACACACACACACACACACACACACACACACACACACACACACACACACACACACACACACACACACACACACACACACACACACACACACACACACACACACACACACACACACACACACACACACACACACACACACACACACACACACACACACACACACACACACACACACACACACACACACACACACACACACACACACACACACACACACACACACACACACACACACACACACACACACACACACACACACACACACACACACACACACACACACACACACACACACACACACACACACACACACACACACACACACACACACACACACACACACACACACACACACACACACACACACACACACACACACACACACACACACACACACACACACACACACACACACACACACACACACACACACACACACACACACACACACACACACACACACACACACACACACACACACACACACACACACACACACACACACACACACACACACACACACACACACACACACACACACACACACACACACACACACACACACACACACACACACACACACACACACACACACACACACACACACACACACACACACACACTTATCCAAATGACAAAAAATGCAAATTGCTGGCAGGTTGGATAATTAAAACACGTAAAATTTATAAATAATTTACAAATCGATTAAGTCATATGTATTGAATATAACTGGCATGTCAGATAAGATCTCAGGCAGTAACTTTTCTCCGTAACTATCGTATTATTTATCACGTTCCTTTCAAACCCAGTGTTTATTATCTAGCCGTAAGGTTTCTAAAGAGCGCGTATTAGCCGAAGTCAAGTGCTGATATAGAATAAATTAATAACGAAAAAAAAAGAGTTCTTTTTACTAGATGTTTCTCAAAGGCAACGGTTGTTCTTTTTTCGTAAAATTTAATAATTCCCCAGAGTTCTAATGCTAGGACCGCCCGCTCTGTATAATATAAATTTGTATACCGTCCGTAACGACAAGGAAACTTATTTTGGTACTCTCCACCTTCCTTATGGGTTGTGCGCATCCAGGAACGAGAGTGACATATCCGATTCGACTAAGACTTCCAGTCTTAATTCTGGTCTCGAAGAGACACACAAAAAAGCTCTCTTTTTAACAAGCTACTCCGGTAGTCTACTTGACAAGTCGTAAAAAAGGGGTGTTATAATATATATACGCACACGCCACGTTTTCCAAGAAAGTGAATTCCTCAAATCATTCCATTTCAATGTCCGGAAATACACTTGAATCAAGTACCTCTATCTCGATTTTGGGAGTCATGGTGTCTAATAATATGTCTTGGCATGACCATGTTGCCAACATCGCAAAGTCAGCAAGCTAAAGCTAAAAAGCTAAAAAGATAAAGCTAAAAGCTAAAAAGTTTTTTACTCCTGATCAACTGTTGACGACGTACAAGACTCAAATCTGACCTGTACTGGAGTATTGCTCGCAAATATGTTCAGCACCAAGTCATTCTCTTCGTCTTTTAGATTCCATTTAGAAAAGGGCCAATCGGTTGATAAACAGCTTAACTCTCACAGATATCCTTCATTAACTAGAACATAGAGGAGTTGCAGACCAAACACTATTCTACAGATATTTCCATGGCAGATTTTCCAGAGAAATAAAAACACTTATACCACCACTGGCCACATTCGGCCGAAGAACTCGGCACGCTGATCATTCTCACCCATTTACTCTCAAGATTGACACTACAAGGACCAATCTCCATCAAAAATCCTTCTTTTTCAGGCTGTTACTGAATGGAACAAGCTTTCAAAATTAGTTTTTTCAGGGAACTATGACCTGCAACTTTTTAAAAAGCGGGTCCACAATCATCTCCTTTCTAAAATCACTCCACCTTCTAATAGTCGCAGTGCAAGCCGTTTTTTTTTTTTAAATGATAATAGTCGCAAAAAGGGTAGACCTATCGTCTGGGCCGCGGATGGCCCGCACTGCAAAGGAGATGATTGTGGACCCACTTTTTGAAAAGTTGCAGGTCATAGTTCTCTGGAAAAACTTATTATGGAAGCTTGTTACATTCCGTAGCAGCCCTGTAAAAAAAGGATTCTTAATGGAGATTGTTACTTGTAGTGTCAATCTTAAGAGTAAATGGTTAAGACTGTTCAGCGTGCCGAGTTCTTCGGCCGAATGTGGCCAATGGTGGTACAAGAGTTTTTATTTTTTTTTGGAGCATCTGCCATGGAAATATCTGTAGAGTAATGACTGGTCTGCAACTCTTCTTCTATGTTCTAGAGGGTGAAGGGTATCTGTGAGAGTTGAGCTGTTTATCAATCGAATGGCTCTTTTCTGAATGGAATCTGGAAGACGAAGAGAATACCTTGGTGCTGAACCCTAAATGTGCGAGCAATACTTCAGTAGAGGTCAGATTTGAGCCTACAGTTGATCAAGAGTAAAAAACTTTCTGGCTTTTTACAGAAAACCTAGCCTCTGGCTTGCTGACTTTGCGATATTAGCAACATGGTCATGCTAAGACATATTATTGGACACCGTGACTTCCAAAATTGAGATGGAGGGACTTGGTTCAACGGTATCTCCGGACATTGTGATGGGATGATTTGAGGAATTCACTTTCTTGGAAAACGTGGCGCTTTGTGTTTTCTGGGCGTTGAACTGAACAAGATTGTTGGTTCCCCACTCGACGATTGATTCAAAATCTCTATTGATGGAATCAAGCTGTTCCTATCTGAGTCTATTTGTATCATTTACCGAAAGTGATCGATAGGATGTGAAAGTTGAGACAAGTGTGCTATCGTCTGCGAAACTGTAAATGGGGTTCGTGGTGGTTTTCAAGAGGTCGTTGATGTGTAAAAGAAACAAGGTGGGGGACAAGATGGAAATCTGGGGGACCCCGGCATTGGTTTTAAACGCATCAGAAGAAATACCGTCAACTACCACATGTAAGGAGCGATCTTGCATGAAGCTCAAGAGCCATTGGCGCAGTTTGGGTGGAAGACCGTAAGCAGATTATTTACTTACCAATGCCTGGTGCCGAATGCAGTCAAAGGCTTCAGATTTATCCAAGGCTATTGCTCGGGATTTACCAAACTACTCAATAGAGTTTGTCCAGAGCTGAGTGACATAAGCCAGCAAATCTCCAGGTCTACCCTTTTTGCGACTATTTTCAGTAAAAAAAAATCTTAGGTTTTACTGGAATATCCTAAGATTTACCGTAGTTTGAGCATTTTTAGTAACATATATATTGAAGTTAATTTTATAGTTAATATAGATTTTTTAGAGTACCCAACATTAAAAAGATTTATTGTTCTTTCTTTTAGCATTCGTTTCTTCGCGAAACGGCAAGGTAAACGACACGAATTACAATAAATGAACAACTATTATTCCGTTAATCGCGATTACTTAACGAAATATAATAAATATTGAATGTCACGCAGAGAGGCGAACACGATTTTTTAATACAAAACAAAATTGACTTATACAAATGATTTTAACGCTCCATTACCGTGCATAAACGCCAATTATTACGAATATTAGTGGCCTAAAAACGGCACAACACAACATTAGCGCGACCAGTACGACAAACCAGTTGAATCGGTCGGACGCGGCGAGGTGAGCAGGTGCATTTTGCCGCTTTCCGACCAGCTCCGTTGAGGTCTACAAGACAAACCGGCAACTGTGAAATTATAGCGGTCCACGCACCTCACCCAACGAAAAACCTTTACACAATAAGGTTTTTGACGTAAACGTATTGTTACGATATTTATTCTTGGGTTCGTTAATTTAAAACACTCAGTACAAAAACTAAACAATTTATACCAATTTTTCTTCTGTTATACAATAAACTCATAAATTATTATTTTTCTTTAATGTAAGCAATTTGCTTGTTTTTCTTCGTATCCTCTGCCTTTCAATTATTAGAAAGGTTGTCGCTCCATCTCTTGCGGGGTCTTCCAACGCTTCGGCGCCCTAAGGGCAACTTGTCTCTAGTTATTTTGACCATTCTGTCGTCATTCATCCGGTCTATGTGTTCGTTCCACTCTCTCTTTCTTTCCAGTATCCATTCACTTACATTGTCTATTTTACATGTTCTTCTAATGTTCTCGCTTCTCTCCCTGTCAAAAAGTGTTTTTCCAGCGATCCTGCGCACTATTTTCATTTCGGTGATTTCTAATATTTTCTTTGTGTTCGATGTATCTGGTCTAGTTTCCGCTGTGTATGTTAATATAGATCGGATGACCGCCTTGTAGATTCGGGATTTCGTCTCGATTCAGATATATTTGTTTAGGAGGATTGTATCGTTCAGGTAAGCTGAGGTTCGTGCTGCTTTTGCCGCTTGGTTTCTTACTTCCGCCTCGATGTTACCGTATCCTGATATTTCTATGTCTAGGTGTTTAAATTTCACCTACTGTTGTATAATTTTATCATCCACAACCAGTTTGCATCTGATAGGTGTTTTTGAAGTGGTCATGAATTTCGTCTTTGCTGCTGATATCTTCATTTTTAGACTTTTTGCCGTTGTGTTAAATTTGAATAGTAATCTCTGTAGGTCATCTTCGTTTTCTGCAATCAGAACAGCATCATCGGCATAGCATAGGATTTTGACGTCTTTGTTCCCCATTTTATACCCTTTCAGGTTACGAGCGCTTTTTATTATTTCGTCCATAACAATGTTGAACAATAAGGGGCTAAGGGAATCTCCTTGTCGAATACCACTATTTACAGGAATTTCTTTGGTAGTTATGCCATTAATTTTGGCTTGTATTTTGTTTCTCTGGTAAATATTTTCGATAGTTTTTATGATTTTGTATGGGATTTGCCTATTGTATAGAAGGTGTACCACCTCCTCCAGTTGTATTCGGTCAAACGCCTTTCCAGGTCTATAAAACACATGAAGGCTGGTTTGTTATAATTGATGGATTTTTCAGTTATTTGTCGCAGGACAAAGATACTGGACCCAAGTTTCTTTATTTATAAATTATTATTATTATTAATTCAACTTAAACCTTTTACAACAATCTTTTCATAGGAATGAACGAACGTTCCCGACAGAACGATTTCTTTCTGGAATTATTACGAGTATTCTTAGCATCGCAGGTCCCCAAATGCTGCCCGCAGCTATAAATCATCCGCTTTTTTGATGACCCCGAAAACCGCACCATCATCTTAAGCCAAATAATTGGACAGGGGCGTACCCCGTTAACCACAATTTTCTTCTTTTTATTCAAATGCCTATTCGTTCCGAATATTGGCGATCATCCTGGATATGATAACTTTGTTTACGGTTGCTTTATATAGTTCGGTAGTAGTTATTGAGAACCATGTTCTTTAGTTTTTAAGCCATGATATTTTCCTTCTTCCTAGTGGTCTTCTGCCTTAAACTTTTCCTTGGAGAAATAACTTCAGAAGGTGATATTTGCTTTCGTTCCTCATAATATGTCCGAGCTCAGAGGCGGCGTAAGGCGTGGGCGGTGTGGGCCACCGCCTACGGCCTCGCGGTGCAAAGGGCCTCGCGCCTCACAGCCAAAAATAAATTTAAAAAAGTATGGAAAATCCAAAAGTACACGCCACAAGGTTTTTCTTATAATAAATACATTAGAATTAATTCTCAACTTAAAGATAATCCACTGTTCGGCGAACGAAATTAAAAAAAGATTTTAAAAAAAAAAGAGTACTCAAAAAGAAAGAATGTTTGATAATGAAGGCCTAGGTACCTATAAAGTCTGCTAAAAGCCGGTATGAAATAGATTTTTTTAATACCATGATTGATTCTATGATAAGTTACATGGAATAGAGATTTATGTCTTTAAATCAACATCTTGAAAATTTTGGTTTTCTCTGTGACTTAAACAAATTAAAAAAAATTCCAAGAGAGCAAATACTGCAAGTCCTGCAAGTAGGTGAGAGCAGTGACTTCTAACCTTATGAGTTGTATGAGGAGTTACAAAATATGATCCCAAATTTACCTAACTCTATTAAAGACATGAAACATCTGCTCCAATATATCATACAGAACGATTTGAAAGAAATTTACCCAAATGTTTACATTGTCATTAGAATTTTGTTAACAATACCTGCTGAAAGGAGCTTTTCAAAATTGCAACTAATTAAAAATTATTTAATACTATAGGTCAAGAAAGACTTTTAGCTTTGGCAGTTATATCTATTGAAGCAGATATAGCATCTAAGATAAATGACGAACCAATCATTAAGGAGTTCAGTAAAACCAAAGGTAGAAAATTTCTGTTTCTGTAAATTTTTCTTTATTTTTTTTCATTTTTGTTTAATGTTTCTAAGAAGTATAAGTAAAAATTTAGGTTTGTTTCTTAATGAATAAAAAAATGTTTAATTGTTGGTCATTCTCTCCACCCATGGTATTCCCAGCATCCTCCTGTAAAGCCACTTTTCGAAGGCTTCGAGTCTTCTTTGTGTTGCCTCGGTCAATGTCCATAGAAAAGAATCGAGAAAATATGGCATCGGAGGAGTCTGATTTTGATGTTGAGATTGTGACTTTTAAACAGTTTAGCCATTTGGTTAATGGCGGCCCTTGCCTTCTCTACTCTACACCTGATCTCCTGTGAGTGGTCCCGATTATCATTAATCATGGTTCCCAGATAGGTGAGCTGTGTTACTATGTCTATTGGTGTGTTGTTGATCGTTAATCCGTATCTTCCACCAGTTTTTTTACTAATTACCATGAATTTGGTTTTACTAATGTTAATTTCTAAGCCATAGTAACTGCTGACGTCTTTCATTTTTTTCATTAGTTCCGGTAAGTTGTTCATAAAATCAGTGAAAACCACAGTATCATCTGTTGTTCATTCGTTCTCCATTCAGCAAAATTCCTTTGTTGGTATTCTTAAAAGCCACAATCCCAAAATAATATTTAATCTCGGATGAAAGCAAAACACTTTAAATGAATGAATACAGACTTATAAGGCAAATTAAATGATCAAGTCGGTAGAGGTCGACCTCGGCGAACATATTTCGATCAGATTAACATTGTTTTGAAGAAAGGTCAGGTCAAGAGTACCAACAACCAACGACCATGTATAATGGCACTGATAAAGGTAGTAGAAGCGAAAAATGTACGTAAAAACCGTAGCAAGTGAAAAAAAGTGGTCTCTGTCTAACCATACAAAAAAAAGGCGTGACTATATGTACGTACTTTTTTGACACTTTCTGGCTGTTCATAAAGCTATGCAGTGCCCCATTCATTTGTTTTCCTGCCCTTCGCCCTTCGCTCAATGTCACTGTCATACTTTAAACCCAGGTGCACAAATTCATTTACTTGTTCCATCTTTCTCCCTCAATCGAAACTTCATAGTTTGTCATGATTTCTTCTCTTTCAAAAACCATTACTTTCGTTTTGCTTACATTTATTTTCATCCCTTTGATTTTCAGGGCATCATGCATAACATTAACCATCGCCTGGAACTCCTCTTCAGATGACGCTAGTATGACTTGATCATCGACGTAAAAAAGGCATTTGACGATCAAATCAATCATTTTTAATCCATACGCACTCTCTTTCAAATCCTTTAAAAAATCGTCTACGTATAAGTTTAACAAACAGCCATGGCGAAGCCACACATCCCTGTCACACACCTTTTTCTATGTTAAAGCATTCCGTGCAAGCATCCTGACACAAGCAGTGGAATCAAATTACATCTTCTTCTTTGTGTGCCATGCTTGTTTGCAAACGTTGGCTATCATCAAGCGTTCAGGCGTTGGCTATCATAGAGTTGACAATTTGTTGGAAAGCTTCTCGATCGGTAGCTACATGAAACAATTCTTCGACTGTTCGACCCGTCCAGTGTCTAATATTACGAAGCCAATAAAGTTGTTTTCTGCCAATCCATCGTTTTCGTTCTATTTTACCCTGGATAATTAATCGGAGCATGTGATATTTATGCCCCCTTAACATAAGTCCAAAGTATTTGACTTTTCTTATTTTGATGGTGTTTGTCAATTCTCGCTCTTTATGTAGTGATTCTAACACATGTTCGTTATTTACGTGTGATGTCCACGGAATCTTAAGCATACGGCGATAGCACCATAACTCAAACGCTTCCAATTTATTTAGATGCTTTACTTTCAGTGTCCCAATTTCACATCCATAAAGCAAAACAGACCAAACGTAGCACTTTAATACTCTTAGACGGATGTTCATCGAAAGACTTCTATTACATGGTACAGAACGCCAACTAGTGAATCTTTTACGTGCCAGTTCTATTCTGGTTGAGATTTCTTCATCGCTTTCAACTCTACAGTCTATCCAGCTACCCAAATACCTAAAGTGTTGTACTCTGTCCAGAATTTTGCCATCTAATTTCAATTTTGGATACTCGATATTAATTTTACCGACAACCATCCACTTCGTTTTCTTTGTGTTGACACTCAAACCCTTTTCCTTGCATGCATTGTTAACTGCATTTAGTAGTGTTTGAAGGTCTTTAAGGCTGTCTGCCATTATAGCAGTATCATCAGCGTACCTAATGTTGTTAATTATTTCTCCACCAATTTTAACACCTTCATGGCGATATTTTAGCGCTTTTTCAAATAACATAGGAATATAAAATATACGTCGCGCTAAAATATCAGGAAGATGGTTTTTTTAGTGTGCCGGGGAAGTTTAATAAATTGAAATAATGTTACTGATTACAAATCTTGCAAATTAAATAGCGTGTGCGGTTGGCTATAAATTGAGCTGTTTTGCACATTTTAATTATTTTGGTGTATATATATATATACTCAGAATATGATCAGCAGGCAAATCAGAATGCGAAAAATGTAAAACTTCATTTACATACTTCTTTCAAGCATTATTTTGGTAAGTTATGCATTACGGTATTAATCCTTCAAGTACCTTATATTTATGATCACTTTTGACCTTAGTTTTGTAATCTTGATTTAAAATATAATAGACTTCTTCGTTTTACGTTCTTGTCTTTGAGATTCCATTAATAAATTTGATATTTGATATTTATCTTTTATTTATTCTTTGTCAGAATGAAATATGCTTACCGCATAAGAAGCACAACCGATTTACTGGCATTCTTTCTTGCAATACAAATTTTCAAAAAGAAGTATTAAAATTTTGAACGTTGATGGTGTAAACCACATGGTGTGTGAAAATGGGCACATACAGGGTAACAATTAAAAAACTTACAATGCGAAATATCTCGTAAAATGACCAGATTTTTATACTGTTCCCGTTTGTTCTCTAAAAAATAAACAATATTGGGTTCCTTGTAAATTTCAGAGTATCAATGTAAAATTAGCAAAACCATTTAGTTTGTTATAAAATCAAAAGTGATATTACCGCAAAGGTTAGGTTATTCATCACTAACAGGCCCATTTTTCTTCTTCTTTAGGTGCCCTGTCCTTCTCGGACGTTGGCAATCACCAGCGCTATCTGAACCTTATCAACAGCTCGGCGGAACAATGTAGTAGTGCTCACTCCATACCATTGTCTTAAGTTTTTTAGCCAGGATATCTTTCTTCTACCCGGGCCTATTAGTCCTTCGATCTTCGCTTCTATAATAAGCTTTAAAAGTCGATACTTGTCATTCCTTAAGATGTGACCAAAATACTCCAGTTTGCGCTTTTTTAGTGTAAACTATTGAAAAGTTTGGTGAATCCCGTGCAATAGCCTTGGATATATCTAAAGCCTTTGACCGCGTTTGGCACCAGGCAATGTTAAGTAAATTATCTGCCTACGGTCTCCCAACCAAACTTCGCCAATGGCTCTTGAGCTTCATGCAAGATCGCTCCTTACATGTGGCAGTTGACGGTATTTCTTCTGATGCGTTTAAAACCAATGCCAGGGCCCCCCAAGGTTCCATCCTGTCCCCCACCTTATTTCTTTTACACATCAACGACCTCTTGAAAACCACCACGAACCCCATTTACAGTTTCGCAGATGATAGCACACTTGTCTCAACTTTCACATCATATCGATCACTTTCGGTGAATGATACAAATAGACTCAGGCAGGAACAGATTGATTCCATCAATAGAGATCTTTAAGCAATCGTCGAGTGGGGAACCAATTATCTTGTTCAGTTCAACGCCCAAAAAACACAAAGTGCCACGTTTTCCAAGAAAGTGAATTCCTCAAATCATCCCATCACAATGTCCGGAAATATCCTTGAAACAAGTCCCTTCATCTCGATTTTGGGAGTCACGGTGTCCAATAATATGTCTTGACATGACCATGTTGCTAACATCGCAAAGTCGGCAAGCCAGAGGCTAGGTTTTTTGTAGAAAGCCAGAAAGTTTTTTACTCCTGATCACGACGTACAAGGCTCAAATCCGACCTCTACTGAAGTATTGCTCGCACATTTGGGGTTCAGCACCAAGGCATTCTCTTTGTCTTTTAGATTCCATTCAGAAAAGAGCCATTCGCTTGATAAACAGCTCAACTTTCACAGATACCCTTCACCCTCTAGAACATAGAAGAAGAGTTGCAAACCAGTCATTGCTCTACAGATATTTCCATGGCAGATGCTCCAGAGAAATAAGAACTCTTGTACCACCATTGGCCACATTCGGCCGAAGAACTCGGCACGCTGATCAGTCTCACCCAATTACTCTCAAGATTGACACTACAAGGACCAATCTTCATCAAGAATCCTTCTTTTACAGAGCTTCTACGGAATGGAATAAGCTTCCAAAATCAGTTTTTCCAGAGAACTACGACCTGCAACTTTTTAAAAAGCGTGTCCACGATCATTTTCTTTTTATAATTCCTTCTCCTTCTAATAGTCGCAGTGCGGGCCGTCCGCGGCCCACACAATAGGTCTACCCTTTTTGCGACTATTTTCATAAAAAAAAAAAAAAAAACAGAACTTCTAGCTGCTTGTCGAGGCGTTGGAGTACCTCGGTGTTACGCAATCTTTCTACCCAGGAGATTCTTAATAGCCTTTTGTACGTCCACATTTCAAAGGCATTCAATTTTTTGCACATCGCATCTGTCGAAGTCCAAGCTTCCATTACATAAAACAGTATGCTAAACACGTAACAGCGAAGCTTTCGGACGCGCAGAGGCAAGTTTAAATTTCTGCTGCAAAATACCTTACGCATCTTCAGGAACGAAGCACGAGCTTGTTTTATTCTGACACGAATCTCCTGCATGCCGTCCCACTTCTCATTTAGTTGACACCCAAGATATTTAAAAGTTTCTAGCTCATATCTGGGCCCATATCTGGGCAAATTGGTTACAGGACTATTTGATGAAATTTTTTAAAGAATCATTTTGACCAGGATTGAGACCAGACTGGAAAGATGAAATGAGTATATGCAAGAAGTACTCGAAGATACAATAAAAACACCGCCCGAAATAAACAACCCTTACGGCCCATAAATAACAAATGAAGAAGTTGAAAAGGCCATTAAACGTCTTGAAGATGAGAAATCGCCAGGACCAGATAATGTGCATGGACAAATTTTGAAACTAATAGAGGCAGGACAGATCACAACTCTTACCAAGCTATTTAATAGCATATATAAGACTGGACACATACCAAAGGACTTAATGCTATCAATATTCATCCCAATTTCTAAAAATACCAACACCAGGAAATGCGAGAACCACATATTAATTAGTTTAATAAGCCACGCAATTAAAGTACTCCTAAATATTATTCACGCTCGCATTTACACCAAATTAGAAGAAAACCTCAGTGAAAAGCAATTCGTATTAAGAGCAAGCCTTGGAATAAGAGAAGCACTCTTCAGCTTGCAAGTACTAATACAAAGAGCGAGGGATGTCAAATGCGTCGTATTAACATGTTTCATTGACTTTTAAAAGTCATTTGACAAAGTCCCGAACGGGAAACTAATTGACATTCTAAAAACATTATTGAATTATTGGTAAGGATATAAGATATAAATAAGCTTTGTGGATCTATACAGAGAGGATGTCGCAAAGAAAAAGATGTATATTATAACAACATCTGTCAGGAAATAGAAACGCACTAAAATACCAACCAGAGTAGAGATCTCTTTTATAAAATTAAAACAATAACCCGAAGCTACAAATCAAAGACTTATGCTACATAGACGAAATTAGATCAAGTCCTTGAAATATGGAGAGAGTACTGTCAGAGCCTATATGATGACGACATTGCTTCTACGACTATCACGAGCAATACACTGGAACCAGCCATATTGTTTTGCGAGGTTAAAGAAGCTGTGCGTAACCTAAGTAACAACAAAACAGTCGGTTTTGACGGCATTGCTGCTGAAATATCGAAACATGTGGATGAACACTGCCTACCAACGTTACAAAATCTCTGTCAGATGATATGGGAAACAGGTCAATGGCCCTGTGACTGGTCCACTTTTGTGATTATACCTCTTCACAAAAAAGGCAACAAACATAATTGCAATAATTATCGACTTATCGCTCTAATCTCCAATGCCAGTAAAATCATGCTCCATATTATTCATTCAAGATTGCAACGTTTTACAGCATTTCAAATAAGCCCAGAGCAGGCAGGTTTTGTGAAGGGTAGGGATACAAGAGAGCAGATTTTTAATGTACGTATTTTGATCGAAAAAACTAGACAACCTTTACCTCCCCCTTTACCTCTGCTTTGTAGATTTTACAAAAGCATTCGATAATGTGATAGGGACAAGGATGTGGGATATTCTTTTGGACATAGGTTTTCCATCTCATCTCGTAATGCTCATTTAAAATTTATATGCAAACAGTAAGACAGTCATAAAGATGGACAACTTTCTATCTGGGGAAGCCTTAAAAAAGGAGTTAGACAGGCCTGTGTATTATCTCCGTTGGTATTTAATCTTTATTCGGAACACTTCATGAGAATAATGCTGGAAAACTGGGACGGCGGTTTTGTTGTAGGCGGTCAAAAAATTTCAAATTTAAGATATGTAGATAACACCCTTTTGGTTGCCAGTAATGAAAAAGAACTGACGATGTTCCTCGAAAGACTCGAATCTGAGAGCTTAAGATAAGGGTTGCAAATAAACTATAAAAAAACGAAGACCATGATTATCGACCGAGAACAAGAAGGTGCTCAACAACCACACAAGGTGGCAAATTGCGATGTCGTCGAAAGGATCGTGTATCTATGGTCAATAATAACATCAAATGAGGATTGTGAACCTGAAATTCGTAGATGCATATTTAACTGGGTAAAACAGCTATGAGCCAACTCACCAGAGTAGGGAAAGATCGCAACATCTCGATCAAAACAAAAAAAGCTCTAGTAAAATCACTGGTGTTCTCAGTTTTTTGGTACGCTTCGGAAACGTGGGTGATCAAGGCCGCTGATCGACGGAGAATCGATGCGTT
The DNA here is from genome assembly GCA_950111635.1 of Agelastica alni. Lineage (NCBI taxonomy): Eukaryota > Metazoa > Arthropoda > Insecta > Coleoptera > Chrysomelidae > Agelastica > Agelastica alni. The sequence goes on along the minus strand of OX467718.1, from coordinate 22,153,934 downwards.
TGAAATGTGGTGTTGGCGCATAATGTTAAAAATCACAAGTACTGCTCGAAGAACAAACACATCCATATTAAAACAAGTAAGAATATAGCACCGTTTGTCCAGCCAAACTTCAGCGCAAGCTCTAAGGTTCTTCGGCCACATAATTCGACACGATAATGTGCAGCGCCTCATTGTACAGGGAATGCCATTTGGTTAAAGACGACGAGGCCGATCACCAACGAGATGGACAGACACCGTTCGCAACTTAACTGGCCTAAATTTAGAGACAGCAACAAGAGACGCTAACAGCAGGCAACGATGACAACAAATTATTAGTCACGTCCTTGACAGACTGGATAATGACAGAAATTCACAACAAACACCACACATCATGGATGATGTAATGAACTAAGAAGAATAAAAGACTAATCTTAAACCTATATCTCCAACAAAATCAGCCTCGAAAATGAACTGTCTGATATCTTTGTAGTCGGAAAGGGAGTTCGGCAGGAATGCATACTATCACCGGCATTGTTTAATATATATATATATATATTTCAAAAATCTCTTAAAAGAAGCCTTAGATGAATCAGAAGACGGTATTACAATAAATGGTCAACTTATCAATAATATTAGATATGCAGATGACACCGTACTGCTGTCAGATAGTGCGGAGGGTCTTCAGAGATTGATAAATAATATTGTAGAAGCAAGCAACGAATAAGGACTAAAACTAAACTCTAAAAAGTCTAAAGCAATGATTATCAGTAAGAACATCAACATAAACGCTCAATTTACGGTAAACGATACACCATTAGAAAGAGTAGAGATAATATGATACCTGGGCTGCAATATCACTGATACATGGGATCATAGTAATTAAATAAGAACTTAATTAAAAAGGCCAGAAGCGCTTTTAACCGCCTTAAGAAAGTTCTATCTAACCTCTCTCTTAATATCAATATACGCATAAGAATTCTCAGATGCTACGTCTTTAGTGTTCTCCTCTTCTTCTCAAGTACCATGTCCTTTCAGAACGTTGGTGACCATCATGGCTATTCCTATCTTGTCAAATGCCAGTCTAAACAACGTGTAGGAACTCACTTCAAACCAGTCTCGGAGATTCTTCATCCAGGATGTCTTTCTTCTACCTGGAGCCCGTCTACCCGCTATCTTGCCTTGCATTATGTTCTGGAGCATGTCACGTGCCTATTTTTTCGCTTCTACAGTTCCATTATCAATTGGGTCTCTGATAGTTTTGTATTCCTCAGGTACTCGTAAATAGTTTCGCTTACCGTATTTTGTTGTTACTTAAATATATAATTCGTTGTAAATAGTGTTGCATACCTTGTAGTGATAGGATTCAATAATTAATGGCTGTGACATTTTTGTTAATCGATAGAGATGGAGTGGGGGGTTTTGTTATTAGATTTTGCCTTGATTTTTGGCCTCGATTGTCGTGTGTTGTCAGCTATATTATTGTTTGGTTTGCATTTCAGTGTGGATGGGCTGGCTATCAACACGGACGAGCGCGATTATGAGTTTGGAACATAGATTTGCGAAGATTGTCGGTTGACGCGTGTTCCGTGTCATTTTCTTGATATCCGGCCTGGGAGAGTAGTTTAAGGGAGTCATTTCGTGTCAGTCTTAAGAGTCGGGTGGTGGTGAGAGTTTTTTGGAACGATTTGATATTAACACGTGAGCAGAACCTCTACGGTTTTTTCTTTCATATCTGGCTGTATTTGGGCCATCTTAATTGGATTTTGAAGAAAAACCATTTAATTTTTAACTTGACCATTCTATCTTACCTTTGTTGTTGATATTTTGGATTTTGGTGTCGAGTTAAAATATCCGCATGCGGGATCTGATGGAGGGAAGCCATTGTTAAGTAGCAGGTGCAGTTCCATAATCAAACCGGCCACAGGAGTAGGCCACAGGAGTAGTGAATTCGTATACCCAAAGGTTACAAGTGATTTATTTTAGAATATTTAAACGACATGATTTGTTTTTGACACCACGATTAAGTTTTGTTTTAATTTATTAATATGGTACACTGTTGAAAATTATTTATTGCATTGGATAATTTGCCAAGGCTGAACTTTGATTAAAGTAATATTCTCAATAGTTCTTTGTGTCCAAGTAAAAATGTTTTCTTCATACTTATTTGTGAATATCCTACAATATTGCTATTTTGAAGGACAGTCATTGTAAAAAAAAGTAATATTTTTAAATAAGCTCGATTGTTTTAACAGTGTAAATCTCTATGTAAATGGTAAAAAAAAAACGTGAGTAAATTAGCAGCCGTACGTGAACGTTTGATTAAGTATTATTAAAAAGTTGACTTGTATACGTTTTTTTTGGTAACTTGATAAAGTTTGTTATTCTTACCTTTGTTTTAATTATTTTATGGAATCGTAAACTTTGGATTTTTGATTTATTGTTGTCTTATAAAGTTGTAAATTTTGAAGTTTGGATTTATTGTTAGCTGTTGATTTTGATTATATTTGTTATAAGTTTATTATTGAACTGTGTGCCTGGATTTATTGTTGGCTGTTAATTTTGGCTATATTTGTTATAATTTTGTAATTGAGCTGTGTATTTTGATTTATTGTAGGAGTAAAGTATCCAATATATTTTTGCTATAATTTTATTTATTTGGTTCACCATAATCTTAGTTGATTATCGTGTGGCTCTGCTAGTGCCTATAAGACCTAGGGGTTTCCGGCTTGAACCGTCTAAGTCGGTGGCGCGGCTCACTTTTATTTTCCTTTTTTTTCCTCTACCCTCTACGGCTGAACTCGGGCATAATTTGCCAGTAGAGAGACCGCTGGCAGAGTACTCTTTAGAGAACGAAAAAAGACGTGGCAAGCAAACGATATTTTTTGTCTCTCATCACGCGCCCAAAATATTCTACGGAGTATAAAGTTGGAGTCTTACCGAGGCTGCCGCCAAACGCTTAGAGGCATTCGAAATGTGGTGCTACCGACGCATGCTACGGGTCTCATACACATACCATACAACCGACTTCTACAATTAATCCTACAGATTGAGGGCAAGCGTGGCTCTGGACGCGGGCGTATATTCTGGCTGGCCAATCTTAGAAAATGGACTGGCCTAACATTAACTGGCTTATTCCGAGCTGCAGTGAATAGGATAAGATGGGTCAACGTGGTCGCAGCATCATAAGAAAATAGACACCTTTCGAAGAAGAAAGAATCATACATTTATACGAGCCCTAACCGTATGTTCGGACGGACAAATTTTTCGACGATTAACAATTTTTTTATTCTTTAACTTACTAAAATGATCATCTTCTTTGGCATCAAGCCCAACAAGTTATTATTTAAAGTCTAAATTATTATTATTTACTATTCTTTCTTGATACAAAGGAAAAATGTCAATTATCATCTAAAGAGTTATCAATTATGGGAATGTTAATTTTTGCAACCAGAAAACAAAAGGTTCTCGAGTTTAATAGGTGCGGTCAGCTACTATTCAATATTCTTGGCGTGTCACTTTGTAAATGGATAGTCACTTTTTTGTCTGACAATCACAATTGTGTGTTGATCTCAAGAGACATTCAGTGTTGTTGGAAATAATAAAACTTATTGATTAATAGATTGTAGATATTGGGTGTGGAATAATACAACAGTTTTGAGTGCATGAAATGGGGTTTTCTTTTTTAATTTCTTGTGGGAAGTACGTAAAAACGATTACACAAAATTAACAATTTAATTAAGAGGGGTTTAACCTTATTTGGGATTGATAGTAAAACTTTGTGAAACAAGGAATGGCAAAAATCATATTACTCGGACCTCGCTGAAAAAAATCGAGATTTTTTGTTTACTTTCTGCTTGAGAAGGGTTGGATCTAGGCATCCCTCAAAGTACTTTTTTAATTTTTTGAAAAAAAAGTACGAAATTTCGGCCATATTCACTATTTTTTATCTCACAAGATATATCGTAATTTTAAAAAGTACTCCGAGAGATGCCTCAACTATACAGTTGTCTTTATTGAAAAAAAAAGTTATCGCGATCCATCAAGAATTACTAGGTCAAAAATGATTTTTGCTGAACCACTGCAGACACAATTACGGAGCATTTTTCATGACTAATTCAAGCGCCCTCGCACCAAATAAGCACTTTTACATGGATACTTTAAATTGTTGAATGAATCGTAATTTCATTAATAAAGACCAAAAATAGCACTAAAGCTATTCCAAAAAATTTAGCACGTGTGATGATGTCAATAGAAGTTGCGAAAGGGATTCATTTTATTCTCGAATAAGACTAATTAGGTGATGTTAGAGGAAAAATGGAGAGTTCAATGAAAACCATAACTGGTATTACCAAGTTCAAGGCCAGTTGCATGTAACAGCAGACTCTTGAATGCTTGGTAATAAATTTTATGTTAGAATATTTTAATATTTATGCGCATTTTCCGTACCATCTATAAAATATAATTTTCCCGGATCCTTTGCTGACATGCGTCCCCAAACCATGATTTCTTGAGGAAACTTAACCGTGCGCTTTAAATAATCTTTATGAAATGCCTTTGCTTTGTTTTTAATTACACGCTTCCTACAATCACCCAAACTAATATTAAATTTTAACTCATCGCTAAATATCACTTTACTGCAGTCCTTTTGACGGGTCCAGACGACGAACATAAGTGTCACAATATTCCAGTCAGGAAAATCGCCTCCAACTACACATGCGAACTCGTTACCATCAAGCGCGCGTTGGAGATTTTCCTCTCTAAAAGCATCCACAGATTCCAAGGCAGAATCATCCTCTCCGATTCAAGATCCGCGCTGCATGCCATCCAGAAGGGCAAGTGCCAAATCAGCCATGAAATAATCCAATCTATCAACAAAGTCATCGCAGCCATCTTGCACGTTACAGTGGATACCAGCCCACGCAAAATATTCTTGGTAATAAAAAAGCCGATGAACTTGCTAAAGAATCAAGAGCTTGCCCCCAATCATCGAACCTCACAACTCTCGTAGACGCCAATGCAGTTGCCAGCCGAAGACTTATCAACAATAATTTTAAATATTCCATCCCAGCTCTAAATTGTAATCGCACGATAGCTTCGATCATAACCAGACTACGAACAAAGCATGTAGCAGGAATGGAAATCTTAACCGACGGACAAAGAAGCTACTCAAAACACTGCCCAAACTGTCCTGGTGTCCCATTATCTCCTGAACACATCTTTGGCTGCCCAGCAATACAAGCCAGGCTTATCAAGATTAGCCTTGAAGACCCAGAAGCAAAAATTTTTTCTGGCAAAGCTGTTGAAGTCGCCGAAGATGTCTTCGACAGCTTCGGAGCAATATAAATTTATTCTCCATTTGCACAGATCATGGACACGACAACAACAACAACAACTGCAGTCCTTATTGGTCCACAAAACCCCTTTTTTTAGCCCAAGAAAGACGTTTCTTTTTTGCTTTTAAGTTAATAAAGGTTTTTCTTTCACCTGCAAACAAATACTCAAATGTCAAGAATTATTTTAGCAACCTTTAAAGCAAAAAATACACAAAATGCTGTTCTTTATTAATAACATTTCTTAACACAAAAATATTCCTAATAAGATTTTACTCTTAGTTGTGAGTGATTAAGTTTTTATTTAAATTTTTTTTTTTTCATGAAAATAGTCGCAAAAAGGGTAGACCTATCGTGTGGGCCGCGGACGGCCCGCACTGCGGATATTAGAAGGGGAAGGGATTATAGAAAGGAAATGATTGTGGACACGCTTTTTAAAAAGTTGTAGGTCATAGTTCTCTGGAAAAACTGATTTTGGAAGCTTATTCCATTCCGTAGCAGCCCTGTAAAAGAAAGATACTTGATGAAGATTGGTCCTAGTAGTGTCAATCTTGAGAGTAAATGGGTGAGACTGATCAGCGTGCCGAGTTCTTCGGCCGAATGTGGCCAATGGTGATACAAGAGTTTTTATTTCTCTGGAGCATCTGCCATGGAAATATCTGTAGAGCAATGACTGGTCTGCAACTCTTCTTCTATGTTCTAGAGGGTAAAGGGTATCTGTGAGAGTTGAGCTGTTTATCAACCGAATGGCTCTTTTCTGAATGGAATCTAGAAGACGAAGAGAATGCCCTGGTGCTGAACCCTAAATGTGCGAGCAATACTCCAGTAAAGGTCGGATTTGAGCCTTGTACGTCGTCAACAGTTGATCAGGAGTAAAAAACTTTCTGGCTTTCCACAGAAAACCTAGCCTCTGGCTTGCCGACTTTGCGATGTTAGCAACATGGTCATGCCAAGACATATTATTGGACACCGTGACTCCCAAAATCGAGATGGAGGGACTTGGTTCAAGAGAATTTCCGGACATTGTAATGGGATGATTTGAAGAATTCACTTTCTTGGAAAACGTGTGTTTTTTGGGCGTTGAATTGAACAAGATTGTTGGTTCCCCACTCGACTATTGCTTTAAGATCTCTATTGATAAAATCAACCTGTTCCTATCTGAGTCTATTTGTATCATTCACCGAAAGTGATCGATAGGATGTGAAAGTTGAGACAAGTGTGCTATCGTCTGCGAAACTGTTAATGGGGTTCGTGGTGGTTTTCAAGAGATTATTGATGTGTAAAAGAAATAGGGTGGGGGACAGGATGGAACCCTGAGGGACCCCGGCTTTGGTTTTAAATGCATCAAAAGAAATACCGTTAACTGCCACATGTAAGGAGCGATCTTGCATGAAGCTCAAGAGTCATTGGCGCAGTTTGGTTGGGAGACCGTAGGCAGATAATTTACTTAACAATGCCTGGTACCAAACGCGGTCAAAGGCTTTAGATATATCCAAGGCTATTGCACGGGATTCACCAAACTTTTAAATAGTGTTTGTCCAGAGCTGAGTGACATAATAGCAGCTGCATATTAAAAATCTCTTCAAAAATAAAGCGCCTCTTTATTACTGACAAGTAACAGTGTTATGAGTAAGCACACAATTCGGAGGAAGTAGATTAACAGAAAACTGCCTTGCTATGTGGAAATAAAATTTTATGTTGTTCTTTATAAGTTCGATATGACTTATTCCACAAAAATTATGTATAGGTATTTTAGCGTAGACGCATTCAATTGGGTAAAACAGCTATGAACCAACTCACCAGTATATGGAAAGGTCGCAACATCTCAATCCAAACAAAAAAACCTCTTGTAAAATCACTGGTATTCTCAATTTTTTGGTATGCTTCGGAAACGTGGGTGATCAAGGTTGCCGATCGACGGAAAATCGATACATTCGAAACGTGGTGTCGGCGCAGAATGTTAAGAATCCCATGGACTGCTCGAAGAACAAATGCATCCATATTAAAACGAGTAAGAATAGAGCACTGTTTGCTCTGAACATACTACTAAAAAAATGCCGTGACCAGCGCAAAGACGTTTCTGTGTGTTTCGTCGATTACGAGAAGGCTTTCGACAGAATACAACACACAAAGCTTATACACATCTGAAGAAACATGGAGGTGGACAGCAGTGTTGCTGTACGGAGCAGAGGTCTGGACCATTAAGGTCACTACAGTTAATCGGTTAGAAGCGTTTGAGATGTGGTTACACCGGCGAATGCTGAGAATACCCTGGACAGCTATGCAGACCAACGAAATGGTGCTAAACAGGGCCGACGCAACACGTTTGCTGCTATATACAGTTAAGTGCAGGAAAATCTTGTATCTTGGACATATCTTCAGAGGAGAGTGATACAGAATCCTACAACTGATTATGATGGAAAAGTGGAAGGACGTAGAGGAGTAGAAAGAAAGCAGGCTTCCTGGCTGAGGAACATCTGTGAATGGACCGCAGAGGAACTGTTTCGATTGGCGCAGAATCGAGAAAGACTTGCCCAAGTAATTGCCAACGTCAGGGGGACCTGATACGGCACTTGAAGAAGAAGAAGAATAGAGCACCGTTTGTCGAGCCAAACTTCAACGCGGGCACTAAGGATCTTCGGCCACATAATTCGACAAGATAATGTGGAGCGCCTCATTGTACAGGTAATGCCATTTGGTAAAAGACGACGAGGCCGATCACTAATGATATGGACCAACACCGTTCGCAACTTAACTGGCCTAAACTAAGAGACAAAAACAAGAGAGGCTAACAGCAGGCAACACGTCCTTGACAGACTGGATAATGACAGAAATTCACAACAACCACCACACATCATGTATGACGTAATGGACTAAGAAGAAGATTTTAGCAACTATAAAAGAAAATTTTGGAGAATGTACAAAATGGTAAGAAGCAAAAAAACAACTTTTCTTACCACCCTGCCGTATTTATCTAAAAAATAATAAAAAACAACGTTTTTACAAGATGTAGTTGATATTTATCTGCTCTTAGTATGTGACCAAGGTATGCAATTTTGCGGCATTTTATGGTCGTCATTAATTGCCTGTCAGTTTTAGCCCTTCTGAGGACTTCCTCATTTGTTACATGGAAAATTAATGTATGTCTAAGTGATTTATAAAAGTAGAATTTATTGTATTGGAATAAACATTGTTTCGTTACTGTATCGAGAGTTTTAAATTGCCGAACACACGGAAAAACTAAAATTCGTATCAATATATATCTTTAATACGCTTTTCAAATTTGTATGCGATAGTAGAAAAAATAATGTTCCCAACTTACGCGTTAACTGTCTTTCTCGCCCTTGACTGCTAGCCTGAACTTCCACTACGTTAGTATTTAAAAAATATTCCAAAGACATTGGAAACATAAGTTATATTTATAAAAGTTTTTGTCTACGTTATTTTGGCGCCGTGTCATAACTATTCTTTTTCTTATAAAATATATAAATTCGTACTTTCTGTGTCACAAAAACAATAAATACCCCGGTACTTTCCGTTTGAAGTGAGTTGAAGATCCTCGCTTACCGATACAATCGCATTGTGTTAATCTTCTAAACTACACAAGGATTTAATCTTCTTGTATAATTTATAGAGCTGAAACTGTATATGTTAATGTGTGCTGTAAAGTATTTAAAGATTATCATCTTTTCCTGCGGCAGTTACCTACTAAATTACAGAGGGTACATTCTCACCACTAAATCTAAATTTATTAGTTACCTACTTAGTTGGAGAAGTTGTTAAACACAAAAAGGTGGCTTATGTTTTACTAAATACTACATTAATTTATTTTTTTTTTTGGGAAAAAAAAATTAGTCCAAATTGGTCCTGGTGACGTCTATATAGAAGTTCTAAAAATACTGCAAAACGAAGAATCACTGAACACGCTGGTAAAGCTATTCAATCTTATTTACCGAAACGGCAGTATACCTTCTAATTGGTTAAAATCTACTTTTGTCCCGCTCCCCAAAAACGCGAAGGCCAAGAACTGCGGTGATTATCGTCTTATTAGCCTGATGAGACATGTGCTTAAACTCTTCTTGAAAATAATACACAAAAGAATATATGCGAAGTGCGAGACAATGATGGGGGACTCTCAGTTTGGTTTTCGCAATGGCTTTGGAACAAGGGAGGCACTATTTAGCATACAGGTTCTTATCCAAAGGTGCCGGGACATGTCGGTGACCGTTTAAGCATGTTTCATCGATTACGAAAAAGCCTATGATAAAGTTAAGCACGAAAAACTGATCAACATTCTTAGAGAAATAGGACTGGAACAACGAGACCTTAGAATAATAGAAAACCTTTACTGGAACCAAAGGGCTCAAATAAGAATCGATAACACCGCGTCCGACGAGATCAAAATCCTGAGAGGCGTTCGTCAAGGATGCATTTTATCACCACTGTTATTTAATTTGTATTCCGACAGGATATTTTAAGAGGCGTTGGATGAATCTGACGAGGGGATATCTGTCTATGGGATTAATATCAACAATCTGAGGTATGCGGATGACACGGTTCTGACTTAGCCTGAACAAGAGAAAGACAAAGTGGCTAGCAGTTAGCAAATCAAACAACGTGGACGGACACCTGACAATTAACGGTCAACGAATTGAGCGAGTAGAAACTTTTAAATATCTTGGGTGTCAACTAAATGAGAAGTGGGACAGCATGCATGAGATTCGTGCCAGAATAGAACAAGCTCGTGTTTCGTTCCTGAAAATGCATAAAGTACTTTGCAGCAGAAATTTAAGCTTGCCTCTGCGCGTCCGAGTGCTTCGCTGTTACGTGTTCAGCATACTGTTTTATGGAATGGAAGCTTGGACTTTGACAGATGCGATGTGCAAAAAATTGGAGGCCTTTGAAATTTGGACGTACAGAAGGCTATTAAGAATCTCCTGGGTAGAAAGAGTGCGTAACACCGAGGTACTTCAGCGCCTTGACAAGCAGCTGGAAATTCTGTTTACACTAAAAAAGCGCAAACTGGAGTATTTTGGTCACATCTTAAGAAATGACAAGTATCGACTTTTAAAGCTTATTATAGAAGGAAAGATCGAAGGACGAAGAGGCCCGGCTAGAAGAAAGATATCCTGGCTAAAAAACTTAAGACAATGGTATGGAGTGAGCACTACCACATTGTTCCGCCGAGCTGTAGACAAGGTTCAGATACCGCTGATGATTGCCAACGTCCGAGGAGGACAGGGCACCTAAAGAAGAAGAAGAAGAATAAAAATACAAAATTAAAACTCTTAGAAAAACAAATAATACCTACAAATGTTAAAAACAAAAGTGGAATTAATTAAAGAAGAACTACAAGAATAAACATCATCAATTATTTTAGGAAATACTAGCGGACCCGACAGACGTTGTCCTGTCCGAAAGTTGGCTTTCCTGATTTGAGAATATCACTATCGAACTCAACGACCCCGAGAACTATAGATTCCACACTAATATCGGCGTTTTTAATAGTTTTTATATTCTATCCCCTTTCCACCTTTTTCGTAGGGGTGCTAACAAAATTGAAATATTACTATTACACTCATCGAGCTTCCCATCCCTTTTGAATGGGTGTTAACATAATTAGGATTGTCACTAGGAGACTCGGCGTACTCGAATACTATGAATTCGACACTATTATCAGCCGTTTTTAATAATTTTAATATTTCATCTCCTTTCCGCCGCCCATTATTTTAATCGATACCAAACAGAAACAGAAACACCCTGCTTAGGGCAGGTGTGAATGGACAAAATATCTCAATGGGATCAACATTGTTTTATAAGAAAGGCCAGATCAAGACTACTAAAAACCGACGAGCATGTATGAGAGCACTGATGAAAGTAGAGGAACCGCAGCGGAAGTGGACTCTGCCTAACTCTACGGGAAAAAGGCGTGACTATATTGTAGCATTTGAAATTGCTACTCGTTAATTTTGTTTTTTTATATATAGTAAATTTTTCATTTATTGGGCATTGTAGCATTTGAAATTGCTACCAGCTAATTTTGTTTTTTTATATATAATAGTTTTTTTATTTATTGGGCATTGTACTTACAGAGAACATTCAGTTTTGATATCAAATTCCTGAATAAAACATTTATTTCACTATTTCAAAACAAACATATATATAGTTGAATACTAGTAAATTTCACAAGTTTCAACACTAGGTAATACTCTTGCTTCTGACATTCTAAGAGCTGTTGAAAGTAATATATTCAAGCTGCAGGAACCTTATGATTTCTGGCTGGATTCCTGGATTTCTGAAATTTAAGATAGTGAAGTCAATAAAAACATCCATTCACATGTGAGCAGGCGACATACCGTTGTGTTCTCTGGTATGATGAATTCTAGGCTATTGAAGGTTTGTCACAGGATTTTGTTGTTTCTGAATGAGATCTCTAGGTATTTACTGGGTTTTTTCTTTATTTTTCAAAATATAATCTTAAAGGTTATATTTATTTACTTTCTAGACGTCGAGTCATTGTGGGCGTGTCACTGTTCTTCTTTCATAGAACTTCTGTCATCGGTCTCAAGTCGGTTAGCCGTTAATGTTTCGTGCAATAGTAGAAAAGAAAGAAGAAGAATGGTCTTTTAGATTACATTCTATGAAATTCATTCTGTCAATCAATAGCATTTATGGTTCTGACCAATGAGAGGCTAGGAATTCAAAACTGGCGCTGATTTCATACAGGATGTGCAGTTTTTTCTGGCAACTGTTAGAAATAGGAGGATGGTTCTGTCCTCGTGGTCGTCGAGGAGTTCTTTTTCGGTGCGGCCATGATGAGGTGCGCTTGTCTCGTGTTTGGGATTCTTTTTCGGTATTGAACCGAAATTAACCCTTAGGGGGGAATTTACGAAGTGCCGTTTGGGCCGAGATCAAGTCGCACCCATCGTTAGTGGTTTTTTTTGGAGCCTTATATGGGGATTTGTGCCAAACACCGGTAAGCTGCCACGCGGTGGGAACACCGCCATTTTGTCCTGATGTCCTGTTAGTCCGTTTTAGTCCTGTTTGCTGTTATGGATATCTTCTAGTTTTACCTCCCTTCTCAGAAGGTAAGTTATGACTTTTGAACTAGCAATGATATCGATTAGGTTGAAAATATACCTACTTCATTTTGTTGGTTTTTTATTTTGCACATGTCCTTTCATGAGATTATTTTTTTGTTAGGGTGTTAGGGTACAGCTTAGCTCTCACCATCAGACTCCTGGAAATCGAACGACGACTCTTGTGGCAACTCTTGACTTTGGTCAAGATTCCCACGAGGACCAACACCGAGTCGCTTTTAAATCCTGGCCAGAGTCGACAGACATCCACCGGATGAGATCTAGTAGTAGCCGATAGAGGCTAGAGACCTGCTGAGTTGCATCATCGACCCCTGGCTGACCTGGAAGGTTGAGCCTTTCTTCTGCCTTCTCTTCGTTTTGCTGTCTGTTTCCTGTCTTCTTCCTGTCTTCGTTTTTGTGTCTTCAACTACATCAAGTGGACCTTGGATAGAGGCTACATATGTGGACCATTGGACTTTAATACCAGGTTTTTTTACACCTTCAGTGTTCTCTTACCTTTTTGAAATTTTTTATAACTATTTTATCATATTAGTGCTTATCATACCATCATTTTAAATAATTACTAATTATTGATATCGTATATTATACCACCGTGATAATTTTATAAACTATAATCTAAAGGACTTTTGTGAAGTTCTCACATAGTACTATGTGACAGCAGATTCAGTCACAGGTTTATTTCTTACCATTATACCCCATTCTGGTAACTTTGAGCGGTATAACACCAGGTATAAAAGTGTATGTATTTCGCTATAATACATTAGTTAATATTATTATATATGTTATTTAATTTATGTAATTATTATTTTATGGTTCCCTGGTCTACAACCTATTTTGCCTTGTCCACTTTGATATTCTAATTATATTCTTATATGTGATATGTTTTTTTATTCTCCTATTTGCCCAGCCTGAATGTCTAAGAAAATTTAATATTAAGTCATTTTAGGTATTTTGTTAAAGATAGATATTTGGTTTTCTCAATTATCCAAATATAGTAAAGCAATATCTAAATTGGGTGGCGCCCTTAATGAATTTGAATTTTCATTCTTAGAGCCGTAAATAATTCGAACTCACTTTATCTGTTCTCCGGCGAACAGCTGCCGTCAGCACATTGTGTTCTATTTTTTTATGTAATGAACATAATAAAGTAGGTCACAATATGTATGTATGTATCGAATCAATCAATACAAAATGCGGCTTATTTTATTAGGGGGTAGAAAGTCCTTTATTAAAAGAATTTGAAGGGGCATTGAAGTCGAAGGAGGCCACGTAGAAAATTTAATTTGAGTTTGCTGTTTCTGTTAAATTGTTTTTAATTCTGCTTTATCGTCGAAATAAAAGAATTTTTGTTACCTACTTGAAATCCCCTTCTGAAACTCTGAATTGTTTAATTGCGTTTTTCTCTTTGAAAAGGGATGAAATTATCGTGTTTAAACAAAAGTACCGATATTACAAAAAAATTATGTCTGCGTCATATTTTCCAATCAAAATCAGTAAAAGTTTCTTAAACAAAAGTTGCCAGTCGATTTCATTATCAGGAATCATTCACATGGCGCCCCCTATAACAAAATGTAAAATAATAAATAAAATAATATTCCTTGTCCGAAGTTATGCCTCCCGCCGATTTTGATAACAATTGATAAAGTAATATATACAGTAATAAATTACCGCCTTGTATCTTCTTCCCCAGCAATATTTTACCAGAAATCCAGTGCCAAATCAGAGACTAAGATAGGCAGGTCATGTGCATAGACTACAGCATGAGAGGCTGGTGAAGTTGATATGGAAGGAGATTCCTACGAAAAAAAGATATACGAAAAATGAACATCCCCTTCGAACATAGAATAATGGAGGATCCAAAAACCTGGAAAAAAGTTGTACAGTCAGCCAAGACCCATCCAGAGTTGTAGTGCTACTTGATGATGAATACTTTATTAAAGCATATTTTGGTCCAAATCATCCGCTCTCAGCCCTTGTCCCAATAGTTATGAATCATTTTTGCCGCGCAAGATTTGTGCCATATCGTTTTTTTTTAAATCCTGGTTTTCTCCAAAATCGTCAACATAACGTGGGATAGTTATGTACGTAGATAGATGTTTGTAATATTTTTTTTACCATGATTTTAATGTATACTTGTATATTTACTTTGTTTTATTTTATTTCATCTGTTGCTGCCTATCTGTTCCAGATGATGGCGAGCATAATGGCTATACCAACTTTATTCACTGATGCACGAAATAAGCCCACAGTTGATGTATTAAAACACACTTAAATATTCTTCAGCCATGAGATTTTTTTTAATGAAAATAGTCGCAAAAAGGGTAGACCTATCGTGTGGGCCGCGGACGGCCCGCACTGCGACTATTAGAAGGGAAAGGGATTATAGAAAGGAAATGATTATGGACCCGCTTTTTAAAAAGTTGCAGGTGATAGTTCTCTGAAAAAAATGATTTTGGAAGCTTGTTCCATTCCGTAGCAGCCCTCTAAAAGAAGAATTCTTGATGAAGATTGGTCCTTGTAGTGTCAATCTTGAGAGTAAATGGGTGAGACTGATTAGCGTACCTAGTTCTTCGGCCGAATGTGGCCAATGGTGGTACAAGAGTTTTTATTTTTTTGGAGCATCTGCCATTTATAGAGCAATGACTGGTCTGCAACTCTTCTTCTATGTTCTAGAGGGTAAAGGGTATCTGTGAGAGTTGAGCTGTTTATCAACCGAATGGCCCTTTTCTGAATGGAATCTAGAAGACGAAGAGAATGCCCTGGTGCTGAACCCTAAATGTGCGAGCAATACTCCAGTAAAGGTCGGATTTGAGCCTTGTACGTCGTCAACAGTTGATCAGGAGTAAAAAACTTTCTGGCTTTCCACAGAAAACCTAGCCTCTGGCTTGCCGACTTTGCGATGTTAGCAACATGGTCATGCCAAGACATATTATTGGACACCGTGACTCCCAAAATCGAGATGGAGGGACTTGGTTCAAGAGAATTTCCGGACATTGTAATGGGATGATTTGAAGAATTCACTTTCTTGGAAAACGTGTGTTTTTTGGGCGTTGAATTGAACAAGATTGTTGGTTCCCCACTCGACTATTGCTTTAAGATCTCTATTGATAAAATCAACCTGTTCCTATCTGAGTCTATTTGTATCATTCACCGAAAGTGATCGATAGGATGTGAAAGTTGAGACAAGTGTGCTATCGTCTGCGAAAATGTAAATGGAGTTCGTGGTGGTTTTCAAGAGGTCGTTGATGTGTAAAAGAAATAAGGTGGGAGACAGGATGGAACCCTGATGGACCCCGGCATTAGTTTTAAACGCATCAGAAGAAATACCGTCAACTGCCACATGTAAGGAGCGATCTTGCATAAAGCTCAAGAGCCATTGGCGCAGTTTGGTTGGGAGACCGTAGGCAGATAATTTACTTAACAATGCCTGGTGCCAAACGCGGTCAAAGGCTTTAGATATACCCAAGGCTATTGCACGGGATTCACCAAACTTTTCAATAGTGTTTGTCCAGAGCTGAGTGACATAAGCCAGCAAATCTCCAGTAGACCGAAGTTGTCGAAATCCATATTGTCTGTCATGGATTATCTCAAATTTCACCAGGTATTTAATAAGTTCTGTGTTAATCGCTTTTTCCATAACTTTGGATATGACTGAGAGCAATCTACTCTATATGTGTAATTTATTCACTAGAGTTTCCATGATCTCTAATAATTGGTCATGAAAGATTCCTTTTTCAATTGTTTAAAAATAATATTTTTTCAAAATAAAATTACTGTAAATTTTTTTATAAGGCCGAAAGTTGTTGTTATTAATAAATTCATTAATTTACATCTTTAAAATATTTAATCTGAAGATGATTTCTAACAACATAATTTTAAAAAAATGGTTTTACTGTAGAACGACGTGTTCAAAGTCTTAAATGAATAACGAAATGTATTATAGATTGTTTTTTATTTGTCTTCTTTCCCATTGTATTTTTTACAGCAATCGATCACTAAAAAAAACAAAATCAATTCAACAACAGCGATTTCATTGTCAAAACGCTCTGCATGAATAAGAAGATGAAGTATCACCTCGCCAAAAACTATGACTCATTATTCAAACTCACGTTTTAATTTCCATTTTAAATTTTAAAAACGGGGGACGTGCAGCGAGTTACATCACGCTGCATTTTTTCGAATTGCTCGAAGGTAAATCGATTATTCATATTTGTTTTGAGAGCAAATTGAGCTATTAATTTATACAACGTTTCGAACGTAGCAGTCAAGTTACCAAAATACATGTTAATGCCAGACAAGAAGTGAACTATTAAAAACCGGATTTTCGTTATCTCGGCTGAACGAGATTATCGTATACATTGTATCACATCACCAATTTAAGTTTAAAGTTACACACATAATAGCAAACAAACAAAAATTAAAAGAATAAAATACTTGAGTATCAGACAGGTGTTTAAAATGGTAATGTTTTTCTTCTTCCTTCTTTTATGTAAGCAAATTGCTTGTTTTTCTTCGTATCCTTTGCCGTTCAATTGTTAGAGAGGTTGTCGCTCTATCTCTTACGGGGTCTTCCAACGCTTCGACGCCCTAAGGGCGACTTGTCTCTAGTTATTTTGACCATTCTGTCGTTATTCATCCGATCCATGTGTTCGTTCCTTTTTCCTACCAGTATCCATTTATTTACGTTGTCTATTTTACATGTTCTTCTAATGTCCTCGCTCCCTGTCAAACGGTCCCTGCTTTTGCTGCTTGGTTGTATAATTTTATCATCCACAACCAGTTTGCATCTGATAGGTGTTTTTGAGGTGGTCATGCATTTCCTTTTTGCTGCAGTTATCTTCATTTTTAGACTTTTTGCCGTTGTGCTGAATTTAAATAGTAACCTCTGCGCGTCCGAATGCTTCGCTGTTACATGTTCAGCATACTGTTTTATGAAATGGAAGCTTGGACTTTGACAGATGCGATGTGCAAAAAATTGGAGACCTTTGAAATGTGGACGTACAGAAGGCTATTAAGAATCTCCTGGGTAGAAAGAGTGCGTAATACCGAGGTACTTCAACGCCTCGACAAGCAGCTGGAAGTTCTGTTTACACTAAAAAAGCGCAAACTGGAGTATTTTGGTCACATCTTAAGGAATGACAAGTATCGACTTTTAAAGCTTATTATAGAAGGGAAGATCGAAGGACGAAGAGGCCCGGGTAGAAGAAAGATATCCTGGCTAAAAAACTTAAGACAATGGTATGGAGTGAGCACTACCACATTGTTCCGCCGAGCTGTAGACAAGGTTCAAATAGCGCTGATGATTGCCAACGTCCGAGGAGGACAGGGCACCTAAAGAAGAAGAAGAACCTCTGTAGCTCATCTTCGTTTTCTGCAATCAGAATAGCATCATCGTTTTTGTTTCCTGTTTTATACCCTTTCAGGTTACTAGGGCTTTTTATTATTTCGTTGTTACCAAGCAACGAGTTGGAGAAATTTGTCATAAAATTATGAAGCATTCGTCAATGGCCGAAGGATATTCGGCGGAAAATTTTTTGACAAAAAAATTTAGTTAGGTTAGGTTGGGTTAGGTATTATGTGAGTGGGGCGTGGTCGCCCCTCCACCGCGACCCTTAGTAGGTCTATTGTGGCTCTCCCCCAAAGATTACAGTTCACCGCACAATCCAGCCCTTCTCACGAAGTTCATGGTTGTATAGGGTGAGATTTTTTTAAAATCGGTAGGTTCTACGTTGGTGTAACCAAAAATGTTGAACCTTATTCTTTCCAGGCCGGGGCATGAAGATAGTATATGTTCAGCAGTTTCGTCTTCCACGCAGCAAAACCGACAGTCCGTTTGTTGGTTTGGATCCTTCTAGGATCTGCTTAGTTGTGTTTCTCGGGGGTTTAGGTAGAAACGCTTTCGAGTGAGTTAACCCTGGTATATCGGACCAGTACGTGAGTATTTTCCTCTCCGCCCAGTCCGAAATAATTGTTTTTGCGGCACTTGTAGTGACTCCAAAAACCGGTTCTGGTCCAGTGAACGCAGATTCGGCCCCCCGTTTTGTAAGGGTGTCGGCTGTTTCGTTTCCCTTAGTTAGTAAAAGTACAATTATTAAAATTTAACTTAACATTAGATTCGTTGCTGTACTTTACTATAGAAGATCTATTACCACGCATAATATTTATGATCTTGTTGTGGTGTTCTTGATGGAGATTTAAGTATGGTTTTATAGACTTTTGATTGCTATGACCAGTAATTTTCAGCAATTGTTGTTCTTCGTTACTAGTTTTTGCCAATTCGCTTATAGCAGTTGATCCATTCGAGTGATTTGTTGTCTTTTTGTCCTTTACATTCAAGCCAATTGCCTTAGCAGCAGATTAAGTCCATCCATTTATTGTATTTCTGTCAAAAGGTACTTTATCGTACCATTTGTCAGTTTCGTTTTTCCAGTTTCGCCTCGTTTTGATATCAGTTTATGAAAAAGACGTACGTCTTGTCTTTTACTATTGGACAAATTAGCAACAACCTTTATTTAAAAATAATTCGAGTCTATTAAATAAAAAAAATTGTCGTCGAGATAAGCTACGTTTTTTTAAAGGTATTTAATAATTTTAAGCTTTTACATCGTCAACGTTAATCGTCAACTTGATCAATCGTTTATTACGAAATCTTAATTGGCGTCTGTCAGTATTAAATAAAATGATCGGTCGCGGTTGACCGAATCTTTAATATAACTTGTAAACAATCATTGATTGACACTGATATTATTATATTATAAAAAGTTGATTAGAGAAAGCCAGTTACCGTAAAACCAATTTCAAAATTATCTTGTCGACACGCATCGCTTGAAAAAATATTTTGAATTTTTTAACGGTCGTGAGTGACAGTTAGTTCTGATCGAACGAATGTGTGGGTCTTTAATTTATATATCGTACGTACATATCATGTTCGCGGTAGTCATAAATGCAATTACTTTACTTTGCGACCTTAACGCATCTACGAGGAAAAACACAACAATGGTATATTACACACCTAGGGCAGTAAATTAAGAAATGTCTCAGAGCACATGTTTGTTGACTGGGCAAAAACTAACTATCAGAAAGCGGAGCTGTTTGCTCAATATCTCAAAGTAACCTTCCAACCGAATAAACCTTCAAAACCAATGAACATGGAAATCCTAGAGCAGGAAGAAAATAAAGAAATAAAAATAGTAACACCAAAGGAAGTATGCACCGAAATAACAAACAATATTAACGTACGCAAGGCCCCAGGATACGATCTAATTACAGGGGAAATATTAAAAAATCTACCCCGAAAGGGTATAGTGAAGTTAACCCATTTGATAAACGCAGCCTTCCGGCTAAAATATGTACCACGCTTTTGGAAAACTGCAGAAGTCATTATGATTCCCAAACATGGAAAACCCCCAAACGAAGTTACATCATATAGGCCGATTTCGCTCTTAACACTAATTTCTGAACTATTCGAAAAATTATTCCTAAAAAGATTAACACCAATACTAGAAGAAAAATCACTTATACCAGATCATCAGTTCGGGTTTAGAGCTAAACACTCAATAATCGACCAAGTTTACAGCATAACGGATTTTATAGAAAGAAAACTAGAAGAAAAGAAAATTTGCTCCGCTATCTTTTTGATATATCTTAAGCATTCGATAAGGTCTGGTACGAAGGACCGGAATATAAACTCGGGAAATTATTACCTATACAGTTTTCAGATATACTTAAATCATATATTTCAGACAGAACATTCCGAATAAGGCCAGAAAATATTGACTCAGATTTAATAGATATATGCGCTGGGGTGCCGCAGGGTGGCGTTCTTGGGCCAGTTCTATATCTTCTTTATACATATGATATCCCAACACCTAATGACATGAAAACAGCAATGTTTGCCGATGACACGGCTGTGTTGACGGTAGGAGAAAAAATTGCCGACATATCAAATAAATTACAAAAAGCGACTAAAAAAATCGGTAAAAGGACGAAACAATGGCGGATCAAGCTAAACGAGGCTAAAACAACCCATTTAAACTTAACAAATAAAACTTCTATAGGTCATCAAAACATATTCTTAAATAACAGGCAAGTACCACTGGTAAACACAGCTAAATATGTCAGAATGAATTTAGACGCCAAGTTGCGCTGGAAAGAACACATCAAAGTGAAAAGAAGAGGACTTGAATTCAGATATAGAAACATGTATTGGTTGCTTGGAAGGAAATCGCACCTCTTTATCCAAAATAAACTCCTGTTATATATACAGGTATTAAAACTCCTATGGACCTATGGCATACAGTTGTGGGGATCCGCTAAACCCATCAATATAGCTATAACACAAAGATTTCATAACAAGGTGCTGAAAGGAATAGTAAATGCACCATGGTATGTTAGAAATTGCAATCTACACAGGGATCTAGGAATTCCAACAGTAGCTGAGTAAATCAAAAGATATGCTAGGAAGTACGAGACTATGCTATACAATCACCACAACAATTAAGTGTTGCAGATTTTGGAGAACCGGGATCACCAGAGACGATTAAAAAGAGTGAAGCCCTTTGAATTAGTGCTGTGAAGTGATTAGTGTATAAGAAGTAGTTATCACAACAAACAAGTGATTGGTGAGATAAAAGCTAAGAAACACCAGTGGGTGATGTCTTAGATTTAGGTCATTAGTTTTTAAGTACCTTGAAGCAAAATTGCTACTTGGTAATACATGACCAGTTGCAGTTTCAATGCAGAGAAAAAAAAATCTTTGTTGACCAAGGCAAAGCCGAGTGCTTGATAAAAGGTATAGATGTCGTGACTAGCATTTTACTATAATTATTGAGTTGTCTCTTCGAAGGGCAAACTTGAGTTTGCCAAGACCTACCCTATGCTGATGAGGGGCAACATCTCAAAACCGGTCCATAGGTGGTCACTTCGAATGGATAAATTTAATAATTCTTTCTTTTACTTTACAAGTATCTGCACATCACCCGAAATGGAATTATGCACGTTTATATATCAGATGTAATTCAATGCTTGTCGTAGGCATATAGCCAGAAGTGTAGTTGTTTTCTGATGTATTTTTTGTAGTTTTTGGCACTGGCACAGCCAACGGGCCAGTTATATTTTGGGTTGTTTTGTCAATTTTACAGATAAAATTTTGTTTTAGATAAATATCGTTAGTATTTGCCTGATATAGTTTTTGTTTTTTCTTTTTATTTTTTTTATTTTTAAATGAATATTTTTTTTTTTGGTTTCCTTATCGACCCAAATAAACCAATAGTACAGGTTAAATGCGGCGAAAGTAGCTGGTTTCTTAAAAGTCAGTTTTACATGTTTTTATTCCTATTTCGCTGTCAAGAATATTATAGATTTCTACATACATACATAAAGTCACGCCTTTTTCCCATAGGGGTAGGCAGAGACCACTTCCTCCCACTTGCTACGGTTCTTACACACATCTTTTGCTTCCTCTACTTTCATCAGTGCTCTCATACATGCTCGTCGGTTGTTGGTACTTTTGACCTGGCTTTTCTTCAAAACAATGTTGATCTAATCGAGATATGTTCTCCGAGCTCTAACTCTACCGACTTGTCCATTCACACTCGCCTTATAAATTTGTTTCATCAATCTTCCTTCATCCATCATTTCTACGTATCCAAACCATCTAAGCATTCCTTTATCTTTCTTTGTAACCACATATTCTTTTACACCACAGCGTTCTCTTATCTCACTATTCT
Organism: Agelastica alni; assembly: GCA_950111635.1. Lineage (NCBI taxonomy): Eukaryota > Metazoa > Arthropoda > Insecta > Coleoptera > Chrysomelidae > Agelastica > Agelastica alni. Next base: position 22,131,797 of record OX467718.1, on the reverse strand, counting down.
TTACTTTATCCAACCGAGTCACTCCAGCTATACTTCTCAGACTACTCATCTCCGCAGCATTTATCCTATTTTTATGTTTCTTCTGCCAAACCCAACATTCATCACCATACATAAGTGTAGGAGCCAACACACCTCTATGCTATTTCTATAATATTATTATAGTTTTCTATAATATTTATAATTTAATTTTGTACTAATTCTATATCAATAAGTGTACTTGAACAGACCAAATTATGACAAAACGTCGTACAAATGGTCAACTAATACCGGTGTATTTGTTTTTAGTCCACGAACCTATGAACTATTAAAATATTTATTATTATGGACAAGAATTTAACAGGAAAATAATTCAAAGATTTACTCTTATTTTTTTTTTAAATAAAAAAAGCAATTTTATATAATTCCTTAAAATCCAGTTAGAAACAACTTACATTCTTTGAAAGTTTCAACACTAATCAAACTAAACAGAGTCGTTTTATTTATTAAAACGTTAAATCAAATAGTGGGTAACTTTCTAAATATAAACGTTTTTCGTTATCGGACACTCATTACTAGCAATTATATTAAAGTGAGCAATAAAAAAACTATCAATTAAGTTTAATTATCTTCACACCGCTTCACCAATCTTTACAATTAACTGGATATATTAACAGTAGTCGTGAAGGCAGAGATTCTGAGATGTCAATTAGGTTCTTTAATTTAGTGTAATTGTAACTTACATCCATAAGACAGATTAAATTTATTAAGTGGCTTGTGTGCAATAAGATAATTCTCAGTTTAAGGATTTTGAATACTAAATTTCATAATAATATCGAAAAAAAATTCGGTCTAGATTAACATCATCAAACATTAACCAAAAATGTTGTTAATTCCTAAAATATTTTATGGTCTTTATGTTTTTTGTTCCACTGATTTTTACTTTTTTGTCATCCTGAAGTAATAAAAAAAAGCAGGGATATTTAAGCAATAAGAAAACATGAAAATATCGTTTATTGGCATTCGAAAGTATAATATTTCCAATCTCAGTTTAAAAAAGATGATTTTACCAGGGCATTGCGATATTCCGGCAATAGGCTATACTGAGTAATACCGATAAATTTAGCAAAACATATCGGCCACCTCTTTTTATGTATATGCTATGGGTAACACAGCTTATTTTTGAATATCAACGTCGCTAATACTTACTTACTCCATGGCTTACAACCATGGGTGGGTCTTTGCCGACTTCACAATATTCCTCCAACGCTGTCTGTCTGTCATAGCATCTAAGGGTTCATCTATACTCATTACCCTTAGGTCTTTGGCGATATAATCTTTCCATCGAAGGCGTGGGCGGCCTATTGGTCTTTTTTCTATTGGTGCTTCTTCCCATGCAAGTTTAACTATGCGGCCATCTGGTAGCCTCCTAACATGTCCTGCCCACTGCAGTCGTTTATATTTTACTTCTCGCACAATATCTGAATCTCCATACAAATCTATCAGCTCTTTGTTGGTACGGATTCTGTATCGCCCTGTTGATGTATCCAATTTCAGGCCATATATTTTTCGAAGGATTCGCCTTTCGAAGACACGAAGACGCTCTTCATTAGCTGCCGTTAGCGTCCAAGCTTCACAACCATACATCATCACAGGTCTTATTATGGTCTTGAATATATTGATTTTTGTACGTCTTGAGGTTACTTTGGACTTTAGGAGGTCTTGCACTGCGTAGAGACATCTATTGCCTGCTTGGATTCTGCAGTTAATTTCCTCCGTTCCGTTTTTGTTTTCTGTTAGCATTGTTCCTAGATATTTGAACTTCTTAACACGTTTAAAGTTATACTCATCCATCGTGATGTTTTCGCCTATTCTGTCTCTTCATTCTGTCTCTTCATCTCGTTGAATACATGTACTTAATTTTGTCTTCATTGATTTTGAGGCGGATGCTACTCGCGCTTTTTTCGAGGTCATTAAAGGTTGTCTACTGTGCTGTTTCCAACAATGTCAACATCGTCCGCAAAGGCTAATAGTAAGCTGGGACCATTGTGATAATACACGGCTGCAGGAGGCTGTATTTTCGCCTTTCTATTGACATATTCCAGGGCCACATTGAAGAGTAACGGGGAAAGAGCATCGCCTTGTTTAAGTCCATCTTTTATATTCAATATCTCTGAGAAATCACGGCCAATTCTCACTTTGCTATTTAAGCCACCGACACACATTCGAGTTATTTTCTCGGGTGATTTTTATTGTTTGCGTTTTATTTTTTTTGTGATATTTGTGAAAAGGCTTTTTGGAGACCGTTTAAGGTAAATGCTGAATCTAACGAATTACTTAATATAGCACTACACATGTATGAGTCATAGCCGGCAAGGAAATCCACAAGCTCTAACAGTAAAATTACCTCCCTCTCATTATTTTTCTTAAAGGTAACATTGCTGCAAAAGTTCTGCTTAATGAGGTGCATGGCACTGATCTTATTCTTCATGTAGCTTCTTCATTATCGGAGATTTGCTAACATCATGGCAATCCTGACCTTGGAAACTTTTGCTCTGAATAGATGTGCAGAAGACGTGTTGAACCATTCTCGCAGCCAAGATATTCTTTCTCTTCCAATTGATCTTTTGCCCATAATCTTTTCCTGGATTATCAAGTGGAGTATCTCATATTTTGAACCTCGGATTATGTGACCCAGATAGGTGATCTTTCTTTTCTTCACTTCCTTCAACACCTCCAACTCCTTATTCATTCTGGTAAGCGCTTCTGCGTTGGTCGTGTGCTCCACCCACGATATTCTTAGCATTCTTCTGTAAGTCCACATCGAGTGGCACTGATATGACCGTTTAATTCAGCTTGGTCAATTATTGAGCGAATTTTAGAAGACAAATAATTAAAAAATATATTTAGTTCATTCTCCTATTCCGAAACAGGATAATAACTTTCAAAAGATAATATTGTTATTATTATTGTTATTATTTAGGTCTAACAAATACCTCGCCAAATCAGGTGTACCGCAAGGATCTAACCTCGGTCCACTACTGTTTAATATCTTTATCAATGACATTGGTGACATAATTAAGCTTAATTTTTTACTGTATGCTGATGATCTATGAATTTTCTCTCCTATCATTAATATGACTGAATGTGAGAAACTATCGAAAAATCTTAATCAAATAAGCCAATGGTGCAGTCGTAATAATTTAGCGTTAAATCCTACCAAATGTTGCGTAATATCATATACATTGAGATCTGATCCAATTATATTTGACTATAAGATAGACAATTATTCTCTAGTCAGACCATGTAATTTTAAGGATCTTGGATTTACTTTCGACCGAGAGCTATTTTTCCAAAACCACATAGACAATATAACTACGTCAGCAAACCGTATGTATGGATTTATAATTAGAGTAGGCCGCGACTTTAACCATTTAACACTTAAAACTCTTTACTATTCTTTTGTGAGATCAAAGCTAGAATATGCACCGGTTATCTGGAACCCATATTATCAAGTGCATTTTTATAAACTGGAGGCAATCCAAAGACGCTTTCTCAAATACCTAAGTTTTAAAGTAGATCGGACTTATCCACTAATTGGCACGGCACACGAGAGTTTACTGTCAAGACATAGCTTTTTCACTCTGGATAGTGACGAGAATGTTCTAGTGTCATTATGCTACACAAAATAATTAACAATGAAATTAAATGTCAATGCTTACTACATCAGATAAACTTTAAAATTCCCCGTCAGGCATCTCGATACACCGACTCATTTTACACTACCACACCACGAACAAATATACTTAAAAACTCTCCTGTTTATACTATGTGTAGCAACTATAACCTAAAAAGTGACCAGCTTGATATATTCTATTGTAATGTGAGGCAAATTAAGAGCTATTAGTATCAGCAGTAATATTGTTGTGTTAGTCTTAAGCTTTCTACTAATGTTAGTCTGATTTTGTAAATTGTGTATTACTCTTAAGCTTTTTTATTGTTAGTACTATTGTGCAAATGTTTACTTTGTTCCTGTTCTGTAATTGGAAATCTTTTTTTCTGTAGAACAGTGTAAATAAATAAATAAATAAAGCTCATTTCACCAATATACGATGGAATCTGATTAGTCACTGAGGCAACGATTTAACGAGGGCACTGTGTTGAGAGAAGTAAATTACTAAATTCCCCTAAGATTTAAACCCGAAATTTTTTTGTTTATTATTATGCTTTTGTTGAGAGGTTTTATTTTTATTTTTTCGTTACTGTAGCTCTCGATGAGTTTTTTTGGTTAGAAATAGGCACATATTTAATTGAGTTAAAAAGGAATGCAACAAAAATAAATTATTGGTGCAAATTTAATAAGTATATTTAATCATGTAGTACTTACGATGTTATCAAGCATCAGATTTATAGTCAGCATGATCGGAATCACTGTCGTCGCTATCCTCATTCGAAATGTAAATGATAACAGGATTAACTGCTTCGATGCGGTTTTTACGAACCCACCATTCCTCTATTAACTTTTCACATTTTGTTACACATTATTCCCAAATTTCAGGATTGGCAATATTAAGTGCTTGTTGCCAGGTTTTAAATTGGGATTAAATTAGCAATGATAAGGCGAAACTCTTAGCACACGATATCCATAACTGAGTATAATTTGATCCACTTTGTAAATTTTTTCTCTTTCGTGCCTTTTAGCTATCGATAATAATTTCGGCTTGAAGCAATACTGTGGAAATAAAATATTTTCGTGCGTTAACCATTCTTTTATTTTCTGTACCGTCCAGGATTTTGTTGGTTGCCTATTTAAAATTTCCAAAGGGTACGGAGCATTATCTAATACAGTGGCAAATGGTTTATGTAACGATGGTAACAGTTTCTCTTTTAACCAATTCACAAACATTTCTGTAACCATTTTGTTATGATAATCGGCCGATTCTGATGAAAATAAAAGATCCGCCCCATCAACAATGCACAATAATGTGTCATTTTCGTTCACCGTCGGTATGTTTAACAGACTTTATGTTATCGTTCTGCCAAATTCTCCAATTCTCCAAATTCGTCCAGATAAACAAATGAAGAGCATTCTTGTTTATAGTGAGTATAATTTTTTAAAAATTCATTTCTTTTGTGCATGACTCTAGCTTTTTCACACAAAACCTTTTGGTTGTCCTCATTTTTTAACTTAAACCCTATTGACCCTTAATTTTTAAACAAAAAGTACCTTATAAAATAAAATTTACTTTCGTACTTCTTAATTATACAGTTGAATACTGGTTATCGAGTTGCTAACGATAATCCGAAACCACCGTACATTCTTGAAATATGCTTTATTAATTAAAATGATAATTTTTTGTAGCGAAACAAAAAAAGACAGGATAAACCCAATTTTTTATAATTGAAAATTCAAGCAATGTACACAGCATATCCACAATATAATTTTCGAAACAATGGCGTATCTGATAGTATATCAAGTACAGAATTTTTATCATTACCACTCCATTGTTTATTGACACAACAAAGTATATTTAAAATGGGTCACATCATCGATTGCATTATAAATACCACCTCACTTCCTTGTGGATATAGTACAATTCGTCATTATGTTGTGATGGGTAACTCTGTGGATAATTAGAGAACGGAAAATATCAATGTGGGTGTTTTAGAAGATCATGGAATGTTTTGGTTTTAAGTCGCCTACGAATCTACCTATTTAACTACGACAGGATCGGCACCGCGAGTAAATGGTCTTCGAATATCAGATCAACATCCTTATGCCAAGAATATGAATATACCATTTAGCCAATTTTACAATTTTCGTTATAGAACAAAATTTTACATTTTTATTTTATGAAGTATATTGTTCTACTTTAAATCCACACTCAGAGTTCGAATTTATAGGCACATTTTTTTATAACTTTCCAATACAATTTATGTAAATTGGTGAACACAATCATTACTTTAAAAAACTGTCTGACTTCTGTGAACGAAGGCCAATTTACATATTAATGTAAAAAACCGAGAAAAGACAAGAAAATTCTAAAGGTATCCAGACTATTTCATCAAAAATTCTAGATTGGTCGGGAAGGTACTGGAACATCCTCGTCATTGGCTGCGACGTCACCGTACCGCCCAGCTCACGTACGTAACATATTCCATATTCCATTAAAACGATTCTCTTGGAGTATATAATAAGCAAAGAGAGTAAATAAACGCATCTTTTATAATACTAAACACATGTATACCTATATACTTTTATTTATATTTAATTATATTTGTTTAATAAAATAAATTATTAAAAATTACTATTCTTACAAATCTTAAAATATTTTGTTAACTTTATTCACTTAACTGTCTTAAATCGAAAATTACCACAAGTTTTAACGGAATCAAGGTATTTTGAGTCGGACGGAAGACTGACCGGATGCGCGGAGAGGCAACATAACGATTTCAAATTATGTTTACACTCGATATCGCTCCCCAATTAATTAGTATACCGCGGGCTAGATATGAAAATCAATTCTTAAGGAGTTAATTCAACAAATGTCGCCAAAGTAATCTTTTATAGCTCGCAGTAGTCTAACTGGTTCAGCAGTAAGGCTGAAGTCTTCGCAAGAGAGCTGACTAACAGACATCTAGCAAACAAAAACATAAGTATATTATTAGACAGCCAGGCTGCTTTAAAAGCACTGAGCTCCAACAAGATAAATTCTAAACTTGTATGGAATTGCATCGAATCTTTAGAGTACCTTGGTGCGAACAACAGAGTGACCCTGCTGTGGGTACCTGGGCACCAGGGGGTCGAGAGAAACGATAAATCCGACACCCTCGCAAAACAGAAAGCCGAATCTGCGTTCACTAGACCAGAACCGGTTTTTGGAGTGCCTCCAATACAATTATTTCGGACACACGCACTAGTCCGATATATCAGGGTTTACTCACTTGGGGGCGTTCTTACCTAAACTGTCGAGTAACACAACTAAGCAGATCCTTGAATGGAGCAGGAACGATTTGCGAATTCTAACGGGGCTGCTAACAGGACACTGTCGTCTAAGAAACCACCTAGGGAAGAATAGGTCTGAATCAAAAAACGGACTGTCGGTTTTGCTACGTGGAAGACGAAACTGCTAAACATATACTACGTTCAAGTCCCTGCCTGGAAAGAATAAGGTTTAACATATTTGGTTACACCATGAACTTCGTGATAAGGGCTTGATTGTGCGGTGAACTGTAACCTCTAGTGGTGAGCCACAATAGACCTACTAAGGGTCGCGGTGGAGGGGCGACCTATGCTCCACTCACATAATGCCTAACCTAACCTAACTAATTTCTCTCTTAAATGGCTATGATGCACTGATTGTACTACATATTGTCGAACGACACTTATTTGAATGACAAATCATCGACTGAAACTTAATCTAAAATGTACGTTAATCAAATGATTACGTTTGAACTTGTTTAAAGAGACGCTGCTGATGATCATAAGAATGTTATTAAGTGACTTGAGTTCTATGTAAAAAAAACTAAGAAGTAATTCTCGTAGCCAATTAAAAACATTTCACCTTTTGCGCCTAAATTTTGGTCTGTTTCCGGAAAAGTCATGTGCGAAATCCCTTGAACTCAGAAATAATTTATCCCTCTTTTTTTAGTTATTTGTAAATGAGATAGGTAAAAATATAACAACCAACATAATTTTGTTTGCTGCTGTTTTAAAATGATTTAGGGTCATTATATCTTAAAGTGACTATCAATTAATTTAACATGATACTGACTATGCAAATAAGTGTAAAACACAAAAAATTACCTCTCAATATACAGAAATGTCACTTCTCTTGTAACACTCAAAAATCAAACCAGTGGAATACTAACACTTAGTTTATCAAACATATTTGAATCAGTGTTATGTAACAAAAGTTTTTGACTTCTAATTTTGATTCGTTATTGAGATTCTCAACAAATATCAAAATTGCATCAGCTGCTAAAAGGATTCTTATAAGTACAGGGTGTTTCATTACTAAGTGGAAATATTTCAACTATAGAATCCTGAACTCAAAATATAAAGATTCAAACCAAATCATCTAGATAAAATGTGTCTCCTGCATGAGTAACAGGGTGTTTTATTTAAAAATGTAAAAGTTATTTGTGCCCAGTACTTTAAAACTATTCGAAGTATTATTGTCATATTTAGTGGGGAGTGTAAGTACTATACACCCTACTAAATTATGTTAAATGAATGTTTGTCGCGTACGACAGGGGCAAGTGGCTAGTTGATCACTTCCAAATTCTACGCCACTGGCGGAATTGCAATTTTATCACAATTTTTCGATTTTGCAATACTTGCTACGTGAATATTGTACTTTTTCTCCATGGCGATAAAGTTATTATTTTTTTGACATATTTCGGGTTAAACATAAAGCTGCACAATTATTTTGATTTCAATGTTTATTAATTATGTCAGTGTTTTGGGTCACATGATTGCATTTATTACGCGAATGAAACTTCAATCTTTATTAAAAAAAAAACATTATTTTATTTATCGAAATATTTCAACGAACTAAAGGGACAAAGATTAGCTAAACATCTTCAAGGTTTTTAGGGTACCTCAGGTATAATATATTATACATAGCAAGGATAGCTCCATTCAAAAGTTAAAAGTAAAAAGAGAACGAATCATAGATGACATAGACTGTATTTTGTGTCGAAAATAAAAAATAGGACAGAAAAGAATTTCAATATGCTCCATTTTCATGATTTTGAAGGGTTAAAGCTATAATATAAAGTGGTGCGACAGATATTTTGGTTTTGAGCTGTCACACCGAGATATTTTAAAAGAAGAACTGAAAAGAAAGAAATTAAAAAAAATTATTTCGCGATAAGAGAAACATTTTATAAACTGTAGAAATTAAATGTCGGTGTGACAGACTTTTCTGCCACGATGAGAGTTATCACACCAATTTTTTTTAAAAATACATAAAAAATGTCTATAAGAAATTAATTTCCATAAAAGTGCAAATTACTTATGATTATTAGAATGTTGTACCTATGATTAAATACTATTAATTCCTATGATTAGTTTTTTTTTTATGAAAATAGTCGCAAAAAGGGTAGACCTATCGTGTGGGCCGCGGACGGCCCGCACTGCGACTATTAGAAGGGGAAGGGATTATAGAAAGGAAATGATTGTGGACACGCTTTTTAAAAAGTTGCAGGTCATAGTTCTCTGGAAAAACTAATTTTGGAAGCTTATTCCATTCCGTAGCAGCCCTGTAAAAGAAGTAATCGATAGGATGTAAAAGTTGAGACAAGTGTGCTACCGTCTGCGAAACTGTAAATGGGGTTCGTGGTGGTTTTCAAGAGGTCGTTAATGTGTAAAAGAAATAAGGTGGGAGACAGGATGGAACCCTGGGGGACCCCGGCATTGGTTTTAAACGCATCAGAAGAAATACCGTCAACTGCCACATGAAAACACACTTCTTCAACAACTCGTGCAAGAATACCCTCAAAGAAGACTGAAAAGGAAATGGCCAGCTGACCTGAACTGCAAGAGGTTTTCTCAATGAAGGAACATCATCATGTCAAATTAAGAAACTTTTTACATATTGTCCTGTGCCAACAAAATAGCTTAAAGAATTTGAATTTTTCTGATTGCTGTTCAATAAAGAAGTAAAAAAAAATTTATGTCAGGAATAATGACAGAAAAAAGTAACAGCCAATAGTAATATTATAGCAGCAAATCCACTATGAAAAAAGAAACTATAAAAAAAATTATAAATGTTAATAGGATTAATTCCCAAAAAAAGTGGTATGCATATTTTTTTTTTGTTTAATTAACTGCGGCTCGAAATACTTTTTTATGGGTATCGTGGTATTTATCGTTCTCGAATAAATGATAAAAATTAAATGAGCTAACAATACGGTACTGCATTCATTCGAAAATGGGGAGAGGCCGCCGCTTGTGATCTAACAATAATTTTGTATCGATTTATTTATTATGATCGTTAAACATTTTTTTCTTCGTACCTCTCGGCTTGATTGATATATAGACTGGATGTTTATTTTTAAGGCGTACAATCCTCGGGAGATTTTTGCCAAACTTGCTTACTCATTGTTTATTTATATTATGCTAAGGACGATTTTAAGATTTTTATCAGAATGTGCTGATGGAATTCGGCTGTGTGAACCGTTACTTAACAATAAGAAGATAATTAATATTTTATAAATTATTGCAACTATAATTGGCTGTACTTACATGTTTTACCATCAAAATTTTTAATATAGATACAGTGTGTCAACGTAAGATGTCATTAAAGCTACACCAGCATTTATGGCACACTCCAAAAAAAACTAGTTCAGAATTTTGTACACATTTATTACAAATTTGCGTCACAAACCAAATTTTTTTTACAGTTTTCTTTTTCTGGGACAAGGGAGGGGGCTAGTTTTAAAATCAAGTTGAACCACATACTCAGTATTTTTTTAAATATGTCAGAATTTCTATTTTCATTTTTATAAAAAAAAAAAAAAAAATACGAGTATTGTAATCTTAAGTGATTTCTTTAAATATTTTATGGATAAATAATTCTCTTATAGATGCATCAATAACTTAAATTTTGTTTGATGGGCATGTAAACTTTAAAACTGTATATAAATAGAATAACAAATGTAAAATGCCCCAAAGAAATCAAGGAGATTCATCAACCCGAGTTAATAATACGCTATAGCTGCTCAAATGTATTCAGGAGCCTAAAGGCACTAAAATTAGATTTCACTTTTATTATCTAACGATGTTATCTTTGTAATTTTATGCTACGAACAACCGTTTTAGATGAAAAGGAATGAAGATTTAACAAAAAAGTTCTCCAACATGAACCAGAAAAATGATTGTGCAATATTACTTGAGAGTCGTTATTGATTTTTAAAAAATAGATTATAACAATTATAACAAGTAACCGATTTTTTGGGAATTTCCAAAAAACTATTTTAAAATTTGTGTTAGTAGGGAAAGATAATTTTTCGTTTTTTAAAATTTCGGTACTAAAATGATTGAGCCGCACGGCACCAGGACCAAACTAAAATTAAATGTTACGATTAGTTTGTAATTGTGTTATGAAATACCTCAAGGGGTAAGAACGCGTTTAAAGTAATTACCTAATACCTCCTTTCAATGAAAAGGACATCCGAAGGGCAGAAATCTATATTTTATCAGATAGCCAAGCAGCACTAAAAGCTCTGAAGTCATACACTTGAGTCTAAGCTGACTTGGGATTGTAAACAGTCCCTGAGACAACTGGCAGTAAATAATCAGGTTACTCTGATGTGGGTTTCAGGTCACAAGGGAGTTAAAGGCAACGAAGAAGCAAATTGCCTTGCCAAAGAAGTGGCAAATACACAATTTTCCAGCCCAGAACTCTTCTGTGGACTCTTTAAGGCCCATTTGAAAGAAGAGGTTCGACGCTGGAAAACATATAAAATGAAATCTCACTGGAATAAAGTGCCAGGACAAAGACAAGCGAAAAGACTAGTAAGCTTTTTGCCAAGGAAAGCTAAACAGCTCGAGTTGGACAAGAAAGACTCGAAACTGATGACGGGACTCCTTACTGGACACTGCCCTCTGAGGTATCACCTAAAAAATATGGACAAAACAGAGAGTAATAGTTGCCGCTACTGCGAGAATTTCGCTGAAACATTTGCTTTACGAATGTTCAGCGCTTTTCTGCAAGAGGCTCAAGTTTTTAGATCGGACCTTTATAAAGCCCTTCAATGTCAGAGGCTGCCAGGTAATTGATAAACTTTGCACAAAATTTTGGGATCCCTGGCCTCGAATAGATTAAGGATTATGCACAAAAATGGGTCGAGGTGCTTCAAAGACTGCATAGTTTCACGACCCCCCCCCCTACAATCTACAATCTACCTCCTTTCGAGCTTTCACTTTTGTAACTTCACCAGTTGGACGGCAATGGTGAGAGGCATTATCCATTTCTATTAAAGCATTTGGTGGCAAATTAGGAATCAGTTGTTTGCGAAACCAAAGTAGATGTTATATGATAAAAACGAATAAGATTGGTTATCAAGCTAATAGGTAATGAACAAAAGGCCTATAACCAAGTGGTAAGGGGTGAATTGTGGTCGACATTGTCTATGTATGGGGTAAACGGTAGTTTAATACGAGCACTAAAATCACTTTACGAGGATTCCACTGCTTGTGTCAGGATAAACGGAGCTTACACGGACTGATTTAACATCGAAAAAGGTGTAAGAAAGGGATGTGTGGCTTCGTCATGGCTATTTAACTTATCCATAAACAAATGTTTAAGGGATTTGAAAAATAATGTGTATAGATTGAAAATAAATGATTTAATCGTCAAATGCCTTCTTTACGCCGATGATCAAGTCATATTAGCGTCATCTAAAGAGGAGTTGCAAGCGATGGTTAATGTTATGCATAATGCCCTGATAATCAAAGAGATGAAAATAAATGTAAGCAAAACAAAAGTAATGGTTTTAAAAAAAAAGAAATCATGACAAACTGTAAAGTTCTGATTAAGGGAAAAAAAGTGGAACAAGTAAATGAGTTTGTATGCTTGGGTTCAAAGTTTACGAGTGATGAAAAGTATGACAGTGACATTGAGCGAAGGGTGTTGGCAGAAAAACAAATGAATGGGGCACTGCATAGCTTTATAAACAGCCAGAAAGTGTCAAAAAAGATACGTCTGGTTGTGCATAGAGGTGTGTTGGTTCCTACACTTATGTAAGGTAGTGAATGTTGGGTTTGGCAGTAGAAGCATGAAAATAGGATTACTGCTGCAGAGGTGAGTAGTCTGAGAAGTATAGCCGGAGTGACTCGGTTGAATAAAGTAAAGAATAGTGAGATAAAAGAACGCTGTGGTGTAAAATAAGATGTGGTTACAAAGATAGATAAAGAAATGCTTAGATGGTTTGAACACGTAGAAAGGATGGATAAAGGAAGATTGACGAAACAAATTTATAAAGCGAGTGTGAATGGACGAGTTGGTAGAGGTCGACCTCGGCGAACATATCTTGATCAGATCAACATTGTTGTAAAGAAAGGCCAGGTCAAGAGTACCAACAACTGACGAGCATGTATGAAAGCACTGATGAAAGTAGAGGAAGCAAAAGATGTGTGTAAGAACTGTAATAAGTGAAATAAAGTGGTCTCTGTCTACCCTTACGGGAAAATGTATGTATATATGTTACGAACAAATTCAATAAACAACACTACAATTGGATATCTCAGTCAACGTGGACTAAACAAAACGGAAAGACAAGTGCAATGAGAACAAATAGAAAACGACGAGCAATCAATTGAGACACTAAAATGCACAAACGTATACCAATTATAAAAACATAGCAGGTCCTTATTCGGGGTCGAGCAATAATTCCAAACATAAATTATTTTTACGGTAATATCAGCATACTAAATGCGCCTAATAGTAACAGAATGCAACGCTTGCGTCTTCGACTTTAACAATACTGTTACATACCGGCCCTGTAATTTGTCTGCGACCGAGGATCGACCACAACTAGGGTGCATATTAATGACCGATTTGTCAGCTTCCGCCTCAGTCTAGCAACTTCTCGAAACCGCGTCGCGAAGGTATAGAAAAAGGTGAAATGGTCTAGAATTATGATTAAGAAATATAAAAAGGACAGCGGTCGTAACAAAAAGTTGGTTTTAAAAGTGTTTACGAGTTATGAAATTTAAATAGTTGTAATAAGTCGAATATCTAAGTGAATATCTATGTGAATTGTAGAAGTAAGTTTCGAGAGTTTAAAATTACCGAACCCACGGGAGAAGTAAATTTCGTAACAATACTATTAATGACAATTTTAAATAATGCTGTTCAGTGCAAAAATCATGATTGTATAAGTAGTATCTTTCAGTCACGAATAAGCCTTGAAAAAAACTAGACAACCACGCCCGAAAAACATCGTTAACCTCGCTTTATCAATCTTTGAACTCCGTTTCGGTATCGAACTGGTAATTTATCGAGGAGCCTTCGATCAACTAATCGACACGTTGAAAAATTAAGTTTATTTCTAAAGATGATGAATCGTGTCGAAAATAAATTATCTGTGATATTGAATCGGCATTACAATTCATCACCTTCGGGTTGGAATCGTGAAAATTAAAGACGTGTTAAAATCTGCTGCAATTACAATCAAAAGAGGTCCACGAAGCTGTTGTTTGTGAAAGTAGAGATTTTAGTGTCTTTTGTAAACAGTCGAGTTTTAGTCTGTTAAATCTTAGAGCAAGAAATCGGAATGGACATTTGAAGATTTTGAAAAATATTTCCCTAGAATCCATGTCTAAGCCGACAGATATTATGCCAGTTAGGTACGACTTCGAAATGCAGTTTGAAGTGGTTATAAACAACCACCAAGTTTGCACAGAGAACGGACCTCAACTAGGAAGGGATGCTTTAGTGTGGTACACTGGTGGATCCAAGATGGATAAAAGTGTTGAAGTAGGCGTTATAGGGCCGAATTTTTGGCTCTCAAAACCATTTGGTAACACCCCAACCATCCTTCAAGCAGGATTACATGCCATAGAAACATGTGCCCAGGAGTGCATCGAAAGAAACACCCGAAGGGTAGAAATCTATATTTTATCAGATAGCCAAGCAGCACTAAAAGCTCTAAAGTCAAACACTTGTGAGTCTAAGCTGACTTGGGACTGTGGGACTGTAAACAGTCCCTCTGAGACAACTGGCAGCAGACAATCGGGTTACTATGATGTGCGTTCCAGGTCACAAGGGAGTTAAAGGCAACGAAAAAGCAGATTGCCTTTCCAAAGAAGGGGCAAATACACAATTTTCCGGCCCAGAACTCTTCTGTGGACTTTACAAAGCCCACTTGAAAAAATAGGTTCAACGTTGGGAAGCAGATAAAATAAAATCTCACTGGCATAAACTGCCAGGACAAAGGCAAGCGAAAAGGCTGGTAAGTCTTTCGCCAAGGAAAGCTAAACAGCTCTTGAGTTGGAAAAGAAAGACTTGAAACTGGTGACGGGACTCCTTACTGGACACTGCCCTCTAAGGTATCACCTGAAAAAGATGGGCAAAACAGAAAGTGATAGTTTCCGCTATTGCGAGAACTTCGCTGAAACTGCAGAACATTTGCTTTGCGAATTCCCAGCGCTTTTCTGCAAGAGGCTTAAATTTCTGGAAGAGGCCTTCCCAAAGCCCTTTGATTTCAGAGACTTAGCTCCCAGGAAACTGATAAACTTTACTCGGAATCCCGGGCCTCGAATATATTAAGGGTTAGGCACAAAAGATCTGATATCTGATAGATAAGTGCTTGAGAGGCAGCAAGGCCTTCACGACCCACCCTACAATCTATAATCTAGTCTTTTTAAACGTGTCTTAAGTTAAATTTTATGCAACAATTTTAGTTAAAACTATCATTCAATAAATTGCCGCAAAAAAAATGTAATGGTGAGTATTAAAATAAGGGCAGCGCGTGTTTCTCTATATGTTGGCCCGAGGGCCGAACAAGTCGTAAGTTTGATCAGCATCAATTCATATATAGATCCGAGAACTGATCTATTTGTTTCCTCGAATGAAATTTAATTGAGAAGTCAAGATCACATTTCTGAGATAGAGTCTGTAAAGATTTTTTTTTTGGTTTATCATTTTTAATATCGACTAGTTTTTCCTAAATGGAAGTAGTGGCGTTATACTAAAATAAATAAAGAATTTTACTGGTGTCTTGTATATAAACTAAACATTACTTACTTTAATTAACATTTTAACTGAAACAATTATTTGTAGTAATAAATGTTTTGATAACTCATAAAAATATATTTTTTTGACGAAAACAATTACGATATTTTTTTTTGCGATTTTATCATCCTGGCGAATTTGTCTGCGTACCTAAACGAACAAATAAACAAACAAACAATATGGGAATAACAACGATAACAAAACTCTTCACCACAATATACAATACATGCATTATTCCAACCGACTGGCTGAGGTCAACTTTTGTTACAATCCCTAAGAAAAACAGAGCTACAAAATGTAGTGACTACCGTACCATCAGCTTGATGAACCACCTTCTTAAAATATTCTTGCGTATTATTCATTCGAGAATATATCAAAAATTATAAGCGAGCATCGGCAGAAGTCAGTTTAGATTTCGATCAGGATTGGGAACGCGTGAAGCGCTCTTTGGAGTTCAAGTTATGGAGATACTTAAAACAACTGGTATTGAAAGATATTAGCTTGATAGGAAATTTATATTGGCACCAGTCTGCCAAAGTCAGAATGAACGGTCACCTGACGGAAGATGTTAAAGTGAAGAGAGGTGTGAGACAGGGATGTATATTGTCTCCACTCCTTTTTAATTTATACTCTGAAGAGTTATATGGGCAGACCCTAGAAGACACGGATTTGGGAGTTGTGATAAATGGACAAATTCTCAACAACATAAGATACGCGGATGACACTTTAATACTCGCGCAGTCCATCGATGACCTACAGAGACTTATTAATAGGGTAACTAGAGCTTGCGAAGTATTTGGTTTAAAAATAAACACGGCAAAAACCAAATACCTGCTAATAAGCAAAGGAATTCATAATCAAGTTGCTAGTGTCTACGTCAACGAAACACAATTAAACAGAGTCTCAAGTGCGAGCTACCTTGGTTGCAGGATAAACGACGACTGGGATACATCAGTTGAAATCAAAATAGGTATTAAGTGTGCCCGGGCAACATTTATTCGCATGAAAAAACTTTTTAACAGTCACGATCTATCGATTGCCCTAAGAATGGGGATGATTAGAGCATATGTATTTCCAGTTTTTTTGTATGGAGTCGAGAGCTGGTCACTAACAGAAGCCACGCTCAAACGTCTACAAGCTTTTGAGATGTGGTTGTACAGAAGAAATGCTAAGAGTAAGTTGGGTGGAGAAGATCACAAACGAGGAGGTGCTTAGAAGAATGCATAAAGATACAGGAGTGATTAATACTGTAAAACAACGAAAACTTGAATATTTCGGACATATCATGAGACACCAAGAAAAGTATAACATTCTACATCTTATAATACAGGGTAGGATTAATAGTAGGAGACGCCGCGGCAGACGAAGAACTTCCTGGCTCAAAAATCTCAGACAGTGGTTTGGTCTCACCACTATACAACTTTTCCGAGCGGCTACCAACAAAATAATGATTGCAAACATGATAGCCAGAATGATCGCCAACGATCGTTAAACGGTCATGGCACCTAGAAGAAGAAGACATATATAAACTTTTACGTAATTTTTACAATTAAAAAAAAACGCGATAATCTGAAGTAAATAATGATAAATACGTGAAAATATTGTTGCGAACAGCAGACTGGCAAAGTGTTAAGAAGTCACGAAACGAACCACAAAGATCCAACTGATTTTAAAAACTTAAACGACATCATTTTTTCAACACGCTGTCTCTCTTTTTGCTACCAAATTTGTTAGTAAAAAAAAGTAATTGTCTTAAAGCTACATTGCAAGTTTACCAGAGCATGTAAATTAATATCAAAGTAAGAGAGAAGTGTTAAACAAGTGTAAGATCAAACAACTAGATTGTATTTTAAAATGCGTATTCATCAGGCTTGTTACAAAATTTTTAGAGTTTAACAAGGTTCAGCGCACATACAGTAATATACATAATACAGGGTGTCTCAATTGTACGTAAAGGTCTTGTATTCCGTTATTATAAGTCAGAGATACGAAAAAAACAAAATTAGTAAGCATTTCAAGATGCACAAACCAAAACTATTTATAAATATAAAGGTAACTTTAAACCTATAACTTTTAACCAAAACAAATATACCTTTTTTTAAATTGTATAACAAATTTTTTGGGTCTTTTATAATACGTCCAAGCACTTTCAATTTTTTTTCTATAGCCAACGGATGGACCGTCACCGAAAACAGTGACCTTAAAATGGAAATGGCCAGAAGGACATTCATCTCCATAAAGAACCTCTTCACCAATAGAGATCTAAACCTACAGATAAGAAAACGCTGTGGTGTAAAAAAAAAATGTGGTTACAAAGATAAATAAAGGAATGCTTAAATGGTTTGGACACGTAGAAAGAATGGATAAAGGAAGATTGACGAAACAAATTTATAGGGCGAGTGTGAATGGAAGGAAGTCGGTAGAGGTCGACCTCGGCGAACATATCTCGATCAGATCAACATTGTTTTGAAGAAAGGCCAGGTCAAGAGTACCAACAACCGACGAGTATGTATGAGAGTACTGATGAAAGTAGAGAAAGCAAAAGATGTGTGTAAGAACCGTAGCAATTGGAAGAAAGTGGTCTCTGCCTACCCCTACGGGAAAAAGGCATGACTATATGTATGTATGTATGCTTTTCTATGGCTCCGAGAGCTGGAGATTCTGCCAATCAATGGAGAGCCGCATTGAGGCCTTTGAGATGTACTTATATCACCGTAAACTGCGTATATCCTGGGTAGACAGGATAACCAACGAGGAAGTGCTAAAGAGAATAGGTAAAGGTAAAGAGCTGCTGACAACCATCAAAGAACGAAAACTTATCTACATCGGGCACATTATAAGGGCGAGGGGTACGAGTTCATCCTAGTCTTCATCGAAGAAAAGATCGAGAGCAAACGATCTGTGGGTAGACGGCACAACTAATGGCTAAAGGATCAGCGTCGATACTTTGGACGGACATCTATAAAGATTTTTAGAGGTGCGGTTTCACGCACCATTATGGCCAGATGGATCGCCAACCTTCATAGGAAGACGGCGTCCTAAGAAGAAGAAGTGGAATTGTGGAGCATATCCTATTGGACACACAAAATACAGTCACAGCTAAGTGGTTTACTGAATGGTGCCTTCCTAAAATCAAATTCAAGAATGGACACCTAGTTTTTTTATCATAACAACGCTCTAGATTACCACTACAGGACTGAAACTTCTTGGGTATCCTCCTTACAGTTCAGACCTTGTACCTTGCGATTTTGCACTGTTATCCCATGTGAAAATGAAGCTGAAAGAAAGACGGTCTTCCAGTGATGAGGACCATTTGATAGCTTTTGAGGGCGTTATACTCCCTAGCGAGACGTGGCAGATGTGATTTAAGGATTGGTTTCGGAGAGCAGAGAAACGTATTACCTGTGGTAAAAATTATTTATGTTGTCGAAACATTTAAAAGAATTTTCTAAAAGTATCAATTAAAATATTAAATTGTTGTTTCATGTAAAAATATTGGCCCCACTTTCACTCTTCAAATAAGAAACATTGTAAAATTGTTAAAAGTAATTGTTTAACAATAAATAAAAGAATAAGGTAATTTTAACATTTAATTAACCAATACAATTATTTTAAAATATAAGCTGAGTACTACGCAAACTCTTTTACTATAATTTGAGGAAGGTAAAATTCAAATGCACTGAAAATATTTAGATATTTTTTCCGAAAAAAAGCTCACTCCATAAAATTTTACTTTTTCGTCTTAAGGTGCATAATTTAAAAATAAAGACATCTCTTTATTATTAAAATGCTGAATGACTCTCTTTTTATTTAGAATTAAAATTTAAACAGGCGTTGTGTTGTCTTACTTTAAAATGAGTAGTAGTGAAATATTTAAAATACAATTTAACTTTTACGTTACTTGGTTGCGTGTTACGTGTCCATACTATTTAAGTCGTCGTCGTCTCTCAATTTCCTTCGTTATAGGTGTTTATGCTGCCAGTTTATGCCTTATTTCATTGTTTGTGACTCTTTGAAACCTTGAAACCCTACATCTCCTTCGTAGAAAGTCCATTTCGGCCGCTTCTAACTTTTGCCTATCTCTTTTTGTTACCTAGTATGTCTCTGAGCCTTATTATAGTATTCTTTGTATTATAGTTTCATATATTCTTTTGTTTATTCGTTTTTGGAGAGAGTTTAATTTATTTATTGCTTGTTTTCCCTGATTAATGCTATGGGTAATTTCTTTTTTGCTGGATCCTTCTTTTGTTCCTAACCTAACCAAACATAACCTAACCTAAATAGGTGTAATCTTGACAAAATTGAATCATGTTTTCCTCTATTTCTAGATCAAGCTGAGGGAAATCAATTGACAGATACTTAGTTTTAGAGAAGTTTATCTTTAAACCTGCATCTTTATAGGTTTGATATATTGTCCGCATCATGTATTCTATATCGTATGTGTCGTTAGCTATTACGATTTGGTTGGTCATTTGCAAAAAGTAAAGTGTGCAGGAAATTTACATTTATATTCAGTCCTATGCCAGAACATTTGTTTTGCCATCCCTTAAGTATTTCGTTGACATAAATTTTAAAGATGGTTGGCGATAAGCAACAACCTTGCCTGGGGCCTTTTGTCTGTTTTAAAACTTTGTATGGCATCCTGCCAACCTTCATTCTCGTCTCTAACCCCTTGTACAACGATTTTATGACGGAAACATATTTTCCATGTATGTTACTGTTTTCAAGAACCTCGCAAAGTTTTTTGAGGGGAACCGTGTCATATGCTTTTTCTAGGTAAATAAATATTAGATGTGTTTTTTGGTTTCGTACTTTTTTTTTCTATCTTCTTCTTAAACGTGCCATATCCTCAGCGGACGTCGGCGATTATTGTGGCCCAAATTACTCTATTTACTGCTGCTCTAAATAATTTAGCAGATGTTTTCCCGGTCCATTGGCGTATGTTCTTCAGCCAAGATATGCGGCGTCTCCCGGGACCTCGTTTTCCTTTTATTTTACTCTCAGTGATTAGTTGTAGCAATCTATATTTATTGTTTTTCCTGATGTGCCCGAAGTATGTAATTTTCTATTTCTTGATTTCCTTAGAGTGATCCCATTGATCATTCAAATTTGTTCCCAGGTAGTTAAATGTTGGAACTCTTTGTAGTGATGCTCCGTCCACTCGGATTTGATGATTTATAGGTTGTTATGCTTTACTGATGATCATAACCTTGGTCTTCTGATTGGCCCCTGGGATTTTTTTTCTATATACCCAAGTATAACAGAATCGATTAGGAAAGCTTTGACTTACATAATAACACTAAAGTTACTTATCTTAGTCTTAGATACTGGCTGAATGGACATGGATCTCCGAGTTTTAAAAAAAAAACTTGGTCTTAGAAGTATTCAGGCGCATGTTGTAATTCCTACAAGTATTCAATACTCTATCCACCAATCGTTGAAGCCCTTCTGCACTGGTTGACAGCAAGACGATGTCGTCGGCATATCTAAAGTTATTGATATATTCTCCATTTAACATTATTCCAGCTTGATCTTCTTCTTCTTCTTCTCTTTTCTCTTGACAGAAGAGTCGTGATCGAGCTTCGTATTACTTCGTTACTCGCTTTAAAATTTCCCGCCATTTTCCACGGTTGTAGGCTCTGATTGCTGCTCGGTTGATTGTTAAGTCAGTGGATACCCTTTTTTGATCAGTCCAGTGATTAGAAGACCTACCTCGAGACCTAGTACCTTCTACCCGACCCTGAACTATTAGTCGCTTCAAGTTGTCCTCGTATCTTCTCTGAATGTGCTCGAAGTATCTAAGGTTTCGAGCTTGCACTATTTTGGATAATCTTTGGGGTTCGTTTACTTCCTGGATGATGGACGCATTAGTTCTTCTTGCGGTCCAGGGAACTCATAGGATTTTTCTCCAGCACCATAGTTCAAACGCGTCGATCTTCCTGCGATCGACAGCCTTCATCGACCATGTTTCTGCTCCGTATGGAAGTATTGTAGATATCAGTGTTTTAATGATAGTTTTTTTTGTGTTTAATGTGATAGCACTATCTTTTCATGTTTTTTAAATGCTTTTTGCTGTCCGTCTAGCGATTTCGCATCTACGAATGATTTCATAAAAACAGCCACCCTCATTTGAAATCAGTGCTCCCAGATTAATGTATTGGCTCGCAACTTGGCATTAACTCAGGTGAAGGATTGCCACGTCTTTTAGTTCTCTAAAGAGTACTCTGCCAATGGTCTCTCTACTGGCAAATTATGCCCGAGCTCAGCCGTAGAGGGTAGAAGAAAAAAAATATAAAAGTGAGCCGCGCCACCGACTTAGACGGTACAAGCCGGAAACCCCTAGGTCTAGTAGGCACTAGCAGAGCCACACGATAAACAACAAACAATTATGGTGAACTAGATAAATAAAACTATATTTACAATTCCTGCAATATATTAATTAAGTAAAAATGATGATGATTTTTTTACAACAAATTCTGTATTTTTGTATAGTGGATTAAACGAATTTAATACACTTTTCTTAAAATAATATTTAAATTAATTATAACAATCTTTCAGACAATAATAAAAACCTAATGACGTACAAAAGTGAATTAAAAACAAAAAAAAAATGTTCACAATATTTAAAATTTCAAAAATAATTGGTTTTATATAGAATTCCTGATAGCAAAAGATTAAAAAAAAAATACAAAATAAATGGACTTGCAACAAAAATAATATTTGAAACCATCACAATAACTACATAAAGTATATTCAGTAATGTATATATTCAGATTCAACTTGGAGCAGGTACGAATTTAATGAAAATAATTTGTTACTTTTAAACTATTGAAAACACTTAGATCAAGCACATAATAACTGATAAGTTAATAAAATTAAACTCAATACTATGTAACCAATTGAAAACTTCATTGAGACGCCACTGTTACATCGATGATCCAAGAAACAGAAACACCAAGTAGTATTTTTAAAGATTTACACTGTTAAAACAATCGAGCTTATTTAAAAATATTTCTTTTTACGATGGCTGTCCTTTAAAATAGCAATATTGTAGGATCTTTACAAATAAGTATGAATAAACGTTCTTACTTGGACACAAAGAACTATTGAGAATATTATTTTAATCAAAGTTCAGCCTTGACATATTATCTAATGCGATAAATAGTTTTCAACAGTGTACCATATTAATAAATTAAAACAAAACTTATCGTGGTGTCAAAAATAAGTCACGTCGTTTAAATATACTAAAATAAATCACTTGTAACCTTTGGATACACGAATTCACGAATCCTGTGGCCTACTCCTGGCCGGCTTGAATTATGGAACAGCACCTGCTACTTAACAATGGCGTCCCTCCATCAAATCCCGCACGCGGTCATTTTAACTCGACCCCAATATCCAAAATATCCACAACAAAGGCAAGACAGAATGGTCAAGTTAAAAAATTAAATGGTTTTTCTTCAAAATCTAATTAAGATGGCCCAAATACAGCCAGATATGAAAGAAAAAACCGTAGAAGTTCTGCTCACGTGTTAATATCAAATCGTTCCAAAAACTCTCACCCGACTTCCACGACTGACACCAAGCGACTATCCTCCACTGCTCACTCCCAGGCCGGATATCAGAAATTGACACGGGACACGCGTCAGCCAACCTTTGCAAATCTATGTTCCCAACTCATAATCGCGCTCGTCCGTGTTGATAGCCAGCCCATCCACACAGAAAAGCAAACCAAACAATAATAAGGCGGACAACACACGACAATCGAGGCCAAAAATCAAGGCGAAATCTAATAACAAAGACTCCCACTCCAATTAACCAAAAATGTCACAGCCATTAATAATTAAATCCAAACACTACTAGGTATGCAACACTATTTACAACGAATGATATATTCAAGTTACAACCAAATACGGTAAGCGAAACTATTTACGAGCACCTGAGAAATATAAAACCATCAGAGATCCAATTAATAATGTAACTGTAGAAGGGAAAAAAATAGGCACGTGACAGGATGTCTGGCATATTATTCTGGACCCTGTCGATGATCATAACTTCGGTCTTTGGGTAGTTGATGGCCAAGCTAAGGTTATTACTTTTCATTTCCAGTTTATGTAAGATTTCCAGAAATTCCTCTTGGGTAATTGCTAGTAAGACAGTATCGTCCGCATAACGAAGATTAGATATCTTTATTCCCCCAACTGCAATTCCGCCGTTTCATCCGTCGGTCACCCTTCTCATAATATATTCTCCATAGATGTTAAATAGAAGATCTCTTCTAATGCATCGTTAAACAGGCTCTCGGAGTACACATTAAACAATAGCGGTGACAACACACATCCTTGACGTGCTTCTTGTAGGACTGAGAATTCTTCAGATCTTTCATTGACAACAATTCTTTTATCTATAGTCTACCTACATTTTTTTTATGAACCATATAAATGGTAAAATATACGATGTTTTTAAAATTATTAATCTGTATATTAAACGTATTCACAAGCTGTAGCATATTTTCTTATATAAATTTAATCTTAAAATCTGAAAATACTTTTTGGTACATTTCCACATTTACGTAGAAATATTCATAGTTTTCATTTTTCGTTACGAAAAGCGATTCCGGTCTATATTTCCTTGGCACTAGTTCAGATGACAGGCATGTGGTCACATTTAAAGGTATTTTGTAGGTCAGTGACTCTAGACGGTAATATTCAAATAACCATTTATTTTAGACTGGAAATAAGTTTAAACAAAAATAATCCAATAAAAGACTATACATATGGACTAAATTAAAAGCACAACAATAAAAAATACGTTCCAACAACATTTATGTTTTTGTTGTTAAAAAGTTAACATGTTTCAAATTTAAGAAAACCAGTACATTTTGTGAACAGTATGGATTAAAAATATACGTAAAAAAGACTAAAAATATGGTAATAACAAAGAAACCAAACATATAATCAAACAAAAAATTTACTGGATCGACAAATAGAAAGAGTTCGTAAATACAAATACCTGGGCACCTGGATTACAGAAAATAATAAACAAACAATAGAAATAACAAGAGAACCAGAGGACTAGTTAGACGACGAATATCGTGGCTGAAAAATTTAAGAGCTTGGTTCAACCAGACAACAAGTCAGCTATTCCGAGCTGCAGTCAATTAAGTGCGAATAGCCAATATGATAGCCAACATCCGGAACGGATAGGCACTACAAGAAGAAGAACAGAAATAAAAACTTGATTAGAAACAGCAAGAAATGTGTTTATAAAATTAAAAACAATTCTCCGTTCTAGAGACCTCACAATAGAACTAAGAGTGAGAACATTAAGGTGCTATGTGTTTTCAATACTATATTATGGACTATGTAAGCAAAACGAAAGAAATGGTTTTTAAAAGAGAGGAAATCATGACAAACTGTGGAGTTTCGATTGAGGGAGAAAAAATTAAACAAATAAATGGATTTGTGTACTTGGGTTCAAAGTTTACGAGAGATGGAAATTATGACAGTAACATTGAGCGAAGGGTGTTAGCAGGAAGACAAATAAATGGGGCACTGCATACCTTTATGAATAGCCACAAAGTGTCAAAAAAGGCACGTCTGGCTGTGCATAGAGGTGTGTTGGTTCCTACACTTATGTATGGTAGTAAATGTTGGGTTTGGCAGAAGAAGCATGAAAATAAGATTAACGCTGCGGAGATGAGTAGTCTGATAAATATAGCCGGAGTGACTCGGTTGGATAAAGTAATGAACAGTGAGATAAGAGAACGCTGTGATGTAGAAGAAGATGTGGTTACAAAGATAGATAAAGGAATGCTTAAATGGTTTGGACACGTAGAAAGGATGGATGAAGAAAGATTGACGAAACAAAATTATAAGGCGAGTGTAAATGGACAAGTCGGTAGAGGTCGACCTCGGCGAACATATCTTGATCAGATAAACATTGTTTTGAAGAAAGGCCAGGTCAAGAGTACCAACAACCGACGAGTATGCATGAGAGCACTGATGAAAGTAGAGAAAGCAAAAGATGTGTGTAAGAACCGTAGCAAGTGGAAGGAAGTGGTGTCTGCCTACCCCTATGGAAAAAAGGCGAAAATTAAAAGACGGATAGAAATAGCTAGGGCTGGTTTTCTAAAAATTCGAAACATACTCCAGGTCTATCGCTAAAGGTTAGGTTTAGAACAGTAAAGAGTTATATATGGTCCCTCTTCTTATACGGTTGCGAGACATGGACGGTGAAGCAGAAGAACTCCGGAAACTGAAAGCCTTTGAAATGTGGATAAATAGACGAATGCTTCGTATAGCCTTGACTACCAGATCAACAAATGCAGAAGTTCTAACTACCCGCCCCCAGTTAACGAATACAATGAAGGCAATAAAAACAGCCTACATGGGACACCTAATGCGACACGAGGAATATGACCAATTACAGCTGACACTGAAGCGAAAAATAAAAGGTAAACGAGGTATAGGAAGAAAAAAAGTCCTGGCTCAGAAACATAATAGATTGGACAAACATGAATGGTAATGCCCTAATCCATCAAGATCAGAACAGACAAGAATTTGCCACGGTGGTCGCCAACCTCAATGGAGACGGCACCTGAGAAGAGGAGGAATGATAATAAATTAAAATAAAACGATTGAAATTGTTTAAGGTTTTATTTATTTTTAGTGATTTTCTTATAAAATCACATGGCGCCCTAACGCAGTTTAGCTATTAGTTTTTCAGTCAGTTTGGTATTTTATTGTGAAAAAAAGGTGTATAGATCCGTGAACTAATCTATACATCCCCTCAAATTTAATTTAATCGAGAAATCAAGAAATCACGTAACCCTGAGATTAAATTATTTTTTGGTTGATGGTTGTTTTAAACATTTAATTAAATTTTAAATACATAAAATTTTATTATTATACTGAGCATTCTTCTTTTTTTTTCGGGGTACCTCTACAACCCTTCGTGGGTCTTGGCTACGTTAACGATTTGCCTCCATCGATCTCGGTCCAGCATGGCCTTCTTCTAGTCATATATTCGCATAATTTGTAGGTCTCTTAGGGTGTTGTCTCTCCATCTGAGTCTCGGTGTCTTACCAACCGGATTTTAACTCCGCCTGGGGCAGTTGGTGGGTAAATAGAGTAGCCCAGTAGCTGTCACTGACGGTCCCAAGCCCGGAAAAAGCAGGAGGGTTAAGCATAGGGCTAACAACCCAATCTTGTAAAAAAACAGATTGTTCTAAAACGTGGCGATCAGCCTCGAAAATACTGAGTATTAGTTTTTTTTAAATAGTAACAATTAGTTTTGCTTTTATTCTGTAACACATTTGGCAGCTCTTTCAAAGATAATTTAGTTTTTTTTAAAAGTACTTAAAAGGAAATTTTTGGTTACACTAAGTTTCAGTGCTTGGTGTTTGTATATTCATCGAGTACGACCCTGCTCTGAAATAAATCATTTCTTGTTGATACCAAACAAGTCTAAATAACCAAACATAGCACATTTTTACGGTCGTAATCCTACCATGTTTCTGCGGGATTGTATAACAATCTGGAACCCACCCATACATTTTTCGTGGTATTACCAACCTTTATTCGCGAACGAATGTCGTTTATTTTGCCAATAGTAGGCAGTATTTTATTTGACAGGCAATCAGATTATAATTTTTGATAGCACGGCTGGATTGTAAATAATTGCCAACAGATATAAAGTTGACTATGGCTGGTCTAACTGTATACAGGAAAGTAAAAAAATTAGTAAATTAGTTGAATTGCTGTAAGCACCGAGGGTTGTTAAATAATTATTAAGGGTTGTAAATCCAAGAATTACGTAACTATTGAGATTAATCGTGGACTGTATATTAAAGGGTGAGGTGTGATTAGCGTAGATCGACTAGAAAGAATATAACCGGCTTTAATAAAAAAGAGACTTGCCGTAATATGACTGTTTTTTGGCTCCAATGCGAGTTTCCAAGATAGACCGTTTCTCCTCCAGGTATAAACTCGTGCCCTACTGGATAAAACATAAAGTTAATTGCAATGTCTTTCGTTTAATATCTTTGCGAACGCAGGAATATCATATGAGAGTAAACACAAATGTAATTGCACAAGAAATGGCTCTTTGTGCCTTCATCGACATGGAGGGTGCCTTTGATAACACCTCGCATGCCTCCATAACTAGATCACTGGAGGAAAAAAATATAACCGCCTAACTGATTAGATGGTTACAATCAATGCTAAAAAGTAAAATCATTGTGGCGACTCTTGAGGGAAAAACAGTCAAGATGACATCAGAAAAAGATTGTCCCCAAGCGGGAGTTCTATCGCCTTTGCTGTGGTCACTGGTTGTAGACGACCTGATAGTTAAGCTACACGACTCTGGTTTCACGACTTAATGTTACGCCGATGACCCCTGGTCGTCACCATTAGGGGCAGACATGACAAAGTAATCTCCAATCGCATGCAAGTAGCCCTAAACACAATCAGTTTCATGTTTAACTCGAAATATCTCGAAAAATAATAACTTTATCGCCATGGAGAAGGAGTACAATATTCATGTAGAAAGTATTGGGGAATCGAAAAATTGTGATAAAATTGCAATTCCGCCAGTGGCGTAGAATTTGAAAGGGATTAGTCACTTGCTCCTTTTGTAAGACTCTGGTATTAACCACAAACATAATTTAGTAGGATGTATAGTACTTACTTCTTCTTAAAGTGCCTATTCGGTCCGAATGTTGGCAATCATTCTGGTTACTACGAGGGCGGTTTGATAAGTCAGTAACTTTTTGAATAAAACAAAAATTTTTTCCGCAAATAAACATTTTATTTTTCTACATAATCACCTTTTAGCTCGATACATTTAGTCCAGCGTTTTTCTAATTTTTTTATTCCCTCCAAATAGGTTTTTTCAAAGCTATCAAAATACGCGTTTGTTTCGGTAATGACTTCTTCATTCGAATCTGTTACCGCCCAGCTATTTCTTTAGGTTTGGAAATAGAAAATAGTCGCAGGGGGCTAAATCTGGAGAATATGCTGGATGGGGTAGCAGTTCGTATCCCAATTCGTGGATTTTGGCCATCGTGACTAGACAAGTGTGCGCACGTGCATTGTCTTGATGGAACAGCACTTTCTTCTTCTTAGCCAAATGCTTCAAATCAACGTCGAATCTGTTCAAAAGCTTTGAATAATATTCGCCGGTGATCGTTTTACCTTTCTTGAGGTAATCAAACACCAACTGCACGACGTAGCTTGCTTAAAATTGGAAAGTTGCCCACTGATTAATTATATGTTGCATTTGGAGTAACTGCGCGGGAAATTCAAAAAGTCACTGATTTATCAAACTGCCCTCGTATTATCATTTTTGCTTCGGCACGAAATAGCCCGGTCGTGGTAGTAGAGAACCACGTTCTCAGGTTCTTTAGCCAAGAGATACGTCTTCTTTCCGGTCCTCTCTTTCCCAATATCTTGCCTTGGAAAATCCTTTGTAGAATTCCGTATCGATGTTCATTACGCACAATGTGACCAAGATATTTTAGTTTTCTGGTCTTTACAATATCCATGACTTCTAACTTCTTGTTCATATTTGTTAGCACTGATTGGTTGGTCACACAGTCTGTCCATGGAATCTTCAGAATTCTGCGGTACAGCCACATTTCAAAGGATTGTATTTTTTTTTGTGGTAGCCTTCGTCAACGTCCATGTTTCTACTTCATACAGCAACACAGAGAAGACGTAGCATCGAAGAAGCCTTATTTTGGTGTTCATTTGTAAATTTTTGTTTTTGCAGAGTGATGCCATTTTTAGAAATATTGTTCTCGCTTTCTCTATACGGCAGCGAATTTCTTGTAAGTGATCCCACTGTTCATTTATCATGGTCCCTAGGTATTCATATTGTTGCATTCTTTTGATGTTTTCATTATTAACTGTCAGTTGTACATTATTGATAGGGGATTAGTACTTACACTCTTCACCAAATATGACAATAATACTTCAAATAGTTTTAAAGTACTGGGCACAAATTATTTTTAAATTTTCAAATAAAACACCCTGTAACTCAGACAGGAAACATATTTTATCCAGGTGATTTGGGTTGAATCTTCATATTTTAAGTGTAGGATTCTATAGTTAAAATATTTCCAATTAGTAATGAAATATTCTGTATATTAAAGCATATGGTCTCTTACTTGGCTAGTTCAAATAAAAGTTTAAAAAGTTTTTTTTTGTCCACCCCAATGTATACATACATAAATTAAATTACGTTTGTTTGTTTGTCCTTTATGCGTTTTCAAATCCCTAGACCGATTTTGATGAAACAAAAGGGGTGGGAAAGGAAAGAAATATAAAAACTATTCAAAACGCCGACATTAGTGTCGAATTTACAGTTTTTGGGTTCGCTGAGTTTAATAGTGACGTTTTAATTTTATAAGCACGAATAAGAAAGGATTGAAAAGGGATAGAACATAAAAACTATTAAACTATTGACTATTGATAGTAATCCCAAAACAGGTAAGCCAACGTTCGGGCAGGACAACGTCTGCCAAGCCCGCTAGTTTATTATAAATTGTCGGAAAATGAATGTCAAAACAATTGATCCTAAAAACGTAACAAGGATATTTTGCTGAGCGTGAAAAAATTTGGTATCGACGTTTACTTTAAAGTTTATAATTGTTTATGTGATTATCCTAATTGCATAATTATTATATGTGTATCGTATTAAAAAAATACCAAATGATATGTACATATTTTGATACAGTGATTTTTTTATATTTAAATTTATGAACTAAATTTACAATTTATTAACAATATGGTCGAAAAAATCTTGGCAAGAAGTCAGAAGATTGTGCTTTTATAGATTTGGAAAAGGTCTATGACAGAGTGGTGAGGATTGAATTGTGGTCGATATTGTCTATGTATGGAGTGAGCGGTAGTTTAATACGAGCACTTTACGAGAATTTCACTGCTTGTTTCAGGATAAACGAAGCTTGCACGGACTGGTTTAACATAAAAAAATGTGTAAGACAGGGATGTGTGACTTCGCCATGGCTGTTTAACTTATACATAAACGATTGTTTTAAAGATTTAAAAGAGAGTGCATATGTATGAAAATGTGATTTGATCGTCAAATGCCTTCTTTACGCCGATGATCAAGTCGTATTAACATCATCTAAAGAGGAGTTGCAGGCGATGATTAATGCATGATGCCCTAAAAATCAAGGAGATGAAAATAAATGTAAGCAAAACGTTTTTTAAAGAGAAGAAAACATGACAAACTGTGAAGTTCTGATTAAGGGAGAAAGAGTGGAACAAGTAAATGAATTTGTGTACTTAAGTTCAAAGTTTACGAAAGATGGAAAGTATGACAGTGACATTGAGCGAATGGTGTTGGCAGGAAAACAAATAAAAGGGGCACTGCATATCTATATGAATAGCCAGAAAGTTTTAAAAAAGGCACGTTTGGCAGTGTATAGAGGTTTTTACACTTATGTATGGAAGTGAATGTTGGGTTTGGCAGAAGAAGCATGAAAATAGGATTAATGCTGCGGAGATAAGTAGTCTGAGAAGTATAGCCGGAGTGACTCGGTTGGATAAAGTATAGAATAGTGAGATAAGAGAACGCTGTGGCGTAAAAGAAGATGTGGTTACAAAGATAGATAAAGGAATGCTTAGATGGTTTGAACCCGTAGAAAGAATGGATGAAGGAAAATTGACGAAACAAATTTATAAGGCGAATGTGAATGGACAAGTCGGTAGAGGTCGACTTTGCGAACATATCTCGATCAGATCAACATTGATCGGAAGAAAGGCCAGGTCGAGAGTAACAACAACCAACAAGCATGTATAAGAGCCCTGATGAAAGTAGAGGAAGCAAAAGATGTGTGTAAGAACCGTAGCGAAAGTGGAAGGAAGTGGTCTCTGCCTACCCCTACGGGAAAAGGGCGTGACTATATGTTTGCATGACAATCTTAAAAAAATAATTATTACTTACGTCTGCAGGAAAAACTATCAATTATAACCCACCTGAAACAAGGAATATAAATCAGTATTACAATTATTGCGAAATAATTAAAAATAAAATAACATTAACATTGATTGATGTCCATTGATGTGCAATGAAACTAAAATGCTCTTAAAAATTATTCGTCAAACGCTAAAATACTTTCTTGAGTGTCTTGAATACAATCACCCCATATAGCGATAAATCAATCCTATTAGAAATAATTAAATTATACGAAAGGTAACCCAATAAACTACATTGCAACGTTTATTAAGTTAATTTAATGAAATTATAATGTATACATCTAATTTATAGCTATTTTTTAAAACAACTATACTGACTTTTAATAAATCCAAGCACCCAGAACGAATTAATTAATTTTAATGAAATGTATACATATTTTTTATATAATTAAATTAAAATTAAAAAAAAAAATTTCAAATTTAAAAATTAAAAAATAACAATTTATTAAATAATCATTGTCCGGTTTCTGATGTGTTCGATAATATTTCAAGGCATGCTTAAAATTAAATAATTAACTTCTGTTAAAGATTTATGTCTGTATTGTCACAGCATTCAAAAACATTCAAAGTTCATCACCTTCCAATCAAAGACACACATGGAGTTATAGTCCGGTCATTTTAGACATAAAAATGGTGGTCATATAACAAAAATTCCCGTAGAGCCAAATATTGGTGAAGAGCTGGGGTTTACCATTACAAATAAAGTTTTAAAAATCCCCATCGATCCTATGTGAGCTACAAAAGTTATCCGGGGTCAAAATTTGAGGATTTTTCTCGAAAACGGTAATTTTTATAAAAAAACCAAAGTTATAGATCTTAAAGTTCTCTACAAAAATGGTCTTTATAATTTTTTTCCTAAGAGTTACCATTCCTGAGATATCGCGATTCTAAGAGACATATTATACATGATAGGCACATATAAGCCACGTATATACATAATCAGGCACTTAAGACAAGTATAAATACCTATTTGTGTCCTCAAACACACCTCAAACAATAATTACAGAAGGAATTCGCTTTCTTTTTGCGGTTTATGGAGCTCCAAAAAAAATTACTTGCATTGATAAATACCGATACTTCACTTTGGTAAAAATACGGGAAACAAAAAACAAGTACAACTATCATGTCTTCCTTCAACATTGGCATCTCCTATTCAACACTTGTATCGAGTATACTATCAAGTTCAAACATAGCTAGGCAATCAACTAAACCCAGAAGACTGGGGTTGGAAATTGATAGATAATACTCTGGAACCGATTCAAACTTTACTCCCACCTGCTCCAGAAAAACTCCTATTATTATTAAAAACACTATTTTTTCCAATTGTAAAAAATGTTGTAGTGCCAAATGTGGCTGTAAAAAAGTCTTGCTCAAATATCTAGCTGAGTACAATAGAGAACGATTTCTGTGATTTTAATGAAGAGACCAATGACTCAGCCACATTTGAACAATTTATGAACATCCAGCAAGAGGAAGAAGAAGAAATCAAAGAAGACATGACGGTTGAAGTAGACTTTCAAGAGTATGAATCTGATTAAAATATCTAAAGAAATCAAAACAATAGTTAACCTAATAATCAATAGCAATATCAATAATCAATATCAATAATAAGGTAATATCTAAAATTGTCATGACAGTTAGTGGAGTAGGCATACAGGAAAAACCACGGTAAAAAAAACACTACCTCACAGGTGGCGTGGAAATGTGTGCATATCATGTATAATGTGACTCTTAAAATCGCGATATCTCAGGAATGGTAACTCTAAGAAAAAAATTATTAAAATCATTTTTATAAAGAATTTTAAGATCTACAACTTTGGTTAAAGGTATTTTTTGAGGAAACACACCTTTTTCGAGAAAAATCCAAAAAAACATTAAATTTTGACCTTTGACCCCGAATAACTTTTGTAGCACACATAGGTTCGATGGGGATTTTTAAAACTTTATTTGTAATGGTAAACCCCAGCTCTTCACCAATATTTGGCTTTCCGGGAATTTTGTTATTTTAAATGTCTATATTGACAGGCCTATTAGGTTAACAACAAAAACCGAAATTATAAAACAATAGCGGCGATACTGTGAGAATCTGATGGCCACAGGGGAAGAGAATGCGCAGACTGACAAGGATTTAGAAAACATCCAGCAACGCGAACCTACTATATTAAAATCCGAAATAGAAGCCGCTATGCGCAAACTTAACAGTCACAAATCTCCTGGATCTGATAACATCGTCGCTGAAATGCTGAAGAGCAGCGGCAACAAAAGCACATAACCACTAAATCAGATCTGCACAAAAGTATGGGAAAACGGTTAATGGCTCGAAAGATGGACAGAATCAGTCTACATCCCTCTACATAAAAAGGAAGCCAAAGATGAATGTGGAAATTACAGAACCATCGTTTTAAATAGCCATGACAGTAAAGTTCTCTTGCAAGTCATACAGGAACGATTAAAGAACTACCTTTTACCTCAGATCACCCCAGAACAAGCAGGGTTTATACGTACCAGCTATGTTTTGTTTCCTTCACTACACCAAGTCCTTTGACACCGTACAATGGGGACGACTATGGAGTATCCTGAGTGAGATGGGGGTCTCGAAGCATCTTATATATATATATATATATATATATATATATTTATATATATATATATATATATATATTAAGTGCAAAGTTATTCTTGACTGGCTAGTTGAACAGAAAATGATTTGTAAACTTGAGGATGCAGTCAAAGTACTGGGCTGGTTTAAATAATACTCTTTGTTATTTGGTCGAGCTTTCGGAAATGTTTATTTCCTTTATCAAGGCATCTATAAAACAGTTAAAATGTAAACAATTGTAAAAAGATAGGTTAAGAAATACTTACTAAACACATGTGTTTACAAATCGTTTTCTCTTTCTCTCTATTTCTCTCTCTCTCTCTCTTTCTATATATATATATATATATATATATATATATATATCATAAAAGCCCTGTACGATAAGAATATAGCACACGTACGAATAGAAGCAAAATCTTCAACAGATTTCAACGTCGAAAAAGGCGTCAGACAAGGCTGCAATTCTCATTAATATATACGCTTATAGAACAAATATCTCCATACGCAGAAAACTGAATATTCGGGATTATGAAAGGCTCCTCCCAAAAATCCAGAGGCGCATACTTAAATATTTCGGTCGGGTCGGGATGGAGAAAATTGTGAACCAAGGGTAAGTGGACGGCAAAATAACGAGAGGCACATCTTCTGTAAAATTCATGGACCAAATCAAGGACCTTCCAAATATGTCAATAGTAGAAGTAATGAGAACCGTAGGAGATAGAGAAGCATGGCGAAGCGAGATAAAAGATCCAAGGCAATAAAATGGCTTATCCAACAAGGGTGACTAATATTTCTACTTTTCTTTACAGATACTTCTATGGATTGATTTTGGAGCAACTGTCTATTCTGTTCTCATTCCTGGAAAGGGGGATTTTTTGATCCTTTAATAAATGCACCTTCACATTGTATTGTAACAACTTTTAGGCAACTCACGTTGCGGTACAACATTTTTGGAAGCCGTCAAATTGAGGTTAAAAAAAACTAAAAGATTATTTTGGCGTCATAAAATTTCCTTTTTTTGTTATTTTCGCTCCATAATAATCCATTATCGACAGATTTAAAAAAAAAACATTTTATGCTTGCATCAGTTTATCAAAGATGTTCCTTTTTTATCCCTCTCGTTCAATAAACGTTATCATTTAATTGCCTCTTTTCAATCTTTTAATAAAATATGTACGTCTTGCTATATCCCCCACACGCTTTTTATCAATTTGCAATCAGCTAATAACCTCACCCCCTCCCGTGAATGATTCACGTTCAACGGATAACCCCCAAATAAGCTTTGATGTCTGTTGTCACTAACATCACCAGAGTATTGTGGTGCACTCAGGCACGGTATTTCTTGTTGGGGATGTAACGTCGTGATGAAAGGGATTATTTCAGGGAGATTTCCGTCACTCTGACTGGAGCGCGTGCATTTATATACTGCTCAACAATAAATAAGGATCACTTATGTTTTTTTGACTGATTTACTTTTAGATGTGCCCTTAATAATTCAAATTTATTTTTTTAGACAAAAGAGGTTAATAATAATGTGTTGTTTAAGAAACAAAACATTGAAATGTTGTTTAATTAAAAGCAAATAAAAAAGTTTATATTAAAAACCCAAAATCATATAACATTTAAACAAAAGGTTTGGTATTGCAAAATATTAAAGAAACTACTTTAAGTGCACAATTAGTAAAGACTAACCGACTAACAAATAAATTAGATGCCTATCAACCAGTGGAGCAGGCAGGATTTCGAAAGGGATACAGCACTATGAATCACTTGCAGACCGTTCAAATGTTAATAGAAGAAGACAACAGAATGCAATATACCACTTCATTTCGCCTTTATGGATTTTCGTAAGGCATTTGATTCTGTGTCGAAACATGGGCTGGGCTGTGCTGCGTGCGATGGATGAAGCAAGAATTGATTCAAGATATTCTACCCTTCTTAAGAGGGGTTTAACCTTATTTGGTATTGATAGTTAAACTTTGTAAAACAAGGAATGGCAAAAATCATATTACTCGGACCTCGCTGAAAAAAATCGAGATTTTTTTTTCACTTTTTGCTTGTGAAAGGTTGGATCTAGGCATCTCTCGAAGTAATTTTTTAATTTTTTTTAAAAAAAAGTAGAAAAAAAAGTACGAAATATCGGCCATATTCACCATTTTTTATCTCACAAGATATATCGTATTTCGAAAAAGTACTCCAAGAGATGCCTCAATTATACAGTTGTCTTTATTGAAAAA
The DNA here is from genome assembly GCA_950111635.1 of Agelastica alni. Lineage (NCBI taxonomy): Eukaryota > Metazoa > Arthropoda > Insecta > Coleoptera > Chrysomelidae > Agelastica > Agelastica alni. The sequence continues at coordinate 22,095,235 of OX467718.1, read as the reverse complement.
AAAAAATTATCGCGATCCATCAATAACTACTGGGTACTAGGTCAAAAATGATTTTTGCTGAACCCCTGCAGACACAATTATGGAGCATTTTTTATGACTGATTCGAGCGCCCTCGCACCAAATAAGCACTTTTACATAGATACTATGAATTATTGAATGAATCGTAATTTCATTCATAAAAATTAGTAGATTTTTATATAAAATATTTGCTGCCTAAAATAGTTGACAGTAGATACGAGAGAAATATGGAAATAAGAGATTGATTTTAGGTATTTCTGTACAATTAGATTGTTATGTATATATTTTGTTTTTAAATATATCCTGTGAGTTTTCAAGTTTTAAAGTTCAGTGAGCATACTGAATATTACTAAATATCTTGAAAAATGTCATTTCTTCATACCTATCGAAGAAGAATATTTCTAAATATTTTGTTATGTATGAAAATGTTCAATATAGTTTTTCCACAAACAGCATTTTTGCAGCGTTTCTTTTTTCTGTGTGTACGTATTTTTTATTAACTACCTACCCATATCCCATATTCATCATACGCGAAATATTCATTACGATGAAAAGGATACTCATTTTATTTTTAATATTCTTATGGACCTTTTTTGTTTATACAGGCCTATTCTGAAAATTCCAACGACCGACGACGACAGTCCCAGACCCGGCAAGGTCAAATATACTATGAAAGTTACGTTATAATAAGTTGGAGTGAGACGCAAACAGTGCTAACCGTTTTTTGTCATTGTCATTGGTATCCGCCCCTTTCGCTCGGGATTTTTACTTACCTCTTTACACCGCAAATTTACTCTGACCTGTTTGTAAAGGTTAACCCCTTCTTAAGAATATATACAGAAGCGCTTCTTTCCGTGTAAAAATTACAAAAGATCTGAGAACCGAAAAAATTTCAATTAACAGGGGAGTTTTCCAGGGTGATCCTATATCTCCAAAACTTTTTACGTTGGCCTTGTTTAATTTAATTCTATTTATGCAAACATAAACTTCTAGATGAACGGGGCATCACATCACTACATAAAGTGTTTAACACTATATATGAGACAGGTCACTACCCCAAACAGTGGTTGGGATCTACTTTTATCCCCTTGCCTAAGAAGACCAATGCAAGAAAATGCGAAGATCATAGACTCATTAGCCTGATGAGTCATACTTTGAAAATATTTCTTAAAATCATACACCAAAGAGTTTACAAAAAATGTGAAAGAGACATAAGCGACTCGCAATTTGGGTTTGGACAAGGGTTAACACGAGAAACGATAGTCGCAACACAAGTGCTTGTCCTGAACTGCCATGATCAGAGAAGGAATGTGTGCCTATGTTTCATAGATTACGAAAAGGCATTTGATCGCATACAACACCACAAATTAATGCAGCTCTCCTTAATAGGCTTAATACCGACCAAAAAGACATTAGATGCATTGAGAACCTATATTGGAACCAAACAGCGCAAATCAAATTAGGCAATAATATGTCCAACTTCATAAAAAGAAGAAGGGGGTGCGACAGGGACTCCACTCCTATTCAATTTATATTCGGAAGCAATTTTCCAAGAGGATCTGGAAGACTAGAAATGGGAGTCCAAGTTAATGGAGTGTGGATTAACAATATCCGTTATGCCGACGATACGGTCTTAATAGCTGATACTATACACGACTTACAACAACTTGTCCACAAAGTAGGAGAACAGAGCAAATCAATGTGTTTAAATATCAACACCAAAAAAACAAAGTTTATGATTATCTCTAGAAACCTAAATATATTTAAAAATTCTACCGTAACATTTAACGCAAAGCCCATAGAAAGAGTAGACAAATTTAAGTACTTGGGCATTTGGCTTTTCGAAGAGTGGACATCGGACAAATAAACAAAATGTCGCATTGAACAAGCTCCTCAGGCATTCTTGAAGTTTTGAAGAGTGCTTACCTGTTTTTTTTTTTATGAAAAAAGTCGCAAAAAGGGTAGACCTATCGTGTGGGCCGCGGACGGCCCGCACTGCGACTATTAAAAGGGGAAGGGTAATAGAAGGGAAATGATTGTGGACACGCTTTTTAAAAAGTTGCTGGTCATAGTTCTCTGGAAAAACTGATTTTGGAAGCTTATTCCATTCCGTAGCAGCCCTGTAAAAAAAGGATTCTTGATGAAGATTGGTCCTTGTAGTGTCAATCTTGAGAGTAAATGGGTGAGACTGATCAGCGTGCCGAGTTCTTCGGCCGAATGTGGCCAATGGTGGTACAAGAGGTTTTATTTCTCTGGAGCATCTGCCATGGAAATATCTGTAGAGCACTGACTGGTCTGCAACTCTTCTTCTATGTTCTAGAGAGTGAAGGGTATCTGTGAGAGTTGAGCTATTTATCAAGCGAATGGCTCTTTTCTGAATGGAATCTAGAAGACGAAGAGAGTGCCTTGGTGCTGAACCCCAAATGTGCGAGCAATACTCCAGTAGAGGTCGGATTTGAGCCTTGTACGTCGTCAACAGTTGATCAGGAGTAAAAAACTTTCTGTCTTTCCACACAAAACCTAGCCTCTGGCTTGCCGACTTTGCCAAGACATATTATTGGACACCGTGACTCCCAAAATCGAGATGGAGGGACTTGGTTCAAGGGTATTTTAGGACATTGTGATGGGATGATTTAAGGAATTCACTTTCTTGGAAAACGTGGCACTTTGTGTTTTTTGGTAGTTGAACTGAACAAGATTGTTGGTTCCCCACTCGACGATTGCTTTAAGATCTCTATTGATGGAATCAACCTGTTCCTGCCTGAGTCTATTTGTATCATTCACCGAAAGTGATCTGATTTTGACCTTAATTTAAGAATCAGATTCATAAAGTGCTACGTTTGGTCGGTGCTTCTTTACGGTATGGAGGGTTGGACATTGAAGACGACTGTAATTAAGAAATTAGAGGCTTTTGAAATGTGGCTGTATCGTCAAGATACCTTGGACGGCCCGACTGACAAAAGAAGAAGTTCTAAGACGAGTCAACGAACAACGTGAACTGTTTGAATTAATTAAGAAAAGAAAAACGGCATACTTGTGGCATATAATGCGAAACACGAAATATCAATTCTTGCATCTGTTGATCGAAGGCCGGAGATGGATCGGAGGAAAAAAATGTCTTAGCTGCGAAATATCAGACAGTGGACAGGGCTACATGATATACAGTCGCTAATACATACCGCAAGGAACAGATAAGCAATGGAAAATGTTATCGCAAACATCCGTTAGTGGATACGCATTAGAAGAAGAAGAAGAAACATAAAGTTCAATAAGTGTTAGATTATGTAACTGATAACAATATTGGTTTTGATATATAGTTTTAAATTAATTGCTTAAATTAAATTAATTCATATTAATTCGCTAACTTTAATTTATGAATTATTATAATTCGTTTATTTTAATTTAGAATATTATTAAAATACAAACAATAATTATAATATATAATATGATTACATATTAAAATTGATACCACGGACCATATTGGCTTTGTGGCTTTTGAGTTCTTTAGTAGTTGTACTGAAAAAAAAATTAAATTGTATTGTAAAATTATTCTTGTTGCTAATAAACATTATTAATATTATTTAAGCGATTTCTATTAATTGTCGAGCAGTGTATATACTTTGGAAACTTTACTAGGTCGGTGGGATTATTAATTTAACAGGGTGAGCCAACACTTTACTAGTACAAAATGTCTACTTCCACTGCATAGTTTTTCATAAAACTAGTATCCTAACTGTTTTTTATTTTGTGTTTTGTCTTTATGGCTCTACTGTTTTCCTTTTAAATCAACAGCACCTAATTTAAAATTATTTAAATGTATTAAGTTTAGAGTACCCTATTTAATCTAACTACACAAAAATGCTTACATCACTGCTCTTTTTAATACCCTTGAACCAAGTCCCTCCATCTCGATTTTGGAAGTCATAGAGTCCAATAATATGTCTTGGCATGACCATGTTGCTAACATCGCAAAGTCAGCAAGCCAGAGGCTAGGTTTTCTGTGGAAAAACAGAAAGTTTTTTACTCCTGATCAACTGTTGACGACGTACAAGGCTCAAATCCGACCTCTACTGGAGTATTGCTCGCACATTTGGGGTTCAGCACCAAGGCATTCTCTTCGTCTTCCTAGATTCCATTCAGAAAAAAACCATTCGCTTAATAAACAGCTCAACTCTCACAGATACCCTTCACCCTCTAGAACATAGAAGAAGAGTTGCAGACCAGTCATTGCTCTATAGATATTTCCATGGCAGATGCTCCCGAGAAATAAAAACTCTTGTACCACCATTGGCCAAATTCTGCCGAAGAACTCGGCTCACTGATCAGTCTCAAACATTTACTCTCAAGCTTGACACTACAAGGAACAATCTTTATCAAGAATCCTTCTTTTACAGTGCTGCTACGGAATGGAATAAGCTTCCAAAATCAGTTTTTCCAGAGAACTATGACCTGCAACTTTTTAAAAGGCGTGTCCACAATCATTTCCTTTCTATAATCCCTTCCCCTTCTAATAGTCGCAGTGCGGGCCGTCCGCGGCCCACACGATAGGTCTACCCTTTTTGCGACTATTTTCATAAAAAAAAAAATTGGTATCATTGTGATCAGGAGATTCACTAAAGAAAATGAGCAGAGTCTGGTGAATAATGATCATTTTTCATGAAAAAAAACTTGTTAGGTTATCCAATTTTGTTTTATAAAATAATTGTCTTTTGCCTGCAGTTATAAATAGTTTCATCTTCATAAACTCGGGAAGGCTTCGAGCAAAACACATTTTTATTTAATATGCTTGTGTACAATCTTACATCGGTTTTCTGTGCCTGCATATAAACGAATAGATAACAAATAATGTGTAATATCTAGAATTACACAAATTATAGGTTTTCGAAAAATAACATCTGTCTTTGCTTTATTTTTTAGTGGTATTCGTAAAGATTGACATTAATCGAATGAGGGGAGTAAATTGAAATTGGAAATGAAATTTTAATTTAATAATTTCTTATTAAATTTAGCCTAAAAAATCCCACTAAATGAATAACTTACAGAATCTAAGACACGCTGGAAGAAAATGGTTCATTCTGAAATATAGAATATTTCATTAAAGACACAGAAAACGAAAGTGCAAAGCATCAACATAAATATAATCATAAATCTTCTTCTTCTTCTTCTGCACTTCAAGAATTAGGCTTGCAGCCTGTTCCGTCTTTCAACTTTTCTGCTCAACTTTTCCTATATTTTAGTATATAATATTTTTGTTTGTTTTTAAGTGTGGTCATAACGATAATTTGAAAGTAATATACTTTTTTACGAGTTATTAACAGCTACAAGAAAGGTTTGAGAATCTGTAAACACCGTGCACAAACACATGTCGAATCTTTATTAGTGGTGATTTTACGATTAACATTTACACATATAACCAAGTGATTTAGTAATTTATATATCTTTTTTTTATGTCGTTTAGATTTACATTTTTAAAGAATCTGATAAAAAAAAAACAATTTTATGCAGCATTTGCAAAATATTTAAAGTATTTAAAGTAAGCTTGGTAAAACGCTAAAGTCCAACCGATTCCGAAAAAAGGAAAGAAGACTATTCCTTCAAATTATCGCCCTATTGCATTGCTCTCAGTCATATCCAAAGTTATGGAAAAGCGATTAACAAAGAACTCATCAAATATCTGGAGAAATTTGAGATAATCCATGACGGACAAGATGGATTTCGACAACTTCGGTCAACTGGAGATTCGCTGGCTTATGTCGCTCAGCTCTGGACAAACACTATTGAAAAATTTGGTGAATCCCGTGCAATAGCCTTGGATATATCTAAAGCCTCTGACCGCGTTTGGCACCAGGCATTGTTAAGTAAATTATCTGTCTACGGTCTCCCAACCAAACTGCGCCAATGGCTCTTGAGCTTCATGCAAGATCGCTCCTTACATGTGGCAGTTGACGGTATTTCTTCTAATGCGTTTAAAACTAATGCCGAGGTCCCCAGGGTTCCATCCTGTCCCCCACCTTATTTCTTTTACACATCAACGACCTCTTAAAAACCACCACGAACCCCATTTACAGTTTCGCAGACGATAGCACACTTGTCTCAACTTTCACATCATATCGATCACTTTCGGTGAATGATACAAAAAGACTCAGGCAGGAACAGGTTAATTCCATAAATAGAGATCTTAAAGCAATCGCCGAGTGGGGAACCAACAATCTTGTTCAGTTCAACGCCAAAAAAACACAAAGTGCCACGTTTTCCAAGAAAGTAAATTCCTTAAATCATCCCATCACAATGTCCGGAAATACCCTTGAATCAAGTCCCTCCATCTCGATTTTGGAAGTCACGGTGTCCAATAATATGTCTTGGCATGACCATGTTGCTAACATCGCAAAGTCGGCAAGCCAGAGAATAGGTTTTCTGTGGAAAGCCAGAAAGTTTTTTACTCCTGATCAACTGTTGACGACGTACAAGGCTCAAATCCGACCTCTACTGGAGTATTGCTCGCACATTTGGAGTTCAGCACCAAGGCATTCTCTTCGTCTTCTAGATTCCATTCAGAAAAGAGCCATTCGCTTAATAAACAGCTCAACTCTCACATATACCCTTCACCCTCTAGAACATAGAAGAAGAGTTGCAGACCAGTCATTGCTCTACAGATATTTCCATGGCAGATGCTCCAGAGAAATAAAAACTCTTGTACCACCATTGGCCACACTCGGCCAAAGAACTCGGCACGCTGATCAGTCTCACCCATTTACTCTCAAGATTGACACTACAAGGACCAATCTTCATCAAGAATCCTTCTTTTACAGGGCTGCTACGGAATGGAATAAGCTTCCAAAATCAGTTTTTCCAGAGAACTATGACCTGCAACTTTTTAAAAGGCGTGTCCACAATCATTTCCTTTCTATAATCGCTTCCCCTTCTAATAGTCACAGTGCGGGCTGTACGCGGCCCACACGATAGGTCTACCCTTTTTGCGACTATTTTCATAAAAAAAAAGCTTACCAATTGTAAGTTTTGGTATGTTGTAATAACTAAGCTTACGTATTGTTCCAATTTTGAAAAAAATATTTAAGTTATGTTGCCAAAAATAGTTCCACAATAAGTCGTATGGTAAGACGCTGGGCTGTTTGACAAGTAATCACCAATACATCTCGTATACGGTTCATAGTTTACAGGATAAACATGTGGCTGTACCGGAGCGTCAGATGAAGCGGGTAGGATGAAAGGTATTAAGCTTAGATGAAAGTAGTTTCGTTCGGGATTTATTGCTTTTCTGATATTTCCGTGGAGACGCGCGAAAATGTGGTTGCTGGTCGGGCGATGGACGTCATCGTCGCAGGCTGCGACACTGCTATGCCTCGACGTTACGCGAGCTCACGGAGAAACCCAGTGGACTGCTGAAATCGCGCTGCTCAGGAATGAGTGTCTGCGTCTTCGGAGGCGGGCACTCTAATCGCGAAAGCGAGATACTGGGCAGCAGAAGAACGACGAGTACAAAGCAGCGAAAAAGCGACTCATCACAGCGATAAAGGAGAGTAAGAGGGGCTGCTGGAATGCGATCTGCAGAGAAGTGGATGACGATCTGTGGGGTAATGCCTATCGGATTATCATGCACAAATTTGTTCATCGTAGTCCAGTAGCACCTATGGAACCCCACGCGATGTTTGAGATTGTTCGCGCTCTATTTCCTGATAACGAGCATCGGGATAAGATCCGAAGCTCACTGTCTGTTAGCGGGTGCCCACTTTTCTCAGCAGTTGAGCTGCAGAAAGTTGTTAAGTCCCTTAAGGCATCAAGGCATGCTTTCAGAATAAGAAGAATGTGCCTCACGGGGTGGATAACGTAATTATTGGATGTTGTTGGCGATAAAGAATCGAACGACAATGACGGAATTGGTACGTAAGGTCCTTCTGAAGAAGAAGTAAGAAAAGTTGTCGATGGAAGTAGCTAATAACAGCTAGAAGGGGTGATATAGTAGTGATGTAATGCTCACGCGGTCCCTCGTCCTATGTACCTGACGAGGATGTAAGGTTTTTTAGTCGGTAGGGCCCTGAAAGTAAGTTCAACGCTTTCAGGGAGGAGTACGACATACAGAAGGCTTTTAGCCTCCCATGGTGCGCAAATGCATTTTTTATCTTACGTCCTTCGGAAAAAAGACGCCTGAATAATGTTTGAAATTATTCCAGAAGACCAGGGCAAGGGCGAAAACGATGCGCTTACGATCGAGGTAAACGTTTTATTAGACAGTAAGCTGTATGAAATAGGACTGTCACCAGTTCTGTAATCAAAAACGAACTCGAAGCTGTTCGCAATTTTTTCCAAAACAGTTAGAGAACGGTTAAACCTTTGCTTATTAGAGAGAACTAAGTTGCCAGGTTAGCCTAAAAGATCAAGATGGTCGTGAACGAGTCTGGCAAAGACCAGAAGAGAAGTTTGCTTCTTACAATATCTCTGCAAGGATTTCATTCGGTGGTGGCTCTGTTATGTTCTGGAGTAGATTGTAGATTGTAGTTCGTAGGGAGGGTCGTGAAGGCTATGCTGCCTCTCAAGCACTTCGACCTACCAGATCTTTTGTGCATAATCCTTTATCTATTCGAGGCCTGCGATTCCGAGACGACGTACAAATTTTATCAGTTTCCTGGTAGCTAAGTTCCTGACATCGGATGGCTTTGGGGAGGACCTATCCAGAAACTTGAGCCTCTTGCAGAAAAACGCTGGGCATTCGCAAATCAAACGTTTTGCAGTTTCAACGAAGTTCTCGCAGTAGCGGCAGGTGATTATGTTCTGGGGTGGTATATGTTTTACGTTAAATACCTAATTCTAGAAACCTGAGAGAACCTAAAAAGGCAGTTATCACTGCATGCAAACAAATTCTTTAAGATTGTATCCAAAATTATAATAGAAGCATACCTAGACACATAAATGCCGTGATCCGAAGTAGATTAGGCAACACGCGCTGCTAGTGTCGCACTTACACCCTTAATTTTGCTAATAGTGTCCTATTTACACCATAACTTATTTTTTTTAACATTATAATTTTGGTATTAAATCTTAAAAATAATTTTAATTCCACAAAAAAACAAAAAATTAAAATTAATTGATTATAGCGACGAAGACTTTTCACGTTTCCCCTTTTTTGCTGTTACAGTCATCACTTAATTCGCAAAAATAGTCTGAAAGGTTTCCGAACTACTTTAGTCGAAGGTCCATAAGCCCTTCTTTGATGTCAATTGCAATGGACAGCGTCGCAAGTGCATTTTAAGCTTTAAGCATGATTCATAACTTTATGGTTGAAAGAACAATGTATTTTATAGACTGAGAAGCCGTGCACATACGCAGTAAAAGGGGAGGGCGGTCAATAATGTTTCAATTTTCCACACACACACTGAAGTCCACATCCTTGGAATACATTTAATTTGAGTTTAAAGATAAAGTGTTCAAAAAAAAATTTAAATTAGAAGGGGATCTTCTGACACCAAAGAGATTTAATTATATTTTCAGTATTTTAACGTATTGTTAATCCAGTTAAGGTTTTTATTAATGCGAGCACTGAAATCACTTTATGAGGATTTCTCTGCTCGAGTCAGGATAAACGGATCTTGCACGAACTGGTTTAACATCGAAAAAGGTGTGAGAAAGGGATGTGTGGCTTCGCCATGGCTGTTTAACTTATACATAGACGATTGTTTAAAAGATTTAAAAAAAAGAGCGTATGGATTGAAAATGAATGATTTGATTGTCAAATGCCTTCTTTACGCCGATAATCAAGTCATATTAGCGTCATCTGAAGAGGAGTTGTAGGCAATGGTTAATGTTATGCATGATGCCCTAAAAATCAAAGGAATGAAAATAAATGCAAGCAAAACGAAAGTAATGGTTTTTAAAAGAAAAGAAAGCGTGACAAACTATGAAGTTCCGATTGAGGGAGAAAGAGTGGAACAAGTAAATGAATTTGTGTACTTGAGTTCAAAGTTTACGAGAGATGGAAAGTATGACAGTGACATTGAGCGAAGGGTGTTGGCAGGAAAATAGATAAATGAGGCACTGCATAGCTTTATGAACAGCCAGAAAGTGTTAAAAAAGGCACGTCTAGCTGTGCATAGAGTTGTGTTGGTTCCCACACTTATGTATGGTAGTGAATGTTGGGTTTGGCAAAAAAAGCATAAACATAAGATTAATGCTGCGGAGATGAGTGGTTTAAGAAGTATAGCCGGAGTGACACGGTTGGATAAAGTAAAAATAGTAAGATAAAAGAACGCTGTGGTGTAAAAGAAGATGTGGTTACAAAGAAAGATAAAGAAATGCTTAGATGGTTAGGGCAACGTAGAAAGGATGGATGAAGGAAGATTGACGAAACAAATTTATAAGGCGAGTGTGAATGGAAATAAAAGTCGGTAGAGATCGACCTCGGTGAATATATCTCGATCAGATCAACATTGTTTTGAAGAAAGGCCAGGTCAAGAGTACCAACAACCGACGAGCATGCATGAGAGCCCCGATGAAAGTGGAGGAAGCAAAGGATGTGTGTAAGAATCGTAGCAAGTGGAAGGAAGTGGTCTCTGCCTACCCCTACGGGAAAAAGGCGTAACTATATGTATGTATGTTATTTTAAAAAAAGAAAGCTTTAGACGAATTTATTGCTTATAATTTGAAATAGCTTAAATGTTCGACAAAAAGAAAGGCGACATTTTGGATTACCTTAAAACAACTATACTATATCAACGATGATTTTAGATCTATGATAATTATGATTTATTAACACTCGTTAAAAGAGTAAAGAAAAAGATTTGGTGGAAGCAAGTTTTGAAACCTGATGATCCTGCTGACAATTGAATACTTTAATTGGTAAAAAAAAACCTGCAGCTGAAACCTTATAGGATTAAAAAATGATGTAAGAAATGGTGTATTTAACATTATTCCTGGGTAGCATGGGATTTTTATTTCTCGACCTCCCATTCGATATCCTCTTTTCTTGCATATTAAATAGTAATGGGCTCAGTGAGTCTTCTTGTCGTATACCCCTCTCTACGATTATTGGTTCTGTGAGTTCGTTGTCTATCTTTGCCTGTATTCGGTTATTTCGGTAAATATCTTTAATAGTTCTAACGACGTTACTCGGTATTTGTCTTTCAAGTGATGCACTAAATCTTTTAAACGTATCCGGTCAAACGCCTTTTCTAGATCTATAAAACAGAAGAATGCTGGATTATTATACTCCATAGATTTTTCGGTTGTCAGCCTAATAACAAACACTGCGTCCGTACACGAACATCCAGATCTAAACCCGTTTTGTTTATCACATAATGTAATTCGATGGTTTATTACATTCGTACGGAGAATCAAGAAATAGGCATCAAAGATCGACTGTCAACAATATGCCGAAGACGAATTCTCCAATACTATGGGCATATAAAAACAGAAGACGAGAAGACAACATGGAAAAATTGATGATGCAAGGAAAAATAGAAGGCCAGAGGACAAAGGGTCGCTCTCCCACCAGATGGGTAGACCAGGTAAAGAAAATTACGGAAAGACTCTTACAAACAACCATTAGAGACACAGAAAATAGAACACTTTGGAAGCACATCATCAAAAACACAAATTGAAAATCATGGAATCACGACCTCTCAGCTTTAAGAATACGACTGACAGAGGGAGAGATTACATTCGTTATCACTTTAGTGACTAGTTTTAGAGTAGACGACAGTAAATTTATTCCTCTGTAGTTCCCAGGCACCTTTTTATCGCCCTTCTTAAAAAGCAGGATTGTCATCTTATTTTAACAAAAATAATTTAAGATCCTGAGACTAAAACCATTAAAAGAAGTCATCGAGCAATTTAACCTTTTTACAAAAACATCGTCACTCCACTGGATGACGGCAGAAATAAACAGATCTTGAGGAAGTTCCGATTTTACTTGGGAGTTATGCACAGCGAAGCATGACACAGCATGGTTAACTAACCATTCTGTTCACCCATTGTTATGAGCGTCTCAGTATTTTCTGGTTATTGCGAGAAGCAGCGCTCACCGATAAATATAATTATTTCCATTTTGCGCAGAATTGTTTAATTAATTAAACGATTTAAAAAGACGACCGCACAACCTGTCAATTTTTAATTTAAAAAATAAATTGTTGCCTTTTTTGAAATTTTATCACGGAAATGCACTCTGAATTAATTGTAATATAAGTTACTACTACTATGGCTACCAAGGCTACTCCTGATCAACTGTTGACGACGTACAAGGCTCAAATCCGACCTCTACTGGAGTATTGCTCGCATATTTGGGGTTTAGCACCAAGACATTCTCTTCGTCTTCTAGATTCCATTCAGAAAAGAGCCATTCGCTTGATAAACAGCTCAACTATCACAGATACCTTTCACCCTCTAGAACATAGAAGAAGAGTTGCAGACCAGTCATTGCTCTACAAATATTTCCATAGCAGATGCTCCAGAGAAATGAAAACTCTTGTACCACCATTGGCCACATTCGGCCGAAGAACTCGGCACGCTCATCAGTCTCACACATTTACTCCCAATCTTGACACTACAAGGACCAATCTTCATCAATAATCCTTCTTTTACAGGGCTGCTACGGAATGGAACAAGCTTGCAAAATCATTTTTTTCAGAGAACTATCACCTGCAACTTTTCAAAAAGCGGGTCCACAATCATTTCCTTTCTATAATCCCTTCCCCTTCTAATATTCGCAGTGCGGGCCGTCCGCGGCCCACACGATAAGTCTACCCTTTTTGCGACTATTTTCATAAAAAAAAGGTGCACTACGCACCTGACAGAAAACAGAGTGACCAACAGTGAGATTGATATTCTCACTGACATTTGTACGGCGTGAGTAACACCACAACATCATCGGTGGTGTGGGACTGCATGCAAGCCCTCACTGAGTTAGCGACGGTAAACAAAGTCACTCTTACATAGGTTCCTGGGCATACAGTGATAAACGGCAACAGGTAGCCGATGAACTGGCAAGAAATGGGACCCTGGTGGAACCAAAAAGCCAGTTGGTCGAATTGCCAATTGCTGAAGCAAAACATTTATTAAAATTATTCTTTGAACAAGAACATATTGCTTAGTGGAATGCAAATACTGGCTGCAGAACATCAAAACAGCTGATGAAAAGAACTCTTCAGAAGAGAGCTGACACACTCTGGACGATGGACCGGAGTAGACTAAGCAGCACGCTTGGTCTGCTCACAGGACACATCGCACTGGGGGCGCACCTCTTCAAACTTAAGCTGGCGGCCGAGAAAAACTGCCGACTATGCGAAGAGGAGAAGAAGAGCAGTATACACACTTTGTGTCACTGCCCGATGCTAGCGGGGTACAGGTATCAAACCTGGGGCCGTATGATTATGGATCCAAGCGATCTAAAAGAGACAGGGCCAACAGAAGGTTTGCCAAAATTAGCGGACTAGAATTCTGATACTCTGAAGACACAGCGGTAGTCACAGAGGATCAAAAGATCTAGGTGACATAGGTGCCGATACCAAAGGCACAACCGCAAGATTGTAATGTAATGGCTACCGATCACGATATATTCTTTTGAAGAAAGTACTAACTAGATATCTCAAAATAAATTGTAAACAGTAAGAATACTTTATTCGAGGTTATTTTAATGGATTTTTAGTTACAATTTACCAATCAAAAAAACATGTAAAAAATAAGGTTTTCGTCAGAGAGGATTAACGTTTGGGTACCAGAATGACATCAGATACATTTAGTTACGCCCTTTTTCCGTAAGGATAGGCAGAGACCACTTCCTTCCACTTGCTACGGTTCTTACACACATCTTTTGCTCGTTGACCTGGCCTTTCTTCAAAACAATGTTGATCTGATCGAGATATGTTCGCCGAGGTCGACCTCTACCGACTTCCGTCCATTCACACTCGTCTTATAAATTTGTTTCGTCAATCTTGCTCCATCTATCCAAACCATCCTATCATTCCTTTATCTTTTTTTGTTACCACATCTTCTTTTACACAACAAGGTTCCTTTATTAAACTACTCATCTCCGCAAAATTAATCTTATTTTCAGGCTTTTGCCAAACCAAACATCCTATAGTATTAACCAAGTCATTTTTTTAAAGTTTTTAATAAATTGAGGTTTTCTGACTCGGTTTTTTTTGTTAAAAAATATTGATTACAAAGTTTATAAAACGTTGAAAAATGTTTTAACTGCTGTAATTACACACCTGAAACCTGCATAAATAAATAAACCAACACCATATCCGCACTATTTTATTGACTAACTTTCTCGAGCCATTACTTATTTTATTGACTTTATTACTTAATCAAGCAGTCATAAATAATATAAATTAATTAGATCATAATCTGATTTTATGAAAATGTTTTATGGGGTAATCAGCAAAATTTACTTAAATTGTTTGTTTAATACAGGATGTTTACTAAAAACAAAATTTATCCCAAATAAAAAAATAATAAAATTGCCTCAAGAATAATAATAAAAAAAAAATTATTATAGGGTAGCGCTAACAGACATCAAATTCCAAAAGTTTATAATTTAAACAAAAAAAAATGCTATTAAGTAATATAAGGTAGAACCAATATTAATAGAACTAAAGCATTGAAATCTATTTCTATTTGAAAATACATATTTAACAAGATAGAAGATATTGAATCCACTCACTTGCATTTTAAATCGAGGCAAAAGTTAAATAGTAATTATTCTTACAAATGGAAAAATAAGGTTCTTTGAGTGGCCACCAGGATCACCAGTAATTAAAATATTACTAGGTATATATATATATATAAATATATATAAATATATATATATATATATATATATATATATATATATATATATATATATTGTAACGAAATATTTTATATCGAATACAATATCAATATAGAATACCAGAATGTTTCTATATCGATTCCAAAAGTTGTACCGATATAAAGAAAAATTAATATTGTTGTAAAATAAATGGTTTGTAAAATATGATTTCGTTACTTTTAAAATAAATAAATAAAAATTAACGTACCTTGGGCGCCATTTGTTTTTTTATATAAAAAAAACAAAAAAAATTTTTTTATTATTACTATTATTATTATCCAGAGCTGAGATCCCTTTATTCTCAGTGTCGGTTCAATTTAAGAGGACTTTTGACATAAAATGATCAACTTGTTTATTAATATTAAAATTTTAACAAAATAAAATAAACATGGAAAGTATTAAAAGGTATACAAATAAATAAACTAAAATTATGCAACCACGAATACACTTTCACACTATTTAAATTTACAAATTACAATTTATACTTAATTAAATCTTAACTTTAAAATTACATTTTTTTTTTATTTTTAATTAATACATTTTTCAAACAAATAAATTTTACTAAAAGTTATTACAACGAAAATTTTACGAAAATTAAAAAAATGTGGCAATGCTTAAAAAAGTCTGTCTTGCGTATCACAAGATATGGCAACACTTGAATATTTGTCTTGTGTCAAATATGTCCATATTAATGATCTGTGATTTATGTGTGAAATGCTATTCACAGGCGACTTGATGAATCTTGAGGAACAGGAATTCTTTCTCACTTAAAAATTGTTACCTTCGTCAAATTACTCCATATATTCATATCAAAGGTAAGTCTGCTCACTAACACTGTTGTTTAAAATGTAGAGTTTATTAATTTTAACTATAACTGCATTGTTATAAATTTCAACTATGGCGATTTCAAAAATAGCCGTCTCCTTTCTGGAGAGGTTTATATCATAATATTGAACTTGGCTTTCATTTTACATTTGTGTTTTTGATGGGATATCATTACTTTTTCTACAGAAATTATTAGTAGGTACTCATTCATAATAAAATTAATACTAAATAGTTTTTGTTACCCCGTATTTTCCTACGTTTACGGGGTATAATTGTTTTTTTTGTGTTATTTTCTATATTTTCTTGTATAATTAATACTTAATCCCAGTTAATAACGTAATAAATACGAAAGTTCGACAATACTCTAGGTTATAGGCAGTTATAAGTACTGATATGTTTGGATTAAAAAAAAATTAAGGGTGGTATTCCACTCGTTATATATTCACGTAAAGACCTTAAAATCCACATAAAGACCAGCTGTCATCAATTTTGATTGTTGATTCTTACATTACAGGCACTATAAGTAAGTGTTTGAAATGGAATCAATTAAGTGAAAAATTATAATAAAATGATAAAAATTTACAAGTTTCTGATTTATTCCTTTGTATTTACCCAACTACCTATCTGGATGCCAAATTTGAACTTTCTAGGTCATCTGGAACTAGGTTAGAGTTTTGATCTATAGGTCAGTCAGTGATAAAAATGACGATTTTTAGACGTTAATATCTAAATAGCTGTTTCAGGTGTGTTTATGAAATTTAAAGCACATACGTATCTCGCAAGTCTCAATATATGAGCCAAATTTGACATGTTTATGTGAAATAGTTTTTGTGTTATGAGGAGGTCAAAAGTGGCTCTAAATGGTTCGTGCAATATTACACATAGTACTACTCGCCATTCTGTCAGCTTGAACTTAGCTTGACACGCTACCGCGTGTCTAGATTATGAGAATTGTATAGAAAAAATGTGGGTAAATGTCGTTGTGAGAAGGAGCCGTTGTTCCGTGTCTAACCCCATTCACACACATATGAAATGTTCGGTTCCCTGAAAATTGTCCGTTCAGAAGAGGTTTCCGATATAAAATAAAAGCTGTTCTCGGTGAGTCCTTTTATTTATAATTAATTTTAATCGTTAGACTGTAATCCGAGTTTAAACGCGCGGAGCATAAAGCTCAAAGCTCAAAGCTTAAAAATACTTGTCATCCAAATTAATGCCTATTTTAACAACATTTCTTACTAAAAAAAATATTGTTTGACAATACATGATAAGTAAACCGTTCCATGTATTTCTTAAATTACCGTAACAAGCATGTAAACAAGAGATCACTTTATCCCGAATAATAGAAGTCCGTTCTTATTCCGATAAAAATTTATACGATTACCATGAAAGCGTTGCATAAAATTTTTCAAGTTTGCATTCCGTGCAAAACTGCAGGTTTTATCGATATGTAAATGCGTTTGGTGTCGAGTTGTCTCCAGTCCAGTTTCAGTCTCTGCTCTTGATGTAAATACGGATTCTATATCAATGAACGACAGATCCGGATTAAAAAAAAATGTTACCGAAAGCTTTTAAGAAATATAGTTTTCTTTAATCTATGATCTAAATCCCAAAAACAATATCGCAGTCATCATTTAAAAGAGTTGGGAGTTAACAGATTTTAAAAAAAAATACTCAAACTTAAATTAATACTAATGGTACTAACGTTTACGCAAAAAATTGAATAGAAAACACAGGTTTTAAATTAAACATTTTAAATTTACTATTAATTTATAAAGTATACAGAATGGGGTTAAATAAATGAATAAATAGGAAGAGGTCTAATTTTTGCATTGTCTGCTTTTTTTACCTTTCCAGCTCCTTAGTTTAGTACCATTTCTTCAATTTTCCTGTTAAGGAGTAGAAGCTCTTGTACTGCTGTAGCCCCATGTGTATTACTCCTTTGGTCTTGTATACACCACAGGTAGTGCTTTCACTTTGCGGTGGTTCGCTTTTGAAGATATTATGAGTGGCTATTTCCTCCTTTTCATTACATTTCCCTGCCTGCTTAGGTGAGGGTTCTTTTAGCAGTAACTTGCTATGCCCAGCTTCCTCTGGCTGTGCCCACTTCAGCTGATGCTGAGAGTGGACTTAGCCATTGATCACTGCTTTAACGCTGGCTTTGGGTATTTCTATTATTGGTACTGGCCCAATAAAAGGTGTTCCAGAAACCCTCCTAGCTATTTTGTCCGATTTTTCGTTACCAGAAATACCTGCTGTTTTCTTTTTGTATCCTTGTCTCAGATTTTCAACAGCACAAGCGTTTATGGCATGTACTTCAGCTTGGAAGACCGGGTTTGGAAGAGTAGACGCCTGACTCAGTTCCTTCGCTGGTTTTTAATTCCATCTGTGTACCAGGTGAGTTTACCAGGTTGATCATCATTTCCTTCGTTATCCCTGAGTTTTGCGCGAACCTCATAATTTGTATCAAAGATATTTCTGCACTCATATAATCAGTTGCCATTTCTAGAAATGGGTGTCCGATTATATTTTTGATAGTTATGCCCATGTGTTTTAGTACCTTTCCAACAGTTCTGTTGTTCTAGTCTATACGCTCATTGTCTTGCCTCGCCCCGGATATAAATATCTAGAGTTGGGAGGTTTAGCATTGCTTCCATAGCAGCAGTGGGGGTTGTTCTTATAGCCCCCGTAATACATAGGCAAGCCAGCCTTTATATACTGCTGAGTGTATTTACGGTTTGGTCCACCAGAAAATAGAGCCATATGTTATCTGTATATTGCTTATAGCCAATGAGCTATTTTTGGTTACAGTTCTCAAGATACAGAATGGTGTCACGTGCCTATTTTTTCCCTTCTACGGTTCATTATAATTGTGTCTTACTCGTAAGTAGTGTTGCATACAGTACTCTGTTGTAACTCAAATATATCATTCGTTGTAGATAATGTTGCATACCTTGTAGGGGTAGGATTATTGTTTGGTTTGCAATTTCTGTGTGGATGGGGCTGGATATCCACACGGACGAGGCGATTGTGGAGCACGGACTTAAAAAGATTGTGGGTTGACGTTTATTCCGTGTCATTTCTTGATTTCCGGCCTAGGAGAGGGAGTCGTTGGGTTATAGTCTTCGAAGTCAGGTGTTGGTGAGAGTCGTTGGTACGATGTGTTATTAGCACGTGTGCAGAACCTCTATGGGGTTTTTTTCATATCTGGCTGTATTTGGGCCATCTTAATTGGATTTTGAAAAAAAACCATTTAATTTTTAACTCGACCTTTTTGTCTTGCCTTTGTTGTGGATATTTTGGATTATTGGTGTCGAGTTGAATAACCGCAAGCGGGATTTATTTGAGGAAAGCCATTGTTAATTAGCAGGTGCCGTCTCATAATCAACCGGCCCCAGGAGTAGGCCACAGGAGTTCATGTGAATTCGTATACCCAAAGGTTATCAGTGATTTATTTTTAAATATATAACGCCGTGTCTCATTTTGACACCACGAGTAAGTTTTGTTTTAGTTTATCAATATAGTACTTTGTGAATTCGTATACCCAAAGGTTATAAGTGATTTGTTTTTAAATATATAACGAAGTGACTCATTCTGACACCACGATTACGTTTTGTTTTAGTTTATTAATATAGTACATTGTTGGAAACTATTTATTGCATTAGATAATATGCCAAAACTAAACTTGGATTAAAATAACCTTCTCAATAATTCTTTATGTCCAAGTAAAAATTTATTTTCTTTCTACTTATTTGTAAATATCCTACAATCTTGACATTTTAAAGGACAACCATTGTAAAAATATTTTTAAGTAAACTCGATTGTTTTGGCAGTGAAAATCTTTATGTAAACGGTTAACGAGTAAATTATCAGCCTTATGTAAGCGTTTGAATTAGTGCTATTAATGAGTTAATTTATATATGTTTTATTTTTTTTGTAACTTGGTAAAGTCTGTTACTCTTACTTCTGTTCTGGTTATTTTATAAAGTTGTAAATTTTACATTTTTGGTTTGTTTTAGCAAGAAAATTTTACCATAGCTGTTAATTTTGACTATGTTTGTCATGATGTTGCTATTGAGCTGTGTACCTTAATTATTTATTGTGTGAGTAAAGTATCCAACATATTTTTGCTATAATTTTATTTATTTGGTTCACCATTATCTTAGTTGTTTATCGTGTGGCTCTGCTAGTGCCTATAAGACCTAGGGGTTTCCGGCTTATACCGTCTAAGTCGGTGGCGCGGCTCACTTTTATATTTTTTTCTTTTACCCTCTACGGCTGAGCTCGGGCATAATTTGCCAGTAGAGAAACCACTAGCAGAGTACTCTTTAGAGAACGAAAAAGACGTGGCAATGAGGTTATGTATAAAATAAAATATCGGATAAATGACCTCCATAGCATTAAAGTGAATGAATTTTTCTATAGAGCGCTCAATTTCCTTCTTCAAAGTGTGTGCGGTCGTAGGCTTGTTAACATAACATAACGTCAGACTTGAAAAAAAAAAACTAAAAGTAAAAAGTCCATCGACGTTAAGTCACGTAATCTGGTCGGTCAATTCCAAAGCGGAAAATAACACGATCAAGAAACGGTTCATGCAGTAATTGGATTGTTTCTCGGGTTGTATGGCATGTGGCACCGTTTTGTGAAAACCACATGTCCACCAAAGTGATATTTAGCAATTAAGGCACAAAAAACTGGATTATCATTGTAGCATTATTCGATCTTACAGTTTCAACCAAGTCGACGACGCTTAGTAGAATTAATTGTAAATGTTCCTTGGCAACGACGATTTCTGACAGTAAATTTTCACAAATAAAACGCATTAATCTGTGTTATACTACAATCATGTCGTGATAGCTAGTACCATTATCTGTTATTGCTGGACCAGCCCCTAGCTTATTACCGCACCAAAAAGTGACACATCGTGGATGCAATTGTTTCTTAACTTGTAGATTTCTAAAACCTAATGTGACAGTTTTATCAATTAACGAAGCCATCAAGATAAAAATGAGCCTCATATCTAGGTTAGGTTAGGTCAGGTATCATGTGAGTGAGGCGTAGGTCGCCCCTCCACTGCGACCCTTGGTAGGTCTATTGTGGATCACCCCCAGAGGTTACAGTTCACCGCACAATCCAGCCCTTCTCACAAAATTCATGGTTGTATGGGGTGAGATTTTCTTGAAATCTGTAGGTTCTAGGTTGGTATAACCAAATATGATAAACCTTATTCTTCTTAGGCCGGGGACATGAGCATAGTATATGTTCATCACTCGCACTCCCATAGCATCTTTCCCCTCACATATCAAGGACTTATGCAAGCCAAAACCGCCTGTTATTGTACCTAATTAATTTAAATCGCTTAGACAAACACATATATAAATTTCAACTTTTCAAAATTAAGTTTATTTTAATTTATATATTACACACCTTTCGGTTCACCTGTCAGGTACTCATCGAAAACACCTGTTTATTTTTTTTTAAATTTTCAATAAATAAACATAATCGTATAAAAATTTTAAGCCTACCGCAACAAGTTTTGTTTCAAATTTTATCTACACTTTCAAAAATATAAGTGTTGATGACTTGCAGGGCTGAGGCGTGCCAGGTGATGTTACCGTACTTAGCATGCTATGACTCATCACTATAAAAAATTTTAGCCTTACAGACATACCGTTACTCGGAGGGTTCACTAGCTCTTGGTCTAATAGGTCTTATGAGGTGATTGGGATTTTAAGAAGTAACTTGAATTAATGTATAACAATGTAAGGTAAGTATATACCATGTTTCAAATTTTGAAATAATAATAGTTATCATATTATTTGTAAATATATTCTGCCATTTTTTAAATTAAAATGTATTGACATGGCAAAACTTGTAGTTTTACTAAATCAAATTTTATTTCAGCCTTAGTTTGTTAAATAGTATTGATTCATATCTTTTTATTGTCACCTTATTTTATTTAATGTTATGCATTTAAAAAAAATGTAACGTATTTAAGATATATACATAAATTAAAAAGTAATATTATACAGTAAATTCATTTAATTTGCTAATATTTATTACTAATTAATAGTTAACTGGTTCTGGTGTATAACAAACGTGAAAGTTAATAATTAACTTTTAACATAGGTACCGTGGCTCACTTAACCTCATCTACTTACATATTTGTCGAATAACAGTGGGAACTTCCTTTCTATCGGGTGTCCAATGACACCACATACATACATATATATAGTCACGCCTCTTTCCTGTAGGGGTAGGCAGATACCATTTCCCTCCACTTGCTACAATTCTTGCACACATCTTTTGCTTCCTCTACTTTCATCAGTGCTCTCATACATGTTCGTCGGTTGTTGGTACTCTTGACCTCTTGACCCAATGTTGATCTGATCGGGATGACACCATACGGCTTGTTATTTATTTTAGAGAAAATATTTCTACCAAATGTGTTATTTTCGTAATAAAACAAACAAGTGTATAACAATTATAGACAATATAAAAAGGTTATAACATCGGATTAGATTTTTTAGTACATACAAATTTGGTATTGCGACGAAAACAGGTAAATGACTAAAGAAAGGAACCTTAGGAACTTTATTTCCAAGAAAGCGGATGCCAAGTGACAATTTAAACCGAATTGGTTATAACACAACCACACCTTTACTTTTTCTACATGATTACATATTCCCGCTTAAAAAATTTATACGCGATATTCTTTGCTTATCCTCAAGCAGAGCTTTTCGACAACAGTCGTGTTTTGGTAACAGTTTATTCTACCAGCAGTTTAGCTACTTCCACGTCCCATTTAATAATAATCCATTTTTTAGGTTAATTATGGTAACGAGATAAAAATCCGCTAAACACATACGTTTCAATTTTTCTATTTTCTGCAATTATGAAGCACGAATCAATATTTGACAGTGAGTAAGCCAATAAATAGCTGATTAATTGGGAATAAGAAATTAAAAATTGAGGAAATTAGTTTTTTCGCGAAATTCGTTTTTTTTTCAAGCATTAATTAGAACTTATTTTAATTGTTCTTAACTTTATTTACAAGAATATCTTTGGCAGATGACCTAGTCAGGTCCTGATACAAAAAAATACATGTTGTGTTTTGATATCGCGGATGTCCTTTTGTTTCTTTACATTTTTTTTTGTAGTTGGAAACAGTTTTGAGTTCGTTTACCTCTTTTTACGGTTCATGTATCAATTATTAATTCTTATTCATTATTATATTAATTTTCATATTTGTGTGGAAAATAATTCGCGATTTAATTGGTAGCTTATTTATCTCGTACATCTCGTGTGTATTTCATTATTTAAAAAAAAAGTAGGTTTTGCTGTAAATTTAACAGTTAACTTTATTAGTAACGCACACTATTTTGTGCAAAATTATACATTAAAGGAAAAATATTATATGCATAAAAAGAAAAACAATTTACTTCCTGCCTTCCCTGTAGGTTGTGCAAACATTTTTAAATTTTTAATATTTATTAGAGATCTTACGTCTCTCATAATAAAAAAAATGTGTACAACCAACAGTTTTATTTAAAAAACATTGTTAATAAAACATTGCTATTTCCATTACTTGCCACATGCTTTGGAGGATCGAAGAATAGTTAATGTATTCGTCATTCTCGACGCGACAGCAAGCAACAGGAAAGTTTCTAGAAGAGGGTAGAAGAAGTTGTAGGATGATGTCGTCCTGCCTCTGCTGAATCTCGCCGTGCTTCGTTAAGATGTTAAGTCTTCGATACAGGGGCGGTTTGATAAGTCAGTGACTTTTTGAATAAAACAAATTTTTTTCCGCAAATAAACATTTTATTTTTCTACATAATCACCTTTTAGCTCGATACATTTAGTCCAGCGTTTTTCTAATTTTTTTATTCCCTTCAAAGAATCGGTTTTTTCAAAGCTCTCAAAATACGCGTTTGTTTCGGTAATGACTTCTTCATTCGACTCAAATCTCTTACCGCACAGCCATTTCTTTAGGTTTGGAAACAGAAAATAGTCGCAGGGGGCTAAATCTGGATAATATACTGGATGGGGTAGCAGTTCGTATCCCAATTCGTGGACTAGACAAGTGTGCACAGGTGCATTGTCTTAATGGAACAGCACTTTCTTCTTCGCCAAATGCGGCCGTTTTTGCTTCAAATCAACGTCGAATCTGTTCAAAAGCTTTGAATAATATTCGCCGGTGATCGTTTTACCTTTCTTGAGGTAATCTATGTGAATGACACCGCGTACATCCCAAAAAACTGTAGCCATGACCTTGTTGGCTGACAGACTGTTTCGCCTTCTTTGGTTCACGTTCACCCCGAGCAACCCACTGTTTCGATTGTTCCTTGGTCTCTGGCGTGTTGTGATGGATCCATGTTTCATTCACAGTAACAAAACGGTTTAAAAATTCGTCCGGATTACGGCTTAACATCGCTAAACACTCTTTTGAAGTGGTCACACGATTGCGCTTATGGTCGAGTGTGAGCAATCGCGGCACCCATCTCGCAGAGAGTTTTTTCATGCCCAAATATTCGTGTAAAATATGATGTACCCTTTCAGTTGAGATACCTACAGCATGAGCCAAATCACGCACTTTCATTCTCCGATCATCCAATATCATTTCTTGGATTTTATCGACGATTTCCGGCGTGATCACTTCTTTTGGGCGACCTGGACGTTCGGCGTCACTAGTGCTGGTACGACCACAACGGAACTCTGTAAACCACTTCTTAACCATTGAAATTGATGGTGCCGAGTCCCCGTAGTATTTATCAAGTCTTTCCTTAGTTTTAGTGATGGATTTTTACGTAAAAAGTAATGCTTAACCAGCACACGGAATTCACTTTTTACCATTTTCGTAAAAATTCACGAGGTTGTCTGCTTTGAACGGCTATCAATCACACCAACTTCACGACGTAGCTTGCTCAAAATTAAAAAGTTGCCTACTGATAGATTATAGTTGACGGCAGCACTGTTGCGTTTGGAGTAACTGCGCGGGAAATTCAAAAAGTCACTGACTTTTCAAACTGCCCTCGTAGCTAGTTGGCTGGCTCGTATATTTTATTTGCTGTAGGCTTTTCTGGCTTTACCGCCGTAAATTTCTTGATAAAATAGATTAAACAACTACACGTTTCTTGTTTGATAAATTATTGTTAA
The DNA here is from genome assembly GCA_950111635.1 of Agelastica alni. Classification (NCBI taxonomy): domain Eukaryota; kingdom Metazoa; phylum Arthropoda; class Insecta; order Coleoptera; family Chrysomelidae; genus Agelastica; species Agelastica alni. Next base: position 22,070,421 of record OX467718.1, on the reverse strand, counting down.
AAAAACCTTTCCCGTCTTTTTAGAATTTTTCACTGGTTAATGGCATTTTTAAATTAATTGATTTTATCTATTTATATTGATTTAAATTTTTACCACGTAGTGTTTAAAAGTTAACTTGCTTGTTCTTTTTGCAAAGACGATGGACGAAGTCACCAAACGGAAGTCGTCAAAATAGTTTAGTAATAGCAGCGCTGATGTCAGCTTTTCTAATTGGTTTTGCTTGTGATTTTATGTATGATTGGTTGCCCATAGCAATGCGCATAATCTCAGGAAACCGAGTAAATAATTGGTTGCCTATAGCACGCGTCTATCGGCTGTAATAATGAGGTTTTTAAATCAAGGAATTGATTGAAGGACCTTCTACTGTTGCAAACAGTCAGTATTTATCGATCAAAATAGAAAAAAAATAAAAACTGTATGAAAATCTTCATTAAAATATTGATAATATTACCTCAGATAATTAATTACTTGGATAAAAAATACTATCAAATAAATAATGTCTTTATTAACCTGATTTATTGCCCATCGATTTATTTGTTTTTTAGAACATTGTAAAATTACTTGTCATAGACGATTGTTTAAAGGATTTGAAAAATAGGGCGTATGAATTAAGAACGAATGATTTGATCATTAAATTCCTCTTTACGCCGATAATCAGGTAATAATAGCGTCATCTGAAGAGGGGTTGTAGGCGATGGTTAATATTACGCATGATGCCCTTAAAATCAAAGAGATGAAAGTAAATGTAAGCAAAACGAAAGTAATGGTTTTTGAAAAATAAAAAACCCATGACAAACTGTGAGATGCTGATTAAAGAAAAAAGAGTGAAACAAGTTTGTTTACTTGGATTCAAAGTTTACGGGAGACGAATAGTATGACTGTGACATTGAGCAGGAAAACAAATGAATGGGGCTCTGCATAACTTAATAAGCAGCCAGAACGTGACAAAAAAGGCACTTCTGGCAGTGACTCGGTTGGATAAAGTGAATAATAGTAAGATAAGGGAACGCCGTGTTGTAAAAGAAGACGTGGTTACAAAGATAGATAAAAAATGCTCAGATGGTTTGGAAACGTAAAAAGGATAAAAAAAGGAAGATTGACAAAACAGATTTATAAGGCGAGTTTAAATGGGCAAGTCAGTAGAGAACATATTTTGAACAGATCGACATTGTTTTGAAAAAAGAATAGGTCAAGAGTACCAAAAACCGACCATATGTATGTAAAATATTGCCTGTTTTTTATTAACAGATCATTGCGAACTTAATCGACACATTTATATTATGGACTTGACACGAGTTCTAAATAAAAATAGCGTGATAGGAAAGAAACACATAAATGATCAAATTTGAGATAATTCATGACAGACAATATGGATTTCGACAACTTCGGTCTACTGGAGATTTGCTGGCTTATGTCACTCAGCTCTGGACAAACACTATTAAAAAGTTTGGTGAATCCCGTGCAATAGCCTTGGATATATCTAAAGCCTTTGACCGCGTTTGGCACCAGGCATTGTTAAGTAAATTATCTGCCTACGGTCTCCCAACCAAACTGCGCCAATGGCTCTTGAGCTTCATGCAAGATCGCTCCTTACATGTGGCAGTTGACGGTATTTCTTCTGATGCGTTTAAAACTAATGCCGGGGTCCCCCAGGGTTCCATCCTGTCCCCCACCTTATTTCTTTTACACATCAACGACCTCTTGAAAACCACCATGAACCCCATTTACAGTTTCGCAGACGATAGCACACTTGTCTCAACTTTCACATCATATCGATCACTTTCGGTGAATGATACAAATAGACTCAGGCAGGAACAGGTTGATTCCATTAATAGAGATCTTAAAGCAATCGTCGAGTGGGAAACCAACAATCTTGTTCAGTTCAACGCCCAAAAAACACAAAGTGCCACGTTTTCCAAGAAAGTGAATTCCTCAAATCATCCCATCACAATGTCCGGAAATACCCTTGAACCAAGTCCCTCAATCTCGATTTTGGGATAATATGTCTTGGCATGACCATGTTGCTAACATCGCAAAGTCGGCAAGGCAGAGGCTAGGTTTTCTGTGGAAAGCCAGAAAGTTTTTTACTCCTGATCAATTGTTGACGACGTACAAGGCTCAAATCTGACCTCTACTGGAGTATTGCTCGCACATTTGGGGTTCAGCACCAAGGCATTCTCTTTGTCTTCTAGATTCCATTCAGAAAAGAGCCATTCGCTTGATAAACAGCTCAACTTTCACAGATACCCTTCACCCTCTATAACATAGAAAAAGAGTTGCAGACCAGTCATTGCTCTACAGATATTTCCATGGCAGATGATCCAGAGAAATAAAAGCTCTTGTACCACCATTGGCCACATTCGGCCGAAGAACTCGGCACACTGATCAGTCTCACCCATTTACTCTCAAGATTGACACTACAAGGACCAATCTTCATCAAGAATCCTTCTTTTATAGGGCTGCTACGGAATGGAATAAGCTTCCAAAATCAGTTTTTCCAGAGAACTATGACCTGCAACTTTTTAAAAAGCGTGTCTACAATCATTTCTTTTCTATAATCCCTTCCCCTTCTAATAGTCGCAGGCCCACACGGTAGGTCTACCCTTTTTTGCGACTATTTTCATAAAAAAAAAACCCTATGTACTTTGCGAGTGTCCAAGATAATCAGCAAAGAATTACGCATATCTGAGATAGCACTTCTGCCCTCTGGAAGAAAGTTATGGCTAACCATTTTGAGAAAATACTGACCTACAAGTTAGCAGTATCATAATAGGTTCAGCAGTAGTATGAGCGGGCTAGCTGTAATAGGCGCTAAAGCGCCTCCCTCTAAAGCAGGGGAGCTCAAACTTAAACTGATGGCGATCTACCTCAATATTGTTAGACTACAATCGATCGACTCTGAGAGGCCGCAATAGAATTACAATTCCACCAGTGGCGTAGATTTTGGGAGGGATCAACTAATCACTTGCCCCTGTCGTACGCCTCTGGTAGTAGCCAAAACAAAACAAAATTTAGTAGGGTGTATAGTACTTACACTTCTCACTAAATATGGCAATAATACTTCAAATAGTTTTAAAGTACTGATCACAAATAATTTTTTAAATTTTCAAATAAAATACCCTGTAACTCAGACAGGAGACACATTTTACCCAAGTGATTTGGGTTGAATCTTTATATTTTAAGTTCAGGATTCTATAGTTAAAATATTTCCAATTAGTATTGAAATACCCTGTATATTGCATAAATTTTAGGAAACAATATTTGAAAAGGCTTTGGAGAAATAATTTTTGAAAAATTAAAGTTTTTGTCATTTTCTTTTCCAACATTTTATCGGTCCAATTAACATGTAATGTCTCCAAACAGAAAATGTCAAATTTTGAAGTTTAAAATTGTAAAGGTTAAAAATTATTCTAAAGCGGATAGTTTTAAAACGAGTATTTTTTATTGCAGATATAACACAACGCAATGCTGTGAAGAATATCATCATTTTTCAAAGACAATAATAGCGTAAATACGATAAAAAAATTTTAATAGAGTTAATGTACCATAGCACAATTAGCGAGGTAAGTAAAACAACTATACATTTTTTAAATTTTACGTATTTTCAAGTGCTACTTCCTCGAAACATGAATATATTATATTATAAATAAATAAGATACACTTACTAATGATACTACGACCCAGTTTGGCCGCTTTTACGTATAACTAATCAACTTAATCATAGAAAATTACTTGTAAATTTAACGATAAAACTGATAGTTACATAAATAAAAAAACTGGTAGGTGGATAGTGCGTAGTAACGTATTAAAAAGTTGTGCTATAAGATGTATTGGGTCTTTAATATATTTAATAATATCTTTAAAATATTATAGACACTAATAAGGAATTGACTCAAGTCACTTTTCGACAGTTTTTGCATGCAGGTGGAAAATGACATTTACTAATGTATTTAAAATTTAAATATATTTAACCATTTAGAAGCTCAGACAATTAAAAATAAAGATACGGCATGTTTTACGCTCATTTATCATTTTAAACGTGTTAAAGATCACGTCTGTATGACTTATTGTATTAAAAAATTGGTTGTCTGTAAGTCGGTATACGGACGATAATTTTACGTAATAACGTCATAAGAAAACATTGATGAAAAATTGCATACTTTTGTGAATTGAATTATTATCACTGAATTATCATTATTTTGTATAATACAAAGAAGGAGTTAATTGAAAATTACAATTTTTTCAATGAGTTAACATTTATTTGCACTAGTTAATTTAAATATTTTCTGTCTCTCTTCTACTCGGATGCATCGGCCGATGGAGTGGAAGAGAGATAGATGCATCACAAGCCTAACGCTTAGGCCGATCGTGCCTCTCTATTGCTTGTTCCGCGCTCTCGCTTGCACGCTCGACTCAGGCGGAACGTGACAATGAGTCGTTAAAATATGATAATTTTAAAGTAATGTCATAGCTACGAATAATAAAAACGCTGTGCTTAAAGTAAAACGGTTTGTTTTTTATTTAAAACAAGTATTTTTTTAAGAAAAAAACACAGTGGTTTGTTTTTTAAGACGCTTATATTAGTTTCACCTGTATCTTGTTTGCTTGGTAGCTTGTATAATTGTTTGTAACTTACTCTTTGGCCTCTTTGGCCCTACTTTAAACGATCAGATTTAATTTAAACTTCGCACACTTGTCAAAGACCGACGACAATGCATTAATTCGACCAAAATATCCGATTATTCTGATTACTTTCGCCAGGATTCATAAATTTCTTCAGGGATCCTTTGCATGAGAGTAATAGAGATAGAATTAGTGCGTGAACTACGCATGCGCACAAAACAAATATAAACACAGTACATCGCATCGGTGGTTTAGTGGTAGAATGCTCGCCTGCCACGCGAGCGGTCCGGGTGCTATTTTCGGCCGATGCATTCTTTTTTACCATTTAATTCATAATTTTTTTAGTGAGTAAAACGAATCGAACTAAAAAGCTAAAAATAAATTATAGTTTCAAACGGACTGATGGAATATTTAAAATTATATTTAGAACATTTATATTTATTATTTGTAAAAAATTTCAAATTTTAAGTAATACAAAAAATAATAGTACAATCTTTCTTATTGAATATAAAGTGAGCACAGCATAGTTTTACAGAATTATCTGAAATTTAAGCTTATAGCTTTTAAATAGTAAAAAATATAAAATTTACGTGACATAAATATTTCAATCAAGCACATTTATTTTCGTATTTTAAGAAGTGTAGGTATGCGCATCAATACGTTTAATTCTAGTGACTTTTTATAAACAAAAAGAATAAATATGTAATAATATTTTACATAAAAATAAATATAAAGTCATTACATATAAAATATATTGCATCTTTGGTAAAACAAAAAATATTATTAATATAATCTTGATATTAAACATAAATTAAACAGAACATATAATAAAACGGAAATTTCTGAAACTCAAAAATATAAATGTAGATAATGAACGATCTTTAGGATACATCGGTTCATCTCCATATATCAACTAGTAGTGCATAAGCGACGTTGCCGGGTTAGAACTTTTAAAAGTATGAGGAAGTATTATTGTATGCATACATATAAATACTGTATGGGTAACTTCTCCACAGGTTCAGTCTTGCATAAAAATTATGACTCACTTCGCTACAAGCTTGTATACTTTTACCGCGCGTATAATCTAAAATTTTCTGACACTATTGTACCACGACAACCTCGTAAAACCAAATGAAGTACATCCATGTCGGCTGTAGCTGGGGTACAAAATGATCATGTCCCCACATCTGTTTTTAATAGTGTAAATTTAACATTATAATAAAATTCTAAACAAAAACTTTTAATGAAAACAACGAAATTTTAAATACATTTTGTTTTACAGTAAATCCAACATACTATGAATTCATCGGAAATTATATTCGCAGTACCGGCCTCTCTTACGGTCTTATGGATTAGATTCGCTTTAGAAAAATTTGTAATGAGACCCCTTGGGATTTACCTAGGAATAAAACCAGGTAAGCAATTAATTTGCAAATTTTTTCTTTAATTTCTGATACCAACACACATTTTAGTTAACAAACATACATACATGCAAAACTCGGGGATGACAAAGGAAATCATGATTAACCTGGTAAACTCACCTGGTACACAGATGGATCAAAAACCAGCGAAAGAACTGGCTCAGGCGTCTACTCTTCAAAACCCAAATATGAACAAACAAATTCATTGGGGAGACATGCGTCGGTCTTCCAAGCTGAAGTAGATGCCATAAACGCTTGTGCTGTTAAAAATCTAAGACGAGGAAAAAAAAACGATCCTTATCAAATCAGATAGGCAAGCGGCACTCAAAGCTTTAGCATCACGGAGGATAAACTCAAAAATTGTCCGGGAATGTGCCGGAAACCTACGAACCTTGGCTAAACATAACAAGGTTACCTTGTCGTGGGTGCCGGACAGAATAGCTAGGAGGGTCTCTGAAACACAATTTATTGGGCCAGAACCAATAATAGGGATACTTAAGGCCAGCGTTAAATGGCTGGATCCACTCTCAGCATCAGCTAATGTGGGCACAGACAGAGGTAGCTAGACATAGCAAACTAATGCTGAAAGAACCCTTACCTAAGCAGGCAGGAAAGCTGCTCTCACTAAGTAGGGAAAAACTTGGAACAGTTGTAGGGCTTTGTACCGGAAACATTTGCACAATATAGGCGTGTTTGACACAGAACCTAAATGCAGACTATGTAATGGGGAGGAGAAAACAGCCACTCATATTATCTTCGAATGTGAAGCCACCGCCCAATGGAGGTACTACCTGGGTCGTATACAAGACCAAGAGAGTGATCCGCCTGGGGTAATAGCAGTAAATGAGCTTCTATTCCTTAACAGGAGAATTAAAAAAATAGGACTAAACTAAGGAGCTGGAAAGGTACAATAACAGACAATGCTGAAGTGCATAGGAAAAAATTAGACCTCCTCCACAACTCCCATTTACTCATTCATTCGTTCATTCATTCATAACAAACATACAAATCATTCATACAAATACAAGATTTTACCACTTTTCAATGTTTCTTTTTTAATGTATTCCAGAATTTGTATAACACGACCAAATAACATTAGTGTCACATGGTTATTTAGTTTAGAGTAAAGAGCACATTATCCACGGAAGCATAACTTGACCAAGCGTCATTTTTTTTCAGCGCCCCTGTGTTGGTGATTTTAAAAACTTATTATAAAAATTAATTTTTATTATTTTTTTCTATTCACATAAAAAAAATTCAGGTCTGAATACGACGCACTGATTTCTAATGAATTACTCTCCTGATACAAAGCATTTTGTCGCTTGACCGAGAATGCATAACGCGGTCCATTTCATCCCCCCCACCCGTTTTGTATTATATTGCTGCTGACATATTAAACTCAGCGTCCTAAAAGACCATAAGTTCGATACTAATATTAGCCGTTTTGGATAGTTTTTATATTCCATCTCCTTCCCACCCCATTCATAGGAGTGCTAACAAAGTTGGAAAGGTCACTATCAAACTCAGCGACCACAAAAACTGTTAATTTGACGGTAATATTGGCTTTTTTTTGGTAGTTTTTATGTTTCAACCTCCTCTTCTTCTTCTTCGGTTGGTGGGTTTTGGCCTGCTCTACAATAGTCTGCCATCTGTTCCTATCGATAGTTATGGTCCACCAGTTTCTGCATCTAAGCTTCTAAAAATCTTCCACTTTTTCTTAGGTCTGCTTCTGTGTCTCGTTTCGCAGTGATTTTATTTCGTTATCCTTCTCGTTGATTTTTTTATTTCCATTCTTTGTATATGGTTTATCAGGAAAAAAACTATCCTATCTCTCGAGTTAAAGCAGTTAATACACATTTACAAAATTTCATTAAAATCTGACTATGAATTCGACACTAATATCGGCCATTTTTATTAGTTTTATAAAAATTGGTCCAGCCCTTTTTGAGTGCATAGAGGACAAACATACTCACATTGATTTTTATTTATATAGATAATAACGGAATATATAAACTATAGGGACACTATAGGGACTTCCTACAAGTTTTAGTTCAACAAGACCATATTTTTAAACATAACTATCTCAAAACAACTTCCTTAAGTAACATTTTGTATATTTGTTCAAAGCCGAAACCATAGACCTATTATCCAGAGGAGACGCAACATTTATTTTGTCGCAATGATTACACGAGAGTGGCCATGAGTATGACAAAGAATACCAATCGATTCTCTTTGTTTCGTCCTCGTGCTGGCAACGCTGTAACATTATTGTGGAGTTACGGCCACGCTTGTAATCAGTGACGTGCTGTTTGTTTAAAATGAGAATATATCTATCGGGTGATATTTAGTTTTTTATGAGAATATATTTATGAATAGGTGGTACTCAGTTTTTTAAAAAATTGAAGTGTTGTAGCATACTAAAAGTATTTTTCTAAACCCCAAAAGTTGGGAGCCAAATTTTGTTACCCTAATTAAACTATTTTTCTAAAGTTACAAAAGTACCAATTTTTTGTAACTTTAAAAAACTTACTAATTCCCCAAATGTTCGGCGACAATTTTGTGGTGTTACGTTAAAGTTTCCTTTCTAAAGCCAATTGTGTGTAATGTTATAAGTTACTTTTATAAAACTAAATTATTCCAATTTAAGGGCTGCTAATTGTGTAGCGAACAGTTTTACCAATACCCGTTAAACTAAATTATTTTATCAAATTAAAGTACTGAAAAAGAATTTTAAATAATTTTACACAAGTGTCTAAAATAAAAAAAAACTTATATAATCATTTTTATTATTCGTACAAATAAAATGTAATGTATTTTAAATTTTAATTTTAATGTTCAAACTATTTATTAACAGCTAAGTAACCTAAAGAAAAAGATTAAAATATTTTACTCAGGGTTTCGTGACTCCTTGATTTCTCGATTGGATTAAATTTGAGGTGATGTATAGATTTCTTATGAAATATTACCATAAAATGGATCAGGAAGGTATAGAGTTCTTCAACTAACAACGAAAGAAGGATGATACCACTGAATAAGTATTGCTGAATAACAGGGAAATAATGACCTTTTTTGAGAATATCTCGAAAAGTATTTATTTCCGCATCGTTTGGTTTTTAGAAACGTGTTTTACGCCTCAAAATAATACCTGTTTATTTTGATATTGAAATCGTCATCACTACACCACTGGATGAAAATATAGTAAACAATGAGATGTTCCAACTTGTGAAAATAAACACTTAGGCTTAAATAGTCCGGTTTTTTACACACTTGGCAATGACGAAGCATTTCTTTCACTAAATTTCACTGAATTTTACCAATAATTTGCTGAAAATTCCCGATAATACACCAAAATCTTGTTGCAACACCTTCGGCAACAGCGCTACTAATAATAGACGATTTCGTAGTAAACACACATTTTTGTACGTGGAACGATCCAGACAAGCCCTGCAGCGTTGTCGCTTATTGAGCAACAGATTTCTATGATCTAACGGAATGAAATAGTTCAATGGTTCAGCATTCCATAAAATGGATTGTATTATTCAGGTTGTTATAATGCATGAAATATTAATAAAAAATAGCATTATGGTCAAAAAATTGTTACAAATATAATCAACAAATACTATAGACGAGTCAATAACAATCAAAAATTTCTTGCCATAACTAGAGAGCAGGCAACATCCCAGCACAACACATTCCAGTCGGCCGTATCAAGATGATACAGTCGACCAAAAAGTGGGGATGTATGATCGTGTTTAAAAGTAAATAGTTCCGTCGTCTCCTTTGATAATAGGTCTATGGCCGAAACAAATAAGTTAGGTTTGTTAACAGCTCCATTATAGTTAAAAGCTGATTCAAACTAAATATTTGGAATTATTTTTAAGAACATCTTTCTTTTACCGTTTTAAGGTAGATCAAGAAAAATACTAAAAAACCCAAGACTGGAGAAAGCTTACAAAGAATCGCAGACCTGGTCGCGCGACCAAATCATTGCGATGTGCAAAGAAGAAGACCTATCGCCAAGGAAAGTAGAGCGTTGGTTGAAAGTTAGACGAGGCTACGCATCCGTAACCACTCTAGACAAATTTTGCGAAAGCTTTTGGAAGGGTACTTACTATTCGTTCAGTTGGATATACAGCTCGATATTACTTTGGAACAAACGATGGAACATTCGAGAGTTTTGGACCGAAAACGAAGTCGTCACGAGTGCGATGTGGTGGCATTGCACCATCACCTTCGGTTTTTATCTGTCTTTGTGCATACGGCAAATTATCAACGTGAAACGTAAAGACTTTTGGGAGTTGTTTATACATCACGTTCTAGTTATTTTAATAACGATGTTGGTATCCATGTTCGGTTTGTATCATCTCGGTTCGCTCTGTTTATTTATACACGATTTAAGCGACGTTTTTCTGGAATTTTCCAAATGCGTAAAATATTTGGATTACATCGCAGCCGCTAATGTTGGCTTCGTGTTTTTTCTCATTTCTTGGTTGATCACTAGAACGGGTATCTACCCGTTTTGGTTATTGAAGAACTGTTTGGAAGATTCCGAAGGAATTTTGGCCAAATCGTCCGTTTACTACACGTGGAATGGTCTTTTACTAATTATCTTGTGTTTTCACTGTTTTTGGACTTTTTTTATTTTAAAATTTACAGTGTGTACAATACGTTACGGAACTGTTCAGGACGACATCAGGTCTGATAGCGACAGCTCCAAAGAAGACATTAAAGCTGATTAACATTTTGACAACCGCTATTAAACTATATCCAGCAGTCTCAAACCATGTTTGTAGCACAATAAAGGGGGGATAATTACATGCCTTTTTTTTAATAACACAACAATTACTGAACCTGAATAGAAAATCAACTCGTAAGATGCTGCAGAATAACTAAAGAACATGCAAATATTCCTTTTTTGTAGCAGTCTTTGTATACATTTTACTTTTTAATCGGTTGTTGAAGTGTTAATCGTTAGAATATACATGATGCAGGTACACAGTTGTGATTTATTTTTTAATTTTATATTTTAATTTTTAATAAATAAATTAATAAAAAAACAGTAACCTTGTTTCACTTTTAAAGTTGTACTTGGCTTTTTTTTCGGCTTTTTTGGCTTTACAAGGATAAAAGGTTCGCAGCAGGACTGTAAGAACTACCGAGGTATTAGTTTACTCAGCATAGTCGGCAAACTGTAGGCAAAGATATTGATTAAAAGAGTAATAAATGAAACTGAGATGATATGGGATGTGCAAGCAGGATTAAGAAGGGGAAAGAGATCAGTATGGATCAGGTCTTTTTATTACAAGGTATAGTCGAAAAATTCTTCAGGAGGTCTATTGCGCTTTTATAGACTTGCAAAAGGCCTATGACAGAGTGGTGAAAAGTAAATTGTGGTTGATATTGCATATGTATGGGGTGAGCGGTAGATTAATACGAGCACTGAAATCACTTTACGAGGATTCCACTGCTCGTGTCTGGATAAAAGGAGCTTGCACAGACTGGTTTAACATCGAAAAAGGTGTGAGACAGGGATGTGTAGCTTCGTCATGGCTGTTTAACTTATACATAGACGATTGTTTAAAAGATTTGAAAAAGAGTGCGTATGGATTGAAAATGAATAATTTGACTGTCAAATGCTTTCTTTACGCCGATGATCGAGTCATATTAGCGTCATCTAAAGAGGAGTTGCAGGCGATGGTTAATGTTATGCATGATGCCCTAAAAAATCAAAGGGATAAAAATAAATGTAAGCAAAACGAAAGTAATGGTTTTTGAAAGAAAATAAAGCATGACAAACTGTGAAGTTTCGATTGAGGGAGAAAGAGAGGAACCGGTAAATTAATTTGTGTACTTGGTTTCAAAGTTTACGAGGGATGGAAAGTATGACAGTGACATTGAGCGAAGTGTGTTGACAGGAAAACAAATAAAGTGTCAAAAAGGCACGTCTGGTTGTGTTGGTTCCTACACTTATGTATGGTAGTAAATGTTGGATTTGGCAGAAGAAGCATAAAAATAGGATTAATGCTGCAGAGATGAGTAGTGTGAGAAGTATAGCCGGTTAGATAAAGTTAAGAATAGTGAGATAAGAGAACGCTGTGGTGTAAAAAAAGATGTGGTTACAAAGATAGATAAAGGAATGCTAAGATGGTTTGAACACGTAGAAAGGATAGATGAAGGAATATTGACGAAACAAATTTATAAGGCGAGTGTAAATGGACGGAAGTCGGTAGAGGTCGACCTCGGCGAACATATCTCGATCTGATCAACATTGTTTTAAAGAAAGCCCAGGTCAAGAGTACCAACAACCGACGAGCATGTATGAGAGCAGTCATGAAAGTAGAGGAAGCAAAAGATGTGTGTAAGAACCGTAGCAAGTGAAAGAAAGTGGTCTCTGCCTACTCCTACGGGAAAAAGGCGTGACTTTATGTATGTATGTATTAAGAATTATTTTTTCTTTTTAGGTTGATTAACTCTAAAAGCGTTTTTTTTAGTTTTTTTAAATTATAATTTTTATAACTAAGGTAATTAATATGTAAGAACCTGTCCTAGCGTATGTGCCACGTGATGCGCAAGCGGCTTATTTGACAAGTTCGTGCAAGTACACCGCAGGTTAAAACCATTGCATGCTAATATAACGTATAGCTGATAAAAACGACGGGGTCACAAGACTTTTTACTTAAATTTTTGGCTTTTTTGTTGGTCGCGACATAAAAATGGTTGAGAAACGATGATCTATACATATAAAATGCTTTGTCCTGAATGACTGACTGACCGATCAACGCACAGCCTAGACCACTGATCGTAGAGACCTGAAACTTGGAGGGTGTATTCTTTGTATGCCGTGGGCATCCGATAAGAAAGGATTTTACGAAATTCTACTCCTAAGGGGGTAAAAAATGGGGGCAAAGTTTGAATGGGACAACGTGACTCCTTGGTCCAATCTACTTAAAATTTTCCACAAACATTCTTTAATAGAATTAATGAAAGACGTGTTTCGTATTTTATTAAAACTCATTGCCTAACAGGGTTAAAAAGGAGTAGAAAGGAATTTTGGGGGTGATTTGCATTGAAGTTAATATCAATACTCCTTGGTGCTTTTGATTTAAATTACATTTTATTTTGACGCATGTTTGAAAACTCATTCCGATTTTATTAAAAAAACTTTGAACTCACATAAAAGCTTGGTGTAATGCAATACTCTTTAAAATTGGATTGTCAAATAAGAATATTTAAATCGAATTAGAATTAGAAATTTTATTTATATGTGTTCTTGGATATTTGAATAAAAAACTTACTTTATACCTTGACTACACACTCCACGTTTGAACTTCCTCTCGATTTGATACAAACCGAAACCCCACTCTGCAATATACCCATACAAAGTAATATTGCAAAAGTACTCCGCAAAACGAAATTAATTGTTTGGGATGAGAGAACTATGGCTCATACAGAGGATTTCGAAGCCCCAAATAGATCTTTACAAGATATAAGATATAAATAATTGTCAAATGGGAGGAATTACTGCATTGTTAGCAGGCGATTTCCGGCAGACTTTACCAAACTAGGATGTCTAACTTGAAATTCGCCGACGACACAGCTCTACTAGCAACCACAGAAGCGGAACTTTTAGCTTTCCTTGATATTCTAGAACAAACTAGCGAGGCTTACGGTCAATTACAGCAAGTGATAATTATAGACAGAGAACATAAAAAACCATCCTCAAAAATCCCAAGTTGGAAGCTGTCTGGTCCGATCACTGGTTTTTTCCATCTTTCTATACGCGTCAGAGACGTGGACGACCAAACAGGCTGATCGCCATCGTATAGATGCCTTCGAGATGTGGTGCTGGAGAAGAATGCTGCGGATTCCGTGGACGACACATAGAACGAACGTCTCAGTTTTGGTAATTCAAGGCGCCTATCTTCCATAGTATTAAAGCGTGCCCTGAAATTTTTTTAACACATTCACAGGAATGACAACATGGAGAAACTAGTTGCACAGGACCATCCTCCCACTGTATGACGTGGTCGATCTTCTACACGCTGAGTGGATCTAACAAAGATGTGTCTTGATCTAAACATCAGCGAGGCTTCCGAACTAACTTCTAATCGGATGAGATGTCGAAACACCGTTACTGAGCCTTACCAAAAATTATGAGAGTCCATCTTAGGAGAGATGTTACTGCCGGACAGTTCTCAGACCTGTTGCTTAAAATAGGAAATAATGATTTCCCGGAACTGGATAAAAATATAATCCTCCCTACAGAGTTAGGTACAATTGTTTCCATTGTAGAAGAGCTTATAGCTAAAATTATCACAAACATTAATAGTATACGATAAACCTGCAGAATTTTTATGCGAGCGTGCCATCCTAACACCAAAAAACGTACAAGCCTTAGTCATAAATAAAATTCTTTTGAGATTATTCAAAGGGGTCGAATATCATTATAAATTCGTCGACTCAGTAATAAATACCTATTATGCCATTCATTATCTGGTCGAGTTCCCGAATACACTGAAGCTTCCCGGTCTCTCAACTCACATATTAAAATTGAGAGCTGGCGCGCCAATTATGTTGCTGCGCAATATAAATCTACTAAAATTATGCAATGGCACCAGATTGCAAGTGAAAACATTGCATCGCAATGTAATAGAGTCAACTATACTGACAGAATATGCTCAAGGAGAGTCTTTACTTATTCCTAGGATTTCCCTAACACCATCAAATTACTTCTTCGAATTCAAAAAAATGTAGTTTTTCATCAAAGTCTGCTTCGCCATAACCAAAACAAAGCCCAAGGTGTAACTCTTAAGGTAGCGGGAGTAGACTTAAGAGAAAGCTGCTTCTGCTACGGCCAGTTGTATGTGGCATGCTCCAGAGTATGCACACAGAGTAATCTGGTGATTCTGGCGCTCGAAGGAAAAACAAAAAATATTGTTTGCTAAGAAATACTGCGGTAGGTGTAGTATTTCGATTTCGTTGTAAAAAGATAATACCCCCGTGTCACTTTCACCAGATCAAAGGCCGAGCTTCGTGGTCATGAAATATAATAAAATTTTATTTTATTTTCATGTTTATTTAACCGTGATGGACGATGCTAACTAAGTTAAGATCAGATAAGTCATCAAAGTTCGGTTGCCCTGGTATTGAAAGCCCTTTTCTGCCTAGCGCTTCTTCATCGAGACAGCTTCTACAAAAGTCGTGTCGTAGCTCTGCGATTCCCATGCGCCGTGCATGGGTTCCACCTGCCCAGTGTTCTGTTATGGCCACGATCGCATTTCCAATGGACTCCTTGGATAGAGTTAAAACATCATTAGTTCGACATAGATTTAGTTTAGGCCAAATCTGTTTCGATGATGTGCATCTAGGTTAATTTTGCCACCTCAAGTTGGCTTTTTGAACTACTTTGCTGTGCAGGAGCCGGCAGTTTGCATTCGGTCCTCCTTGCTGAGATGAGAAAAATACAGCTGGGAGGGTGGTATGTCTCTATGACCAGGTACCCAGAAAATGTGAACTCTAAACTTAGTTCCTAGCTTATTCAGGGCGGCACGGCATTGTACCACTGCCCTAGATGTCAAGTAGACTAAGTTCAGCAGCCTGGCTGTCGCAAAGAATGAATATCTCGCTGAACTTTTGTTCGTTGCGAAGTATCTAGACAGCTGCCTCATTTTTGTCTTTTACGCGGACGAATTCGCGCACAAAAGCTAGTTTCAAAATAAAATTAATATCAATACACCGTTTCGCTATAATTCTTCGTTCCGTTGGTAGTGATTTACCCTGTATACAATAAAAGTACATAAGTTTGCTTAAAAACATGTGCAAAACCTCGCATCAAATATGTATACTCGCGTAGAAGACCGCCTCGGTGTACGTTAGATTTTTGAAATATGTAAATGTCCAAGCGATAGGATAATATATTTATTTATTTAATACACCTTTTGGGTTGACGAACAAAAAATAATACGATAACAATTAAGTAAGTAGTTGGCAAAAATGTGAAACGTGGTTGGTGAAAATTTCTGTAAAGAACCGAGTGACATTTATGTAGGTATCTACTTAACTTTTTACTTTAAAACAAAATTATAAATCTATTTTAATAGTAGGTATATTATGACACAAATGCATAATCGTATGCATATGATATTTTTCAGTATAAATGCATCAAAAGTTGAGGCGCCTTACAATAATTTTAGTGTATTTGATAGAGTTGATATAGGTTTTTTTTACAAAAAATAGCCGCAAAAAGGGTAGACCTATCACGTGGGCTGCGGACGGCCCGCACTGCGACTTTTAGAAGGGGGATGGATTATAGACAGAAGATGAATGTGGACCCGCTTTTTGAAAAGTTGCAGAAATTAACTTCACGTGAAGAAGCCAGTCATCATCATCTTCATCATCCTTAGCTGCTCTCCGTCCATCTTCGGATATAAGCCTCTCCAATTCGTCGCCATTCGCATCTGTCGGTCGTCTGACTTATCCATTGGGTACCTGCCAGTTTCTGGAAGTCATCTTTCTACTTTGTTCTTGGTCGTCCTGGGTTTCTTTTAGTTGTTCTCGGCTTCCACTCAGTTTTTTTTTATGAAAATAGTCGCAAAAAGGGTAGACCTATCGTGTGGGCCGCGGACGGCCCGCACTGCGACTATTAGAAGGGGAAAGGATTATAGAAAGGAAATGATTGTGGACACGCTTTTTAAAAAGTTGCAGGTCATAGTTCTCTGGAAAGACTTTTGGAAGCATATTCCATTCCGTAGCAGCCTGTAAAAGAAGGATTCTTGATGAAGATTGGTCCTTGTAGTGTCAATCTTGAGAGTAAATGTGTGAGACTGATCAGCGTGCCGAGTTCTTCGGCCGAATGTGGCCAATGGTGGTACAAGAGTTTTTATTTCTCTGGAGCATCTGCCATGGAAATATCTGTAGAGCAATGACTGGTCTGCAACTCTTCTTCTATGTTGTAGAGGGTGAAGGGTATCTGTGAGAGTTGAGCTGTTTATCAAGCGAATGGCTCTTTTTTAAATGGAATCTAGAAGACCAAGAGAATGCCTTGGTGCTGAACCCCAAATGTGCGAGCAATACTCCAGTAGAGGTCGGATTTGAGCCTTGTACGTCGTCAACAGTTGATCAGGAGTAAAAAACTTTCTGGCTTTCCACAGAAAACCTAGCCTCTGGCTTGCCGACTTTGCGATATTAGCAACATGGTCATGCCCAGACATATTATTGGACACCGTGACTCCCAAAATCGAGATGGAGGGACTTGGTTCAAGGGTATTTCCGGACATTGTGATGGGATGATTTGAGGAATTCACTTTCTTGGTCCATCTATTATCATCTGTCCTCAGCCCATTTTCATTTTAGCCTTGCCACCCGTTCTGCGATGTCCATGACTTTTGTCCGATCCATTCGTTTGTCTTTCGCTCTTGTAGCCGTATTTCTAGCATTTTTTTCTCCATTTTTATTCAAGCAATCCTTAAACACTCCATGGTCCCCTTATTAAGGCTCCATGTTTGTGCGGCGTACGTAAAGGTCGGCAGGACACATTGGTCAGTATTGTTGGAGAAATAAGTAAAGATTCAAAGAGACTTGCAAAAAAAATTAAAGAAGAATTTTCAAAAAAGTTTGTCCGCAAACTGTGAGAAATTGTTTACACAGGGCAGGTTATAATGGTGGTGTAGCAGTTCATTTTAGTAATTAATCGCAGAAAACGGTTAAAGTTTGCTAGGGAGTACGTTACAAAGCCTCCCAAGTTTCGGAAAACAATAGTTTTTAGTGACAAAACTAAGATTAATCTTTTTTAATCTAATGGCAGAACTAAAGTTTGAAGAAAAAATAATACAGGTAAGACAGGGTGGTAAAAATGTTCTGCTTTCGGGATGCATCTCTTTAGAAAGAGTAGAAAATTTAAACTTTATTGATGGTACAATGGATAACCATGTTTATCTAACCATTTTGAGGAACAATTTTCGAGATTGGGACTCGAAGAAAGGTACCATTTCCAAGAGGACAATTATCTTAAACATACCGCAAATGGATGATCCATAATGTGCGACAGCAGCTTCATAGCCCACCACAATCACCCGATATTAACCCCATCGAACATTTGTGGGATGATCTAAAACGGCGCATTTGCAAAAGCAATTTTTTAAACAAGGAACAGTTAAAATCCAAATGTACAAACTCATTTACTTGTTCCATTTTTTCTCCCTTAATCAGAACTTCACAGTTTGTCATGCTTTGTTCTCTTTCAAAAACCATTACTTTCGTTTTGCTTACATTTATTTTAATCCCTTTGTTTTTCAGGGCATCATGCATAACATAAACCATCGCCTGCAACTCCTCTTCAGATAACGCTAATATGACTTGATCATCGGCGTAAAGAAGGCATTTGACGATCAAATCATTCATTTTCAATCCATATGCACTTTCTTTTTAAATATTTTAAAAAATTGTCTATGCATAAGTTCAACATCCATGGCGAATCCACACATCCCTGTCTCACACCTTTTTCGATGTTAAACCAGTCCGTGTAAGCTCCGTTTATCCTTACACAAGCAGTGGAATCCTCGTAAATTGATTTTAGTGCTCGTATTAAACTACCGCTCACCCAATACAAAGACAATGTCGACCACAATTTACTGCTCACCATTATGTCATAGGCCTTTTCCTAGTCTATAAAAGCCCAGCAGCCCTTCTGACTTCTAGCTAATTATTTTTCGACTAAACCTCGTAATTAATAGACCTGATCCATACATTTCCTTCCTCTTCTAAATTCTGCTTGCACATCCCATATCATCTTCTCAGTTTCATTAGTTACTCTTTTAATCAATATCTTTGCATACAATTTGCCGATTATGCTGAGTAATTTCTGTCGTGCTAATTTCACTTTCATTGCAACTTTCACTCATGTCTCCGATCACATTCACCAGTGAATCAAACTTTCTGGCATAGGATCGTAATACACAAATGTTTGTGTACACAAAATTTTAATTGCACTTTTTGTTTTTTTTTTTAGTTTTTAGCAGAAGGAAACTAAACAGCAAGGAAAAAATATGAATTCATCAACGGAAATTTTATTTGCAATACCGATGTCGCTTTTTTTGTTGCTAATCAAATATATACTGGAAATTTTTTTGATAAAGCCTATTGGAATATATTTAGGATTAAAACCAGGTAAGCAGGTTGTTAAAAACAACAGTGTTTCTATTAAATAAAATATATTTGGGTAAGCGTGTTAAAAGGTAAAATAAAAAAGATAAACAATTGTAATTTTAAATAAAATATTCAAAATCATTAGCGTGACCTTGAAATATTGTAGTCACAAAAATGTGTCCTTTTCAAATAAAATATTCTGTGAATAAAAACAAAGAAAAAGGTGTATCGTCATTTTTCCGCCATAAAACTAAAATAAAGGGTTGGAACTCTTGTCGAAATTTGTTTACAAAAACATATCAACAAAATTTTCAAATAAAGGTAACATTTTTTTTTTTTTTAAAAAGCTAACCAATAAAGTTTAAAAACTTATTTACTGAAGTCAATCAATTGACGTCTTTTAGATTTTTTATGTTTGGTTTAGGCGCAGCACACGCGTGCACTATTTTGTAAAACATGTTCTGAGACGGAGTGGCGCACATATTGAACCCATCCCACTGCCAGGTTCATATTCAAACTGTTTGGGTTGTGCTAGAAACACAGTTTCGTGGGTCGTGGGATTTTACTTTTGTCAGTGTGATCAGTTTTTTCTGACTGGAAAATGGAAAACCGGAACGACTCTTTAAATACACTATTTGGGATTTCACTTGATAATATAAACATGATTGTCTCTTTTTCGTAATTACTCATTCGTTTTACTTCTTTTTCTTTTTTTGCTGAGTAGGTGCAACAGAATAAATGTTTCTTCATCCTCAGATTAAGATTGTAAATCGAGAAGAAGATGTTACTGGCTTGATGTCATCTTAAATACTGGAAGAAGTGATTTGGGTATGAGTCGTGGGTGTGGGCTGTGTTCAATATGCACTGCTATTTAAAAACATGTACGTGGGTTGGGTTTTGGTCACATAAAAATGGAGGTGCAGCCTTGATTCATATTTGCCAGCAAACCTCTTGATCTCTTCTTCAACTGTTGGTGTTCCAAGTCTCAGAAGATCTGAGTTCCACACGAATAGTTGAAGTCAGATTTAATTTTTTCCTTTTCATTATAGATTTTAGACCTCAAAATATATTGATTTTGTCCAACAGGCCTCGTGCAAATATTGCTAATTTTCGAGATACTGATTTTCGCAATAAATTTTCATGTTTTCACAATTTTTATTTGAAAACTGGCAATTTTACGTTGTTTGGCATGAGGATTTCCAATTTGAACTCTAATTTATCATTTTAATAGACGGCGCTAGTTACACTTGGTTGTGTTAAATCCTTCAAAAAATAATTGTTTAATTCATGTTACTCGATCGAAATAGTTATTTGCTTTTAAAAAAATCAATTAATTTTAATTTAATAGAAAAATTTATTCTCTAAATGTGTAACTACCTACATGAAAATAAAAAACTGTAAGTAAATGTTCAGCATGCCCATTATTTACATCAATACACTTTAAGATCCGCTTTCGCAAAGATCTATTTATATCAAATAACCCTTGTCTATCATTTTTAATTACATTCGCAGCTTCGTCTATTTTCCGTCATAATTCTGAAAAAGAATTAATTTTTTCTTTGTAAACGATTATCGTTAGTGTTAATAAGTGTCTAATAAAAATATTTCTCTCGCTTACCCAAAAGTTCTCTTTTTGGATTCAAAATAAGAATGTGCATGTGATATCTAAGGGTACCATGACCGGTCAGTATGTCTGGAATTCTTCATATTCAGCGACGTAATGATTCTGGCTAGGCCCTCTCAGGAAGATTCCCCTGTGAGGGCACTTGCTTGTCTGCACTTGTTTTTGGTTTTTGTTTTCCAGTACATTAAGTTCTGGTCACTGAGCAATCCCCGAATTGCCCCTCTGCCTAGACAGAAGGAAATCCCCATGGCTGGCTCTGGGCCCACAAAATTAGTCTCTAATTCCGCTTTTGTTAAAAAAATGAGCCTTTGATTCCCGAGTGACCATTAACCCAGAAAAGACAGAGTGATCTTGTTGCTTTTCGCCAATGCCTTTAGTCTACAATTTAAAGACAATCTTAAATTAATAGTAGGAGCCACTAGCACTTTAATTGCCGCTTGGTTGTCCAAGCATATTTTGATGCACTTGCCGGTCCCCTCTATGGAGAGCACTGCCTGTGCACATTGCATGATTGCTACAGTATCTGTTCCATGCTAAGCACGGGATCGGACTGGACACCTCGTGAAAATTTTGTGTGTCCACAGACACACTTACTGATATACAAGCCGGCATTATTATAAATGGCGAAATCATAAACAACCTTCGCTACGTAGACGATACGGTACTGTTGGCCTCCAGTCAGGAAGATTTACAACGGATACTGGATGCAGTCATTAAAAAATGCGCAATGGCTGGACTGGGATAAAGTGCAAAAAAGACCAAAGTATTAGTAATTAGCAAACAACCTAATATCATAGCTAACATTACAGTTGGGGGTGAACTATTAAAGCAAGTAAACCAAATAAAATATCTAGGCAGCATAATAACTAACAGCGCGGATAGTCAAACTGAAGTGAAATCAAGGATTGAGCAGGCTCGAGCAGCATTTTAAAAACATAAGTAGGGTCTTGTGCTGTAGAGATTTAAAGATAACTCTAAGAATCCGACTTCTCGGATGTTATGTCTTCTCCACCCAGCTGTACGGTATAAAAGCCTGGACTATAAACAAGTACGAAGAAAGACGACTTGAAGCCTTTGAGATGTGGACTTACAGGAAAATATTAAAAGTTTCATGGACGGAAAAAGTATCCAACTTGGTAAAACTCCTACGTCTGAATAAATCCACCAAAATTCTTACCACCATCAAAAGAAGAAAACTGTAATATTTCGGGCATCATACAGGGAAAAATTTATGGTAAAAAAAGCCGGGCCGCAGAAAAGCATCTTGGCTCAAGAATCTACGTGACTAGTATAACCTCAATTTAAGCTCTCTGTTTAGACTTGCCGTCGACAGAGTGATGATAGCCTTGTTGCTGACCAACGTTCTAGAAGGACAGGGTACTTAAGAAGAAGACAGGCACTAGTTCCCCATTTTTGTTCATATTTAGACGGTGCGTTGTCGTTGCAGCCGTAGCAATCACCTCAAGGTGAAGCGGGCCAATACCGAGCAGCGCTCCCATCGCCACTACTGGGGTAGTGCGCAAGGTACCAGGTGAGCGTCTTAGTATCAAAACTCTGGTGTGCTCAAACAATGTCTTAACTAATGACTTCTGTACCCTGAGTCACCAGACAACCGAAGCGTACTGTGGCTTTGGTCGAAGTATTACCGTGTATGTCCATGAAACTGAGTCTTAGGCCCCAGGTCTGACTAAATTTTTTTCTGCATATCCAGAAATATACGCTTACGCTTCTGCAGCGTTCTTCAAGGTGCTCCTTTCAGCTCAGCTTCCTGTCTAGTGGCCAAGAAATGCCACTAAGTAAGTCCGAATTAACCTTATTTCTTTAAATACGAGGCCTATCTTGTACTTGCGGGTGCGAGAACAAATAATTATTTTAAATAGTAATAATCTAGTAGCAATGAATCGGAGATTTACAAAACTATATTATATGATATTATTTCGTGTATATTTTCAAGGCGCATACATTAAAGAACGGTTTTTTTTCGGTATATTAACCCTGTATATTTTATACATTTGATTTATTACCCATATCACAACATTAAAATTAGGTGTAACCTTCATTGTCAGTAAAAAACGAAGTTTTTTAACATGACGATTGATTTTTACAGTTTCTGGTACAAATTATAGCTGGTTATAATAAGATAATATTAATTTTATTCATTATTAGCATTTGACAGTTATATTTTCAAGAAAAAAAAATTGTATTTAAATATTTAAGAAAATTTATTGCCGTACTGGTATAAAAATAAATAAAAAATAATTAGTAGATATTAAGGCATATTTATTTACGTACGGTAGAATATTTTTAAAATTTTTATTAACCTACATTTACATCATTTATTTAAACAATGGAACTTTTAATCAGTAAAAAAAATAATAAAACCATGCAGCCGTCAACTAATTAATAAAATAAACACACACACACACACACACAGACACAGACACAGACACAGACACAGACACAGACACAGACACACACACACACACACAGACACAGACACAGACACAGACACAGACACAGACACAGACACAGACACAGACACAGACACAGACACAGACACAGACACAGACACAGACACAGACACAGACACAGACACAGACACAGACACAGACACAGACACAGACACAGACACAGACACAGACACAGACACAGACACAGACACAGACACAGACACAGACACAGACACAGACACAGACACATACACATACACAGACACATACACAGACACACACACACACACACACACACACACACACACACACACACACACACACACACACACACACACACACACACACACACACACACACACACACACACACACACACACACACACACACACACACACACACACACACACACACACACACACACACACACACACACACACACACACACACACACACACACACACACACACACACACACACACACACACACACACACACACACACACACACACACACACACACACACACACACACACACACACACACACACACACACACACACACACACACACACACACACACACACACACACACACACACACACACACACACACACACACACACACACACACACACACACACACACACACACACACACACACACACACACACACACACACACACACACACACACACACACACACACACACACACACACACACACACACACACACACACACACACACACACACACACACACACACACACACACACACACACACACACACACACACACACACACACACACACACACACACACACACACACACACACACACACACACACACACACACACACACACACACACACACACACACACACACACACACACA
Organism: Agelastica alni; assembly: GCA_950111635.1. NCBI lineage: Eukaryota > Metazoa > Arthropoda > Insecta > Coleoptera > Chrysomelidae > Agelastica > Agelastica alni. Next base: position 22,046,267 of record OX467718.1, on the reverse strand, counting down.
GACACACACACACAGACACACACACACACAGACACACACACACACAGACACACACACACACAGACACACACACACAGACACACACACACAGACACACACACACAGACACACACACACAGACACACACACACAGACACACACACACAGACACACACACACAGACACACACACACAGACACACACACACAGACACACACACACAGACACACACACACAGACACACACACACAGACACACACACACAGACACACACACACAGACACACACACACAGTCACACACACACAGACACACACACACAGACACACACACACAGACACACACACACAGACACACACACACAGACACACACACACAGACACACACACACAGACACACACACACAGACACACACACACAGACACACACACACAGACACAGACACACACACACAGACACAGACACACACAAAATGTGCTTTGTATATTCTTAAACTAAAAAAGTATATAAGAATTTAAATTTTAACATGCATTAGTTTAGGTTTACTAAATAACCGTAAACTTTTTTAAAACACCATTATTACAACACACAATTTTCGATTTTCTACCCCACAAGCATCAAACATTCCGACGAAGCTGTCGCTGGTCTGTTATTTTCGGGTAAAAAGTTCTTTACCACGTCCTGTTGGTGTCAGGTTAGGACGTTAGGTTCTGGTGGTCTCATTTTTATAGCACTTTTTATTAATATTACGTCTCGTACTAATAAAATGGAAAAAAACGTTATTGTTCAAGGGCAAACGCTGTTTATCTACTTTTTATGTTATATTTTAAATGATATACCCACACTCTGGTGAAAAACATGCTTAAAACTTTACATCAAATATTTATACTTGCATAAACCGCATCGGTGTTAGTTTGATTATTGAAATATGGTAATGCATAAACGATAGGATAATATATTTATTTAATATAATTTATGGGTTGACGAATAAGAAAATAATGCAGTAACTATTAGTAGGTAGCTGGTAAAAATGTGAAACGTGGTTCGTGAAAATTGCTGCAAAAAACCAAGTGACATTTATAAAGGTACTTATTTACTTTCTAAATTAATTTTACTTTAAAACGAAATTGTAGGTGGATTTTAAAATATTTTAATTTGTTTTTATTTAATAATTAGTTTTTGTCCTTATTAAATTTTTTTTATTGCAAATATAAGTGGAGTTATGTTGTGGTTTAAAACTGCGACTATTAGAAGGAGGAGGGATTATAGAAAGAAAATGATTGTGGACCCGCTTTTTGAAAAGTTGCAGATCATTGTTCTCTGGAAAAACTGATTTTGGAAGCCTTGTTCCATTCTGTAGCAGCCCTTTAAAAGAAGGATTCTTGATGGAGATTGGTTCTTGTAGTGTTAATCTTAAGAGTAAATGGGTGAGACTGATCAGTGTGGGTGAAGGGTATCTGTAAAAGTTGAGCCGTTTATCAACCGAATGGCTCTTTTCTGAATGAAATCTAGAATGCCTTGGTGCTGAACCCCAACCCCATGTGCGAGCAATACTCCAGTAGAGGTCAAATTTGAGCCTTGTACGTCGTCAACAGTTGATCAGGAGTAAAAAACTTTTTAGCTTTCCACAGAAAACCTAGCCTCTGGCTTGCTGACTTTGCGATGTAAGCAACATGGTCATGACAAGACATATTGTTAGACATTGTGACTCCCAAAATCGAGATGAAGGGACTTGATTTAAGGGTATTTCCGGACATTGTGTTGGAATAATTTGAGGAATCAACTTTCGTGGAAAACGTGGCGCTTTGTGTTTTCTGGGCGTTGAACTGAACAAGATTGTTGGTTCCCCACTCGACGATTGCTTTAAGATCTCTATTGATAAAATTAATCTGTTCCTGCCTGAGTATTTTTGTATCATTCACCGAAAATGATCGATAAGATGACAAGTGTGCTGTCGTCTGCGAAACTGTAAATGGGGTTCGTGGTGGTTTTCAAGAGGTCGTTGATGTGTAAAAGAAATAAGGTGGGAGACAGGATGGAACCCTGTGGGACCCCGGCATTGGTTTTTAACGCATCAGAAGAAATATTGTCAACTGCCACATGTAAGAAGCGATCTTGCATGAAGCTCAAGATCCTTTGGCACAGTTTGGTTGGGAGACCGTAGGCAGATAATTTGCTTAACAATCTTTAGATATGTTATTACCGTTGAACTTTTAAAATTCTAAAAAATATGACCAAAAGACGTCTACAAATAATGCAAATTTTTTGTAAAAAACAAAAAAAAAGTTTAATTGATAAGCGAACAAAGACGAATACACAATGTTTTGTGTAAATACTATCCATATTAAAATGTTATATTTTTAAATAGACTATTGCACAATTGGTTTCTTAGTTTTTAGAGTATAACAACAAAATAAACAAAAAATATGATTAAATCGACGGAAATTTTATTTGCAATACCGATGTCGCTTCTTTTGCTGCTAGTCAAATATATTATGGAAAAAAATTTAATGAAACCCATTGGAATATATTTAGGATTAAAACCAGGTAAGCAGGTTGCTGAAAACGATAGTGTTTTCATTAAATAAAATGTAGGTGGTTAAGCATATTAAAAAGTAAAATAAAAAAGATAAACAATTGTTATTTTAAATAAAATATTTTAATATATTGTTGTGACCCCAAATAATTATGACGTTACAATTATATGAAACTACAATTTTTTTAACTTCCCAGCGGGTAGTTATAGTAATGGGTCCGATTTTGCGAATCCCCAATTTTGACATATCTCCATATTTCATGGTCCTCAAAGTCGAATACAATAGTTTTTAAGTGGACGTCTGAGTGTGTGTATGTTCGTATGTATTTTTCGTCTCGATTATCTCGAGAACAAAAAATGATATCGACGTGGGACCAATTGCATTCAACGCATAATTACGCAACTTAGAACTGATTAGATTTTTAGCAAAATCAATTTAGCTGTTTTTTATGGAGAATTAAAAAACTGAAAAAATTGTAAACTTTCAGAATTATTTTTCGTCTTGATTATCTCGAGAACAAAAAATGATATCGACGTGGGACCAATTGCATTCAACGCATAATTACGCAACTTAGAACTGATTAGATTTTTAGCAAAATCAATTAAGCAGTTTTTTATGGAGAATAAAAAAACTGAAAAAATTGTAAACTTTCAGAATTATTTTTCGTCTCGATTATCTCGAGAACAAAAAATGATATCGACGTGGGACCAATTGCATTCAACGCATAATTACGCAACTTAGAACTGATTAGATTTTTAGCAAAATTAATTAAGCTGTTTTTTATGGAGAATCAAAAAACTGAAAAAATTGTAAACTTTTAGAATTATTTTTCGTCTCGATTATCTCGAGAACAAAAAATGATATCGACGTGGGACCAATTGCATTCAACGCATAATTACGCAACTTAGAACTGATTAGATTTTTAGCAAAATCAATTAAGCAGTTTTTTATGGAGAATAAAAAAACTGAAAAAATTGTAAACTTTCAGAATTATTTTTCGTCTCGATTATCTCGAGAACAAAAAATGATATCGACGTGGAACCAATTGCATTCAACGCATAATTACGCAACTTAGAACTGATTAGATTTTTAGCAAAATTAATTAAGCTGTTTTTTATGGAGAATCAAAAAACTGAAAAAATTGTAAACTTTTAGAATTATTTTTCGTCTCGATTATCACGAGAACAAAAAATGATATCGACGTGGGACCAATTGCATTCAACGCATAATTACGCAACTTAGAACTGATTAGATTTTTAGCAAAATTAATTAAGCTGTTTTTTATGGAGAATCAAAAAACTGAAAAAATTGTAAACTTTTAGAATTATTTTTCGTCTCGATTATCTCGAGAACAAAAAATGATATCGACGTGGGACCAATTGCATTCAACGCATAATTACGCAACTTAGAACTGATTAGATTTTTAGCAAAATTAATTAAGCTGTTTTTTATGGAGAATCAAAAAACTGAAAAAAATGAAACTTTCAGAATTATTTTTCGTCTCGATTATCTCGAGATCAAAAACATATGATATTTTTTCATTATTTCCACTGGGAAGTTAGTCGTGTGGACTTTACGGGTCGCACCCAGTCCACTGATATTTTTTAAATGCTATGGATAACAATAAAAATTGGAAAACTGTGAAAAGGAGTGATTTTTGTATGAAGTGAAACGCTAAGCGCTTTCGACTAATACATCGGTCATCTTTAGTGCTTCCTGAAAGTAAATACTCATTAAAGTTAAAAGAGCAATGATTTTAAATTTTGGTCATAAATTTTTAAAAAATCTTATTTGAGTACTTACAAGTAGGTAACAGGAAGTATACAAGTTCTTCTTCTTGTAGTGCCTATCCGTTCCGGATGTTGGCTATCATATTGGCTATTCGCACTTTATTGACTGCAGCTCGGAATAGCTGCGTTGTTGTCTGTTTGAACCAAGCTCTTAAGTTTTTCAGCCACGATATTTGTCGTCTGCCTGGTCCTCTAGTTCCATACACTTTGCTTGTAGAATATTTTGCAAAAGTTTGTATCAGCTCTCATTACACATTACATGTCCTAGATATTGTAACTTTCGTGTCTTAACCGTATCGAGAATTTCTCTTTCCTATACAAGTTACTTGAGACATATTGACTATAAAATCTCATGAATTAAAAAAAAGCATTCATAGCTCCGATAAACGAGCTTTAGCGTTCCTGCTTAATGTGGGGTCGGTAGTTGTATCCAGCATTCCATCTTCGCGGTTACTCTGCGTCGCACCTATGGTGGTACAATTCCTGCAAGTGGGTACAGCTTGTGTACGGGGGTAGGTTTGAGGCACCTGGTAAATATGCAGTTTCGTTGACGAATTCTCTAATGTGACTCCCAAGTACTTGAATTTTTTTTTTTATGAAAATAGTCGCAAAAGGGTAGACCTATCGTGTGGGCAGCGGACGGCCCGCACTGCGACTATTAGAAGGGGAAGGGATTATAGAAAGGAGATGATTGTGGACACGCTTTTTAAAAAGTTGCAGGTCATAGTTCTCTGAAAAAACTGATTTTGGAAGCTTATTCCATTCCGTAGCAGCCCTGTAAAAGAAGGATTCTTGATGAAGATTGGTCCTTGTAGTGTCAATCTTGAGAGTAAATGGGTGAGACTGATCAGCGTGCCGAGTTCTTCGGCCGAATGTGGCCAATGGTGGTACAAGAGTTTTTATTTCTCTGGAGCATCTGCCATGGAAATATCTGTAGAGCAATGACTGGTCTGCAACTCTTCTTCTATGTTCTAGAGGGTAAAGGGTATCTGTGAGAGTTGAGTCAAGCGAATGGCTCTTTTCTGAATGGAATCTAAAAGACGAAGAGAATGCCTTGGTGCTGAACCCCAAATGTGCGAGCAATACTCCAGTAGAGGTCGGATTTGAGCCTCGTACGTCGTCAACAGTTTATCAGGAGTAAAAAACTTTCTGGCTTTCCACAGAAAACCTAGCCTCTGACTTGCCGACTTTGCGATGTTAGCAACATGGTCATGCCAAGACATATTATTGGACAACGTGACTTCCAAAATCGAGATGAAGGGACTTGGTTCAAGGGTATTTCCGGACATTGTGATGGGATGATTTAGGGAATTCACTTTCTTGGAAAACGTGGCAGTTTGTGTTTTTTGGGCGTTGAACTGAACAAGATTGTTGGTTCCCCACTCGACGATTGCTTTAAGATCTCTATTGATGGAATCAACCTGTTCCTGCCTGAGTCTATTTGTATCATTCACCGAAAGTGATCGAGTCGTTGTCGTTGGTCGTTGATGTGTAAAAGCAATAAGGTGGGGGACAGGATGGAACCCTGTGGGACCCCGGCATTAGTTTTAAACGCATCAGAAGAAATACCGTCAACTGTTGTGGAGTTCTTCACTCATCCATACGATGCGCAGTTTTTTTTTATCGGCGTCTATGTGTCTCAGCTGAAAGGCGCATATTCCAGATTTGGCAGGGTTAGGTTTAAGCTGGTTTTTTAAGTAGTATGGTGTCATTTTTTCCAGGACTCTCGTAATATTTTGTTTAATTTCTTTGTAAGTGCTTCTTTGGGCAGCGTTGTTTAAATATTATTTTAATTTGCTTAATAAAGTGCTCTTTCATTACTTCTAAAATTCCACTTTGTCACAACGAAAAACAACTTTTTGGGGTTGGTGGGGCGTAAAAAGTTTTCTGTATCGTTTGAATTCACTTTTCCAAATAAATTCAAAATTTGAGCCATTTTTTAATACGTACTTTGTTTGTTCAAAAGATCTTGTCCATTATATATTTTTCAATTAACATATTATCCTTAACATGATCTGTAATAAAACGGATAAGTAAGATTTGAACAAGGAACAGGATTTTTTAGGATATTTCTTGTTATTGCACATTCACACTTTTCTTAAGATACCCCTACACAAACCTAAATAGACAATAAATTATTTCCTAAACCAAAAATATCACATAAACCAAATAAAATTTACACCTTTGCAACTAAAGAGCGCTCAATAGAAATGTAGGGGTAGGCAGATAATGCGTCAAATTTATTTTTTAAGTAAAGTACAAAATAAATAAATAATTATAGTATGCAAAATAAAGTTTTTGAATTTTTATCATTTGTTTACTTTAATTCATATTCTTCCAAACAATTAATTATTATTTAAAATTGTAATAATCCAGACGCAATAAATCAGGGGTTCAAAAAACTATGTTAAACAGTGTGTGCATAAAGTAACGTAACTCAGTAATACGTTCGTTTGTGTTGGGTTTACAAAAAAAAGTCTATAAAAAGTTTTTTTTAAAAATTCGGCCCATAAGTCGATTAGAAGTATACAGGGTGCACCGTAACTACAAAATAACTTATTAACATAATTTTTTAAATGGTACACCCTGTATATATTACCGGTTTTTCATAAACTATTAAATTACAAATACAACCGTTAAGACTATATAATTCTACCTGTAATAGTTCCAAAGATACAGTGGTTTAAAACTAAAATTATAAAAAAATTGTTCCTGTCAAAAAAGTACTAAGTTTTTCTACCATTATTTGTTTTTAAATGTCATGAATTATTTTCAATTGTCATTAGTAAAAGGTGTTTATTGTAATTAGTTACTTTTAAAATTTAAGTATGTTTACCGAACAGAAAAGAATAATGATTCTTATGTTGAAAGGTTACGGTGATCGTTAAAGAACTTATGATGAGGTAGCTTACTTATTTAAAGATACGTATCCAAATTACCAAAACTACAGTTTGGAGGATTGTGAAACTTTTTGAAGAAGTGGATTCAACTAAAAATCGCTTGAAACTGGCCGACCAAAGACCGTAACTAATGATAAAAAATAATTGCACGTTATGCAAAGTTTTGTAGAAAATCCTTTTGCATCCATTCGGAAAACTGAATTGAAACATGATGTTAGTGTGGGATCCGTCTGTAACATTATTAAGAGGAATAAGTTTCATCCTCATGACTTAACGCTATTGCAAGAAGTATCTGAAGATAATTATGACCGCAGAATGGAATTTTTTTAAACTATAATACAAAAGGTAAATACAGTCACTCATTTTACAAGAGTCTTTTTCGTTAAAGCCACGTTTATGTTAAACGGTTCAGTTAATCGCCACAACCCATTTACTCTCAAGATAGACACTACAAGGACCAATCTCCCCCTTCTAATAGTCGCAGTTCGGGCCGTCCGCAGCCCATACGATAAGTCCACCCTTTTTGCGACTATATTCAGTAAAACAAAATAAAGTTCCTGCAATAAAAAATGCAGTCGGTAACAATTTTAAAGACATTTGGTTTCATCAGGATGGTGCTTTACCACACTTTAGTGTTGCTGTTCGAAATTACTTAAATGAAGTTTTTCGAAACAGGTGGATCGAAAGAAGGGGCACAATTGTGTGGCCAGCCAGATATCCCGATTTATTACCTTTAGAAATTTTTTCTGGGGATATTTAAAAAACATTGTGTACAAGACAGAACCTGATAATGAGGATGAACTGAGTAAGAGAATACTGATAATCCCCGTCAAATAACAAATAAAGTAATTCCATATCAGCATTTTATAATAGACTTGGATACTGTCAAATGGAAAAAGAAAGACAATTTGAACATTTAAGTAAATAAGAATAGTAAGTTATTTTTCCTGTTAATTATTTTGGTAATAAAAACGTTTCCGTCAATTATTTTTCGCAATAACTGTAGAATAAATAAGGTAAGAATTATGCAATCTTGACGGTTGTATTTGTAATTTAATAGATTATGAAAAACGTTGTATAATTCTAATCGACTTAAGCAAATGGCCTAAATTATATGAATAAACCTTTAACTTTTTTTTTGTAAACCTCCCGAGAGGCCACCTAAAAGATGTAAAGATAGTTGGCAATCTACCTCGCTGGAAAAGATGCAGAGGCAGCTTCAGAATTAACAGATCGACAGATCTCCAAGAAGTAGAAGAGGAAGAAGAAGACATTTATTGTTGCTTACCTTCACAGCAAACTTCGCAGTTTAACTGACTTATATGCACCGCCCCTGGATATGTAAGCCCGTTGACCAATCCATTTTTCATTTTGTTTAAGTAATCGCTATTGATGTGTCCAAATCTTCGATGCCAAACTTCTCCTGTGACTTCTGTTGATGCAATAAAACATTTTTCAGGTTGTAAAATGTTTAATTTGTATACACCTCCCATTAAGTCAGCTGTCGCAACCAAAACGCCTATTTTATTGTAAATCTTGCAACAATCGGCTTCGAAATTAACAACATTTCCATTTTTTATTAATTGGCTAACTGATAATAAATTTGTCGTTAATCCGGGAACACACAAAACATCCTTAACTTCAATGTCAAAATTCATATGACCAACAATGGTAGTTATATTTACAATACCAGAACATTTAATGGGAAGCTTTGTATGATCGGCAACCATAATTTCCTGCACTTTAACTTTGCTATTAAGGTTTTCAAAGCATTCCTGCTGGGCTGTCAAATGAAAACTTGCACCTGAGTCCACGTACCAGTCCGATTTGTAAAATGCGGTACTTACAAATACAGCACTAAACGCGTTCGAAAATTTTGCATTATTTCTTGCATTTGTGCACTTATTTTGAAAATGTCCAGGTTGCTTACACTTAAAACACTTAAGCTCCTTTTTGTTAGTCTTTTTGTTTTGCGAATAAAAGTTTGATTTACCGACAAATGCACTGCCACTACTGCTAGGCTCGATTTGCATACCCAATAATTTCGTTTTAATAGAGTCTGTTGTGATAGCTATACCGGAGTGTTTAATTGCCATAATCATGGGCGAATACTTCTCTGGCAATCCCGCTAACAACAACGAACCTATCCACTCGTCGTCGATTTTAAAACCTGTACCGCGTAACTTTTGACTAATTTCCACGATTTGATTCACATAATTAGCCATCGAATCGCAATTGTCTAAACGCGTCGAAATTAAACTTCGCAACAAACCGATTTTTCTAGTAAAACCGTTATCATCGAAAAGTGACTTTAACTTTGCCCACAACTGTTGTTGTCGCATCCCTAATATGAACGTAGAGAGATGGGTCGATTGTTAAAATCAGTTTCGCCTTTGCCTTCGCGTCGTCTGTTTCCACAACTTCCGATATACAATTGGATAATCCTTCCAAAATCAGAACGTTTTCTACAGCAAACGCCCAATCACCGTAGTTTTCGCGTCCCATAAGCTTAGGGATATTTACTATGTAATTTGCAGCCATTCTTGTTAAATCCAAATATCACTAACGACACAAACTATTTTATTTAAGATTTTGGCGAGCCCATAACCTTATTTTTTAAGCTATTTCAACATTTATTACCCACATTCAAATATAGTGTGTAAAATCTAAAATTAGACAAGAGGTTTCCTGCAGCTAGGGAAATATAAATTTTGTTGCAACAGCATTTAATCCTTCTCTCCGGCCGACCGCCGAGAGGGAACGATGGTTCACGATTTATTCTGTGGGTAATATTGAACAAAAGTGTAACTCGTACCTATATCCTATATCTCAAGTTAAAGCAATCAATACACTTTTACAAAATTTTATCAAAATCGGTGCAGCTGTTTAGAAACGCATAAAGGACATATTTAGATTTATATTCCCATAGATAAATCATTTATTTTTGTGAAGGGTAGTAATTTTATAATAAATTTCGTATGATTTAAGAGTTTGTATTTTAATTCCTTTAAAAATTTTGGTATATATTTTCATTAACTAGTGGTTGTGGTGAGCTCAAAAATTAAATTTAAGTTTAAAATCTTATAATAAACTCCTTATTCTACCATAAAATTTATATTTAAGTAGTTTTTTTTTGTGCCAAAGAGATGTGGGGTGGTTTTTTGTGTAAGGGTTGTAATTTTATAATAGAAATACGCATGATTTAAGAGTTGGTATTTACAATTATACCCTTGATTTGTAATAAAAATATTTAAATGTTTTTTCGTTACTTACATCGATTAGAAATGGTTTTTGGTTAATTTTAAAGCTTATAATTAGCTATTAATTTTACCATAAAAATTTGTTCAACGTTGACTCAGCCCCCCACGAAAAGTATCAAACTCTTTCCTAGGACAACAAGCACAACATTTTTAACTTGTAGAATGTAAGAACTCATAATTCTGTGCCACTTTTTTTTTATTTTTGCTAAGTGGGGGTGGAGGCAGCTCAACAGAGGTGCTCAGATACCTACTTTCAATCTTCAGGTGGTAAAATATATAATCGCTAATATTACTGTACTGTACACTCTACACTCTAAACTCTTTACACTCTGCACTCTTTACAGTCTACACTCTACACTCTACACTCTGTACACTTTACACTCTGTACACTTTACACTCAGTACACTTTACACTCTACACTCTGTACACTCTACACTCTATACACTCTACACTCTGTACACTTTACACTCTGTACACTCTACACTCTGTACACTCTACACTCTGTACACTTTACATTCTGTACACTCTACACTCTTTAAATAAAGTTGAAAGTAGAAGATAGTTGGACAGTATAAAAAAACATTTATTATTTTCCTATTATTTGATTGGATTTAAAAAAATTTAATACTAAAATTTTTAGATAGAGCAAAGAAAAAACAGAACCATCCAGTTTTAGAAGAGGCCTACCAAACATCGAAGTGCTGGTCGCGCGACAAAATTAACGCGCTGAGTATACAAACGAATTTGACTGAAAGACACATCGAACGATGGTTGAACGTTAGAAATGGATATACGGCTCCGACGACGCTCGACAAATTTTGTGACAGTTTATGGAAATTTTTATACTATAGTTTTAGCGGAACCTACGGTCTAATAATCCTCTGGAACGAAAAGTGGAACATAAACGATTTGTGGGCCGACAACGAGCAAATCACATCAGAGTTTTGGTGGTATTGTACTTTAACCATGGCTTTTTATATATCTTTGTGTATTTGTCAGTTTATCAGCGTTAAACGCAAAGATTTTTGGGAAATGTTCCTGCATCATGTTATATCTATTACACTAACCGCGCTCGTTTCGATGACAGGCTTACACAGGATCGCTTCGATTTCGCTACTCATTCACGACATCAGCGACATTATTTTAGAACTATCGAAGTGTGTTAAATATCTCGACTATCCCAGGGCACCGAATATTATTTTTGTATTTTTTGTCATATCTTGGTTCGCCACTAGAACCGGGTTGTTTCCTTTTTGGATAATAAGAAGTTTTCTTCAAGACAGCAAAGGAGTTTTGAGAAAGAAGTCCATTTACTACGTATGGAATGGTTTGGCGTTAATGTTGTTGGGTCTGCACTGTTTTTGGACTTTTCTAATTCTTAAGTTTACAATTAGCACTATACAACTGGGATACGTCCAAAACGATATAAGATCTGACACCGATAGCTCCGATGGAGGAAGAAAAACTAATTAAACGCATTTTATTGAAAAAAATATTGAAGATTTGAAAAATAAGTAAAATGTTCATAACGCATCTTTATAAAAAGTTCAAATTTTAGACAAAACTGAAACATTCTTGTATTAATTAATAAAATTGTCCTATATTTCAATAAAAAAGTACCTTTTGACACATAACACTTTTTTCTTTAACCCGAAAAAAACATTGATTTTGTTTTCTATTAACCATTTTTTCATGAACAGGAACTACTATGGACGAATGGTAAAGATGCGACGGAAACGATCTCCATGAACCTCGTATGACTCTTTTTAAATGCTTCCGTATGAGTGGGTCAATAAAGTGGATCTTTAATAGATTTTAGCAGATACATTTTTTTATTACCGGTTAAAATAAGCGTGCTTTAGTTTAAATACTTATTACTCAACCATTCTTCTTCTTAGTCGTTCGCTCGGTTTCGAACATCATAAATTTCTGTATTGTTTTCTATGATGGCTTTCCATTCCTGTCTATCTTCTGCCATCTTGTTTGTTTGGGTGAGGTTTTTGCCAGTTAGACCGGTTATAAGATCCATGTATCTTGTAGGCGACCTTCCTCTTGATTTTTTGCCAGGGACTGTCCCTTCCAAAGTGAGTCTCTCAAGACCATTTCTTCTAACCTCATGACCAAAGAAATTAAGCTATATTTTTGCTTAATCTCTTCTTAATTCTGAGTTAGTCCAGAATGGATCGGTTGGTTCTTTTCTCAGTCCAGGACACTTAACATTCTGCGCCAGCAAAACATTTCGAAAGCGTCTATCTTCCGTTTATTAGTCTTTTTTAAAGTCCAGGATTCTGATCCATATAGAAAGACTGAAAACACCAAGCTCCTGACCAATCTCATTTTTGTGTCAAGGGATATGTGATGGCTTTTCCAAACTTTGGTTAGTTTGGACATGGATTCTTTCGCTATTGCGCTTCTCCTCTTTATCTCCTCGCTGGATCCGCCCTTGCTCGAGATTGTAGTACCAAGATATATGAAAGGGTCAACTGTTTTTTTTATTTCAGGTCTGTTATTATTTTGGCGATCAATTATTATTATCTCGGTTTTCTTTCTGTTTATCTGCAGGCCTACTTCGTTGCTTGTTTCTTCGACTCTTTGTATATGGTTGATCAATCCTTCTTTCGATGCAACTATTAAAGTCGTATCATCGGCGTAGCGTAAGTTGCAGATTTTGATGCCGTCATTCCAGTCATCGAGCGCTTTCCTCCTGATCCACTCGCCATAGATATTAAAGATTAGTGGGCTTAGTATACAACCCTGCCTGAGTACTTTACTCACTCTGACGTATGCTGTGCTGTTGTCGTATAAATTTTGTATTAGCGATATTAAGTGGTCAACCATTGCTAAGATCCAAATATATCAGTAGTAAAACATTGGTATATTACTGAGACAATAACAACATATATGGTTAGTTGTTCATCTTTTGGATATTTCCTGACACCAAAGCATAAAAGTGTTGGTATAACATTTCACCGGTAAGTAAGTTTAAAATTAAAGTTAAATATTTAGAAATAAACAAGAATTGTTTTTCATAACATTTAAAGGTTAAACCAACAAATCACAAAGTATGTACTGCCTTAGCTTAGGGTAAGATTATAGGTTTGTGGTAATTTTATACTATAGCTCATTTCACCATTTCACCGACTAAAATAGAGTTTCGCAGGACATAATGCCCATCTGAAAGACAAAAGATGGAATAATGAAATACAGCAATGGAGACCATGGCTAGGTAGAAGACATAGAGAAAGGCCACAAATGAGATAGGGAAATGACATAAAAAAGATCGGTGGACTTCACTGGAAGCAAATGGCGCAAAATAAACGACAGTAGATTGAAATGGAGGAGGCCTACGCCCAAAGTTTGATCACTTGAGGCTAAAGAAGAAGAAGAAGAAGATAATGAAAATGGTGTTAGAAAAGTTGAAAAAAGAAGTGTCATTACTTCTTGATGCAAAAGATATCGAAGAATACTGGGCAAAGGTGGATCTTAAATGCAGCTATGAATGAGGCAAATTTGGCATCCAAGCTCAAAAGAAACATGCTGGATTTATCTGCCGAAGGAAAGCTGCAATTGGAATTTAAGTCTGTCAATTTGGATACCTTTTGGTTAAAAAGGAAACCAGATTACCCAGAATTAACAATAGAGGCTTTGAAGTGTTTGATTCCATTTGCCACCACGTACTTGCGCGAGTTGACATTTTCATCAATGGCCCAAATAAAAAGTAAGGAAAAAAAATAGCTTAAATTTGGAAAACGATTTAATTCTCAATGTAGGAAAAACGGACCCACGATGGGATAAATTGGTTAAAGATAAACAAGCGCAACCTTCGCATTAAAGTTTTTTTTATTTTTTATAAATTTGATAAAAATGTTTAAGATGAGAAACTTTATTGTCTTTTTTTACTGCAGTAGCTTACCCAACCTTTTGCAATTGCCCTATAGAAGCCGCTGGGGGGTCGCGACCCGCACGTTGGAAAACACTGGGGTAGTGTCATATTAAAATAATAAATATTGTTGCAACTTGTAGGTCTTCCGTGGGTTCGGCGATTAAAACTCTCGATACAGTAACAAAACAATGTTTATTCCAATACAATAAATTCTACTTTTATAAATCACTTAGATATACAACTTTTACAACTTTTCATAACTATTTACATTTCTTAATTCATGACCACTTTTAAAACTAAAACTGTCCGCGGCTGCTGCCCTGTTTTTATACCTAAACGAATAACCACGAGAAGGGTCCAGTAATTACTCGAATTATCCATTGTCTTCTATGCTCATTAAATATTCACCCTAGATTCGGTCGGCGCCGTCGGTTGACAGAGACGGATTCAATAAAATCGTAACAATATTAACTGGCTTAATTAAACTGTTGTAGGAAGTTTCGATTTTTACTGGTTAAATCATAAAATGGATGGAGGATATTTTATGAATCGTAAAATAAAATACACAAAATGTAATTGTTTTAGATAATTAGTAATTTATTTGTGTGATATCTCTCCTTTGATTATGAGATAATAATAAGAAATGCGTTACAAAAACTTATTGCAAATGAAGATAACGCTATTGTGATGTCATAAAAAATTTAGAAATTTGTTTTATACCTACAGAAGCAATTATTAATTAACATGGAAGTGCAATGGTTATTTAGTACGGGTGGTGTAGTTAAAAAAATATTTAAAAAATGAGTACGTATATTTATGTTCTAAACTTTCCATAGAGGTTAAAGACCTATAAAGAATGATTGGTCTAAATTCATAATCATCATCATCCAGCCACATTTGTTCATTGTTGGACATAGGCCTCCTCTAAGCGTTTTCATGTCTTCCTATCCTGAGCTGCAGCAATCCAGTTGGATGATATTCTTTTTATATCATCTGTTCAGCGTGTCGGTGGTCTTTCTCTGCTTCTTTTGTCGGCTCTAGCTCTCCATTCCAGAATCCTCTTTGTCCATCTCCCACTTTGTATGGTCTGTAGCTATAAATTTTTTTATGAACCAAAAAACTTGTTACAATAAAATGTTCACTTACCAATATAATAATCATCGCCGTGGTCATCATCTTCTTCATCGCCTTCTTTACTGTGGATTTCGTGATCAGTATCAAAATCTACAGGTCTCTCTTCAACATAATCTTCGGTTTTTTTAATAACCAGACTATTCAGGTCTTTAATATCATCAGTTCTCCAAATTGAAGTACGTTTTATGCATCTTCGTAAATACTAACACAAATTAATCTAAAATCAGCGAACAAACTAATAAACACTCGAGCGAAGAACTTCGTACAACTGTGACGCGATTAATCACAATGGGCCTATCAGGCCCAAGTCGGGGCATATCAATACATTCCAAGAATTTAAACCACGACTCGGGTAAATTATTCCTAAAACAACCCTCTGAGGTGTCACAAAGAGACAATGGTGTAGCTCTTATGGTTATCTGACAAACTTTCAGCGACTAATAAAGGGTTAAAATATCGTTCGGGCAAGTATACCAACGGAGTAATCTACAATTGGGACAAAATAATATTTTTTATCGCTAAACACGAACTAACAAAAAACATAATTTCCTTGGATCAAATTAAAATGAAAATACCACGCTTTTTTTGTATCGCATTCACGAATCTGTTCCAAATGAAAATTAATTTATTGCACGTAAAACACAATACATGCAATAAAATTGTTATTTAACACAAAATATTATTTTATCATTTGGTACAAGCATTTCGTACTATCGATTTAAAATTTACTCACCCAAAAAAATATATATTTTTTAACGAAATTCGTTGAAAAAAAAGATTTAATTCAACAACTGTTGGTTTTCGTGGTCATAAATTAGTTACAAGAGGTCCAACAAGATCGACCAAAATTCGAACATGTGAACTGATGTAAGTAAGTATCTTATCATTAATATTTTAGAAATATTTTTCACCATTTACTCAAATGAGTAAAAATTAAAATTATGATCAATCTTTCATAACATTTGCGAAATCCCTCGAAAATAAAATAAATTTAAAAAACTTCTAATAAAGGAAGTTGCAATCACAGTTGAAATTTTTTATTTTCTTTTCAAAATACCCCAAAAATAAAATATTAGGTGTAAACAAAAGACATTTTTACTAAAGAAATCGCAATCAAAGTTGGAATTTTTGTTCAGAAAACTAAATATATTAATATTATTTAAGGAGGCTCGGAGGTCAAAGAAAAAATGCAGCCCAGTTTTTCACTGATAAAAGTTATTACATAAATTAAAAAAAATTTCGCTTCTTTATAGTTGTTAATAATAATAGTTGTTCCATATTTTGGACTTCCACGTCTATTAGGCTCCACTTAAGCAAGTTTGCTCTCATAGGAGCGACACCAGTGCGTATTCGGTTTAGGCTTTTCCACGTTCTCAAGTTTTGATTGTGACCAGTTGCTGGTTTTTGGGTAAGGGGATAGCTGGTTAGTGGTTACAGGTCCACTGAATTTAGGAAGATTTTTCGTGATTTAAGTCGCCTGATCGGATTTAGTGCTTCGTATAATGGAGGATGGTCGTCGAAAGCTTTTCCGTATATTCCGCAGAAGTTTGTCTGGCAGAGGGGGCAGCAAAACCAGCTGCTTTGTAGAGCTCACTAAGTGGGGTTGCCTTCATGCAACCTGTGTGGCAGGTTTCGTTAAGTGGGACATCGACTAGTTTAGCATGTGCAGATCTGTTCCAGACAGGGCACGCATACTCACCTGTTAAAAAACATAGTGCTTTGGCTGTCGATCTAAGGACATTTGGGTTTGTTCCCCATTTACTCCCTGACAGAACCTGACCCAGAATATGGTTTCTGGCCGACACCTTCTGTTTTGTCTTATGACATTGGAAGCGATCTAGGATTACACCAAGGTACTTTGGTTTTGCTGTATGTTCGAGGTCGTGGTCTTCCCACTTTACTTGCAACTTATGTCCAGCTTTTTTGTGTTTAGATGGAATGCACAGACCTGTGTTTTGGATGTGTTAGGTTTCAAAGAGTTGCTTCTGTAGTATTCTGATAATTTTACTAGAGTACCCTACAGGGTTTCTTCTACAGACCAAAGACTTTTACCTCGCTCCTTTAACATGGGTTCTTATGAGAAATCATGAGTTCTTGATATTAAAATAAACAAAAATATTGTAAAAAATGCAAAATTCGAAGAAAAAAAAATACGTGTGTGTAGGAAATTTAATAACGAAGAGTTGGGGTGCTTAAAAATTATTATCGACTGCCTAGTTTTTGAAATATTTTATTTTTACCAATGAAAAAATTTGATTTACTGCGTAAGAACGTGTGCTTTAAAAAGCGTGGCAATGGCGCATTCGTGAAGACGACTCAAGTCTCAAATCACCCATGTAAATACACATAACCTGTGTGTTGTCATTTTTTTCTTATCTATAGATTCAAAAAAAGTCATTTGTACTGTTTTTCTTGATTTTAAAAGAACGTTCGAGACAATAAACAGGGACTTGTTAATAAAAAAACTAAAAAAATATGGTATACTTGGAAATGCAGTTGCTTGAAAAGTTGTTTCCAACAAGTAAAAGTAAATAATTGTCACTCCAGTAAACTTCTTGTGAAGTATGGAATCCCCCAAGGAACAGTATTAGCGTCTTTTATTTTTATTTTATATATTAATGATATTGTTAACTTCTGTGATAATCCATTAGTTTTAAATTTATTTGCTGATGACACTACACTTTCAGTGGAGGGTGAAAATGTGGAAGAGACGATAAATAAAATGCAAAATATTATTAAATTATCAGAATCTTGGCTTATTGATAATGATTTGTATGTAAACACAAATAAAACATTAGTGATGTTATTTAACAACAATAAACGTAATGTTGCATGCGATATTAAACTTAAAACTTGTTACTGAATGTAAATACTTAGGTGTTATTATCGATAAAGATTTGAATTTTAAAAAACATAGTCAGTATGTTCATAAAAAAATTAGTATAAAAATCAATTATTTTAGGAGAATAAGTTCAAATCTATCTCTAATGACAAGAGTAACATTATATAAAACAATAATTGCACCACATTTTGAGTATTGTCTAACAAATTTATATTATTTGAGCCAGTCTAAGAAGTCTAAATTACAGATTTTACAAAATAAAGCAATGAGGGTTATTTTAAGAGTAAATAGGTACACTGGTATTAATGATATGCTTGACCGTTTAGGATTTATGAGTGTTAATCAGCGAATGGTTTAACAGTACGTAATCTTTATTTTTAAAATAATTCATAATATGTTACCAAAATATATGTCCTACAAAACTAGTTTTGTTAGAGATATACATACTTACAACACTAGAACATCTAGTAACATATATATACCGATTACAAGAACTAGTTCAACGCAAAATTCTCTATTTTACAAAGGTTTATTGTTATATAATAATTTGCCAATTCCTATAAAATCTTATAACATTCTTGACACTTTCATAAGAGAAACTTTTAATTATATAAAAATGAATTATATGTAATTATATTATATCCAATTATTTGACATGTAATCAGCACATAGTGTATAATTATTTGATATGTAATTTTTGAAAATATTTTGTTTGTAATAGCATTACTGCTAAAAAAACTATCTATCTATCTATCTACCTATTATAATAACAAAATACAAGAACTTTCTCAGACTACTCATCTCCGCAGCATTAATCCTATTTTTATGCTTCTTCGGCCAAACCTAAAATTCATTACCATACATAAGTGTAGAAACCAACACATCTCTATGCACAGCCAGACGTGCCTTTTTGACGCTTTCTGGCTGTTCATAAAGCTATGCAGTGCCCCATTGATCTGTTTTCCTGCCAACACCCTTCACGCAATGTCACCGTCATACTTTCCATCTCTCTTAAACTTTGAACCCAAGTATACAAACTCATTTACTTCTTCCACTCTTTCTCCCTTAATCAGAACTTCACAGTTTGTCATGATTTCTTCTCTTTCAAAAAACATTACTTTTGTTTTGCTTAAATTTATTTTCATCCCTTTGATTTTCAGGGCATCATGCATAACATTAATCATGGCCTGCATCTTCTTCAGATGACGCTAATGTGACTTTATCATCGGCGTAAAGAAGGCATTTGACGATCAAATCATTCATTTTCAATCCATACGCATTTTCTTTCTAATCTTTTAAACAATAATCAATAAATATTTTTTATGCTTGCAGGAAAATTTGACAAATTGAAAACAAAATATAGCCAAACATTTCCACACTCACGAAAATAAACTACTATGGACATTAAAATGGAAAGAAACCCACTGTTTTTATTCATATCAATACCAGCGGCGTTTTTTATTATTTTCGTCAGATACCTCGCAGAAGACCGTATATTCATCCCTTTAGGAAAATCGTTCGGGCTGAAACCGCAACCAAACACGAAGCACGCCACAACGAAAATATCATACGAAAAATTAAAACGTTCCACACTTTTTTGCAAAACCGTCGTTAAACCTTCCAAACTGGCAAAATTCAGCGAAAGTTGTTGGAGATTGGGCTACTACACATTCATCTGGTGTTACGGTTTGATAATGCTATTGAATAAACCGTGGTTTTGGAACATCAACGAATGCTGGACCGACTTCGACGATCAAAAAATAAGTTGGGACATGTTTTTTTACGGCGGATTTCAAATTTCGTTTTACCTATCGTTAAGCATCAGTCAATTTTTCGACGTGAAGCGTAAAGACTTCTGGGAGATGTTCATCCATCACGTCGTGTGCGTGTTGATAGTGTGCATGGCTTGGGTGTTAAATTTCGCGCGAATAGGAACTTTGGTCGTAATAGTACATGATGTGAGCGATATTTTCTTGGAAGCTGCGAAGATTACAAAATACGTTAGATTAAATCTATTATCGAATATTTTCATAGCGTTGTTTACTCTGGTCTGGATAATAACCAGACTGGTGATTTATACCGTTTGGATCCTTAGGCACTCCTTGTTGGATCCTAGCGGAGTATTGAGGAAAAACAACGCCTACTTTGCTTTCAACGGATTATTATTAATGTTGTATGTGCTGAATTGCTTGTGGACATATCTAATTTTTAAGTTTATTTTTAAAGGTGTACGCGGTGGACAATTTAAAAAGGATATAAGATCGGATAGTGAAAGTGACAGTGATGATTAAATAAGAATAAATGGTATATTACGACCGCTGGCCAAAAAGTTGGATTTACTGGCGGATGTATTACATACGTCAGGACATCTAACATTCGTGGGTCGTATGCTATTTTTCTTGATCCTCAGCCAAATGTAGTTCAGCACAAGTTTTTATTTAAGTCCTTCAAATTAAACAATTAAATTTTTTTTTGAGATAGATAACGAATTTTTATTCTCCTCTGTAAACCAACAGATATCGATCACCAGATCACTTCGAACAATTAATTTTGCTTCGTCGTCAAAATTTCTAAGCACTATACGAACATATAGGCACGCCTTTTTCTCGTAGAAGCAGGCATAGACCACATTCTTCGACTTGCTACGGTTCTTACACACATCTTTTGCTTTCTCTACTTTCATCAGTACTGTCATACATGCTCGTCAGTTGTTGGTACTCTTGACCTGGCCTTTCTTCACAACAATGTTGATCTGATCGAGATATATTTGCCGACGTCGACCTGACGTGCCTTTTTTGACACTTTCTGGCTGATTATAAAGCTATGAAGTGCCCCATTTATTTGTTTTCCAGCCAACAAACTTCGCTCAATGTCACTGTCATACTTTCCATTTCTGGTAAACTTTGAACCCAAGTATACAAACTCATTTACTTGTTACACTCTTTCTTCCTTAATCAGAACTTTACAGTTTGTCATGCTTTCTTCTCTTTAAAAAACCATTCCTTTCGTCTTACTTACATTTATTTTCATTCCTTTGATTTTCAGGGCATCGTGTATAACATTAACCATCGCCTGCAATTCTTCTCTAGATGACGCTAATATGACTTGATCATCGGCGTAAAGAAAGCATTTGACGATCAAATCATTCATTTTCAATCCATACGCACTTTTTTCAGATCTTTTAAACAATTGTCCATGTATAAGTTAAACAGCCATGGCGAAGCCACAAATCCCTGTCTCACACCTTTTTCGATGTTAAACCAATCCGTGCAAGCTCCGTTTATCCTGACACAAGCAGTGGAATTATCGTAGTGATTTCAGTGCTCGTATTAAACTACCACATACACAGACAATGTCGACCACAATTCACTTCTCACCACTCTGTTATATGATTTTTTTTATTTACTACATTTTAAGTCTGCGATTTTAATTTTTTGCACCTTTTTTTATTTAAAACAGTCCACTAATTTTTTTTTTGTCCACAATATATGTACGCAATATATTGAATGAACCAACTCAATAAAACGAGTATTTAAAATAAATTATTAAATTAATAATCTAAGATTATTTTTATGAATGTAATTCTTTTGAGTAAGGTTTATTAAAGTTTTTACACCGCTTATAGTTTTGCGATAAAAAATCACCAAATTATGGTACATTACTCAACCTTTTTAAAGCTATTATTGCAACATTTTAAACAAATTTAGCAAACACTTTTATCTTCGATACTTATTATACATATTAAACGTATGCATCAGATAATGGCATTGAGGAAAATCTTAAATGTTGGTGAGTCATATCACTTTACTCCCAACAAGCCGTAATGATCTATCATTATAGGTAAGAATAAATGGACTGTTAAATTGGTTATTACACAGGTAACTGTAATCTTGTTTAAAAATCGGCTAAAAATGAACTTTTATAAAAAATTCTACACTAGTAGTCAACAACATTATACTTAGATGATGACTTAGCATTTCCTTCGCAAATCTAGAAACAAGTGTTGGCGTTACTAATTTTTATGCACGAAATTAACCACAATAACATATATATGCAAAATTTATAGAAAACTATAATATTATTATAGTAGACTATAAACATTTTTCGACAACGTCAATAGATGGAAAAAATGTATAACTGATTTTTAAAAATCAGCTAATTCTGCTGTATGTCACCTTTATTAATTCAATACCTGTCGCGGCATATAGCCAGAGGAGTAGTTGTTTTTTGATACATAATCGACCTAAATGAACCTATAATATAGGTGACATACAGCAAAATTAGCTGATTTTTCCCATATATATATATATATATATATATATATATATATATATATATATATATATATATATATATATATATATATATATATATATCCATCGGTTAAGAACGTACGACGACGTTGTCCGATATCTAGACGCCATTTTCTTCGATCTTCCCATTGACCCTCCTGTAGGTTTCTTAAACTCATGGCTTTCTTTATCCCCTCGCTTCATATTATTTTGGGTCTTCCTGTTTTCTTTTTGTGATGGGGGATTCATTCCATTGCTTGTTTTGGTAATCTATAGTCCGCCATACGCTGCACATGTCCGTACAAAGAGAGTTGTCTTTGTTCGATATCCTTAATGATCGTATCCTTCAGTCCCATTCTTTGTCGAATGTCTTCGTTTCTCACTCTATCTGCACAGGAAATTCTTGCTGCTCGTCTAAGTGCATCCATTTCTGTAGCTTCTAGAATTCTTTTATTTCTTTCGGCCATTCTCCATTTTTCTGAACCATAGAGTAGGCTACTTTTAATTATTGTGTTGTATATGTTGTATTTTCTGTTTGGTTATTAGTTTACTCCAGAGAATTCCATTTAGGCATCCAATTGGCTCCCTTGCCCGTATTTCTTTATCATCTTTTCCTGTTTTTTTGAATGTTATACCTAAATATTTGTAATCTTCACATGCTTCTACAATATCTAAGTTGTTTAGTTGTAAGTTTTGGTTTTCCGTCCCAACGCTAAGGTATCTAGTTTTTCGGATGTTCATAGTGAGGCCCCATTCCTTATAAGTTTCTTTTAATTTGCGGGTCATGTATTTGAGGTTTTCTCTGTCTCCTGCCAAAACTACCTGGTCATCTGCAAATTGAATGCTGTATATTGTACAATTTTCCAGTGGTACTCCCATTCCTGAACATTTTCTCTTTCATTTTAAGCTTTTTGCATTTTGCTTTTTTAATGTATATCTTAAACAATGTTGGGGATATACAACACCCTTGTCGGAGGCCTTTTGTTGTATTAAAGGGTTTTAATAGTTTCTTATCGATTTTAATCCTAGAGACAGAATTAGCGTAGAAATTGGTGTCTGATTTATATTACTATGGTGTAGTGTTTCCCACAGTAGGCACGTAGGTATATTGTCGTATGCTTTTGTAAGATCGATAAATAGCATGTGTGTCTCTAGGTTTACTGCCTATCTTTTTTCTATTATTTGTTTTATGGTATAAATTTTGTAAAAAAATAAATAAAAGGAAACACGTTTGGAGGTTGTTAAATCTTTTATGTTTTAGATTATAGCATACCACTGACATGGTCACCTGGATTAACAAAAAATAATGGTGGGAGTGAAAACCATCTGTCACAAAAATTTGTATTAATTATTTTTCACTTCTTCTTTTGTTGATGCCTATCCGTTCTGGATGTTGGCAATCATAATGGCTATTGGAACTTAATTCACTGGTGCACGGAATAAGCCCACAGTTGATGTACGAGGGCGGTTTGATAAGTCAGTGACTTTTTGAATAAAACAAATTTTTTTCCGCAAATAAACATTTTATTTTTCTACATAATCACCTTTTAGCTCGATACATTTGGTCCAGCATTTTTTCAAAGCTCTCAAAATACGCGTTTGTTTCGGTAATGACTTCTTCATGCGACTCAAATCTCTTACCGCCCAGCCATTTCTTTAGGTTTGGAAACAGAAAATAGTTGCAGGGGGCTAAATCTGTAGAATATGCTGGATGAGGTAGCAGTTCGTATCCCAATTCGTGGATTTTAGCCATCGTGACTAGATTAGTGTGCACACGTGCATTGTCTTGATGGAACAGCACTTTCTTCTCAGACAAATGCGGCCGTTTTTGCTTCAAATCAACGTCGAGTCTGTTCAAAAGCTTTGAATAATATTCGCCGGTGATCGTTTTACCTTTCTTGAGGTAATCAATGTGAATGACACCGCGTACATCCCAAAAAACTGTGGCCATGACCTTGTTGGCTGAAAGACTCTGTTTAGCCTTCTTTGGTCCAAGTTCACCCCAAGCAACGTAAAAATTCACGAGGTTGTCTGCTTTGAACGGCTATCAATCACACCAACTGCACGACGTAGCTTGCTTAAAATTAGAAAGTTGCCTACTGATAGATTATAGTTGACGGCAGCACTGTTGCATTTGGAGTAACTGCGCGGGAAATTCAAAAAGTCACTGACTTATCAAACTGCCCTCGTATTAAACCACACTCAGAGATTCTTTAGCTATGAGATTCTTTTTTTTCCTACACTCTTTTTACCTTGTATTTTGTCATAAGCTGTAAAAGCCGGTATCTTTCAGGACTTCTCATGATGTGGCCGAAGTATTCAAGTTTACGTATCTTTTCCTGATGTAAGATTTTTTTTCTTTCTTCATTCTACATAGCACCACTTTGTTGGTAATATGATCCACCCATGAAATTCTCAAAAAGCGACGGTAGAGCCAGATTTCAAAGGCTTCTAAGGTTCTTTTTTAGTTTCAGCGGGTGTCCACGAAGGCGATTGTCATCAGCCAATTGAAAGAGATGTCTCGTGGAAGAGGTGCTGCTACGTAGTGCATTGAAAGTTGCAATGAGGTTTAGTCTGTGAACCAGAGTAGGCATATTTATGAGGCGAAGGCGCTCCTCGTACGAGGGACGTAAACTACCGAAAGGAATACGAGTTGCATGGCGTTGTACGTTTTCCAAAGAGATTCTGTCTCGCGCTAGCATCGCGAACGAAACACTGTTTGCGAACTTGAAGTTTGCAGAGAGAGCGTAAGTCTAGTTTCTGGAATACTCTATTAAGTAGGAATAGAGTTGTGTTTGCTTTTTTCACTTGACGGGTTATAAGGTCACTCCACGTTCGATTCGAGTTCACAAATACTCCCAGCTCGTTGTGTTGTTCGACTTCAGAGATAATGCAGTTATCTAGACGGTAATTGAATCGGGGGGTTTTTTTTCACCACGGGAATAACACTGCACTTAAATAAGTTAAGTGGTAGTAGCTAATCGCGACTCTAAGAAATTATGCTGTTCAGGTCACTCTGAATATCCTGGGAGCTCTGAAAAGGGTTGCCGAGTATTTTGGTATCATCATCATAAAGTGAACAAAACGAATTCAAATGGTAGGGAATGTCTGAAGTGTATATCAAGAATAATAAAGGGCCCAGCACCGAGCCTTGTGGAACACCACTTAAAACTGGCCGTTTAGCACTCGCGTGTGACCCTATTTTGACGCTAAACTCACGATTAGACAAAAACGCGGAGATCCAAGGATACCCACTTGGTCGAGTTTATGTAATAGACGTTTTTTTAAAACTTTGTCAAATGCACTGTTAAAGTCCAGGTAAATAATGTCCAGGCATCCACATCGAACAATTATATTAAAAAAAACTTTAATTTATTGGATTATGTTTTACAGATTGTCCCGGTAACAGAAAACTAATGACACGTCTATGCACATTTTCCGTCTAACTCGGGATGCCTAGTGACCTTATTCGCTGACCTGACCTAAGTATAATTTTGCAATTTGAGAGCTTGTATAACATTCAACCTACAACAAAAATTCTTGTAAAACAATATCTTCTCCAGACAGTATTCTTGACATTGTCTATTGTATTGTTCACCGTAGCTGCTAAACTTGAGTGACGGCAATATTAATGGTTCTTATAAAATTCATAGGCGGACACTTCTATGCATACTTCTTTTCTATGTATAGCTATAAACATAATACCGTCATTTAAAATAACATTTAATGGCGCGCTTGGATGGTAACGACTGTTGGTGCCGCGATGCCGTGATTGGAAAACTTCGAGCAGCACCGTAACTACACGACTCGCTCCGTCGCTTATGCTCCTAACAATTTCATTGTTTAACATACATACGCCTTTTTCCCGTAGGGGTAGGCAGAGACCACTTGCTTCCACTTCCGCAACGGTTCTTAAACACATCTTTTGCCTTCTCTACTTTCATCAGTGCTCTCATACATGCTCGTCGGTTGTTAGTACTCTTGAACTGGCCTGATCTAGATATGTTCGCCGAGGTCGACCTCTACCGACTTCCGTCCACTTACACTCGCCTTATAAATTTGTTTCGTTAATTTTTCTTCATCCATCCTTTCTACTTGTTTAAACCATCTAAGCATTCCTTTATCTATCTTTGTAACCACAACTTCTATTACACCACATCGTTCTCTTATCTCAATATTCTTTTCTTTATCCAAACGAGTCACTCCGGCTATACTTCCCACACTACTTATCTCCACAGCATTAATCCTTTTTTCATGCTTCTTTTGCCAAACTTAACATTTACTACCGTACATAAGTGTAGGAAACAACACTCCTCTATGCACTGCCAGACGTGCCTTTTTAACACTTTCTGGGTGATCAAGCTATGCAGTTCCCCATTTATTTGTTTTTCTGCCAACATCCCTCGCTCAATGTCACTGTCATACTTTCTATCTCTCGTAAACTTTGAACCTAGGTATACAAACTCATTTACTTGTTCCACTCTTTCTCCCTTTATCAGAACTTCACAGTTTGCCATGCTTTCTTCTCTTTTAAAAACTATTACTTTTGTTTTGCTTGCATTTATATTCATCCGTTTGATTTTCAGGGCATCATACATAACATTAACCATCTCCTCTTCAGATGACGCTAATATGACTTGATCATTGGCGTAAAGAAGGCATTTGACGATCAAATCATTCATTTTCAATCCATACGCACTCCCTTTCAAATCGTCTATGTATAAGTTAAACAGCCATGGCGAAGCCACACATCCCTGTATTACACATTTTTTCAATGATAAACCAGTCCGTGTAAGCTCCGTTTATTCTGACTAAATACTACTGCTGAATATCACTTGATAAAAATATGCTATATTTATATTTATTCTTTTCTTTGATACTGTAAACGTGTGCTGAAGTGCTGAAACATTGTTAATTTGTGATTAACAATTTTAAACAAAAACATTAACCGTAAGAAATTTTAAAAAACGCATTGTTTTTGACAACTGTACTTTGTCGTCAATAATTTTCTTTATTTTAATTCTTAAGATCTCATTTTTTTGTTACTCTACAGCCAAGGAACGTCAAGGTATTTTAAGTCGGACGGAAGACAGACGGTCGCCATTAGCTGTTTCACATAAAGAATATGTTGCAGGAATATTTGAACACGGAAAAGGTTTGATTAGCTTAGTTTTCATTAGCTTTCCAAATCGGAGAACTTTTTATGCCCTACCATGTATCTCTATATGATTAAATAAGTTAAAGCAGAGGTGCCACGCGATTCCACAATCTTTCTGCACTTTATACAAGTGACACTCCAGTGCTTGACAATGAACACTGCTGCAAACTTTTGCTGACGACACTGCAAAAATTGCTGTAGGAATAAGCTATAAATTAATAAAACTTAAGAACAGAAAAAGTCCAGGTCCAGACGGTATTCCTAATGAACTTCTTAAATACGGCGGGAGAAGCCTGAAACATTTGCTAAAAGCCATAATTCGCAAAAAGCTTTTACATAAAAAAATTCCGGACGAAAGCGCCTAAGTACCGAAATCTAACTGTTCAAAAAACGAGACAAAAAGATACCCGCAAACTACCGAGGCATAAACCTTCTGCATACAACCTTAAAGCTAGTTACAAAGATTATAACAAATAAAATAAATGAACTCACCACATTGGACTATGAATAACAAGGATTCAGATCAGGAATAACATCTTAAAAACCATCAATATTTACCAGAAAAACCAAAATACAAACCAAAATTAATGGCACAGCTACTAAAGAAACTCCTGTAAATAGTGGTGTTCAACAAGGAGATTTCCTTAGCTCATATTGCTCAACATCGTTAGGGACGAAATAATAAAAAGCACTCGTAACCAGAAAGGGTATAAAATGGGAAACAAAGACGTCAAAATCCTATGTTTTGCCGATAATGCTGTTTTGATTGCAGAAAATAAAGATGACCTATAGAGATTAGTATTCAAATTCAGCACAACGACAAAAAGTCCAAAAATGAAGATATCTGCAGCAAAAACTAAATGCATGACCACTTCAAAAACACCCTATCAGATGCAAACTGGTTGTTGATGATAAATTTATACAACAGAAGATGAAATTTAAATACCTAAGCATGGAAATATCAGGATACAGTGACATCGAGGCGGATGTGAGAAACCAAGCGGCAAAAGCAGCACGAACCTCAGCTAAGCTGAACGATACAATCCTCCGAAACAAATATATCGAAATCGAGACCAAATCCCGAATCTACAAGGCGGTCATCCGACCTAAATTAACATACACAGCGGAAACTAGACCAGATACATCAAACACAAAGAGAATATTAGAAACCACCAAAATGAATAGTGCGCAGTGTCGCTGGAAAACCAAATTTTGACAGGGAGAGAAGCGAGGACATTAGAAGAACATGTAAAATAGACAATGTAAATGAATGGATACTGAGAAGAGAGAGAGAGAGAGAGAG
Organism: Agelastica alni; assembly: GCA_950111635.1. Classification (NCBI taxonomy): domain Eukaryota; kingdom Metazoa; phylum Arthropoda; class Insecta; order Coleoptera; family Chrysomelidae; genus Agelastica; species Agelastica alni. Next base: position 22,017,190 of record OX467718.1, on the reverse strand, counting down.
AGTGGAACGAACACATAGATCGGATGAATGACGACAGTATGGTCAAACTAACCAGAGACAACTCGCCCTTAGGGCGCCGAAACGTTGGTAGACCCCGCAAGAGATAGAGCGACAACCAACAATTGAACGGCAGAGGATACGAAGAAAAACAAGCAATTTGCTTGCATTAAAGATGGAAGAAAGAAACGATAAAGATCTTTAATATAACTGTAAGCACACTGTATACAAATGACAGAAATTAGTAGACTTTTACTAAAAAAAGGTTAAATTTTATTAAATTTTGTGAAATAAGGAGCCGTTTAATTAAAATCTAAAACTATTTTACGTCAAAATTAAATAAATGCATTCGCTATTTTTATTTAAGACGTTGATAGTAAAGTATTTTCAATAAAAATAATTTAAATAAGCTTACATGATCAAATCAGCATTCAAGTCCTATTATTAACAATCGAAACTCACCTAGAACAAAAATAAATAGTTTATTACACAATTAAACAAATAAAAATAGATTAATCATATACATTATCTTTTTCACATCGTATTTAATGAGCAAAACCAAAGCTTATTTTATTTTAAAAAAAATCGTGCAGCAAAAAATTATTAAATAAATTCACTGCTTAACACACATTTTTCTGTAATTATAATAAATTTTCAACCTTAATTTGGAAAAGCATTCAATTTTCTTTCAATGGATGCAGAGAAAGTACAAAAAAGGAAGTTTTAGCTTTTTTTTATTGTCCGATTCAGTTATGTTGTTCTTTATCTATGAAAGTTTTGGACTGTCTGCAGTTCCTCGCTTCCATCCATACTCTTCTTTTGTTTTTGTGCGCCCTTCGTCTTAAGTAGTTTATAAACTTGGGCTATGTTATTCCCACTTTCGGCTCGGGATTTGTAAGTTTCCATCTATCTCTCAAACTTATGCCAGCTGTATGTTAGATTTAATAATCCTCTCGATCGAACGTTTGTTGTTTTTTATTTGTTGACACCACACTAATTTTTCGTTTTTAATAGTTCACATGGACAAGTAATGTCAAATCAACTGCTGACAAAATACAAGGCTTAAATCCGACCTCTACTGGAGTATTGCTCGCACATTTGGGGTTCAGCACCAAAGCATTCTCTTTGTCTTCTAGATTCCATTCAGAAAAGGGCTCAACTTTCACAGATACCCTTTACCCACTAGAACATAGAAGAAGAGTTGCAGACCAGACATTACTCTACAGATATATCCATGGCAGATGCTCCAGAAAAATAAAAACACTTATACCACCTCTGGCTACGCTGAACTCGGCAGTCTGATCAGTCTCACCCATTTACTCTCAAGATTGACACTACAAGGACCAATCTCCAAGCAAGTTCTCTTGTTGGTTATTTTTATTAAAGTCAAAAGTAAATAAATACTTATAAATATCATTGAAGTCATGTCGTCCATTGATTTCATAAGGATCACTTTTAATACCACTGGTCTGCAAACAATAAGATCTGATTATCCACTTATCATCCTTTTTTTCTTTGACACCACAAACAATGTGGTTTGCTGCAAGAGCAGCTTAACCCTTCACTATCCATCTAGTTGGAATAGCAGCCAGATAAACAAAAATTAAAGACAATGGTAGAAACATATCCGGATTTCCTTCCAATAAAAAAAATCGAATTTAATAGCTCGGTCCTTAAGCTCTTTACTAAAATCATCGCTAATAGGCTCATGGAAAAGGTGCCAATATCCGAAGAACAGCGAGGATTTAGGTCCAATAGATCAATGGTGGACGCAATATTCATATAACGCCAAATGATAGAAAAATCAATAAAATTTAACAAGCCCCTGTTTGTCTGTTTTGTGTATTTAACCAAGGCCTTCGACAGGGTGACGTAATCAAGATTCTAGACCAGAACAACATCGATTACCGGAACCAAAGAATTATCCAAGAACCGAACAGCAGAAGTAGAACAAGAATAAAAACAAACGATGGACTGTCAAAGGAAGTGCAAATCAATACGAGCATACGACAAGGTGACAGCCTTAATCCTACTTTGTTCAACATCATTATGGACCAAATCATCGAAAATATTAAAAAAGTGAACGCTGGATATAGGATTGGCAATCGCACCATTAATGTATTATATTTTGCAGACGATGCAATCCTCGTAGCAGAGAATGAAGACGACCTACAACGCCTGTTATACAAGACAACAGTAACAGCACACAAATTTAACATTTCAACAGAAAAAAACACAGTCAATGGTTATCTCAAAAGAACCCATAAGGTGCAAACTGGCAAACGACAACAAGATAATCCAGCAGGTGAGAAGATTCAACTACCTGGGAGTGGATGTATCAAGCATGAGAAACCTTATTGAAGAAGCACGAACACAAGCCATAAAAGCAACAAGAGTCAGCGGATACCTGAGAGATATCATATGGCGAAATAAAATGATGAGTACAAAAAGCAAGCTGAGGATTTATAAAAAATGTGTAAGACCTATTTTAACGTACGTCACAGAAACCAGAGCTGAAACATCAAAAACGAAAAGAATAATGAGAACGAACGAAATGAAAATACTAAGAAACATCAAGGGTGTTACCCTTAGGGATAAAATAAGAAGCCAGGATATCAGAGTAGAGCTAGAAATACAGGATGTAGTAGGAAAATAGAAAAATTGTATACTTCTCTTAGTAAATGCCATCACACTTGGCGTCAAAAGCATATGTTTTTTGACAGAATGACAGCGCAGGAAAATGTAGGTTAAAATGACAATACATGAGTTGAATTGTCTCTTAAAAAAAATTATAAGTTTACGAGAGATGGAAAGTATGACAGTGACATTGAGCGAAGTGTGTTGACAGGAAAACAGATGAATGGGGCACTGCATAGCTTTATAAACAGCCGGAAAATGTCAAAAAAGGAACGTCTGGCTGTGCATAGAGGTGTGTTGGTTTCTACACCTATGTATGGTAGTGAATGTTGGGTTTGGCTGAAGAAGCATGAAAATAGGATGAATGCTGCGGAGATGAGCAGTCTAAGAAGTATAGCCGGAGTGACTCGGTTGGATAAATTAAAGAATAGTGAGATAAGAGAACGCAGTGGTGTAAAAGAAGATGTGGTTACAAAGATAGATAAAGGAATGCTTAGATGGTTTGGACACGTAGAAAGTATGGATAAAGAAAGATTGACGAAACAAATTTGTAAGGCGAGTGTGAATGGACAAGTCCGTAAAAGTCGACCTCGGCGAACATATCTCGATCAGATCAACATTGTTTTGAAGAAAGTCCAGGTAAGGATTACCAACAAACGACGAGCATGCATGAGAGCCCTGATGAAAGTAGAGGAAGCAAAGGATGTGTGTAAGAACCATAGTAAGTAGAAGGAGGTGGTCTCTGCCTACCCCTACGGGAAAAAATCGTGACTATATGTATATATCTATGTAAAATTGGCAGCATCACCTTTCAACTTAACAAAAGGTTTATTTATTTTTTCTAACTATTATTACTTTTTAACCTCCATTCATTAATAATTTATTTTAATTATAATTATTTTTAATATACCTTGTATCCAAAAATACGCTTTAAAAAAAATTGCAAATATAGAGCCCATTGAACGTAAATTTAACGTTAATCTTCTCATCCAAAAATGCTTATTTAGCGAGCAATAGCTCTTTACAGATACCGCTCCAACATCAGTTTAACTTAATTTAAAAACGGAATCCTGTTAAATGATATAATTTTGTACATTTATTAAATAAAGAAATTTTCTTGTAACATACCGAATAAAATTGCTTGATTTGATTTTTTAATCGTAGTCACAAGCAGCTCGTACGGGTTGGGGATTGAATTTGTTGTAATTTATATTTTTTTGTCTTTTCAAATGACATGATATTAAACGATGATGATATTAACTCTTTTACAAAAAATATGCTCTTCAATAATTTTAAATAAAATAATATTTTATTCCACGTAAATGGTGTCTTTTACTGATTTATAAAACACTATGAACTTTTGTCCTTGTTAACAACTTTGAGTAAGTTGATTTATAGGAATTAGTGTCAGTTAAATTTTAAATTAAACTACCAGTGTTGGTAGTGTAACATTACATTGTTTGCAAATGGTAATCGTGACACATTTAGTTCTGCATAGTAATGTTTTACAACATTTCAAGATTATATAGTCACGTGTCTTGACCAGAAACTATCCGCACGTAAATAATTATGCAAAACACCCATCATTTTAATAGATGTTATATTTCAAATGTATAAATTAAGAGTAAAAAAAAATTTTTAAAAACAACCTTTCATTTAAGTGCTCCAAAAAGGAGAAAATAAACTTTAAATTAAATCAAACCAATCAATTTATTACATGTATTGTGTCACGTGCCTATTTTTTCCCATCTACCGTTTCATTATTAATTGTTTCTCTGATAGTGCTCGTAAATAGTTTTGCATACCGTATTTTGTTCGTTGTAAATAGTGTTGCATACCTAGTGGTGATAGGATTTAATTAAAAATAGGCACGACAACCATTTAATTTTTAACTTGACCATTCAAGTTAAAAATTAAATGGTTTTTCTTCAAAATCCAATTAAGATTGCCCAAATACAGCCAGATATAAAAGAAAAAACCGTAGAAGTTCTGCTCACGTGTTAATATCAAATCGTTCCAAAAACTCTCACCTGACTTCCACCACTGACACCAAACGACTGATCCTCCTAGGCCGGAAATCAAGAAATGACACGAAATAAACGTCAACCCACAATCTTCTCCAGTTCGGGCTCCACAATCGCCTCGTCCGTGCTGTTAGCCAGCCCCATCCACACAGAAATGCAAACCAAACAATAATCCTATCACTACTAGGTATGCAACACTATTTACAACGAACAAAATACGGTATGCAAAACTATTTACGAGCACCAGACTATCAGAGACACAATTAATAATGAAACGGTAGATGGGAAAAAATAGGCACGTGACAATTGGTCGCCCCACTCACATGATACCTAGTACTTGTATTACACAATTTATTAAATGATATAAAAGCTTGTCGCGAGATTTACCTGTGTACTAACTAGTCTTGCTTGACATACTCATTATAAGTAATTCTATGAAAGAAAATGTTTCCTATAAATGCAAATCTCGTGACAACCTTTTATATCATTTAATAAATTGTGTAATACATGTACTAAATTGATTGGTTTGATTTAATTTAAAGTTTATTTTCTTCATTTTAGTGAACTTGAATAAAAGCTTGTTTTTAAAAATTATTTTTTTCTCTTAATTTATTTTTTACTTTTTAGTTATCGCCAGATAGGTTTCTTAGTCTGTTCATCTCATTCAACGCATCATTGTTGTAAAACGTTTGCCGGTTAATTTCGAACAGTCTAGCTGTTCAATAAGGAGACCTTCTAATGTTTTTACCCTACTTAAGGCCACGTAAGCTTGACCTTTGATTTTGGAGTTTTCCTTCTCCTAGACAGATAGCAAACCGATGCGGTTGACGCCTAACTCGCCAAACACTATTGAAAAACTTGGTGATTCCTGTGCAATAACCTTGGATATATCTAAAGTCTTTGACCGCGTTTGGCACCAGGCATTGTTAAGCAAATTATCTGCCTACGGTCTCCCAACCAAACTGCACCAATGGCTCATGAGCTTCATGCAAGATCGCTCTTTATTTATTGCATCTGACGGTTTTTCTTCTGATGCGGTAAAAACTAATGCCGGAGTCCCCCATGGTTCCATCCTGTCCTTTACCCCATTTCTTTTACACATCAACGACCTCTTGAAAACCATCACCAACCCCATTTATAGTTTCGCAGACGACAGCACGCTTGTCTCAACTTTCACATCCTATCAATCACTTTCGGTGAATGATACAAATAGACTCAGGCAGGAACAGGTTGATTCCATCAATAGAGATCTTGAAGCAATCGTCGAGTGGGGAACCAACAATCTTGTTCAGCTTAACGCCCAGAAAACACAAAGCACCACGTTTTTCAAAGAAAGTGAATTCCTTAAATCATTCTATCACAATGTCCGGAAATACCCTTGAATCAAATCCCTCCATCTCGATTTTGGAAGTCACGGTGTCTAATAATACGTCTTGGCATGACCATGTTGCTAACATCGCAAAGTCAGCAAGCCAGAGGCTGGGTTTTCTGTGGAGAGCTAGAAAATTTTTACTCCTGATCAACTGTTGACGATGTACAAGGCTCAAATCCGACCTCTACTGGAGTATTGCTCGCACATTTGGGTTCAGCACCAAGGCATTCTCTTCGTCATCTAGATTCTATTCGGAAAATGGTCATTCGGTTAATAAACAGCTTAACTCTTACAGATACCCTTTACCCACTAGAACATAGAAGAAGAGTTGCAGACCAGACATTACTCTACAGATATTTCCAGTCTCACCCATTTACTCTCAAGATTGATACTACAAGGACCAATCTCCATCAAGGAATGGAACAAGCTTCCAAAATAAGTTTTTCCAGAGAACTATGACCTGCAACTTATCAAAAAGCGGGTCCACAATCATCTCCTTTCTATAATGCCTTCCCCTTATAATAATCGCAGTGCGGGCCGTCCGCGGCCCACATGATAGGTCTACTCTTTTTGCGACTATTTTCAGTAACAAAAAAATTACACAAATCAAAGTTAATCAACCGATGCTACAGACTCGAACAATTTGACTTCAATATCATATTCGAGAACTTTGAAAACCCTAGTACACCAAAATTTTGGACAGGTTGGAGCACGGAGTTTAACTCGCTTTCGACTCTCAGCAAGTTTTTTCATTCGATACTCATATTGAAAGAAAACATAAAAAACTTAATTCGCCATCTATCAAGTCCGTCATACTGGATTCAGAGTGACGCCACTTTATTCTTTCCCAGTTATTCTCAGCAAGCCCTTTCATTTGAACCTTTAAGTTAATAGAAAAGTGAAGTACGCACGAGTATTTTTAGCGGGAGTGTGTCATAAAAACTTAATGATATTACTGTAGAAAAGTCCCAATGTGTATGCAAAGGTGCTTAAAAATATGAGGCTGAGTTGGCTCGAAAAGAACTTATACTAGATTAGAAAGAAGTTTTTGATGTTTAATAAGAATTTATTGTACAGGAAAATTTAAATAGATTGTTTAGTTATTGTATGAAGTGTTTGAAATAATCGAACCCAAGAGTAAGTATTGCAACAATATTTAGGAAACACCGCTGGTAACCAATTCGGTTAAAATCAGCACTCGTAGTCCGCTTCTTTAAAGATAAAAAAAACTAGTAACCAAATTTTATTTTTTTTTTACTAATCGAATTTTTTGCAAAAAAAATCTTGATTTTTATTAATGTTGGATTTGATTCCACGCCACTGCATGATCTCATGAAAGGTAATTGTACTTTAAACATCGCTACTGGAAGCAGTACCATAGAACGACTTACGCTTACTAGACTTGAGCACGTTTTTTGTTATACAATTACAGAATGTTCATTTTACGTACAAGTAATAGATCGTATTAATCAAAGACATTGCCATCTCTTGAGAAAATGTATTTTTTTAATTCTGACAAACCGTGTTTCACGTTTTAACGCAGGTGCACGTCGGAAAGTGAATAAATTTATCGATTGCTCTTCCCATGAGGGAAGACAGGTGTCGAATTTTTTTCAAGAATTTTAACATGAAAAAACGCTTATTTTTAGGATTGCTACTATTCCGTATTTTCACACCAAAATTTTGAGCCTATAGCATCCTAATAAGGACTGTCTAAGAAGATTTAACATGTACATGGTTTGCCCCAGAAACGTCTCGTTTTAGAGTTATTGGAACTTTTATGGCCCTTGTTAACTCTATGGAAAAATGATCTTTTAATTTTAAATAAATGCCACAACGAACACTCGACGTTCCATCCCATATGTGCTGGAGTCCCTCAGGGAAGTGTACTGGGTCCTCTTCTTTACCTACTATATACGTCGGACCTACCCACATCTAGCAACGCCTTAATGGTCACCTTTGCTGACGATAGTACCGTCTTATTTTCGCACGGGGACCCCCAAATAGCTTCTCAACGTTTACAATCTAACCTTGAGAATCTACAAGTATGGTTAAAAGCGTGGAGAATTTAAGTCATCGAAACAAAATCGGTACATATAACTTTCACGAATAGACGAGGAATTTGCCCACCGGTCAGACTAAATGGCAAGGAGACAACGAGATGTCGTAAAATACTTAGGGATACATTTAGACCGATGACTAACGTGGAAAAATCACATTTTCGCAAAAGAAACGACTCGGTATTAAGCTGCACAAACTCTACTGGATTATAGGAGGTCACTTCAAGCTATCTATTGAGAACAAGGTCTTGATATACAAAGTTATCCGCAAACCAGTCTGGACATACGGAGCTCAACTCTGGGGTTCGGCATCAAATATAGAAATAATCAAAAGGTTCCAAGAAAAATCACTTAGAATAATCACCAATGCTCCATGGTTTGTGCCTAATAGTGCTACCGCTCGAGATCTGAATATGAACTCAGTTAAAAATGAAATTAAAAAGTTAAGTAAAAACTATACTAACAGGCTTAAAACGCACCCAAATATTCTTGCAACAAATCTAGTGTCGCAACGTATTATTAGACGTAGACTCGAACGATTTACTCCGCAAGATTTAGTCAATAGATTTTAAACTCTATATAATAACTTATCAATACTTTTATTTAACTTATTTTAGCATATTAATATTTTTTTGTCCCTAGTTTTAAATAGTTGCGTTTGTAACTAAGATTCAATAGAAAATAACCACTGGGTCATTTTCCTGCATGTCTATTTGTCTGATGACCATAATATTTACCTGACGTGAATAGATTGCAAATTAATTGGGAAATTAAAAAAAAAATTAATAAATAGATGTTATAAATAAACCAACATTCTTTTGTTTTATAGATCTAAAAAAGGCGTTTAACAGGATATGTTTCGAAGATACAGTGCATCTCCTGTATGACAGACAAGTACCGAGTAATATCATTAGAACCGTTGAAAATTCCGTATTTTTCAACTGTAGAATGTTCTTCAATCCATTTCTTGATTTAAAACCTCATTATTACAGCCGATAAACGCGTGCTATAGGCAACTAATTATTCACTTGGTTCCCCAGATAGGCGCTTGCTATAGGCAACAATTATACATAAAAGTCACAAGAAAAACCAATAGAAAAGCTGACCACAGCGCTGCTATTACTAAACTATTTTTGACCACTTCCGTTTGGTGACTTCGTCCTTCGTCTTAGCAGAGAGAACAAGTAAGTCAGCTTTAAAACACCACGAGGTAAAAATCAATATAATTAAATAAAATTAATTAATTTAAAAAGCCATGAGTGAAAATTTTCTAAAAAGACAGGAGGTTTTTAACTGTAAGCTCATCGTACATTTTTTAAAATATATTATCAAACAAGAAAAGTGTAGTAAAGGCAGGAACCGACATCATCCTACAAATTCTTCATCCATCTTTTAGAAACCTCCCTGTTTGCTTGTCGGCGCATCGTCATAAACTACTGAAGAGATTTACCAAAATAACCAAATACAGGCAAAGATAGACAACGAACTCACAGAACCAATAATCGTAGAGAGGGGTATACGACAAAGAGACTCACTGAGCCCATTACTATTCAATATTATTATGGACGAAATAATAAGACAAGTACGCAGGAAATCTGGTAAATCTGGAGGTAGCAAATTTTGGACAAGAGTATAGTGATAAGGACGAAGATTCTCTTTCTTTAAAATTTTCAGATATAGACGATTGGCTTATTCCTGTTGCCGCACTTAACCGTCGAGTACTGAGATCTGGATTTTCCGAAATACGAACTAAAACCTCTTCATCATCATCGACGTTGATATTTTTTGGAGCACCATTTAAGCTTTTAGGACGAAAAGACCCTGTTTCGCCTAGGCGGGTATACATACGTCCGAACAGTTTGTGATTGGGTTGTCTTCGATTTGGGTATGATTCTAAATACCTTCTGGCTGCACCAAGACCACTATAATTTGACTGAGCAAAAACACAAATCATATCACGTATTTCACTGATGGAAAATTCATTATGTCGTGGCATTTTCTTATTTTACTACAAATAATACACTCTTACTTAGTGACAGTAATATTTTCAAATATTTCTTTGCACGAAAAACTGATAAGTTCTGACACAAGCCTACTTGAAAAAAAGTCAATGTAATAACGGTGGCTTAGGAGTCTTTACGCTGAATGTTTAAAATACAAATCACTCAAAAACTGATAGAGTAACATGAAATAAACATGAGTACCTTTTTTATTAAAAATTAAACTGCCTTTTAGATTTTTTAGTCATTTTAGCCATAACTCATTAGGCAAAAAAGATATACAGTAATTTACCTAAGTAACAGGGTGTAACTAACGCCCTGTATGAATAGTGCTAAATTCAGCATAAAATTAAAAGATTGCTTATTTTTAATAAATCACCCTGTATAAATTCGGATATTATAACAATATATGAGTATTAAAACCAATATAATACGATAAAATTTGTTGATTATGGTAAAATAAAGTTTTATTAATTATAGATATCGAGGTAACTAACACACCAAATGAGAAAGATCAAAAACAAGACTTTTTTTTTATGAAAATAGTCGCAAAAAGGGTAGACCTATCGTGTGGGCTTGTAAAAGAAGGATTCTTGATGAAGATTGGTCCTTGTAGTGTCAAGCTTGAGAGTAAATGTGTGAGACTAATCAGCGTGCCGAGTTCTTGGGCCGAATGTGGCCAATGGTGGTACAAGAGTTTTTATTTCTCTGGAGCATCTGCCATGGAAATATCTGTAGAGCAATGACTGGTCTGCAACTCTTCTTCTATGTTCTAGAGGGTGAAGGGTATCTGTGAGAGTTGAGCTGTTTATCAAGCGAATGGCTCTTTTCTGAATTGAATCTAGAAGACGAAGAGAATGCCTTGGTGCTGAACCCCAAATGTGCGAGCAATACTCCAGTAGAGGTCGGATTTGAGCCTTGTACGTCGTTAACAGTTGATCAGAAGTAAAAAACTTTCTGGCTTTCCACAGAAAACATAGCCTCTGACTTGCCGACTTTGCGATGTTAGCAACATGGTCATGTCAAGACATATTATTGGACTCCGTGACTCCCAAAATCGAGATGGAGGGACTTGGTCCAAGGGTATTTCCGGACATTGTGATGGGATGATTTGAGAAATTCACTTTCTTGGAAAACGTGGCACTTTGTGTTTTTTGGGCGTTGAACTGAACAAGATTGTTGGTTCCCCACTCGACGATTGCTTTGAGATCTCTATTGATGGAATCAACCCGTTCCTGCCTGAGTCTATTTGTATCATTCACTGAAAGTGATCGATAGGATGTGAAAGTTGAGACAAGTGTGCTATCGTCTGCGAAACTGTAAATGGGGTTCGTGGTGGTTTTCAAGAGGTCGTTGATGTGTAAAAGAAATAAGTTGGGGGACAGGATGGAACCCTGGGGGACCCCGGCATTGGTTTTAAACGCATCAGAAGAAATACCGTCAACTGCCACATGTAAGGAGCGATCTTGCATGAAGCTCAAGAGCCATTGGCGCAGTTTGGTTGGGACACCGTAGGCAGATAATTTACTTAACAATGCCTGGTGCCAAACGCGGTCAAAGGCTTTAGATATATTGAAGGCTATTGCACATAATTTACCAAACTTTTCAATAGTGTTTGTCCAGAGCTGAGTGACATAAGCCAGTAAATCTCCAGTAGACCGAAGTTGTCGAACGCCAGGATACGCAATACCAAGACCAATGCCAAGACTGAATAAGTAAGACCAAGAGCAACACTACTAGTATTTGAGCAAGATCAAGACCAAGACTGGATAAGCAAGACTGAGACCGAGACCGACACCAAAACTGTCTGTCTTGTTATTATTTTGCTCATCACCGGTTTTCTTCCTACTGTTTTATTTGTCAAAGAGACAGTGTTAATATTGTTTGTGAAAAAGTGTATATATACTTTTTTAAAGGACGTCAAGCTTACCTACCTTTTTTATTTACGAGAAAAAAAAATATTTACGTAGTACAGATTAATAAATAAAATTCATCTAGTTTTACAAAAAATGTTGCTGTCTTCGCTCTTTTTTTTTTGAAGTTTCACTTCTACTGCGTGTGAACTGCACACAAACACACACACACACACACATTTTTTTATTTAAACAATAAATCTTGTATGATTTATAAACGGGTTGTATAAAAGCAGTTTACCGTACATTTTTAAATTATACCAATATACTACGTAGATATTAGAATCATTAATTTAATTTTAATTTAATAACACATTTACTAATAAATAATTACATATTACATCACGCAAAATCTATTAGTACAAAGAGAACTACCGTTATAATATAAATTAATTTAACGTTAGAAAGGTCAATTTTTTTTGTATTAGCTTGAGAGTATCAATCAGCTGTCGTTTAGTATAGGATAGAATACTTTTCTTTGTTCTGGCCTACGCCTGAAGGGGGTAGGGAAGATATGCGAAACTTCTACACCGCCAGAAACTTGCAATACATTTTATAAAGAGTTTTTCATAACATTTACAAACATTGACAAGCTAATATCGTGACATGCGTTTATAATTTTTAGCAGTATTGTTTTGCGCACACTCTAACGATTTAATGTCCTCTCATGGAAAATAAATTGACGAAGTTAAATCTGGTTACCAAGGTGGCAATGAATAGAAACTGTTACATCCATGTTTTCCTATTATTAGTACCTATCCTTACCTGATCGTTAAGCTACACGACTATGGTTTCACGACTCAAGGTATGGCAAAAAAAAACATGAAAATAGGATTAACGCTGCGGAAATAAATTTGGTTAGGTATCATGTAAGTGGGGCGTGGTCGCCCCTCCACTACGATCTTTAGTAGGTCTATTTTGGCTCACCCCTAGAGGTTAGAGTTCACCGCACAATCCAGCCCTTCTCACGAAGTTCGTGGTTGTATATGGTGAGATTTTTTTGAAATCGGTAGGTTCTAAGTTGGTGTAACCAAATATTATTTTTCTTACAGTACATCTCCTATCGGAGGTTTGCTATCATCACAGCTATCCGAACCTTATTGACTGCAGCTCGGAAGAGTTTAACATTGCTACAATTAAACCAGTCACTTGGGTTTTTAAGTCAAGACACAAGGTGTCTTCCAATATTCCTCCTTTTACTAACTTTTCCCTAAACTATCAGCTGGAGAAGTGCGTATTTGGGTACTCCTAGTATATGACCTAGATATTGAAGCTTTCTTTTTTTATGGTGTTAATGACTTTACATTCCTTATTCATCCGATTTAGGACTTCCATATTAGAGATCTTTTCTGTCCAGGGAATACCCCACATTCTACGGTAGCACCACATCTCAATGGCATGTAGTTTGTCTGTGTGATTCTTCTTGAAAGTCCATGCCTCCACTCCATACAAAAGCGCGAAAAACACATAACAACGCAGCATCCTCATCCTAAGTCCAATCTTGGTATATCCCAGGTATTTGTATGACTGCATATTCTCTATTAAGATGTCTGCTACTGACACGTTTACATGGTTGTGATTTTGGGGGAACTTTGTAACTACCATTATGATTTATCATTAGACCGTATTCGTTACATCGATCATTTAATTTCTCTAGAAGATGTTGTATGTCTCTTTAATTGCTCATTAACAAGACGGTGTCATCAGCATATCGCATATTATTTATAACCTCTCTGTTAATAACTATCTCTACCGATTTTGCCAAATATGCTAAATCTTATTCTTCCCAGGCCAGGGCATAAACATAGTATATCTTCAGCAGTTTCGTCTTTCACGCAGCAAAACCGACAGTCCGTTTGTTGGTTCAGACCTATCCTTCCGAGGTGGTATCTTAGACGACAGTGTCCTGTAAGCAGTCCTGTTGAAATTTGCAGATCGTTTCTACTCCAATCTAGGATCTGCTTAGTCGTGTTTCTCGAGGGTTTAGGTAGAAACTCCTACAAATGAGTTAACGCCGGGTATATCGGATCAGTACGTGAGTATTTTCCTCTCCGCCCAGTCCAAAATAATTGTTTTGGCGGCACTTGTGGTGACTCCTTAAACCGATTCTGGTCCAGTGAACGCAGATTCAGCCCCCTGTTTTGCAAGGGTGTCAGATTTTTCGTTTCCCTCTACCCCCTGTTGCTCAGGTACCCACAGTAGGGTCACCCTGTTGTTCGCACCAAGGTACACTAAGAATTCGATGCAATTCCATACAAGTTTAGAATTTATCTTGTTGGAGCTCAGTGCTTTTAAAGCAGCCTGTCTGATATTATATTTATGTTTTTGTTTGCTAGGGGTCTGTTGGTCAACTCTTTTGCATACAATGAATGTGAATGTTGGGTTTGGCAGAAGCATAAAAATAGGATTAATGCTGTGGAGATGAGTAGTTTGAGAAGTATAGCTGGAGTAACTCGGTTAAATAAAGTGAAGAATAGTGAGATACCGTGGTGTAAAAGAAGATGTGGTTACAAAGATAGATACAGGAATGCTTAGATGGTTTGGACACGTAGAAAATATGGATAAAGGAAGATTGACGAAACAAATTTATAAGGCCAGTGTAAATGGACAAGTCAATATAGGTCGACCTCGGCGAACATATCTCGATCAGATCAACATTGTTTGGAAGAAAGTCCAGGTCAAGAGTACAAACAACCGACGAGCGTGTATAAGAGCCCTGATGAAAGTAGAGGAACCAAAAAAAGATGGGTGTAAGAACCGTAGCAAGTGGAAGAAAAAAGGCGTGACTATATGCATGTAAACTAATCACATCCCATTTAGGAAAAAAATACGCATAGTACTTACTATTTTTTAATAGATACAAAAAAATTAATGATTTTTTTTGCTGATTTGACGAATCAACTATCATTTTAGTTTTTTGTGTGCTGTTTTGTGTGGTCTGACCTCTTTAATTGGCAATTAGCCATTAAATAATGTTCGGTTATTCTTGAACTTCTGCATAATTTTAGATCCGAATTATTTTTATCTGCTCGAGTACAACCAATAGCGTACACGAAATCAACATTCACTATTTACATTTACAGGTAGCTTCTAACATCTGTTTCGCTGATTTTGTAATAGATTAAAATCCTTTTATAATATTATAACTGTGATTTAGCTCAACCCACAAGGTGATCAGAACATCCTATTTTGTTACGCACGTTGCAGAGTTCAGGTGTTGGTTATTATCGTTTAAATAACGAGAACATAATGGTTATTTATGTGTTATACCAAAGGTATAAACATTTATGATCTGCTGCAATAGATTTTAATCTGACGTTTTATTCGATTCTTGCGCAGTTACTTGCATTAAAAAAAGCCTCTTTAAAATGCATTAAAATTCCAATTAAAATTAATTGGAAAATCGATGTAAAAATTATGTTACAGGATTTTTTATTCTTCATTATAATGTTTTTGAATTATTTTGACTCAATAGAAGTAAAATGTGTATACTTTATACGAACTCAGTTGGACAACGCAAGAATCGGGGTACGGTCAATAATGCCACGCCGAGCATTAAGCTAAACTGAACCGTTTGTAATTGATTACTCCCGGTATTGTCCACATGGACTGTCGGCGAAACTTTTGTGATTCTATGCATCTTATTGGATAGTTCTTAACCCTAATTGACCAAATTTTATTGGCAGTGTTCTCACCGCAAAAGTCGATGCCGGCAAAAAACAAATCAGTGTTTACACAATTATTTACCGGTGCCTTGTTGTTATAAATACATATTTTTCCGTTTTATACATACCTATTATCTTGTTTTCTGTTTTATTGGAGTATCTGTTATATAGTTAGTAACGTAGAAATACCTTTTAAAAACTGCACACAAAAAAAATTGTTGAAACTAGTGAAACAACAAAATTTTAAAAAAGAATACGTCATAGACAAACTTTTTGAATCTTACTGTCATACAGTTTTGCGTTTGCCTCCATATTATTGTGTATTCAACCCTATTGAACTGATCTGGGCTGCTTTAA
Source organism: Agelastica alni (assembly GCA_950111635.1). NCBI lineage: Eukaryota > Metazoa > Arthropoda > Insecta > Coleoptera > Chrysomelidae > Agelastica > Agelastica alni. Next base: position 22,001,165 of record OX467718.1, on the reverse strand, counting down.
AAAACAAATTACAAAAGTATAATCAAGCTCCTCAATTAAGCGATCTTGTTCTAACAAATATAAGAAAAGTAATTGATAAACTCGCCGAAACTGACTTATGGACAAATTGTGTTTACCACGTCAAAGAAAAAAAAACAATATTGTGTTTTGCCACAAATCGAACCGATAGTGATAAATACCCAAGAAGACTAAAGTACCGATGAGTGTTTTGATAGTGACTAATGTATAATGGTGTTTCGTTTGGGGTGGTCACCTTATCTCGTAAGTCAAAACAATACTTCTTTAAAAGTTTTTAAAAAAATTTTAAAATGAGTATAAAAATACATGCCAATCTACTCAATTAAATAAAATTTGAATTTAAATAGGTATATCCAAAACCCCTTATATTCATAAAAATACATTTCAAAATATATAGTTTATTGAGAACATCGTTAACCCAATAATTATTTAATGCAGTAAAACTACTATTAAAATATCTGTTGTGACGCCTATGCAACAACAAAGTTCGGCAAGCCGCCGGATGAAATATTGTTTTTATACTTGTCCAACTGACTTCGTAGGAATTATACAACAATTGGCTGTATCAGAATAACCGTAGATTTTCGACCGACGTCGCGTAGTTTCATTTTTAGACCCTTCCTCTGACATAATTAAATTTTGTTTGCGAGATTTAAATAAAATTCTATGCCGAACTATTCACTTCTTGTACTTAAATTAACGAAGCAACTAATTAATCAGAACTAACTAATTACAATAAACTTGTTTCGTTTCGGAACCAAACTGACGGGTATGTTCCTTGTGCTACTTTCTCACCGAGACAACTTACTTATATTAGTAAACCCAGTCGTTCAGGAATCTCCTTGTCGAGAATAGAAGTGAACCGAAAAAACTGGAACGAGTGCATGAGTCGGATTTTTATCTTTTCGCCATATTCGTTCCAATAGGGTTTCGTATTATACCATTTAACGCAGATTTTTTAATTTTTAATGATGTCATTAGTGACAAATGCTGATAATACCAGTGGAATAATATCGGTGGTCTGGGTGCGACCCTAGAGGTCTAAATAATGAAAAATTACATACGTTTTGCTGTTTTAATTATTATTTAAATTAAAAAAAAAACCATTTCAAATTGTTTATAACAAATTATAATTGTCATTTACAATAATATGTTTATGTCAATCGTATTCTTTCAAACTGTGTCTAATCATTTCATAAGCAGGAGCTATTTTCAAATTTTTTCTTAATTATTATGATCAATAATCATTTATTAGTAACAGTATTCAATTGTTATAAACAATGCTTAATTATTACTAACAATAATTTTTCAAAGTTATAGCGTCTTCAATGCTATTCTTTCAATACTAACACAAGTTTAAATGTTACTCAGCTCTGAACAAACACTATTGAAAAGTTTGGCTAATGCCGTGCTAGCCTTGGATATATCTAAAGCCTTTGACCGCGTTTGGCACCAAGCATTGTTAAGCAAATTATCTTTTTATAGTCATGCAAGATTGCTCTTTACTTGTGGCAGTTGACGGTATTTCTTCTTCTTCGTTAAAAACCAATGCCGGGGTCCCCCACGGTTCCATCCTGTCCTTCACCCTATTTCTTTTACACATCAACGACCTCTTGAAAACCACCAACAATCTTGTTCAGTTCAACGCCCAGAAAACAGAAAGCACCACGTTTTCCAAGAAAGTGAATTCCTTAAATCATTTTATCACAATTTCCGGGAATACCCTTGAATCAAGTCCCTCCATCTCGATTTAAGGAGTCACGGTATTTTTTACTCCTGATCAACTGCTGACGACGTACAAGGCTCAAATCCGATCTCTAATGGAGTATTGCTCGCACATTTGGGGTTCAGCACCAAGGCAATCTCTTCGTCTTCTAGATTCCATTCAACTCTCATAGATACCCTTCACCCACTAGAACATAGAAGAAGAGTTGCAGACCAGTCATTGCTCTACAGATATTTCCATGGCAGATGCTCCAGAGAAATAAAAACTCTTAAACCACCATTGGCCACATTCAGCCGAAGAACTCGGCACGCTGATCAGTCTCACCCATTTACTCTCAATATTGACACTTCAAGGACCAATATCCATCAAGAATCCTTCTTTTACAAGGCTGCTACAGAATGGAACAAGCTTCCAAAATCAGTTTTTCCAGAGAACTATGACCTAAAACTTTTCAAAAAGCGGGTCCACAATCATTTCCTTTCTATAATCCATCCCCCTTTTAATAGTCGCAGTGCGGGCCGTCCGTGGCCCACACGATAGGTCTACCATTTTTACGACTATTTTCATTTAAAAAAAAATAAGAAGAACCTTAATCTAATTTTATCGATTAGCAAAGTTGAGAATGCGGGTTAACGAAACCAAATCTCAGCTCGTGTGGTAGGTAAAAATGGTAGAATCTTATGCCCAGCAATGAACACAAGGAGCTAAATGATGATGATACTTTCGCTAGTATGGAAAGGGGAAATGCAACATGGGTTTAGCATGAAAAAAAGTGCCCTAAAATGTTCTATTTAATTTTAAGGACAGCCCGACGAATCAATAAATAATATTAATCTGATTCCTTACGAAACCAATTGAAAAAGTATTACCGTTTCAAACAAGATCAATTTAAATACATTTTATAAACAACATTTTCCAGTGTCGGAATAATTTTAAAATGTTAATAAGAAAACATGAACGTGAAAACCTGCATATCTTAAATTGCACTTTAAGGTATGAATAATTCAGCGCAAGTAGCGTGCTTGCCTTCTTGTCATTTAAAATGATCAAAAAAAAATCTACGGGTGATTAATCAGCAAAGCCAGGTGGCCAATTTAGTTGGTAATACAGATAAACCCGTATACACCTGCTCCTGGAAGTAAAAAAAAAGACAATTCTTGCTGTATAATAAAAGTATAAGATGGGTGTCACAACGCGTGCTCGCTCTTCTATAACGAGAGATTCGATTTTACGAATGATTGGTAACTTCTTATTTATTTGATCATTGGACTGGTTTGGAATTAAAAATGTTTACAATAAAAACATTAGCTGACCAATGAAAAATGTAACTAAATAACACAAAATAAAAAACAACAATAAAATCACATCAAAAATTATTTTCCTTTGTCATTGATGCTTTACTTACTTTATACTTATATTATTACTGTGGCAGATAAGCAGGTTAATAATATTTTGTTAAAAAAAACAGACAAAATGACTCAAAAACGAAGTAGTTTTCGACCAGTGGTAAGCTTTTACATTACTCCAGCCTTGACTATAATCGTTTGTTTAAACTCGTGCAAGAATCCCTTTCGTGGAGAACATTTTCTTGTAAGAATTTAAGCAATACTTTGGTTCACTGATTTAATTGTTCTGCCTCTTACATCGGTCAAACTTAAAGACTTATAATCGCTCGAATCAACGAACACATCATGAAGAATCGTCAATCAAAATTTTTGGACATATCCACATGGTCTTCTGAATTCCGACACGTTTTTCGTTGGATTAAGCGTAATATTGACTTCTTATACTTTATAATGTCTTCACTAATTGTACTACTTTTTGTTCCTGACCATAACCTATTTTATAAATTTACAATTTTATTCAATTTAACTTAAGTATTTACATGTAGGAAGCACTAAAGACGACAAAAGTGTGTGTGTGTGTGTGTGTGTGTGTGTGTGTGTGTGCGCGTGTGTGTGCGTGTGTGTGTGTATATAAATATTGTATATATATATATATATTGTATATGTATTATAAATGATCCAAAATTGTCTAGATTATACTATTTCGGAGTATTTTACGTTTGGTTTTTTTAACGAAAACTTCCTTATTTTTGAAGATATTGGGACGAACAAAAAAAAAGTTTGCAGGTAATTTTAAGAACTATAAGTTTTGACATAAACAACTCTTTTAAAGCTTTTGTTTTTAATATTTTTTAGTTTAAAGGGTTTGGGGAGGGTGGTCTTCACACTGAAATGCAAACTTAAAACAGCCATATCTTAGTTAATTTTTATCAGAAAATAAAAAAGAAAAAAGCAAAATATTAAGTAAAAAAAAGCAATATTTTTGTACTGTTGCATTTTTTACGTATATATTTTAGTTTTTAAATTATTGTTAAAAAATTATCCATTTTAAAAAAAAATTAAAATAATTTCCCATGAAAATGGAACTTTTTCCTAAATCTATACATCTCGGATTGCTCAAACTTCTTACACATATTGTTAGTACCTAAATATGGATAGTACCTTTATGAAATTGCATCGAATCTTTAAAGTAGCTTGGTGCGAGCAACAGGGTGACCCTACTGTGGGTACCTGGGCATCGGGGGGTGGAAGGAAACGAAAAAGCCGACACACTTGCAAAACAGGGGGTCGATTCTGCGTTCACTGGACCAGAACCGGTTTTTGGAGTCACCACAAGTGCCGCCAAAACAATTATTTTGGACTGGGCGGAGAGGAAAATACTCACGTACTGGTCCGACATACCAGGGCTAACCCACTCAAAGGCGTTTTTACCGTTACAACCCTCGAGAAACACAACTAAGCAGATCCTAGAATGGAGCAGAAATGACCTGCGTATTCTAACAGGACTGCTTACGGGACACTGTCGTCTAAGATACCACCTCAGAAAGATAGATCTGAACCAACAAACGGACTGTCGGTTCTAACCTAACCTAGTACCTAAATAAAGTAAACTGCACATAAATATATTTTAATTTTAATTCTGTTGTGCCTATCCAAGGAAACCAAGTGAATAATTAGCTGCCTATAGCACACGTCTATTAGCTGTAATAATGAGGTTTTTAAATCAAGGAATGGATTGAAGAAACATTCTACAGTTAAAAAATACTGAATTTTCAACATCATAAATAACTCAAAAACCATTAACTCACCAAAAAAACGTAATATGACATTTTATGCTTAGAATTGATCCCTGAATCGACCTATTGGGTTACTTTTAATCTTAAAATTTCCACCCCAAAAAGGGGTGGCATTTACCCCTAAGGAAAAAGCACACCTCGGCACAATATAACTTTTGATAATGAGGGTAAAATGACCTTGGTTACAACATTTTTATCAAAATCGGTGCTGTTTGAAAGAATTCGGACCTAAATACTCTACTGATTGGACTAGGTCGAACTAAGGATCTTTTAACTCTATCCAGGGAGTCCATTGGAAATGCGATCGCGGCCATAACAGAACACAGGGCAGGCGGATACCATGCACGGCGCATGGTAATCGCAGAGCTACGACACGACTTCTGTAGAAGCTGTCAGGATGAGGAAGAGAAGGAAACAATGGTACGTCTTCTCTGCCATTGCCCTGCCCTAGGCAGAAAACGGATTTATATACTAGGGCAACCGAACTTTGATAATTCAACTGATCCCAGCTCAGTTAGCATTAAAGACCTTACACTTTTTATTGAAAGTTTTAACTGGTTCTCACGGTAAAAGGAAAAGGCACCGCCATTCATCACGGTATCACAAAGTGGGTTCCCTTCGAACCGCCGTTTTAACCCAACCTAACCTAACCTTAACCTAAACGATGGATTCGCTTTCAGCCATAATCACTGTGTCGTCTGCCAATCGTATGGTGTTTATTATTTCGCCGCCAATTTTTTCGTATTCTGTAGATTGGCGGCTTGTTTACGTAATATTTATTGCTATTGTATTTGAATATTTTCGAGAATTTTATCTGTCAAAATAACATTATAAATTTTTGTTTGCCAAAAAGTGTACAAACTTTTGAAGGTCGTCAAGATAATCTATCTTTTATCGAGGAAGTTTTTCGCGAGTGATCTGCGAAAAATTGTTTGGGCAATTTTTCGTGAAAAAAATAATTTAACTTTTCAGTTCTGTCGACAGTCATAATCGCCGGAGCCTTTTTGTTCAATTTATTATTATGCTTATAAACGAAGTAAATAAATATATTACTATTAAAATCCCTCCACCATATTAATTTTTTAAGAAGTTTATTAATATCCAAGATCGATTCACTTTAAAATTGCTATTTATCACTTCATAAAATTTTTTTAATTTGTTTTCGAGAAGTGCAGCCGTTATCCAAAAATAACCTACTGAGTGTGCACAAACTAATTTGGGTTACATATGTTGCCCGAAGAATTTAATTTTAGTCGTACAAACTTACAGCACTTCTTCGTTTCAGGTTAGCACCAGCCCATTTGTCGATCCCAACTTGCTGATAATTAAAAGTTGGAAATAATCGATGAAAATTGTACTGTTTGTTTTTTCACGGGGAACTGTATTACTGTTCTGAGATAAATATAAAGTAGGTCTGCATGATATTTTATTAGTAATGACTTCTTTTGTCTCAAATTAAGGACAATAAGGATTTTTATCTTAAATGAGAGAAAAAAATGCAAGTCATCTACCAAAAAATAAGGTAGTTGATGGAAATAAAAAGATAGCTTAACACAAACGAAGCAGGTGTGATAAGGACTAAGTATTTAATTTTAACATATTGTTACGATATTTACTTCTTTCTTAGGTTCGGTGATCTTAAACTCTCGATACAGTAGAAAAACAATTTTTATTCCAATACTTTTACACAATAAACTTTACTTTTTCAAATCACTTAGATAAGATTTAAATATTTAACTAATTACAATTTTTACAACTATTTAAATTTCATAACTCATAAACACTTTTCTGTACTTTTCGCGGTCGCTGATCTTTTTATACCTCTACATCATAATTCGATATTTTTTTAAGAGTCCGGAACAATCCTTTAACCTTTTGGAACCCGCTAGACGAGGTATTCGAGAGTTTACCAGACGGAGGCGAAAGCCGACAAAGCGCTTATTAATATGCACCCTAATTGTTGTCGATTCTCGGACGTCGACAAATAAACAGAGCCGGATTGTAACAATATTTTAAATTCATCAGAAGTCTTACCTTAGGACTACCTGGAAACACGCATCATTTCATCAATCCAGCTACAAATATTTACCAAATCCTCTAGCCGAAAGAAATATGCTTTGGTAATTTTCCTCAATGCCCAGAAAGCGTCTTACCAAGCCTGGCATTGTGGCCTTATTCAAAAGATGATCAAAATCAATATTTTATATGCCCTATTATTTCTCTTTGACCGTTCAATAAGAGTCAAAATTGAAAATGTCGTCCCTTTCACTTCATTTGCAAGAATACCTCAAGGTTTTACATTAGCTTCCATTCTTTATATTCTTTACACCTACGGCTAGCTCTATTCTCATTTAATAAATTCTCTGTCAGTGTCACTACTCTAAGCATATAACACCACTCCATTTTCCACAATCAGAAATGCCCAATCCCAACAAGGACCTAAAACCAACTAAATCATCTTCTCTCTTGAGGTAGTAAACGGAAAATAACTTTGTATCCCCATAACACCCAATATCGTAATAAAAACACTCAAATAAGCAAAAGTATTGATGCTGACCTCTTTCGTATTTCTTTCTGAGAGAAGAACATGATACAGAAAACCCTCAATTGGGAGACAGACGTTCGATGGATCAACTACAGAATTCATAGGACAGTGAGTCCTATCGCTTTCAGAAGCTGACAATTTGGCCGCTTTTACCCGGAAGCAAAACCTATAATCGAATATAGGGCAAATTTCTATTCTCTTTGAAGACCTTACTAAAAAAGTCGCCTGTGTATTATAGAGCAAAACATTCTTCGTAGAATTTATAATCTTTATTATCGCTAACCTAGTAACCTCATATACCTCGACATAAACATCACGCAACTTTCATCCATACCGATCTCACTGTGCCTAACATAACTTTGTCAGGAGTAACCATACCACTGAAGTCATCCATATCGATGCTTGGTATTACTATCAGCAATAACCTTTCCTGAGAAAATCACGTGAGGTCCATTGCCAAAAGTGCATCCCAAAAACTTGGTTTTTTGTTTCGTGCCAAGAGCTATTTCACCTCCAGTCAGCTGCTTATGATCTATAAGGCACAGATCCGACCTGTACTGGAGTACTGTTCCCATATATGGAGTGCAGCACCTAAACATATCCTGAAGCTACTGGATTCTGTCCAAAAAAGGGCAATTCGTCTCGTCGGTGATGCCTCGCTTACAAACTCGCTCACTTGTCTGGAACACCGTAGAAAAGTTGGCGATTTGTCTCTATTTTATAGATATTTTCATGGGCGATGCTCTTCTGAAATATCAACAATCGTTCCTCCTTTGGCGTCTCTTCGAGATTAACCGGTCAAGTTCAGTCTTCACACCCCTTCGTGGTCACTTTGGAGACCTGCAGAACATCACTTTCCAAAGACTCATTCATCCAACGAATTGCGAGGCTTTGGAACTCATTGCCTAGGGAGGTGTTCCCCCAGGCATACAACCTCCAGAAATTTAAGAAGAACACCAACTCCTACCTTCTTTCCCTTGGTTCCCACGATGTTCTCTGAACATTACAGGATATCCCTATTTCGTGGGAACCAGAACATAAAAAAAAAAAATACTCCAGAAACTATAGGGTGGGTACTAAGGACGCTCTGTGCCCAACACATCCTAAAGACCACCAGTGGTTAGAATGAAAAAAACACTCACCGGCATCCTGAAAAACCTTTCTACTTGTGCAAGTTACAGATAACTCTCTACCAGGATACCTACAAGACCGTCTTGACACAGCCCCTCAGCATCGGATGAGAAGAGATGTTGGGGTAGTAATTAAGAGGACACAAGAATAATGCTGAATACAAAATTAAAACATTAGTGGTCTGGGTGCGACCCGAGAGGTCCACACGACTAACTTCCCAGTGGAACGAATAAAAAAATACCATATATTTTGTTGTTATAATTATTATAAAAAAAGAATTCAGATTATTTATAACAAATTATAATTGTCATTAACAATATTCTGTTTATGTCAACCGTATTCTTTTAAACTTTTTCTTATAATTTCTTAAGCGGGAGCTATTTTCAATTGTTTACAACAATTGAAATTTTTATTTTAATTATTATGATCAATAATCATTTGTTAGTAACAATAATCAATTGGTATAAACAATGCTTAATTATTACTAACAATAATTTTCACTGTTATAGCGTCTTCAATGCTTTTTTCCCAATACTGATACAAGTTTAAAATTCTCCAATTCCTATTTTTGTTGTACTTGACTTCGGGATTCGCAAAATCGAACCCATTTCTATAACTTCCCAGAATTAATTAATGTAAACTACTTTAATAAATAATAAAAAAACCGCTTCTCTTACCCACAAATAAACCCAACTTATGTAAAGATTAGCAAATAGGGTTTTAATTGGTTTCCACTGTTATTGCAAAGTTGTACTGATTTTAGGGGACCCAAGGTACCATATATACCTTCCCATCTCCACATAGATAGGAAACAGAAACAAACCCAAACTTATACACTTCTTCCTAAAAATCCTACAAAGCCGACAGCGGAGGCTACACGTAGAATAATATTCACTTAGTTGGTAAAATAACCCCCAGAAACTATTTCTGCAACGAAACACAAAAATATATTTAATACTGAAATTATTGTAGGTGATTAAATGAAAACAAAATTTGTCATGCTGTATTTTTAACAAATGAATAGGGCACTGCATAGCTTTATGAACAGCCAGAAAATGTCAAAAAAGGCACGTCTGGCTGAGCATAGAGGAGTGTTAGTTCCTACACTTATGTATAGTAGTAAATGTTATATTTGGCAGAAGAAGCATGAAAATAGGATTATTGCTGCGGAGATGAGTAGTCTGAGAAGTATAGCCGGAGTGACTTGGTTGGATAAAGTAAAGAATAGTGAGATAAGAGAACGCTGTGGTGTAAAAGAAGATGTGGTTACAAAAATAGATAAAGGAATGCTTAGATGGTTTGGACACGTAGAAAGGATGGATGAAGAAAGATTGACGAAACAAATTTATAAGGCGAGTGTGAATGGACAAGTCGGTAGAGGTCGACCTCGGCGAACATATCTCGATCAGATCAACATTGTTTTAAAGAAAGGATAGGTCAAGAGTACCAACAACCGACGAACATGTATGAGAGCACTGATGAAAGTGGAGGAAGCAAAATATGTGTGTAAGAACCGTAGCGGAAGTGGAAGAAATTGGTCTCTGCCTATCCCTACGGGAAAAAGGCGTGACTATAATGTATGTATGTAATTTTTAATGTTACCGGTAAAATTATATTAAATTTTTTTAAAAAACAGAGATTCATGAGAGAAACGACATTATCTGTATATTAAACTTATTTTATTTCAATACGTTCCTGTATAAGTCGTCCTCTTGTATACATGTTAACACATAAATATTTAGATGCTTATTTCGATGTCGTTATACGTACTCAAGTGATATAATTTTGTGAAATATTGTATTTTTAAATTTATCCGACAACAAGCAAATCGATAATTTAAAATGATATAAATAAATGTTAAAAATTAACATCAAGCATAAACAGAAATAAAAAGGTACAACGCCCATTTTATTTTTATCGTTACTTTGCAATAAAATATACCAATATTCTTTTTCTGATACGCAACTTATCAAAAAAAAATTAATCAGTAACACGAATATAATAAATAAAAATAAAAGAAAAGGTCGAAAATAAAAAAAAATAGAATCTTAAAAAAATTTTAAATTTTTTTTTTAATAAAACATTAACAAATTATCCATGTCGACCCAAAAATTGTATACACTAACGTTTTGTTATCAACATTTCGTGATAGTCCGGGAGATAGCGTCAAATTTTACTGGACCATTTTACTGAGGCTGAATTTTCTAGTGAAGGCTTTTGTTATGTTTTTGAGAGGAAATTTTCATGTTAGCTGGTCCAGATCCGTGACTTAAGATTGTAAAAGGCTGCGGATCTCGCGAGAAAATAACAATTTTTTGGAGTATTTTACTGAATGTCATAATTTGCAGATAGCTGAATGATTAAATTATAATCGTGAAAAAACATGTCAGCTGCATAATTTCTGTGATTTAACTTGTTAGCTGCGCGTATAAATATTAAATAAATTCGTGTCTAATCATTTTCACCAACCTTTTTTTTTTTACTCTATAATGAGGATAAATGCACTATTAATCTACATAAGATTGATGAAAATTAGTCGATTCCTGACTGCAATCTATGTGTTTTAAAAGAATAATACATAGGTCGTAATCTCATTGTTTGGAAATTTCGGAGTCCCCCAAAGATCAGCTACCTGGATCCTTTTCTAAGCTACGTTCGAAAATCATCTGCTGTATCCTCGGCAAAATGGTCCGATTTTCAAGATTTTTTCTATATATTCATACGCGTAGCTAAAAAGTTAAATCACAGAAATTATGCAGCTAACATGTTTTTTCCCGATTATACTTCAATCATTTAGCTATCTGCAAATTATGACCTTCAGTAATATACTCCGAAAATCATTATTTTCTTGCGAGATCCGCAGCCTCCCACCATCTTAAGTCACGGAGTCGCGTCAGCCACCATATTTTTTCTTCACTTTTAGAGAGAAAACTAAGGTATGAAAGGATAGATATTCTCATGGATATTACCCATGAAAATTTGACGCTACCTTCCGGGCTATTAGGTCAGTTGCCGCGAGAATGTCGAGTGTGGAAGACGTGGTTCTTGCTGCAACTGCTTGTGTCATTTTTGCGAATCAGAGGACACCTAGAAGGCAAGTGCTAGATATAGTGGAATTGACATGCTACAAGACTTTAAAGATGATGACGTTCTTTGATGGGTGAATTAAGGTGTGATGGGAGCTTCAGACTGGGATGTGTCATTTTAGCCCTCCGCTTTAATATATATTCTAAGGCAGATTTCCGAGAAGCACTGGAAAATACGAAAAGGGTATTAAGATCAATGGAAACCTTATAAATAATGTAAGATTTTCTGACGATGCGGAGGTACTCGCCGTTAACCTACCAGGTCTCCAAAACATGATGAATCTGATCGTTGAGCACAGCGAACAATACGGTCTACAGATGAATGCCACAAAGACTAAAATTGTTGTATTCACAAAAACACCGAGTAACGTAGTCCTTAGAATTAAGAACAAAGCCGTGGAACAAGTATCATCCTTTAAATATCTGCGAGCTCTTATCAACGAGTCCAACGATCCAAAAATATAAATCGTGTCTACGATCGAACAGGCCAGGAAAATCTTTACATCCATGAAAACTCTCCCCACTAGTCGAGACTTAAACCTGTCCTTCCCAGTCCCAGTACTTCCCTATCGTTCTGAAAGCTGGACCTTCCACCAATTAATGGAGAACCGAATCAACGCCTTTGATACGTATCTGTACCGTCGTATGCTGCACGTTGCCACGTCTTTTTCGTTCTCTATAGAGTACTCTGCCAGCGGTCTCTCTACTGGCAAATTATGCCCGAGCTCAGCCGTAGAGGGTAGAAGAAAAAAAAATATAAAAGTGAGCCGCGCCACCGACTTAAGACGGTACAAGCCGGAAACCCCTAGGTCTTATAGGCACTAGCAGAGCCACACGATAAACAACTAAGATTATGGTGAACCAAATAAATGAAATTATAGCAAAAATATATTGGATACTTTACTCCTACAATAAAACAAAATACACAGCTCAATAGCAAAATTATAACAAATATAGTCAAAATCAACAGCTAACAATAAATCTAAGTACTCAGTTCAATAATAACATTATAACAAATATAGTCAAAATCAACAGCCAACAATAAATCGAAGTACTCAGTTCAATAATAACATTATAACAAATATAGTCAAAATCAACAGCCAACAATTTATCGAAGTACTCAGTTCAATAATAAACTTTTAACAAATATAGTCATAATCAACAGCTAACAATAAATCAAAAATCCAAAGTTTACGATTCCATAAAATAACCAAAACAAGTAAGAGTAACAAACTTTACCAAGTTGACAAAAGAAACGTATACAAGTCAACTTTTTAATAATACTTAATCAAACGTTCACATAAGGCTGCTAATTTACTCATGTTTTAACCATTTACATAAAGATTTACACTGTTAAAACAATCGAGCTTATTTAAAAATATTTCTTTTTACAACGGCTCTCCTTCAAAATATCAATATTGTAGGATATTTACAAATAAGTATGAAGAAAACATTTTTACTTGGACACAAAGAACAATTGAGAAGATAACTTTAATCAAAGTTCAGCCTTGGCATATTACCCAATGCAATAAATAGTTTTCAACAATGTACCATATTAATAAATTAAAACAAAACTTAATCGTGGTGTCAAAAACAAATCACGTCGTTTAAATATTCTAAAATAAATCACTTGTAACCTTTGGGTATACGAATTCACTACTCCTGTGGCCGATTTGATTATGGAACGGCACCTGCTAATTAACAATGGCTTCCCTCAATCAAATCCCGCATGTGGTTATTTTAACTCGACACCAAAATCCAAAATATCAACAACAAAGGTAAGATAGAATGGTCAAGTTAAAAATTAAATGGCTTTTCTTCAAAATCCAATTAAGATGGCCCAAATACAGCCAGATATGAAAGAAAACCCGTAGAGGTTCTGCACACGTGTTAATATCACCCCGTCCCAAAAATTCTCACCACACCACTCCCAAGACTGCCACCAAACGACTCCGACTACTTCCCAAGCCGGATATCAAGAAAATGACACGGAACTGACGTCAAACAAGAATATTCGCAAGTCTATGTTCCACACTAAGAATCGCGTTCGTCAGTGTTGATAGCTAGCCTCATCTACACAGAAATGTAAACCAAACAATAATATAATCGATAATACACAATAATCGAGGCTATGCAACACTATTTACAACGAATGATATATTTAAGTTACAACAAAATACGGTACGCGACACTATTTACGAGTACTTGAGGAATATAGAATTATCAAGATATAATTATAATGGAACTGTAGAAGGGAAAAAAAAGGCACGTTACAACGTGTCCTGGGTAGATAGGGTCACTAATGAGAAGATACTCAGACGAATGGATAAAGGTAGAGAGCTTATGTTGGCCATCAAAGAGCGTAAGCTAAAATACATAGGACACATAATGAGAGAAGAGCGTTATGGGATCCTTAGACTCATCATTAAGGGAAAAATCAAGGGCAAAAGATCGGTATGAAGGCTAAAAAATTAATGGCTTAGAGACTTACGTCAATGGTTCGGAAGAACATCAATAGAAATATTTGAAGGTGCATTTTCGCACACCATTATTTGTGAGCACAATATAAACAATTAAAACAAATACTGTTTGTAAACAAAACACAAACACACTAGTCTAAAAAATGTTATCGGTATTCTGGGAATATCAAAGCATGTTACCTACTCTTGGTGGATAACAACATTCGTGTTATTAATAAGGGATTTTTGTTGATAACATCAAATGTTACCAACAAATTCAGGAGTGTTTTTTAAATGTTATCAACAAATTTTATTAACACGTGTTACTAATTCCGGTGTAAACGCGCCCTTAGTTTAAAATTTAATTTTACAAACTGATTTGTTGAATATTTAATAATGTTAACATGGATATTAAATAACATTTATGTAATATTAAGCTAATAAGTTCAGTAAATATATTGTATTTTTAATGTATTGTACTTTAAATGTCACTGTGTTTTTATTTTAGCACATAAAGCCGGGTCCAGACCAAGCATACAAAAAGGAAACACGATTTTGAGACAAAAACACGACAACATTGCGACAAAACTTTAAGTATTCAGACAAGACAAAATTGAGACAAATTGTCCACACCACAACGACAAATGTGCAACAAAATTTAGTTGTGGGGAATCCGTTGTTTAACCATGTGGCGTTTCCACCAGGAGGAAAATTTAAAAAATGAAGATTTATTGCTAGTCGCCAGTTGTTATATCCTAATTTTCACGTCATCCAATGTTGGAAAAAAGAAACGCAAACGTTTTTGGATGAGACCAAGATTAAAAATGCAAGAAAGTTATGGCATAAATGATTTGTTACTCCAGTTACGTGAGGATGATATTGGACCAAGCGGTGAGATTCGTGCAAGCTTTAAGAATTTTCTAAGAATGTTCACCGAAAATTTCGAGAATCTGATAAGCCTTATTGGTCCTGCAGTTGCTAGAAAACATACCAACTACAGAAATGCTACAAATGTAAAGGAAAGGTAAGCAATAAATTTAAGATTTCTATCAACAGGCGATTCCTACCACAGCCTAATGTATTTTTCAAAAGTATCCAAGCAGTCAATATCTGTTATAATATCGGAAGTTTGTGAAGCACCGTCCACACTGCGACGATAACTTGTCGTAAAATATGCAGACAAAACAGAGACCCTTTGATCTTTACCGACTCGAGACGGGACTTGCAAATGTTTCCGAATTTGGAAACAAAACAAAAATAAGACAAAAATGTTGCAGAAATGTTTCGAGTTTATCGCCACTTTGTCGCGAAACATGAATGTTTTTGTCTTGTCGTTGTTTTGTCTGCTTGGTCTGAACCCGGCATAAGAAAACTTAACAAAAACATTTTAAAAAAAGTCTTTGGTATTGTTCTTTATTTTAGAGAACAAAAATAACAACACATGAGGTCGATTTATAAACTGGTGTGTTTTCTGATCAATTTAAGGTTTCCACTGTTGGTCCTGTACCGAAAATTAACTCAAATAAAGCAAATATACAACCTACTTTTAAAAAAGTGAAAGAACGATCTGTATATAATCAATTAATTCAATATTTTAATAACAATAATTTGTTTTTAGGCAACCAATCAGGTTTAAGAGCAAAGACACTCATGTGAAACGCTCTACAATTTTTAATAAATAAAGGATCTTCTTCTTCGACTGCCTATCCACTAGTGTTGGATGTTGGCGACCATATTTCCATACATTTCTCTGTCGGTTGCTGTGTGTACCAACTCTCCTATCGTTCTTAACCCCGTCCAATCTCTTATATTTCTTAACCATGACATTTGTTCTCTGCGTATTCCTCGCTTTCCCTTTATTTTTCCTTCGACAATAAGTTGTAGCAGTTGATATTTTAAGTTTCGCATTATGTGTCCAAAATACGGTGTTTTCTTCTTTTTTACATTAAGCATTAACTCACGGTCTCTGCCGATTCTTTTTAGAATTTCATCGTTGGTTACTCTGTCTGAACATGGCACCACCCTTAGCATCCTACGATACATCCACATTTCAAATGCTTCTATTTTGTTGACGGAAGATGACTTTAATGTCCAGGTCTCTGCACCGTACAGCAACACCGACTATACATAACATTTTGCATAACGTAATCTTAGCTTTGGTGGTAGCTAATGGTGGTAGCAACTGCCATGGAAGTATCTGTATAGTAATGACTGGTCTGCAACTCTCCTTCTATGTTCTAGAGGGTGAAGGGTATCTGTGAGAGTTGAGCTGTTTATCAACCGAATGGCCCTTTTCTGAATTGAATCTAGAAGACTAAGAGAATGCCTTGGTGCTGAACCCCAAATGTGCGAGCAATACGCCAGTAGAGGTCGGATTTGAGCCTTGTACGTCGTCAACAGTTGATCAGGAGTAAAAAACTTTCTAGCTTTTCACAGAAAACCTAGCCTCTGGCTTGATGAATTTGCGATGTTAGCAACATGGTCATGCCAAATATTATTGGACACCGTGACTCCCAAATCGTTATGGAGGGACTTGATTCAAGGGTATTTCCGGACATTGTAATGGGATGATTTAAGGAATTCACTTTCTTGGAAAACGTGGCGCTTTGTGTTTTCTGGGCATTGAACTGAACAAGATTGTTGGTTCCCCACTCGACGATTGCTTTAAGATCTCTATTGATGGAATAAACCTGTTCCTGCCTGAGTCTATTTGTATCATTCACCGAAAGTGATCGATAGGATGTGAAAGTTGAGACAAGTGTGCTATCGTCTGCGAAACTGTAAATTGGGTTCGTGGTGGTTTTCAAGAGGTCGTTGATGTGTAAAAGAAATAAGGTGGGGGACAGGATGGAACCCTGGTGGACCCCGGCATTAGTTTTAAACGCATCAGAAGAAATAACGTCAACTGCCACATGTAAGGAGCGATCTTGCATAAAGCTCAAGAGCCATTGGCGCAGTTTGGTTGGGAGACCGTAGGCAGATAATTTGCTTAACAATGCCTGGTGCCAAACGCGTCCAGTATTGTGGGACAAAACATCTAGGGTACGAAAACCGTGTCGTGTAAAATATCTATATCCGTCTAAAGTCTAAATGGTTGCTGCATTCACACCGTATATGTGTGAAAAAAACCTAAGGAAATAAACTCCTAGACAAAATTAAAGGCAACGAATTAATTTTAATAATTATTTATGGATATTGATTACATACAATTTTAGAAAAAAAGTATTTGGATACTTTAAAAGTAAAAGTGAGCTTTAATAATTCCCAATAAGATTGAAACTAAAATTATTTTAAGTGTTTAATACGAGGGCAGTTTGATAAGTCAGTGACTTTTTGAATTTCCCGCGCAGTTACTCCAAATGCAACAGTGCTGCCGTCAACTATAATCTATCAGTGGGCAACTTTCCAATTTTAAGCAAGCTACGTCGTGCAGTTGGTGTTTGATAGCCGTTCAAAGCAGACAACCTCGTGAATTTTTACGAAAATGGAAAACTACACTAGTAACGACACTAGTAACAAAATTAATGGTGTAAGTGCGACTATAGTATTGTGTGTTGCCTCTTCTACTTCCGATCACATTATTTATGCTTCTAATTAAATTTTGAATAAAACCTTGAGGAATTTGTTCCCATGCTGTGATGATAACTGCATTTTCAAGTTTCCTCGGGTTTCTAAGTGCAGGTATTTGACGTTTTACATATTTTTTGGGGTGGTTCCATAAATAATATGTGTTTAAAAAGATACCAAAGAGGAATGATTATTCCTATGATACCAAATCATTGGTCTACAATTTTCCAGTTGTACTACAAACTACAATCTAAATGTATCAAAGTTAGCAGTTTTAAAAACAAACCATCCAAAATGTAACATAGATGAACGTAAAAATTGCTCCGTCCCAAGTGAGTTCCGCAAACACAAAAAACTGCTCTGATTTTGCACGGTTGGATAAGACCTTATTATGACATTTAAACAATAAATTAAATAAAACAGTTATCAAAATTAAATAGGTCACCAGTTATAATTCACTTTAACAGTCACAATATTTTAGTGCACAGCTTCGATAGAATTTTAGGTATTACACATATTTTTATTTTATTTCGATAACAATGTTCTTTAGCAAGAGTTTTATTAACATCTATTTCAACAATTTAAAAATATAGTTAAAGACTTTAATAATGAGTCCACATCTGTCATAACACAACTGTGAAAACGGAAGAACATGCAATAAATACTGATGTCAAGAACATATGTACATAGTTATTACCTTGTGTTTATGTCGAATTAACCAAGAAAAAAGGGAAATAACATACGACCATCATCAGCGGTTAATTATTTTAAATGAGATTAACCAGAACTAATCTTATTTCATTGGTGATTACATAATGAGTTTCAATAAAAAAATCCATCACAACAACTAATAGCTTACATCACAAATCCAACGCAATAGAGGTTCAAACAATCCACCTTATTGTGCCAAATAATAGAAAAAATCTGTAAAACATGAAAATAATGTTCTTCGTTTTCTGCAATTAGAACAGCATCATCGGCATAGCATAGGAATTTGACGTCTTTGTTCCCCATTTTATACCCTTTCAGGTTACGAGTGCTTTTTATTACTTCGTCCATAACGATATTGAACAATAAGGGGCTAAGGGAATCTCCTTGTCGAATACCACTATTTACAAGAATTTCTTTGGTAGTTGTGCCATTAATTTTGGCTTGTATTTTGTTTCTCTGGTAAATATTTTCGATGGTTTTTATGATGTTGTATGGGATTTGCCTGTTGTATAGAAGGTCCTCCAGTTGTATACGGTCAAACGCCTTTTCCAGGTCTATAAAACACATAAAGGCTGGTTTGTTATACTAGATGGATTTTTCAGTTATTTGTCGCAGGACAAATATCGTATCTGTACAAGACTTCCTGATCTGAATCCTTGTTGTTCATCGCCCAATGTGGTAAGTTAATTTATTTTATTTGTTATAATCTTTGTTACTAGTTTAAGGTTTTATGCAGAAGGTTTATGCCTCGGTAGTTTGCGGGTATCTTTTTGTCTCCGTTTTTAAACAGTAAGATTGTGGTACTTAAGCGCCATTCGTCCGGAATTTTTTGATGTAAAAGGATTTTGCGAATTATGGCTGTTAGCTGCTGTTTCAGGCTTCTCCCGCCGTATTTAAGAAGTTCATTTGGAATATCGTCTGGGCCTGGGCTTTTTCTGTTCTTTATTTTCATTAATGCCGTTTTTATATCCCATTCTTCTATTTCAGTTACTTCGTTAGTTGCGATTTACGAAGTGTCACTAAATTCACTTGCTTCTTTTCTCTGGCGTCTGATGAATCTCCACATCTGTTTTTGGAGGCCATAAATGTCATTTTCCATTTTTCTCGAAAAATATTTCCAATACTGTTCTTTTATTTGCCTTACTAGTGTGTAGATGGCATTTCGTACCCTCTTATAGTCATTATAGGCTTCAGGCGTTTTAGTTGTCATGTATTTTAAATAAGCCTTTCTTTTTTTGATGCATTGTTCTTTGACTTCGTTGCAGAATCATGGGGTTTTATTGGGGCCGTGTTTTTGTTGTTTTATATTTCGGGTGACAAGAGCTTCTGTTGCAGCTTCTATAATTTTCCGTTTTAGTTTCTCCCAACTTTCATTCACTTCTTCGGCTTCGCTTATTGGGTTCTTGTCAACTTTTTCCTTAAATCGTTTTTGATACAGTTCTATTATACTATTATCCCAAAGTGATTCAACACGTATTCTTGTGTTTGTGTCCCTGGTTCTAATTCTGCCTTATTTTTCACTTTCATCCCTATTTTAATTTTTCCCAGTAGTAAGCTGTAATCACTCCCCACATCAGCCAAATTTATGGTTATTATATCCTGTATTTTTGTCTGGTGTACAAACCTGTTAGTTACGATGTAGCCAATTGTCGATTGTTGTTCTCGGGTATTTCTGAACGTGTACTTGTAGTTTATTTTTTGACTTGGTTGGGATAAGGTAAAGAATAGTGAAATAAGAGAACGCTGTGGTGTAAAAGAAGATGTGGTTACAAAGATAGATAAACGAATGCTTAGATGGTTTGGACCCTTAGAAAGGATGGATGAAGGAAAATTGACGAAACTAATTTATTAGGCGAGTATAAATGGACAAGTCGGTAGAGGTAGACTTCGGCAAACATATCTCGATCGGATCAACATTGTTTTAAAGAAAGGCCAGGTCAAGAGTACCAACAACCGACAAGCATGTAGACACTAGAGAAAGTAGAGGAAGCAAAAGATGTTTGTAAGAACCGTAGCGGAAGTGGAAGGAAGTGGTCTCTGCCTACCCCCATGGGAAAAAGGCGTGACTTTATGTATGTATGTAAAAAGGTGTTATTATTTCACTTTTATACACTTTTATACTAACTTATTTCGTGATTACTAGCGTCGCAGAGACATGCCGACGGAGTGGGAACATTTTAAATTGAAGTTGAGTTTATTTACTTGTTTGTAGCGAATGTATATTTTATTTTGTGCTGCTCAACTGGTCTTCGTGCATCTCATCATTTTGCATTGAAATTTGTATATTTCGCAAAACATTTTCCATAACATATAAGGCAGAAACTAGACCAGAAACATCAAAAACTAAAGACTATTAGAAACTACTGAAAGAAAAGTACTCCACAGAATTACTGGTAAAACACTTTTTAACAGGGAAAGAAGTGAAAGTATAAGAAATACATGTGGATTAGAAGACATTAATGGCTGGGTATCAAACAAAAAAAAGAGAGTAGAATGAACACATAAATAAGATGGACGACAGGAGAATAGTAAATATTGCTCGTAATAAATCAGGTCGTTTTAGCAAATGATATAAAAGACATGCATTACATGATGAGAAAACTAACAGAAGAATACAGCCAGTAGGGACTTACTGTCAATCTGACGAAGACAAGGTATTTGTGTGTGGGCGAGGAACCGAATAATCTGGTACTTAAAAATGGACAACAAATTCCATATTGTCAAGAATACGTATACTTGGGTGTTACATTCGACAGCACAGGAACTGACGTCAAAGAGATCGAAAAAAGAATTGTTCAGGCCAAAAAATTTATTGGGTGTCTCAACGGCATACTATGGAGTAAGGAAATTACTAAGAAACGTAAATATAATAAATACAAAACAATGATAAAGAGCACCTTATTATATGGAGCAGAGACATGGAGAGTGAGTGAAAGGCAGAAGAAAAAACTGGAGGTGGTGGAGATGGGAGCGATGAAAAGATTTTTATGTATATCCAGAAATTACCGAATTATAAATGATATAGTAAAACAACGGATGCGTGTGGAAGGATTTATAATTTAAGACGTCAATGCCAAACAACTAACATGGTATGGGGATGTACAACGAATGCCAGCATCAAGACTACCAAACAAATTCTAGAATGGCAACCAATGGGTCGACGTAATAGAGGCAGACCCAAAATAGAATGGCAGAAGAAAATCCACAAACCCATGAGTAAAAAGAACCGCCTTATAATATATATTTATATAAAGGGTGGGGCACCCCATACGAAACGGTCCCTGTAAACGGAACCATAAATTTTTTCGGGAATTTCTTCATTTTTTTAGATGTATATTGATTAAGACCGTAAAAGGATGGCTCAAAAATGTGTGACGTATCAAAGTTGTGTGAAACTAAATAACATCGAAATGTATAGAAATCATCCCTTCGAATTCTGACCAAGCATAAAAGAGGTTTTGGACTATTGATTTCGATAGAACCCGTTTCTCAATATTATACAGAATGTTCGAAAATCATTGTCACTTTTTTATAATTTCAGACAAAGATAACTTTATTATTTCAAATAGAATTGGTCTGAACAAAATTAAATTATATTATCTTTCATTTCAAATTGGGGTTCCCTATACCTAACCTAAATAGTTTTTCAGGTATTGGCTTTATCAAATAGTAGTTCTTATTTCAATGCATTCTTTGACCTAAGATAGCTTTAAAACGACATTTATTCAACTTAATAAAAGAATTTTTATTATAAGTTCTTGTATTTTACGTTACTTAAAACATTCACTGAATTATTACCGTTGAAAATGAAAACTTATCCCATTCAAGAGCGGATAGATATGATTTTAGCGATTGGTGAGTGTTTAGAGAATGGGCTTTTGGCGTGAGGGTGTATGCCCAAAAATATCCAGACCGGAAGTTGGTTTTCACACAATTGCTACATGAATTTCGTAGGACTTAAGGTGTAGCTTATGAAAAGGCAAATAGACAAAAACATATCATTGGAAATGAGGAAAATTAATTTCTTATTATGGGATCAATCATAAAAAACCCTCAATAAGGACTGCTTTTCAAAGAGTGACGCGTCAAATATTATTAAGTGCTAAGCAGTCTTTCATAAAGAGAGTGGCTCTTTGTATTCAACAGGATGGTCGTCATTTTGAGCATCTACTTTGAATTAAATACATTTGTGTTTTATATTTTGTTGTTGTTGAATAATAAAAAAAAATTGTAGTCTGTTTAATGAACTACTGTCATGATATGAAAAGTAAATATTTTAGATGAAGTGAAGTATAACGATTGTCAGAGTTTTTTATATAAAAACACCTAATAAAAGAGTACAATATATTTTAATGTTATCATGTGTCATTCTCGCGCAGTGGCCATGTTAATCTTTATCGTTATTGTTAAATTTGACAAATCAGTTAAATAAGTTAGACTCACGTTCAGTTATAATAAGTTAAAAATGCGATGACGTATTAGAAAAGACCCCATATTTTTAGTTACCTATCTAACTGTTTGGGACTTTTTTATGCGGCAGTATCTAAGCAATTATTTTAATCATAATTGACATTATATTATAAACAAACAATTCTTAAGATCGTGATTGACATTACTTAACGGCATTATTTTTCATTATTGACTTAAATAAATTGTACCTTAATTATTTTTAATAATACGACATTATTTAAACCACCATTATTTATATAATTTTCTTGTTTTAATAAATTTTAAAATATTATCACAGATTGTATTAAAACAGGCCTTAAAATTAGATCCCTGTGAAATACCAAATATAGTAAATTATTTCTTATGCAATGAGTAAAATATAATGACATGGCGATAATAAATATTGCAAATATACTAACGTAGATCGTAAATATTGTATACGAGTCCCGAATTGGATCCCTGTGGAGTACTAAAAATTGTATACATTTTTGTAAGCAATCTGTATGTTTACCCGCACCGTAATATCTGTAATTCTAAACCATCAACATTCTTTTTAGCAAATAATGATCGTGTAATTCTCAGATATAGTATACGCGAAGAAAATTGCTTGAAACACCATAGTTATAGTTGTGGGACCGACCATTATATACCAATGCCGCAGGTAACTGCATAAACAAGTCACTGGTGGCGTCATCTTTTGATGGTTGCACTTAAGTAAATTTAAGCCGAATATTTAATTGTAATTGGACAACTCTTTATGAGTGACTGTTTTGAAAATCAGGTATTATAATAGTTCCATGAAAAAGCTACAGTACTTCCGATAATTCTTTAAGGTAAGCTCCTCTTGTTTCAACACTATAAAAAAAATAACCAGACTATATTGTACTTATAAGAATACCAAAAAGAGGTTATTATTTGTTTTGTGGCCTCTTTAACGAGTCACAGTTGAAAAATAATGTCAAAGTCAAAAAGCCACTGTGACCTCGAAAATAAAAACTTCTTTTAGTTAAATCTATTCGTAGATCATTAATTATACTTAGGTGAAAGTAACTGACATTGAATAAATAAGCACAATAAACAAAAATTTGTAAACAAATACGAAATACGACACGTAAGTATTTATATTACAAAAAAAAGTAAACAAAAAATAATAATTTTTATTAGTTGTAGAAAGAAACTTTGCTCCTTGTATTATTTTAATCTTAAAATAAATATTTAAAAATATTAGGAATTCGTCAACCTTTGGTAAGGCTTAAAACACTTAGTTTTAATTTGTGCCCAGACCTTAGAGCTTTTGAAACCCGTAAAATAGAAACATATTTTTTCTAGAGTATAAGTGTCATTTACAATATTCTGTTTTATGTCAACCATATTCTTTCAAACTTTGAATTTTTTTTTAATTATTATGATTAATAATCATTTGTAAATAACAATATTTAATTGTTATAAACAATGCTTGATTATTACTAACAATAATTTTTCACTGTTACAGCCTCTTCAATGCTATTCTCTCAATACTGACACAAGTTTAAAATTCTCCAATTCCAATTTTTGTTTTCTAAAACTATGTCTTTTTATAAAATATTGTCAGCATATTTTTCGTACAAATATTTCTAACATAAAATAATCATATTATTCAAAAGATCTTTAAATTCTGTATTAAAAAGAGTATAATTTATAAATTGCAAAATTCAGGTAGCTTACCATTTTTTTCAGTTTTTTGATTATCAATAAAAAACAGTATAACCGATTTTGCTGAAAATCTAATCAGTTCTAAGTTGCGTAATTATGCGTCGAATGCAATTGGTCTCACGTCGATATCATTTTTTATTCTTGAGATAATCAAAACGAAAAATAATGCCGAAAGTTTACAATTTTTTTTAGTTTTTTTGATTCTCCATAAAAAACAGCTTGACCGATTTTGCTGTTATCTAATCAGTTTTAAGTTGCGTAATTATGCGTCGAATGCAATTGGTCCCACGTCGATATCATTTTTTGTTCTCAATAGGATTAAATTGGCAATGATAAGATGGAAGTCTAAGCACACGATGTCCATAACTGAGTATAATTTGATCCACTTTGTACATTTTTTTTCTTTCATGCCTTTTAACTATCAATACTGCGGAAATGAAATATTTTCGTTCGTTAACCATTCTTTTATTTTTTGTACCGTCCAGGAGTTTGTTGGTGGTTTATTTATAATTTCTGAATGGTACGGAGCATTATCTAATACAATGACAGATGGTTCATGTAACAATGGGTAAAAGTTTCTCTTTTAACCATTTCACAAACATCTCTGTATCTATATTGTCATGATAATCGGCCGATTTTGATTTTGACGAAAATAAATGATCCGCCCCATTAACAAAACCGTGCGTTCCACCTGCATGCACAATAATGTGTCTTTTTCCTTTATCGTCGGTGTATTTTATAGACTTTATGTTATCGTCCTGTCAAATTCTTTTTGTTCCACCTTTAGCAAAAATCCAGATAAACAAATGAAGAGAATTCTTGTTTGCAGTGAGTATAATTTATTAAAAACTCAATTCTTATGTGCACGAATCTAACTTTATCACACAAAGCCTTTTGGTTGTCCTCATTTTTAAACTTTAACCCTATTGACCCTTAATTTAAAAAAAAAAAATCCCTTATAAAATAAAATTCGTTACCTACGAAATTTTTTAAAAAATATAAGGATAATTTACTTTCCTTTTTAAATGTACGGTTGAATACTGGTTATCGAGTTTTTGACGATATTTCGAAACCACCGTATATTCGTGAAATATGCTATATGAAGTGTAATGTATTAGGATCGCCGTGTATTGTTAGGTCCCTTGCTCGGAGGTTTGTTGAAGTTTCGGGAAAACTCTCGTTAATTAAAAAGAACGTTGAACTTAAAAATATGTTTAATTTAGTTTTGCAATTCTACATTTTAATGTCGTGATCTTGACCGTCACTGCAAAGTAGAGCAGCGTAACGACCGATCGAAGTAAAACAATAACACACTATTCATTCCGAGACATCTTGGTTGCGAACTAAATACGAACGATTAATAAACACAAACATTATTACGTGCGTCTGGCGACACGTTCTAAGTGAGTTCAAAGTTATTCCCGTGAACGGTCAACTGAGTTCATTAATTAAACCTTTTTGCATGTTTTCCTGGCTAAGGGCACTACAGAAGTTTTATTAGTGCCAAGATCTCAGAGCAATTGAAGCCAGAAAAATAGAAAACTATTATTTTCTTCTCAAAACTTTCCAAAACCAACTCAATAATTATAATTGATATTAACATTAAAGATGAAAAAAATAGATAAATATATCACCTGCCATCCAATTTTCCGCCTTGAACCTACGAAGACGAGTCATCGACTCGGTTATTATCAAGTTTATTACCATATCGGCATTATTAGACAATTTCCCTCTAAAACCACCGTCTGTAATTACTTTGTGCCACAATAGGAAGTAAAATAGATTTATTAGAAGCAATCACCCATCGACAAATGAGTTTTCAAGTGCTCCATCGTGAATTCCCACGGTCCCTAACCCCGACACAATGTTTGTTTCTATTCTGCCGGTTTACTGACGCACGTACGCGTACACGTCCAACAATTTCTCGTTTTTCATACGTAATTAAATGTTGCGTGCGACGATGTACCACCTTTTTTTGTACAAGTTGCGATTTTATACTGATCGATTTGACGACAAAAAAGTATCGTTTCCTCTTTACAAAAGAACCGAAATAATTGGTAATGATGAAACATTAAAAACAAAATAACACGCTTAAAGTGATAAACAATGAATCTTTACCAATTGTCATGACAACAAAAAATTTGAGTAAAACAAGTAAATATTTCAAAACAAAGTTATAAATTTTAGAAACGACATTAGCAAAAATTATCAATTATTAAAACGCGAAAAAAAAAGGAAAACAAGTCCTTTAACAGGAAAAGGAAGTCATTAAGTGATGTAAGAAATTCCGATAATGGCATAATCGTATCAGAACAGTACTGCTTACAAAAAGATATTAAACAGATTTGTACAACTTATACCTTGAATACAATTTAGAGAATGATTAATACTTTCGCAGATCCAGAAGGACAAATTTTATGAGATATTAGCTGTGGATGAAAATTTGCTGAGCTTAAACTTAAATGTGGAAATGGCAAATGCTGAGAATTCCCTTGACTGACGTTTTAGAGTTCTACGACTAATGAACTAACAACGCTATCTCATAAACACCATCAAAAAAAGGAAAACTGTCAACCTCGGACATAGATATGCCTTTCTAAAGCTTATAATAAATGGGTTATATATATGGGTACCACTCAATTTGAATTTCGAAAGGCAACAGGAACAAAAAGGCATTGTTTTGCATACAAGTTCTATTTCAGAGATGTAGAGATATGGACTGTGACATACATGCATGCTTTGTGGACTATCAGAAAACTTTTGATAGAGTAAAACATAACAAGTTAATAGAGAATAGGTATTGACAGGAGGCAGGGTTTACTATTAACAGATCAAAGACAAAAATAATGATTATCGACCGGCCAAGAAACAACAGGCCAGAAACCAAGGAAATAAATGGTATAGCTGTGATAAATCAATTCATGTATCTGGGATCGCTTAAAACGAATTCAGGGGGATGCACATCGGAAATCAAAAGACGGTCAGCAGTTGCAAAAAAAGCCATGGCAAGGCCCACTAAGATCTGGAAGAGTCATGACATAACCCTATGCACCAAGACCAGACTCGTTAAAACTCTAGTATTCTCAGTCTTCTCATATGCATCAGAGTGCTGGGCACTCAAGGAAACGGATAAACGCGCTATCGATGCTTTTGAAATGTGCTGTTGGCGAAAGATGTTACGCGTATCATGGACACAAAGAATAACAAACGAGTCGATTCTAAACCAAATGAAGATCAAAAAAAGACTGCGCATTATCGTCTCTGAGCGAATAACATCCTTTTTCGGACATATCGTCCGAAGAAACGGACTGGAAAAATTTACCGTCCAGATGAAGGTACAAGAAACGAGAAGCCGAGGTAGATCACCAATCAGATATGTGGACCACATTGTCGGGGAAACCGGAGTACCACTCAACGAAAGTTTCAATGCCGCGGAAGACAGGCGGATATGGAAAGATCTCACAGATCACAGATCATAATGGCACGATACCCGAAACGGGTGACCGAATAAAAAGAAAAATTGACAACAGTGGCCTCTGAGTAATAAAAAATCTCTACTGGAATCAAACAGCACAAGTTAAAAACAAAGGTCAGATGACTGAAGAAATAAAAATTCAACGGGGCGTGCGACAAGGGTGTGTGTTGTCACCACTTTTATTTAACATATATACAGAAGAAATATTTTATAATGTGCTGTGTGATTCAACAGCAGGAATTCTTATAAATGGTAAACGAATCAACAACATCCGATTCGCGGATGATACAGTAATATTTGCCGACAAACTAGAGGACCTACAAAATATGATGAGCCAGTTTTCAATGCACAGGAATATGAAATAGACATAAATGTGAATAAAACCAAATACATAGTGATAAGCAAAAATCCACCACCACCCCCCGGCAGCTTATTATAAATAATACAGTTATTAAAAAGGTAGAGACAACAACATATTTGGGAACTACAATCAACGAGAGTTAGGATCATTCTCCCCCGAAAAACTGTAATTATTCCTTTTACAAAAAGGAAAAAGCTAGATAAGCTTCGGCAGCCTGTCCTTTACGGAGAGAGCATTCCATTTGCGACGGAAGTAAAATACCTGGGTGTAGTTCTGGATAAAAGACTCACCTGGAACGCCCACTTGGAAAAAACAATAAACAAAGCCAGGTTTTCTCTCTGGAATCTCAGAAGAGTATGTGGCAAATCTTGGGGAATGAACCCCAAACAGATTTACTGGATTTATCAAACAATGATAATATCTATGGTCACGTATGGTTCAGTAGTCTGGTGGACCAAAGGGTTACAACAGACAGCTAGAGCAAAGCTTGCTGGCCTTCAGCGGCTGGCATGACTGGCCATAACTGGAGCTATGTCCAGCACACCAACGGCAGCGATGGAACACCTCCTACATCTCCCTCCCCTAGATATTCTCTTAGAGGGAGGCCAGGATAGTTTCCTATATATTCCTGTCTTTGGAAAAGCAAATCAATGGAGAGCAACTCGAGGATCACTCCGGGATACTGGGTGAAACAAAAAACCACCAAATTCTCGGGATGGTTCCTGACTTGCTAGCCACAAAAATACACGTAGAAAAGTCGTTCAAAGTCCTGTTTCCGAAGAGAGACGAATGGATGAGGGGACAAATCCTCTTTCCAGAGACTGAATACGTAATGTACACAGATGGCTCAAAAACCCCAGATGGAGTTGGGGCCGGTGTTTTCAGCAGGAAACCAAAGATTGAAACATCTACCAGTCTTGGTAGGTATGCCACAATCTTTCCTACTAAGGGTCGCGGTGGAGGGGCGACCACGCCCCACTCACATGAAACCTAACCTAACCTAACCTAGGATTATTCTCTCGAAATACGTTGTCGAATAGAGAGTTCTCGTGCTTCATTCCATAAAATGTCGACATTTTTTAAATGCCACTTTCTGAATGTATCATAATAGAGGACTGTGAGCAGAAATGGGGAAGGCCTATATCCAGCAGTGGATGTAAAGGGCTGATTGATGATGATGATGGGGTCACAGGAACAGCCAAGGAAAACTGGCATAATATCTGTTGGCTTAGACATGGATTCTAGGAAAATATTTTCCAAAATTTTTAAATGTCCAATTCGGCTGCGCCTCCCACGGAAACTTGTAGCGCGCGCACGGAAAAAGCCTATTTTCTCGACTCCTAATGAAATATATTATTTCATTGTATAAAGTACAAAGGCAAACTTTATTAAAAATGAAATTTTAAGTTACTTTTCGATGTGGGCAGTCAGAAAATATTTATTAATTACGCTTAATCAGATGACAATAACCTTGTAGTCATCTACTTCTCATATTTAATAAAGTACCCGCAAACTGGTCGTAGTCGTCAACTATTTTTGTGTGGGATTCACCGAATATCACAATGTTGATAATATCACGATAAAAAATCCACAAGACCTTCTTGCTTATTCAGAGTTTATGAATAAAATGAAGATAAAATTTGATAAACCTTTATAAAATTATTGTGTTGGCAACGCGCGTGTTGGTGTTTCGCCCACCGACCAATTTATATACAGGGTGTGTACCTGTTATACCAAGTTTTAAAATTAAATTTAAGATTTGATGAAATATATTTTTGTTAAATCTGAAAGTGGCTAATTAACAAATTATTTCAATTTTAAGGCACATTGCGCGACATAATTTGAGCGAAATTAATTTTGAATTGTGGGTCTTCTAACGCTAAAACTGGTCAAATGGTTATTAGTTCGTTTTGGTGTCGATAAGACGCGAAGGCTATCGCTTCTCGCTCTTTTTACAAGATTTTTTTTAAGTTGCAATGTTTGTATGTATGTATGTTCGGATCTACTTTTTAATATATACTCAGAACGTATTTTCCAAGAGGCGTTGGAAGATACAAACAGCGGGATCAATATTAATGGAGAGTATATAAACAACATTCGCTATGCAGATGATACGGTAGTGTTTGCAAACAGCCATGAGAGTCTTCAGGAGATGATGGCTCGGGTGGTTGAGGTCAGTCAAAGATATGGACTCTCTCTGAACTTTAAAAAAACAAAATATATGGTAGTGTCAAAAACGAACAACCACGCTGGCCAACTCACGATAAATAACAAACAAATAGAAAGAGTACAGACATATACTTACTTTGGAACAATGACAAGTGAAACATGGGATCATTCTCTCGAAATAAGTGCCACGGTTTATACCCGCCAACCAAGATTAGACTGTTGAAGTTCTGTCTTTTCAGTGCTACTCTACGGTGTCGAGTCTTGTACTCTGACTGAGGCTTCCTGTAAAAAACTCGAGTCGTTTGAAATGTGGTTGTACCGACGAATTTTGAAAATCCCATGGACGGACCATATCACCAATCTTAGTGTCCTAGAAGGAATGGGTAAAGAAAAGGAATTGCTTGTTTTAATAAAATGGAATATTTGGGACATATAATGAGAAACAGCCAACGGTATAAACTACTACAACTGATATTGCAGAGAAAAATAGAGAGCAGGAGGGGACCTGGAAGAAGAAGAATATCATAGTTGAAAAACTTGGTTTAATACAACAGTAGGTCTTTTTTGTGCGGCCGTCGACAAAGTATGCATCGCCATGATGATCGCCAACATCCGGAACGGATAGGCACCACAACAAGAAGATGTTCGGGACAAATCTTGTAACTTCAACTGTTGACGACGTACAAGGCTCAAATCCGACCTCTACTGGAGTATTGCTCGCACATTTGGGGTTCAGCACCAAGGCATTCTCTTCGTCTTCTAGTTTCCATTCAGAAAAGAGCCGTTCGCTTGATAAACAGCTCAACTCTCACAGATACCCTTCACCCTCTAGAACATAGAAGAAGAGTTGCAGACCAGTCATTGCTCTACAGATATTTCCATGGCAGATGCTCCAGAGAAATAAAAACTCTTGTACCACCATTGGTACTAGGACTACACTACTATGACCAATCTTCATCAAGAATCCTTCTTTTACAGGGCTGCTACGGAATGGAATAAGCTTCCAAAATCAGTTTTTCCAGAGAACTATGACCTACAACTTTTTAAAAAGCGTGTTCACAATCATTTCCTTTCTATAATCCCTTCCCCTTCTAATAGTCGCAGTGCGGGCCGTCCGTGGCCCACACGATAGGTCTACCCTTTTTGCGACTATTTTCATAAAAAAAAAAAACTGAATTTTAAAGCAGTTATCTTCAACCGTTTAAAATAAAATTTTGCGTAGATATTTAGTTTGGATGACAATGGTAAGTTAAATGTGTTTTCAAAAAACATATATAAGTCTTTACACTTGGTTATTATAGTTCTTTACATTAAATTATAATTTTTCACTGATTATTAGAAAAATTAAAAATTGTTTTTGCTCATTTAACATGGGTACTTATGAGAAATCATGAGTTCTTGATATTAAAATAAACAAAATCATTATAAAAAATGCAAAGTTCGTGAAAAAAAATAAAAATACGCTTGTGTAGGAAATTTAATAACGAAGAGTTTGGGTGCTTAAAAAGTATTATCGACTGTCTAGTTTTTGAAATATTTTATTTTTAACGATGAAAAAATTTGATTTACGGCGTAAGATAAACGTGAGCGTCAAAGAAGCAACGGCTCAAGTCACTCATGTAAATACACATAACCTGTGTGTTGCGCACTAACCAGGAAATAATGATTAGTGAAAGTAAAAATTAAATAAATATAGTTTATTATAAGTAATAAAATTGTTATATATAAAGTTAATATTAGTGTATAGTTTTCTGTACTTTATTTAAATAAATATAATATTGTTGTTTCAATTTTTAATTATAATTCTTCAACACTTTTGCTATCATACAAAGATTATAAATGTAAAACTTTTTCTATAATAGTATGTTTCCCAATCAATGTTGCCTTACCATCTACATCATTTTTTAATAATAAAATAGTTTTTTCTTTTTCTTCATTGGCATACATATTTACAATTTGATCGTAACTGATGCCAGATTAGCATTTTTTTGCAAACTCAAGCTTAAAAAACATTTTTTATCTGTGAATAAGAACTTATTAAGTATTTTACATTCTTAATACTTTTGATTTTTAATAAAACAGTTGTTGTAGTTGTTTATCCATTGTAAACGTTTAAGGTTATCTTATCAGCTACGAATATAAGTAAACACACGCTAATTTCATTGCCAATATTATGAATATTTGCGCTATTGCCACGTTTTCTTACAACTACACACATAAATTTGGAATCAATTTTCACCATATTATTTAAATAAAAACCATATATTTTATTAAATCATGATTAAAAATGATTTGTCAATTAATTTTATAATGATTTTTTTTTAAATTGTCTGTCAATTTTAATTAGAAAAATCAATATATTTTTTATTTGAAGTTGGTAGCGCTGATTATTTAACATGTTCAGCATAGAACCCCCTCGCGTCCCGCTTCATCACCCCGCTCTGATCAACGAATCTCCTTAATCCTACACACCCGAAATAGTAAATATTTGATTATTTTTCGGCGGTATCAAAACGCCCGACATTTATAGCCGCGGGTGGTAATTGGAGGCCACGATATATTTAGAAAGAAAATTTCCAGAAACATTTGTTGGGTATATTTAAGAATGACGACCCGTGGGAAGTGAAGTTAAATTAAAAAGTGATGTAGTTATGAAAAGATTGTAAAGAAATTATACAGTGTTGTGAATATCTAAGTGATTTATTTAATAAGAGTTTATTGTATTACCGAGAACAACCACGACTTACTTGTCTCCTATTAAGAAAATGCAAAGCAGAGATAGGACATAATTAGTTCAGATTTGGAAGGGGTATGGGGAAAAAAGAAGCGCCGTTTAGCCTACAAGTGTTATGCCAGAAATATTACGACCAACAGAAAGATATCTTTTTCTGTTTTGTCGACTTTGATAAGGCCTTCGACCAAGTGAAGCATTCAAAATTCTACGAAATATAGGTCTAGATGGCAAGAGCTTATTGTTACAACACGGACCTGTTTATTTATCGGCATCCAAGCACCAACCGCAGCAGGGGTGCATATTAATTAGACCACTTTGTCGGCCGCCGACGGGGTCTGGCAACGTCGAACAACTTCTCGAAAACCGCATCGCTAAGGGTCCCGGACCCTTAAGAAACAAGTAGAATCATCTGAAATTGTGATATAGAGGTGTAAAAAAAGGGAAAGCGGCTGCAAAGAAATTGGTTAAGTATTAGTTTTAAAAGTTGAATATCTAAATAAATATCTAAGTGATTTATAAAAGTAGAAATTATTGTATTGGAATAAACATTGTTTTGTTACTGTATCGAGAGTTTTAAATCGCCGAGCCCACAGAAGAACTAAAATTCCCTTCATTATAAATTATAACATATTACAACAAGTTAACCATTACAAATACTTGGGATTCTGGATAAACAACCAATGAAACACAGAAAAAAAAATTCCAGAATTGCACAAGACAAAAGCAACTTTACAAGAATACGAAGCCTTCTTTGCGATTCACATCTCGACATAAACCGAAGGTTAAGGCAAGCAAAATGTTACATATGATCAGTCCTTCTGTATGGAGTAGAGACATGGACCTTTAAAATAACGAGCATGAGTAAATTGGAGGCTTTCGGGATGTGGATCTATCGACGCATACTAAAAACACCATGGACAGCAAAAGTGCGGAATGAAGAGGTCTTACGCAGAATAAACAGAGACAGATAGCTTCTCCAGGTCATCAAATATTATATCCCCAAGCTCAATTTTAAAGGTAAATTAGAGAGAAAAAGAAGTGTGGACAGAAAGAAACTATCATGGCTGAGAAACATAAGATATTGGACAGGTCTGGACTTTGAGTACTTGATAAGAACGGCGGAGGATAGAACCAGCAGCAAAAACTTGAGAATGTTTGGCCTCCATTTATCATACAAAAAATTTAAAAATAAATATTTAACCTTTTACATAAATACAAACTGATCTCGCTAAAAGGTAAAGTAAGAACAAAAAAGTTGATACGTCAACAATAAAAAAAGGAACAACAAAAAATTTTGAAACCACCATCAAAACAATTTTTATTTCAATAAAAAAACCATAAAAAAAGTAAAAAATCAATCTACCAGTCCAATCCTGTTAATACCAACCGAAATAAACAAAAATTTAATTGGTCATTAACCGCCTTCGCATAGAACACACACTATTTTCACACGAATACCTTCTAAATAAAGAAATTAAGACCCGAATGACACGGTTGTACGTACACCAGCCGCAAAAACAACATAACAGAATGTCTCCAACAGAAGATAAAAGATCCGAACAATTTTTGAAACGTAATCACTAATTTAGCCAAAACATTGTTCCAACAAAAGTACAAACAAGTACGTTTTTTAATAAATATTAAAAAAACTTATTTAGTAGTAAACAATAGTTTTTATTGACCAGAGAAGTGAAATCTTTAAAAACAACATGGAAATATCTATTCTTCTTCTTCTTTTGGCTCATAACCCTTGGTGGGTTTTGGCTTGCTCAACTGGTTCTATCTACCGCTATTTTACTCCAGTTTCCTATTCTTAGAGTTTTTAGGTCTTCCTTCACATCGTCAATCCACCTTTTCTTGGGTCGCCCTTTCGGTCTTGTGTTTTCAGGTTTCCATTCGAGGATTTTTTTCACAATTCTCTCTTCCCCCATCCTGTATACATGTTCTAACCATCTTATCCTTTGACTTTTTATGTATCTTGCTATATCCTTTCCTTCTATAAGTGCATAAATTTTGAGATTCATTTTTATTCTCCACATACCGTTTTCATGTATTGAGCCGTATATTCTTCAAAGGATCTTTCTCTTTTCTCTTTCTTTCAAATATTCTCAATTGATTTTCATCGTGTTTGTTAGTGTCCATGTTTCACATCCATAGGTTACTACTTCTTAATTAAAAGTGTTTTATAAATTGTGATCTTAAAATTTCTGTTGAGTATAGTGCTCCTTATTAGTTTAAGATGGGCATAATAGCATTTATTTCCTTTTGGGATTCTTGCTCTTATTTCATCTTGGACGTTACCATTATTGGTAATTTTCGTACCAAGGAAATTAAAAGTCTTGACGCTTTCGATCAGACCGCCGTTTACATTAATATTTGGTAGTTGTATTGGGGGATTCCTGCAGCAGTACATATATTTCGTCTTGTCTTTGTTTACTTGCAGGCCTCCTTTGTTTACCTGTGGCTCAAGCTCTATGGCGATTTGATTCAGTGAGACGAGGTCACGTGCAATTATTGTAATGTCGTCCGCATACCCAAGTATTTGTGTAGTTTTATTAACGATTCTTCCAGTTCTATCTATTACAGAGGAAAATATCTTTTACTATTGGAAAGGATTTTTTGTTAAATATCTTTGATGATTAAACCTTTTCCAGGAGATTAAGTCCACAAATTTGGGGTGGCGGAGGTGTAGCGCTTTAAAGTATAGAAAAATGTCACAGTTGTGTCAGAAGTTTTTAACAATATTAGTATGATGACATAAACAGGAAACATTTAAATTCTTGCTTTATTACCAAAAAAGTGTCTTTAATAATTAAAACTTCCGTCTAATAGCATATTAATTTCTGATAGTAACGAAATTGTTACTAGCAAGCAGCCCATAAAATCTACAGCGATGGTAAAACAGGTTGCAATAGCAATAAAGAGGCTAAATCACTAGCCCGAGAAAAAGCCCGATGTGCCTCAAATGATCCTAAAACTTTTTGTAGTATAGCGAAAACGTACCTACTTGAATGAAAAAGCAATCACGAGAATGGTGAAACGAGGTTTTTGAAATGAGACACGCCAAAGAAAGTTCGTTAAAGAAACATCGTCAACATTCGTACCAACTAAACGAAAGGTGTTTGACCAGTGCGTAGTAATAATGGAATAAATTAATTTTAACTATGTAGATGCTTATCTTGATAACCACGCACCATTAAATGGTCTAAGTCAGGGATGGCGAACCTTTTTGTGCCTGAGTGCCAAAAAAATGCATCAAATGTTTGTGTAACTTTAGATTTTTAATATAAACAAAGCATTAATACATCGAAAAAAAATAGTTAAGTACTTAATAAAAAAAAATGGAGAACCATCAAAACTTCATTATTAGTGAGATTGTTAGATGCCAAATTTTTTATATCGGGTTCATAGCTTTTAATAGAATATAAGCAGTAGTGTATACATTCGTCTGAAAGTCTACTTCTTATGTCTGATTTAATACAGTTTTTAAAGAAAATAATGATTCGCAGGAATAAGTCGACAAAAAAATTGTTAAAATGCCCATTGCTATTTCTTTAAGACAAGAAAAAGTTTCCGGGATGGACTGTCAAGTTGTAAGTACCTCATTTTCGGCATTCCTCTGGACTGGTCCAACGAATCGATCTCGCTCAATTTCTTCCAAAATAATTTTTAAATCTATTTTGTGTCCATATCGAACCCGACTGAAAATCTACCAATTCCATTTCAAAATCATCTAATTTCATGAATTTAAACATTGTTAAGTTTAATTGCTGATACGTTGCCACGTCTTTTTTTGGTTCTCTAAAGAGTACTCTGCCAGTGGTCTCTCTACTGGCAAATTATGCCCGAGCTCAGCCGTAGAGGGTAGAAGAAAAAAATCTAAAAGTGAGCCGCGCCACCGACTTAAGACGGTACAAGCCGGAAACCCCTAGGTCTTGTAGGCACCAGCAGAGCCACGCGAAAAACAACAAACAATTATGGTGAACTAGATAAATAAAACTATATTTACAATTACTGCAATATATTAATTAATTCCTGATAGCAAAAGATTAACACAAAAAAAAAGAAATACAAAATAAATGGACTTGCAACAAGAATAATATTTTAAAACCCTCACAATAACCACATAAATTATATTCAATAATATATAAACTCAGATTCAACTTGAAGTCGGTACAAATATACGAAAAATAATTTGGTTACTTTTAAACTATTGAAAACTTCATTGAGACGTCACTGGGAGCAGGTACAAATTTAATGAAAATAACTTGTTACTTTTAAATTATTGAAAACATTTAGATCAAGCACATAATAACTGATAAGTTGATAAAATTAAATTCAATACCATGTAACCAATTGAAAACTTCTCTGAGACGTCACGGTAACATCGATGATCCAAGAACCGAAACACCAAGTAGTATTATCATAATAATTTCTGCTAAAAACACCAGGCAAGTCTTTATAACACTGAAATTTATCGTCGATGTGGATGGAACGGCACGTGGTACTTCACGATGGCTTCACTTCATCAAATCCCACACGTGGTGATCTTAACTCGACCTCAATAACCAAAATATTCACCACATAGGCACGACAGAATGGTCAAGTTAAGAATTAAATGGTTTATCTTCCTAATCCAATTAAGATGGCCCAAAATACAGCCAGATATGAAAGAAAAAAACCGTAGAAGTTCTGCTCACGTGTTAATATCTTATCGTTCCAAAAACTCTCAACCGACTTCCACCACTGACACCAAACGAATGATGATCACTCCTCGCTCCCAGACCGGATATCATAAAATCACCCGGGACACGCGTCAGCCAAGCTTTGCACGTCTAAGTTCCTAGTTCATAATCGCGTTCGTCCGCATTAATTGCCAGCCCATTCACGCAGAAAAGCAAACCAACAATAATATAACTGACCACACACGACAATCGAGGCCAATAATTAAGGCGAAGTCTAATAACACCTAATCCCCATCGATTAGCAAAATTGTCACAGCTATTAATAATCGAATTCTATTACTACTAGATAGGCAACATTATATACAACGAACCAAATACAGTATGCAAAGCTAATTACGAACGCCAGACTATCATAATAATGAAACGGCAGATGGGAAAAAAAAATAGGCACGTGACAACGTATATGTGTCTGGATGATTAATAAATTTTGCAGTTTTTTTAAGTTGTCGAAACTAAACAAAATTGTTCTATTGTTGAATCTAAAGCATTTTCAAATTGTTCCATTAATTTTTTTTAGGTTCGGCTTTTTATGAATTTCTAGATTCATGTTTTTTTTAGGTTAGGAAAGTACTTGAAATTTCTTGTCATTATACCACGTTTAACTATTTGTAATTTTATATTTGGATCATTCAAATGGAAGCAAAAATCACTCTCTACGTCCAGTCTCTTTACCAAAATTGCATAAAAAGTAGCTTCTTAAATCAAGGTTGGGTTGGGTAAGGTATCATGTGAGTGGGGCGTGGTCGCCCCTCCACCGCGACCCTTAGTAGGTCTATTGTGGCTCATCCCTAGAGGCTACAGTTCATCGCACAATCCAGCCCTTCTAACGATGTTCATAGTTGTATAGGGTGAGATTTTTTTGAAATCAGTAGGTTCTAGGTTGGTGTAACTTAATATGCAGAACCTTATTCTTCCCAGGCCGGGGCATGAACATAGTATATGTTCAGCAGTTTCGTCTTCTACGCAGCAAAACCGACAGTCCGTTTGTTGGTTCAGACCTATCTTTCTGAGGTGGTATCTTCGACGGCAGTGTCCTGTAAGCAGTCCCGTAAGAATACGCAGGTCATTTCTGCTCCATTCTAGGATCTGCTTAGTTGTGTTTCTCGAGGGTTTAGGTAGAAACGCCTTCGAGTGAGTTAACCCTGGTATATCGGACCAGTACGGAGTATTTTCCTCTCCACCCAGTCCAGAATAATTGTTTTGGCGGCACTTGTGGTGACTCCAAAAACCGGTTCTGGTCCAGTGAACACAGATTCGGCCCCCTGTTTTGCAAGGGTGTCGGCTTTTTCGTTTCCCTCCACCCCCTGGTGCCCAGGTACCCACAGTAGGGTCACCCTGTTGTTCGCACCAAGGTACTCTAGGGATTCGATGCAATTCCATACAAGTTTAGAATTTATCTTTTTGGAGCTCAGTGCTTTTAAAGCAGCCCGGCTGTCTGATATTGTACTTATGTTTTTGTTTGCTAGTGGTCCGTTGGTTAACTCTCTTGCACACAATTCGATAGCGAAGACTTCAGCCTGTAGCATACCTGCCAAGACTGGTAGATATTTTAATCTTTGTTCTTGAATCAAACACTAGACTAGCAATGTGCGATCCATTTATGCATTAATGTCGTCATATTCTTCGTTTCCATCGTCTGTGAAACTATTGATGAACGAAAAAAATACACATGGCTATTTAAATATTTTTTGAATTTTTTTATACTATTTATAAAACTTTTTTGCATTTTTTGTATAATCACTTTTATTTTTTCTCTTCATTCTCGTGCCATAGGTCCCTGGTCTAAGTGGATTTTATATTTATATGATTAAACTTTTACAGTACTTTTGTATACTTCAACACAGTAAAATGTAAAAAAAAACTCCGGGAGTTAGTAATACGTTTCCCCAAAAACTCCTTACGACATGCAACTTCTTTTCAGGTAATGATTTTACAAAAACTTTATCTTCTATCGTTTTAAAACAAAAATTATCTCAGCCGTAAAATAATCCTCCCTGTATACTTACGCAACCTAGCCTTTACTAATGGGACGTTTCCTGACCCAGTATTCAAATACAAGTTATAAATGAATTGAATGCGTAAGATTATGGCGATTTTAAAAGATAATAAGAGGATTTAATAAATAAATACTAGGCTTGTTGGTACTTAAGTTTAAAGCCAGTTCGTGTTTTGGGATTACAAATGTAAAAGTATACTAAAAATAGACACGTCATTTATTTTGTATAGGTGATCATTGTACTAGTGAAACAATTATTTACATAAAAAAATCTTCGGGTAAGACATTCATTGCGATAAAAATATGTTTGAAAAAGATATTGCTGTAGCGTAACAGGCAAACACTCACACATTTAAGGTTATCTTGTTTTTCAATAATCTATTAGACTTCCGTTCAATCTTATCCGAGACACGGGCGTTGTTTTAACTTTTAAACTAAATAAATAAAGTAAAAATTTCATTACTTCTTTTTCCGCTGCTATACATTAATGGTAGTTTAAGATCACTTCTGACCATTTTTCCATATCTCTGGTGGTGTAAATTAATTCTCCTGGGGTTCCTATTCCTGTCCAATGTTTGAATTTCGGAGCCACGACATCCTCTTTATGCCTACACCTCTTCTTCCCTCTATTTTTTCTTCCTTTAATAGTTGGAGCAAATGGAGCTGTCGTCCTCAAAATTTCCTCGTTGGTTTTCCTTGCTGTCCATGGGACTTTCAAGATTCTTCGATAGATCCACATTTCAAATGCTTCCAGCCTATTCATTGTGCTAACCTTCAATGTCGAGCCTTCCATACCATACAACAGTACGGACCATACGTAACATTTTGTGAGATCTGAGATTGGGGTCAAAGTCAGAGTTCGTGAAGACGTTTTTGAATCTCAGGAATGAGCTCCTCGCTTTTTCTATCCGGCATTTGATTTCTACGTCTGAAGACCAGTCTTTACATTACCATGTCACGTGCCTATTTTTTTTTCTCCATTATTAATTGGATCTCTGATAGTCTGGTGCTCGTAAATAGTAGTGATATTAACAAGTGTGCAAAACCTCTACGGTTTTCTCTTCTTATCTGGCTGTATTTGGGCCATCTTAATTGGATTTTGAAGAAAAATCATTTGATTTTTAACTTGGCCATTCTATCTTACCTTCGTTGTTGATATTTTTGGTGTCGAGTTAAAATAACCGCTAGCGGGATTTATTTGAGGGGAGCCATTGTTGATTAGCACGTGCTGTTCCATAACCATCATCCATATCGACGATAAATTTCATTGTTAAAAAGACTCGCTTGGTGTTTTTAGCAGAAATTATTATGATAATACTACTTGGTGTTTCTGTTTCTTGGATCATCGATGTAACAGTGACGTCTCAATGAAGTTTTCAATTGGTTACATAGTATTGAGTTTAATTTTATCAACTTATCAGTTATTATGTGCTTGATCTAAGTGTTTTCAATAGTTTAAAAGTAACAAATTATTTTCATTAAATTTGTACCTGCTCCAAGTTGAATCTGAACGTATACATTACTGAATATACATTATGTAATTATTGTGATGGTTTCAAATTAATATTTTTGTTGCAAGTCCATTTATTTTGAATTTTTTTTTTAATCTTTTGCTATCAAGAATTCTATCTATTTTTGAAATTTTAAATATTGTGAACGTTTTTTTTTTTTTTTTAATTCTCTTTTGTACATCATTAGGTTTTTATTATTGTCTGAAAGATTGTGGTAATTAATTTAAATATTATTTTAAGAAAAGTGTATTAAATTCGTTTAATCCACTTTACAAAAATACAGAATTTGTTGTAAAAAAAAAAATCAGAACATCATTTTTACTTAATTAATGTATTGCAGGAATGTAAATATAGTTTTATTTATCTAGTTCACCATAATTGTTTGTTGTTTATCGTGTGGCTCTGCTAGTGCCTACTAGACCTAGGGGTTTCCGGCTTGTACCGTCTAAGTCGGTGGCGCGGCTCACTTTTATATTTTTTCTTCTACCCTCTACGGCTGAGCTCGGGCATAATTTGCCAGTAGAGAGACCACTGGCAGAGTACTCTTTAGAGAACTAAAAGACGTGGCAACTTACTATACTTCGAATAGTACCAGTGAAATGTTCATGTACAAGAGCTTAGCAGTACAGTTTTTAAATGCAATGTTTTGTTTGCTGAGGTGGAGATAATCCTTTATGGAGAGAAAAAAAAGACGTGGCAACCAAGTCCGCAGATAGTTAAACTTTTTTACTTGTTCTATGTCTTCACTACCGTATGAGAGTTTCGCATTCTGTAACTCATCCAATTTGCGGGTGATTACTAGGAATTTTGTCTTTTTTATGTTGATGTTAATTCCCATAAGTCGGCCGGGCATTCCAACTATGTCCAGGAGCCTTTGGAGGTCACTTATATTATCTGCTATCAGGACTGTGTCATCTGCATACAGTATATTGTTAATCCATGTGCCATTTACTTTGATGCCTAATTTTTGTCCTTCGAGAGCTTCTTGGAAGATATTTTCAGAGTAAATGTTAAACAAAAGTGGGGAGAGGACACATCTCTGTTTTACACCTCTTAGAAATCTAAATAAATAAAGTGAAAATTTCATTTGGGCACTGGGATTTAATTATATCCTTACACGAAACCCCGTTTGAACTTACCTTCCTTTCCTTTTTCTCGGAGAAATATAAATTAAATTAATAAACATGTTGTTGTTTCATCTTTAGGACTATTTATAGTGGGGTTCCCCCCGCCGTTTTTACCTAACCTTACCTAACTAAATTAAAGCTCCTAGGTACGAAGGCATTAATATAATTTCTATATTATTCAACTTAATCTACGAAAGCGCAAAATCACTAAAGACTGGCTTTAATCCACATTTGTTGTGCTTCCTAAAAAACATAGTCTTAGTCCAAAGGTGTAAAGATATAAACCAAGACGTTTTCATGTGCGCCATCGATTTTGAAAAGGTTTTCGAT
The DNA here is from genome assembly GCA_950111635.1 of Agelastica alni. NCBI lineage: Eukaryota > Metazoa > Arthropoda > Insecta > Coleoptera > Chrysomelidae > Agelastica > Agelastica alni. The sequence continues at coordinate 21,958,191 of OX467718.1, read as the reverse complement.
AGAGTTCATCACGAAAAAGTGCTGAAAATTCTCAAGACCTCAAGTCTAGATGGTAAATGACATTGGACTCGTCGCAAATTTGTATTGGGGTCAAGATGCCTGTGTCAGGGTTGGAAATCAATACCTCGAAGAAGTGGAGATCCTTTCTATAATCCCTCCCCCTTCTAATAGTCGCAGTGCGGGCCGTCCGCGGCCCACACGATAGGTCTACCTTTTTTGCGACAATTTTCAGTAAAAAAAAAGTAGCAACCCTCGTCTATCTAAAATATTATCGAAATACTATTTATTTTACATTATCACATGTCCACGTTAAATTGATTTTATATGTATAAATAATATTCCTAGTATAGATTGTTTAATTTCTGAGTGCGTAATTAATAACGTGAAATATTTCAGTCGACTTTCGATCAAAATGTTTAATTATAGGAACGCAAAGTGCGTTATTTATGGTTAATTGATGCAGCTGAGTGCATGTGCAACTTATCGAGAAAATTTAATAACGTTTTGTAATGTATTATGCATAAAATAACATTATTTTAAAGTGCAGATAATAAACATTTATCCAATTGCTTTAAAATGTTTTTTTTTGTTTTAAAATTATCCCGGTAGCGGAAATTGAAACTGTTATTATTACTTTGTTTATTTTTCATTGGTAGGTCCATACATTTTTGTATTTTCCGGAATTATTTTACTAGCAAGTCGAATTAAAAACATAATTTCTAAAAAATAAATAAATAAATTTAATTAATTTATGATACCCCACAGAATTCTCGACGAATGGCGAACCAGCACCACTATTTTTATGTTTAAAAAGGGGGATAAAAAAACGCCAGAGAGCTACAGAGGCACAACATTAAAACTAACAACAAAAATATTGTTACGATTTTCTTGAGTCTGTCTCTGCCATTCTTGCCGATGGCGCCGAACGAATCTAGGGTGAATATTTAATGAGCATAGAAGACAATGAATAATTCAAGAAATTACTGGACCCTTCTCGTGGTTATTCGTACAGGTATAAAAAGGGACAACGGGCGGACAGAGTCAGTATTGGTAAAAAAGTATTTATGATTTAAGAAATGTAAATGGTTAAAAAAAGTTCTATATATAAGTGATTTATAAAAGTAGAACTAAAAATCTTAACAATTTTAACAAGCAAAATAAACGGTATTATAATTCTGTCAGATGGCTAGCTACAAAAGCCAATCAAAGAACGCAATAGACAACGATTGAGGATGTAAACAAGGCAAAAAATGGGTATAAAAGGTGTGACAATATGTCACAATATGTGACAATATTAAACTCGTTTTGGAAGTCTATAAGAATAGCCAGAGGTGAAAATACTACCTCGCAACTGAAAAAAATCAGAAACCAAGATGGTAGTATGGTAAAAGTAGAGGAATGCGTATTAAAGAGATGGAAAGGAGTACTTCGAAAGTTTATTTGTCAAAAAGGATACACAAGTACAGGCCCCATTCGGAGACATAAATGAAAGTTGCAATAAAGGTGAAATTAGTACGACAGAAATTGTGGAAGCGTTGAACAGTATGAAATTGGGTAAAGCTGCTGTGTACGACAGGATAACAGTTGAAATTCTGAAGGCTGGTCAAAGCGTGGTAACCAATCTGCTGTACCGCCTTTTTAACTTTTGTTGGAGGAGTGGTAGCGTACCAGACGACTGGTGCAAGGCCATTATCGTGCCGCTTTACAAGAGAAAAGGTTCGCAGCAGGACTGTAAGAACTACCGAGGTATTAGTTTACTCAGCATAGTCGGCAAACTGTATGCAAAGATATTGATTAAAAGAGTAACGAATGAAACTGAAAAGATGATATGGGATGTGCAAGAAGGATTTAGAAGAGGAAGAAGATATATGGATCAGATCTTTTCATTACGAGGTATAGTCGAAAAATTCTTGGCTAGAAGTCAAAAGGTCTATTGCGCTTTTAAAGACTTGGAAAAGGCCTATGACAGAGTGGTGAGGAGTGAATTGTGTATGGAGTGAATCTATGTATGGGGTGAGTGGTAGTTTAATACGAGCACTGAAATCACTTTACGAGGATTCCACTGCTTGTGTCAGGATAAACGGAGCTTGCACGGACTGGTTTAACATCGAAAAAGGTGTGAGACAGGGATGTGTGGCTTCGCCATGGCAGTTTAACTTATAGATAGACAATTCTTTAAAAGATCTGAAAGAGAGTGCGCATGGATTGAAAATGAATGATTTGATCGTCAAATGCCTTCTTTACGCCGATGATCAAGTCATATTAGCATATTAGCGGCTAGAAATCGGACGGTCTATTGCGCTTTTATAGACTTGAAAAAGGCCTATTACAGAGTGGTGAGGAGTGAATACATTATCTATGTATGGGGTGAGCGGTAGTTTAATACGAGCACTGAAATAACTTTCCACTGCTTGTGGAGAGGATATAGCAAGATACATAAAAAGTCAAGGAATAAGATGGTTAGGACATGTTTACAGGATGGGTGAAGAAACAATTGTGAAAAAATCCCAGAATGGAAAATTTTAAACACAACACCAAAAGGGCGACCCAAGAAAAGGTGGATAGACGATGTGGAGGAAGACCTAAAAACTCTAAGAATAGGAAACTGGAGTAAAATAGCGGTAGATAGAACCAGTTGAGCAAGCCAAAACCCACCAAGGGTTGTGAGCCAAAAGAAGAAGAAGAAGACATGCCAGCATTAGTTTAAATTATGCTTGGCAGACTGTACAAAATTGTTTTTAATTACGTGATGGCAATAAATGGCAGACTGTAAAAAATAGATCTGAGAAGCCTTTTTTTTGCTAACTCTAATATTATATTTTTAACATGCGTTAACAGGTAACCAATTATTTTTAATGCATCTTTCTACGTATTGTGGCTGTAAATATATCCCCAAGCAATGACAGCCTATAAAAAATTGTTCCTTTTTTTTGTCACCATCGCCCGGTCTATATGTATACGCGGCTGGTGTTAATTTGTATGGTAATGACAGTATTTAAGAACTTTTTAACTCCGTGGATAGTTCTAATGAATAATGATTTTATGTAGTTGTATGTGTGTTACCAGGTAGGTCGTATGGGTAGTATGTTTATCAAAAGGTGAATTTTACATGTGGCAGAGTTATATGACCTCATTATATTCCATAAATCTAATGTCTATTTTCAGGTTTGATGTTATAAGAAGAATTTTTCTTGTGCATCTTTTTCAATTTAAAATTAAAAACATTTAGTCCTAGGGCCAAGTGCAGATATGATGGGTATTCCAGAATGGCTAGACATTTTAGAGGATGTAGCCAAAACTTTGACCTTAACGGTAAGGCTAATTGGCCCCTGGGGTTTAGGGCGTAGAGCGTAGATGTAGCTTCCCTCAAAAATTAGTAATGATCTCAGAACGGTTGAAACTGATTCAAATCAATCGATTTAAAAAAAAATGAATCGAATGTGGAGTTGTCCGCAATAGAAATGGGGTGGTTTGGCTAGTCTGCAATGCCAGTGCCAGTTTCCCGGTAAACATGATTCCAAAACTGTAACTATTACTTTGCACTCATAAAGATTGATACCTAAACTCATGAAAATCATAATTTTTGCAATTAAAGGGGGGCGGTTCAGAGTCTCTGCAAGCTAAAAAAAGTCTGAAAAATCATTAAATTTTCGAAAAAATGAGACATCTTTATTATCTTTTAATTTAAGTAGGTTTTAACCCTTCTGTAGTCCTCACTTATTTTGGAGAGAAGCTACATCTTTTGCTACACCGAGTGGCCAAACCACCCCGGTCGGAGCTTTCCGACTAGCCCTACCGTTGTCGGCTTCGTTGTCGTTCTGGAATAACCAATAAATTTTGCACTTGGCCCTAGACCTAATTGATGTTTACTGTAAAGAATGACAAAATAAGAAAAAAATCTGCATTTATATATTGTATTTGTTGCAATTTTTAAAATATATTACCCACATTTTGTGTTTAAGTGTATTAAAATAATATTCTATGTGCACTTACCCATTTTTAGACACCAGATAAAAAATAAAAAGACACTCGTGCTTACCTGAAAAAAAAAATATATTTAAGAAATTTATTTTAATTTTTTTTTGCTTAAGGATTACAGAAAAATTATATTCAGTCCCCGTTCATTTTTCTTTGCCCAGTATGTGGCTTATTTTCAAATGACATTTTAAATCTAAATTTTCGAGAACCAATGGCAGATCTAGGTACGAGAAGACGGTGGTTGGATACTAAAAACGTCGCAGACCACGAAATATATACGTCAACGTCAGAAAACACGTGTATTATTAACTGTTGAGTCTAACAGTAGACCTTGAGCTGTCAGGCTCATGACCTCTCCATAAAGGATTTTCTCCACCTCAGCAAACAAAACATTGTATTTAAAAACTGTACTGCTAATCTCTTGTACATGAACATTTCACTGGTACTATTCGAAGTATAGTAAGTATTCAACTATGACCATAGTTGGAGAAGTAACCATTTATAGACTTTTGAAGCAAAAAAAGAATGAAATTCATACAGTAGCACAGTAAACGTAAACAAGGACGTCAACAGGATAAAAACCCATGCAAATAGACGGTATTGTGCGAGATGTGATATAAAATTATTTACAAAAAAAAATACCCTCTTCGGATAAACTCTTATCTATATAAATAAAAATAAAAAAATGATTGTATGTAGGTCTTTTAAAAACTCCCAAACAGCTGGACCGATTGGGATAAAATTTTTAGAAGTTGTTTTACATTGTTCAAGGGTTGTTTTAATGAAAAATTTACGATTATGTTACCACCCATACAAAAAGGGTGGAAAAGGGATGAAACATAAAAACTAAATAACACCAATATCAGTGTCGAATCCATAGTTTTTAGGATCGCTGAAATTTATAGTAACATTCTCAATTTTGTTAGTACCTCTACGAAAGGGGTGGGAAGGGGATGAAATATAAAAATTATTAAAAACGCCGGTATTAGTGTCGAAATTAAAGTTTACGGCGTCGCTGAGTTTGATAGTGATATTCTCAAAGCAGGCAAGCGAATTTTCGGGTAGGACAACGTCTGCCAGGTCCACTAGTTAGACATAAATGAAAACGAAATTTTGCCGAACATGAAAAGAGAAAAATTGTAAAAATTTTACACGAATAAGAATTTGTTTGAAAACAGCACTATAGAAAATATGCGTAGAAAGAAATTATTTTTTGGACAAGGAGAAATTCGAAAACTAAGAAAAGAATACAAAAATATTTTTATTAGAATGAAACAGAACTAAATAAAAGACATTTTGTAATAAAAGTTTGGCAAGATAAACTGGTTACAAATACTCCTCAGGCGTTTATAGATGGTTTAAAATTCCAACTGGTAAAGATTGTCGTTTAATTATCACCCATTTTGGAGGAGAAAAGGATTTGTTAATCAACTCTTCTTAGAATTTGTTTCAAATTCTACGAAAGATTACCTTGGAGAAATGACTTTTAATGTTTTTGAAGAACATTTTAGTAAAATAATATATTTATTAGCAACTAATTCTATAATAGTTTTACGGTATTTAGTCTTGGGTTCGTCATTTTTAATCGAACCAATATTTCGAGAGAGAGCGGGTGTTCTTTCTGACATTATAGCGAATATTCTTGCCGCTCACAGCTATAAATGTCGGGCGTGTGTACCACCGCAAAGAAATACATCCTTTTGTAGCATCGCACTCTCAGGCCAGACAATGGGACAGGGACGGACCCGTTGACCACAATCCATAACAATAGTATGCGGTAGATAACGTAGGAAAAGAACGTAAAGTAAAGTTGTTGCGATTACCATCTTTTTACTGTGAACTTATAAACCCATTAAACTAATCTGATATAGGGCGAGAAACTATACTGCGTTTAAGCTAGAAAATGTTCGTCAATTATTTATACAGTGCTTTTATTTTAATACCAGCTAGACCAAATAACTTTTGATTTTGCTTAAATGTAGGAAAAACAAAAAACACGTTAAATTATAAGTCAAGAGGCTGGTTTAAAAATGTTATCCTGCTGTTTTCAAGTGGCACCCCTGTAACATCTCCCCCCTTCTTTAAAATGTCAAATAGCAACCATCAAAACTATCCACTTTTTTTTCTGTTACTCTTTTTAATATTAAATCTAAAAAGACAGGTTCTTTTTTTCACGCATTTTGTATACAAATTTGTAAGCTTCGGGAAAGTCAACAGTCTTTGGATGTCGACGAGGTTTATATTTTTAACTTTTTGTTCACTATTTCCATCTTTTACACTTTTTAAAACTAAGGTTAATTTTGTTTTACCAATACCCATCGCATTACACACACACACGCTTACGTATAGATAAAACTTGTATAAAAACGGATCTTCATTGTACTTTTCCGCAGTAAAATAAGCATGTACATTTAATATTAATGCATCCACATCTAAAACACGTCGCAGCATTTTCGCAGTCTTTTCTAAAAATCTAATTGCTGTGGAATTGGTTTGGGCTAGTAATAAAAAAAACACAGAAATGAATTAACAAGCCAAATTAAACTTTAATAGTTTAGTTCATTAGTGAAATTTGTTTGGATTACTTACCTACCTCTCTTATTATGCACAATAAATAAATACATTACGAACAGATTTTGTTGCAAAATTAACCGTGTAACAAATAAAAATATTGACACTTAATTTCCAAACAAGAAGTTCCTTATAACATAAAATTCGTTACCTACGAAATTTGTTTAAAAATATTAGGAGAATTTACTATCGTACTTCTTAAATGTACAACTAAACATGGTGTAAGGAAACATGGTGTGCCGATGCGCAGGTATCTTCCTTCTCTCTCACACGATGTGACGTCACTCTAAGGGAACTTTGGGTTTCGCGGGAGATGCTTTTATTTCGTTGTATACACTCTAATCTTTCTTTAAGGTATAGCTTACGATCTTAGATGCTTAGACTGTGAGAATTATATATCTAATGAAATACGATTACATGAACGAGATAGATTATTTCTTTATGCAAAGTTTGATTCAGAATAAGATTATAGATCATCACCTAGAGGTTTGAAATAAACAGATGATACACATTTAATTTCCCAATAGGTTCTAAAATTTGCATTAGACCAGTTGAATTCAAAATAAAAAGAAAAATTCCTTCATCACTATTTCATTAATAATGCTTACAGAATTCAATATTCAAGAAATTTAGTGTGTGAAATAAATAAAACATAAATGGTAAATAAAATGTATAATATTAAAAAGTATAAAATATAAAATATTACAAAAAATGGAAATTCATGTAACGAATTCAGGTAAAAACTAATAAAAAAAAGAAATAATGAAATAAACTTTATTTAAATTTATTTATAGGTATTTATTTGAACTTTTTTTTAGTTTTCTCTGACAGTTTTCGAAACTCTGTTTCTTATATATTTCTCTCAAACGGATATAACTTCTTGATAAACAAAGAATTATTTCTCTAGGTAATATCCAATCCTCAGGTAACTTTGATAATGTTAAATCTGCCACTTTGTCAAAAATCAGAGGTTCCTTTGATAGTGAGTTTTTATGAAAGAGTTCAAACTGCTCATGCTATTTCAAAACTTTTGTGACTGATAATAAACTATCACTAGGATACATCAGATGTCCCCTTGATAAAAATTCTATCCAACCTGGGGCTTCCTTGTGATTCAATTTCAATAAATGGGTATGTTTACCTAGCTCTATTTCTGGATACTTATGCTGAAATCGGTATGCAATGTAACCCGCCAAATATTTCAAGCCTTCTTGAGAAATAGTTTCTGAAAAATGAGTGGAATGAGTAAAAAATAAGCTGAAAAAATGTCTTTGAAAAGAAGTAATTATTTTTGGAATTTTACCATTCTGAATATTAAACTTGTCTTTTCATGTGTCAACTCTTAATCCACTCCTGACGAAGTGTTTCATCATTTAGGAAACTATAGTACTTTATAGCCGTTCTCTTTGTTTTTTTAGCCTCATTATGGAAACCATAAACAAAACAATGGGGCATTGTTTAACCATGAACTTATGAACAAACTGAGCTTGAACTATTAAGAAGTAATCAGAAATATCACAAATATCAACAAAATTCAATTTAAACTGCAACGGAGGATGAATGGAGATACAAATAAACAAATATAAAACAACACAAAACCACAAAACATTCCACTCAAAAGTTTCAAATATGTCAAATACGATTAATGACAGTGGATGACAGCATTGACAGCCCCCAGAGTGACGTCATGCGCAGAAGGTAACGAATTTGAGACCACAACTCGGCATGTTTCCTTAAACCCATGCAACTAATTACTGGTTATCGAGTTTCTAGCGATAATCCGAAACTGCCGTATATTCGTGAAATATGCTTTAACAACCATTTAGAAACTGTGCCAAAAAACGTTGCTATTATACATTATTAAAGAAACTGTAGCTATTTATTAAAACTTACAGTAAGGATTTATTTACATTACATTACATTACAATCTTGTAGTTAGGCCTTTGGTCGGCACCTATGTCACCTAGATCTTTTGATCCTCTGTGACTACAGCTGTGTCTTCAGGGCATCAGAATCCGCTGATTTTGTCAAACCTTAGGATTTCTGTTGGCCCTGTCTCTTTTAGATCACTTGGATCCATGATCATGCGGCCCCAGGTTTGATACCTGTACCCCGCTAGCATCGGGCAGTGACACAGAATGTGTATACTGCTCTCTTCCTCCTCACCGCATAGTCGGCAGTTCTTCTGCGCCCTTAGTGCGATGTGTCCTGTGAGCAGGCCAAGCGTGCTGCTTAGTCTACTCCGGTCCATCATCCAGAGTGCGTCAGCACTCTTCTGGAGAGGACTTTTTATCATCTGTTTTGATGTTCTGCAGCCAGTATTTGCATTCCAATGAGCAATATAATCTTGTTTAAGGATTAATTTCAGTAAATGTTTTGCTTCGGCAATTGGCAATCCGACCAACTGGCTTCTTGGTTCCACCAGGGTCTCGTTTCTTGCTAGTTCGTCGGCTACCTCGTTGCCGTTTATCCCTGTGTGCCCAGGAACCCATGTAAGAGTGACTTTGTTTACCGTCGCTAACTCAGTGAGGGCTTGCATGCAGTCCCACACCACCAATGATGTTGTGGCGTTACTCACGAGGGCCCCGATGGCCGCGCGACTGTCAGTGAGAATATCCATCTCACTGTTGGTCACTCTTTTTTCTGTTAGGTGCGTAGCGCACCTGAGTATAGCATTGACCTTAGCATGAAAGACCGAGTTGTATTTCCCCAGAGGTATGCTTTCCCTGTGGTTGCAGGATGCTTCAAACACACCTGCCCCGTAGCGTCCCTGGTACCCTGATCCATCAGTGTACCATCATTTCACTCCTGGGCTGGTCAATGGTGTTTTCTTCAACCAGTCTTCTCTGGTTGGTATTAAGGATTTATTTAACTACCAATATAAAAAAAAATTGATTAATATTTTTATTTGCTGCATACACAATGCACCTTTTTATCGGTACTAAATATATTTTAAAGGATATAACAAAGCAAAAAATCTTTGATGTAATGTAAAGTCAAGATCATTTTTACCAATAAAAAAGATCAAAAGTGTTTTTTTACGAACTATGTATCGTTAATAATAAAAAAGAATTAATGAGGTCAAATGAAAGTGATAAATGTCTCTCGGTGATATGTTAATGGCGCCAATAGTTAGGAGGCTGAAATTGTGATTTATAATAACAATCTCTAAAATATTTTTTGTATTTTTAGCTTTAATAATAATAAAAATTCAAAATACTCTAAGTGTTCAAACTTTTTACGGGTTCAATAAATTATACAGTGCGCATATAAAGTAAAGCTTAACTTAGTTATTAAATAAATAAACAGTAAAATAAAAAAAAATTCGGAAACGTTGATTTTTGATTTTAATTTAATATTTTAAAAAAAATAATCTCTCATAAATACAACCGTTTTTTAAATGAGAAACCCCCTTTTACAATTTTCGGATTTCCTTTGATGAGCAGATTAAAAATGTATCACAATATGCGGACGACACGGTGCTAATTGCTGCTAGTCAGGAAAAACTGCAAATACTCATAAACAGAGTGACCAAGTCATGTAACAAGTACGGGCTTAGACTCGATACTTCAAAAACCAAAATTATGGTTGTCAGCAAAACACCAATACCACCAATACAAATCAGGGCATAGGGGATACAGCTAGAAAAGGTTAACAACATCTCATACCTGGGCGCTAGTATCAATGACAACTGGGACATGAGCAAAGAAATAAAGATCCGTATCGAAAAAGCTTTTCAACACAATATACAATACTGACATTATTCCAACCGACTGGCTGAGGTCAACTTTTGTTACAATCCCTAACAAAAATAGAGCTACAAAATGTAGTGACTACCGTACCATCAGCTTGATGAGCTACCTTCTTAAAGTATTTTTGCGTATTATTCATTCATGAATCTGTCAAAATTAAAAGCGAGCATCGGCAGAACTTAGTTTGAATTTCGATCAGGAATGGGAACGCGTGAAGCGCTCTTTGGAGTTCAAGTACTAATACAGCGCTGCCGAGACGTTGACTCTGACGTGTTCGCGTGCCTGGTGGATTTTGGAAAAGCCTTTGACAAAGTGCGACATGACAAACTTATGGAGATACTCAAAACAACTGGTATTGATGACGAAGATATCCGCTTGATAGGTTATTTATATAGGCACCAGTCTGCCAAAGTCAGAATTAACGGTCACCTGACGGAAGATGTTGAAGTGAAAAAAAGTGCGAGACATGGATGTATATTGTCTCCACTCCTTCTTAATTTATACTCTGAAGAGTTATTTGGTCAGGCCAAGGGAGACATGGATTTGGGAGTTGTGATAAATGAACAAATTCTCAACAACATAAGATTCGCGGATGACACCGTAATACTCGCGCAGTCCATCGATGACCTACAGAGACTTATTAATAGGGTGACTAAAGCTTGCGAAGTATTTGTTTTGAAAATAAACACGGCAAAAACCTAATACATGCTAATAAGCAAAGGAGTTCATAATCAAGTTGCTAGTGTCAACGACAACGGATCACAATTAAGCATAGTCTCAAGTGCGAGCTAACTTGGTTGCAGGATAAACGAGGACTGGGATCCATTAGTTGAAATCAAAATACGTATTGAGTGTGCACGGGCCACATTTATTCGCATGAAAACACTTTTTACCAGTCACTATCTATCGATTGCCCTGCGAATAAGAACGATTAGAGCATATGCCTTTCCAGTTCTTTTGTATGGAGTCGAGAGCTGGACACTAACAGAAGCCACGCTCAAACGTCTACGAGTATTCGAGATGTGGTTGTACAGGAGGATGCTAAGAGTAAGTTGGGTGGAAAAGATCACAAAGGAGGAGGTGCTTAGAAGAATGCATAAAGATACAGAATTTGTCAATATTGTAAAACAACGAAAACTTGAATATTTCGGACATATCATGAGACACCCAGAAAAGTATGACATTCTACATCATATAATACAGGGTAAGATTAATAGTAAGAGACGCCCCAGCAGACGAAGAACTTCCTGACTCAAGAATCTCAGACAGTGGTTTGGTCTCACCACTATACAACTTTTCCGAGCGGCTACCAACGAAATAATGATTACAAACATGATAGCCAGAATGATCGCCAACGATCGTTAAACGGTCATGGCACCTAGAAGAAGAAGATCGGAAAAGCCAGAACCGCCTTCTTTAAATTAAAAAGAATTCTCTGCAATAAAGGAATCACTTTAAAATTAAAAATCAGACTAATACGCTGGTATATAATCTCCACATTGCTTTATGGAGTGGAGAGTTGGACGCTGATCGACTCATTATTGAAGAGGCTAAATGCCTTTGAAATGTGGATCAACAGAATAAGCTGGATAGACTGAATAAGAACTAAGGTGGTTCTTCAACGAATGAGGAAAAACACAGAAATAATTAAAATAATAAGAAGCCGAAAACTCGAATACTTCGGCCACGTGATGAGGCACCCAGAGAAATATTACCTCCTTCATTTAGTAATGCAGGGTAAGATTTTCGGAAGTGGAGGTCCAGGACAAAGAAGAACATCTTTGCTTCGAAATCTTTGATAAACAACAACAAACAAAACTTATTATAGCCAATATGATTGCCAGGGTACCGGAAGAAGAAGAGATCACAAGTTGATGTAAATTGGTACAGTGTGGACAAAATGCAAAAATTGTTTTTGACAATTTATTATTTAGAAAATAATTGATAAAGACTAAACGTACACTCTAACAAAAATAAACCAAGAAAAATTTACAGCAAATGTTTAAATTGTTCTCCATTGATCACTAAACAATGACTTAACGTGGTAACAAATTCGTCTTTAACATTTTGTAGCATAGCTGGTGTTACGTTCTTCTGTCTGATTCTGCCTTTTGGGTCACGAATATTGTTAGGTCTGTTAGTATACCTTAGATTTTAAATAACTTTATAAACATAAGTCTAATGTACATCGCGTACTCGTAGAATTTAGCCAACTCATGGATGAGAGCCACTTTTTAAAAAGCGAGTCAAAATCATTTCCTTTCTATCATCCCTCCGCGGCCCACACAATAGGTCTACCCTACTATTTTCAGTAAAAAAAAAGGGAGTACCCTTTTCTTTTTTCTTTTATTTCGTATTCAATTTCTTCGTCGCCAAAGAAAGAACAGTAAAAGTAAGATAGTCGCTGACGCATCTCAAGAAGAAGAAGAATAGTTAATCAAACAAGACACTGTTTTTAAATAAAGTATTGCTGACAAAATTCAACGTTCATTGTCTTTTTTATCTTCATAACCCTAGGCAGGTGGCGATATTATTAATTATAATCCCTCCCCTTCGGTTTTTAACATTTACAATTAGTCGTGGTGTAGTTGCTAGCGCGCCAGCCTCTGCACCAAGAGACCCGGGTTCGATTCCCAGGTCAAACCAACGAATTATAAGCGACCGCTGCCGTTCGGAAGGCAATGGCAAACCACCGAATGTATTCTGCCTAGTATAGCCTCTCTAAACTAGCCGTTCGGAACCGGCATTAAACTGTAGGTCCCTTCTATTCATGCAACACTGATTGAGCGTGCACATGAATAGTTGCAGAGGTCGCCGACGCCCCCAGGGGGTATGGCACAACAAAGAAGAATTAGTCATTAACAATCACCATGGCAATAGGGATTTCCAAGAAGTGAATGATTTAACAAATTACAAAAAATTTCGATTTCTCATATAATGGTCGCATTTAATATTTTAAAAAATTGTTTATAATAAATACAGTGTTGTTTATTTAATTAAACAGACGATTTTATTATTTACAATGACAATTATTGTAAAAGCAACATTCTTAAAGCAAACATACCAAAATAGTACTAAATAATATTTAAAAATACCTGATAGGTTTTTGTACCTCGTAAAAAAATAATAAATACCCACACCTGAAATTACGACCTCGGGCAGTTTTATTACTCCGTCTCGATTGCGATTCTACTATAATTGAACAGTATGAAATTGGGTAAAGCTGCTGGGTACGACAGGATAACAGTTGAAATGCTGAAGGCTGGACAAAACGTGGTAGCTAGTCTACTGGACCGCATTTTTAACCTTTGTTGGAGAAGTGGTAGTGTACCAGACCACTGGTGCAAGGCCGTTATCGTGCCGCTTTACAAGGGAAAAGGTTCGCAGCAGGACTGTAAGAACTACCGAGGTATTAGTTTACTCAGCATAGTCGGCAAACTGTATGCAAAGATATTAATTAAAAGAGTAACGAATGAAACTGAAAAGATGATATGGGATGTGCAAAAAGGATTAAGAAGAGGAAGGAGATATATGGATCAGATCTTTTCATTACGAGGTATAGTCGAAAAATCGGACGGTCTATTGCGCTTTTATAGGCTTGAAAAAGGCCTATTACAGAGTGGTGAGGAGTGAATACATTATCTATGTATGGGGTGAGCGGTAGTTTAATACGAGCACTGAAATAACTTTCCACTGCTTGTGGAAAGAATATAGTAAGATACATAAAAAGTCAACGGATAAGATGGTTAGGACATGTTTACAGGATGGGTGAAGAAAGAATTGTGAAAAAATCTCAGAATGGAAATTTTAAAACACAAGACCAAAAGGGCGACCCAAGAAAAGATGGATAGACGATGTGGAGGAAGACCTAAAAACTCTAAGAATAGGAAACTGGAGTAAAATAGCGGTAGATAGAACCAGTTGAGCAAGCCAAAACCCACCAAGGGTTGTGAGCCAAAAGAAGAAGAAGAAGACATGCCAGCATTAGTTCAAATTATGCTTGGCAGACTGTACAAAATTGTTTTTAATTACGTGATGGCAATAAATGGCAGACTGTAAAAAATAGATCTGAGAAGCCTTTTTTTGCTAACTCTAATATTATATTTTCAACATGCGTTAACAGGTAACCAATTATTTTTAATGCATCTTTCTACGAGTTGTGGTTGTAAATATATCCTCAAGCAATGACAGCCTATAAAAAATTGTTCCTTTTTTTTGTCACCATCGCCCGGTCTATATGTAAACGCGGCTGGTGTTAATTTGTATGGTAATGACAGTATTTAAGAACTTTTTAACTCTGTGGATAGTTCTAATGAATAATGATTTTATGTAGTTGTATGTGTGTTACCAGGTAGGTCGTATGGGTAGTATGTTTATCAAAAGGTGAATTTTACATGTGGCAGAGTTATATGACCTCATTATATTCCATAAATCTAATGTCTATTTTCAGGTTTGATGTTATAAGAAGAATTTTTCTTGTGCATCTTTTTCAATTTAAAATTAAAAACATTTAGTCCTAGGGCCAAGTGCAGATATGATGGGTATTCCAGAATGGCTAGACATTTTAGAGGATGTAGCCAAAACTTTGACCTTAACGGTAAGGCTAATTGGCCCCTGGGGTTTAGGGCGTAGAGCGTAGATGTAGCTTCCCTCAAAAATTAGTAATGATCTCAGAACGGTTGAAACTGATTCAAATCAATCGATTTAAAAAAAAATGAATCGAATGTGGAGTTGTCCGCAATAGAAATGGGGCGGTTTGGCTTGTCTGCAATGCCAGTGCCAGTCTCCCGGTAAACATGATTCCAAAACTGTAACTATTGCTTTGCACTCATAAAGATTGATACCTAAACTCATGAAAATCATAATTTTTGCAATTAAAGGGGGGCGGTTCAGATTCTCTGCAAGCTAAAAAAAGTCTGAAAAATCATTAAATTTTCGAAAAAATGAGATCTTTATTATCTTTTAATTTAAGTAGGTTTTAACCCTTTTATATTCATCACTTATTTTGGAGAGAAGCTACATCTTTTGCTACACCGAGTGGCCAAACCACCCCGGTCGGAGCTTTCCGACTAGCCCTACCGTTGACGACACGGTGTCGGCTTCGTCTTCCGAAATTTCCAGTCGTTCTGGAATAACCAATAAATTTTGCACTTGGCCCTAGACCTAATTAATGTTTACTGTAAAGAATGACAAAATAAAAAAAAAATCTGCATTTATATATTGTATTTGTTGCAATTTTTAAAATATATTACCCACATTTTGTGTTTAAGTGTATTAAAATAATATTCTATGTGCACTTACCCATTTTTAGACACCAGATAAAAAATAAAAAGACACTCGTGCTTACCTGAAAAAAAAATATATATTTAAGAAATTTATTTTAATTTTTTTTTGCTTAAGGATTACAGAAAAATTATATTCAGTCCCCGTTCATTTTTCTTTGCCCAGTATGTGGCTTATTTTCAAATGACATTTTAAATCTAAATTTTGTGAGATTTTGTGAGACAGGGATGTGTGGCTTCGCCATGGCTGTTTAACTTATACACAGACAATTGTTTAAAAGATCTGAAAGAGAGTGCGTATGGATTAAAAATGAATGATTCGATCGTCAAATGCCTTCTTTACGCCGATGATCAAGTCATATTAGCGTTATCTGAAGAGGAGTTGCAGGCGATGGTTAATGTTATGTATGATTCCCTGAAAATCAAAGGAATGAAAATAAATGTGAGCAAAACGAAAGTAATGGTTTTTGAAAGAGAAGAAAGCATGACAAACTGTGGGGTTTCGATTGAGGGAGAAAGAGTGAAACAAGTTAATGAATTTGTGTACTTGGGTTCAAAATTTACTAGAGATGGAAAGTATGACAGTGACATTGAGCGAAGGGTGTTGGCGGGAAAACAAATGAATGGGGCACTGCATAGCTTTATGAATAGCCAGAAAGTGTCAAAAAAGGCACGTCTGGCGGTGCATAGAGGTGTGTTGGTTCCTACACTTATGTATGTTAGTGAATGTTGGGTTTGGCAGAAGAAGCATGAAAATAGGATTAATGCTGCGGAGATAAGTAGTCTGAGAAGTATAGCCGGAGTGACTCGCTTGGATAAAGTTAAGAATAGTGAGATAAGAAAACGCTGTGGTGTAAAAGAAGATGTGGTCACAAAGATAGATAAAGGAATGCTTAGATAGTTTGGACACGTAGAAAGGATGGATGTAGGAAGATTGACGAAACAAATTTATAAGGCGAGTGTGAATGGGCAAATCGGTAGAGGTCGACCTCGGAGAACATATCTCGATCAGATCAACATTGTTTTGAAGAAAGGACAGGTCAAGAGTACCAACAACCGAAGAGCATGTATGAGAGCACTGATGAAAGTAGAGGAAGCAAAAGATGTGTGTACGAACCGTAGCAAGTGGAAGGAAGTGGTCTCTGCCTACCTCTATGGGAAAAAGGCGTGACTTTATGTATGTATGTATAATTGAAATTATGTTATGCACCGCTACATTAGCTGTACCACAGGTACAGGTACAGGGGAAAACGAAAGTTAGTTCTCAATATAACATAGCATTTTGCAACAATTAGTTCTTCAAATATCAACAGATCAGGATTAAAAATTCTCGTACTATAAATAACCAACAACTTTACTCTGTGAAAGTTTTTAATGTATCACATTTACCACAAATATAGGACATTTTTGTAGAAATGTTAGTCCATTAGCATAAATATTCTAATTTTTGCGAGTCAGAGTTTCAAATTTCAAAACAAATTCACCCACTTTTATAATAATTTATGCAGATGCTTTTATGATATTACTGTAAATTCAGCACCGATCATCTTAAAATCATCTTATAATTAATTTTTTGTTAAATTTTAATTATGTCAACCATTAAGGTTAAATGGTATACTTTTGTTTTCATAATTATCATTATACTTTAAAAAATATATACAACAAATTATTAATCGCTAGTCTACTGTATTGTTTTGTATACTTCCAAAGGACTAACTACATTTTAAAAATATTTCGAAATCTATAGGGTGTTTAAAAAAAGGTGACATATTTAAGTTTTATTATCTTTCAAACTGTAGGATTAGATTAGTATTTCCTATATTTAACTTTTCAAACTTTCACGTAATTTATATATTTTTGAAAGGTGACTTGCATATTTTGTTTATCATCATCATTATCTTCATCAATAGCCAATGGCATCATATTTGAGCCAGGAAGTTATTTGTCTCCCGGGGCGTTTCTTACTATTAATCTTACCCTGTATTATAAGATGTAGAATGTCTGGGCACACTCAATACGTATTTTGATTTCAACTGATGAATCCAGTCCTTGTTTATCCTGCAACCAACGTGTGTGTTCCGTTGACGTAGACACTAGCAACTTAATTATGAACTCCTTTGCTTATTAGCATGTATCTGATTTTTGCCGTGTTTATTTTCAAACCAAATACTACGCAAGCTTCAGTCACCCTATTAATAAGTCTCTGTAGGTCATCGATGGACTGCGCGAGTATTAAGGTGTCATCTGCGAATCTTATGTTGCTGCGAATTTGTCCATTTATCACAACTCCCGAATCCATGTCTCCCAGGGCCTACCCAAATAACTCTTTAGGGTATAAATTTAAAAGAAGTTGAGACAATATACATCCCTGTCTCACACCTTGCTTCACTTCAACATCTTCCGTCAGGTGACCGTTAATCTGACTTTGGCAGACTGGTGCCAATATAAATTACCTATCAAGCGGATATCTTTGTCATCAATACCAGTTGTTATAAGTATCTCCATAAATTTGTCATGTCGCACTTTGTCAAAGGCTTTTTAAAAATCCACCAGGCACACGAACACGTCAAAGTCAACGTTCCGGCAGCGCTGTATTAGTACTTGAACTCCAAAGAGCGCTTCACGCGTTCGCAATCCTAATCGAAATCCAAACATAGTTCTGCCGATGCTCGCTTTTAATTTTTGATATATTCTCAAATGGATAATACGAAAGAATACGTTAAGGAGGTGGCTCATCAAGCTGATGGTACGGTAGTTACTACATTTTGTAGCTCTGTTTTTGTTAAGGATTGTAACAAAAGTTGACCTCAGCCAGTCGGTTGGAATAATGCCTGTATTGTATATTGTGTTGAATAGTTTTGTTATCGTTGTTATTCCCATATCGCTTAGCAATTTTACTATTTCACTTCGCAGTTTATCAGAGCCCGGTGTTTTGCCATTTTTAGGGCTTTTTCTACTTTTTTAAAATTCTTTAATTCCTATTTTTGTTTCCTAACTATCTCTTTTTATAAAATATTGTCATCATATTTATAAATTGCAAAATTCAGGATCTTGCCATTTGTTCAGTTTTTTTATTCTCCATAAAAAACAGCTAAACCGATTTTGCTAAGATCTAAATAGTTCTAAGTTGCGTAATTATGCGTCGAATGCAATTGGTCCCACGTCGATATCATTTTTGGTTTTTGAGATAATCGAGACGAAAAATAATTTCGAACACACATACGTACAAACGTACATACACACACAGACATCCACTTAAAAACTATTTTATTTGAGTCTGGGGACCCTAAAATGTGGAGATATGTCAAAATTCGGGATTCGCAAAATCGGACCCATTACTGGGTCCACTGGGAAGTTGAAAACACCCAATAATTTTTAATTGGATAATCCTATGAAGTTTTTTTAACAAAACGCATTGTTTTTTTGCTACACTTTACCTCTTTAGGCTTTAAAAAAATATCTGTTATGTTTTTATTTTTTTAATATAAAATTAAAATTTTGGTGGATGCACTCCGCGACTAATGTTGGTTATTGAGCCTTAATCATGGTCGTTAATTCGTTAATTAGACTAGATTAATGTTTAGTTGTGTTAACATAACTCGCAACCTTCAATCGATTCAATGACTGATAAAATTAATTGATGGGTTTTTAAATTGTTATCTAAACATACCCATCTACAACAATTTGAGGATATAAGCTGGATATCTCCTAATTTATTGATCATTCTTCTTAAAGGAGATTTTAATAAATTAATGATAGACGTTCACTTTTAGTTCAGGAGCCTACTTTATCTTTTTTCGACACAAAAAGTATTAAAAAAAAATATTGACTACATTGGGACATATAAAAATAAGGTGAGAAGTATAAGGTTAGGTTAGTGAAATAGTGAGATAAGAGAACGCTGTGGTGTAAAAGATGTGGTTACAAAGATAAATAAAGAAATACTTGGATGGTTTGGACACGTAGAAAGGATAGATAAAGGAAGATTGACGAAACAAATTTATAAGGCGAGTATGAATGGACGGAAGTCGGTAGAGGTCGACTTTGGCGAACATCGATCTCGATCAGATCAACATTGTTTTAAAGAAAGGCCAGGTCAAGAGTACCAACAACCGAGAAGTATGTATGGGAGCGCTGATGAAAGTAGAGGAAGCAAAAGATGTGTGTAAAAACCGTAGCAAGTGGAAGGAAGTGGTACAAGATTACTTTTCTCTGTGAAAGTAATGTAACAATGGAATTAAAATAAACTTACATATTATACTACACATCTAGATCTACAATAGAATCATTACCGACTTTTTTGTTGAACTGACCGTTACAATCAACAATTCGTCCTTTTAATAACAAATTGTAAATCGTATTAATTGTTATCGCTAACTATTTGATAAGGACATGATTAGGGACGGCTTTGGAAATAAAATAAATTCGTTAATATGCCAGTGCCGGCTCTAATGATTTACTCGACGAACATATCCCGATCAGAGCAACATTGTTTTGAAGAAAGGCCAGGTCAAGAGTACCAACAACCGACGAGCATGTATGAGAGCACTGATGAAAGTAGGGGAAGCAAAAGATGTGTGTAAGAACCGTAGCAAGTAAAAGGAAGTGATCTCTGCCTACCCCTACGGGAAAA
Organism: Agelastica alni; assembly: GCA_950111635.1. Lineage (NCBI taxonomy): Eukaryota > Metazoa > Arthropoda > Insecta > Coleoptera > Chrysomelidae > Agelastica > Agelastica alni. Next base: position 21,937,975 of record OX467718.1, on the reverse strand, counting down.
AGCGTAACTATGTGCATGCGTGTATGAGAATAAAGAGATCTTTTAACACGATAACTGAAAAATGTATACTTTTTAAAACGCTTTTTTAAAACAATTATGTATTTTTACCGGAATATAGGAAGGTTGGTACACTGCTTGCGTCATTAAAAAGGTGTTAGACAGAGATATGTGGCGTTGCCAAAGTTGTTTAACTTATTTATTGACGGTTGTGAAAAAGATTTAAAGGAGAGTGCGTATGGATTTAAAAATAATTAAATCGTTAAATGCCTCTTTTACGCCGATAATCAGGTCACCTAAAGAGTTGCAGGTCATGGATAAAAATATGCATGATAAAATCAAAGCGATAAAAGTGAATGCAAGCAAGACAAAAGTTATGGTTTTTAAAAGAGAAGAACGCATGACAAATTGTTGATTAAAAGAGAAAGAGTTCGTATACTTGAGTTCACAGTTTACGAGAGACGGAAAGTATGACTGATATTGAGCGAAGGGTGTGAGCATTCTTGTCTTACATCCAAGGGATGAAGAAAACTCGACTAAAACTTCCTTTTTGTAAATAAAATTATTTTTTAACATGCTCTCCTAGACCGGTAAGGGATAAATGATTTCGTCTACGACTGCAAAGTAATCGAGCCCAACGCCTAACATCATCATATGACCAAGGTGAGTGGCTAATTTGTTGTTAAAGAAATTTCTCATTATACGTTTAGTTTTTTATTATTGTTTATTTTACTAAACTTAAAATTACACTCCACCGTCTAGCTTGCCCAAACATTTTCAATTTATGTCAGTTTTTATCCAACATAAGGGTTTGCATGATATTTTTTTCTCATATTTGATTATTTTGTTTCCTTGCAAGCAAAAGTAGGTGACACAATAATTATGTTTCAATAGTATAAATGGGACACCTATCTCACAACAATATGAGAGTAAAAGTAAATAAAAACATTTCCTAACTTACAACCACAGACTCAAAAATAGCTACATCTATAATTTACCGACAGATACCATGGGTAACTAACCTTTAACCACAACGAGCCACTGAAGTGGCCATTGCTAAGTGACGTAAATAAACAAGTCAATATTATCTTTAAGTGACTACGACTAGGCTGTCATATTATTTATTGAAAATACCGGTACACCCAAATTAGACGTAGAAGATTGTTTAACAATAAATTTAACATATTTTTTAACGGAAATACTTGTACCTTACTATTAGCTGACAATAAAAATGTTGGATTTTACACCTTTTACTAATAAATGCACTTGTTACCTTAAAAAAAGTCATTAAATATTCTGAAAAAGTTTACGATGGGAATATTAAAATAACGGTACAAAAAATGTGTTAACCAATAAATCAAGTCGTTAAAATTTCTGTTCAATATTACAATATTTCCAACCAGAGAAATTTTGTAATATTGTTAAACGCAGATAAACCTTAAAAATGTTAATAAGAAAATTAAAAAATTTGAGTTTAAATGAACTTATAAATTTTTTTTTATTATTATTTTATTACTTTAATAAAATTACAAGTTGTCCAATAGCTGAACAATAAGCAATTTAAATGTTTTAAAAGGACGCGTAGGAGTATCTTCCTATAAAGAGACTCGTTTATGTGTGAAAATTTGCATCAAAATTGGGCAGGGTCGAGTTGAATGCTGGCAGTGCAACCCTTACTACCTGCGATCGAAAAAAAAAAAGGGTTGAATTGGATGAAGATTATTTATCAACTGATTTTACCTACAAATATTTTAAAAGTAGATGTTGCCGCCAACTTTCCTATTTTATGCAAGAACAGGTAAAAACATAAAAATATTTTATAGCATATTTCACGAATATATACGGTGGTTTAGGATTTAGAAAATCGATAACCAGTATTCAACTAAACATTTAAGAAATACGAAAGTAAAGTCCCCTTATATTTTTAAACAAATTTCGTAGGTAACGAATTTTATTTTATAAGGGACTTCTCGTTTGGAAATTAAGGATCAATAGGATTAAAATTTAAAAATGAGGACAACCGAAAAGCTAGAGTCGTGCACAAAAGATTTGAATTTTTAAGAAAATATATGCACTGTAAACAAGAATGCTCTTCATTTGTTTATCTGGACGAAACTTGGATTTTTGCTAAGGGTGGAACAAAAATAATTTGGCAGGACGATAACAAGTCTATAAAACATACCAACGGTGAAGAAAAAGACACATTATTGAGCATGCAGGTGAAAAGCTTGGTTTTGTAGATGGGGCAGATCTTTTATTTTTGTCAAAATCAAAATCGGCCGATTATCATGACGATATGGATACAGTAATAAGGCTGTTTTGGAAACCTGGCAACGAGCACTTAATACTGCAATCCTAAAATTTGGAAAAAATGTTTCATAAAATTTGAAAATTTAATAGAGGAACGGCGGGTTCGTAAAAACCGCATCGAAGCAGTTATAAATCTGATGCTTTATATAACTGTAAGTACTACATGATTAAACGTATTTATTAAATTTTTAAAGATAATTTATTTTTGTTGCATTAGCTTTTAACGTAATTAAATATGCGCCTATTTCTAACCAAAAAACTCATCGAGAGCTATATCAACGATTTCTGTTCACAATAAAGCAAAAAATAAAAATAAAAAGCATATTAATACCAAGTGATAATTTTTTTGCACAATAAAGTTTAAATACAAAGTATTATTATTATTTAGAAGAAAAAAAAGAACTTTATTTCAAATAAGCAGGACTAATATAAACATGATATTTATACATCCAACATATACAAAGATTAAAAGCGATAAAATTTCAACAAAATAAAAGAAAATAAAAATTTAGTAAAAGAAAACTACATTGCAAACATTCCTAAAAAAATACTACGATCTTATTCTAGCAAAGACCTATACTTATTATTATACTTTAAGTATGGATTAGTTTTAATTTGTCCTTATAAATATTATCAAATCACTCTTAAATCTTTTTCCTCCGCTGCTATACATTAATGGATGTTCGCGATCACTTTTGACCATTTTTCCCTATCTCTGGTGGTGTGAATTAATTCTCATGTGGTTCCAATTCCCGTCCAATGTTTGATATTTCGGAGCGACGACATTCTCTTTCTGCCTACACCCCTTCTTCCCTCTATTTTTCCTTCTATTAATAGTTGGAGCAAATAGTACCTTTCATTGCGTAACATGTCCCAGGTACGCTGTTTTCTTGCGTTTTATCGCGACCAGTAATTCGCGTTATCTTCCTATCGTCCTCCAAATTTTCTTACTGTTTTTTTTGGCTTTCAAGATTCTTCAATAGATCCACATTTCAAATGCTTCCAGCCTATTCATTGTGCTAACCTTCAATGTCCAGCCTTCCATACCATACAACAGTACGGACCATAGGTAACGTCAGAGTTCGTAAAGACGTTTTTGAATCTCATGAATGAGCTTCTCGCTTTTTCTATCCGGCATTTGATTTCTACGTCTGAAGACCAGTCTTCACATAACAAAGTCCCCAGATAGTTAAACTTTTTTACTCGTTCTATGTCTTCACTATCGTATGAGAGTTTCGCATTCTGGAACTCATCCATTGCGGGTGACTATTAGGAATTTTGTCTTTTTTATGTTAATTCCCATAAGTCGGCCGTGCATTCCAACTATGTCCAGGAGCCTTTGTACGTCATTCATATTATCTGCTATCAGGACTGTGTCATCTGCAAACCGTATATTATCGATCCATGATGCCTCATTGTTGTCCTTTGAGAGCTTCTTGGAATAAACATTTTAAAGTAGAATTTTTAAATATAATTTAGCAGTTTATTAAAACTATCCAAACCCTTAAAAAACAATAAGTTCATACTGCTTCGTGCGTTTGTCCTTGGGATGTACTTATTGGTGTTCGATCTGGTATTATGATGATGTACGAGTACTTTATTATTAAGATAAAAAGGTCATTACAAAATGTTGGTAGCAATTTATTTATTATTTAAAATATAAATATCAAAGTTAGGTGGAAAAGTCTTTGAGAAACTGTATTGCAGCATAGTATGATTCGCATTCCACGATTCTAATATTTGTGTTATTAGTTTTTTTTTATGAAAATAGTCGCAAAAAGGGTAGACCTATCGTGTGGGCCGCGGACGGCCCGCACTGCCACTATTAGAAGGGGGAAGGATTATAGAAAGGAAATGATTTTGGACACGCTTTTTAAAAAGTTGCAGGTCATAGTTCTCCGGAAAAACTGATTTTGGAAGCTTATTCCATTCCGTAGCAGCCCTGTAAAAGAAGGATTCTTGATGAAGATTGGTCCTTGTAGTGTCAATCTTGAGAGTAAATGGGTGAGACTGATCGGCGTGCCATGTTCTTCGGCCGAATGTGGCCAATGGTGGTACAAGAGTTTTTATTTCTCTGGAGCATCTGCCATGGAAATATCTGTAGAGCAATGACTGGTCTGCAACTCTTCTTCTATGTTCTAGAGGATGAAGGGTATCTGTGAGAGTTTCATTTGTTTTAGTTAATAAGATATAAGGGAATAACTTTAGACAGAAGGACCCTTAAGTGGGGACTGAATAAATTAACCGACTTGGTATTACATGGATCTCACAACTTTTTACGGTAGAAGAACAGAGTTGCGAGACTTGGTGTTTTTTACAAGTTATGTTTTTAATGCCATACCACCTTGTTGTAATGATCAATGCCTTAGTTTTAGTGATATTTGTTCGAAGATACTCGTATAACTAAATATTTTTCAATGAATTATTTATCTTTTCAACAGCCACTTGCAAAGATTTATCACAAGTATATGTCATTGTGTCATTTGCAAATAAGTTAATTACATGATCTTGTATATAATTTATAAATAATAATAACATACATACATAATAAAAAAGGCTATATTATAGCCTTTTTCCCGTAAAGGTAGGCAGAGCCTACTTCTTTCCACTTGCTACGGTTCTTACACACATCTTTTGTTTCCTCTACTTTTATCAGTGCTCTCATACATGCTCGTCGGTTGTTGGTACTCTTGACCTGGCCTTTCTTCAAAACAATATTGATCTGATCGATATATGTTCGCCGAGGTCAACCTCTACCGACTTCCTTTCATTCACACTCGCCTTATAAATTTGTTTCGTCAATCTTCTTTTATCCATCCTTTCTACATGTCCAAACCATCTAAGCATTTCTTTATCTATCCTTGTAACCACATCTTCTTTTACACCACAGCGTTCTCTTATCTCACTATTCTTTACTTTATCCAACCGAGTCACTCCGGCTATACTTCTCAGACTACTCATCTCCGCAGCATTAATCCTATTTTCATGCTTCTTCTGCCAAACCGAACCCAATAATAATAAATGAACAATAAATGAGTGTCGAAAAGAAGCTTAATTTAACTGGTACCAATTTATTTATTTCCAGTGAGAAATGTCAGCATTTCCTAATCGTAGTTAGTAGATTCTTGGTCAGGGTCAAACAATATCAACAACGCTAACAGAAATAGTTTTTTCCGGTACAATTAGTTTTGAAATAACTGATTGTTTTATCTGTACATTCTAAAATGTTAATGATCAAGTAGGTATAGTGACTTTAACTAAGATATAAATGAAATTATCTACAAGACAAAATTATTAGAAAATAAATATTTAATGATGTATTTTTAACGACAGTGAAATGATAGGTTTTCAATATCTATTTAGAAAATCAGGGAAGGTCGACATGACAAAACTGAGAAATTCTTAAAAACGAATTTTAAAAAAAAAATAAACGATAAATTCGTGACACAATGCTTTGAACCTCATCGACAAAGAATCTAAAAATAATCATCAATCAACCGAGTCCATATTTTAGGATTAAACAAATGTTATTCATCTACGAAGTGTGATAAAGATCAGATCGCATATCTATGTACAGGGTGTTTCTTAAATCATGCGAAAAAATTTAGAAGGTGATTGCCCGTATGAAATTATGATGAATCTTTCCTATAACAAAATTTCTAAAGGTTGTGAGTTGCAAGTTTTTATTTTTTTTTCTCAAATTTTAGTAAAGATATAAACTTGAAATTTTGTAATTTCCGTGCAAAGGACCAACTACCGATATTTTAAACATTCCTGTTACTTAATAATACCCCAAACTGGATGTATCAAACAATGATAATATCTATGGTCACGTATGGTTCAGTAGTCTGGTGGACCAAAGAGTTACAACAGACAGCTAAAGCAAAGCTTGCTGGCCTTCAGTGGCTGGCATGCCTGGCCATAACTGGAGCTGTGTTCAACACACCAACGGCAGCGATGAAACACCTCCTAAATCTTTCTTTCCTAGATATTCTCCTAGAAAAGGCCAGGATAGTCTCCTACAAATTCCTGTCTTCGGAAAAGCAAATTAATGGAGAGCAACTCGAGGATCACTACGGGATACTAAGTTAAACAAAAAACTCTTCCCAGAGACTGAATACGTAATGTACACAGATGGCTCAAAAACCCCAGATAGAGTTGTGGTCGGTGCTTTCAGCAGGAAACCAAGTATTGAAATATCTTGGCAGGTAAGCTACAATCTTTCAGGCTGAAGTCTTCGCTATCGAATTGTGTGCAAGAGATCTGACCAACAGACCTCTAGCAAACAAAAACATAAGTATAATATCAGACAGCCAGGCTCCTTTAAAAGCACTGAGCTCTAAGATAAATTCTAAACCTGTATGGAATTGCATCGAATCTTTAAAGTACCTTGGTGCGAACAACAGGCTGATTCTACTGTGGTTACCTGGGCACCAGGGAGTGGAGGGAAACGAAAAAGCCGACACCCTTGCAAAACAGTGGGCCGATTCTGCGTTCACTGGACCAGAACCGGTTTTTGGAGTGATCACAAGTGCCGCCAAAACCATCATTTTGGACTGAGCAGAGAGAAAAATACTCACGTACTGGTCCGATATACCACTGTTGACTCACTCGAAGGCGTTTCTACCTAAACCCTCGAGAAACACAACTTAGCAGATCCTAGAATGGAGCAGAAATGACCTGCGAATTCTAACGGGACTGCTTACAGGACACTGTCGTCTAAGATACCACCTCGGAAGGATGGGTCTGAATCAACAAACGGACTGTCGGTTTTGCTGCGTGGAAGACGAAACTGCTGCACATATACTATGTTCATGCCCAGGCTGGGAAGAATGGAAGAATAAGGTTCAACATATTTGGTTGCACCAACCTAGAATCTACAGATTTTAAAAAAATCTAATGTAATGTGCGCGTTAGACGCTTTTTGGATGGGTAAAATCTCGTGCGTTCGCGTCACCAACATGCTTATAGCAGTATACCTGTAGCTGTACAGCTGAAGTATTGTGAAACATTAGTGCTGTGTATATCTTATAAGTAAAATTAAATGGATTTAGTGATAAGTTCAATGTGTATATACTGTGCATTGGTAAAATAGTGATTATTATTTGAATTGTAAAATCATTGTGCAGTACAATAGTGAGTACTAAATAAATATACTATAAATATATATTTTTAAGATATAAAATATTTTTATTTTTTTTTTAATTTCCCAATTAATTTACAATCTATTCAGATCAGAACAATGGGTAAATATTTTGGTTATCAGACAAATAGACATGCAGGAAAATGACCCAGTGGTTATTTCCTATTAAATCTTAATTACAAACGCTCTAATATAAGATAAAAAATATATAACAGAAAATTATATTAAATCCTTGAATTTATTTTGGCGTTTGAAAATTTTATATTATTTTAAATCTTCGTATTTATTTTGGCGTTTAAAAATTTTGTATTATTTATTTTCTAATATTTAACATCTGCAATGCATCACGCAAATGAAATAATTGAAAGTACAAAAAGTCTAAGTACTGTTGAAATTAATGACAATGATGCAAACAATGAAAATATTGTTAAAAATGTATTTATAGATAATTTTAATTCAAACATCATGAAATTTTAATACCAAGTTTTTATTTCTATCGGCAGTCTCTATAACTGCCAATTATTTGTTTGAATATTTTAGCAATCCTTATAATAATTTATTCACAGATTTTTTTTGCTACAGTAAATCGAAACTAACTCATCTTCGATGCTGACCGAAAGTATTTTAATCTTAGTATGAACAAATTAAACACCTTATTGAATTTGCTATTTAGTTTTAGGTGCTTGGATAAATGTCACTCTAAACGTCAATCTGATAGCAGTATCGGTGAAATTGTGCCCGCATAAACTTGTTAAGGCGGGCAACATGACATTCAAGCCTCGATGGATTATCTTCCGAGCAAAAACAAAGGACTAACAAGAGAATCGCCGGCCCACACACGCACGACCCTTGCACCGGAAGTTGTTAGCGAATGCAAATAAGCTGCGACAACCGCGGGTGACAGCTCTCGATTTCTATCAAATTTTGTTTTCTATTTTTTTTTATTGAAAAAAGGGTAAACCTATCGTGTAGGCCGCGGGCGACCCGCACTGCAACTATTAGAAGGGAAAGGGATAATAGAAAGGAGATGATTGTGGACCCACTTTTTGAAAAGTTGAAGGTCATAGTTCTCTGGAAAAACTGATTTAGAAAGCTTGTTCCATTCGGCAGCAGCACTGTAAATGAAGGATTTTTAATGGTTCTTGTAGTGTCAATCTTAAGAGTAAATGGGTGAGACTGATCAGCGTGCCGAGTTCTTCGGCCAAATGTGGCCAGTGGTGGTACAAGAGTTTATATTTCCTTGTCGTCGTCAACAGTTGATCAGGAGTAAAAAAATTTCTAGCTTTCCACAGAAAACCCAGCCTCTGGCTTGCTGACTTTGCGATGTTAGCAACATGGTCATGCCAAGACATATTATTAGACACCGTAATTCCCAAAATCGAGATGCAGGGACTCGATTCAAGGGTATTTCCGGACATTGTGATGGAATGATTTGAGGAATTCACTTTCTTGAAAAACGTGGCGCTTTGTGTTTTCTGAGCGTTGACGATTGCTTTAAGATCTCTATTGATGGAGTCAACCTGTTCCTGCCTGAGTCCATTTGTATCATTTACCGAAAGTGATCGATAGGATGTGAAAGTTAAGACAAGTGTGCTGTCGTCTGCGAAATTGTAAATGGAGCGCTACTACGCTACGTTCGGTGCTTCTCTATGGTGTGGAAGGTTCGACCCTGAAGATAAGTTGTATCAAGAAACTGGAAGCCTTCGAGATGTCGCTGTATCGCAGAATTCCTAAAATTCCATGGACAGCGAGAACGACAAACGAGGAAGTTCTTAGGCGTGTGAACAAAAAACGTGAGGCTACGTGAGATATATAATTACTGATTCACACCGCGCGAGACAGAGAAGCAATGAAACATGCGATCGCAAACATCCATTAGTGGATATATGCATTCGAAGAAGAAGTATATCCACTTAACCTATTAAATTCCACTCCTCGTACACAGTAATCTTATGTCTGGCTTCAGCTGTTAGTACTAATTCAGTTCGAGTTGTAGTTGGTAATCTATTATTTTTTTTTTAATTTAAAACGACTAAAACGATTATTTCAAATGATATCAAAAGAACTAGTCATTGGATTTCCTAACATGGAATCGTTTTAACAAACATAATTATTTATTACGCAGCTGATAACTATTGACCACAGAATAAATACTATAATAATGGCGTAGAACAAGTCAGTAATCTACTAAGGAATGTTTGAAATATGGCTAAAAGACAAAAATACTTATTTAGGATATTAGACAGCACCGATTTTTGGTACAAATTCTTCCAATAAATACTTTAAAAACAATAAAAATTTAACAACTAAAACCAAAATCATAACTTTGGTATTTATTGCTTAAATATTTATTTCATTCTCTTGCAAGATTCTTGACGTAAAAACAAGTAGTATCAAAAATAATGACGTAGGATAAAGCCATTGTAAAAAGTACGCGCTCTGTTAAAATTTTGAGACTAGATTTAGATTATACACCTTGTGTTTCTAACTCAAATTAATCTTTGGTTATTTAGGAACTTTATTTTAATTATTAATTCTAATTAAAAAAAATAAAAAAATAGCGAAGTGAGATCGTTAGCACTAGCAATTATCACATGTGAAGGCCCAAATTTGACGTATGCTTCGGGTAGCACAGCTTATTTTTGAATATTAACGTCACTAATACGCATTCATTAAATCATCAGTCAACTATCTAGATCGCACGTGTTTACCCCTTAGACGTTTCAAAACATTAGCGCGCGCTGGCTCTAAATAATTTCTTGGGAGATTTTTATTGTTTGCGTTTTATTTTTATTGTGATATTTGTGAAATGGCTTTTTAGAGACCGTTTGAGGTAAATGATGAATCTAACGAATTGCTTAATATTGACGATATTCCCATTTAAAATGAAATTCCCAATAATAATATAATTCAAAGTAATGATAATATCCAAATTAATGATGAAATACATCTTAATAATGTATTTCTAATTAATAACAATTTTGGGATGTTAAAAATCGAGATTTGCATATTCAAATTCAACAAGTAATTTTAAATATATATTCATGCTTAAAAGCTGAAAATGTCAATTTAACTTTAGTAATTTAGTAATTAAACAAGGCGTTGTGATTGAACTTGATAAAAACCGAAAACCTATCGTCAGCCGTCGAAAAGATAATTCGTCTAAAGATGTGATTCAACAAACGGTTTACAATGAGAAAATCAATCAATTAAGCCCCAACATTAGAAATTATATTTAACAAATTGCAAGATTTTAACGATTTTAAATATAAATCATTAGAACACTTCGACAAATTTTAATAGAATGTGATTTTAAGTATAAAAAGTTAGATAGCAGTTCGCAGCCTCAATATAAACAACACGACTAAAGTAAAGGCAGGAGACACTTATACGGAAGAGATACCGACACCAGGAGGCATCAGACAAGGCGACAGCTTTAGCCCATTTCTGTTCAACCTCTTTATGGACAGAATAATAGAGGAAGTATCATCACCAAATATGGGATACAGAATGGGACAGAACAAAAGAATCAGCATGGTATGCTACGCAGATGATGCCGCTCTTTTCGCGGAAACGGAGGACGATCTACAAAGACAGCTACACAAATTCTACCAGGTCAGCCAAGCGATGAACATGACCATATCTATAGAAAAAACGAAAAGCATAACCTTTGTTAAAGATCCCGTAAGATGTAAGCTGGTAATTCAGGACAAAATCATCGAGCAAGTCTCACAATTCAAATATCTGGGTATGGATCTGTCGAGCTATCACGACCCAGTGAAGGATCAAAGAAGCCAGATCAACAAAGCGACCGCCATATCAGGCTGCTTAAGGCAGATAATATGGGCGAACGAATACATGCGAACAGATAGCAAGGTCAGGATCTATAAGACTTGTATCAGGCCAATCATGACATACGGAATAGAAACCAGAGAAGAAACCAACAAAACGAAAAACATGCTTCGAGTAGCCGAAATGAAAACGCTTAGGACTATAATGGGAAAAACAAGGGTAGACCGAATTAGGAACACTGACATCAGGGAACAGTGCGGAGTGCAAGACATCGTAAGATGGGAAAGACAAAGAAAAAGATGCTGGTACGCTCACGTGAGAAGAATGGAACAGAGCAGACTACCACGCATCGCATTTGAAGGAAAACCAATAGGGAAAAGAGCACTTGGAAGACCACCTAAGAGATGGAAGGACTGCTGGCAGTCCACCTCCCAGGAACTGATACAGAGGAACCTCCAAAACTAACAGATCGAAAGATCTTAAATATGGATAAGAAGAAGAAGAAGTTAGATAGTCGAGAAAGTAATCAAAATATAGTTTATTTAGATGAAACGTGGTTTGACACTCACGATGTCGTTTAATAAATAATTAAATAATTTTTGAAACCATATCCGATTTAAAAATAAAATTGACTTTGGAAGAACTATACACTTTAGCTCGTTAAGATAACCAAAATAAATACTGTGACCAAAGTACGCTTTTGAAACGACTATGAAGATATAAATAATGTTCGGGACCTTCCGGAATTGTTAAATTTTTTTTTTTTTTTTTTATGTTCTGGTTCCCACGAAAAGGGATATCCTGTAATGTTCAGAGAACATCGTGGGAACCAAGGGAAAGAAGGTAGGAGTTGGTGTTCTTCTTAAATTTCTGGAGGTTGTATGCCTCGGGGAACACCTCCCTAGGCAATGAGCTCCAAAGCCTCGCAATTCGTTGGATGAATGAGTCTTTGGAAAGTGATGTTCTGCAGGTCTCCAAAGTGACCACGAAGGGGTGTGAAGACTGAACTTGACAGGTTAATCTCGAAGAGACTGCCAATGGAGGAACGATTGTTGATATTTCAGAAGAGCATCGCCCATGAAAATATCTATAAAATAGAGACAAATCGCCAACTTTTCTACGGTGTTCCAGACAAGTGAGCGAGTTTGTAAGCGAGGCATCACCGACGAGACGAATTGCCCTTTTTTGGACAGAATCCAGTAGCTATAGGATATGTTTAGGTGCTGCACTCCAAATATGGGAACAGTACTCCAGTACAGGTCGGATCTGTGCCTTATAGATAATAAGCAGCTGACTGGAGGTGAAATAGCTCTTGGCACGAAACAAAAAACCAAGTTTTTGGGATGCACTTTTGGCAATGGACCTCACGTGATTTTCCCATGAAAGGTTATTGCTGATAGTAATACCAAGCATCGATATGGATGACTTCAGTGGTATGGTTACTCCTGACAAAGTTATGTTAGGCACAGTGAGATCGGCTTTTCTAGAGAAAAGACATGCTTGTGTTTTGTTTGCATTGAATTCTACCAAGTTATTGAATCCCCATTCGAGAATTGTTGCTAAGTCCATATTTATATTGTTAACATTTCTTTCTCGTTCATTTCTGGTTTCACGGGCTGATATAGGGGCCCTGGAAGAGAATGCGGTATGGAGGGTACTATCATCGGCAAAGCTGTGTACGGGACATAAAAATATATAAAGCGAGTGTCCCAAGGTACTGACCGTATATAGGTGCAAACAAGGACCGAGTTAATACTTCTAACGTAAGTTAAATAGGCATCCAAAGAAGCACCATACACACAATATTCTTAATTCCATTCCGTACATGAGGATCCGTTACAGAAACGCCTCGAAAGAAAACACCTCGACCTCCAGTAACCCTTCATATTCCTACATCCATGCTCTCGTCATTCAATATTTTACTAAAAAAGGAGACACGATGGCGTCTCGAAAGAATAATTGACGCAAATATGAACATGTAGTTGTGAACGTAAAAGGTAAAGTCAAGCATTCTTCATATGTGTGTGGCAAAATAGAGGGCAATTGGAGACAGAAACGTATTCAGGACCTTAAGAAACATTTTTCTTTATTGTTTTTTTAAATACCAAAAAATATGTTAAAGACCAAATGGTAAAAACTAAAAATTCTATTTAGTTATCTAAAAATTGGTAATTGATTCGATATATAAAATTCACATATTCTAATTCTTTAAATGCACTCACCAAGATTTTTAAATGCTGATAGTTTTAAGTCAAAGAATCATTCATATCAAATCCTGGTAAACACCATGCTAAACTGAAGCCACACATAATTCTTTTTCTGTTGCTAATGTTATTTTATACAACTGTTAAATATCCAAAGGTTTGGTAGAGAAGGACACTTTTCTAGTGAAAATTATTTTTACAGCAGAGAGATCTTGTTCAGTACATAGTGTATAAGGTTTCACGGTGTAAAAGTTCACCTTCTGGTTCTGACTGGTTCAGTCAACAAAAGAACTATGGCACGCGATTCGTAACAATAATATTTCTTCTTCTTCACGTTCCATCTCCGCGGCGGAGGTTGGCAATCATCGTTAACTTTTGAGGCAGTTGTTTGGTGCTGCAACCAAACCATTTCCTCAGACTTTTTAGCCATTAATCTCGTTTTCTTTCTATGCTTTTTCTGCCTTCTATTTTCGCTTGCATTATTAGTCGTAAGAGGCTGTACCTTTCGCCGCGCATTATGTGTCCCAAATACTGTAGCTTTCCTTTCTTAATTGAACGTTCAACTTCTTTTTGTTTACCGATTCTTCTTAGCACTTCGATGTTAGTAATTTGATCTACCCACGAAATTCTTAACATTTTTCTATACATCCACATTTCGAATGAGTTACGTCTCATTGTATCTGCATGTAGCGTCCATGATTTTGCACCATAGTAGAGCACACTGAGTACATAATATTTTGCCAATCGCAGTCTCAGGCCTAACGTCAAATCTCTGCTACATAGTACTTTTTCATTTTTATGAAGTTGGTACGGGCCTTTTCAATTCTGGTTTTTATTTCTGCGGTATAGTCATTGTTTTCAGTAATAAGCGTTCCTAAATAACTGTATCTTTTTACTTTTTCAATCTGTTGACCTCCAACAATGAAATTTAAATACCCGGGCATAGAAATAACAGGATACGGTGACATCGAGGGGGAGGTAAGAAACCAAGCGGCAAAAGCAGCGCGAACCTCAGCTTACCTGAACGATACAATCCTCCGAAACAAATATATCTGAATCGAGACCAAATCCCGACCTATGCGAGGGCAGTTTGATAAGTCAGTGACTTTTTGAATTTCCCGCGCAGTTACTCCAAATGCAACAGTACTGCCGTCAACTATAATCTATCAGTGGGCAACTTTCTAATTTTGAGCAAGCTACGTCGTGCAGTTGGTGTTTGATAGCCGTTCAAAGCAGACAACCTCGTGAATTTTTACGAAAATGGAAAAAAGCGAATTTTGTGTGCTGATTAAGCATTACTTTTTACGTAAAAAATCCATCACTGCAACTAAGGAAAGACTTGATAAATACTACGGGGACTCGGCACCATCAATTTCAATGGTTAAGAAGTGGTTTACAGAGTTCCGTTGTGGTCGTACCAGCACTAGTGACGCCGAACGTCCAGGTCGCCCAAAAAAAGTGATCACGCCGGAAATCGTCGATAAAATCCATGAAATGATATTGGATAACCGGAGAATGAAAGTGCGTGAGTTGGCTCATGCTGTAGGTGTATCTCAACTGAACGGGTACATCATATTTTACACGAATATTTGGACATGAAAAAACTCTCTGCGAGATGGGTGCCGCGATTGATCACACTCGACCATAAGCGCAATCGTGTGACCACTTCAAAAGAGTGTTTAGCAATTTTCAGCCGTAACCCGGACGAATTTTTGTGCCGTTTAGTTACTGTTCTAATTTTTTTATTCCCTCCAAATAACAGGTTTTTTCAAAGCTCTCAAAATACGCGTTTGTTTCGGTAATGACTTCTTCATTCGACTCAAATCTCTTACTGCCCAGCCATTTCTTTAGGTTTGGAAACAGAAAATAGTCGCAGGGGGCTAAATCTGGAGAATATGCTGGATGGGGTAGCAGTTCGTATCCCAATTCGTGGATTTTGGCCATCGTGACTAGACAAGTGTGCACACGTGCATTGTCTTGATGGAACAGCACTTTCTTCTTCTTAGCCAAATGCGGCCGTTTTTGCTTCAAATCAACGTCGAATCTGTTCAAAAGCTTTGAATAATATTCGCCGGTGATCGTTTTACCTTTCTTGAGGTAATCGATGTGAATGACACCGCGTACATCCCAAAAAATTGTGGCCATGACCTTGTTGGCTGACAGACTCTGTTTCGCCTTCTTTGGTCCACGTTCACCCCGAGCAACCCACTGTTTAGATTGTTCCTTGGTCTCTGGCGTGTCGTGATGGATCCATGTTTCATCCACAGTAACAAAACGGCGCAAAAATTCGTCCGGATTGCGGCTGAACAAACTAAACACTCTTTTGAAGTGGTCACACGATTGCGCTTATGGTCAAGTGTGAGCAATCGCGGCACCCATCTCGCAGAGAGTTTTTTCATGTCGAAATATTCTTGTAAAATATGATGTACCCGTTCAGTTGAGATACACCTACAGCATGAGCCAACTCACGCACTTTCATTCTCCGATCATCCAATATCATTTCATGGATTTTATCGACGATTTCCGGCGTGATCACTTCTTTTGGGCGACCTGGACGTTCGGCGTCACTAGTGCTGGTACGACTACAACGGAACTCTGTAAACCATTGAAATTGATGGTGCCGAGTCCCCGTAGTATTTATCAAGTCTTTCCTTAGTTGCAGTGATGGATTTTTTACGTAAAAAGCAATGCTTAATCAGCACACGAAATTCGCTTTTTTCCATTTTCGTAAAAATTCACGAGGTTGTCTGCTTTGAACGGCTATCAAACACCAACTGCACGACGTAGCTTGCTCAAAATTAGAAAGTTGCCCACTGATAGATTATAGTTGACGGCAGCACTGTTGCATTTGGAGTAACTGCGCGGGAAATTCAAAAAGTCACTGACTTATCAAACTGCCCTCGTATATTGTGGTAAATAGCTCCACCAAAATATTCTTGTTTTTGTCATTGATTAACTTGATCAACTCACTTGGTATTCCATCTGGACCTGCACATTTATTATTTTTCGTGGATTTATGTGCAAGTTTTACTTCCGATTTAGTTATTTCCGGTCATATGTCTTCACCCTGCTAGTCTGCAGTATATTTACCTGTCTAGTCATGAAATAATTCCTCTTTGTATTCTTTCCATCGTCTTAATTTTTGTTCTGTCCTTATTATGATCTTTGCCTCCTTGTCTAAATGTTTTTCTTCTTGCTACTCCCGCTAGTTCCTTGACTTTTTTATGTACGTTAAAGTTGTAAAAATTGTTTTGTATCTCTTCTATATCATTACATTTTTTCGAAAAGTAAGTTTGTTTTGCTTTTCTTATTTTGTTTTTGTAGTTGTTTGTAGCGAGTGCTGTTATTTGCCTTGTATTTCCTTCTTTTGTTTATTAGTTCCAAGATTTCGTTTGTCATCCACTCTTCTTTTTTTTATTTGCTTTATTTAAGTTGTTTTTTACTTGGTTCTAGAATTGATGCTTAAACGAACTGCCACTGATGTTCTGCGTTTTCTTTTTTTTTTTCTTGAGATTTGGTAATAATAATTATAAGTAATTTCTGCTAGAACCATTTATATAGCAGATTTAAAAATATAATAATTTTTGACACGTAGAACATAGACATCGAGGACTTATTTGATTAAAGAAAAATAAAAGCTTATTGAAACTTTTCTTCGGAAATTAACCAAGACAAAAAAGTACCTTTACTATTATTTATTTTTTTCAAGCAGAATAAGTATGGAAAAATATTACGGATATCTGAATAAATTAAATGCTGACTATTTATTTATTTATTCATAAGAAATTGGATGGTTGTCGGTAAAATTAATATCGAGTATCCAAAATTAAAATTAGATGGTAAAATTTTGGACAGAGTATAACACTTAAGGTATTTGGGTAGCTGGATGGACTGTAGAGTTAAAAGCAATGAAGAAATCTCAACCAAAATAGAACTGGCACGTAAAAGATTTACTAGTTGGCGTTCTGTATTATATAATAGAAGTCTTTCGATGAACATCCGTCTAAGAATTGACAAACACCATCAAAATAAGAAAAGTCGAATACCTTGGACATATAATGAGGGGGCATAAATATCACATGCTCCGATTAATTATCCAGGGTAAAATAGAAGGAAAGCGATGGATTGGCAGAAAACAGCTTTCTTGGCTTCGTAATATTAGACATTGGACGGGTCGAACAGTCGAAGAATTGTTTCATGTAGCTACCGATCGAGAAGCTTTCCAACAAATTGTCAACTTTTATGATAGCCAACCAAATACGGTCCTGCTCAGCTACAGTGATGAGAAAGAAGATCTGTCAGAAGCACAACACATCGGTCAGTTTACGGTCAAGTTCAACTCAAATTGATAACCTGTCATCTTTTGTTGGTTTATTTAACAATTTAGCAATATCTTCGCTAAAAGAGGTATGGTAAAATGACGATTTCAGTTAAAAAATGTCAAAAGAATGAGTTTTATATTTATATTACTGTATCATAAAATGAAGATACGAAGTTGGCAACCTTGTAAAATACCATTAAATGTGAATGAATAAAGCTGCTATGTACGTATCATTAATCATTGCAGTCTATTGTTGCATACAAGTTAAAATTCTTTGGCAAAAACTGTACAGCGCAAAAATGCTATAAATAAAGCTGAAATATTTACGGTGAAAAATCTGCAAAGTCACTTTCACGTTGCAATATTGTATATTAATAATATAAGTGGTTCTCCTTCAAAACGCAGATGCTCAAGACTTAATAAAACACCTCACATCAATAGACAACATTTCTTCGTGAGAAGGAGCTTCCTAGTTTTTCGCGTTTACGCTGACTGGACATCTCGTGAACATATTAACATTGAAATTAAATAATAAATAAGAAAAAGCGATTATTTTTTTTAATTAATATATGTTATACGTTATATAATTACATTTTTAAAGGCTGTAAGTTGTCAAAATTCCAACACAATAAAAAGGAACCCCATTGGAAAAAAATTAAAATTGAAACGGAGTGAAATAGAACGTTTACAAAACAAGACGATTGCCAAATAACTCTAGTATGCGACGTAACAATTGGAAACGAAACTTCCAGGCCCTTCAAATGTGCAAAAGGTGTCCGACAGGGCTGTATATTATCGCCTGAACAGAAAACTGGCATGGAGAAATTTCCATCGGAGACAAGAAAATTAACAACCTCAGGTACGCTGAAGATACCACGCTTATAGCAGGCGACGAACAGGAAATGGTACAATTATTACAACGATTAACAGAAGAAAGCCGAACGCTGGTGGGATTAGAGATAAATCTAAACAAAACCAAGATAATGATAGTAGACAGAGGAAACAAGCTACAGCAGTTACAAGATGAAAACAACTTAGCAGACAACGAAAGAACCGACAGCCTAACATATTTAGGAGCCTTGATAAATAACCAGGAAAACTGCGAGCCTGAAATGAGACGACGCATACAAAAAGGACGAACAGCGACGACCAATCTATAAATAATATGGGAATACAGACAAATATCGCGAAACACAAAGATAAAACTTGTACAAACACTAATATTCGCAATATTCATGTATGGTGTAGAAAGCCGGACGATCAAAGAAGCAGACAGGAAAAGAATTGACTCCTTTGAGCTCTGGTGCTGGAGAAGACTTCTGTGCATCCCTTGGACAGCACGGAAGACAAATGTATCAGCTATTCAAGAAATAGGCATAAAAGATCCACTGTCAACAATGTGCCGACGACTAATTATCCAATACTATGAGCTAATAAACAGAAGACGAGGAGACAACATGGAAAAACTGATGATACAAGGAAAAATAGAAGGCCAGAGGACAAGGGATCGCTCTCCCACCAAATGGGTAGACCAGATAAAGAAAATTACGGGAAGACGCTTACAAACAACCATTAGCGACACAGAAGATAAAACACTTTGGAAGCAGATCATCAACAACACAAATTGAAAATCATGGAATCACGACCTCTCAGCTTTGAGAGTACGACTGACAGAGAGAGATGCGCGAAAAATGTTTGCGGTCTCTAACGTTTAGGTTTATATTTATATTTATTTATGAATAAGATATGTGGACGACACATTCATCGTATGGTCTTTTGGCAAAGAAGATCCACTCAAATTTTTAGACCACCTTAAACTCTATCCATGCGAGAATCCAATCTACTGTAGAGTTTGAAGAGAACAGCCAACTACCTTTTCTAGACGTGATGGTTATAAAGACACAAAACGGACGCTTAGAACACACAGTTTATCGAAAACACACACATACCAACAGATATCTAAACACCGGATCACACCACCATCCATCTCAAATCCAAGGAGAAGTAAACACACTGATTTCCAGATCCCCATGTCTTACCGATGATTGCCACAAAACAAAAGAGATAGAAAAGATAACCTCAGCCTTAGAACAAAAGCGACTATAATCAATTCAGCATAACAAAAGCAATAAAACAGCAAAAACACGCAAATATTGTGTTTTCACTTCTATCGGCAGCCTCTACAACTGCCAATTTTTTTTCATTATTATCGCCTAAACCTCCTTAATATGAGAGTCTGATAAAAAAAAATTCATTGCAATAATTGGTCGACTGTCGACTTTTTTGGCTGTCTAACGAATTTTGTTTTCCTGAAAATCAGAACGGTAAAAATTCGATTTCATACACTCTGCCCAAAATTGTATTTTACTGATAAACTAAATATCTTGTCAATAAAGACATTCAAAATAACAAAAATTCCCGGAGAGCCAAATATTGGTGGAGAGCTGTGGTTTACCATTACAAATAAATTTTTAAAAATCCCCATCGATCCTATGTGTGCTACAAAAGTTATTCGGGGTCAAAGGTCAAAATATTGAGGTTTTTTAAATTTTTCTCAAAAACGGTAAGTTTTATTATTGTTTATTATTATTGTTTGAGGTGTGGAATCAATTTTTGTAACTATTTTAGCGCAGTCAGTCAGTATAATATATATAAAAGAGACACAAATAGGTATTTATACTTCTCTTAAGTGCCTGATTATGTACGAGGGCAGTTTGATAAGTCAGTGACTTTTTGAATTTCCCGCGCAGTTGCTCCAAATGCAACAGTGCTGCCGCCGTCAACCTCGTGAATTTTTACGAAAATGGAAAAAAGCGAATTTCGTGTGCTGATTAAGCATTACTTTTTACGTAAAAAATCCATCACTGCAACTAAGGAAAGACTTGATAAATACTACGGGGACTCGGCACCATCAATTTCAATGGTTAAGAAGTGGTTTACAGAGTTCCGTTGTGGTCGTACCAGCACTAGTGACGCCGAACGTCCAGGTCGCCGGAAATCGTCGATAAAATCCATGAAATGATATTGGATGATCGGAGAATGAAAGTGCGTGAGTTGGCTCATGCTGTAGGTGTATCTCAACTGAACGGGTACATCATATTTTACACGAGTATTTGGGATGAAAAAACTCTCTGCGAGATGGGTGCCGCGATTGCTCACACTCGACCATAAGCGCAATCGTGTGACCACTTTAAAAGAGTGTTTAGCGATGTTCAGCCGTAATCCGGACGAATTTTTGCGCCGTTTTGTTACTGTGGATGAAACATGGATCCATCACAACACGCTAGAGACCAAGGAACAATCGAAACAGTGGGTTGCTCGGTGTGAACGTGGACCAAAGAAGGCGAAACAGAGTCTGTCAGTCAAAAAGGTCATGGCCACAGTTTTTTGGGATGTCCACGGTGTCATTCACATCGATTAACTCAAGAAAGGTAAAACGATCACCGGCGAACATTATTCAAAGGTTTTGAACAGATTCGACGTTGATTTGAAGCAAAAACGGCCGCATTTGGCTAAGAAGAAGAAAGTGCTGTTCCATCAAGACAATGCACGTGTGCACACTTGTCTAGTCACGATGGGCAAAATCCACGAATTGGGAAACGAACTCTACCCCATCCAGCATATTCTCCAGATTTAGCCCCCTGCGACTATTTTCTGTTTCCAAACCTAAAGAAATGGCTGGGCGGTAAGAGATTTGAGTCGAATGAAGAAGTCATTACCGAAACAAACGCGTATTTTGAGAGCTTTGCAAAAACCTATTATTTGGAGGAAATAAAAAAATTAGAAAAACGCTGGACTAAATGTATCGAGCTAAAAGGTGATTATGTAGAAAAATAAAATGTATATTTGCGGAAAAAAATTTGTTTTATTCAAAAAGTCACTGACTTATCAAACCGCCCTCGTATATACGTGGCTTACACATGCATACCATGTATAATGTGACTTAGAATCACGGTATCTCAGGAATGGTAACTCTTAGGAAAAAAAAATGTAAATCATTTTTGTAGAGAATTTTAAGATCTACAACTTTGGTTTAGAGTTATTTTTTTTGAAAAACTGCCAATTTTTTTTCATTATTTTCGCCTAAGCCTTCCTAATATTAGAGTCTAATAAAAAAAAATTCATTGCAATAAGTGGTCGACTGTCGACTCTTTTTGGCTGTCTAACGTATTTTGTTTTACTGAAAATTAGAACGGTAAAAATTCGATTTTATCCACTCTACCCAAAAATTTATTTTACTGACAAAATAAATATCTTCTGCCTTAGATCTTGTTTGTTAACAATAACTGGTAAAGTTAAAATTAATTTTAACATAACGAGCAAGAAGTGATAGTTTCATCTCGTAAGCGTGTAAATATAAAATGTAATTAATTTAGAATTATCACCGCATAAACATCATCGTATATAATCAATTTATTACACACCGAAATGCCTTATGTATTTAAATTCTCCGTCGGTGTACTACACGAAAACCGAAGATTTATATTCTTGTAACTATAATAGCTGTGTTATTATAATTTACACCTAGCAGGAACTAATAGAAGGTAATAAAATTGAAAAAGTAATGAGGTGTCTCGAAGGAGAAAGTACAAGTAACATTGGTGGATTTCTTTGAGAAAAAACTTATTCTTTAATCAATGGCGGAATTTGTAGCTTGCGGTGGTGGCTCAGTGCTTACAGCAGCGTTTCTCGAACTGTGGGGCGCGCCCCCTAAGGGGGGCGCGTTTACATGATTGGGGGGGCGCAGTACAGATTAAAAATAAAATGGTAATGATAAAATGCTACAGATAGATTTTTTAAAAATCTTTATTGAAATTTTAGTTACTTAATGATGACAAAGAAACATTCTAAGGACTAATGGCTAACATGATCTTGTTTTAAGGCGCACAACTTCTCTAAATTTGGTTCTATGTTAGAGATGGCCACTCTGAGTTCATTTTCTACTTGAAGTTTATTTCCGTATTTAGATTTCACGACAGCAAGTGCAGAAAATCCAGTTTCACAAAGGTAGGACGTTGGAAAAAGCAACAGAATTCTAAGCGCTTTGGCTTTTAAAACGGAGTAGTCGTTCGGAAGTTCAGTCCAGAAGTTTGTTAAAGATTTGTTAACAAAGTTTGATTTTTGTAAGGGATTTGTTGAAATATCTATCAGTTGTTCTTCTTCTTGCAGTGATAGTCCGACAGGTCTATTTTCGAATGGATTTAAAACCCAGCTCCAGTCTGACAACTTGATATCTTTCTCTGCAAAGAAGTATCGCTTGAAATTCTCAGTTAAGTTTTCTAAATGGCTTCCTATGGTTTTTAGCATCACAGCTTTATGAATATCTTCCAATGGGAAATCTTGCACAAAATCGCAAAATGTGGGAAACATTTCCAAACTGTTTTCTTTCAATTTGTTATGCCATAACTGCAATTTCTTACAAAAAGCATCAATCTTTTGACTTAAATCAAATATATTCACGTCTTTTCCTTGCAGCTGAAGATTAAGTATATTAAGTTTTTCAAAAATATCTACTAAATAAGAAAGCTTCAGTAAAAATAATTTGTCGAAAAAATCTGTTGAATGCTTGTGACCTTCCTCGCTTAAAAATATCGCTATTTCCCTTCTTAATTCAAAGACACGCTTAACCGTCTTACCGCGTGACAACCATCTGGATGAGGAATAAAACAACAAAGATTGATGCTCAGCTCCCATATCTTCACACAGAACAGAGAACATCCTTGTTTTTAGTGGTCTGGTTTTTATAAAGTTAACAACTTCAATAACTACTGTCAAAATCATGTTTAGTCCAGGGCTTAGCGATTTTGATGCTAACGCTTCCCGATGTATCATGCAGTGCGTCCAGATAATTTCTAAGGATTCCTTTTTTACTAGCGCTTGTAAACTGTTGTATTTACCAGACATGGCTTGAGCTCCATCGGTGCAAATCGCAACACAATTTTTCCATTGCAAATTCATTTTAGTAATAGAATCATTTGTAATCTTGAACAACTCGGTGGCTGTAGTTCTTCCTTCAATCTGTTTACAAAACAATAAATCTTCACATATTTTAGAACATTGACAAAATCTAATGTAGCAAATCAAATGGGAATCATTACTAGAGTCAGTTGCTTCGTCAAGTTGTATAGCAAACAAGTTTCCAGTAAGCTCAGATTCAAGCTGCTGCTGCATATCAACTGATATATCGTTAATTCGTCGACAGATTGTATCATTTGACAGAGGAATATTGTTAAGTTGTGAAGTAAAATTTTCACCAAACATTATTTCTACAATGTCTTTGCAAGCGGGTAAAATAAGTTGCTCTGCAATAGTGTGCGGTTTTTTGCATTTAGCTACTTTGTATGCCACTTTATATGATGCCAAGAGAGCCTTCTCATTTACTGCCAGTACTCTATGGAAGCTGGATTTTTGTTTTTTAAACAATCTGAGTTTCTCCACAAAAAAATCTCGCGGTTTATTGACATATTCTCTGTGCAGCGTTTCTAGATGCCTCTGTAATTTATTTGGTTTCATGCTATCTGCAGCCAATACTTTTAAACAGATAACACATTGTGGTTTTTCTTCGCCACCTACTTCAAGGCTAGTAAAGCCCAAATTTAGGTATGATGGGTCATATTTTCTTGTTTTAGATTTCGGACGATTTCCACCTGAACCTGTCGATGTACAAGCCCCGTCATCCTCAAGTTTTCGTTTTAAAAATTTATCCATACTACATCTACTTATACACTCACACTTCACAATAATGCTTGCTTAGTGTTAAAACACCTTCACTGAGAGACTAAGAATACCGTATGTGCGCTTCTGTATTTAAAGTCGCGTTCAGACAGTTCGAGAAAGATCAGGATCAGTAAACCCTTTAGCCTACAGTAGTAATAAACAGATCGAGCCAGCTTTATTGAGTTATCGAAGGATCCAACAACTACGCAGTGAACGACGTCGTCGAAGAGCAAGTGAGTTTAGGCAATGGAGGTTCCGGCGGTGAAGCTGCCCACACCTCAGAGCATTCTACAGTTTACCATGCCCAATCTACTCCTCGTCGTCGGCGCCGGCGCGCACCAGGTTTAAGTTACCGAATAGAAGACCTTACACTTGGAAATCACCGCAGAATGTGTGTAATAGACTCGTTCGCGGGTGCGATTCCGAATCCGTTTAAGGACTGCTCGCATGCGCAGTTTGGAAAACGGCGTTCCCGGTTCATAAAATTCTGAGTTTCTGGTAATAGTTTTGTGTCACTCGGAATCCCTTCATTACCGATTCGGAATCGGTTCCTAGCAGTTCTAGGATTTTTGTTAGGACGAAAATTTCGGTCCGGCTTGGCATGCGCAATATCAACCAGTATCGTCGGCTGTTTTTTGTTTTATTTTGGTGGAGCACAATTAGATGAAAACCATATAACTCTACCTATTTCTAGATTAGTGAAAGTAAGTATAAAAAGTAATTTATTTGATTATCCTTTAGAATGTATTTGTCTATTTCTAGGAATCCTTTTAATACTTTCTCAAACATTTTCTTCAAATTGTTTTTTCGCAGTAAACCCCCACCTGCTTCAGGTATTTTTTATATAATTCCAAAAAAATTAATGTATTTTGGTGAGTCCATTTCTGACTCTCCTTTGAATTTGTTGAAAACACCAAAAATTCGCCAAGAACTTCTAAAAATGTTTGTAGTTAGTAAACAAATAATTGAATGTTTATTACCTCCTTCGATCTTAATCATTTTAACGCGATAACGTCTTATAAATCGACGAACGCTGGCTGCACGCACGAAAAAGCATAGCTCATTGTCACGTTCCGCGTGCGTACAAGCGAGAGCGCGGAACAAGCGATAGAGAGGTACGATCGGCCTAAGCGTTCGGCTTGTGAATCATCTATCTCTCTTTCACTCCATCGGCCGATGCTTCCGAGTATAAAAGAGACAGAAAATATTTGAATTAAAAAAGGGTTAACCTTTACAAACATGTCAGAGTAAATTTGCGGTGTAAAGCGGGAAGTAAAAATCCCGAGCGAAAGTGGCGGAGAACAATGACGAACAAAAAACGCTTAGCGCTGTATGCGTCTCACTCCAACTCACTGGTGCGTTAATTTCGTAGTAAATTTGAACTTGTCGGGTCTGCGGCCGTCACCCTCGGCCGTTAGAATTCTCAGAATAGGCCTCCTTCTGTGTTATCAAAAAATGTCCATAAGGATATTAAAAATAAAATGAGTATCCTTTTTATCATAATGAATATTTGGCATGTGATGAATATGGTTATGGGTAGGTAGTTAATAAAAAAATAGATACACACAGAAAAAAGAAACGCTGCAAAAATGCTGTTTATGGAAAAACTCTATTAAAAATTTTCATACATAACAAAATATTTAGATATAATCTTCGATAGGTATGAATGAATGACATTTTTCAAGGTATTCGGTAATATTCAGTATGCTCACTGAACTTGAAAACTCACAGGATATATTTGAAAACAAATTATATACATGACAATGTAATTTTACAGAAATAACATATAAATCTCTTATTCCCAAATTTTTCTAGTATATACTCTTCATCATACTCTTTTACTCCGAAAGCTCGCATGTACCAAATTAGAATCAAATCAGATCATAATAACAAAAAAATCATACTCTTTTACTCCGAAAACATCCACGTACCAAATAAGAATCGAATCGGACCATAATCACCAAACTTGTCCGCCATCTTGAATTTAAATATTTTGACAACAATATCATACTCTTATACTCCGAAAACTTCCACGTACCAAATTAAAATCGAATCGGGCCATAATCACAAAACTCGTCCGCCATCTTGAATTTAAATATTTTAACAACAATATCATACTCTTATACTCCGAAAACTTCCACGTACCAAATTAAAATCGAATCGGACCATAATCACAAAACTCGTCCGCCATCTTGAATTTAAATATTTTGACAACAATATCATACTCTTATACTCCGAAAACTTCCACGTACCAAATTAAAATCGAATCGGGCTATAATCACAAAACCCGTCCGCCATCTTGAATTTAAATATTTTAACAACAATTTCATACTCTTATACTCCGAAAACTTCCACGTACCAAATTAGAATCGAATCGGACCATAATCACAAAACTCGTCCGCCATCTTGAATTTAAATATTTTGACAACAATATCATACTCTTTTACTCCGAAAACTTCCACGTACAAAATTAGAATCGAATTGGACCATAATCACAAAACTCGTCCGCCATCTTGAATTTAAATATTTTGACAACAATATCATACTCTTTTACTCCGAAAACTTCCACGTACCAAATTAAAATCGAATCGGACCATAATCACAAAACTCGTCCGCCATCTTGAATTTAAATATTTTGACAACAATATCATACTCTTTTACTCCGAAAACTTCCACGTACAAAATTAGAATCGAATCGGACCATAATCACAAAACTCGTCCGCCATCTTGAATTTAAATATTTTGACAACAATATCATACTCTTTTACTCCGAAAACTTCCACGTACCAAATTAAAATCGAATCGGGCCATAATCACAAAACTCGTCCGCCATCTTGAATTTAAATATTTTAACAACAATATCATACTCTTATACTCCGAAAACTTCCACGTACCAAATTAAAATCGAATCGGGCTATAATCACAAAACCCGTCCGCCATCTTGAATTTAAATATTTTAACAACAATTTCATACTCTTATACTCCGAAAACTTCCACGTACCAAATTAGAATCGAATCGGACCATAATCACAAAACTCGTCCGCCATCTTAAATTTAAATATTTTGACAACAATATCATACTCTTATACTCCGAAAACTTCCACGTACAAAATTAGAATCGAATCGGACCATAATCACAAAACTCGTCCGCCATCTTGAATTTAAATATTTTGACAACAATATCATACTCTTATACTCCGAAAACTTCCACGTACCAAATTAAAATCGAATCGGGCTATAATCACAAAACCCGTCCGCCATCTTGAATTTAAATATTTTAACAACAATTTCATACTCTTATACTCCGAAAACTTCCACGTACCAAATTAGAATCGAATCGGACCATAATCACAAAACTCGTCCGCCATCTTGAATTTAAATATTTTGACAACAATATCATACTCTTATACTCCGAAAACTTCCACGTACAAAATTAGAATCGAATCGGACCATAATCACAAAACTCGTCCGCCATCTTGAATTTAAATATTTTGACAACAATATCATACTCTTTTACTCCGAAAACTTCCACGTACAAAATTAGAATCGAATCGGACCATAATCACAAAACTCGTCCGCCATCTTGAATTTAAATATTTTGACAACAATATCATACTCTTATACTCCGAAAACTTCCACGTACAAAATTAGAATCGAATCGGACCATAATCACAAAACTCGTCCGCCATCTTGAATTTAAATATTTTGACAACAATATCATACTCTTTTACTCCGAAAACTTCCACGTACCAAATTAAAATCGAATCGGGCCATAATCACAAAACTCGTCCGCCATCTTGAATTTAAATATTTTAACAACAATATCATACTCTTATACTCCGAAAACTTCCACGTACCAAATTAAAATCGAATCGGGCTATAATCACAAAACCCGTCCGCCATCTTGAATTTAAATATTTTAACAACAATTTCATACTCTTATACTCCGAAAACTTCCACGTACCAAATTAGAATCGAATCGGACCATAATCACAAAACTCGTCCGCCATCTTAAATTTAAATATTTTGACAACAATATCATACTCTTATACTCCGAAAACTTCCACGTACAAAATTAGAATCGAATCGGACCATAATCACAAAACTCGTCCGCCATCTTGAATTTAAAGATTTTGACAACAATATCATACTCTTTTACTCCGAAAACTTCCACGTACCAAATTAGAATCGAATCGGACCATAATCACAAAACTCGTCCGCCATCTTGAATTTAAATATTTTGACAACAATATCATACTCTTATACTCCGAAAACTTCCACGTACCAAATTAGAATCGAATCGGACCATAATCACAAAACTCGTCCGCCATCTTGAATTTAAATATTTTGACAACAATATCATACTCTTTTACTCCGAAAACTTCCACGTACCAAATTAGAATCGAATCGGACCATAATCACAAAACTCGTCCGCCATCTTGAATTTAAAAATTTTGACAAAAAAATCATACTCTTTTACTTCGAAAACTCCCACGTACCAAATTAGAATCGAATCGGACCATAATCACAAAACTCATCCGCCATCTTAAATTTAAATATTTTAACAACAATATCATACTCTTATACTCCGAAAACTTCCACGTACCAAATTAAAATCGAATCGGGCTATAATCACAAAACCCGTCCGCCATCTTGAATTTAAATATTTTAACAACAATTTCATACTCTTATACTCCGAAAACTTCCACGTACCAAATTAGAATCGAATCGGACCATAATCACAAAACTCGTCCGCCATCTTAAATTTAAATATTTTGACAACAATATCATACTCTTATACTCCGAAAACTTCCACGTACAAAATTAGAATCGAATCGGACCATAATCACAAAACTCGTCCGCCATCTTGAATTTAAAGATTTTGACAACAATATCATACTCTTTTACTCCGAAAACTTCCACGTACCAAATTAGAATCGAATCGGACCATAATCACAAAACTCGTCCGCCATCTTGAATTTAAATATTTTGACAACAATATCATACTCTTATACTCCGAAAACTTCCACGTACCAAATTAGAATCGAATCGGACCATAATCACAAAACTCGTCCGCCATCTTGAATTTAAATATTTTGACAACAATATCATACTCTTTTACTCCGAAAACTTCCACGTACCAAATTAGAATCGAATCGGACCATAATCACAAAACTCGTCCGCCATCTTGAATTTAAAAATTTTGACAAAAAAATCATACTCTTTTACTTCGAAAACTCCCACGTACCAAATTAGAATCGAATCGGACCATAATCACAAAACTCGTCCGCCATCTTGAATTTAAATATTTTAATAACAATATCATACTCTTTTACTCCGAAAACTTCCACGTACCAAATTAAAATCGAACCGGGCCATAATCACAAAACTCGTCCGCCATCTTGAATTTATAAATTTTGACAAAAATAACAATTTTTGACCAAAATTATATTCTCTGACCCTAAAAACCAAATATATGTACTTATATTTAGAAGAATCAAATTATAATCACAAGCCGCCATTTTGTTTTTTCTGCAATAAGAATTTATTGTTAAATGAATTATGAACACCTGTCAAAGTTAATGAAAATCCAAGTTTTAGTCTTGCAAAAGTTGAATAAATTAACTAAGAAATAAACAAAAAATGATTATATTATAAAAATATTTCATCATAACCATTTTTAAAAGTAAAGAAAAACGCTTTTAATAAATATTTATTTACCTCTATGTTTAGAACTGCATGCGTATTTATTTTTAAAAAAGAAAACCAATATCTAAGACATAAATTCATCACAATGTTGGCATATTTACCGTACTATAAAAGTTTAATAATTGTGTCCATTGTAAAATAATGACCGGGCTATTATAAGTAGCATCACAGGTCTCCTATCTTTTAGTAGAGGTAGGTTGTTCTGGTAGCTATTGGAAATATTTCTAGAAACGATAATTATATCGATATATTTAAAACGACTATCAACTGTTGCAATATATGAACGTATCAGTGATTGAATCCCAGTTCGTAAAAACGATCGCCCATCACTAGACTTTTTACGACTATGGCATCGTTACATCCCACCGACAGAGACTCAACCTGATTCGATATTTATAAGAGAAATATTAGTAATAACATTTGGAAATGGGTTCTTTTCTGGGTGCGACTGGAGAATATAAGCTTATATAGAGGTCAATCAAACCAGGATGGGGCTTTCGTGCACATCATTTCTAATTCATCGTTTCTTCTACTTTCATGTTATCCTTTGTATGGTTCTACCATTCATCCCTTAAGTCTTCTCGGTTGCTACTGCAGTAGTAACTGGAAGATGGGGTGAAATGGTAAAATTTGTACCTGGGAAAAAACATGATTTGGAAGGGGGGATGTTTTGCACTTTTTCGAAAAAATTTTTTTTTATTTATTCAATAAATACACTTAAGACAACTTAAAAAATTGAATTTAATTTTGAAAATCAAAAGGAGAACTATTTAAAATGTTTGTTAATTTTATTTTTTAATAAAAATAAGAGTATAAAAGAGAGAAGATATTTTATTTTTGTAAATTTATTATTTTTTTTTGTTTATATAAAGTGTGACGTTCAGGCTATATTTTTTAATAGGATTTATTTAAAAAAATCAAAAACATATTGAAATGATTTCCAAATTTAAAGGTGGTAAAAAACAAAAAATCGCAGACACAAAAAAGTCCTGACAACGGAAATGTGAAGACCTATTATCCAAATGAGACGCAACATTCCATTCCATTCATTTGTTTTGTCGCAATGATTACGCGAGAGTGGCCATGAGTATGACAAAGAATACCAATCGATTCTCTTTGTCCCGTCCTCGTGCTGGCAACGCTGTAACATTATTGTCGACTTATGGCCACGCTTGTAATCAGTGGCGTGCTGATTGTTCAAAATAAAAATAAATCTATCGGGTAATATTTAGATTTTAATCAGAATACATTTATGAATAGGTGATACTCGGTTTTTTATCAAATTGAAGTGTAAACAATGAGATGTTCCAACTTACTTGTGAAAATAAACACTGGGGCTTAAATAGTCCGGTTTTTTACATACTTGGCAATGACGAATCATTTCTTTCACTAAATTTTAGCAATAATATGCTGAGAATCACCGATAATACACCAGAATCTCGTTGTGCAACACCTTCGGCAACAGCGCTACTAATAATAGCCGATTTTGCAGTAAACACACATTTTTGCACGTGGAACGATTCAGACAAGCCGTGCGGCGATAAATAGCAGGCAACAACTCAGCACAACACATTTCAGTCGCCCGCATAAAGAAAATACAGTCGACCAGAAAGTGGGGATGTATGATCGTGTTTAAAAGTTCCGTCTTCTCTGATAATAGGTCTATGGAAGTAATAATATTTCCCCATAGGGTTATGATATAGGGATGTATAAGTAGTAAAGAGGTTAAAAAAATATGAGTTCATTGATGACACTAGTAGATTTTTCATTCTAATCTACTGTAACAGACGATATTAAATAAGGCATATGGCAACTAAGATATTTTCAAAAACTGGTACTGTGAGAACATTTCAAGAGAAGAAACTGGAAATACCAGCGGAAGAGGTGCAATGTTTATTGATTTTAGACAACGCTTCTGCTTATTCCTCCGAAAAAAATTTACGTATAGAAGATGGCAACATGTTTTGCCAAAAAATACAAAATCACTTATTCAACACTTGGGTCAGGAAATAATTTTGGCAACCAAACGAATATATCGCAGAACAATTTTTTTAATTTTGCTGCAGCATAGAAAGAGGTAAAAAAGCAAACATTAAAAAATGATTGGAAGAATTTGTTTGATGGCCAAGATGCAAACCTTTTTTAGTAGAATTACCGAAAGCAAGCGCGTCGGCGTCGATATAAAACAGAACCCGCTTTTTAAAAAGTTGCAGGTCATAGTTCTCAGGAAAAACTGATTTTGGAAGATTGTTTCATTCTGTAGCAGCCCTGTAAAAGAAGGATTCTTGATGGAGATTGGTCGTTGTAGTGTCAATCTTGAGAGTAAATGGGTGAGACTGATCAGCGTGCCAAGTTCTTTGGTCGAATGGTGGTACAACAGTTTTTATTTCTCTGGAGCATCTGCCATGGAAATATCTATAAAGTAATGTCTGTCTTCTATGTTCTAGTGGGTAAAGGGTATCTGTGAGAGTTGAGCTTTTTAACAACCGAATGGCCCTTTTTTGAATGGAATCTAAAAGACGAAGAGAATGTCTTGGTGCTGAACCCCAAATGTGCGAGCAATATTCCAGTAGAGGTAGGATTTGAGCCTTGTACGTCGTCAACAGTTGATCAAATAAAATACTTATTAGATTTTTACAGAAAGCCTAGCCTCTGGCTTGCCGACTTTGCGATGTTAGCAACATGGTCATGACAAGACATATTATTGGACACCGAGACTCCCAAAATCGAGATGGAGGGACTTGGTTCAAGGGTATTTCCGGACATTGTAATGGGATGAATTGAGGAATTCACTTTCTTGGAAAACGTGGCACTTTGTGTTTTTTGGGCGTTAAACTGAACAAGATTGTTGGTTTCCCACTCGACGATTGCTTTAAGATCTCTATTGATGGAATCAACCTGTTCCTGCCTGAGTCTATTTGTATCATTCACCGAAAGTGATCGATAGGATGTAAAAATTGAGACAAGTGTGCTATCGTCTGCGAAACTGTAAATGGGGTTCGTGGTGGTTTTCAAGAGGTCGTAGATGTGTAAAAGAAATAAGGTGGGGGACAGGATGGAACCCTGGGGGACCCCGGCATTGGTTTTAAACGCATCAGAAGAAATACCGTCAACTGCCACATGTAAGGAGCGATCTTGCATGAAGCTCAAGAGCCATTGGCGCAATTTGGTTGGGAGACCGTAGGCAGATAATTTGCTTAACAATGCCAGGTGCCAAACGCGGTCAAAGGCTTTAGATATATCCAAGGCTATTGCACTGGATTCGCCAAACTTCTCAATAGTGTTTGTCCAGAGCTGAGTGACATAAGCCAGCAAATATCCAGTAGACCGAAGTTGTTAAAATTCAAGAAGTAGTAGAGTAAAGTAGTAGTAGTAGAATTAAAAAAGACCTCGATCCCGAATACCGGTACAGGTTGGAACAAACCTTATTATTTACAAATTTTTTTAACTAGCTACCACTGCTCCTGCTAGTTACTTTCGTACTTAAAGAAAACCAGCAAGAAAACCACAAATTACTCGAAGAGCACCACCATCTTTGTTAAGAAAACATTTTTTGTGTAGATGTTTAGATTATTCGTTCGTAGGTGGATGATTAATAATGAATGCACTCGAATTTTTTGCGGTCTCGCGGTGTTCCAAGTGGAGGCGTCACGCCGTCTGTGTCTACCACCAGCCTGTCTTCTCTTTCTAACATCCTTTATGAATGTGTGTCGATGATTTCCCTCTCTCTCACTCTTTCTCTCTCTATCTTTCTGATCTCACTTTGTGAGTGTGTCGACAACTAGGTTCACCGACCTGCTTGCGCTCGGTCGTGTGACTTCATAGTCCGGAGAGTTGTGACTCGGAAATTTAACGTCTACAGGGTGTTTTGAGAATAAGGATCTTATCCTAACTTATACTATAAATGCGAATGGAAGTTTGTTTGTTACGATGTCACGCGTAAACTATTTAACCAATCATCATGAAATTGTGTACACATATTTTAACGAGTATAGTAAAAGACAGGACACTTTTATTGGTGAATGGTTTTTCGAGTATTTTGGCCATCATAGGAGAAAAAGCAGACATATCTCCGGAAGATGCCATCCACTAGAGATGGCAAAACTTTGAGTATAAACTCAGACTTACGAATGCCTAAAAACCCGAAAACCCATTCACCAATAAACGATGGCCGCGAAAGCCTTTTACAAGACAGGACACTTTTTATAAAAAAAAGTAAATATCAGTTTAATATTTAATTGAGTATAGCATCCCTAAAACTAACAATGATTTAATGACAAATAGACGTCAAAATAGATACGTTCAGAATTTATATTTTTTTACCTTTTTAAATTGTTTAGAATTTCTGAGATTTCTTTGTGAGTTTTAATTCTATTTTATACAGGGTGGCCATCCGAAAAAAAAACAGAGCCGTTTACAGGAACCTCGTCAACATTTTAAAAAAAGATTTATTAAAGAAGGACATTATTTTCCTGTATTTTTGACTCCACTACTTTCATCCCCAAGCGAGGATAAGAATTACCCCAAAGCTTTTAAACCTGTTCTTTGCAAGTTGTTCAACCACTTTTACAATTTGGGAGTATTTCCATCCAATTGGAAAATTGCAAGAGTACAGCCAGTCTCTAAAAAAGGCAAAAAGACCCTACCTAGCAACTACAGACCTATCGCACTGCTATCTATTATTTCAAAGGTCATGGAAAAAGCCATCAACATCGAGCTCATGAAATATCTGGAAGACTCAGGAATTATCAATGATAGGCAATATGGCTTCCGCCATCAGAGATCAACTGGTGACCTGCTCGCATACGTCTCACATATATGGCAGCTATCTATTGAAAAGTATGGAGAAACTTTAGCTGTGGCATTGGATATCTCCAAGGCGTTCGATCAAGTTTGGCACCAGGGACTCCTCGCCAAACTTCCATCTTATGGCTTGCCCCCTCAGCTGTGTTCTCTGCTTGCTAGTTTTCTCTCAAACAGGTCTCTCCATGTAGTGGTCGATGGAGTTTCATCTGACACTCTACTCATAAATGCTGCTGTTCCGCAAGGATCCATTCTAGCACCAACACTATTTTTACTTCACATCAACGACCTTTTGACAGCAACTTCATGTCCCGTACACAGCTTTGCCGATGATAGTACCCTCCATACCGCTTTCTCTTCCAGGGCCCCTATATCAGCCCGTGAAACCAGAAATGAACAAGGAAGAAATGTTAACAATATAAATATGGACTTGGCAACAATTCTCGAATGAGGATCCAATAACTTGGTAGAATTCAATGCAAACAAAACACAAGCATGTCTTTTCTCTAAAAAAGCCGATCTCACTGAGCCTAACATTACTTTGTCAGGAGTAACCATACCACTGAAGTCATCCATATCGATGCTTGGTATTACTATCAGCAATAACCTTTTCTGAGAAAATCACGTGAGGTCCATTGCCAAAAGTGCATCCCAAAAACTTGCTTTTTTGTTTCGTGCTAAGAGCTATTTCACCTCCAGTCAGCTGCTTATGATCTATAAGGCACAGATCTGACCTGTACTGGAATACTGTTCCCATATTTGGAGTGCGGCACCTAAACATATCCTGAAGCTATTGGATTCTGTCCAAAAAAGGGCAATTCGTCTCGTCGGTGATGCCTCGCTTACAAACTCGCTCACTTGTCTGGAACACCGTAGAAAAGTTGGCGATTTGTCTCTATTTTATAGATATTTTCATGGGCGATGCTCTTCTGAAATATCAACAATCGTTCCTCCTTTGGCAGTCTCTTCGAGATTAACCCGTCAAGTTCAGTCTTCACACCCCTTCGTGGTCACTTTGGAGACCTGCAGAACATCACTTTCCAAAGACTCATTCATCCAACGAATTGCGAGGCTTTGGAACTCATTGCCTAGGGAGGTGTTCCCCGAGGCATACAACCTCCAAAAATTTAAGAAGAACACCAACTCCTACCTTCTTTCCCTTGGTTCCCACGATGTTCTCTGAACATTACAGGATATCCCTTTTCGTGGGAACCAGAACATAAAAAAGAAACGAAGAATTTCCGGAGTAATTCGACGGCACTCGTCAACGATTCTTTGACGCAAATCTGCTAACGACGCTGGTTGTGTTTTATAGATTTTACTTTTCAGATGTCTCTACAAAAAGAAATCGAGGGGCGATAAATCTGGCGATCGTTGGGGCCGTTCGATGCTGTCTCTCGTCCCAATCCAATGCCGTGAAAGACGTTGGTCTAAATACTGACGAACAATCGCCGCATAATGCGGAGGAGCACCGTCCTGTTGAAAATAAAAATGATCTTCGTCATACTGTGGAATATATTCAAATATATCAGTTAAGGCAGGGCTTTAAGGCCCACCAATCGGTCACCGCAAATGCCAGCCCATACATTTAATTTATCCGGTTGTTGTGTATGCACCTCGTGAAAAACTCTTGGGTTTGAATCGGACCAATAGCGGCAATTGTGGCGATTTATTGTTCCGTGCAAGAGATTTTGAAAGACATCTTATTTGGCCCCCAATGCCATTTAAAAATTTTGGGGTAATTCCTACCCTCGCTTGGGGTTGAAAGTAATGGAGTCAAAAATACCGGAAAAGAATGTCTGAGCGTTTTTTTTTAAATGTTGACGAGGTTCCTGTAAATTGCTCTGTTTCGTTTTCGGTTGGCCACTCTCTGTAATTATTTATATCCATTTTTCTGTCACCTTTAAGCAATAGTTAATAAGTTTCTATTTTTAAGTGTCGATGTCTACATCGATTTATTTTCTTACTTCTTATTGTTTATTTTTCTTTTACAAAATACCTGGCAAGCCTTTACTCAACTTGTCTAGAAATGTATTATTATTTAAAGGTACGTTCAGAATTCAAAATTTTATACATAAAGTCACGCCTTTTTCCCATAGGGGTAGGCAGAGACCTCTTCTTTCCACTTGTTACGGTTCTTACACACATCTTTTGCTTCTTCTACTTTCATCAGTGCTCTCACACATGCTCGTCGGTTGTTGGTACTCTTGACCTGGACTTTCTTCAAAACAATGTTGATCTGATCGAGATGTTCTCCGAGGTCGACCTCTACCGATTTGCCAATTCACACTCGCCTTATAAATTTGTTTCGTCAATCTTCCTTCATCCATCCTTTCTACGTGTCCAAACCATCTAAGCATTCCTTTACCTATCTTTGTGACAACATCTTCTTTTACACCACAGCGTTTTCTTATCTCACTATTCTTAACTTTATCCAACCGAGTCACTCCGGCTATACTTCTCAGACTACTCATCTCCGCAGCATTAATCCTATTTTCATGCTTCTTCTGCCAAACCCAACATTCACTACCATACTGATAAGTGTAGAAACCAACACACCTCTATGCACCGCCAGACGTGCCTTATTTGACACTTTCTGGCTATTCATAAAGCTATGCAGTGCCCCATTCATTTGTTTGCCTGCCAACGCCCTTCGCTCAATATCACTGTCATACTTTCCATCTCTAGTAAATTTTGAACCCAAGTACACAAATTCATTAACTTGTTCCACTCTTTCTCCCTCAATCGAAACCCCACAGTTTGTCATGCTTTCTTCTCTTTCAAAAACCATTACTTTCGTTTTGCTCACATTTATTTTTATCCCTTTGATTTTCAGGGAATCATGCATAACATTAACCATCGCCTGCAACTCCTCTTCAGATGACGCTAATATGACTTGATCATCGGCGTAAAGAAGGCATTTGACGATCAAATCATTCATTTTTAATCCATACGCACTCTCTTTCAGATCTTTTAAACAATTGTCTATGTATAAGTTAAACTTTTGATCAGTGTGTCATAAATATGATACTTTCGTTGTTTTCCTATTTCCTGAGACCACAAGATTCCGTTGAGGCACCCAATTGTTCTTCTTGCTTGTGTTATTCTTTTTTTTATTTTATTACCGTCTTTACCTGTTGTATCAAAAATATTGCCAAGATATTCTGTACAAGATGTTATTGTATTTCCGTTTTCAAGCTGAATATCCGAAAGAGCGGTTCCTATTGAGAGGTATTTTGTCTTTTGTATGTTTCATTTGAATTAATGCAATTTCGTATTCTTCAACATACATTTTTTCCTCATTTTTGCTCCTCATAATATACTTTTACTTCTCTTTAGATTTACTTGTAATCTCTTCCATTTCGCTGAAGATGAAGGATTAATCCTTCGAAACATGTCCAGTCTTTTAATGTAAGTCTTCGGGCCACATCGATATTAATTTTTTTTTTTGGTGGTGTTCGACTTTATGAATTCTCACCTACCTAATGATTACATCTCCACTATATGTGATGGATCGTCTTCGTTAAAAAAAACCATATCCAACGGTCGCTACCTTTTTCTTCCTTTTTGAATCAGATATTAAAAGTCACATTTATTAATTCACCCCTACGGTACTTCTATGTAAAAATGTTACGAGGGCAGTTTGATAAGTCAGTGACTTTTTGAATTTCCCGCGCAGTTACTCCAAATGCAACAGTGCTGCCGTCAACTATAATCTATCAGTGGGCAACTTTCTAATTTTGAGCAAGCTACGTCGTGCAGTTGGTGTTTGATAGCCGTTCAAAGCAGACAACCTCGTGAATTTTTACGAAAATGGAAAAAAGTGAATTTCGTGCGCTGATTAAGCATTACTTTTTACGTAAAAAATCCATCACTGAAACTAAGGAAAGACTTGATAAATACTACGGGGACTCGGCACCATCAATTTCAATGGTTAAGAAGTGGTTTACAGAGTTCCGTTGTGGTCGTACCAGCACTAGTGACGCCGAACGTCCAGGTCGCCCAAAAGAAGTGATCACGCCGGAAATCGTCGATAAAATCCATAAAATGATGTTGGATGATCGGAGAATGAAAGTGCGTGAGTTGGCTCATGCTGTAGGTATCTCAACTGAACGGGTACATCATATTTTACACGAATATTTGGGCGTGAAAAAACTCTCTGCGAGATGGGTGCCGCGATTGCTCACTCTCGACCATAAGCGCAATCGTGTGACCACTTCAAAAGAGTGTTTAGCGATGTTCAGCCGCCATCCGGACGAATTTTTGCGCCGTTTTGTTACTGTGGATGAAACATGGATCCATCACGACACGCCAGAGACCAAGGAACAATCGAAACAGTGGGTTGCTCGGGGTGAACGTGGACCAAAGAAGGCGAAACAGAGTCCGTCAGCCAACAAGGTCATGGCCATAGTTTTTTGGGATGTACGCGGTGTCATTCACATCGATTACCTCAAGAAAGGTAAAACGATCACAGGCGAATATTATTCAAAGCTTTTAAACAGATTCGACGTTGATTTGAAGCAAAAACGGCCGCATTTGGCGAAGAAGAAAGTGCTGTTCCATCAAGACAATGCACGTGTGCACACTTGTCTAGTCACGATGGCCTAAATCCACGAATTGGGATACGAACTGCTACCCTATCCAGCATATTCTCCAGATTTAGCCCCCTGCGACTATTTTCTGTTTTCAAACCTAAAGAAATGGCTGGGCGGTAAGAGATTTGAGTCGAATGAAGAAGTCATTACCGAAACAAACGCGTATTTTGAGAGCTTTGAAAAAACCTATTATTTGGAGGAAATAAAAAAATTAGAAAAACGCTGGACTAAATGTATCGAGCTAAAAGGTGATTATGTAGAAAAATAAAATGTTTATTTGCGGAAAAAAATTTGTTTTATTCAAAAAGTCACTGACTTATCAAACCGCGCTTGTATTTTGACACTACCTAAATGAATTGAGCAGCTTGAAAACCAATAAACAAACAAACAGCTTTGATAAAACAGTAATAAAATTGTTGTACACAATGTGGTATTTATTTCAACAGACCGAGATAACTGATAAACAATTAATTGCTTAACAAAATAATTAGCACTGATATACTCGTTTATTATTAGTCATTTAAGTTTAAACATAATTATATTTGAGTGTGGTCAGGTTTTGTTTTGTTTTACAACTACGCATTTACGAATAACTGTAAACAATTAAAAATAACTTCATCTGTTTTATATAACATTCGGTGACAAAAATAATTGCACCGGGTTAAAAGAAAAGTCTATAAACTACTAAATAATCCGAGCGAAATCAACGTACGAAATGTACCATTGTTTCCTCTCTTCCTCATCGTGACAGCTTCTACAGAAGTCGTGCCGTAGCTCTGGATTCCCATGCGACGTGCATGGAATCCACCTGCCCAGTGTCCTGTTATGGCCGCGATCGAATTTCCAATGGACTCCCTGGATAGAGTTAAAACATGATTAGTTCGACGAAGATCTAGTTTAGGCCAAATCTGTTTCGATGATGGGCATGAGGGTTCATTTCGCCAACTGAAGTTTTCTTTTTAAACTACTTTTGCCCATCTATTACTTTCTCTGTTTATCTTATTCAACATGTCCACCGTATACCTATATGTATATTGTATAGGTATCCTTCAGTGAATGTAACTGGTTTTTTAAAAATCAGATACTCTACTTACAATCATACAGTGTGGAACAGCCAAATGGAATAAATTCGATAACGAATAAATGAGAGCGTGTTGGGAAAAAAGCTTGGACACATCGATTTGTATTTTTAGATGCGCATTTTTTTCAAAAAAAAAATTACATAGGGTGTGTCATGTGACAGTGGCCAATACCAACTTTCTTATTTTAAATACAACCTCCTGTATATTATTTATTTTTTGGATTCTTCAGAAAATTCCGGACATAATTCATGTACAATGTCCCATACCTATCTTTAACTGTTTCGAAAATATTAAGTGTTTTCAGATTTATTACAAAA
Organism: Agelastica alni; assembly: GCA_950111635.1. Lineage (NCBI taxonomy): Eukaryota > Metazoa > Arthropoda > Insecta > Coleoptera > Chrysomelidae > Agelastica > Agelastica alni. The sequence continues at coordinate 21,896,985 of OX467718.1, read as the reverse complement.
ATTAACATTAAAAAAAGAAAATTATTTTATTTCACAAATAATGTAAACAAAAAAACATTAATTTCAATGTAAGAGATGTTCAAAATGTTCGAAGCGAACGTCTTGGCAACATGCTTATCTGGTATAGAAATGTCTTCTAACGTTACTCAACATCTCAGGCGTGACTGATCTAATCGCAAGCGTGATTCGTCTTTTTAAGTCGTGTAAGCTGAGTGGTTTAGTTTGTATACAATACTTTTGACATATCCCCACAAAAAGAAGTCTAATGGCGTCAGATCAGGAGATCGTGCTGGCCATTCTATCGATCCGCGCCTCCCTACCCACCGATTTGGAAAATTTTGGTTCAGGTACTGCCGGACATTGATTTGGTAATGGGGCGGTGCTCTATCTTGCTGAAACCATAGTATATTGGCAGGAACTTGTGGGTTTGCTGGATCAGGATATAATTTTGTCAAAGTTGGCACGACATTATTTTGGAGCAGTTCTAAATATTTATCTCCATTCAAATTGCCATCAATGAAAAACGGACCTACGATATGATTTCCAACAATTCCTGCCAAAACATTAACTTTTTCAAGATATTGCGTATGTTTCTCTCTCATCCAGTGAGGATTCTCATTAGACCAATAGCGGCAATTTTGACGATTAACATGACCGTGAAGGATCACATTGTTATCTAACATTTCCATCATTTGTTCACAAAAATGAGTTCTCCTGTCGAAATCGTCTTCCATGAGCTCCTGAGTTGGCATCATTTTATAGGGATGCATTTTACTTTCCTTTAATATTCGAAAAATTGATGTGCGGCTAATGTTGAACAGTGAGGCTGCTTTTCGACCAGAATTTTATGGGTTTTCTTAAAACTCAAGCATAACATCCAATTTCGCATCATCGCTTAGTTCATTGGCAACTACTTTTTTTGTCTGTCTTACATGACCAAGCTCGCGAAACTGTTTTTCTATTTTGCTAATTGTTCCTTGTGGTATAGGCGGCAAATTTGGAAATTTTTCGTGAAATAAGCGAGAAACTTCCATTTGTGTCCGTGTGTTATCTCCATAACCAATCATTTGTAGAATGGTTATTTTGTGCATTTCTGTTAAATGAACCATTTTTCTGATATTATTACGTACAGTTAACGAAATTCAAACGACAATAGCACTGACCCTGATCAATACTGTCATGCAGATATACAACGAGTTGCTAAGGCTATGAGTTTTATACGAAAATAAACAAAACTGTTTTTTGTATTTTTTTTATTTCATATCAGTAAAAAGGAACGCATTAATGGTTTTTGCTTATTTTCTCAATATTAAGAGCTAAATGGTAAATAAGTATTGAGTGTAATGTAGCGAATTTGTGAAATAAAATAATTTTCTTTTTTTTAATGTTTATTTTTGAAATACATCTGAAAACACTTAATATTTCCGAAACAGTTAAAGATAGGTATGGGACATTGTACATGAATTATGTCTGGAACTTTCTGAACAATCCAAAAAATAAATAATATACAGGGGGTTGTATTTTAAATAAGAAAGTTGGTATCGCCCACTGTCACATGACACACCCTATATAATTTTTTTTTTGAAAAAAATTCACATCTAAAAATACAAATCGACGTGTCCAAGGGTTTTCCAACACCCTCTTATTTATTCGTTATCGAATTTATTCCATTTGGCTGTTCCACACTGTATAATGGCTGTAGACATTTTCCTTTTTAACAAAATATGTGTCTTTCACGCTTGCTTTTTCAAATACATCAATTAGTGTCGAGCTTTCAAATTGTACAACTCACTTGAAGATTAATTTTACCTAGTTTGATCGTTTAATTCCCCAAGGTTTTGTGAAAATTTTAAAAATAAAGAACTTCAGCAACTGTACTAACCGCAATTCTTAATTTGGTTTGGCAAAGATTCGCGCTACGACATTCTACATTCTACACTAACTTTATAAGGAGCCCTTGCCACAGTGAATCAAGTAATATGGGTTAAATACCGCTGTGGGATGCCACTGGTGTGGTGAAATCACAAACAAACTCGTGATTTAATCGATATCAACGTTAAATAAAGAAGACGTGTGTATCCAAATATATAAGTGAGAAAATCAGGATACACGTTTAAATACTTGTTCGACTATTTAAACTTCACAAGTGAATTTATTAAACAGTTTAAATATTTTTATTTACAAAGTTAAAAAAAAGTTTTTATTTTTGAAAGATTATGTTAAATAAAATGTCTAGAAAGTTAAAAGATTGAAACGGAACTTACAGTTGTACTTTTGGTAAGAAAGTATTTAGTAAGGAAAAAAATATTGAGGCTGCTAATGGCAAAGTTTCACATCAAAAATAAACTGGATAATTCGTTGTTTACAAGACTACTTGTTATTGAATACTCTTGCGAAAAACACCCATCTATTATGTATTTAACGTTATTTCAAATGACAATAATGTGACCAATATTAAGATGAAAAAATATTTTAAATTTTACTACAGTTGTTTGAGTATAAAATTCCCCATTGACATTCTCCCAACACGTTTTACGGTCTGAACCGATGTAGCTACACTGCACAATACTATGCTTTTTATTGAGCAGTTACACACGTTTAGAAGTTTTGGTCTATAGCACTAGAAGATGTTAGGTTATGTTTATAACGGCGCACCGCACCTTGCACCGCACATAGCATTGTAACAATTTCTATTTAAGATCTTCATTCCAAACAATAAAGATGTTTCTTATCACTCGGTTCTGATATACGTGGAGGCAATTGCAGTTGATTTGTTTGATACAGTCACACATCCGTCCTTTACAAGTTAAGCCTGTGAGTTTCTCTTCGACAACCAATAAATACATGCTTTTATTATTAAATTTTGGTTGTTCTATTTTTATTTTAACATGTGCCTGTACTGTGATTATAAAAATATTCAATTTTTCGGTGCTATATAAATCTGTGTTTTTTTACGTGAAAAAATAAATAATAGATTAATTAAGTTATACTTTTAAATAAAATCAACAATATCAATGTAGTCGTTACGGGGGTACGTCAAACAGATTTTACAAATTACTCATACAGCATAGAGAAAATGTTCTAATCTTTGACGAATTTAAATATTAACACTTGTATACCGGTACCTGCTTTTTGTTTGCATTCATGTGATAAGAAAATGTTTTAACGTTAGAGTACAAGACTGTTTATTTATTTATGGCAATCTCCCTCACTATGACTATCTTTTTGTAAATAATTATATTTATTCTTTTAAATCAAAATTTATACATTATTTATAAAGATTTTAAATAGTATAAATTTACTGACTTTCAAAAAAAACCGTGGGAGTTAAGACACCACTTCGGAATTTTGAGATACTTGAGGTTTCAAAAAATAGGTTCTATGGTTTTCTGTGGAAAACTAGGTTTTCTGTGAAAAGCTAGAAAGTTTTTTACTCCTGACTAACTGTTGACGACGTACAAGGCTCAAATCCGACCTCTACTGGAGTACATTTGGGGTTCAGCACCAAGGCATTCTCTTCGTCTTTTAGATTCCATTCAGAAAAGGGTCATTCGGTGGATAAAGAGCTCAACTTTCACAGATACCCTTTACCCACTAGAACATAGAAGAAGACAGACATTACTTTACAGATATTTCCATGGAAGATGCTTCAAAGAAATAAAAACTGCTGTACCACCACTGGCCACATTCGACCAAAGAACTCGGCACGCTGATCAGTCTCACCCATTTACTCTCAAGATTGACACTACAACGATCAATCTCCATCAAGGATCCTTCTTTTACAGGGCTGCTACAGAATGAAACAATCTTCCAAAATCAGTTTTTTCTGAGAACTATGACCTGCAACTTTTCAAAAAGCGGGTCCTGTTTTATATCGACGCCGACGCGCTGTCTTTCGGCAATCCTACTAAAAAGGATCTGAAACTTGGCCATCAAACAAATTCTTCCAATCATTTTTTAATGTTTCCCCTTCACCTCTTTCTATGCTGCAGCAAAATTAAAAAAATTGTTCTGCGATACATTCGTTTGGTTGCCAAAATTATTCCCTGACCCAAGTGTTGAATAAGTGATTTTGTATTTTTTGGCAAAACATGTTGCCATCTTCTATAAAATACTTTTAGAGGAATAAGCAGGAGCATTGTCTAAAATTAATAAACATTGCACCTCTTCCGGTGGTATTCCCGGTTTCTTCTCTTGAAATGTTCTTACAGTACCAGTTTTTAAAAATATCTTAGTTGAACGATGCCTTATTAAATATAGTCTGTTACAAGATTAGAATGAAAAATCTACCAGTTTCATCAATGAACTCATATTTTTCAACCTCTTTACTACTTATACATCCCTATATCATAACCCCATGCGGAAATATTATTACTTCACATTTCCGTTGTCAGGACTTTTTGGTGTTTGCGTTTTTTTGTCTTTAAATAGCTGTTAATGATGGTTTTTTCTTTGCTCAGACACTTTCTCTGTCAGTCGTACTCTCAAAGCTGAGAGGTCGTGATTCCATGATTTTCAATTCGTGTTGTTGATGATCTGCTTCCAAAGTGTTTTATCTTCTGTGTCTCTAATGGTTGTTTGTAAGGGTCTTCCCGTAATTTTCTTTACCTGGTCTACCCATCTGGTGGGAGAGCGACCCCTTGTCTTCTGGGCTTCTTTTTTTCCTTGTACATTCAATATTTCCATGATATCTCCTTGTCTTCTGTTTATATGCCCATAGTATTGGAGAATTCGTCTTCGGCATCTTGTTGACAGTCGATCTTTTCAGATCTTCTCAGACACAAAGTGGACTAAAACATTACCACCTTTAAAATTGGAAATAATTTTAAATATTTTTTTTATTTTTTATTTTTTTTAATTAAATCCTATTAAAAAGTATAGCCTGAACATCACACTTTATATAACCAAAAAAAAAAATGGTAAATTTGCAAAAATAAAATGTCTCCTCTCTTTTATACTCTCGTTATTATTAAAAAATAAAATTAAGAAACATTTAAAATAGTTCTTTTGATTTTTAAAATTCAATTCAATTTTTTAAGTTGTCTTAAATGTCTTATTTATTGAATAAATATAAAAATATTTTTCCAAAAAAGTAGAAAACATCCATCCTTCCCCCCCCCCTTCAGTCTAAAGAAACAAACAACTTAACATTTTTTAATAATAATTTTAAATTAAATTATTTATGTTTTGTGTTAATTAGTTGCGTTAAATTAAAAAGAATGTTTAAACAAATTCGCGCTCCTTCGTTTTTTTAATTGATCACAAAAAAAATATTCTATTGAAAAAGTTGTGTAACAAAACACTGTATTGTTTAAAAGTTGTTAGGCAGTTTCTAAGCACAAAAAAATTAAACGATATTGTGTCATTCAAATTATCGAAACATACTGAATCATTCAGTATCAATGGCGTTGTGGAATACTACAAGCACATATAACTGTACGTCTCGTCCCACGGTTACAAAAAGAAAAAAATCAAATTAAACGTTATTTGACGAGAGCTTCATGAATAATTTCGAAGACGACGTCGTTTGGCGCCTATTTATCTGCTTATTTAATGGGAATAAACGTGCCGGGGATCTGTGAATGAGCGTCCGATGTAACAGATTCGTTTTTATTGATTTATTTTTCACACCATCGAAGGAGTTGATACAACGGTAATGTTTTATTTTTCTGTAGTAAAATGTTTTAATTATATCTAAATGGAAAATTTGAAATCGTTTTAATAGTAAATGGTACACTTAGGGTATGTCTACAGGGTGTTTCAAATAAAGGTAGAAAATAGGTAGAACACTAAAAAATAATTGGGGGTTTGTTTAGTAAAAAATTATTCGAGATAAAGGGCGTTAAAGAAAAAAATTAATACACATTTGTTACGATTTTGCCGAAACTACTGGAAACATTGTAATGCAATTTTATACGAATATGTTTTGGAAGCTGATACATCCCTTAAATTTGTTTTTATATCTAACTCTCATAGATGGCGCTAGTTACACGGTTCGTACCAAGCAGTATTGAACATAACTTTATTAAGGTTGGACTTATTAATCAAAATTTTAAGTAAACTTAAACATTATTGAATTTTACACCAAAAAGGTACTCTTGGTTAAACTCGATACTGTGTACCGTTTTCGGAATATTTTGAATTGAAAATTATGAAGTAATAACCGATGCTGGTATGAAGTAAAGATGTTTCAAAAGAAAGTGACCCCTTCTCTAGGATAGGTAGAGGACTAAAAAATAATTGTGGTTTGCTTAGTAAAAAATGTTCGTAACGCCATCCGTAAAAAATGTTCGTAACGCCATCCGTAAAAAATTTTCGTAACGCCATCCGTAAAAAATTTGGTTATTACTTCATAATTTTCAAATCAAAATATTCCGAAAACGGTACCACAGTATCGAGTTTAACCAAGAGTACCTTTTTGGTGTAAAATTAAATGTTTAAATTCACTTGAAATTTTTATGTATATATATATATATATATATATACGAGGGCAGTTTGATAAGTCAGTGACTTTTTGAATTTCCCGCGCAGTTACCCCAAATGCAACAGTGCTGCCGTCAACTATAATCTATCAGTGGGCAACTTTCTAATTTTAAACAAGCTACGTCGTGCAGTTGGTGTTTGATAGCCGTTCAAAGCAGACAACCTCGTGAATTTTTACGAAAATGGAAAAAAGTGAATTTCGTGTGCTGATTAAGCCTTACTTTTTACGTAAAAAATCCATCACTGAAACTAAGGAAAGACTTGATAAATACTACGGGGACTCGGCACCATCAATTTCAATGGTTAAGAAGTGGTTTACAGAGTTCCGTTGTGGTCGTACCAGCACTAGTGACGCCGAACGTCCAGGTCGCCCAAAAAAAGTGATCACGCCGGAAATCGTCGATAAATCCATGAAATGATATGATATCACAACACGCCAGAGACCAAGGAACAATTGAAACAGTGGGTTGCTCGAGGTGAACGTGGACCAAAGAAGGCGTGAAGGCGTGTCAGCCAACAAGGTCATGGCCACAGTTTTTTGGGATGTACGCGGTGTCATTCACATCGATTACCTCAAAAAAAGTAAAACGATCACCGGCGAATATTATTCAAAGCTTTTGAACAGATTCGACGTTGATTTGAAGCAAAAACGGTCGCATTTGGCTAAGAAGAAGAAAGTGCTGTTCCATCAAGACAATGCACCTGTGCACACTTGTCTAGTCACGATGGCCAAAATCCACGAATTGGGATACGAACTGCTACCCCATCCAGCATATTCTTCAGATTTAGCCCCCTGCGACTATTTTCTGTTTCCAAACCAAAAGAAATGGCTGGGCGGTAAGAGATTTGAGTCGAATGAAGAAGTCATTACCGAAACAAACGCGTATTTTGAAAGCTTTAAAAAAACCTATTATTTGGTGGGAATAAAAAAATTAGAAAAACGCCGGACTAAATGTATCGAGCTAAAAGGTGATTATTTAAAAAAATAAAATGTTTATTTGCGGGAAAAAATTTGTTCTATTCAAAAAGTCACTGACTTATCAAACCGCCCTCGTATATGTGGTGTAAAAGAAGATGTGGTCACAAAGATAGATAAAGGAATGCTTAGATGGTTTGGACACGTAGAAAGGATGGATGAAGGAAGATTGACGAAACAAATTTATAAGGCGAGTGTGAATGGGCAAATCGGTAGAGGTCGACCTCGGAGAACATATCTCGATCAGATCAACATTGTTTTAAAGAAAGGCCAGGTCAAGAGTACCAACAACCGAAGAGCATGTATGAGAGCACTGATGAAAGTGGAGGAAGCAAAAGATGTGTGTACGAACCGTAGCAAGTGGAAGGAAGTGGTCTCTGCCTACACCTATGGGAAAAAGGCGTGACTTTATGTATGTATGTATATATATATATATATATATATATATATATATATATATATATATATATATATATATATATATATATATATATATATATATATATATATATATATATATATATATATATATATATATATCCTTCGACGTTGTCTGACGCCTAATTTCCATCTTCTTCGGTCTTCGCCATCCTCAGATGTTAGGTTTCTTCCGCTCATTGACTTTTGAATACCGGTTTGCCATTCGAGGTCGAGGTCTTCCCCTTTTCCTTCTTTCACTTGTTTGCCATTGTAAGACTTGTTTGGGCATTCTTGTATCGGGCATTCGTTGAACGTGGCCGTACCAGGTAAGCTGTTTTTGCTCGATATCACTAGTAATGGTGCCTTCAATTCCTATTTGTTGTTTTATATCATTTCTTATTTTGTCCCTTCGGGAGATAAGCAAAGACCTCCTGAAAACACCCATCTCAACAGCTTCAACTTTCTTTTTGTTCTTTTCGGTAATCCTCCAGGTTTCTGCTCCATATAATAGAGTACTTTTTATCACGGTTTCATAGATGTTAATTTTTTTTTCTCTGTTATTTCCTTACTCCATAGTATCCTATTGAGGCATCCGATAATTCTTTTTGCTTGAATGAGCGATTTCTGTTACATAAGTACCGCTTTCATCAAAGGTAACACCCAAGTACACATATTCCCGGCAGGTTAAAATCTTCTGATCATCTTCAAGTTCTAGATGGGTGGGTTGATTGCCTATGCATAAATATTTTGTTTTATTTGTATTTACTGTTAAACCCAATTCTATGTACTTCTCAATAAGTTTTCGCATCATATACTCCATGTCGTCCTTGTCGTTAGCTATAATAACCTGATCGTCGGCAAATTGAAGAGTGTATATAGAGTTATTATTCATTTCGATGCCCATTCCATGAACTTTTTGAAGTGATAACGTCTTATGGCACGCTGTGAATTTTTTTTGGATTGGGTAAAAAATGTTAAACTCGCGTCAGGACACGTGGCCTGATCGAAAATTCGTAAGACGGATGTATTTAACTGGAGCAATATAAAATGCGACTTTTCTTGACTGGTAACTTGGCAACCTTATTCAACAAACTGACAAATTCTAGTACATTTTTTATGTCATTTTGACCAATTAATTTAGTAGCTAAATTCAAAATTTAAGTGCTTTTCATTAGTTTATTGATTAAGTTCTGCTTTTGCTGCATTAAAATGGTCCAAGGAAAGGTGTCGTTTTTAGCAGATGTTATGGACACCATAGCGTGTCTTAATGACTCTAATGGTTCTCCCCCCGACAAAATAATTTATCAGTGCAAGAAGCCGTTAAAAAATGCATCAATTTGTGTTAAAAAAGCATTAAAAACTGGACTGAAAGCTGGTTTGATCAAAGAGAACGGGGAAAGGTTTAAATTAGGTTTTGGTTTGCCGATAACGGAGGCTCGAAGACGAAGAAAAAATAGAAGCAGAAGCCGTAGACGACGTAGCCAAAAGCGACAAAACCGAAAACGAGGTAGCCGAAAACGAAAAAGTCGAGGTAGGAAGAAAAGCGCCATATTGAAAGAAGATCAAACAAAAAGCGGAAGAAAGAAATCGAAAACATTCATATCTGGTACTGATGTTTAATATATGATTTATAATAAAGCGTTAATAAAAATAATGCATTATTCATAAACTATGGAAATCTGGAGACAATATTTTTCAGATTAAAAATAACATTTTTTGAAGTGAAAACTTCTTTAGCGGCGTTGTACACTTATTTGTAATGGGTAAAAAATGTTAAACTCGCGTCAGGACACGTGACCTGATCGAATATTCGTAAGACGGATGGAGAGTAGACAGCTGGCGTGGCGTAGGAGAGGGAGTATTCCCCTCTCTTTCTACGGCGCGGCGAAAATGTATGCCTGCGCCGGCTGTTTCGTTTAGGCGGCGCAGAGCGCACAACGTTAATACTTAAGTTTTCACTTCTGCCGGCACTCCCAGAGTGCAACCCGTAAATTTTTTTTTCCAGTTTTTAAGTGCTGTTAGGTGATACTTTTTCTAAATATTTTAGTTAAGACACTCCTTTATTCAATATTTAAATTTGTTAAAAATTATTTGTTTTAGCTTGTCTCACGGTTCGTGAAAAAAACGACAGATATTTATTGACATGTATGTCAACAAATCCTATCAACAACATTATCGAAGAGAGACCAACAAACCGAGCACCATAAATGTACTAAATTAAATTCTCAAATGGAATAAAGGAAAAAAAATTGCCGTTGAAAGGAGGAAGAACACGGAATTTTAAGTTAACAATAAACAATTTAATCAGAGACTGATTCAGCTATAGCGATACGTCAACTTAACATATAAATTACCTTTATGACTTAAAATAAAGATGTACTATGAATAATTAGTTTGGTTTCAGTACAAGGTAGTAAATGAATATTAAATACCATGCGAAATAACAAAACAATATTAAATTTAAGCATAGGTACATCATTTTGTCTCGTGAATTTATTATAAAAATTATAATTAAATGATACTTAATAGTATAAAAGTGGTATTCATACAGAGTGTACAGAAACGATTTTCAAAGAAAAAAACCTGCAAAATCTAGTGCTCAAATTCTTGCTAACGAAGCTAAAGTTCTTTAAAGTTGGCGATCTAATAGCTTAAAATAAACTTGACAACCTAACAATGCTTCACTGAACGACCAGTCAGTGGACATTTATATTTATAACTAGCTTTTGCCCGCAACTTCGTCTGCGTTAAAGTCGAAAATGTTTCTAATAGGACCCGCTAGGTGATGACTTTTAATAAAATACGAAACACGTCTTCCATCAATTCTGTTAAATAATGTTTATGCAAAATTTGAAGTAGATTGGACCAAGGGATCACGTTGTTCCATACAAACTTTACCCCTGTTTTTTAACCCCTTTGAGGCAAAATTTCGGAAAATCCTTTTTTTATCAAGTACCTACGTCATACAAAGAACACACCCTCGAAGTTTCAGGTCTCTACGATCAGCGGTTTAGGCTGTGCGTTGATCCGTCAGTCAGTCATTCAGGATATTTTTAGATTAATATATTGTTTATTTTCAACAGCTTATAATTTAAAAAATATTATTTGTCGGTCAGGAGCAGTTGAGGTATTTCTCCTAGGGTCCCTCAGGGTTTCATTCTGTCCCCCAGCCTATTTCTTTTACACATCAACGACCTCTTGAAAACGACCACAATTTCGCAGATGACAGCACACTTGTCTCAACTTTCACATCCTATCGATCACTTTCGGTGAATGATACAAATAGACTCGGGCAGGAATAGGTTGACTCCACCAATAGAGATCTTGAAGCAATCGTCGAGTGGAGAACCAACAATCTTGTTCTGTTCAACGCCTAAAAAACACAAAGCGCCACGTTTTCCAAGAAAGTGAATTCCTCAAATCAATCTATAACAATGTCCGAAAATACCCTTGAATCAAGTCCCTCCTTCTTGATTTTGGGAGTCATGGTGTTTAATAATATGTCTTGGCTGACAGCCAAAAAGGCGAACGAAGAGATCCTAAGAATGGTAAAAAGAGACCGCGAATTATTGATAACAATCAAGCGCAGAAAAACAGCGTATTTGGGACATGTCATACGAAATGAAAGATACCAATTACTTCAGTTAATAATAGAGGGAAAGATAGAAGGTAAGCGTGGTGTCGGCCGGAAGAAGATGTCATGGCTCCGCAATATCAAACAATGGACAGGACTGAATAATGCAGGAGATCTAATACATACCATAAGAGACAGAGATATGTGGCGTAATATGATCGCAAACATCCATTATTGGATATGCAGCAGAAGAAGAAGAAGAAGATTGAGGCAGTAATTGGATACTAATTATTTGAACAAAGGATAAATACCATTGAGTGGCCACCCACAAGTCACTAGAAATGTTTTCAAGGTAGCCATTTAAAGTCTGGTGTTTTTAAAATCCAAATCTACTTTATTTCTAGAATTTTAAACGTCGAAGTGAGATGTTTCTTTTGTCATTTTATATCTTTTTTTTTATTTTTTTCTAGAAACGGAATAATAATTGAATGGTACTGTACCAAAACTTTCCGTTACGTTTATTTATAAATCCGTCTCTGTCTTCCGTATCATACCGTGAGACTAGAAAACAGAAAATGCGTAGGTTTGTTCTTTTGTAAGTTTTCTTACGGTAAACGTGTTGCGTCTTGCGTTTTACGTTTGCGTTACATAACGAATATCCATACGAACGACCCACATGCGATTTTAAAGATATTAGACCGACAATAAATGTCAATTCCAACCGAGAGATATTTTATAACATATATCGACGAATTGCATACAGGAAGCAAGAAAATTACGTGTACATTTGAATGTAACCATGAAAGTAAAAAACACAGAATGAGTGTACTGAATTAGTTCATTCTGAAATTAACAAAAAGACCTTTTGATAAAATAAAGTTTTGCATCTCCTTGTTCTAAAGTCATATGTTTTGTCTAGTTGAAAATTGATTCAATACTAATTGATTTGTTATTTCCAATAGAAAATCAATGAGTTAGTAAATCGAATTGATCGATGAAATAAAATTTTTGTATTTCGTGCATAAAATTTGATTTATTAATATCGTACCAAAGCGCTTACCTGTAAGTAAGTAATATTAAAACAAATTGACACACCTAGGACGGTAAAGTAAAAAATGTCTCATGACACATGTTGTTGACCGAGGCGAAGCCCAGGTCGACCTCTACCGACTTATAAATCTGTTTCGTCCATCCTCTCTACGTGTCCAAACCATCAATATGTATGTATCTATCTCTGCTACAACATATTCTTTCACACCTCAGCGCTTCCCTATCTTACTTTATCCGTCAGAGTCGCTATACTTCTGCCTACCCCTATGGGAAAAAGACGTGACTATATGTATGTATGATACAGAATGATTAGAGCCCATATTGAGATAAACACTAGGAAAGAGAGAAGTAAAATGATGACAAAAAGAAAAACACAAAACTGGAGACAACCCACGAACGAACAAAAGTTCCAAGAACACATAGACAACACACTAAAAAGAACACCAACGAATGATCTAAATATCCTGAATGACTCAATAATCCACGCAATCGAAGATGCCCAAAAAAAGTTCTGCCCAAGTAACGAGAAAGAAGAACGAATTACCCCAACGACAAAGTCGAAAATGGAAAACAGAAGGTTACTTTTAAAAGATAAAAATGCAAATCATCAGGAAATAAATAAGGCCAACAAAGAAATATCTAAAGCTATCAGAAATGATATCAGGAAATATAAACAAGGAAAAATCATGCAGACTATAGAGAACAATAAAAGTATGAAAGTATTGAGACGCAAACTAACGACAGGTAGACGAGAAATCATAAAACTGAAAGATAAAAATGGGAAAATAGAATCAAACAGGGAAAAGATGCTAAACATAGTTGAAGAATTCTATCAAACCTTATACAAAAACAAACTAAAGCTAGAACCAGATGAACACGCATCTCTAAAAATTACAAACCAAGGATCTGAGGACATCCCCGAAATCTCTAAGGAAGAAATTATTCACGCCTTGAAGAAAATGAAAAACAATAGAGCACCTGGCAATGATGGAATAGTGATAGAATCCATAAAAAATGGTGGTCCTGCCCTTATTGAGGCAATAGAAAAATTGTTCAATTTATGCCTTCAAAATCAAACCATCCCGAACCAATGGAACAATTCTGTTACTATCCTAATTCATAAAAAGGGCGATATGACAGACCTGGATAACTATAGACCCATTAGCCTTCTCAATCACCTGTACAAACTCTACACCCGTATAATCACCAACAGGCTAGAGAATAAACTGGATTTCTACCAACCTAGAGAACAAGCAGGGTTCCGCTCTGGCTACGGGACTAACGATCATCTGCAATGCATAAAAACCCTCATCGAGAAAACAGTAGAATACAACAAACCGCTTACCCTAATCTTTGTGGACTTTTACAAAGCCTTTGACACCGTTGAATTAGTTTCAATATTACGAGCAATAAAAGAATGCAGAATAGATGGAAGATACTCTAACATTATATACAATATCTACAAAAACGCAACAACAACAATTGACCTGCATACATCGTCAAGGGAAATAAAAAGAGGAATCAGGCAGGGCGATACGTTATCTCCAAAACTATTCACTGCGGTCCTGGAACATGTTTTCAAAACTCTGAATTGGGAAAATAAGGGAATTATGATAGATGGGGAAAGATTGAGCCATCTAAGATTTGCGGATGACATAGTTCTAATGGCAGATGACATGCAGGAAGCCAGGGAAATGCTAAAAGATCTACAACGGGCAACACAAAGAGCAGGTTTGGAAATAAATTATAACAAAACAAAAATGTTAACCAACCTAGTACCAAGCGAACCTGTAGAAATAGAAAACAAAATCATCGAAATCACAGAAAAATACACCTACCTTGGCCATGAAATCCGGATCGGCAGGGACAACCAGACGTGCGAACTGTCCAGACGAATATCTCTGGGATGGGCAGCGTACGGAAAGCTTAGGGACATATTTAAATCAGAAATTCCCGTAAGTATGAAAAGGAAGACCTTCAATCAGTGTGTTCTCCCAGTTATGACATACGGGGCTGAAACCCTAACCTTAACAAAAACAATAGTTAAAAAACTACAAGTAGCGCAACGGAAAATGGAGAGATCCATGTTAGGACTTTCCCTTAACGACCGAGTCAGAAACGAGGATATAAGGAGAAAAACGGGGGTAGAGGACATAATAGAGAAATGGAGATGGGCAGGACACGTGGCTAGAATGAAGGACGGAAGGTGGACAAAGAAAGTTCTGGAGTGGCGACCGAGATCGGATAAGCGAAGCAGGGGTAGACCACCGACACGATGGACAGATGACCTCAAAAGGATAACCACGAACTGGATCGCAGAGGCGCAAAATAGGGAAAGATGGAAATATTTCGAGGAGGCCTACGTTCAGCAATGGACAAGAGAATAAGGCTGGATGATGATGATGATATGTATGTATGTATCCTTAAATAAGGTATGCAACAGTAAAATCTTGAGAAAAGGTTGTGGCACTGTTACCAAAAACAAAATAAAAACTAAAAGTAATACGCAGTATTGCCACAAGCAATACCACTTTACCACCTCTTCCAAAAAAAAAGCAAATCTGCTGGCCGAAATGTTCAGCTCTAACTCAACCCTCGATATCAATGGAAAACAATCCCCAACGATACCTAGAATAAACGCATCAATGCCTGAGTTCACTATCCGCCATCGCACTATCAGGAAAATCCTCCTAAAGCAGTAGGACCAGATGGAATTCCGACAATTGTCCTGAAGACCTGTGCTCAAGAGCTCACCCCAGTTCTCTGTAGACTCTTTAAGTTATCATACAGCAAAGGAGTATTTCCGTCCATGTGGAAAAACGATAAGGTCCAACCGATTCCGAAAAAAGGAAAGAAGACTATTCCTGCAAATTATCGCCCTATTACATTGCTCTCAGTCATATCCAAAGTTATGGAAAAAGCGATTAACACAGAACTTATCAAATATCTGAAGAAATTTGAGATAATCCATGACAGACAATATGGATTTCGACAACTTCGGTCAACTGGAGATTTGCTGGCTTATGTCACTCAGCTCTGGACAAACACTATTGAAAAGTTTGGTGAATCTCGTGCAATAGCCTTGGATATATCTAAAGCCTTTGACCGCGTTTGGCACCGGGCATTGTTAAGTAAATTATCTGCTTACGGTCTCCCAACCAAACTGCGCCAATGGCTCTTGAGCTTCATGCAAGATCGCTCCTTACATGTGGCAGTTGACGGTATTTCTTCTGATGCGTTTAGAACTAATGCTGGGGACCCCCAGGGTTCCATCCTGTCCCCCACCTTATTTCTTTTACACATCAACGACCTCTTGAAAACCACCACGAACCCCATTTACAGTTTCGCAGACGATAGCACACTTGTCTCAACTTTCACATCCTATCGATCACTTTCGGTGAATGATACAAATAGACTCAGGCAGGAACAGGTTGATTCCATCAATAGAGATCTTGAAGCAATCGTCGAGTGGGGAACCAACAATCTTGTTCAGTTCAACGCCCAAAAAACACAAAGTGCCACGTTTTTCAAGAAAGTGAATTCCTCAAATCATCCCATCACAATGTCCGGAAATACCCTTGAACCAAGTCCCTCCATCTCGATTTTGGGAGTCCAATAATATGTCTTGGCATGACCATGTTGCTAACATCGCAAAGTCGGCAAGCCAGACGCTAGGTTTTCTGTGGAAAGCTAGAAAGTTTTTTACTCCTGATCAACTGTTGACGACGTACAAGGCTCAAATCCGACCTCTACTGGAGTATTGCTCGCACATTTGGGGTTCAACACCAAGGCATTCTCTTCGTCTTCTAGATTCCATTCAGAACAAAGCCATTCGCTTTATAAACAGCTCAACTCTCACAGATACCCTTCACCCTCTAGAACATAGAAAAAGAGTTGCAGACCAGTCATTGCTCTACAGATATTTCCATGGCAGATGCTCCAGAGAAATAAAAACTCAAACAAAAACAAGAATCCTTATTTTACAGGGCTGCTACGGAATGGAATAAACTTCCAAAATCAGTTTTTCCAGAGAACTATGACCTGCAACTTTTTAAAAAGCGTGTCCACAATCATTTCCTTTCTATAATCCCTTCCTCTTCTAATAGTCCGCGGCCCACACGACTTACCCTTTTTGCGACTATTTTCAAAAAAAAAAAAAAATGAATCAAAAAAAAGTGAAGAGTTTTGTTTTTAAATAAATTTGACAACGTAAGTAACGTAATAATTAATTCTTTTTAAATAATCAGTTAAAAGACAGTTATCACTAAAACCATTGCAATTTTGTATGATAACTGTTAATTTGCAACTCATTTACAATTATTAAACACCTGCAAAGTCAACTACAAAACTTAGGTAATAATAAATATACTACTTATACTAACTGCACCTGGCAACATCTGCAAACTAAAGACTAATTATAGCAATAGTATTAATTTCTACAGGGTGTCCTGAACAAAAATACTAATTACTAAAGGACACTTAAATTATATTCAATCAACAAGAAGAGCTTAAAAATATTATTTTTAACTTCCCAGTGAGAAGTTATAGTAATGGGTCCGATTTTGCGAATATCAAATTTTGACATGTCTCCACATTTCAAGGTCCCCAGAGTTAAATACAATAGTTTTTAAGAGGACGTCAGTGTGTTTGTGTGTATGTACGTATGTGCGTATGTTCGTACGTGCGTTCGGAATTAATTTTCCTCTCGATTATCTCGAAAACAAAAAATGATATCGACGTGGAACCGATTGCAATCGACGCATAATTACGCAACTTAAAACTGATTAGATTTTCAGCAAAATCGATTAAGCTGTTTTTTATGGAGAATTAAAAAACTAAAAAAAAATGGTTAACTACCTGAATTTTGTAATTTATAAATTATACATTTTTAAAACAGAATTTTAAGATTTTTTGAACGATATGATTATTGCATGTTGGGAATATTTGTATCAAAAATAATATTGACAATATTTCATAAAAAAAAGTAGTTTTAGAAAACAAAAATAGGATTTGGAGAATTTTAAGCTTGTGTCAATATTGAGAGAATAGCATTGAAGACGCTATAACAATGAAAAATTATTGTAAGTAATAATCAAGCATTGTTTATAACAATTGAATATTGTTACTAACAAATGATTATTGATCATTATAATTAAAAAAAAATTTAAATAGCTCCCGCTTATGAAATGATAGGAAAAAGTTTGAAAGAATACGGTTGACATAAACAGAATATTGTTAATGACCATTATAATTTGTTTTAAACAATTTAAAATGTTTTTTATAATGATTGTAATAATAATTATAACAACAAAACATATTATTATAGTATTTTTTAATTCTTTCCACTGTGAAGTTAGTCGTGTGGACCTCTCGGGTCGCACCCAGATCACTGATATTTATTTTCCTTACAAAATGATTACTAAAGTGAATGTTTAATTTAAATGTATTTTTAACTTGCATGCATGTAGATATTTAAAAATACGTAAATTAATGCACCCTTTTTAGTTATTGTATTTTATTTCTTTAACAACTATAACACAAACAACAAAACACAAAGCGCCACGTTTTCCAAAAAAGTGAATTCCTCAAATCATCCCATCACAATGTCCGGAAATACCCTTGAATCAAGTCCCTCCATCTCGATTTTGGGAGTCACGGTGTCCAATAATATGTCTTGGCATGACCATGTTGCTAACATCGCAAAGTCGGCAAGCCAGAGGCTAGGTTTTCTGTGGAAAGCCAAAAGGTTTTTTACTCCTGATCAACTGTTGACGACGTACAAGGCTCAAATCCGACTTCTACTGGAGTATTGCTCGCACATTTGGGGTTCAGCACCAAGGCATTCTCTTCGTCTTCTAGATTCCATTCAAAAAAGAGCCATTCGCTTGATAAACAGCTTAACTCTCACAGATACCCTTCATCCTCTAGAACATAGAAGAAGAGTTGCAGATCAGTCATTGCTCTACAGATATTTCCATGGCAGATGCTCCAGAGAAATAAAAACTCTTGTACCACCATTGGCCACATTCGGCCGAAGAACTCGGCACGCCGATCAGTCTCACCCATTTACTCTCAAGATTGACACTACAAGGACCAATCTTCATCAAGAATCCTTCTTTTACAGGGCTGCTACGGAATGGAATAAGCTTCCAAAATCAGTTTTTCCAGAGAACTGTGACCTGCAACTTTTCAAAAAGCGTGTCCACAATCATTTCCTTTCTATAATCACTTCCCCTTCTAAAAGTCGCAGTGCGGGCCGTCCGCGGCCCACACGATAGGTCTACCCTTTTTGCGACTATTTTCATAAAACAAAAAAAAAATTCACCAACATACTCGTAGAATCATGTGCTTATAAAAATATGTTGAGAAACCCTACAGTTTATAAAAAATATTGATCATAATTAATATCCATGCAAATTAAAACCCCCTTTAGAAAAACGTTTTACCACCTTTTTCATGACACGGCCCCTTTAGTATAAAGAAATATTTCGCGACCTCCCCACTCGTTGCTTTTTTTCATGTATTTTATTTTGTGACAAATATTTAATCCAACATATTTATTCATTTTCTTTATTAGTGTTTGGATAAATACATAATTAAGTACGTAAAACACATTTATTTACATCGAATGCGTCGCCAAAACGCAATTTACTTGCTTACGTACAACCACGGCCGACGCCGGCCGCCCCGCCGCCAGCGTGTTAAGTGACAAGCATGCGAGTTGAGTGAATAAACGAGCGAGACGCAGGATAAGCGATTTGGCGACTATAATTCGTGATCAAGTCATAGAAAAAATAAAAGAAAGTACGGATTGTGCGCAGTTTGTAGCTTTTGTACGTTTTGAATCCAATGGAAAATTAATGGAAAAAATGCTATTTTGTAGAGCGCTTCCAACGAATACTACAGGCCAGTGTTTGCATAACATGCTCCTTGAAGCTACGCAAAATATGAATACCCATTGTGAAAAGAAATGTATTGCTATCATAGATCAAACAGCCGCAGATCATATGTTCATCATCATATGGCCGTCATACAACATCAGCATTATTTAATCAAGAAAACATGGAATTTATTAATGTACATATTTCGAAAAAATATAGAATTAAACGACGTTATTCAGGTATTAAAAAATCCCAAATGCTGATCCAAAAATCATTACTAAAGCTGAACAACGCTTCCTTCTTAAATTATACAGTCACAGTAATGTGAAAAGTAAGAAAAGTATGTCTTTAAACAACTATAAATATGAAAAACAGTGGACACCAACGTTAACAGAAACAAAAAACCGTGGTTAACCAACGAAGTAAAAGAACTTGCTAAAGAAAAGAAAGAAGCTTAATTAAAATACATTAACAACAGAACACCGAATGAGTACGAAAGATACAAAATAACTAGAAATCGAACAAACAACGATATAAGACAACTAAAAAAAGAGTACTGGGAGGGATTATCATTTAAAATGGAGAAAGATCTATACGGCGGTCAAAAAAAGTGCAGAACATACTACGAAACAGAAAAAAACAGGTTACTGAAGAGGTGAAAGTGAAAGAGATTAAATTGGAGACATGGATTAAACACATGTATAACATGGAAATACATCAAGAATGGAGATTCTACCAAATGACGATAACACTGAAAATAAAATAACAATAAAGGAAGTTTAAGCGACAACACAGAAGTTGAAAAACCGAAAAACTCATGGCATCGATAATTTTAATGATAAACTCATCAAATACGGGGGAAACCAAACTGTTTAAAAAGATAATTAGATCCGGAACCATACCAGTCGAATGGAGAGTAAGTATATCTATACCTATACATAAAAAAGGAGAGAAAAGTAACCCCGATAACTTCAGAAATATAACGCTACTGAGCTCGGTCCTTAAGCTCTTTACTAAAATTATCGCTAATAGGCTCATGGAAAAGGTGCCAATATCCGAAGAACAGCGAGGATTTAGGTCCAATAGATCAATGGTGGACGCAATATTCATATAACGCCAAATGATAGAAAAATCAATAAAATTTAACAAGCCCCTGTTTGTCTGTTTAGTGGATTTAACCAAGGTATTCGACAGGATCCGACTAGGTGACTTAATCGAGATTCTAGACCAGAACAACATCGATTACCGGTACCAAAGAATTATACAAGAACTTAATAGCAGAAGTAAAACAAGAATAAAAACGAACGATGGACTGTCTAAGGTGCAAATCAATACGGGTTTACGACAGCCTTAGCCCTACTCTGTTCAACATCATTATGGACCAAATCATTGAAAATATTAAAAAAGTGAACGCTGGATATAGGATGGGCGATCGCACCATTAAAGTATTATGCTATGCAAACGATGCAATCCTCATAGCAGAGAATGAAGACGACCTACAACGCCTGTTATACAAGACAACAGTAACAGCACACAAATTTAACATGAACATCGCAAAAGAAAAAAACACAGTCAATGGTTATCTCTAAAGAACCCATAAGGTGCAAACTGGCAGTCGACAACAAGATAATCCAGCAGGTGAGAAGATTCAACTACCTAGGAGTGGAGGTATAAAGCGAAAGAAACCGAGCCATAAAAGCAACGAGAGTCAGCGGATACCTGAAAGATATCATATGGCGAAATAAAATGATGAGTACAAAAAGCAAGCTGAGGATTTATAAAACATGTGTAAGACCTATTTTAACGTACGCCACAGAAACCAGAGCTGAAACATCAACAACAAAAAGAATAATAAGAACGACCGAAATGAAAATACTAAGAACCATCAAGGGTGTTACCCTCAGGGATAAAATAAGAAGCCAGGATATCAGAGAAGAACTAGAAATACAGGATGTGGTAAGATGAGCTAAAACACGCAAGAGGTGCTAGAAAGACCGTATGGAAAGGATGTCAGATGAAAGGTGGGCAAAGTGGGCCATGTCGCAGAAACCAGTAGGCAGACCACCCAAGAGATGGTACGAAAGCTGGAGCTCAGCGTCACAGGAAGAGCTCCGAAGTAGGCTAAACGCAACGGATTAAACAGGACCGGGTCCTATTATAAGAGGAAGAAGAAGAAATATGGATGCTTCACAACGTCAGCATAAAAAGTAAGTTTAATATTGCGTCGCTAGCCCTATTAGAAGCAGCAGCACGACAACATTCGTTTCGAACCTAGCACCATGTTCAGCAGTGGTATGGGAAACAAAATGCAAAACAATGGGGATGAAAAAGAAACAAAAAAAGCCTGAGGATACAGAAAGATCGTAAAGGCCAGAATGTGACAATTGGAGTTTTTAATTTGGAGAGGGTAAATAGCTTCATCTTTCTGAGAGCGATAATAGGCCAATAATGACATAACAAAAGAGGTCAAAGCTGTCTATCGGTAATAAATGCAGATGGTAAAAATTGACTAATTATAATTAATCACGAAATAAATAGTTTCTATTTACAAACAGTAAAGTGCCATTTCGAAAACCAATAAATTTAGGTATAGTACCTTGTTGTAAAGAGTTATTTATAATTAAGTTAGCAATTTAAAAAGTTAAAAATATTCGGGATGTTTCACTTAAAATAACGAAGTTGACGTCAACATCCGGTACAACCGGAAGTCGCCTAAGGTCGAGATATTTTCATTCGATAGACCAATGCCGAAAACCCCTTATTACAAATTTTCAGATTTCTTTTCCGACTAGTTTTGCCATAACGTCTAATGTGCCATCGAGAAAAATCACCCTGTATATTTACGTTGAGGTCAGTATATATCATTTTGTAATGGTTTTGTGCGTTTGATTGTCGAGAAATGGTGTTTGCCTTTTTCCTCATTAGCGCATAACATTAATAAATCATCGCTTTGTACGAACGTCAAATAAATTTTGTGCATAAATGAAGGGATCGTAACTTTACTGATGCAATTTCCTTTCGATATTTTTTGAATATGAATCGAACGCTATTAAACTGCTAACTTCTACAGATCGTGATCCGGGACAAATTTGAAATTAAATCAAAAGCATAAACATGATTTGACTATGTATTATTGCAACGAAGTAATAAAGTGCACATCAAAGACGATTCTTTATGTTATATTATTGTTTAAAACAGTGTTTCCCAACCTTTTTTGTGCCATGCCCCATCCTAGCCTTTTTTAAATTCTTACCTAACCTAACGAAGTAATAGAGTGCACATGAAAGACGATTTTTTACGTTATATTATTGTCTAGAACAGTGTTTCCCAACCATTTTTGTGCCATGCCCCACCGTTCTTCTTTTTGAAGTGCCTTCTCCATTCAATGAAGATCGGCAACAATTCTGGCAAATTCGTCTCTGTCCCGGGCTCTTGTTAGCAGGGAGTTTGAGTCTAAGCCTGTCCAATCCGTTATGTTTTTCAGCCAAGAGCACCGTCTACGTTCAGGACCACGTTTTCCCTAAATCTTGCCCTTCATAATCAGTTACAGAAATCTGTATTTGTCCTGTCTCATGACATGGCCAAGGTAAGCAGTCTTTTGCTTTTTTATGGTCTCGAGGATTGTTCGGTCCTTGTTCATCCTATGTAAGATCTCTTGATTGGTGTTATGATCGGTCCATGGAATACGCAGCATTCTGCGGTACATCCACATCTCAAATGCTTCCAGCTTGTTAATGCTGCTGACTTTTAGCGTCCAGGCCTCGACTCCATACAGTAACGTGGAATACACATAACATCTAACGAAGTTAAATCTTATGCTTAAATTGAGTGTTCTGTAAGTTAATAGATTCCGCAGTTTAATAAAGTTAGCTCTCGCTTGCTATATGCGGGATCTTATTTCTATCTTAGGATCCAGGTCCTCGCTGATCCAACTTCCCAGATACTTAAAAAAATTTTGACCTGCTCTATTGGTGGTCAAGTTTTCACGTTGTGTTATATCCAGCCGATTTCTTTTTTTACCAGTAAATCATTTACAGCACTAAATCCACATTTAGCTAAAAATTAAGATGGAAACGGTAGCAATAGTTTTCTTGTACATTTGGTTCTATTTGGGTATTTGATTTCTGTTTTTTCGCTAAGCCATGCCACCGCTGCTTTTATATTAAAAAAAGTATTGACTAACTCATTATTTTGCAATTCTGCGAGTTCTTTTTGATACTGCAAATCTGATATATCAGACAAATCCACCAACGTTGGCTGCATCATCCATGTTGAAAAATAAATTTGTTTTAAATCAGAAAATATTGCTTTTAAATCAGAAAATATTTGTTTTAAATCAGCCAATAGAATATTCAGATGATTGACAATAACAAGTAAAGCGGTATCAGTTACTTCACATTTTTGGAGCCTATGAAATTGTTTAAAGTTTTTGTTGTTAATATGTTTCTGACATAACCCAATATGGGTAATGAAACCAAATATTTTCGCTTTTGCATCGACAAGAGTTTTATTTGTTTCTTGAAGTTGCTTATTTAATATATTTAGTTTTTCAAAGATATCGGCAAAATAACTCACAAATGCTTTACCATTGATTGTTAACAGATACTTCATTTGTCGTTTAAAAAATCACTTATAGTATCAAAAACTTTCATAAATATTTTCAAGCAGTTCCCTTTAGATAGCCATCTTACTTCAGTATGGCCCGGAGCGAAAGGGTTAAACTCGTGTCGAGTCCATTTTCGAATTGCCCCCCTTAACAATCAAATTGCCCCCCTGTGGGGCGTGGGCCCCACGTTGGGAAACACTGGTCTCGAACTTTCCACTGGGCGTGTAGCGAACCAATCAAATTTTAAATCCACATAAAGCAACAATAATGTTTAATGTATTCAAAAGTAATGTCGCTTTTCCTTTTAACAATTTATTTTGGTGATAAAATTTGTTAAATAAAATTACAATTACAACAGGAACTTTTCTCTTTTAACCAAAGAGCAATTAATAATAAATAGTGCCGCAAATCTTTGCATAAAAAAAGAACAATCATTGGTAAACAGCTTAAAAAAATTTAACGGCATTGTATTGTTAAGATACTTTAGCTTGGGTTCGTTAATTTACAACACTCAGTCCAAAAGCTAAACAATTTATTTTAGTCTGCAATAAAATCCTATTTAATAAATCGATAAGATATTTCGCTATACCAAAAAAAATCTTCTCAAAACTATATCACTTTCTAACTGACTGACTTCTATTCGCGATTCGCTTATATTAGTTTCACCTGTGTTTTTATGTTTTATTGTAACTGACTATTTGTCCTCGATTTTGCCCTACCTTAAGCGATTAGATTTAGTTTAAATTTCGCACACTTGTCAAAGACCCTATGAGTTTTACTACCAATTCTCTAACTCCACTCTGTTTGACTTAGTACATTCTCCATTGTGATTTGTGAGCACAACACTAACAACTAAAACAAATACTGTTTGTAAGCAAAACACAAACACACTAGTCTACTTTTTTAGTCGCCTAGTTTAACTAAAAGAACAAAAAAACTCGTAACAGTATGTTTCTATTAAATATTCCAGTTTTACTGAATTTTAAGACGCAAATGTTTTGGATTTAACGTAAATAGGATATTACTTGTTTGTTTAGGTAATTATTTAAATAACCTTAAATAATTTTACCATCGAATCATAGAGCCAATTGAGTTAACAAGGGCACTGATTGCAGATGCACTTCGTTAAAGGCCAATCAGCCATTGATTGGACCCAAACCACAGTCGTACCATTATTGCCAGGCCCGTCTTCAGGCTCAACAAACACAACATTTTAAAACAAAATTTAATTTAGAGAAAAATCTTTACAAAAACATATTTTTCTATAAACCACATGCTATAACGCGGCAAGGAAAATTTTGTTCAGTTATTGGTGAATCGGCTATCTGCTCGACAAGAGTCAAACTACCAGCTTCGGATGTTTGCAATTGTTACACAATTTCAGGATATTTGCTGAGTAGTCTGAGAATTATAGCCGGAGTGACTCGGTTGGATAAAGTAAAGAATAGTGAGATAAGAGAACGCTGTGGTGTAAAAGAAGATGTGGTTACAAAGAAAGACAAAGGAATGCTTAGATGGTTTGTACACGTAGAAAGGATTTTATAGACTTGGAAAAGGCCTATGACAGAGTGGTAAGGAGTGAATTGTGGTCTACCTTGTCTATGTATGGGGTAAGTGGTAGTTTAATACGAGCACTGAAATCACTTTACGAGGATTCCACTGCTTGTGTCAGGATAAACGGAGCTTGCACGGACTGGTTTAACATAAAAAAAGGTGTGAGACAGGGATGTGTGGCTTCGCCATGGCTGTTTAACTTATACATAGACAATTGTTTAAAAGATCTGAAAGAGAGTGCGTATGGATTTAAAATGAATGATTTGATCGTCAAATGCCTTCTTTGCGCCGATGATCAAGTCATATTAGCGTTATCTGAAGAGGAGTTGCAGGCGATGGTTAATGTTATGCATGATTCACTGAAAATCAAAGGGATGAAAATAAATGTGAGCAAAACGAAAGTAATGGTTTTTGAAAGAGAAGAAAGTATGACAAACTGTGGGGTTTCGATTGAGGGAGAAAGAGTGGAACAAGTTAATGAATTTGTGTACTTGGGTTCAAAATTTACTAGAGATGGAAAGTATGACAGTGACATTGAGCGAAGGGTGTTGGCAGGAAAACAAATGAATGGGGCACTGCATAGCTTTATGAATAGCCAGAAAGTGTCAAAAAAGGCACGTCTGGCGGTGCATAGAGGTGTGTTGGTTCCTACACTTATGTATGGTAGTGAATGTTGGGTTTGGCAGAAGAAGCATGAAAATAGGATTAATGCTGCGGAGATGAGTAGTCTGAGAAGTATAGCCGGAGTGACTCGGTTGGATAAAGTTAAGAATAGTGAGATAAGAGAACGCTGTGGTGTAGAAGATGTGGTTAGAAAGATAGACAAAGGAATGCTTAGATGGTTTGTACACGTAGAAAGGATGGATGAAGGAAGATTGACGAAACAAATTTATAAGGCGAGTGTGAATGGACGGAAGTCGGTAGAGTATCAGATCAACATTGTTTTGAAAAAAGGCCAGGTCAAGAGTACTAACAACTGACGAACATGTATGAGAGCACTAATGAAAGTAGAGGAAGCAAAAGATGTGTGTAAGAACCGTAGCGGAAGTAGAAGGAAGTAGTCTCTACCTACCCCTACGAGAAAAAGGCGTGACTTTATGTATGTATGTATATACGTTTTCCTGCAACTTGGAAAATTAAAAGAGAAAGTTTGAGGACAACAAAGAACAGATAACAAGTCGGATCGAATCTAACCCATGAATATGAATAATGAATATAACAGCTGTTGCACATATACCAGCGCTCCATAAACATTAACATTACTCTCAGTTGTCCTCTAGTTGTTAGCCAAGCGAAAGCTTCAAGGTGAGTGTTTTTCTCTACTTTTCCCACTTTTAGCTCACAGAACCATCGATGAAGAGAGACGAAGGTGTGAACTCTGCAATTCAACAAAAGACAAAAGGAGACCAAAGTTGCTCAACTTGTTGTACAAGCTTTAGTATGTCCAACTTATATTTTATGCAAGGGTCATGTTGTTATAGCGAATTTCTGAAATCAAATGATTTTTTTATGCTAATTTTTGCAGTAAATCTGAAAATACTTAATATTTCCGAAACAGGTAAATATATGGTAGGGAGGTAGTGTAACATAGTTTGTAGGCAGCAAACTATGAAGCTACTTTTTATGCAAATTTAGTGGGGAGACTTCAAAATTGATGTTCTTTACTGATTTTTGCTCCCATTTAAATGATCTAAATATAAAATTACAAGGCCGTGGCAAAACAATTACTATAAAAGCATTTGAAGCCAAGTTACAAATATTTAAACGTGATATAATGACCAGAAAGTACTAGTATTTTTCTGACCTAAAAAAATATATGATGGATCTAGAAATTCATGAAAAGCCGGACTTAGAAAAATTAATGGAACAATTTGAAAATGCTTTAGATGCAACAATAGAACAATTTTCAAGAAGGTTCAGTTTCGACAACTTGAAGAAACTACAAAATTTATTGTTCATACAGACACATATACGTATTAGCAATTAAACTTGACAATATTTATTTGAATTCATGGAATTAGATGATTTTGAAATGGAATTGGTAGATTTTCAGTCGAGTTCGATATGGGCACAAAAATTTAAAGATTTAAGAATTATTTTGGAAGAAATTGAGCGAGATCGATTCGTTGGACCAGTCAAAAGGAATGCCGAAAATGAAGTACTTACAACTTGCAATCCATCCCGGAAACTTTTTCTTGTCTTAAAAAAATAGCAATGGGCATTTTAACAATTTTTACGTCGACTTATTCCTGTGAATCATTATTTTCTTCAATGAACTATATTAAATCAGACATGAGAAGTAGACTTACAGACGAAAGTACTACTGCTTGTATTCTATTAAAAGCTACCAGCTATGAACCCGACATAAAAAATTACAATAATACCAATCGACGTGTCCTGGCGTTTTTTCGAACACGCCCCCGTTTATTAATTATAGAATTTATTTCATTTGGCTGATGCACACTGTATACAATTTTTAATGGGGATTTTAAAATAATGGTAAAGATTATTTACAAAAATGTTAGTTTTCCTAAGACGAGCCTGTACAAAATAATAAGGGTACAGGTTTGTTAAACTACTCCCAAATATGGAGAGGTCTCGGAACATCTATACATTCACGGTAGTCAAGAGAGATGCAATTCAATTGTTTCCTCGTATTAGGCTGATCTCGGCTGATATACATCGACAAATTAAGGTGGCTTGACCCATCACGTACATAGATCTGACTGCGCGTTGGAGCATAAAATAATAAAAATAAATCAATCAATCAATTAAAATGTATACATAATTACCAGTCTCGTTTACGAACAAAAATTACAAGTTGCTCCATAAAACTGGCGGTACCAAATGGGCGGAAATAAAAAAAAATTTGCTAAATTTGTTAATTATTTGTTGCTAATTAGTTGCCAAAGAATCGATTTTGTTGCTCAAACCGATCCCGCAAAATCGCCAACAATGCCGCTAAGCAGGCGAACACAACAAATATCAAACGATCTGAAAGTTATTACAAATGGCGAAATCATAAACAACCTTCGCTACGCAGACGATACGGTACTGTTGGCCTCCAGTCAGGAATATTTACAACGGATACTGGATGCAGTCATCGAAAAATGCGCAATGGCTGGACTCTGATTAAATGTAAAAAAGACCAAAGTATTAGTAATTAGCAAGCAACCTAAATCATAGCTAACATAACAGTTGGGGTGAACTATTGAAGCAAGTTAACCTAATAAAATATCTAGGCATCATAATAACTAACAGCGCGGATAGTCAAACTGAAGTGAAATCAAGGATTGAGCAGGCTCGAGCAGCATTTAAAAACATGAGTAGGGTCTTGTACTGTAGAGATCTAAAGTTAACTCTAAGAATCCGACTTTTCAGATGTTATGTCTTCTCCACCCTGCTGCACGATATGAAAGCCTGGACTATAAACAAGTACGAAGAAAGACGACTTGAAGCCTTTGAGATGTGGGCTTACAGGAAAATATTAAAAGTTTCATGGACGGAAAAAGTATGCAACTTGGTAATACTCCAACGTCTGAATAAATCCACCGAAATTCTTACCACCATCAAAAGAAGGAAACTGCAATATTTCGGGCATGTTATGAGAGGCGAATAATACCGATTACTGCAGAACATCATGCAGGGAAAAATTTATAGTAAAAGAAAGTCTGACCGCAGAAAAGCATCATGGCTTAAGAATCTACGTGAGTGGTATACAGTCAACTCAAGCTCTCTGTTCAGACTTGTCATCGACAGAGTAAGGATAGCATTGTTGGTGACCAACGTTCTAGAAGGACATGGTACCTAAGAAGAAGATATGAAAAAACTATATGGACCAAAATTTGTTGCTGGAAAACCATACTAAAACAAATACATTTTTTTTTTTAAATTTACACCAAACATGCAAACTTAAATCGCGATTTCTACCTAATAAATAAACTATTTAATATTGTTGCTCATCGCAGCAAAGATTGTTTAAGTCCCTAAAAAACTGGAAATCGGATTAGTTTTCGTTTAGAGTAATGATCACAGATAGAAGAAATGACATCAGAGAAAATAGAAATACAAAGAGGTGTTCGTCAGGGGTGTAAACTATCACCAATCCTCTTTAATCTGTACTCGGAGGACATAGTAAATAGGGCACTGGATGATCAGGACATAGGCATTAAAATTAACGGCATGACAATAAATAATCTGAGGTACGTTGACGATACAGTTATTTTAGCTGGAACACACGAAGACCTACAGACGCTAATTAACAGAATGGTCACAGTAAGCGAAGAATATGGACTATCACTAAACATAAGCAAAACAAAATATATGCTGATAACAAAAACAACACAAGACAATCGTAAGATATATGTGAGGCACCAGCCTATTGAAAGGGTAAGACAATACAAATACCTAGGCACGATTATTAATGAGAACAATGACAGCTCCCAAGAAATACGATTCAGAATCGAACAGGCGAGAAGCACCTTTACAAAAATGAAGAGGCTTTTCTGCTGCAGAGATTTAAACCTTGATTTAAAAATACGACTGATGAGATGTCTATACTATACTATGGGATGGAGGCCTGGACACTGAAGGTAACCGACATGAGAAGCCTAGAGGCATTTGAGATGTGGATATACCGGAGAATATTGAGGATCTCATGGGTAGAGAGAATAACCAACGTGGAAGTGATGAGACGTATGCATAAGAAGAGAGAATTAATTCCGACAATTTAGAGAAGAAAACTGCTGTACATGGGACATGTCATGAGGGAAGAAAAATATCAAATGCTACAAATAATTATGCAGGGAAAAATCCAAGGCAAGAGATCTATAGGAAGAAGACGAAATTCATAGCTTAAGAACCTTAGGGATTGGTTTGGATGCAGTAATAATGAACTATTTAGAGATGCGGTCTCAAAAATAAGAATTGCTATGATGATTGCCAACCTTCGAAGCGGAGACGGCACCTAGAGAAGAAGAAGAATAGTAATGATCGGATGCCTTTTTAATAAGGATTTACTCACATAAAACTAGGATAAATACTTCAGTGGAATTACGACTTAAGTTACAAACAGCATTTTTATGATTACAGCTGTTATAAAAAGTCGTTGTGTCGGCTCAGTACACACTCCCAAATACAGGTAGGTTTTATATACCACATATATCTGGTTACATATACGGCATTCCTTAAATTACCCTGATACTCTATCCTTAATATATTATTATATTTTGAAACAGATTTTTTTATTGAAATTGCTGAATCGGAAGAATAACATCTCGACGATATTGATGATATTTCCATCAGGCATGACTCAAATTATATTCTTCCGTGATTTCTATCGTAACGACCTTGTTTGTACACCAAGTCGTTTCAATTGCCAATAACAGAGATTTGATATCCGATTGTAAAAACATAATTTCCCAGGACGTAGACAATTCTATTTTAAAAACGATACGAATCCGCTTTTCGAATTATTATACGGAATAAAAATTGTAATTAGGAAAATTTTAGTGGACCTGGTCGTGTTAAAATTGTAGCTTTGGCCCAAAAGTAGCCATCGAAGTAAAATAAATTAGTTTTATCCCCGAGAAGTTTTTGTAAAAAAAAAAACAGGATTAAGTATTGTTCAAAATTGACACTTTTTACTTGACACAACAT
Organism: Agelastica alni; assembly: GCA_950111635.1. Taxonomy (NCBI): domain Eukaryota; kingdom Metazoa; phylum Arthropoda; class Insecta; order Coleoptera; family Chrysomelidae; genus Agelastica; species Agelastica alni. Next base: position 21,865,783 of record OX467718.1, on the reverse strand, counting down.
GTAATTATTTATAAATGGTTGTCATCGCCAGGTTATGTTAATAAATAAAATTTAACTATCTAACAATTTGACGTCTCCAGAAGAATTCAGCATATGGAAAACTTAATGATGACTTTAATTCCAAATTTCCACAATGCCTTAAAACACAAGTTTTTGACCAATGTGTCCTGCCGAGCTTAACGTACGCCGCAAATACATGGAGCCTTAATGAGGGGACTACGGAGTATTTAAGAATTGCTCAAAGAAAAATGGAGAGGAAAATGCTAGGAATACGACTCATCATCACTCAATTCCACCCAATTCCATTTCAGTGTGGCTATTCTCTCAACAGCATCAGCTACTCTTGACCTTAGTCTTATTTCGCGCTTTGGGATCTTGTCTCTCAAAGAAACCCCCAACATCACACGTTTCATCGCCCTTTGAGCCACTCGGATCTTTTGCACAGTTCTCCTCGTCAAGATTAGCGTTTCTGCGCCATAGGTCAACACCGGTAACACACATTGGTTAAAGGTACTTTTCTTCAGGCATATTGGGAGGTTAGATTTGAAAACATAACTCAACTTGCCGAAAGCTGCCCAAGTCAGCCCTATACGACGTAAAAATTCGGTGGATTGATTGTCTCTTCCGATGCAAATCTCGTGGCCCAGATATTTATATGTCCTTACCTGGTCTTTGGCTGTTTTTTTCCTACGTACATGTTTCCACTAGTTTATTTTTAATCCCACTCTTAACGATGAAACACAAAGCTCGTTCAGCAGTTCCGTAGCCTCATCTAGCCGATCAGCTATTAGTACAATGTCATCTGCAAACCTCAGATGACTAAGCTTTTCTCCATTTATATTGATTCCCTTGTCGGTGAGATTAGCCCTTTTACATACGAAAAGACAAGTGATGGACATCGCAGAACGGGTAGCAAGGCTAAAATGAAAATGGGCTGGCCATTTGATGAGGTCAGATGATAATAGATGGACTAGAAAGACAACTGAGTGAAGGCCCAGAATAACTAAAAGAAACGCAGGACGACCAAGAACAAGGTGGAAAGATCCAGAAACTGGCAGATACCCAATAGATGAGTCAGACGACCAACAGAAGCGAATGTCGACAAATTGGAGAGGCTTATTTACGAAGATGGACGGAGAGAAGCTAAAGATGATAATAATGATAGTTTACAAACAATATTAATTAACAATTTGGGCTTGTCGCGTATGTTCTTAGCCTTATTCCAAGATATGAATTTATTTGACAAACAACGTCGTGTTAAAGTGGCTGATGCTATGACTGATAACGATTTGAAATGCATAATCACTGGCTATTAGACTTGGATCTATGGTTATGACCCGAAAACTGCTTTGCAATCTAGTAAATATATTGCTGCATGTGAACCGAAGCCAAAAAAACCATGTCAAAGCAAGCCAAAAATAAAGCGATTTGTGATGTTTTTTTTAGTTTATTTTTTTAATAGCCAATCTTATGTTTTTTTAATTCGTAGAATATTTATTCTATATTCGGGGCCGTTGTGGTGAAGGTGAGCACATTTCGACTTCCGTCATCATCAGTGCTTCAAGTCAAGTTCAAGAAGTATAACAATTCAAGACCTTGTGTTACAATTGTTGGTTAATAATCACAAATTATAGAGATTTTACATCATTGTCTTCTACAATTTCAGGCCAAATAATGGGTACAGTGGCGTACTCGTTGACCACAATCCGTAACAATATATACTTATTACGCGGGTGCGAACGTTTTGATTTTATTTTTTTTTTATTTTTTAAATGTTGAGTTTTAAGTTTTCGACCATATTCTGACCACATTAGGTGTATCTTCCAGTTAGTAACATTATTTCATCGAATCGTCTCGAAGTTTTCGGTTAAATTTTTAGATTTCAATGACTTATTTTCAAATTTTAAACTAAATGTTGCAATAATTAACAATAAATACAGCAAAAGGTTGCATTACTAATAGCGAATCGTTTTTTGTTTCAGTTTCCCCCATTTTTTTTGACACGTCATATGAGTATCTTAACGAGAGCATAGTGGATTTATCTAAATTAAATTGTAGTAGATTATTTGTTTGTTGTGCACTTTCTGCTCAGCCATAATCGGCAGAGCTTAAGGTAGACTGGAAGAATTGTCTAATTTAGAAACTATCACTTGCATAATGTGTATTTGTTAAATGAGACAGTTTAAAGAGGCATCTTTTTAAGTGTCTTATATACAAGACAAGAAGGAAAACCCTCAGATAAGTCTGGCCCTAAAAATAGCACACCGCAGTTAAATTTGGATTTACTTTTAAAATCGACATTATCTACGATAGCATAGCCAGTTAGTTTACCATAAAACATATCATACCATAATTTGTTACGTTGGTGCTTATTAGCTTTGCCACGTCTTTTTAGTTCTCTATAGAGTACTCTGCCAGCGGTCTCTCTACTGGCAAATTATGCCCGAGCTCAGCCGTAGAGGGTAGAAGAAAAAATATATATAAAAGTGAGCCGCGCCACCGACTTAGACGGTTCAAGCCAGAAACCCCTAGGTCTTATAGGCACTAGCAGAGCCACACGATAAACAACTGAGATTATGGTGAACCAAATAAATGAAATTATAGCTAAAATATATTGGATACTTTACTCCTACAATAAATCAAAGTACACAGTTCAATAATAAAATTATAACAAATATAGTCAAAATTAACAGCTAACAATAAATCAAAGTACACAGTTCAATAATAAACTTATAACAAATATAGTCAAAATCAACAGCTAACAATAAATCAAAGTACCCAGTTCAATAATAAAACTATAACAAATAAAGTCAAAATTAACAGCTAACAATAAATCAAAGTACACAGTTCAATAATAAAATTATAACAAATATAGTCAAAATTAACAGCTATGGTAAATTTTCTTGTTGGACATAAAGAACTATTGAGAAGATTACTTTAATCAAAGTTCAGCCTTGGCATATCATCCAATGCAATAAATAGTTTTCAACAATGTACCATATTAATAAATTAAAACAAAACTTAATCGTGTCAAAAATAAGTCACGTCGTTAAATATTCGAAAATAAATCACTTGTAACCTTTGGGTATACGAATGCACTACTCCTGTGGCCGGTTTGGTTATGGAACGGCACCTGCTAATTAACAATGGCTTCCCTCAAATAAATCCCGCATGCGGTTATTTAAACTCGACACCAAAATCCAAAATATCAACAACGAAGGTAGGATAGAATGGTCAAGTTAAAAATTAAATGGCCCAAATACAGCCAGATATGAAGAGAAAACCGTAGAGGTTCTGCACACTTGTTAATATCACACCGCCCCAAAAATTCTCACCATACCACTCCCAAGACTCTCACCAAACGACTAGACTACTTCCCAAGCCGGATATCAAGAAATGACACGGAATTGACGTCAAACAAGAATATTCGCAAGTCCATGTTCCACACTAAGAATCGCGTTCGTCAGTGTTGATAGCTCTAGCCTCATCTACACAGAAACGTAAACCAAACAATAATATAATAGATAATACACAATAATCGAGGCTATGCAACACTATTTACAACGAATAATATATTTAAGTTACAACAAAATACGGTACGCGACACTATTTACGAGTACTTGAATAAAAAAATTATCAGAGATATAATTATAATGGAACTGTAGAAGGGAAAAAAAGGCACGTTACAACTTCCCAGTGGAAGTTATAGTAAGTCGAGAACAAAAACTGATATTGACGCATAATTACGCAATTTAGTTTTGATTAGATTTTCAGCAAAATCGGTTTAGCGGTTTTTTTATGGAGAATAAAAAAACTGAAAAAAATGGTAAAATTTCAGAATTATTTTTCTTCTGGATTATCTCGAGAACAAAAAAAATTATATCAACGTGGTACCAATTGCATTCAACGCATAATTACGCAACTTAGTACTGATTAGATTTTGAGCAAAATCGGTTTAGCGGCTTTCTTATGGAGAATTAAAAAACTGAAAAAAATGGTAAACTTTCGGAATAATTTTTCGTCTGGATTATCTCGAGAACAAAAAAATTATATCAACATTACCAATTGCATTCGACGGATAATTACGCAAAAAATGGTAAACTACTTGAATTTTGCAATTTATGAATTACATACATACATAAATTCACGCCTTTTTCCCATAGGGGTAGGCAGAGACCACTTTCTTCCACTTGCTACGGTTCTTACACACATCTTTTGCTTCCTCTACTTTCATCAGTGCTCTCATACATGCTCTTCGGTTTTTGGTACTCTTGACCTGGCCTTTCTTCAAAACAATGTTGATCTGATCGAGATATGTTCTCCGAGGTCGACCTCTACCGATTTGCCCATTCACACTCGCCTTATAAATTTGTTTCGTCAATCTTCCTTCATCCATCCTTTCTACGTGTCCAAACCATCTAAGCATTCCTTTATCTATCTTTGTGACCACATCTTCTTTTACACCACAGCGTTTTCTTATCTCACTATTCTTAACTTTATCCAACCGAGTCACTCCGGCTATACTTCTCAGACTACTCATCTCCGCAGCATTAATCCTATTTTCATGCTTCTTCTGCCAAACCCAACATTCACTACCATACATAAGTGTAGTAACCAACACACCTTTATGCACCGCCAGACGTGCCTTTTTTGACACTTTCTGGCAATTCATAAAGCTATGCAGTGCCCCATTCATTTATCTTCCTGCCAACACCCTTCGCTCAATGTCACTGTCATACTTTCCATCTCTAGTAAATTTTGAACCCAAGTACACAAATTCATTAACTTGTTCCACTCTTTCTCCCTCAATCGAAACCCCACAGTTTTTCATGCTTTCTTCTCTTTCAAAAACCATTACTTTCGTTTTGCTCACATTTATTTTCATCCCTTTAATTTTTAGGAAATTATACCATTTTTAATACAGAATTTTAAGATCTTTTAAATAATATGAATGTTGCATGCATGAAAAATATGACAATATTTTTTAAAAAGAGAATTTTAAACTTGTGTCAGTATTGGGAGAATCCTATAACAGTAAAAAATTATTGTTACTAATAATCAAGCATTGCTTTAATTTAATTTAATATTAATTTAATATTATTACTTACAAATGATTATTGATCATAATAATTAAAAAAAAAATTTAATTGTTATAAACAGTTGAAAATAGCTCCCGCTTATGAAATGATAAGAAAAAGTTTAAAAGAATACGGTTGACATAAACAGAATATTGTTAATGACAAGTATAATTTGTTATAAACAATTTAAAATCATTTTTTATAATAATTTTAATAATAATTATAACAACAAAACATATGGTATTTTTTTATTTTTTCCACTGGGAAGTTAGTCGTGTGGACCTCTCGGGTCGCACCCAGACCACTGATATTTTGTTATCTTAGTGCATTTCTTGTTTTCTATACACTATTTAGTAAAATTGTTCTAAAAAAAATGATTTTAAAGACATAAACTTTGACCAATTTTTGGAGCAAAGCTGCAACATTTTTTTTTAAGAAACCTTAAGTGATCTTTATGTCCTTCAAATTTTTGACCGGTAGATAAATTAATGCATCGCATTTCCTCTGCACTTTCTTTCATGCTCTGATAAATTTTGGACACAAATATATGTTGTATGCGATAAACTGCTTTGATAACATGCTTCGACATATTTAACATATTACTCAAGAAGGTTGGTCCCCTTAATGAAAATGATAAGAATCTGTGGTATTTTTTTTAAATATTAACATTAAAAAAGACATGCATTCGTCATGTCTTCACTAAAAAATGCAAACAATTTATATCTCTATTAGTGAAAAGTTGGTAGCAATAGAAAAAATAACGCGAGAATTTGTTACTAATTAGTTGCGAAAAATCGATTCTGATGCTTAAACTATCTTTTAAAAATCGCAATTACTGCTAGCTTCCTTTTAGCTAGCAGGAAAAATTAAAAAAATAATTACAATCAAGTAGTTGCTTACAATTTGTTTGTTTGATACATACATAAAGTCACGCCTTTTTCCCATAGGGGTAGGCAGAGACCACTTTCTTCCACTTGCTACGGTTCTTACACACATCTTTTGCTTCCTCTACTTTCATCAGTGCTCTCATACATGCTCTTTGGTACTCTTGACCTGGCCTTTCTTCAAAACAATGTTGATCTGATCGAAATATGTTCTCCGAGGTCGACCTCTACCGATTTGTCCATTCACACTAGCCTTATAAATTTGTTTCGTAAATCTTCCTTCATCCATCCTTTCTACGTGTCCAAACTATCTAAGCATTCCTTTATCTATCTTTGTGACTACATCTTCTTTTACACCACAGCGTTTTCTTATCTCACTATTCTTAACTTTATCCAACCGAGTCACTCCGGCTATACTTCTTAGACTACTCATCTCCGCAGCATTAATCCTATTTTCATGCTTCTTCTGCCAAACCCAACATTCTCACCATACATAAGTGTTTGATACATGCTTATAATAATATTGAAAAAAAAATAAGAGTATTTTTTTTAATTGAATTGAATACTGCCCATGCTAGCTTCAGACAAGATTATCATTGATAATAAACCATTATAAATGTGATTCGTCACCCGTCACGTCTTATTCCTCATGGGGAGGAAAAGTGGACTGCAGATAGTCTTCTTTAGATGCCCTGTTCTCCTCGGACGTTGGCAATCATCAGCGCTATCTGAACCTTGTCTATAGCTTGGCGGAACATTGTGGTAGTGGTAGTGATCACTCCATACCATTTTCTTAAGTTTTTTTAGCCAGGATATCTTTCTTCTACCCGTGCCTCTTCGATCTTCCCTTCTATAATAAGCTTTAAAAGTCGATACTTGTCATTTCTTAAGATGTGACCAAAATACTCCAGTTTGCGCTTTTTTAGTGTAAACAGAACTTCCAGCTGCTTGTCGAGGCGTTGAAGTACCTCGGTGTTACGCACTCTTTCAACCCAGGAGATTCTCAATAGCTTTCTGTACGTCCACATTTCAAAGTCCTTCAATTTTTTGCACATCGCACCTGTCAAAGTCCAAGCTTCCATTTCATAAAACAGTATGCTGAACACAGCGAAGCATTCGGACGCGCAGAGGCAAGCTTAAATTTCTGGTGCAGAGTACCTTACGCGCCTTCAGGAACGAAGCACGAGCTTTTTCTATTCTGGCACGAATCTCCTGCATGCCGTCCCACTTCTTATAGTCACTTTTAATGAACCAGGTGGATTAAACGATAAAATTGAATAGATTTACACGATAACGAACGAAAGACGGATGTTCTTTGTGTGAATGAGACCAAACGAAAAGGATGTGAAACCTCTACAAATGGACCATATACAGCCTACAGGTCAGGAGTTCCGGAAATCAGCAGAGGTTGTCAAGGCGTTGGTGTGATACTTTTTGCTAGAATGAATGATCGTTTTACTGACTTAAAATGTGTGAGCCCAAGACTTCTCCGGGTAAGGCTGAAGGTTGGACTTACTCGCATCCTTTTACTAGTGATTTATGCCCCACAAGATGCGCAGTGGAACCAGCCTTCGAAAGCCCAAAAAGCCCAAAATTTTCACCTAATTCGTTACGTATAGGGTAGATCAAGGGTCTCCAAACTACGGGCCGAGGGCCACATCCGGCCCGCGGACAGATTTTGTCCGAGAGCTAGCATACTTGAAAACTCCTTTTAGAGAACATATTTTTTATAGCAAATTAAATTTAGTTTACTGAAGTATTCTAATTTTATGTTGAATAATTATTAATATGACATCTACATTGATATGGCCATGGGCTAACTACTCATAACATTGTTGTAGGCTTATTGTTATTGTTTTTGTGATAAGTTGGATAAAGAAACACAGAATTGTAATGAGTAAAGACATGTATAATATGCAGAAAATTTAACTTCAGTATATAATAACTAACAAATTATTGAAATGAATCCAACTAACATTTTATACATTTTAATTAAAAACATAACTTATAACAAGAATAATGACATATGAAATACTAATGAGATTTATGTAATTGAGATTTTCCACTGACAATAGTTTGTAGTTGTGGACTAATTTTACTTGTACCAATTATTAAAAGAGATTTAAGATGCTCATCAGTTAATTTAGATCTGTAAACGTTTTTTGTGTACTTCATTTTGGAGAAGGTCTTCTCACACAAATAAGTAGTACCAAAAACAGAAAACAGCCCACGAGCAATTTTATGCAAATTATCAAATTATGTCAGTGGAAGACTCTTATAAAATTCCAACAAAGATGAGTTTTGATATTTGTTCTTAATTATATCACTGCACTGTAGATCAATCATTTCCATTTGAAGTTCCGGGGCTAGGGTTTCGATGTCAGTATCAAAGGGATTCTGAAAAATCTTAATTTGCTTCGCAATGGCATCAAAGTCCGAGAAAAGAGTATCAAAATTTATTTTCAAAGCACTCAAAGCTTCGATTGCAAAATCGATAGGAAACTCAGTCTCAGTGGTGTGGCTGAATATTTCATATTTTTTAAAATGTGAAAAACATTTACTAGTTGTGATTGAAACAGTATCAATTAGAAATTACAGATAATGACAGGAAAATTAATAATATGCAGTGTTGCCGTTTTGCGGACTTTAGTCCGATTTGCAGCCTTTTTTAAACGTTGCGTACTTTTTCGGACTTTTTTTTTATCAGTGGACTATTTCACTTTTTACCACCGGCAACAATGATAATATGGTTTTGGCCCTCGGAACTTACTGGAGTTATCAGTATGGCCCTAAGGCTGGAAAGTTTGGAGACCCCTGGGGTAGATAATGAGCGTAATAACTTGTTCGACCTAAATTTGGCTGGTCATATTCTGTGGAATGCGAATTAGTGGGGTACGGCGGTTAAACATTATTTCTCCCCAAAAAATTTCCTCCCCCCTTGATAGGGAGCAACTTCACGGGGAAAATAAGGTCGGTATAACATGGCGAAACGTACCCTGAAAGTGGCTAATGAGAGCCGAAGGTGAAGCCGTGCGGTGTCTGCGGGCATATGGCACCAAATAACGATCCTCTCTTTTAAGAAAAATAACTGGGGTTTATCGAATTATTTGATATATAGGGGGTCCAAGACTTTTGACGTTGTGTGTATTTATTGATGTCAGTGTAAAGTGAAGTAATTTTTAGTAAAATGCATGATCGTGAAATTTGTAGCTTTTAATTAAAACAACATAGAAAATTGTTTGTCAGTGTAATTTTATTAAAATTAAAACAGTCCAAGTAACATAAATAAAAAGTTTTTTTTTGTCAGTTAGGTAGGTCACTGTATATTTAGCAGCCCGAGCGGGGGTACCCGCGTTTCCAAGAATCAATTCCATACCAAACCTGTCCCATTCATCTTCACCCTTTTTGCCACACAACATAAAACACCGTTTCAATAAAATATTTAAAACCGAATCAGGACAACCGCGTTACATAATCGTATTGTAAATTATCCGGCACTCCTTTTTAACAATAAAATTCCAAATAATACATGGGGCAATTACTTACGCACAAAAAAAATTAGTGTTAAAAGCGGGACCTGAATCAAAAACTTCCTGCCTATTATTGTGGACAGGTGGAGCCGTTAAAACAGGGCGAAGAATGTTATTTTTTGATTGATGTCATTTCATGTGGCAGAGAAAACGATTAAGGGAGTCTTTGAGGGAAACGAAGAATGCGAACACGTGTAAAAAATATTATAGCTGCTCATATCATTAATAATTTTTGGGAATATCGAACTTTCAACTTTTACACCTGCTTGAATAATATCCAAGTTTATACAGGGATGTCAGATTTATAATTTAATATTTAGGTAACATTTTTTTCGTTAGATCCTACAGTCTTTACCCAAAAGATGATCCCAAAATGTCCTAACTGATTGGTATCAGAAAAAAAAGACTAATGAATACTTTCGAATGACTGTCGTCTCTTGCATTGTCGTTCTTTACATTTTAATAGCAAAGCAGTACACAAGTGATAATTAGTTAATTAACTTTCCGGTAGAAAAAGTTAAAAACAACTTCAAAAACGGACAAGAAAAAGATAAATTTTGTCCAGGAGTTTAGATTTGATTATAATTTGAAGGCATGTTTTTGGAAAATTTTTAACAAGTCACTCTTGTGCGAATACAGTAGTTTTTAAATGGACGTCTGTGTTTGTATGATCGTATGTGTGTTCAGAATTATTTTCGTCTCGATTATCTCGTGAACAAAAAATGATATCGACGTAAAAACAATTGCATTCGACGCATAATTACGCAACTTAAAATTGATTAGGTTTTCAGCAAAATCGGTCGAGCTGTTTTTTATGGAGATTCAAAAAAATGGTAAACTTTCGGAATTATTTCTCGTCTCGATTATCTCGAAAACAAAAAATAATATCGACGTGGGACTAATTGCTTTCGACGCATAATTACCCAACTTAAAACTGATTAGATTTTCAGCAAAATCGGTCAAGCTGTTTTTTATGGAAAATCAAAAAGCTGAAAAGAATTGTAAACTTTCTGAGCTATTTTTCGTCTCGATTATCTCGAGAACAAAAAATAATATCGACGTGGGACTAATTGCTTTCGACGCATAATTACCCAACCGAAAACTGATTAGATTTTCAGCAAAATCGGTTAAGCTGTTTTTTATTGAGAATCAAAAAGCTGAAAGGAATTGTAAACTTTCGGAATTTTTATTCGTCTCGATTATCTCGAGAACAAAAAATGATATCGACGTGGGGATAACCCAACTTAAAACTGATTGGATTTTCAGCAAAATCGGTCAAGCTGATTTTTATGGAAAATCAAAAAGCTGAAAGGAATTGTAAACTTTCAGTTATTTTTCGTCTCGATTATCTCGAGAACAAAAAATGATATCGACGTAAGACTAATTACATTCGACGCATAATTACCCAACTTAGAACTGATTGGATTCTCAGCAAAATTGGTCAAGCTATTTTTTATGGAGAATCAAAAAGCTGAAAGGAATTGTAAACTTTCGGAATTATTTTTCGTCTCGATTATCTCGAAAACAAACAATGATATCGACGTGGGACTAATTGCATTTGACGCATAATTACCCAATTTAAAACTGATTAGATTTTCAGCAAAATCGATTAAGCTGTTTTTTTTGGAGAATTTCATTTAGAAAAAAAATATAGGAAATTTTTTAATTGTTGTAAACAATTGAAAATAGCTCCCGCTTATAAAAATACATACAGTTTGCCAGTTGTCATAGAGTCTTGTTTACATTTGTATTGTTTATAATTATTGGTTCACAACAGAAACAAAGCATCTTCTAACTGAATGGTGAGAATAGCCATTCTCGGAATCCTATGTATGAAATAAATAAATTTTTAGATTTACTTTTGTATTTCATTGACAATTCGACAATTTACAGTATGAAAATATTACCTCCTTTTTGCACCCCCTCTGATTTATGAGCACCTCCTCACAAATTTTAAATGTGAAGGGGGGTCGTGTGGCACCCTGTTCGAAAGGTATTTTCGTTGTCTGTTCAGCAATATTAAGTTTTTCAAATTTAGTGAAATTATAACTAAAAAAATTTATTTTGATAATATAAAATTTTGATATTTACGTAGAAATAATATAACATAATGTTTAGGAAGTAAAGGGGGTGCTCATAATTCAAATTCAAATTGACAATAAAAATCGACCTGTTTCAGTTTTTTTTTACAGATACGTAATAACGCTAAAAATGAATTTACTCCGTATAATGAACAGCATAGTATATATATTATACAAAAAGTAAATATTTTAATCATTCAGTGTGTTTGTTATTATTGGTTAATTTACCGTAGTAAGCAAGTTTCTAAATCCATTACGCAAGCAAAATACAATCAATTTGTTTGATTGATTATGTAACATGAAGAATTTTAAATTTAAATAATAATACAATTTTAGTCAAAGTTGCAACTCATTGCAGCCCTCCCGAAGGTGAATAATTTGCATAATCCAATAAACTGCTTTACTTTGCAATGTACAAGGTGTTAGTTAATAAGTGCGAGAAACTTCAGAGGGTGATTCTGCATGAAAAAATATGCTATAGATTTAAATGTATGTCCGCGAATACTTCGTTTCAGAGATACGGGGTGTTTTTAAAAACTGACGATTTATTTATTGCTCTGAAACCGGTCTAAGTATGCAAATGAAATGTTGAGGGTTTAAAGAGATAGTTATTGCGCATTTTTTGACATGCAATTAAAAATTTTGTTTGAATTCCTCGGTAAATTTTTGACCAAAAATCTTTCCTGCCTTTTCTTCGTATAGGGCGTCATTTTTATGCAAAAAAAACATCTTTACGCGTATTTTTTATTTCTACATACATATAGTCACGCCTTTTTCCCGTAGGGGTAGGCAGAGACCACTTCCTTCCACTTCCGCTACGGTTCTTACACACATCTTTTGCTTCCTCTACTTTCCTCAGTGCTCTTATGTATGCTCGTCGGTTGTTGGTACTCTTGACCTGGCCTTTCTTTAAACCAATGCTGATCTAATCGAAATATGTTCGCCGAGGTCGACCTCCACCGGCTTCTGTCCATTCACACTCGCCTTATAAATTTGTTTCGTCAATTTTCCATCATCCATCCTTTCTACGTGTCCAAACCATCTAAGCCTTATAAATTTGTTTCGTCAATCTTCCATCTACGTGTCCAAACCATCTAAGCCTTATAAATTTGTTTCGTCAATCTTCCATCATCCATCCTTTCTACGTGTCCAAACCATCTAAACATTCCTTTTTCTATCTTTGTAACCACTTCTTCTTTTACACCACAGCGTTCTCTTATCTCACTATTTTTTACTTTATCCAACCTCTATGCACAGCCAGACGTGCCTTTTTTGACACTTTCTGGCTGTTCATTCGTTTTCCTGCCAAACCCCCTTCGCTCAATGTCATTGTCATTCTTTCCATCTCTCGTAAACTTTGAACCCAAGTACACAAATTCATTTACTTGTTCCACTCTTTCTTCCTTAATCAGAACTTTACAGTTTGTCATGCTTTCTTCCTTTTCAAAAACCATTACTTTCGTTTTGCTTACATTTATTTTCATATCCTTGATTTTCAGGGCACCATGCATAACATTAACCATCTCCTGCAACTCCTCTTCAGATAACGCTAATATGACTTGATTATCGGCGTAAAGAAGGCATTTGACGATCAAATCATTCATTTTTAATCCATACGCACTCTCTTTCAAATATTTTAAACAATCGTCTTTGCATAAGTTAAACAGCCATGGCTGTTTAATTTTTTTAATACAATATCTTAGAAGCGACGCTAGTAGGCTACTGTCAACATTCTATTAAATAGGAATATTTTAACTAAATGTCAAATTAGCGTTTCTTTATTTTTTAAACTTTTAGTTTGGTAAAACATTAATGTTAACAGTATATCCAAATCGTTTGGAAAGATAGGGGAGGTTCGGAACATTGGCCTGCTCGATCGCCGGATTAAATCATCTAGATTTTTGTATTTGGAGTTTTCTTAAGTCATTAGTTTATTCATTTCCCATCGAAAATAATGAAGACCTGAAGAATCGAATGCAACAATCAATGAGGCGAAGCGTTGAATCTTGTGTCACGTCTGAGAGAGGTCATTTTGATCATTTGTTGTAGCTTTGCGCCTATTTAAAATTTTATTAGTGTTATTTTCTGTGATTGTTTTGGTTTAATGTTATTGTATTTGATAGTTCTTGATAATGTATTAAAGAAATGATTAAAACGCGTTAAGATGTTTTATTTTTTTGCATAAAAACGGCGCCCTATAGGAAAAAAAGGCAAGAAAGATATTTTGTCACAAATTTACCGAGGAATTTAAACATGATTTTTAATTTAAAATATCTCAGAGGCGTACCATTTTTTTCTTTAAAAAATTGGGATCATTACCCATATGCGCGCCAATGATGAACATAAGTCAGTTTTAAAAAAAAACAACACCCCACCCTGTATCTCTAAAAACGAAGCATTTGCAAACATACGTTTATATAGCAAACTGTCTTTTTTTTTTCATGTAGAATCACCCCCTGAAGTTTGTCGCACTTACTTACCAACACCTTGTATAATAAAAAAATTAATAATTTTTTTTTAAAATTAAAATTACTTAATGCATTCATACAATTTATTTTATGAAATATACAATAAGCATTGTATGAGGTTATAAAATAATCGTAATATCAGTTACTACTTCAATGTTATTTTATAAAATGGTTTGTACTTTATTTTTTTGTGCTTGTCCATGGTAATCATTTTATATTAGTACAAATAAATCAGTAAATCGTTATATTAATTTTTGATCTACCCTGTAGAATGACCTTTATTGTAATTAATTTAAAATAAAATTCGTTTTTTGATAATTAAGTATTTTTTTTTATTACTGTAATGATAAGAATAATTTCTAATTACTTATAAACTCCTAAAAAGAATTGGAAACAATTTTCAATGAAAAATAGGAAAGCCCTACTAATTATTTTTAATAGTTAATTAATTATATAGGGCTAAATGTTTTACAAAGTTTAATATAATATGGATTAATATAAAAACCTCGATAAAAACAATTGCCCTGTTGAACACTCCTGAGAATTAAGTACTAAATATTTGTACTACTAAATAATTATATTTATAGATATGTTATATTTTTTAAATTGGACAATATAACGAAGGATATGCATAATTTGTTAATTAGGTAATTCAATGTGTTTTCATTCAAAATGTAAAAGGATTAAATTTTTGCAATTTAAGTAGTTCGAAAGTAAGGTTAGGGTCTGGATCGATAGCTAGCAACAGTAGAACAGCTGAGCATCGCAGATGGGGTTTGCATGACTGCCACGGATCAATAAGCAAAATGGGCACAAATACCTTCGAGAATAAATCTTTAGAGCAGATCAATTTCGCAAAATTAGGTCAATCGTAAAAATCTAGCTATCGATATGGAATTAAATGTAATGAATATTTATTTTATAACATTTTAGTTGTAGCTGATGTTATAATCGAAGCAGTCTATTTTTAAATTCGTAAATATGTCATTAGCAAATTATTTTGTTTTCAACAAGGTCGTACTATATTTAGATTGTAATAAATTTTCAAACCTTTTAGGCTTCCAACGGCGTTTAAGAACTCCCAACATCGTAACTAATCTCGTTCAACAATAACACTACACAAAAACTATTCTTCACCGGCTTAATGGGACATAATTTTTTCACCTGTATTTACACACACACACTTTCGATAATTTGAAACAATTGAACAGGCTTCACATACCCACCGTATAGTTACATCTTTAAATCGAATGAATGTCCGAATTTCACAAAACGACAACGCCAAATTTATAAGAACGATTTTTGTCACTCGCGCTCCCGATCAGTGGAATAGGTAATGCGACTACTATACCTCTCAATAACAATCACCGTACGCAAAGCTCCGAATCAAAAGATGCTGGTGCTTAAAATAAACAACCCGACTTGACGACTGTGAACCGCTCTGGTAGTCACATGACCGCCATTCGGTCCTCTATTGGCCTCGAACCGGGATGGCACAATACAATGTGCCGTGCAAGGCAACGTTGTCGGATCCTAGATCAATTCTCCGTATCTTGTTGTCTCTTTCGTAAACCAGAAACTTTTCTTTTAATTAGGTATATGCAGGCCACCTTTGAGAGGACGCTTATTACACATTATTTTGCATAAAACCAACGTATTTAAATTAATCACTGATCTAGTTTCAAATAAAACAAGTGAATATTGTCCCACAATCATTAGACGATGTTAATTGCTGTGTTTCCAATTTTAGCTGTTAAAAGTACTTAAATAATGTGAATAAATAAATAATCGGTTAATTTGTCATGTAAATTTAACGACATATATTATTTTTAGCTGATAAATTATACATAAAATCGTTGAACCTTTTTATAAATAAGTCAAATAAAAATTAAAACAATAATTACTCTTATCCATCAACTGCCATACATTCTTAGGATTTTAAATCTATAAAAATGAAAAAAAGTTAATCTTCCAAAAACTCCCAAACGGCTGGACCGATAGAGATGAAATTTTAATACATACATACACACATAAAGTTACGCCTTTTTCCCGTAGAGGTGGGCAGAGACCACTTCCTTCCACTTGCTACGGTTCTTACACACATCTTTTGCTTCCTCTACTTTCATCAGGGCTCTCATGCATGCTCGTCGGTTGTTGTTACTCTTGACGTGGTGTTTCTTCAAAACATTGCTGATCTGATCGAGATATGTTCTCCGAGGTCGACCTCTACTGACTTGTCCATTTACACTCGCCTTATTAATTTGTTTCGTCAATCTTCCTTCATCCATCCTTTCTACGTGTCCAAACCATCTAAGCATTCCTTTATCTATCTTTGTAACCACATCTTCTTTTACACCACAGCGTTCTTTTATCTCACTATTCTTTACTTTATCCAACCGAGTCACTCCGGCTATACTTCTCAGACTACTCATCTTCGCAGCATTAATCTTATGTTCATGCTTCTTCTGCCAAACCCAACATTCACCACCATACATAAGTGTAGAAACCAACACACCTCTATGCACCGCCAGACGTGCCTTTTTTAACACTTTCCGGCCATTCATAAAGCTATGCAGTGCCCCATTCGTTTGTTTTCCTGCCATCACCTTTCGCTCAATGTCACTGTGATTCTTTCCATCTCTCGTAAACTTTGAACCCAAGTACACAAATTCATTTACTTGTTCCACTCTTTCTTTCTCAATCGAAACTTCACAGTTGGTCATGCTTTCTTTCCTTTCAAAAACCATTACTTTCGTTTTGCTCACATTTATTTTCATCCCTTTGATTTTCAGGGCATCATGCATAACATTAACCATCGTCTGCAACTTCTCTTCAGATGACGCTAATATGACTTGATCATCGCCATAAAGAAGGCATTAGACGATCAAATCATTCATTTTCAATCCATACTCACTCTCTTTCAAATATTTTAAGCAATCGTCTTTGCATAAGTTAAACAGCCATGGCTGTTTAATTTTTTAATACACTATCTTAGTAGCGACGCTTAGTAGGCTACTGTCAACATTCTATTAAATAGAATATTTTAACTAAATGTCAAATTAGCGTTTCTTTATTTTTATGCTTTTAGTTTGGTATAATATTAATGTTAACAGTATATCCAAATCGTTTGGAAAGATAGGGGAGGTACGGAACATTGGCCTGATCGATCGCCGGATTTAAATTATCTAGATTTTTGCATTTGGAGTTTTCTTAAGTTATTAGTTTATTCCATTTTCGTCGAAAATAATGAAGTATTGAAGAATGGAATTATAGCCGGCTGTAAGTCAATAAGAAATACACTAGGAATATTTGCGCGAATAAAACAATCAATGAGGCGAAGCGTTGAATCTTGTGTCACGTCTGAGGGAGGTCATTTTGATCATTTGTTGTAGCTTTGCGTCTATTTAAAATTTTATTAGTGTTATTTTCTGTTATTGTCCTGGCTTAATGTTATTGTAAATGTAATGTTTAGTAAAAATAAACTTTTGTGTAGGCAATGGTAATGCTACCTCCCAACGCAAATGAAATATTCGTAGCCAAACACCTGTCATTTTAAATTTTTTATTCGAAAATATTGAAGCTGTCAAACATTTACGTATTTGAGCTATCTCAATTTGAGCATAAACATTTGTGATCTGAAAATCTTTGTGAAAATAAAAATCTTTGTGATACAGGAACTACCGCGATTTTGATTGACTACGATTTGGATAACAATTGGGATTGGCTTGGTTTTGGTTTTGGACTGTTAGATATCAATTTTGATATTGACTGGATTGGCTTGATTTCGATTTCGGACTGTTGGATAAGAATTTTGATATTGACTGGATTGGCAATTGAAAATGTTGTGCAGAAAGATTTTCCCGATATTGGAAACAATTACAAATTACAATTACAATTAAAAATCATGATTGGCTTCGCGAACAAACAATTTTGTCGTCCAAAAATGATGATGTAAACAACATTAACGATCAAAATCAATTAAAGCTTTCAGGTGAAGTTGTCAAATATAAATCGATCGACACAGTTATAGATGAGGAACACAAACTGTTAACTATCTAATAGAGTTTCCTAACTCTTTGAAACCTTAAAGTTGGTTCACCTTTGATGCTCATTCGCAACTTAAATCCCCCAAAAATATGCAACGGAACAACACTTGCTGTTAAAAAATTATCGCCGAATTTAATCAAAGACACAATCATCAGCGGAAAATTTAAAGGAGCGCTGATACCACGAATTCCAATGCTTTCAATAGATTTGCCATTTAATTTTAAGCGATTACAGTTTTCAGTGCGTCTGACATTCGCTATAACCATCAACAAGGCTCAAGACCAATCTCCAAGTGTTACTGGTTTCATCTTACAGAGTTCCTATTTTTCTTCTTTTTCTTCATTCTTTATTTTAGGCGAGTCGTCTGTTCAATTATCATCCACTTGCGTGAGGCTGTCGCTCCATCGTTTCCTGGGGCGCCCAACGTCTCTTCGTCCCAATGGGGACTTGTCGCGAGCAATTCTCACAAGTCCATTGTCCATTCTGCCTATGTGTTCGTTCCATTCCTTCTTCCTGTTTGCTACCCAGTCATTGATGTTCTTGACCTCTTACAAAGTTCCTATTTTTCGCACGGTCAATTATATGTTGCCTGCTACAGAGATGGAACACCAAAAAATCTTTACGTGTTCACACCTACCAAAAAAACTGTAAGTATTGTTTATCAGCTGGCATTAAAATAAAACATTTATTAAATAAATAAAATTTCAATATGCATTGGACATCCCGAAAAAATAATATAAAATAATGGGTGTAGCAATTTACAACAGGTTCTTCTAGTTTGAAATATTGTCTGGAGTTCATGATTGGTTAATTAAGCACAAAATTTTGAAGAGCATAGATCAGTTGAAAGGTAGAACAAAATATTTAGAGTAAACAAGACTCTTTTTGAAAGTAGGTTTAACATTCTAAAGATCCTGTTACTGTAACAACGTTTTAGTTGAGAAGTTCTAGGTAATTGTAGTTCAGATGCAAGCTGTCTGAGCCATTAATATACTTTATCGAAGTAAAATGTCAAAATTTATCGCACAAACGAAAATCATTTCACTATCATTTTTTTCTGATTCTCTTTCGGCATTATCCAGCTTACAGGTCCACTTGAAAATCAATTCAAATTACCGAAACCCTTATAAAGTCAAAAACCGTTCTCTCTAACTTTAGGCATGATAAATAGTTTATTTTTATACAGGTGAAAGCGCACGCAGGAATCACATATAAAGAAAAAGTTGATCAACTGGCAAAAGAAAGCATGTTTTCTGTAGAAAAAACATCCATATCCCCAACATTAAAAGCAAGAATGACTTTTTTAAAAAAATGGTTACATCTATATTCTCATTATTGCAAGACCTCACAAGTTACACTCTGCTCGAATCAGAAATCAAAGAAGGCATTGGCATGTAAATTTCAATTATCCACGTAAATACATAACAACTATAAGCTGGTAAATGGTTATTCGGGTTTATAGGCTGTCCTAGGTCTGAGTTAATTATTGACGTTTTGCCATCTCGAGTGCATGGCATCTTCGGAAGATGAAATGTCTACTTTTTAAGGCTAACAATTTGTAACATTTGTATGTAAGCCTTTCACAACTATAAGATTACATGTGGCAGTTGACGGTATTTCTTCTGATGCGTTTAAAACCAATGCTGGGTCTCTCAGGGTTCCATCCTGTCCCTTACCCTATTTCTTTTACACATCAATGACCTCTTGAAAACCACCACAAACCCCATTTGCAGTTTCGCAAACGACAGCACACTTGTCGGAACTTTTACATCCCATCGATCACTTTTGGTGAATTATACAAATGGACTCAGACAGGAACAGGTTGATTCCATCAATGGAGATCTTAAATCAATCGTCGAGTGGGGATCCAACAATCTTGTTCAGTTCAACACCCAGAAAACACAAAGCGCCATGTTTTCCAAGAAAGTAAATTCCTCAAATCATTTTATAACAATGTCCGGAAATACCCTTGAATCAAGTCCCTCTATCTCGATTTTGGGATTCAAGTTGTCTAATAATATGTCTTGGCATTACCATGTTGCTAACATCGCTAAGTCAGCTAGCCAGAGGCTGGATTTTCTGTGGTAAGCTAGAAAGTTTTTTACTCCTGATCAACTGTTGACGACGTACAATGCTCAAATTCGATCTCTACTTGGGGATTGCTCGCATATTTGGGGTTCAGCAAAAAAAAAAAAAAAAAAACCAAAAAACGTAAAATTGCCAATTTTCATATTTCTATGAGGCATCTTAGGCATAATCGTCATATTTTGATACCTGTAAATTTGTAAAATAAGATTATTGCTTGTTTTGTGTCTGTATATTATGACAACAAAAGTAATACTTCTACGTTTTCAATAAAACTTTAAATCACGTAAAATTAAAATAACATTAACCTAACAGATATGTTAAGTAATTAAAAGTGATTGTTTTAATTAACTACCTTGCAAAATCTTTGTTAAGCAGCACATATACTATCTTAAAAAAGTTTGGTATGAAATTAATATAAAATTAAATCAGAGTCTGTCAAGTTTTACTAGGCAGACAGAAATCTAACTGCACCTCTCCTTAGAAACTATGTATTACTTGCAGAAAATCGCAGGAAGCTGAATTTATAAACAAAATAAATGGCAGCTTTAGTAATTTTCAGAGTTTCAAAATATGTTGTGATGATTTATGACATAATTCCAATTATTATCATTAAATAAACATTTTGTTTCCAGTAACATATAAGAGTTTCTGTTCTTCAAACATGATAACTTTAAGTGAATACTCCAACCGTGGATAATGCTTACAAATTATGTACCCAATTTTTTAATTATACAATATTTTTAGCGCGGCACTTATAACCATCCACTTTTCCTGTTAAATTACCGAACAACACAATTGAATCAAAACAATCACAAGAAAAATGCTCTCTCTTCAGCTTTTTCTTGGTCTTCCTCTTCCTCTCTTCCCTTGGGGTGTCCATGTCAAAATTTGTTTTGGTAACCTATCGTCTGACATTCTTTGGACGTGACCATATATACTGTTTTGTGTTACTGTTTTATATCATCAACAATCGTGTGTCTGGCACCCATTATATCTCTTATTCTGTCGTTGTGTATCCTGTCTCTTTTTGATTTACCCGCAGATCTCCTCCAGAAGTCCATCCCAGTTGTTATAAGCATTTTTTCTGTAGACTGTTTTATTTGCCATGTTTTACTACCGTAGATCAAAATGCTTTTAAGGATGGTATCATGTATTCTTTGTTTACTAGCTTTCGATATAGCTGAATCCCTTAAGATTCCGTTTATCATAGATATATTTTCTGCTTTGTGTGTTTCGTTCTTTGATTGCTGTGTCGAGTTGCCCATCGTGTGATATCTTCATTCCCAAGTAATTATATTCCTTGCAGTGTTTAATCTTTGTTCCATCATCCAAGTCAATGTCTTGTGCTAGACCACCAAAGCACATGCACTCTGTTTTTTTATGTTGACTTCGAGGCCCCATTTCTTGTACTCTTCTATAAGTTTTCGAGTCATATAGCTCAAATCATCATGATCCTGTGCTATTACGATTTGGTCGTCTGCGAAACATAGGGTGTATAGAGTATTATTATTATTATTGAGAGGTATTCCCATACCATTGCATTTCCGTTTCCATATTTTGAGGGCCTGTTCTAAATAAATTTTAAAAAGTGTCGGCGAAAGACAAACCTTTTGCAACGGTGAACCCATTGGAGATATTTCGTCCTATTTTAATTTTTGTTTCGTTCTTGTCATAGATTTTTTAGACGGCTTATATCAATCCATTTGCGTTGTTCGTTTGTTCTAGAGTTTTCCACAATTTTATAAGAGGTACACTGTCATATGCTTTCTGCAGGTCCACGTACAACAGATGGATTTCTTGCTTGATTTCGGTTTTGTTCTTAATCGGTTGTGTAACATAGTATAGATAGCCTACTGTGGACCGACCGGCTCTAAATCCAGCTTGTTCTTCCGCCGAAAAATAACTTTTTGGTAAAACTTACAGCCGGATTTAGGGGAGAAAAAAGATGCATGGATCAGGTCTTTTCCTTACGATGCATAGTCGAAAAATTCATGGCGTAAAGGAATAGTAAATTAATTTTGGTAGACATTGTCAATGTATGCGGTAAGCGGTAGCTAAATACGAGAGCTGAGAGGGAGGCCAGAATAGCCTCCTACAGATTCCTGTTTTTGGAAAGGCAAATTAATGAAAAGCAACTCGGGGACCACTTCGGAATACTGAGTGAAACAAAAAACAACTAAATTCTCGGAATGGTTCCTGACATGCTAGCCACAAAATACACGTAGAAAAGTCGTTCAAAGTCCTCTTTTCGAAGACAGACGAATGGGTGAGGGAAGAAATCTTCTTCCCAGAGACTAAATACGTAATGTACACAGATAGCTCAAAAACCCCAGATGAAGTGGGGGAATTGCATCGAATCCCTAGAGTACCTTGGTGCGAACAACAGGGTGACCCTGCTGCGGGTACCTGGGCACCAGAAGGTTGATTCACTCGAAGGTGTTCTTACCCAAACCTTTGAGAAACACAACTAAGCAGATCCTAAAATGGAGCAAAAATGACCTGCGAATTCTAATGGGACTGCTTACAGGACACTGTCGTCTAAGATACCACCTCGAAAGGATAGGTTTGAATCAACAAACGGACTGTCGGTGGAAGACGAAACTGTTAAACATATACTATGTTCATGCCCCGGCCTTGAAAAAATAAGGTTCAACACGTTTAGTTACACCAACCTAGAACCTACCGATTTTAAAAAAATCTCACCTTATACAACCATGAACTTCGTGAGAAGTGCTAGATTGTGCGGTGAAATGTAATTTCTAGGGGTGAGCAGCAATAGACCTACTAAAGGTCGCGGTGAAGGGGCGACCACGCCCCACTTACATGATACCTAACCTGACCTGATACGAGAGCTAAAATCACTTTAAGAGGATTCCATTTTCACAGCAGAAAAAGTCGCACATGTAGCGGATGTAACGAGCCGAAAAATATTTTATATTTTTTCTTTAATCACTAATTTTAACATGCTTTTTAGTCCAATTTAAATCCACCTTCAGCTGTCCTTCAGACGAATTCTGAGAACCCTGTCCCCCCACCGTGCTCGGTGGCAATCGACACACAGCGACGTTATCTTCCAAACGGCCGTTAGACACGGTCAATAAATTCGTTTCTGCTCACCGATCGAACGATCGTTTTTATTGATATTTTCCACGTTTTTCGAATTATTTTTATCTGAATTAAAAATGTTTTAAAAAAATATTGTTCTTAATGTTTTAAATGAAATTTAACAAAAAACATAATAAATTACACGTAACTTTATATTATTCTTAAACAAAATATATAATTTTATATTGAAAAGAATGAGATAAGTATTAAAATTAAAATTGATGATTTTAACATTGATAATAACTAAATATATTATATATAGCTTATTACCAGACAACACGTATTGACTGAAAGAAGGAACGTCCTAAATGGCGAAGGAACTATTCAACTTTGGTGAAGGCGTTAGTATGTGAACTCTATTTCTTTAGTCAACATCTTTTCATTGCATGAAAAATATTGTAAATATAGAAGAAAAAAATACTGTTATCATTTACTATTTGGTTAACTAAGAATGTTGGAAAAAGATTTGAACAAAAAATAAAATTAAAAGAACAAACTGCCTTTAAAACAGACAGTTAAGTACCTTCGCCATTTATTTAAATAAAGTAATGATTGTTGCCTAACTAATAAAATACCTATATTCGTTAATCTGTTTCCCAGAGTTAAAGCACATAAAGTCGCATTTTTGAATGTGTTTAGGAGAGCCAGTTTTCTATAACTTTAAGTTATTAAAATGTGTTCCTTCGTTACTTATAGAAACTGCTAAAAAAAAGTTTTTCACATTGTTATTGGCATTGATAACTATCGGAAGTATTGACCATAGTATTTATTGATTACAATTTACCTAAAACATTGGGTCTTTTCTAATACGTCCCCGCATTTTCAGTTCTTCACCAGGTGTTAGGTTATCACGTTAGATTAGGTTAGGCTAGTTACTATTACTGCCTCAATTAATACCGATTATTATTAGCCTAACCTAATCTAACACCAACAGTACCTGTCAAGAACTTTGAAAATTATGGACGTATTAGAAAAGACCCAAAACATTACCTATTTTGTGATTTAACAGATTTACCATAACAGTATTATTATTGTTTAAAAAAGTATTTCCACTATTTTTAGAGTTTTATTGTCTTTTTTATAGTTATAGATATAATAATAAGCCAAGCAAATAGTAATGACATTATGTTTTACTACTGTAATAAACATTTCCAAATAATATAAATAATCATCAGTACAGTGAAAAGTATTAATTTGTCAAGGACATTGCACTGTAATAAAAAGCATTTTAATCATCAAATGAATCACTGTCGTTATCACTGGTTGAATAGTCTCATTGCAAAAACTAGAAACAGAGAAATGAGGTCAATGTATTTATGTTATATTATTGTGACAGCTTCCTTAATTAGAAGATTCGTCGGAAATGTAGGATCGATCTCATCCAATTGTTACTTCTATTTGTGTTCCTGTTGAGGTAAACTGCTTTAAACTTGCCATTAAATAATTTAAAATAAAACATTCCAATGTGTTCCTGTCCCATTTAAATGTGGACACAGCTAGACATAAGAAACTTTTCGATGTATATACTGTGTGTTTTTTTCTTTACACAGTGCATTAAAGTACTTAAAATGTGGTGCATCATTTGCTACCAGTCCTGGTGAGTAAGGATCGTTAGCTTGTTAAGGTTCTTCCGTTTTATGTCAATTAGAGCATGTATGGTATTCGCTTTTATATTATTGAGTTATTTTAAGCTTTATTTAAAAAATAAAATAAAGTGGTGTTAGATCTGGAGATCTTTTCTATAAAACCCATTCTGCCAATCCAATGTCTTGAAAATCGTTTGTCTAGCCATTGTCTTACAGCTAGTGCGTAATGTGGTGTAGCTCAAGAGCTCACCCCAGTTCTCTGTAGACTCTTCAAGTTATCATACAGCAAAGGAGTATTTCCGTCCATGTGGAAAAACGATAAGGTCTAAGGTCTAGAAGACTATTCCTGCAAATTATCGCCCTATTGCATTGCTCTCAGTCATATCCAAAGTTATGGAAAAAGCGATTAACACAGAACTTATAAAATATCTGGAGAAATTTGAGATAATCCATGACAGACAATATGGATTTCGACAACTTCGGTCAACTGGAGATTTGCTGGCTTATGTCACTCAGCTCTGGACAAACACTATTGAAAAGTTTGGTGAATCCCGTGCAATAGCCTTGGATATATCTAAAGCCGTGGACCGCATTTGGCACCAGGCATTGTTAAGTAAATTATCTGCCTACGGTCTCCCAACCAAACTGCGCCAATGGCTCTTGAGCTTCATGCAAGATCGCTCCTTACATGTGGCAGTTGACGGTATTTCTTCTGATGCGTTTAAAACTAATGCCGGGGTCCCCCAGGGTTCCATCCTGTCCCCCACCTTATTACTTTTAAACATCAACGACCTCTTGAAAACCACCACGAACCCCATTTACAGTTTCGCAGATGATAGCACACTTGTCTCAACTTTCACATCCTATCGATCACTTTCGGTGAATGATACAAATAGACTCAGGCAGGAACAGGTTGATTCCATCAATAGAGATCTTAAAGCAATCGTTAAGTGGGGAACCAACAATCTTGTTCAGTTCAACGCCCAAAAAACACAAAATGCCACGTTTTCCAAAAAAGTGAATTCCTCAAATCATCCCATCACAATGTCCGGAAATACCCTTGAACCAAGTCCCTTCATCTCGATTTTGGGAGTCACGGTGTCCAATAATATGTCTTGGCATGACCATGTTGCTAACATCGCAAAGTCGGCAAGCCAGAGGCTAGGTTTTCTGTGGAAAGCCAGAAAGTTTTTTACTCCTGATCAACTGTTGACGACGTACAAGGCTCAAATACGACCTCTACTGGAGTATTGCTCGCACATTTGGGGTTCAGCACCAAGGCATTATCTTCGTCTTCTAGATTCCATTCAGAAAAGAGCCATTCGCTTGATAAACAGCTCAACTCTCACAGATACCCTTTACCCTCTAGAACATAGAAGAAGAGTTGCAGACCAGTCATTGTTCTACCGATATTTCCATGGCAGATGCTCCAGAGAAATAAAAACTCTTGTACCACCATTGGCCACATTCGGCCGAAGAACTCAGCACGCTGATCAGTCTCACACATTTACTCTCAAGCTTGACACTACAAGCACCAATCTTCATCAAAAATCCTTTTTTTACAGGGCTGCTACGGAATGGAATAAGCTTCCAAAATCAGTTTTTCCAGAGAACTATGACCTGCAACTTTTTAAAAGCGTGTAATCATTTTCTTTCTATAATCCCTTCCCCTTCTAATAGTTGCAGTGCGGGCCGTCCGCGGCCCACACGATAGGTCTACCCTTTTTGCGACTATTTTCATAAAAAAAAAGCTCCGTCCTGTTGAAAGTTTATATTCTGTTCATCTAGCACCATATTTTTCTGTTCATTAACTTGCCTTTCTAGTGACTAAGTAGTAAGTGGATTAATTTTATTTTCTAATAATTGTAGATACAATTCTCCCGTTAGACTTTGGTCAATAAAAAGTGGTCTAATTATCTCATTTCCTATGGAAACTTGGTATTATCCTGTCGAAACACATCAGGATTTTCTTCAACCCAGTGCCTATTATTCGTATGTTTGTTAACAAAGCCATTTAAATAAAACGCTGACTCATCATTGAAACAAATATTTTTAACCAAATTTACGTCTTTTTGTATTTTCTAAAACATTGTTTCACGAAATTCAATTTTGCGGTCATAATTGTCTTCACTAAGCTGATGATGAATTTGTATTTTATAAAGAAAAAACATTTTGTTTATAATGTGACAAAATTTTCGTTGGTCCTACGATATCGGATCACCAGAGCCGGTCCTGGTATGTTAATGAATTTATTTTAACTTTGAAACCGTAGCTGGTCGTGTTTTTATGAGGTGATTATTTAATTATTCAATATTCTGATCAAAAACTGACCATCTGTTCGGTGTGACACAATTATTAACAAGGAGGTCCATTTAGTTTTTGTCGACCTGAAGTAAATATTATAAACGCAGTAAGAAGCCTATACGAAAACTGCCAAATTAAAATCAAATTCGCAAATAACATCTCGACGGGGTTTGCTCCAAATATAGGACTTAAACAGGGATGCTGCCTTTCACCAACACTGTTTAAAATATATCTCGAAAAAGTGTTAATGAAATGAAAACGGAAATGTTCAAATATGGGTATCCCGCTTAACCATTCCACATTGTATACACCCAGATTCGCAGACGACCAGACCGTTAGAGCACAAAATGCTGATGATATTGAGTATATGACTCGGAAACTCATTGAAGAATACGAGAAATGGGGACTCGAAGTGAACATTGCAACAACAGAATACCTGAGTTTGGGAGGAAGCCAGCAAGACCTAATTTTGGAAAATAGCCAAAGAATAAAAAACTGCCAAAAGTACAAATATCTAGGCGTAAATATTACAAACGATCGAACCTTGGACAATGCCATTAAAGATAGGAATATACAGGGAAGGAAATATGTGTCGACGTTAAACAGTATCCTTTGGGACCAAAAAATTAACAAACGTCGTATATATAACACCATTGTCAAAACCATCGTTACACACGGCAGCGAGATATGGCCACTTAAATAAATAGCAAAGAAAACCTTGGAAGCGACGGAAATGGGTTTTTGGAGGCGTTCGGCAGGCAGGTCGAAGCTTAAAAGAATCCGTAGTGACCGAATACGGGAGATTTTAGGAGTTTGGCACAGTATTGTAGATGACATAAAGACGAAACAACTGAAATGGTACGGCCATGTCCAGAGAATGACGTACAAGCGACTGCCAAAACAGATGATGACGTGGACTCCAGCAGAAAGAAGACGGAGATGAAGAGCAAGGAGAAGCTGGAGAGAGGGAATAGATGAGAAAATAAGAGATAGAGACTTGGAAGAAGACCTTTGGAATGATCGAGAACAATGGAGACTAGGTGTCGGGAGACGTCGGAGAACGTTTTAAACCCGAAACGCGCAAAACGTGCATAGAGGTGTGTATATAAACAGGTATGTTTATATATCGTTCATTTAAATGAGTAATTAATTACATAGGTATCCAATCCAATTGGCATTGAGGCGTTTGGAAGAAATCCGCAAATTGTTGACGGACTTCAAAAGCGGTAGAAACTGCATTGCCTCCTCGGTGTCTTAGATTTTTTTCAGCAATATCTTAAATTGGAATGTAGACATTCGGAAATACTGATAAAACTTTTCTTCTTCATCAAGTAAGTGTCCGAATAATGTTCAATATTCTCCTTCGATTTTTCGTTATTTTAGAGAATTGTGAATCCAGTAGCGTCGAGTGTTTTTTGGTTTTCTTCTTCTTCATCATTCAAAATTATAGCAATAATTGCCGGACATGTGAAGAGACAAGACCAACGTGTCGTAAAACTGGTGTGGGAAGAGACCCCGAAAGGAAAGCGGCCGCTGGGAAGGCCAAGGATGCGGTGGAAAGATAATATTGCAGCGGACGTATTGATCCTAAATGTCCAACGACAAGAACAACTTATGATGGACCGCAACAAGTGGAGGCAAATTGTAATGTCAGCGAAGACCCACCCCGGGTTATAAGCTACATAGAGAGAGAGAGAGAGAGAGAGAGAGAGAGAGAGAGAGAGAGAGAGAGAGAGAGAGAGAGAGAGAGAGAGAAAGAGAGAGAGAGAGAGAGAGAGATACACCTTTTGTGCTGCATGTATTCAATGCATTCCTATAGACGCTAATTAGACATCTACCTATCCAACAGTGGCGTAGGTCGTTTTGGTTTTAGTCTCATGTTATTTCACAAAATTTGTTGTTATCGGCAAAATAAATTATTAGAATGTTGTTTATAAAGCTGATTTGAATTTTTCCTGGGCTTTTATTTGATGTTTTACAAGGGGTTGCTACTTGACATTTTAAAGAAGGGGTGGGGGATGTTAAAGGGGTGTTACTTGTAAACTGGCTAGTTTTGAAATAAAAGCACTGTATTTTTTGTACCATTATAATTCGTAATTATACAAAAAAAAAATACGAAAATCATGTTATAAACAATATTTATTTTATACAAATTGGTGCATTCTTAATATTACTTATAAAAACCCATTTATTTAATAAAAAAAATCGTCGAAATCATCGTAGATTTCATCAGTGCAGTTACCATTTTTGGAAAGAATAAGTCTTTCTGTATCAATTTCGTATTGATTAAGCAGCATATATAAATCCGATCTCAATTCAGCGTCTATCTCATCTTTTCTTCCCCAAATCCAGACCTTATCTAGAAAGTAAACTCATATTAAATAGTTATATAGAAAATGGAGATGTTTTGAAAAGATACACAGGACACACGAGATCTTTAAGCAATTATGAACAGTTTTTTGCAATTAGATGCAAGAAGGAACTCGCAGCGGCCGTGTGCTGTGCGCGTTAGACGCTTTTTGGATGGGTGAAATCTCGTGCGTTCGCGTCACCAACATGCTTATAGCAGTATACCTGTAGCTATACAGCTGACGTATTGTGCAACATTAGTGCTGTATATGCATATCTTTTAAGTAAAATTGAATGGATTTAGTGAAAAGTTCAATGTGTTTATACTATGCATTGTTGAAATAGTGTTTTTGTTTGATTATTATTTGAATTGTAGAATTATTGTGGATTACAATAGTGAGTACTAAATATATATAATAATATTTTTAGATAAAAAATAATTAACAGAAAATTATTTTAAATCCTTGAATTTATTTTGGCGTTTGAAAATTTTATATTCCAGACTTGTCAATGCCCCTACGTATTCGTTTACTACGGTGCTACGTATTTTCAATTCTGTAATATGGAATGGAAGCGTTTGAGATGTGGTTCTACCGTCGCCCATGCTTCGCCGATGACATCGTCTTAATAACAGACAACATGCCAGAAGCACAGAGTAAGATGCAAAACCTTTGTGAGGCGGCAGAAAGGTTAGGGCTAGAAATAAATATTTCAAAAACCCTGTATATGACTAATCTTATCTTGAGTGATTCCATCAAAATTAACAATAATAACATAGAACAAGTAGGCCTATACAAATACCCGGGATACGAGATAAGCATTGGAAGAAACAATCAAACACACGAAATAAAGCGTAGAATAGGTTTAACCTAAGCAGCTTATGGAAAATTAAGAACAGTTTTCCGATTCAGTCTTCCAAGGTGTTTAAAAAAGAAGGTATTTAACCAATGCGTTCTCCAGTTTTAACATACAGCTCAGACACATTAACAATAACCAAGAACAACATTCAGAAAATACGAGTCATGCAACGTAAGATGGAGAGATCCATGCTGGGAATAACCCTCCGAGATAGAATCCCAAATAGACCATCAGACACAAAACAGGAGCAAGAGATGCTGTCGAGACCATTCTGCGTATGAAGTGGAACTGGGTGGGTCATGCGGCAAGAGTAACCGATGGTAAATGGACAAAAAAATATTACAATGGAGACCAAGAGTAGAAGCATACAGAAACAGAGGACGCCCACCAGCCCGATGGAGTGATGACATAAGGAGACTCGCTAGAACTGGATGCTGATGGCACATTTTCATTTTCATATCTTACTTTAGTTACCATAAACCTATTGTACCTTTTTTAAAACACAATAAAATAATTGAAAGTATAAAAAGTATAAGTATTGTTGAAATTAATGATGGCAATGATGCAAACAATGAAAATAATATTAAAAATCAAGTACATTGAAATTTATGTAAATACAAATACTATCCATAAATAATATGATTGTATATTAATTGTTATTTTAATTGAATTGTTTTTATATTTTGTCATGATCTTGTATAGCCCGTAATATATTTGAATAATAAAAAAACCATATAAACATGCATATAATTAGTGTTCGGAGTGTCAATAGATGTGAGAACCAGATTGATGTTGATAATTTTAATTCAAACATTATGACGTTTCAAATTTTAATATTAAAAGTTCTAAGTTTTTACTTCTATCGGAAGTCTCTACAAGTATCGTATGGCAACACATCATGTGCATGTTATAAAAATAAACACATAAAACAACACGAAGATTTGTACAATTACTTAAGTAGAATGTGTAAATGACGAGTACACGAAAAACATTAAACATTAAATAATAAATAATGTGACAAACTTAGCTATGGTCACAGACAGATATCTAGATTACGAATATAGTCCACTGCTGCATTGGTTACTTTCAGGAAGTCAGTGAAGTTCCCTTCGTAGGATCGTAAGTCGCATTTCTCTACAATATGTTTAATGGTCTGACTGTCGGCTGCACAGTCACATCGGGGGGATGGCGTTAAGCCCATTTTGTCAGCACATCTGCCATGATTTTTGCGGACTCTGTTGATGGCTGACCATATCTTGCGAGGCTGGTTAAAGCCAGGTGCCGTTTCTCCAATGCAGGGCATATTTCGGCAATGTGGAGGGCAATTTTCTTGCCAATATTGTACGCAAGAATGAGGGAGGCTGAAATTTGGGTCTCGAAGGTCCTTGGCTGACAAGGTCTATTGCGCTTTTATAGACTTGGAAAAGGCCTATGACAGAGTGGTGAGGAGAAAATTGTGGTTGAAAATGTCTGTCTATGTATGGGGTAAGCGGTAGTTTAATACGAGCACTGAAATCATTTTACAAGGATTCCACTGCTTATGTCAGGATAAACGGAGCTTACACGGACTGGTTTAACATCGAAAAAAGTTTGAGACAGGGATGTGTAGCTTCGCCATGGCGGTTTAACTTATACATAGACGATTGTTTAAAATATTTGAAAGAGAGTGCGTATGGATTAAAAATGAATAATTTGATCGTCAAATGCCTTCTTTACGCCGATGATCAAGTCATATTAGCGTCATCTGAAGAGGAGTTGCAGGCGTTGGTTGATGTTATGCATGATGCCCTAAAAATCAAAGGGATGAAAATAAAAGTAAGCAAAACGAAAGTAATGGTTTTTAAAAGAGAAGAAAGCATGACAAACTGTGAAGTTCTAATTAACGGAGAAAGAGTGGAATAAATAAATGAGTTTGTATACTTGGATTCAAAGTTTACGAGAGATGAAAAGTATGACAGTGACATTGAGCGAAGGGTGTTGGCAGGAAAACAAATGAATGTGGCACTGCATAGCTTTATGAATAGCTATAAAGTGTCAAAAAGGCACGTGAATAGACGTGTGTTGGTTCCTACACTTATGTATGGTAGTTAATGTTGGGTTTGGCAGAAGAAGCATGAAAATAGGATTAATGCTGCGGATATGAGTAGTCTGAAAAGTATAACCGGAGTGACTCGGTTGGGTAAAGTAAAAAATAGTGAGATAGGAGAACGCTGTGGTTACAAAGATAAAGATAAAATAATGCTTAGATGTTTTGGACACGTAAAAGGGTGTATGAAGGAAAATTGACGAAACAAATTTATAAGGCGAGTATGAATGGACGGAAGTCGGTAGAGGTCGACCTCGGCGAACATATCTCGATCAGATTAACATTGTTTTAAAGACAGGCCAGGTCAAGAGTACTAACAACCGACGAGCATGTATGAGAGCACTGATAAAAGTAGAGAAAGCATAAGATGTGTGTAAGAACCGTAGCGGTAGTGGAAGGAAGTGGTCTCTGCCTACCCTCACGGAAAAAAGACGTGACTATATGTACAGTGCAACAGAAGTAGCTTGGCGGGCGAGAGATCACAAAATCTGCGCACAACGAAAACATTCGAATAACGATCCGATTGGCGACGACATAATTTTCAGTAATCGTGAGTCTCAAGTACAATCAGAGGAAGAAGTTTACGAATGTGAAGTATATTCAACCGAATATTTGTTATTTTAGAGGCTAGTCGCCCGCCAAACTCCTTCTGTCGCACTGTATGTATGTATTTCCGTGTGTGTTGCATAATGTTAACCTACAAATAATTTAATTTCCAAATTTTCAATACGGCAATTTTGCGCATATTGCAATGAATAATCTGCACTATTTACAATTGAAATCTGCTGTACTAATTTAAAACTTAAATGACTTGTATCATTAAACCGATGCTGTAATGGCAGAGAACACTACAAAAATAATTGCATTTTTGATTTGACACGATTTTTCCATTAGGGTAAAATACAGTCTAAAACAAAAGATAATAAGGATAATAATAAGGAAAGTACCGACAAAAATAGTTTAAAAGTAAAAAGAGAAATTTTCGATTCGTCACAAGTTTCAGTCTACGAAATAATTTGTTCTATCGTGTCTGTGGATAAACGATAAAAAACATCATTAGAGAAAATGGAAGAATAATATATTATAATGTGTCTATTATCGTTTGGTATTCGTAAAACTTTACTTTCAAATTTGAGCTAGAACGAATAAATAAACTCCTCCACAAAAGTTAGGGAACTTCACAAATATTGGATTATTGGATTCATGTTAAAAACTATTCACTATTTGATTCACCGTCGTTTTTTTTGTATTTTTAAAAATTTTATATTAGCTGACTTGCCAAGTCGAGCAAAAAAGCGACACGGCCGTACCATTCTTTTCTCGAAGCAGTTCAGGCCATTTTCGACCCCCCTATAACTTCGTTGTGGATAAAACTAGAAACCTGAATTTACAGTTACCAAACAGACATTGTATAAAAACAATATATTTTAAATTTCATTTAATTTATACTAGTAGTTTAAGAATTATAACTAGTCAAAGTTTCTTAATTTTGTCACTCACTGACTGACCGATCATCAAAACTCTACGGCACTTCTAGCAGACATAGAAGCTTCAAATTTAGAAAACAATCAGTGTTTAGTGTATACATCAATGAAAAACTAAAATATTTTGCAATTTTGGTCCAGTTTTGTAGATACACCAACTGCATAAATAACTTTGTAATCCCATCTAAATATATAGAATTACAAAGTTACATTTGCAGTGAATGAATCAGTGTACCTGTATATTTATAATAAAGTGAAAAAAGTAGAAGTATCTACAAAAAGAAATGAGATGCCATCAAATATATAATTTTTAAAAAACACCAAGTCTCGCAACTCAGTTCGATGACCGTAAAAAGTAGTGAGATCTTACATCTTAAAGTGGCATTATCAATATTAAAATATTTTGTTTTAAATAAATAGATTGACTTGGCCGTCGCACTAAACAATCTAATTTAATATAATATGTATTACTTGTGAGATACGACTGGTGCAAGGCCGTTATCGTGCCGCTTTACAAGGGAAAAGGTTCGCAGCAGGACTGTAAGAACTACCGAGGTATTAGTTTACTCGGCATAGTCGGCAAACTGTATGCAAAGATATTGATCAAAAGAGTAACGAATGAAACTGAGAAGATGATATGGGATGTGCAAGCAGTATTTAGAAAAGGAAGGAGATCAGTATGGATCAGGTCTTTTCCTTACGAGGTATAGTCGAAAAAATTTTGGCTAGAAGTCAGAAGGTCTATTGCGCTTTTATAGACTTGGAAAAGGCCTATGATAGAGTGGTGAGGAGTGAATTGTGGTCTACATTGTCTATGTATTGGGTGAGTGGTAGTTTAATACGAGCACTGAAATCACTTTACGAGGATTCCACTGCTTGTGTCAGGATAAACGGAGTTTTTACCGACTGTTTTAACATCGAAAACGGTGTTAGACAGTGATGTATGGCTTCGCCATGGCTGTTTAACTTATACATAGACAATTGTTTAAAAGATCTGAAAGAGAGTGCGTATGGATTAAAAATGAATGATTTGATCGTCAAATGCCTTCTTTACGCCGATGATCAAGTCATATTAGCGTTATCTGAAGAGGAGTTGCAGGCGATGGTTAATGTTATGCATGATTCACTGAAAATCAAAGGGATGAAAATAAATGTGAGCAAAACGAAAGTAATGGTTTTTGAAAGAGAAGAAAGCATGACAAACTGTGGGGTTTCGATTGAGGGAGAAAGAGTGGAACAAGTTAATGAATTTGTGTACTTGGGTTCAAAATTTACTAGAGATGGAAAGTATGACAGTGACATTGAGCGAAGGGTGTTGGCAGGAAAACAAATGAATGGGGCACTGCATAGCTTTATGAATAGCCAGAAAGTGTCAAAAAAGGCACGTCTGGCGGTGCATAGAGGTGTGTTGGTTCCTACACT
Source organism: Agelastica alni (assembly GCA_950111635.1). Lineage (NCBI taxonomy): Eukaryota > Metazoa > Arthropoda > Insecta > Coleoptera > Chrysomelidae > Agelastica > Agelastica alni. The sequence continues at coordinate 21,830,413 of OX467718.1, read as the reverse complement.
TATGTATGGTAGTGAATGTTGGGTTTGGCAGAAGAAGCATGGAAAATAGGATTAATGCTGCGGAGATGAGTAGTCTGAGAAGTATAGCCGGAGTGACTCGGTTGGATAAAGTTAAGAATAGTGAGATAAGAAAACGCTGTGGTGTAAAAGAAGATGTGGTCACAAAGATAGATAATGGAATGCTTAGATGGTTTGGACAAGTAGAAAGGATGGATGAAGGAAGATTGACGAAACAAATTTATAAGGCGAGTGTGAATGGGCAAATCGGTAGAGGTCGACCTCGGAGAAAATATCTCGATCAGATCAACATTGTTTTGAAGAAAGGCCAGGTCAAGAGTACCAACAACCGAAGAGCATGTATGAGAGCACTGATGAAAGTAGAGGAAGCAAAAGATGTGTGTACGAACCGTAGCAAGTGGAAGGAAGTGGTTTCTGCCTACCCCTATGGGAAAAAGGCGTGACTCTATGTATGTATGTATGTGAGATACATTGTGTTTTCATGCGATGGCCTAGTCAATCTTTATTTAAAACAAAAAAGATTTTTAATATTGATATGGTCACTATAAGATGTTGTTAGGTTAGCTTATTACGTAATAACTTAATACAGAAGGACCCTTAAGTAGGGACTTGATATTACATGGATCTCACAACTTTTTACGGTAGAAAAACTGAATGTGCTGTGTAGCAGTTCCGTTTCGGGAATTTTTCGGGCCCGATTTTGGATGCAGCTGTACCGGATGGTTCGTTTGGCATTGGCAGCAATGAGCTGGTACACTTGGCGTTTGATTTTGAACGATGAATTGAATTTTTAACCATTTGCCGCAGTATTGTGAACTATTTCTGTTGCTTCGAACGATGTCATTTGGAAGCATGCATTGAATGTGCGTATGGACTTTAGTAACATGTTTGAATCTGGATCGGTGCCGATGAGCAAGCCTTTCAATGGTTCTGGTGGAGACTCCATTTCTGGTAGTTGCACTTTTCCTGATGTGCAACAAATGCCAGCTGACTCGTGTTTAAATTTGAGCGCATGACAATTGGGACATTCTTTGTCCAAAGCACCAATCAGCACTTCTGGACGAGCGGAATATTCAATATCTGGCTCGTACTCGAATGCGAGACGAAGAAACAAAGCTGATGTAAATGCTCGATGTACTTGTTGGCGTTGTCGGCCATTTGCTTTGTGTCTGTCAATTTCAAACCGGCAATTGTTTCCATTATATTTAGTAAACTGTGATTTTAAATTTAGAATTTTGTTTTAAATAATGCCTAAACGTAAACATGGCGCCGATGAAGCTAATAGGGCTATCGATATGATTAAGGCGGATCGTCTTCAGAGAGAAGATTCGGACGTTTTCCAAATCAGTGCAAGTGTCATTCTCCGCTTTTCCGTTGATATCAAGCAACTGGAAACGTGATAGACAGACCAAGAGTTACCACTCCCGCACAAGATTATTATCTAACTGTGTATATCCGTAGAGAACCTTTAAGTAGCCAGAGCCTGGGTTTTCTGTGGAAAGCTAGAAAGTTTTTTACTCCTGATCAACTGTTAATGACGTACAAGGCTCAAATCCGACCTCTACTGGAGTATTGCTCATTTGGGATTCAGCACCAAAGCATTCTCTTTGTCTTCTAGATTCCATTCAGAAAAGGGCTATTCGGTTGATAAACAGCTCAACTCTCACAGATACCCTTCACCCACTAGAACATAGAAGAAGAGTTGCAGACCAGACATTGCTCTACAGATATTTCCATGGCAGATGCTCCAGAGAAATAAAAACTCTTGTACCACCATTGGCCACATTCGGCCGAAGAACTCGGCACGCTGATCAGTCTCACCCATTTACTCCCAAGATTGACTAATCTCCATCAAGAATCCTTCTTTTTCAGGGCTGCTACGGAATGAAACAAACTTTAAAAATCAGTTTTTCCAGAGAACAATGACCTCTAACTTTTCAAAAAGCGAGTCCATAATCATCACCTTTCTATATTCCTTCCCCCTTCTAATAGTCGCAGTGCGGCCCACACGATAGGTCTACCCCTTTTTGCGACTATTTTCAGTAAAAAAAATCCAAGTTATGCATATGTATGTCATAATCCCTTAATGAGTGCTTAATTACATTAGTCATAGGAATTTTTATCGCAAACTCTTGTTGCTGTCCACAAATCTGACTGCTAGAGTGTCCCGTGTCCCAAAATATCAGCGTTCCCGTTAGCCAGAACGGAATATGCATAGAACTTGTTTAGATCATTCACAACCACATTTTTTTTGCCCCCCCTAAACGATGCTTATGCTTTGGGGGATTTGTAAAGCATTCTGTATTTTATTCTGTGCCGACGGCGCCGAACGAATCTAGGGTAAATATTTAATGAGCATAGAAGACAATGGATAATTCGAGAAATTACTGGACCCTTCTCGTGGTTATTCGCATAGGTATAAAAAAGACGGCGGTTGTGAGGAAAGACAGTTTTAGTTTTAAAAGTGTTTATGAATTAAGAAATGTAAATAGTTATGAAAAGTTGTATATCTAAGTGATTTATAAAAGTAGAATTTATTTTATTGAAATAAACATTGTTTTGTTACTGTATCGAGAGTTTTCCGAACCCACGAAAGAACTAAAAATCGTAACAATACTTACCCAGATTTTTAGTGTTTTTTTTTTCTCTACATATCATTGATGTTTACAACTAAGCTTAATATTTAAATTTATTACATTAAATATTATATTACCTATATGAAAAACTTGATAGTTAGTGCACGAGTAAACAATAGCATAATTATCATAGTCTGTTTTAATAACATGATAAAATCCTGTTCCAGGAAGGTATCTATTGATAAATCTAGGCAATCTACTGTTCACTCTATACAAATAAATGTTGGGATCTTTTCTTGTGGGAGCGGCAACTCCTTCGCTTATTGAAAAACTACCGGTCCTAAAACAAAAGTTTATTAAAAATGTTTCACTTTAGTCAAATTCTGTAACTTAAAATAGTACCAATTAAAATTAGTTCTGCAGTTTGCAATGGCAAGCAATAAACTGACAGCCAAAGTAAGTTAAGTGGTGCTTATAGAAGGAAGAGAAAGCTCAGTAGTTCGTTAGAAAACCGTACAAGTTAAGCGACATATACAGTAATAATACCAGTTAATTTGAGCGAAACTAACCAAAAATAAGTAAAGTAATATTGACCACGAAATGCAAGTTCAGTGGTAAGTAATGAACTTTTGTAATTGGTAAGAAAGAGTAAATCTGCGAGCAAAGTACGATAATATGGAGCATAATCCTGCATACTTAATTTCGTTTTGCTTACATTTATTTTTATCCCTTTGATTTTCAGGGCATCATGCATAACATTAACCATCGCCTGCAACTCGTCTTTAGATGACGCTAATATGACTTGATCATCGGCGTAAAGAAGGTATTTGACGATCAAATCATTCATTTTTAATCCCTACGCACTCTCTTTCAAATCTTTTAAACATGAAGTTCATGAAGTTCAGTTAAACAGTCATGGCAAAGCCACACATCCCTGTCTCACACCTTTTTTGATGTTAAACCAGTCCGTGCAAGCTCTGTTTGTCCTGACACGAGCAGTGGTATCCTCGTAAAGTGATTTCAGTGCTCGTATTAAACTACCGCTCAACCCATACATAAACAATGTCGACTACAATTCACTTCTCACCACTCTGTCATATGCCTTTTCCAAGTCTATAAAAGCGCAATAGACCTTCTGACTTTCAGCCAAGCGTTTTGCCCTAGACCTATAAGTAATTATGCATGGAAAATAATAATATAAAGAGGTTCTGTATAAAAGGAACATTGATAAATACATTCTTTGTACTTATTCAGAATTAATATTTATTATTATATTATATTACATTATTATTATTAATTAAATTAGTTATAACATTTTTCTATTCTGAAATTTTGCACTTGCTCCTAAAACTATTGTAAGTTATTATGCATAAACAAATAATAATATAAAGAGGTTTTATACATAAAAAACATTAACATTTTTTTTTTTTTTTATGAAAATAGTCGCAAAAAGGGTAGACCTATCGTGTGGGCCGCGGACGGCCCGCACTCGACTATTAGAAGGGGAAGGGATTATAGAAAGGAAATGATTGTGGACACGCTTTTTAAAAAGTTGCAGGTCATACTTCTCTGGAAAACTGATTTTGAAAGCTTATTCCATTCCGTAGCAGCCCTGTAAAAGAAGGATTCTTGATGAAGATTGGTCTTTGTAGTGTCAATCTTGAGAGTAAATAGGTGAGACTGATCAGCGTGCCGAGTTCTTCGGCCGAATGTGGCCAATGGTGGTACAAGAGTTTTTATTTCTCTGGAGCATCTGCCATGGAAATATCTGTAGAGCAATGACTGGTCTGCAACTCTTCTTCTATGTTCTAGAGGGTGAAGGGTATCTGTGAGAGTTGAGCTGTTTATCAAGCGAATGGCTCTTTTCTGAATGTAATCTAGAAGACGAAGAGAATGCCTTGGTGCTGAACCCCAAATGTGCGAGCAATACTCCAGTAGAGGTCGGATTTGAGCCTTGTACGTCGTCAATAGTTGATCAGGAGTAAAAAACTTTCTGGCTTTACATAGAAAACCTAGCCTCTGGCTTGCCGACTTTGCGATGTTAGCAACATGGTCATGCCAAGATATATTATTGGACACCGTGACTCCCAAAATCGAGATGGAGGGACTTGGTTCAAGGGTATTTCCGGACATTGTAATGGGATGATTTAAGGAATTCACTTTCTTGGAAAACGTGGCACATTGTGTTTTTTGGGCGTTGAACTTAACAAGATTGTTGGTTTTCCACTCGACGATTGCTTTAAGATCTCTATTGATGGAATCAACCTTTTCCTGCCTGAGTCTATTTGTATCATTCACCGAAAGTGATCGATAGGATGTGAAAGTTGAGACAAGTGTGCTATCGTCTGCGAAACTGTAAATGGGGTTCGTGGTGGTTTTCAAGAGGTCGTTGATGTGTAAAAGAAATAAGGTGGGGGACAGGATGAAACCCTGGGGGACCCCGGCATTGGTTTTAAACGCATCAGAAGAAAAACCGTTAACTGCCACATGTAAGGAGCGATCTTGCATGAAGCTCAAGAGCTATTGGCGCAGTTTGGTTGGGAGACCGTAGGCAGATAATTTACTTAACAATGCCTGGTGCCAAACGCGGTCAAAGGCTTTAGATATATCCAAGGCTATTGCACGGGATTCACCAAACTTTTCAATAGTGTTTGTCCAGAGCTGAATGACATAAGCCAGCAAATCTCCAGTAGACCGAATACTTAGACAGAATCAATAATAATCTTAAAACCTTTATTATTTGGTGTCTTACCACCGCATGTACATAAGTTTTTTTCTCCACGATCATACTTGGAATATATGAAATTATTTTTAATAACATACTGACAACATTCACACCCTAGAGTGAAAATATTCATTTTTATTACTCGTGCGGGATAAATAGTATCTTAGAGCACGCTGTTGCGGTTGAAAAATAGCTGTTTGTCCATTTGAGTGCGACAAGCTTACTTGGCGCACGTTTTCGTCATTTGAGTGTTACTTGGCGCACGTAAATTATACTTAGCACACGCAAACTACCCTTGACGCTCGCAAATTCGAGCCACCAACTTTTCGGTAAACAGCCGAACGCGCAACTGTCAAGTTGACATTACAAAGTTTATATTTTTATTTCAGTTAATGTTTTTGGTATGGATCCCTGTTTTATGCTCGCGTTTATTCCGCACTAAAAAACAGTATGTGCAACCCGTGCGATGTTGTCGATTGCTCACGAGAGTTCTCGTGAGCAATTGCCAACTTATCGCACTAGTTGAACAATATATTATTCTGTAACAGTTGTTTCTTATGGGGTTTGCATGTATTTTCATTCCATCACTTGTTACGGTATGAAAATTCCGTAAATAAAGAGATTAGCAAAAACAAAAATGAACAGAATCCGTTTCAGAAAATGTTTTGATTACATTTTTTGGTGAATTATTAAAGAAATAGAAAACATTCACCGTATGAAAAATTTACCACATTTTTAAAGCCACTTTAAACATAATATTGATATTTCTAAAAACAAAAAATTAAAAACTTTATAAAACCGTTCTTCCGAGAAGTATCTACCCTAAAAGATCAAGGATGTTTACTGAAAAAATATTTTAGAATATGCTCCTGATGAAATATATTAAGTAAATATTATAATAAAATATCAATTTTAATAATCTATAAACTTTTTAGGTTTTGGGGGCTTGCCATAAAAATGAACTGTGTAATAGTAAAATTTAAGATATTAAAGATTTGTGATCCTCATTATCAATTGTTATTACCAACACAAAAACAGTTCATGATTACTGGATATTTTTATAATATTATAAAAAAATATTGGGCTCTGAGACCTTCAAACATCTCTTTTAATAATTTTTTTATAAATTTACAAAAAAATAAATGTACAAAACAAGTAATGGGAATAAATAAGAATAAAGATGTGTGTAAGAACCGTAGCGGAAGTAGAAGAAAGTGTCTCTGCCTACCCCTACGGGAAAAAGGCGTGATTATAGGTATGTAGGTTAGGTTATAATTTTTGTAATTTTAAATTATTATTTCCTTACCAAGTGCTCCTCGTATTAACAATTACATCCAGACGTCCTCTCATATTTTCAGTTAAATCTAAAGTTACGCAGCTACTGATTAGCTCCATTAGGTAGAACGATCTTTCTATTTCGAACCAGTGACCTGCCATCTACAATTAAACAGTTTTTATTCACTAGTTACTTAACGGGACTTGAAATAAGATGAAAATGTTTGTCATATCTTTCGAAAAAAAAATATAACAAAAACTTTCGAGTATTAAAATGTTATTAAACAGTTTGTAATTTAATAAATATTAAAATGAATAATAATTTTTTTTGCAGACGTGGAGAACATTCTTTATGGAGAGGTTATTAGTCTGAAAGCTCAAGATCTACTGTAAAACTTCACTGACTGCGTCAGGTCTACTCACTAAAAACTACACCCCTATTTAGGTCCGTCTGGCTATTGCCACCGGTGACACTTAGGCCTGTTGGCCCATTGTATCTTGCCTATGTGTTTTTGTATCATTGTACAATGGAGATTCGACCAGCAGACCGCCCGACAAGGACCCGAAAACAAGTTTTGTTCTGGGTGGGAACACTGTAGCCGCCCAAGAACCGCCCATCCCCCAGCGCCCCGCAGCGGAACAGCCAGCGCTCCATCGCCCCCGGATCCCCACCGAACAACCCACAGGCCAGGCCTCCAATCAAATCACACAAAAAAACACTGTTGTTTCATAGTTTTAAGTTTTCCCAATTGCCATTTTTTCTTATAAGATATCTTTTTATATTTTTCGTTTTCAATAAGCTTTCTTAGTATTGTTAGGGACTGTGGTCAATAAGTGCGCCCCTCTCCCATTATCTGGCCTGAAGGAATGATGCATTGTACAAAAGGATGTATGATTCTTTTTTGGTGGTGTCAAACGCCCGACTTTTATAGCCGCGGGCGGATATTGGAGATCTGCGATGTTCAGAATATTTGTTATATTGCCAGAAAGAACGTTCATCTTCTCGAAAGATCGTTCATAACTATTTAAAAACCGCAGATCGCATAAAGTTAGTCAGTTAGTTAAAAAGTGATAAAGTTTTTAAAAGATTGGTATAAACAGTTTAAGTTAAAGTGAATATCTAAGGGATTAAAATAAATGTGAGCAAAACGAAAGAAATGGTTTTTGAAAGAGAAGATAGCATGACAAACTGTGGAGTTTCGATTGAGGGAGAAAGAGTGGAAAAAGTAAATAAGTTTGTATACCTGTGTTTAAAGTTTCGAGAAATGGAAAGTATGACGGTGACATTGAGCGAAGAGAGTTGGCAGGAAAACAAATGAATGGGACACTGAATAGCTTTATGAATAGCCAGAAAGTGTCAAAAAAGGCACGTCTGGCGGTGCACAGAGGTGTGTTGGTTCCTACACTTATGTATGTTAGTGAATGTTGGATTTGGCAGAAGAAGCATGAAAATAGGATTAATGCTGCGGAGATGAGTAGTCTAACAAGAATAGCCGGAGTAACTCGGTTGGATAAAGTAAAGAATAGTGAGATAAGAGAACGCTGTGGTGTAAAAGAAGATGTGGTTACAAAAATAGATAAAGAAATGCTTAGATGGTTTGGACACGTAGAAAGGATGGATAAAGGAAGATTGACGAAACAAATTTATAAGGCGAGTGTGAATGGACGGAAGTCGGTAGAGGTCGACCTCGGAGAACATATCTCGATCAGATAACATTGTTTTGAAGAAAGGCCAGGTCAAGAGTACCAACAACCGACGAGCATGTATGAGAGCACTGATGAAAGTAGAGGAAGCAAAAGATGTGTGTAAGAACCGTAACAATTGAAAGGAAGTGGTCTCTGCCTACCCCTATGGGAAAAAGGCGTGACTTTATGTATGTATGTATGTATGAATATCTAAGTGATTTATTAAATAAGCGTTTATTATATTACCAATGGAAAGATTAAAATAAATTGTTTAGTTATTGTACTGAGTGTTTTAAATTAACGAACCCAAGACTAAATATCGTAACAGTATTAGAAAATTAAGAAACATTTTTAAAGCTAAAACGCCGCCTCGGTATTGAAGGGGTTAAAATTGATATCAAACGAGTTATTGGTTAACACAAACTTTTTACCAAAATTATTTACCAACTTATTTACATTCAATAGCATTCTATTTTCGCTCGAAATTAAATTAACTGTTAATTTCCACGATGTAACAATGTACGCCGCAATCTGAATTTTTTCGATGATAACCAATTGTTGAAATTATTTTGTACCAAAATAACTTTTACATTGGTATTAACAATGTTTATTTTGTGCGCAATTTTACTGTTTTGGTTTATCGGTAGCATTATTAGTTGAAAAATGATTTAATTGAAAAATTTTACAATAACATGTGTTTTTGTGAAATTTTTCATTTTCTATTCACCTTTTTAACACTTACATCTACAGGTATATATTTAATTTATACAAAGTCAAATTTTAATTTGATATACATTTTGCCTAAATAATTTTAACAACTCAAACAAGATTATCGTAAAAAAAATTAATCGCCGATCCAGAAACATCATTGTTGTCAACACCGCCTTTGGCACCAGGCATTGTTAAGTAAATTATCTGCCTACGGTCTCACAACCAAACTGCACTAATGGCTCTTGAGCTTCATGCAAGACCGCTCCTTACATGTGGCAGTTGACGGTTTTTCTTCTGATGCGTTTAAAACCAATCCCAGGGTCCCTCAGGGTTCTATCTTGTCCCCCACCCTATTTCTTTTACACATCAACGACCTCTTGAAAACCACCACAACCCCCATTTACAGTTTCGCAGACGATAGCACACTTGTCTTAACTTTCACATCCTACCGATCACTTTCGAAGAATGATACAAATAGACTCAGACAGGAACAGGTTAATTCCATTAATAGAGATCTTAAAGCAATCGTCGAGTGTGAAACCAACAATCTTGTTCAGTTCAACGCCCAGAAAACACAAAGCGCCACGTTTTCCATGAAATGAATTCCTCAAATAATCCCATCACAATGTCCGGAAATACCCTTGAACCAAGTCCCTCCATCTCGATTTTGGGAGTCACGGTGTCCAATAATATGTCTTGGCATGACCATGTTGCTAACATCGCAAAGTCAGCAAGCCAGAGGCTAGGTTTTCTGTGGAAAGCCAGAAAGTTTTTTACTCCTGATCAACTGTTGACGACGTACAAGGCTCAAATCCGACCTCTACTTGAGTATTGCTCGCACATTTGGGGTTCAGCACCATGGCATTCTCTTCGTCTTCTAGATTCCATTCAGAAAGGAGCCATTAGGTTGATAAACAGCTCAACTCTCACAGATACCCTTCACCCTCTAGATCATAGAAGAATAGTTGCAGACTAGTTATTACTCTACAGATATTTCCATGGCAGATGCTCCAGAGAAATAAAAACTCTTGTACCACCATTGGCCACATTCGGCTGAAAAACTCGGCATGCTGATCAGTCTCACCCGTTTACTCTCAAGATTGACACTACAAGGACCAATCTTCATCAAGAATCCTTCTTTTACAGGGCTGCTACGGAATGGAAAAAGCTTCCAAAATAAGTTTTTCCAGAGAACTATGACCTGCAACTTTTCAAAAAGCTTGTCCACAATCATTTCCTTTCTATAATCCCTTCCCCTTCTAATGGTCGCAGTGCGGGCCGTCCGTGGCCCACACGATAGGTCTACCCTTTTTGCGACTATTTTCATTGGTGCTGAACCCCAAATGTGCGAGAAATACTCCAGTAGAGGTCAGATTTGAGCCTTGTACGTCGTTAACAGTTGATCAGGGGTAAAAAACTTTCTGGCTTTCCACAGAAAACCTAGCCTCTGGCTTGCCGACTTTGCGATGTTAGCAACATGGTCATGTAAAGACATATTATTGGACACCGTGACGTCCAAAATCGAGATAAAAGGACTTGGTTCAAGGGTATTTCCGGACATTGTGATGGGATGATTTGAGGAATTCACTTTCTTGGAAAACGTGGAACTTTGTGTTTTGTGGGCGTTAAACTGAACAAGTTTGTTGGTTTCCCACTCGACGATTGCTTTAAGATCTCTATTGATGGAATCAACCTGTTCCTGCCTGAGTCTATTTGTATCATTCACCGAAAGTGATCGTTAGGATGTGAAAGTTGAGACAAGTGTGCTATCGTCTGCGAAACTGTAAATGGGGTTCGTGGTGGTTTTCAAGAGGTCGTTGATGTGTAAAAGAAATAAGGTGGGGGGCAGGATGGAACCCTGGGGGACCCCGGCATTAGTTTTAAACGCATCAGAAGAAATACCGTCAACTTGTTAGGAGCGATCTTGCATAAAGTTCAAGAGCCATTGGCGCAGTTTGGTTGGGAGACCGTAGGCAGATAATTGACTTAACAATGCCTGGTGCCAAACGCGGTCAAAGGCTTTAAATATATCCAAGGCTATTGCACGGGATTCACCAAACTTTTCATTAGTGTTTGTCCAGAGCTGAGTGACATAAGCCAGCAAATCTCCAGTAGACCGAAGTTGTCGAAATCCATATTGTCTTCATGGTTTACCTCAAATTTCTCCAGATATTTGATAAGTTCTTTGTTAATCGCTTTTTCCATAACTTTGGATATGACTGAGAGCATTGCAATAGGGCGATAATTTGCAGGAATAGTCTTCTTTCCTTTTTTCGGAATCGGTTGGACTTTAGCGTTTTTCCACATGGACGGAAATACTCCTTTGTTGTATGATAACTTGAAGAGTCTACAGAGAACTGGGGTGAGCTCTTGAGCACAGGTCTTCAGGACAATTGTCGGAATTCCATCTGGTCTTACTGCCTTATTAGAGTCAAGATTTCGTAGAATTTTCCTGATAGTGCGATGGCGGATAGTGACCTCAGGCATTGATGCGTTTATTCTAGGTATCGTTGGGGGTTGTTTTCCATTGGTATCGAGTGTTGAGTTAGAGCTGAACATTTCGGCCAGCAGATCCCCTTTTTCTTTGGAAGATACGGCTGTCGTGCCGTCGGACCTCTAGAGATAGTTGTAATGATTAACTCTCTCGATAGTCGCTTGGTTTACGAATAGTTGGCTTCCTTTGATGTTTTGTTTGCTGATTATCATAAGTTTGGTCTTATTTTCATTGACTTCAAGGCCGTACTGACTACTGTGATGGGAAATTTTGTTCACCAGGGCTTGTAGGTCTTCAAGATTGTCAGCAAAGACGATGGTATCATCATATAAGGCTTAATGTTGCCCAAATGCAAGAACAAGACTAGACCGCAAATCAAAGGATGCCGCATGCGGCGTACAGACGCATGACATTGTAGAGCCCTGATTTTCGCTCTTATACCTACCTTATTATTATAAGTTAAATTTTAAATTAGTCTGTAAGATTTTTTTTTTGGCCTGTTACTTTTGAAATATTAAGAAAATAAATATTTTCCCGGTAACATACTACATATAATTTTATTACGCTTTATTCTATATACCTAGTTTATTTTTCGTTTTTATTGTTTTCATATTTTATTTATTTTCAAACTATAATTAATGTATTATTTTTTATTCATTTATTTTGACTGCGCAAATTCCCCGCTCAACGAAAATGCACTGATAGTCATTTATATCTGTACTTTACGACTTCCTATTTTCTGCCAATTTTATTCTTCAACATTTTATGCTTTAGTACTTTCTTTTATTTTGTTTCGTTGGTTTTCTTGTATTATAAATTAAGCCTGTCCGCTCCATGAAACGACAATCAGTCCTAACTGCAAGACGCAATAGTCTCGCAGGCTTAGTCTTGATCTTGCTCAAATCTTGCACGGTCAGTCTTGGTCTTGGTCTCGCAAAAATGCAAGAACAAGACTAAGACTGCAAGACCAAGACCGATTTTGAGCAACTCTAATAATGCTACAATTGGACATATAATGATGTATACAGCTGAAACACGACCCAGCAAAAATCAGGCGGATGTTGACGACAACCGAAATGAAAATATATTGAAGGAAACGATAATATTAGGAGAGCGGGCGGGGTGTAGGATGTAAATCGCTGGCTACTGGGTAGAAAAAATGAATGGAAGGAATGAAAATTGAGGTAATCCATGACAGACAATATTACGAGTGGTTTTAGATAGACGCTAAAGTCCAACCGATTCCGAAAAAAGAAAAGAAGACTATTCCTGCGAATTATCGCCCTATTGCATTGCTCTCAGTCATATCCAAAGTTATGGAAAATGCGATTAACACAGAACTCATCAAATATCTGAAGAAATTTGAGATAATTCTTGACAGACAATATGGATTTCGACAACTTCGGTCTACTGGAGATTTGCTGGCTTATGTCACTCAGCTCTGGACAAACACTATTGAAAAGTTTGGTGAATCCCGTGCAATAGCCTTGGATATATCTAAAGCCTTTGACTGCGTTTAGCAGCAGGTATTGTTATTCAAATTATCTGCCTAGCGCCTCCCAACCATGAGCTCATGAGCTTCATGCAAGATCGCTCCTTACATGTGGCAGTTGACAGTATTTCTTCTGATGCGTTAAAAACCAATGCCGGGCTCCTCCAGGGTTTTATCTTGTCCCCCACCATATTTCTTTTACACATCAACGACCTCTTGAAAACCACCACGACACCATTAACAGTTTCGCAGACGACAGCACACTTGTCTCAACTTTCACATCCCATCGATCACTTTTTGTGAATGATATAAATAGACTCAGGCAGGAACAGGTTGACTCCTTCAATAGAGATCTTAAAGCAATCGTCGAGTGGGGAACCAACAATCTTGTTCAGTTTAACGCCCAGAAAACACAAAGCACCACGTTTTCCAAGAAAGTGAATTCCTCAAATCATTCCATCACAATGTCCGGAAATACCCTTGAATTAAGTCCCTCTATCTCTATTTTGGGAGTCACGGTGTCTAATAATATATCTTGGCATGACTGTGTTGCTAACATCGCAAAGTCAGCAAGCAACAAAAAATAATACAAAAATGTATTTAATTCAAATTAGTTGCTGAAAATGACGACTATCCTTTTGAATACAAAGAGCCACTCTCTCTATGAAAGACTGCGTAACACTTAATAATATTTGAGGTGTCACTCTTTGAAAAGCAGTACTTATTGAGAGTTTTCTATGATTGATCCTATAATAAGAAATTCATTTTCCTTATTTTCAATGATAGGTTTTTGTCTATTTGCCTTTTCATAAGCTTTTCATAAGTCCTATGGAATTCATGTAGCAATTATTTGAGAACCAACTTGTTTGGATGATTTCGGTCTGGATATTTTTAGGCATATACTCTCAACGCCAACAGGCAATTCTTAAATACTCACCAATCGCTAAAATCATATCTATCCGCTTTTGAATGGGATAAGTTTTCATTTTCGACGGTAATAATTCAGTGAATGTTTTAAGTAACGTAAAATACCTTAACTGGTAATAAGAATTCTTTCAACAAGCTGAAAAAATGTCGTTTCAAAGCTATCTTCAATCAAAGAATGCATTGAAATAAGAACTACTCTTTGATAAAGCCAATATCTGAAAAACTATTTAGGTTAGGCATAAGGAACCCCAATATGAAACGAAAGATAATAGAATTTAATAATAATAATAATAATAATAATAATAATAATAATAATAATAATAATAATAATAATAATAATAATAAATGTCTTTATTACCAATTTTAAAAAAGAATTACATTTTGTTTACATATATTTAGGGCGAGATTCAGTTTGTATGTAATAATAAATAAGGTACAATATAACTATATACTTGGTATTTAACATACAACTGCTCTTCCATCTAACCCCAAAAGAAAGTCAAAGACAGCAAATAGAATAATAGAAAAATAATTTAAAAGAATAGAAAAAAAATAATAGTTTAGCAATAAATTAGCAATTTTAATCCAAAAAATTAAATTATTGTTGAGAAAAATAATAGTCAAAGAGAGCTCGTTTAAGTTTATGTAGTGATGAGTTACTGTAATCGTGAGGTAAATTATTGAGACAGTTAACAATACAATAAGAAAAGGATCGTTTGAAAGACTCAGTGTGGTGACGTGGTATAGTTAGAGTATTTCTATGTCTTAAGTTTAGAGAATGTACATCGGTTCTGTATTTTATTTTATGATACAGATATGGTGGAGATTTTTCCTTCAGTAGCTTAATATAAAACATGGTGGAATGCAATTCTCGACGAATTTTCATGTGTAACCATTTAGTAATTCTGAATGTATGGCTGATATGTTCAAATTTGCGAATACCAAAAGTTAGTCTTAGGCATGAATTTTGCAATTTTTGTATTCTATTTATATCAAATAAATTTAAACAAGAATTATATAAAATGTCACAGAAATTCAGTTTAGATATCACTAGTGATTCGCATAGTAGGATTTTGACCGATTTATCTAACACATGGCGAGATTGATATATAAGTTTTAGAGCTGCATATGCTTTTTGTAAACATTTACTAATATGGTGCGAGAATCTTAAGTTTTCATCAAACCACACTCCCAAGTTTTTTACTTTTTCGCTAAATTGTATAGTATTACCATTAATTATAATATTTGATGAGTATTCTTGTTTGAACACCTGCGAATCAACTTTATTTCCAAAAATAATCGCATTGGTCTTAGATGCATTTAGTTGTAGACAATGATTAATTGAAAATGTATAAAGATTATGTAGGTCATAATTAATAGCAGTTACCGCTTGATTCGCTTCATCCAAGGAAAAAGACATATATAACTATATATAACTATATATATATATATATATATATATATATATATATAACTATAACTATAACTATAACTATAACTATATATATATATATATATATATATATATATATATATATATATTGTTCAGACCAAAAAAATACAGGAATGAAGGAACAAAGTTATCTTTGTCCGAAATTATAAAAAATGTGACAATGATTTTTGAACATTCTGTATAATATTGTGAAACGGGTTCTATCGAAATCAATAGCCCAATACCTCTTTTACGCTTGGTCAGAATTAAAAGGGATGATTTCTATAAATTTCGATGTTATTTAGTTTCCAATTGTACCTGGCATTTTCATAAAAAAATCAATAACTCGAGAACGGTTATAGTTAGCTACATAGTACCTTTTATGAAATCGTATTATTTTTTTCTAAACTATTTAAAAGTGTAACGAAATACAGGGTGTTTCATTTAAAAAACACAACTTTAATATGTCACACTTTTTTGAGCCACCCTGTAGACTCCAAAATAATTTCCTTTTGCAGCCTCAATATACATCTAATGAAATGAAGAAATTCCCGAAAAAATTTATGGTTTGGTTTACAGGGACCGTGTCATATGGGTTGCCCCACCCTGTATAGTTACTAACAAATAACCAACACCCGGAAGAACCTTTCAAAAACGAGATAACGACTGTTTCTTTTTTTACACTGCTTGTAGGTTAAAGGAAGTGAATACATAATAGAATTTATTTATGTACAGAAAGATTTAAAAATATGAAAAAAATAAGATAATTTGATGTTTGGTTCTACGGTTTTGTGCAAAACAAATAAGACAAATCTCATATATGTACGTGATAATACATTACCAATATTTATAATGTTTTATTTGCAACCGTCCAAAGAAAGTAGGAAACATTTTTAAATATGAAATGCCGGTTCTTTTCTTATAAAAAACACACTATTACTCGACACATAATCATAACCTAAAATTTTATGGAAAAAAAGGTAAATCACTCACTCTGGTCATATTTACTTTGCCGGAAGTTTCGATTTTCGGACATGGGCCTATTCCAGACGCCCCCGACCATTTTAAATAAGAAATACACAACACTACTGCAAATTTGCAGTGGTTCTTTCCCGACATTTTACTAGTGAAATTGAGAGGTCAATTTATTGACATTTTAACATAAATTTACTGCATGCATTAGCGGCATTACCATTTTAAATCGACTGATTATCAATACTGTGTGCTTTTTAATTGTAACCATATAATGAACGTAATGACAAAAAAATGTGTTTTTTGTTTTATTTTAGTGACACTAAATGTTATACAATGGTTTCAATTAAAATAGGCAACAATGTTCTCCGTAATTTTGTCGTACCCGAGAGTAAAATCCAACGATAAGCAACAGCTTTGTCGGAACGTTTGATATTTGTGGGATCGATTTTCGGTGACCTTTGAATACCTTGTAATACAATGCCTGACAAAAAATAGGAATTGGGTCGGAAAGTAACGTGCTTAGAACTAAAATTAAATCTGATTTCGATCAAGCTATTGAAGACTGTATTTAATCAATGGAACGTAAAATTTATAATAATCCTTAAAATTTTTGGGCTTTTGTAAATACACATACACATATAATACACACATAATACACACATAATACATATATAATACACACATACACACATACACACATAGAGGTGGTAGATAGTTCACCCTCTATCGCCCGGTGAAACACCACCGCTCTGATTATAGGTGCCGTGAAATGACTAGTCATGTTTCGGCACTTGGTCAGAGTTTCTGGTCGCTCGGGTGAAATGTGTTCTGGTTTATATTCGAATGGAAGCATCTAGGCATCAGTCAGGCCTCTCTGGGGCTGAGGGTACAGCATTGAACCAGTTCCGCGGGCTGGCCGCCAAGTAGTACAGTGGCCCCAACCCATTGGTAACGCTGTGGGAGGCTGCCACATCAATTGGTGTATAATCCCGATACTCCTGTTCTGCCAGTTCGTGACTGGAGGGGACCCGAGCTCGTGTATTCGGGGGCATTGCCGAGTCCACAGTCCATCGAGGTCAACTGACCGTCCTGGATGCAGAAATTTCTGTAGAAGCTAGTCCACATGTCTGCTCCCCTTTTTATTTATTTATTTTATTTTATTTTTTTTCTGTTCCTCTTACTTCTGCCTTTTTTTTTTCTTTCTTTCTTTCTTTCTTCATATATTTCTTTCAAATCAAATCATTAAATCAAATCATGAAAAGTCCAACAAAAATACATGTTCCAACTGCGGTTGCTGATAATTCCCCAAAAAGCAACTTTAGAATTGATTTCTGCAACATTCTGGCTCTGACAGAGACACAAATTAAACCCTCCTCCAACAATACGCATCTTTTGTGTCCCGGGTTCGAACTCGAAACAAGATTCAAATTTAAGACCGGCCTTTGTGTTTACACTCGCAGTGATATTTCCTGTTGTAGACAGGAGAACTTAGAACCAAAGGACGGCCTAGAGGTCATGTGGTTCAAGTTAACCTTACAAAAATCAACAAAATTTCTCTGCTGCCTGTATCTTTCTCCTACGAACCCTCCTTACGTCAACCTCTTTCAACATCTTTCCGACACGCTGGAGCTGTTGCAAACTAAAGACCCCAACACAAAGGTTATATTTTTGGGTGATTTCAATGTTCACAACGCGAACTGGCTGAGATCCAACCGCACCGACAACGCCGGTCTAGAAGCTGAGAACTTTGCGATAAGCCACAACGTGACCCAGCTAGTTGAAGAATCTACCCGCATACCCGATAACCCCAATCACCAAACCAACATTCTCGATCTCTTCTTCACGACATATCCCGACCAGTACCGAGTCTTTATAACCGCTCCGCTCGGTAAATCTGATCATAAACTCATCTCAGCCACGTCCAAACAAACAACCCCGCCCAAAATCACGCCTGGTACCTCTATTGTCTGACATTATAGATCAGCCAAATGGAATGAACTGAGGGACTTTTACCTATCATTTCCATGGAAAGATGTTTGCTTTCGCTCACAAGACCCATCAACATGTGCAGAATCTGTAACCGAAATCATAAGGCTAGGTATGGACTCATACATTCCTCATGGTACAAGACGGATCTTTAACCCCAAACCCTGGTTCGACCAAGAATTCAACAATTTTTTATTATTCACGACCCTCCCGAAAGTATAGAGCAGCCGACAGGCTCAAATAAAATAAGTTGTATAAGAATTCTTTAGAATTCGCTACAGCACACAACAAAGTAACAGTAGCAATTTTTGACTCATATCATTGATTCATTTCGCTATGTTTGTAGGTATGACGTCAGGGTAAAGGTTAATTTTTTCTACTGTATATTAGATAGTTATTAAAGAAATACAAAATACGCGTTTTAATTTGTTTGCATAAAAACGGCGCCCTATACGAAAGAAGGGCTAAAGAGATTTTTTGTTACAAAATTATCGAGAAATTCTAACATGATTTTTTATTTAAAATATCTTAGTGGCGTACCATTTTTTTCTTTAAAAATATTGGGATCATTACCCGTATGCGCGCCAATGATGAACATAACATTCTTAAGTTCCTGTCAAAAAATGCGCAATAACTACCTCTTAAAACCGACTAAATTTCATTTGCATATCTCTACCGGTTTTAGAGCAATAAACAAATCGTCAGTTTTTAAGAAAAACTTTAACACCCCGTGTCTCTAAAAACGAAGCATTTGCAGACGTTTATATAGCAAACTGTCATTTTTTTTTTATGCAGAACACCCCCTAAAGTTTGTCGCACTTATTTACTAACACCCTGTCTATCGTATAACTCTATAATATAATTTAAATCCCCTTACATCCGGTATTGTGATTTTGTAAGGATTTTGTGATATCTTCTTAATGGTCTACCCCTTTCTCGGATATTATACAACCGGAAATCATCCGGTCATTCAAACATTTCCCCTCGTATCACTACATTTCCGCCTTCCATCGATATTGTAATTCAATTCTTTATTCCTCGATCTTCGTCTTGTGAATCTCTTTCTCTCTCTGCTAACCCACAACACGACCGCAAAGCTGAGAAAGTTATTTTTTCAGAAATAACTGCTTTTTTTAATACACGATGTTTAATTTTATGGATCGTTGTGGTAATATTTTCTGACAGAAATGCGGTGGGGTTGATTAGAGTGAGGATTGTTTTTGCAATCGATTGTTCGGTTATTTTAAAAAAAAACTTTAATTCCCGCTAAAAAAGATTTGGTAAACATACAGATTAGCTTACACCTCTCCGATTTCCTTAAAATTTTAGTATGTTGTCAAGTTTGTCATCCTGAACAAGAAGAAGGGCACGGAAATACATTGTCTATGTATGGGGTGAGTGGTAGTTTAATGCGAGCACTGAAATCACTTTACAAGGATTCCACTGCTTGTGTCGGGATATACATAGCTTGCACGGACTGGTTTAACTTCGAAAAAGGTGTGAGACAGGGATGTGTGGCTTCGCCATGGCTGTTTAACTTATACATAGACAATTGTTTAAAAGATCTGAAAGAGAGTGTGTATGGATTAAAAATGAATGATTTGATCGTCAAATGCCTTCTTTACGCCGATGATCAAGTCATATTAGCGCTATCTGAAGAGGAGTTGCAGGCGATGGTTAAGGTTATGCATGTTGCCCTGAAAATCAAAGGGATGAAAATAAATGTGAGCAAAACGAAAGTAATGGTTTTTGAAAGAGAAGAAAGCATGACAAAAGGTGGAGTTTCGATTGAGGGAGAAAGAGGGGGACAAGTAAATGAATTTGTGTACTTGGGTTCAAAGTTTACGAGAGATGGAAAGTATGTTAGTGACATTGAGCGAAGGGTGTTAGCAGGAAAACAAATGAATGGGGCACTGCATAGCTTTATGAATAGCCAAAGATTGACGAAACAAATTTATAAGGCGAGTGTGAATGGACGGAAGTCGGTAGAGGTCGACCTCGGCGAACATATCTCGATCAGATCAACATTGTTTTGAAGAAAGGTCAGGTCAAGAGTACGAACAACCGACGAGCATGTATGAGAGGAAGCAAAATATGTGTGTAAGAACCGTAGCTAGTGGAAGGAAGTGGTCTCTGCCTACCCCTATGGGAAAAAGGCGTGACTTTATGTATGTTTGCATGGAAAGCATCCCTTTGGGTACTTTTTTGCGTTTGAAGATTAAAATAATTGTAATGATTTTTCAGTACTGCTGATGTTAGGTTAGGTCAGGCTAATTATAATTGGTATTTATTGAGGAAGTAGGGGTAAAAAAATTAGCCTAATTTAACCTAACGTCCTAATCTAACACTAACAGCGAAAGAGATTTTATATCACACAAAATCGAATGCAGTCTTCTTTATAGATAAGGATTCTGATCCTTTAAGATCATGTTGAGCACAGCGTTAAAATTGGTGGAAAGAACAATAGACTTTAGTCGATTATTGACTGAAGCACAATGAAGGCCAATGAGAGAATCTTTTGTTGGTCGATTCAAAAAAGTAATTGCCGACGCGACGGCAAGCAACAAGAGGTTGCTAGAAGAGGGTTGTTGAAGTTGTAAGATGATGTCGGTTCCTGGCTCTGCTGAATCTCGCCGTGCTTCGTTAAGATGTTAAGTCTTCGATAGCTAGTTGGCTGGCTCGTATATTCTACTTGCTGTAGGCTTTTTTGGCTTTACCACCGTGAATTTCTTGATAAATTAAATTAAACTTAAACTTAAAATTAAACACTTTTCTTGTTTGATAATTTCTCTCCTCGGTCCCATAACCCTCACAAGGGTTTGGTGACACTATGCTTTTACCATTTTTCTAGCAATTTTTCACTCTTCTCTGTTTTGGGCTAGTTCTGTGGCCTCGTGCAGAAAGAGTCCAGTCAATCTTGTGATTCCGTCTACCCATCGGGTTGGAGATCTTCCTCGTGACCTTCGCGTCCAAATTACACATTTTTTCTGACCCTTCTTACTCTGGGAACCAATTAACATGTACCCGGGAACCGAACTACCAACACCCAGTACAATAACTAAACAATTTATTCTAATCTCTCTATACAATAATTAAGATATTCACAAACTCTATAAAATCTTTTTTAACACATTACTTTCTTAATTTACTTCAAAACCAAAACTTTAAAACGAAACTAAAAACTTTCGCGACCGCTGTCTTTTTATATACCTACAAATTATTACACGAAATAGTGAGAATATTCTTTACTTATTCCCGAAATTGTTTAACCTTTCTAGATGCGTTTAATCACGCCGCGGCCCTAAATCATTTGCTAGATGGGGTCGTTTTTGGTGCCACAAAAGGAATTTAATTCGTCTGTGTGTATGATTTATCGCTTAGGACAGAGGCGTATTTATCGTAACAATATTTACGAAGTTTCGAAATACCACATCAAGCGCCATGTTCTTTTATAACGCATAATTAGGTGTACACTTTTCCACTTTCCAAATACACTGAGCAGAAATTCACTACATTTAAGTGTAAGAAGTCTAGATAAAAGAAACAACTCATGTTGTGTTACACTTTCTCTGGTCCATGCGTGTGTATGACTGTTATTTTTAAATCATACATTTTTTTTTAAATCTTTACTATTCTGTCAAATTAAACTCGTATTAACCTACAAATTCTTTGTTTACATTGGACATATAATTCACGAACTAATTGTTTCCATAAGTAATGTACTTTTTATAACGCTATAACCTTTGAAAAATATATGACACAGTTATTAAAATAAATACTTTATCAGGGGCGGATCGTGAATTTGTGGGGGTCCTCGGCTAATACTACTTAAGGGTCTACCTAATTACTCAAGTAATAGCCATTTTGTCTTAAAACTGTTTTCTATGGTAATGATACATGGTTCTATGGTATAGGAAAAACTAGGACAATATTTTTAAGAAAATTTTTTTTTATAATTATAAAATAGTTTCATTTCGCTCTAAACAATAATTTCTAAACTATCCGAAAAATTATTCCTAAAAAGATTAACACCAATACTAGAAGAAAAATGACTCATACCAGATCATCAGTTCGGGTTTAGAGCTAAACACTCAATAATCGACCAAGTTTACAGAATAACGGATTTTATAGAAAGAATACTAGAAGAAAAGAAAATTTGCTCCGCTATCTTCTTAGATATATCTCGAGCATTCGATAAGGTCCGGTACGAAGAACTGGAATATAAACTCAGGAAATTATTACCTATACAGTTTTCAGATATACTTAAATCATATATTTCAGACAGAACATTACGAATAAGGCAAGAAAATATTTACTCAGATTTAATAGATATATGCGCTGCAGTGCCGCAGGGTAGCGTTCTTGGGCCAGTTCTATATCTTCTTTATACATATGATATCCCAATACCTAATGACACGAAAATAGCAATGTTTGCCGATGACACGGCTGTGTTGACGGTAGGAGAAAAAATTGCTGACATTTTCAAATAAATTACAAGAAGCGACTAATAAAATCGGTAAATGGACGAAACAATGGCGGATCAAGCTAAACGAGGCTAAAACAACCCTTTTAAACTTAACAAATAAAACTTCTATAGGTCATCAAAACATTCTTAAATAACAGGCAAGTACCTCTGGTAAACACAGCTAAATATGTCAGAATGAATTTAGACGCCAAGTTGCGCTGAAAAGAACACATCAAAGTGAAAAGAAGAGAACTTGAATTCAGATATAGAAACATTTATTGGTTACTTGGGAGGAAATCGCACCTCTCTATCCAAATTAAACTCCTGTTATATAAACAGGTATTAAAACCCCATTGGCATACAGTTGTGGGGATGCGCTAAACCTATCAATATAGCTATAACACAAAGATTTCATAACAAGGTGCTGAGAGAAATAGTAAATGCACCATGGTATGTTAGAAGTAAGAGACTATGCTATACAATCACCACAACAATTAAGTGTTACAGATTTTGGACAACCGGGATCACCAGAGACGATTAAAAAGAGTGAAGCCCTTTGAATTAGTGCTGTGAAGTGATTAGTGTATAAGAAGTAGTTATCACAACAAACAAGTGATTGGTGAGATAAAAGCTAAGAAACACCAGTGGGTGATGTCTTAGATTTAGGTCATTAGTTTTTAAGTACTTTAAAGCAAAATTGCTGGTTGGTCATACTTGACCAGTTGCAGTTTTCAATACAGAGAAAAAAAAATAATACATAAAATCTTGATAGTATACCAATTTAAAAAAAACATAAAAATTTCAGTACAAGAGGTGTAATGCTCTAGCTTAGACTGTAGTGAGTAAAATTTTAACTAAATGCACACATTCACTAAATGTTCGCTACGCCATCTGGATAATAATTAATAATATTACGTACACTTTCCACAACAAGGCTGCATTTTATCACCCCTGCTTTTCGATCTCTATTAAGAAAAAATAGTCAATGAAGCTCTTACTGATGCTACTGAAGGAATTAACATTAACGGGGTCAACGTTAATAATATCAGATACGCCGATGATACACAATTATCACTAGTAATGAAAACCTTATGAATAAGATAACCGACACCTGTACACAACCTAAGACTCAATGCCAACCAAACAAAATATACGATTATTAGCAAAGAACTTAATATTACAGATTTTTTTTTTATGAAAATAGTCGCAAAAAGGGTAGACCTATCGTGTGGGCCGCGGACGGCCCGCACTGCGACTATTAGAAGGGGAAGGGATTATAGAAAGGAAATGATTGTGGACACGCTTTTTAAAAAGTTGCAGGTCATAGTTCTCTGGAAAAACTTATTTTGGAAGCTTATTCCATTCCGTAGCAGCCCTGTAAAAGAGGGATTCTTGATGAAGATTGGTCCTTGTAGTGTCAAGCTTGAGAGTAAATGTGTGAGACTGATCAGCGTGCCGAGTTCTTTGGCCGAATGTGGCCAATGGTGGTACAAGAGTTTTTATTTCTCTGGAGCATCTGCCGTGGACATATCTGTAGAGCAATGACTGGTCTGCAACTCTTCTTCTATGTTCTAGAGGGTGAAGGGTATCTGTGAGAGTTGAGCTGTTTATCAAGCAAATGGCTCTTTTCTGAATGAAATCTAGAAGACAAAGAGAATGCCTTGGTGCTGAACCCCAAATGTGCGAGCAATACTCCAGTAGAGGTCGGATTTGAGCCTTGTACGTCGTCAACAGTTGATCAGGAGTAAAAAACTTTCTGGCTTTTTACAGAAAACCTAGCCTCTGGCTTGCCGACTTTGCGATGTTAGCAACATGGTCATGCCAAGACATATTATTAGACACCGTGACTCCCAAAATCGAGATGGAGGGACTTGGTTCAAGGGTATTTCCGGACATTGTGATGGGATGATTTGAGGAATTCACTTTTTTGGAAAACGTGGCACTTTGTGTTTTTTGGGCGTTGAACTGAACAAGATTGTTGGTTCCCCACTCGACGATTGCTTTAAGATCTCTATTAATGGAATCAACCTGTTCCTGCCTGAGTCTATTTGTATCATTCACCGAAAGTGATCGATAGGATGTGAAAGTTGAGACAAGTGTGCTATCGTCTGCGAAACTGTAAATGGGGTTCGTGGTGGTTTTCAAGAGGTCATTGATGTGTAAAAGAAATAAGGTGGGGGACAGGATGGAACCCTGGGGGACCCCGGCATTAGTTTTAAACGCATCAGAAGAAATACCGTCAACATGTTAGGAGCGATCTTGCATGAAGCTCAAGAGCCATTGGCGCAGTTTGGTTGGGAGACCGTAGGCTGATAATTTACTTAACAATGCCTGGTGCCAAACGCGGTCAAAGGCTTTAGATATATCCAAGGCTATTGCACGGGATTCACCAAACTTTTCAATAGTGTTTGTCCAGAGCTGAGTGACATAAGCCAGCAAATCTCCAGTAGACCGAAGTTGTCGAAATCCATATTGTCTGTCAAGAATTATCTCAAATTTCTTCAGATATTTGATGAGTTCTGTGTTAATCGCATTTTCCATAACTTTGGATATGACTGAGAGCAATGCAATAGGGCGAGAATTCGCAGGAATAGTCTTCTTTTCTTTTTTCGGAATCGGTTGGACTTTAGCGTCTATCTAAAACCACTCGTAATATTGATCTATTCAAAGTACCTTTTCATAACACAAATTAAGGCCTAAACAATTCATTAATACGATTAATGACACATTGTTATCTTGGATTAAATATCTTCAATGTTTCCAAACACAAATTTTTAATTTATCTCAAACGATCTCAATAAAGAGAACAATATGAACATCTAAGTTATATGATTCATATTAAGTGTACTTTTTTTCTATTTTCTGCTATTTTATATGCATCATTTTACTATTTTAATCTTAATTCTTATTTAAATTTTAATGTTTTAAGGTTTTTTTCTATCAATTTATATTAATCTGTAAAATTATTGTAAAAATGGGGAAATCCGTAAATATGTAAATAAAGATATGTTACATCAAACAAAAAGGTTGTGTATGTATTCAAGGTTTATTTTGCCCATAATACGAGTATTCCTTAGCATCAGGTGCTTCTACATTTTAGCGATTAGTCATAAAAATTTCATATTAAGTTTTCCTGTTCCTTATCAGTGTTTTTATTATACTTTCCACCATCTCATTACAAAGTTTAAGATCTAATGCCACAGCCTGAAGTTGCAGTGAACTTGAAAATGAAACAGTAATTTCAAATACACCGGAGGTTACCCTAAAAGTTAAAAACAAAATCAGATCGATGAATAAAAGTCAGAAGACTAGCACTTTTCAATGACGGAGAAGTTCCGTCCATTTCTTTAAGGAACTGCACGATAGAGTTAATGTGCTCTTTGAATTAAAGAAGCAAATCACGCATTCCAAGCCATCGCTAAAACTTTGTAACCTAACTTTTTTCGCCTTTGGGTGTTTATCAAGGATGGCTCGCTTGATAAGTTTCAACCTTTTTGCCGGCTCAAACACAAATCTGGTAACGTTATCTACTATTCTCATCATATTGCAAACACTAGACAAGTCTTCACAATAGCTAGGTTTAGTTTATGCGTTTTACAATGTATGTAAGGCTCTAGATATTGGAGATGCTATACTCGAGATTGTACGCCACTGAACTCTCCAGACATGTTGACACCCCCGTCATAACCTCTTAAGTTCTTAATTTTCAGGCAGACTCGTTTTAATTCTTGAATGATTTGAAGTTTTTGGAGGGGGGCATGAGCCTCTTAGCCGTCCTGGATCCGCTACTGATCGTAGGGATGCCAACCTTACGATCGATTTTTTTTTTAATTTTATTTTTTTTTTCTTGACAATATCGTCTATTGTTTTCAATAGATTTTGTGGGCCTTTTATATCCACGCGGCCCTGGGCTGCGGCCCAAAAAGCCCTTAAGTAGATCCACCCCTTTTTTTATGTTCTGGTTCTCACGAAAAGGGATATCCTGTAATGTTCAGAGAACATCGTGGGAACCAAGGGAAAGAAGGTAGGAGTTGGTGTTCTTCTTAAATTTCTGGAGGTTGTATGCCTCGGGGAACACCTCCCTAGGCAATGAGTTCCAAAGCCTCGCAATTCGTTGGATGAATGAGTCTTTGGAAAGTGATGTTCTGCAGGTCTCCAAAGTGACCATGAAGGGGTGTGAAGACTGAACTTGACGGGTTAATCTCGAAGAGACTGCTAAAGGAGGAACGATTGTTGATATTTCAGAAGAGCATCGCCCATGAAAATATCTATAAAATAGAGACAAATCGCCAACTTTTCTACGGTGTTCCAGACAAGTGAGCGAGTTTGTAAGCGAGGCATCACCGACGAGACGAATTGCCCTTTTTTGGACAGAATCCAGTAGCTTCAGGATACGTTTAGGTGCTGCACTCCAAATATGGGAACAGTACTCCAGTACAGGTCGGATCTGTGCCTTATAGATCATAAGCAGCTGACTGGAGGTGAAATAGCTCTTGGCACGAAACAAAAAACCAAGTTTTTGGGATGCACTTTTGGCAATGGACCTCACGTGATTTTCTCAGGAAAGGTTATTGCTGATAGTAATACCAAGCATCGATATGGATGACTTCAGTGGTATGGTTACACCTGACAAAGTTATGTTAGGCACAGTGAGATCGGCTTTTTTAGAGAAAAGACATGCTTGTGTTTTGTTTGCATTGAATTCTACCAAATTATTGGATCCCCATTCGAGAATTGTTGCTAAGTCCATATTTATATTGTTAACATTTTTTCCTCGTTCATTTTTGGTTTCACGGGCTGATATAGGGGCCCTGGAAGAGAATGCGGTATGGAGGGTACTATCATCGGCAAAGCTGTGCACGGGACATGAAGTTGCTTTCAATAGGTCGTTGATGTGAAGTAAAAATAGTGTTGGTGCTAGAATGGATCGTTGCGGAACACCAGCATTTATGAGTAGAGTGTCAGATGAAACTCCATCGACCACTACATGGAGAGACCTGTTTGAGAGAAAACTAGCAAGCAGAGAACACAGCTGAGGGGGCAAGCCATAAGATGGAAGCTTGGCGAGGAGTCCCTGGTGCCAAACTCGATCGAACGCCTTGGAGATATCTAATGCCACAGCTAAAGTTTCTCCACACTTTTCAATAGATAGCTGCCATATATATGAGACGTATGCGAGCAGGTCACCAGTTGATCTCTGATGGCGGAAGCCATATTGCCTATCATTGATAATTCCTGAGTCTTCCAGATATTTCATGAGCTCGATGTTGATGGCTCTTTTTCCATGACCTTTGAAATAATAGATAGCAGTGCGATAGGTCTGTAGTTGCTAGGTAGGGTCTTTTTGCCTTTTTTAGGGACTGGCTGTACTCTTACAATTTTCCAATTGGACGGAAATACTCCCAAATTGTAAGAGTGGTTGAACAACTTGTACCCCTGTACTTTGTTCTTAAAATTATTGGTAAGATGCTTAAAGAACTTACCAAATTGTTCCAAAAAGACAATCTAACGTAATAATATAACTTTTTTTAAATGTGTATGTAGGGTATAAGCAAAGATTGTTCGAGAAACACCAAAATCGGAAAATTGCCCTAAGAACCCATGCTAAAATATCAGTGGTCTAGGTGCGACCCGAGAGGTCCACACGACTAACTTCCCAATGAAAAGAATGAAAAAATACCATAATATTTTGTTGTTATAATTATTATTATTAAAATTATAATAAAAACACTTTTAAATTGTTTATAACAAATTATAATTGTCATTAACAATATTCTCTTTGTGTCAACCGTATTCTTTTCATTCTTTTTCTTATCATTTCATAAGCGGAAGCTATTTTCAATTGTTTTTAACAATTAAACTTTTTTTTTATTTATTATAATGAATAATCATTTATTAGTAACAATATTCAATTGTTATAAACAATTATTACTAACAATAATTTTTCACTGTTATAGCGTCTTCAATGCTCTATTCTCTTAATCCTGACACAAGTTTAAAATTCTCCAATTCCTATTTTTGTTTTCTACAACTATCTCTTTTTATGAAATATTGTCATCATATTTTCATACAAATATTTCTAACATGCAATAAGCATATTATGCAAAGGATATTAAAATTCTGTATTAAAAATTGTATAATTTATAAATTGCAAAATTCAGTCTACCATTTTTTTCAGTTTTTTAATTCTCCATAAAAAGCAGCTTGACTGATTTTTTTGAAAATCTAATCAGTTCTAAGTTGCGTAATTATGCGTCGAATGCAATTGGTCCCACGTCGATATCATTTTTTGTTCTAGAGATAATCGAGACGAAAAATAATTCCTAAAGTTTACCATTTTTTTTATATTTTTGATTTTCCATAAAAAACAGCTTGTCCGATTTTGCTGAAAATCTTAACAGTTTTAAGTTGCGTAATTAGGCATCGAATGCAATTGGTCCCACGTTGACATCATTGTTTGTTCTAGAGATAATCGAGACGAAAAATAATTCCTAAAGTTTACCATTTTTTTTATTTTTTTGATTTTCCATAAAAAACAGCTCGTCCGATTTTGCTGAAAATCTTAACAGTTCTAAGTTGCGTAATTAGGCATCGAATGCAATTGGTCCCACGTCGATATCATTTTTTGTTCTAGAGATAATCGAGACGAAAAATAATTCCGAAAATTTGCCATTTTTTTCGGTTTTTTTTTCCATAAAAAACAGCTCGACCGATTTGCTGAAAATCTAATCAGTTTTAAGTTGCGTAATTATGCGTTGAATGCAATTGGTCCCACGTCGATATCATTTTTTGTTCTAGAGATAATCGAGACGAAAAATAATTCCAAAAATTTGCCATTTTTTTCGGTTTTTTTTTCTTCATAAAAAACAGCTCGACCGATTTGCTGAAAATCTAATCAGTTCTAAGTTGCGTAATTATGCGTCGAATGTTAAAAACTATTGTATTCGACTCTGGGGACCTTGAAAAGTGAAGATATGTCATAATTCAAAATTCGCAAAATCGGACCCATTACTATAACTTCCCACTGAAAAGTTAATAAAGCTATTTACAAAATCAAATTTTTGGAATAAACATACGGTAAAAAATAATAAAAGAATTCACGGAGGTACTATAGGTACCACGTTTAAATATCACACTAAGCGAATTTTGCAATCAATGAGTTCCAACGAAAGAGGCGATTCCCACCTCTGATCATCCAACTTACCCGTCCAGAACCCGAGCATAATAGGTACCCACTCGTAGTGCTCGAGATATTCAATTCCCATGCAAGAGCAACGAAAGAACCAAGAGAGCTTGACCTTGGTTCGATTATAATGTTACAGTCGCACTGCACGCTGCGGTAAACAGCGATATTTTAAAAAAGGTAAATGGTCTATCGAGAGAGAATCACAACCGTCCGTATCGATCGAGCCCAGTACCACAGTTCTTTTTCTTCATTAATCTTACGACGGTCCGGTCAAAAAATACAACGCAGATTTAGTTCGGCATTCAAGAGTAAAAGTTCTGCTTGAACATTTTTTAAGCGGATGTAAACACAGTTAGTCGCGAACCATGTAGTTTTGTGCGTGGAGTTTTCGGATGTTTTTGATGAACGGGGTGAAATCTCATTGAAAAGGGTAAGTAGGTATATACCTACCTAAATTATGGCGTCCTCATTTGTGAATCTGGCACAGTTTAAAATGCAGCAAAAATTTCATCTTTCTTAATCAAATCAGTCAGTTTAAATATTAAAATTTTATTTTGAAGACACTTTTAATATAAAGTTTATTTTACTGAAGTTCCGTACGAAATATTTCGTACAAGAATTATCTACAAGAAGTTGTTGATTTTGTAGGTCAAATTTTGTTTGTTAGCAGACAGCGCCAAGAATTAAATTGTCGAATATTTCACCAGGTCTACAGTTTGCATAAGATAATAATAATCAGTTTAAATAGACTGGAAATATATTGTGCTTTAAACCAAGTTTTTAATTTTTATAGGGTGACTTTATAAAAGAATTTAACACCTAAGATTTATCACTTTAGATTTAAGATTTATCATTTAAGACAGATGGAATATGGAAATAACATTGTAATTGTTATAAAAACATTTAAGATCTATGATTTTACACTTAAGGTTTAAGAAGATGACCAACTTCCAATGCTGATTTTTATAAACAATAAATACCTAGCAAGATGATTACATGATTGCCTGACTGGGTATAGGGTATATGAAATTATTTAACAAAAAAGAATAAAAATCAGAATGTTTTAAAATGGATATTTGTTTAAATCAAACTTCAAAAAATATATATTTTCAAGTTTTTAAAACATACATATAGTCACGCCTTTTTCCCGTAGGGGTAGGCAGAGACCACTTTCTTCCACTTCCACTACAGTTCTTACACACATCTTTATTCTTATTTATTCCGATTACTTGTTTTGTACATTTATTTTTTTGAAAATTTAATCTTTCTATTGGTAATACAATAAACGCTTATTTAATAAATCACTTAGATATTCATACATACATACATACATACATAAAGTCACGCCTTTTTCCCATAGTGGTAGGCAGAGACCACTTCCTTTCAATTGCTACGGTTCTTACAAACATCTTTTGCTTCCTTTACTTTCATCAGTGCTCTCATACATGCTCGTCGTTTGTTTAACACCACAGAGTTCTCTTATCTTACTATTCTTTACTTTATCCAACCGAGTCACTCCGGCTATACTTCTCAGACTACTCATCTCCGCAGCATTAATTCCATTTTCATGCTTCTTCTGCCAAACCCAACCTACACTACCATACATAAGTGTAGGAACCAACACACCTCTATGCACAGCCAGACGTGCCTTTTTTGACACTTTCTGGCTGTTTATAAAGATATGCAGTGCCCCATTTATTTGTTTTTCTGCCAAAACCCTTCGCTCAATGTCACTGTCGTACTTTTCATCTCTCGTAAACTTTGAACCCAAGTACATTTACTTGTTCCACTCTTTCTCCCTTAATCGAAACTTCACAGTTTGTCATGCTTTTTTCTTTTTCGTTTTGTTTACATTTATTTTTATCACTTTGATTTTTAGGGCATCATGCATAACATTAACCATTGCCTGCAACTCCTCTTCAGATGACGCTAATATGACATGATCATCGGCGTAAAGAAGGTATTTGACGATCAAATCGTTCATTTTCAATCCATACACCCTTTCCTTCAAATCCTTTAAACAATCGTCTATGTATAAGTTAAACAGCCATGTTGAAGCCACGCATTCCTCTCTCACACCTTTTTCGATGTTAAACCAGTCCGTTCAGGCACCGTTTATCTTGACAAAAGCAGTGGAATCCTCGTAAAGTGATTTCAGTGCTCGTATTAAACTTCCGCTCACCCCGTACATAGACAATGTCGACCACAATTCACTCCTCATCACTCTGTCATAGGCCTTTTCCAAGTCTTTAAAAGCGCAATAGACCTTCTGACTTCTAGCCAAGAATTTTTCGACCTCGTAATGAAAAGACCTTATTCATACATACATACATTCATACTCATACATTCATAGCCGACTATGCTGAGTAAACTAATACATCGGTAGTTCTTACAGTCCTACTGAGAACCTTTTCCCTTGTAAAGCGGCACAATAAGGGCCTTGCACCAGTCGTCTGGTACGCTACCACTCCTCCAACAAAGGTTAAAAAGGCGGTACAGCAGACTAGTTACCAAGCTTTGTTCAGCCTTGAGCATTTCAACTGTTATTCTGTCATACCCAGTAGCCTTACCCAATTTCATACTGTTCAACGCTTCCACAGTATTTTTTTTTTTTTATGATCTGGTTCCCACGAAAAGGGATATCCTGTAATGTTCAGAGAACTTCGTGGGAACCAAGGGAAAGAAGGTAGGAGTTGGTGTTCTTCTTAAATTTCTGGAGGTTGTATGCCTCGGGGAACACCTCCCTAGGCAATGAGTTCCAAAGCCTCGCAATTCGTTGGATGAATGAGTCTTTGGAAAGTGATGTTCTGCAGGTCTCCAAAGTGACCACGAAGGGGTGTGAAGACTGAACTTGACGGGTTAATCTCGAAGAGACTGCCAAAGGAGGAACGATTGTTGATATTTCAGAAGAGCATCGCCCATGAAAATATCTATAAAATAGAGACAAATCGCCAACTTTTCTACGGTGTTCCAGACAAGTGAGCGAGTTTGTAAGCGAGGCATCACCGACGAGACGAATTGCCCTTTTTTGGACAGTATGATTCCATATTTAAATGTTTTTAATATAACTTAAAGTCTAGAGGTTATTAACAAAAAACCTCAATTTTATAGATTTCACTCATTTTTATCTAGTTAACAAAAAAACTCAATTCTCTTTACATATTTAATTTTCTATTTTTATTACATTACTACGCAAGAAAAATAAACTCGCAAACTCTTTGGTTTTTACGCTGAGTTTGGTTGGTTTTTCACTTAATTTGACTGAACTACAGGGGTTGACCTATTAATTTTTGGTAATAGAAATGCCCCTTATATTTTCTAAGAAAAATTTCCAAACAGTTTATTTGCTAGACAAAATAATTTTTTAATTAAATATTTATCAAACTTGCAATACAAATTTCATAATTCTGATTAAATTCACCTTGAGAAATGTAAAAAATGTTATTGAAGATTTTCACATCACATCTATCTATTTTCATAAAAGTAAACAATGATGCATTTAAGGTCAAATTTTTTGGAACATCTACGTACATAATTGAACAAAAGCAATTGTTAAAATAAAATAATAGTTAAAAGTTTTTTACAATGTGCCAACAAAATATCATGTATCTAAATTTCACCTCACCTAACCTTTTAAGTCATTAAATAAAATTAATCCTTGAATATGTTTTGGGTAAAATTGACAATACATCCATATTAAATATTCATTTTAAAATCGGAATTGATTTACATACATAAAGTCACGCCTTTTTCCCATGGGGGTAGGCCACTTCCTTTCACTTACTACGGTTCTTAAACACATCTTTTGCTTCCTCTACTTTCATCAGTGCTCTCATACATGCTCGTCGGTTGTTGGTACTTTTAACCTGGACTTTCTTCAAAACAATGTTGATCTGATCGAGATATGTTCTCCGAGGTCGACCTCTACCGACTTCCGTCCATTCACACTCGCCTTGTAAATTTGTTTCGTCAATCTTCCTTCATCCATCCTTTCTACGTGTCCAAACCATCGATGAATTCCTTTATCTATCTTTGTAACCACATCTTCTTTTACACCACAGCGTTCTCTTATCTCACTATTCTTTACTTTATCCAACCGAGTCACTTCGGCTATACTTCTCAGACTACCATCTCCGCAGCATTAATCCTATTTTCATGCTTCTTCTGCCAAACCCAACATTCACTACCATACATAAGTGTAGGAACCAACACACCCCTATGCAGCGCCAGACGTGCCTTTTTTGATACTTTCTGGCTATTCATAAAGCTATGCAGTGCCCCATTCATTTGTTTTTCTGCCAACACCCTTCGCTTAATGTCACTGTCATACTTTCCATCTCCCGTATACTTTGAACCCAAGTACACAAATTCATTTACTTGTTTCACTCTTTCTCTCTTGCTCAAAACTTTACAGTTTGTCACGCTTTCTTCTCTTTCAAAAACCATTACTTTCGTTTCGCTTACATTTATTTTCATCATGCATCATGCATAACATTAACCATCGCCTGCAACTCCTCTTCACATGACGCTAATATGACTTGATCATCGGCGTAAAGAAGGCATTTGACGATCAAATCATTCATTTTTAATCCATACGCACTCTCTTTCAGATCTTTTAAATAATTGTCTATGTATAAGTTAAACAGCCATGGCGAAGCCTGTCTTACACCTTTTTAGATGTTAAACCAGTCCGTACAAGCTCCGTTTATCCTGGCACAAGCAGTGGAATCCTCGTAAAGTGATTTCAGTGTTCGTATTAAATTACCACTCACCCCATACATTGACAATGTCGACAAAAATTTACTTACAATTTTTTGTGTATTACAATGAAAGTTAGAATAGATGAATAATATATACGAATAAATTTCACTTCTAAATACATGCATTTCAAATCAAAGTAAAATTTTTAAAATATAAACTGCTGTTATTTATAGATTTAAAATAAAAATACATAGTAAAATGTTGTGAAGAAGTGGTTAACCACTTTTGTTCACGCACAATTTATTTTATCATCAGTGCTATTATTTATACCAAAAAAATGTAACTCATAAATAAAAGGTAATTATTTGGATTTTTAAAGAAAAAACTTTGAAAAATTAACATATTCAAAAAAGATTTGTTTTCAAGGAAATTTTTAAAACATGTTGGAAATGAGCCCAGCCAAAATTAAAAATTACTTACCACCTGTTAGGGGTGATATTTTGGAAGGGAGTGGGCTAAGGAAATTTTGTTACAGGAAAGATCCATCATAATTCCATTCGGACAATCACCTCCTGAATTTTTTCGCATGAATTTAGAAACACCCTGTTTATTCAATTATTTCACATAATCTTCAGTTTTTTAGAGACAAATGCGTTTAAACCTTCTTCAACGAATCCTGAGACACTACCAATATGATAATAAGGCGTTTTCCGCTTCCAGATGGGGCTTCTAAATCTGTCGATAAACCATCTACAAAAGCTTGATGTTTATTTTTTTCGTTTAAATACCGCCAAACTTTTCTCACGGTATGTCCTTCATTCAACCAGGTTTCGGCTGTATAATATATTTTTTTACATCATACATTAGTTGTGAATTACTGAGATATAATATCTGTGTATATCATACACTTATGTGTGGTAGCGAATGTTAGGTTTGGCAAAAGAAGCATGAAAATAGGATTAATGCTGCGAAGATGAGTAGACTGAGAAGTATAGCCGGAGTAACTCGGTTCGATAAAGTAAAAAATAATGAGATAAGAGAACGCTGTGTTGTAAAAGAAGATGTGGTTACAAAGATAGAGAAAGGAATGCTTAGATGGTTTGCACACGTAGAAAAGATGGATGAAGGAAGATTGACGAAACAAATTTATAACGCGAGTGTGAATGGACGGAAGTCGGTAGATGTCGACCTCGGCGAGCATATCTCGATCAGATCAACATTGTTTTGAAGAAAGGCCAGGTCAAGAGTACCAACAACCGACGAGCATGTATGAGAGCACTGATGAAAGTAGAGGAAGCAAAAGATGTGTGGAAGAACCGTAGCGGAAGTGGAAGGAAGTGGTCTCTGCCTACCCCTACGGGAAAAAGGCGTGACTATATGTATGTATAAAGTTGAGAAATTCATGTAGAATGTTTGGAAACGCTGTAACCATTTTGACCCTCAGGCTGTTTTGGACTTTTTTAACCTATTTGTCAATTTTGACTTTGTTTACGTTTTTTCTTCGTTCAGTGTCAGTTTGTTAAGGGTTTGTTGTTTTTGTTCATCTGTGAATTTAAGTTTCGAATATTATTGTCTTTGTTTATTGAGGGACATCTAGCATTTCTTTTCAAATTTGTATACATGTCAACTATCTGCTCATATTAAGTAAGCTGCGTTGCCATTCACTCCCCACTGAAAATCTTCATCCTGCCTTAGACCGATTTGAATCTATCTCGCGTATGAAAATACTCAGTTCAATCGATCAATTTGTATACATGTCAACTATCTGCCAATATTAAGTAAGCTGCGTTGTCAATCACTCCCCACTGAAAATCTTCATTCTGCCTCAGACCGATTTGAATCTATCTCGCGTATCGATCAATAAATCAATCGATCAATAAATAGAGACGGCAACGATGTGCTCCTAGGTTTGCTTGTCCTTGACAGCTATAGAGCGCTCTCAGTGATTAAATTCCTGGTCTTCTTTCGTCGTGTTTGAACAGGAGTATTTTTTTGGGAAAAAAAATAAATTGTTCCAACTTGACTCGTCGTACTGCGGCTAGTGGTATTTTTAAAAAAATTGTGTTTTTGTCTATTGTGAAGCATGTTACACCTAATTAAACCTAATATATATATATATATATATATATATATATATATATATATATATATATATATATATATATTGAGATGATATAATATTGAAGTAAGAAAATTTAAAACAAATTACATGGAAATAATAACTATTACATTGAAAGAGCTCTGATCGAGAATCTCAAAGGATTCATTAGAAAGGTTTTTAGACAAAGATAAATAGAGACATGAATTATTAACTGTTTAATATTAAGTCTATGTATTAATTTAATATAATAGCTGTAAATTTCACCAACATTATTTAAAATATATTTGGAACGGGCACTAGCGAATTGGAAACGGAAATGCCAAAACATGGGCATACCTTTAGATGAGGACACAACATTATACACACTCTCATTCGCAGACGATCAAATTATAGTCGGCCAAGACATAGACGACACAGAGTATATGACACGAAAACTTATAGAAGAATATAAAATTTGGGGACTAGAGGTTAATGTAGAAAAAACGGAATATATGTGTATTGGGGGAGTGCAACAGGACTTACAATTATCAAATGGACAAAAAATCAAACACACGTCAGCTTACAATTACTTAGGAATGAGAATATCAAAGGATGGGACACTCGAAGAAGCAATATTGGACAGAAATATGAAAGGAAGAAGAGCAATATCAATGTTAAACGGAGTACTGTGGGATAGAACAATAAGCAACAACAACAAAAAAAGAATTTACGACACGATAGTGAAGAGCATAATAATGTACGGTTGCGAAGTATGGCCTTTGAAAGAAAAGATCGAAAGAAAAATTAGAGCCACAGAAATGGATTACTGGAGACGAGCAGCGGGGAAATCAAGACTAGAAAGAGTTACAAATGAGAGGATAAAACAAATAATGGGAGTACAGCACGACATCACAGACGAAATAAGAACTAAACAGTTGATATGGTACGGGCATGTTCAAAGAATGCCACCAGACAGAATCCCAAAGAAAATATTACAGTGGAACCCCAGAGGAAGAAGAAGAAGAGGAAGACCACGAAAGAGCTGGAGAGAAGGCATACAAAAAGAGATGGAAGAGAGAGATCCGAGAGAGGACATGTGGACGAATAGAGAGGAATGGAGATTAGGAATCGCAAGACGCCGACGCACGTTTTAACGCGATATATATATATATATATATATATATATATATATATATATATATATATATATATATATATAGCTGTAAATTTTATGTATCTTTGTAAGAATAATGTTAATTTGGGTGATTTAATAATGTTATAGCATCAGAAAACTTGCTTGTCAAAAGGTAATATTTTAGAAAGGATATTTTCTTTAATTTGACCTCTACAGAGACAGGAAGTATACCAAAATAATCCAGGTGGTCTCCTTTATCTGAAAATAGCAATATCGGTTAATATTAACAAAAACAAATTTTGAAAGAAATTAATAATTATGAGATACCCTGTATTAACAGTATTCCAAAAACAAGTACCAATACAAAAAAAATCTTCTAAAACTTTGGTAATTTATAGAGAATTGTCATTGCCAACCCATAATTAACAATATTTATTTAACAAAATATGTAAAGATTATAACATAGTTTATCGAGTAATCATAATAATTTGATTTCTATTTAATTTAAACTTATGATGTAAAATACAGAAGTGTTAAACTTTACCTTATTAAGAAGATTTTGTAGTTTAAAATTAATTACCAAAAAATCCAATGTAATTCTTGTGTGTTTTCTTAACAAAAAGGACGGTCATTGTTTGCTAAAAAAAAATTAATTAATTTGTGAAGTACATCATCTTAAAAATAACACAACTGTTATTAACATGTTTGGATACAGTTATTAAGTATTTTTATTATATTTGAATAGTATAACTTTAAAAGAAATTTTTGTGATAAACAAACCTCTCCAGAAAGGAGACGGCCATTTTTGAAATCGCCATATTTGAAATCTATAACAATGCAGTTATAGTTAAAATTAAGAAACTCTACATTTTAAACAACAGTGTTAGTGAGCAGACTTACCATTAATATGGAGTAATTTGACTAAGGTAACATTTTTTAAACTTAAGTGAGAAAGAAATTCTGTTCCTCAAGATTCATCAAGTCGCCTGTGAGTAGCTTTTCACACATAAATCACAGATCATTAATATTGACATATTTGACACAAGACAAATACTCAAGCGTTGCCAAATCTTGTGATTCACAAGACAGACTTTCTTTAAACGTTCCCACATTTTTTTTAAATTTCCATAAATTTTCGTTGTAATAACTTTTAGTAAAATTCATTTGTTTAAAAAACGTATTAATTAAAAATAAAAAGGAATATAATTTTAAAGTAAAGATTTAATTAAGTATAAATTGTAATTTGTAAATTTAAATAGTGTGAAAGTGTATGCGTGGTTGCATAATTTTAGTTTATTTATTTGTATACCTTTTAATACTTTCCATGTTTATTTTATTTTGTTAAAATTTTAATATTAATAAACAAGTTGATCATTTCATGTCAAAAGTCCTTGTTAAATTGAATCGACACTGAGAATAAAGGGATCTCAGCTCTGTATAGTAATAATAGTTTTAATAATAAAAAGGAAATAATTTTTTTTTGTTTTTTTATATAAAAACAAATGGCGCCCAAGGTACGTTAATTTTTATTTATTTATTTTAAAAGTAACGAAATCATATTTTACGAACCATTTATTTTACTTCTTCTTCTTCTTCTTCTACTTTTATTTAGGCAGTTCTGCCTGTTTTTTCTTCAGACTATCTCGATTAAGCTGTCATTCCATCTTTTCCTTGGGCGCCCTACGGACTTTCGCCCTAATGGGGAGTTGTCTCTGGCTATTCTCACTATCCTATTTCCATCCATTCTGCTGATGTGATTGTTCCATTCTCTTCTTCTATGATTTGTCCACTGATTGATGTCTTCAAACTTGCATGATCGTCTGGTCTCTGCGTTTCTGACTCTATCTCTTATCGTTATCCCATCGATGCGTCTGAGGATTTTCATTTCAGCGGTTTCTAACATTCTTTCCGTTTTGGATGTTTCCGGTCTTGTCTCAGCAGTATACGTCATAATCGGTCTTATAACAGTTTTATAAATACGGCATTTAGCATCCTGTCTGATATATCTATTTCTCCAAATTGTGTCATTTAGACATCCGGCGATTTTATTTGCCTTGTTAATTTGCTCTTCTACTTCTCTTACCAGTGATCCATAACTACTCAGCAGAACCCCCAAGTATTTAAATTCCATCACTTGCTCGATCAACTTACCGTCCACCTCCAGCTTACATCGTATTGGCTCCTGAGATATAACCATACATTTAGTTTTTTCCGATGATATTAACATATTATATAACTTAGCAGTGTTATTGAATTGATGGAGCATTATTTGGAGATCGTCTTCACTCTGGGCTATTAGTGTCGCGTCGTCTGCATAACATATAATTTTAATTTGTTTATCGCTCATTTGGTAACCTCTCTTAGACTTTACTTTGTTAATAATTTCATCCATCACTAGGTTAAAGAGTAGGGGACTTAGTGAATCTCCTTGCCTTATTCCTGTTCCAACCTCGATGGGGTCCGTTAGTTGGTGTTCAATTCTTGCCTCTATTCTATTATTCTGGTAAATGTTTTCTATTGTTTTGATTATATCGAGGGATATGTTTCTTTTATATAGTAGGTGGACGATATCTTCTAGTCTTATTCTATCGAAGGCTTTCGTTAGGTCGATGAAGCAAAGGTATGCGGGCTTGTTATACTCGAGAGATTTTTCCTTTACTTGTCTGATTACAAACACGGCATCCGTACACGATCTTCCGCTTCTAAATCCTTGTTGTTCCTCAGCTAGCGTTAGGGTGGTATTCATTTTATTTGTTATTATTTTTGTAGTTAATTTTAAGGTGGTATTAAGTAGGTTGATTCCCCTGTAGTTTCTTGGGTCACACTTTTCTCCTTTTTTAAACATCAGTATCATTATACTGGATCTCCACTCTTGTGGTATTTTGTGTTGTTCTATAATTTTATTAATGAGATCTGTTAGTTGCTTTGTGAGAGGCAACCCACCATATTTTAATAGCTCATTAGCTATTCCGTCCTTTCCTGGTGATTTCCTGTTTTTAAGTTTTTTAAGTGCTGCCTCTACTTCTTCTCGCTTGATGGTTGAATCCTCATTTGTTACTATTTCTGGTGCTTTTGTCTTCCTTTCTTGTTCTTGTTTCGCGTATGTTGATTTTAAGTAGTCTATCCACTCCTGTTTCTCTATATTCTTAACTTCGATTAGCTCTTTCACTTCACTTCTTTGTCCCCTTATCATTCTCCAGATTTCCTTCTGTTGTCCATAAAAGTCATGTTCCATTTGTTTCGAATATCTCTCCCAGTGTTCCGTTTTAATTTTTCTCACCAGAGCGTGAGTTTCATTGCGAATCCTCTTATAGTGTCTATAAGCCTGTTGAGTCTGTTTTGTTTTATATTCAAGAAATGCTTTTTTCTTTTCATGACATTTTTCCTTTACTTCTTGGCAAAACCATGGGGTTTTTCTCTGCTTGTAGTTCCTTGTGGAATTTCTCTCTCCGAGTGCTTCCATTGCGGCTTTTTTTATTTCGGTTTTTATTTTTTGCCAACTTTCTTCAACATCGTCCTCTTTTGATATTTGATTTTTTGATATTTCTTCTGATAAAGGTTCCTTATAGATTCGTCCTGTAAACCCTCAATCTTTATTTTTGTTTCTGCTGATGTTGGTCTTGATCTGCCGTGTATTTTACCTAATCTTAGTTTGCATAGTATCAATTTATGGTCACTTCCTATATCTGCTGATGTGAGACCTCTGACATCAAGTATATATATATATATATATATATATATATATATATATATATATATATATATATATATATAAACAATTAGAAATCGTTTTTTATAATAAGTTTAATAATAATAATAATTATGACAACAAAACATATGGTATTTTTTCATTCTTTCCAGTGGGAAGTTAGTCGTGTTGACCTCTAGGGTCGCACCCAGACCACTGATATTTAATACTACTGATTAACTGATTTATTATTATTTTTACATATCAATGAAGGCTGAGGTCAAAAGTTTACAACTTGATATTAATCGCATTGATTGTTGACTCGAGTTAAAAATTTTTGTTTCTGTTTTAGGAAAATGGCAAAATGGCTGCCTATAATATCTTCGCTGTTGCTGCGTCTGGTGGATTTAACAAGTTTTGAGCAAAAACCGAACTGCAAGTTTCACCTTAGCTTTCTTCAAGGACAACAATTGACGTGCAGTAATGCCAACATGAATTTTTTCCACATGTTCGATACTCCGCTAAATCGAACACATTGGTTCAAGTGCCACAATTGCTCGCTAGATGTCCTTGACGAGAGTACATTTAACTTTCCGAAAATGAATAATATTTCTATCGTGGATTTACCATCTTGTGGAATAAGAGTACTGAGAAAATACTCTTTCGAAAGATTCTTCCTATTGAAAATATTAATTTTGCAAAATAATAGCATACAAATGCTAGAGACGACGTGTTTCAACGGAGTCAAGAGATTAATCCATCTCGACCTGAGTACAAATTATATAAAAATTTTAACGAATAATTTATTTTTAGAATTAGAAAATCTGGATGTATTAAATTTAAGCAACAATCAAATAGTGTACGTGAATTCTGATGCTTTTTCGGGTCTATCGAATCTCAAATATCTCTATTTGAACCGCAATCAACTCGATAAATTGGAAGAAAACACCTTTAGACACTTGCAGAATTTAAAGATATTGTATTTG
Organism: Agelastica alni; assembly: GCA_950111635.1. Lineage (NCBI taxonomy): Eukaryota > Metazoa > Arthropoda > Insecta > Coleoptera > Chrysomelidae > Agelastica > Agelastica alni. The sequence continues at coordinate 21,787,875 of OX467718.1, read as the reverse complement.
GAACATAACAAAATACGTCACGTCCATCCGAATGCTTTCAATAATTTAAATCATTTAAACTTTCTATACATTAGTCACAACAGTATTAGTTATTTAGTACAATATAATTTTAAGCAATTGACTAGTCTGGTAGATCTACAATTAAGTTTTAACAATTTGACGGAAATACAAACGAGCTCATTTAACGGTTTGAAAAACCTCCGAACTCTTCATTTGGGCAATAACTATTTAGACAAAGTCAAACCTTACGGTTTCGTCGGGTTGGACAGTTTGGAAGTGTTGGATTTAGTGAACAATCGGTTTGAGTTTATAGATTTCTTTGATTACTTTGGTCACATGGAAAATCTGAAAATCCTGTGGCTCAATAGAAACGTCATCAGAAATCTCACTTTCGATTACAAATACCAAGTACAAAATTCATTGGCAGTTCTAGATTTAAGTTTTAACAAATTGAACAGTTTTAGTTATAAATTATTGTACAAAAATTTGCCAAATATCAGAGAAATCGTTGTAGCCAATAATACTTGGGATTGTGATGTTTTTTTAGAGATGTATGAGTTTTTTTTAAAAAGTAATGCTACTTTATGCGTTAATAATTACTGTGAGTCGACCGAATCTTATAATGATGATATTTGTATAGATAGTGACGATCAAACAACGGAACGGAATGAAGAAGATTTTTCTACGGAGTTTTCCACAAATCTAGGGACAACCAACAACGTTTGTCATCCTGGAAGAGTTTATTTTATTTGCCTATTAACAGTATTACTAGAATGTATTAAAAGTTAATTTTTATCAACAGTAAAAACACAAGAGCTTTTTTTTTATCGGATAAATTTCTTTTCGTAACGAAATAAATTTGCCAATAAGTAATTTTACGAGAGAAACTGACATGAAAAAATCGCGAGACCGAAAGTCGAGTGATTTTGTCAAATGCCAGTATTTCGAGCAAAATTACTGATTGGCAAATTTTTGAGTTAAAAAGAAATTTATCCTAAAAGGAAAAGCTCGAGTGTTTTTTGGCAAGATAAATTAACGACCGAATATATGAATGAACAACAATCTTTATTGATACAATTAAATTATTTAAATGAACAGTTATTAAAATACACAATTATCTGGAATAACTTGTAATTCTGTTTACTATTTCTCGCATCACGAGCTTCTTTAAAAGTTATGTCGGCAAAAGGATCAAATTTAATATTGTATTCATTGAAGTATTTTTCTTGAATCATCTTCGCAGTTGAATTCCAAATTGATTTAACTGCATATTCTTTATAATCTTCTCCATTCCTTTTTTTCATATTATAGGCCCAATCCTTTAATATATCTGCAACTTCTTGTAACGGAGTTATTTTCGACAGTTCGTAATTTCGTACTTGACAAAACTCCATAAATTGTCTCCATATTGATGCTTTAGTATTTTTTGTGGATTGTGGGATTGCTTTTTCTATATTTTTTGTTATTTGTTGAATCGAAACTTCCCCAAAACGACTCATGTAATAATTCAGTATCAATTACAATTATCAACAATACCTAAATAACTGACAGGGCAGACATTAAAGTAACGTAAGCATACTAGATGTAGACGCTTAAGAGGAACAGGCATTTTTATCGGTGATAATAGTTATTTATGTACCAAGGGTATAAATAGATGTTTATGCCCTGAGGGCGACGTTTTACAAACCCGAGGGCCTCTGGCCTGAGGGTTTGTAAGTCGCCCGAGGGTATACACATCTGTTTATGTCCGCGGTACATACATAACTTTATGTCATACTAGTTTCGTTATTGCAATCCAATCTCAATACAAATCAGTATTTTAAAAAATCCGGTTTGAATTAATAACATTGCCATTTTATCATAGTAGACACCATCGTTGCTAGGTGAATGTTGACAAACGTAAATGTCATAAAATCACATTAATTTTTATATGTGTCAAAGTTAGAAGTCAACATGTACGAAGATTCTGGAAAATTATTGAAAAAGCAAAGGAAGCAACTGAAAATCTGTTGCCAAAAAAGTCTAAAGAAGCTTACAACATGGAATACGAAAAATTATTAAATTGGATGCAATAAAACTACGTAAAAGATGTTAATGAAACAGTGTTGCTTGGATACTTCGGCGATCTCGCCAAAACATTTTCTCAGAGTTCCTTGTGGTCCAAATATTCCATGGTAAAGAAGACTTTAATAGTAAATAAAAATATTAACATTGCTAATTACTATAAGTTAATGGAATATTTGAAGCAAACTTCAAAAGGCTACAAACCAAAGAAGTCTAAAATTCTGTCTAGAGAAGATGTTTTAAAATGTATTCATAAGGCACCGAACGAGACGTTTTTAATAAACAAAGTTGCATTAATATTTGGAATATTTGGTGGATGTCGACGACAAGAAGTTGTGAACATGTTAGTTCCTCATGTAGAAGATGGAAAATCGGTTTTTGTGGTAAATGTACCAGAGACAAAGACCGATAAACAACGCATTTTTACCATTATAGATGAGGGTGAAATGAACAGTTTAAAGCTAATAAGAGATTATATGTCACTACGGCCACGTGGTTGCTCAGAAAAAAGGCATTTTCTGACCTATAGACAAGGTCGATATACTGTACAGCCAGTAGAAAAAAACACGTTTGGAAAAATCCCGTCCATTATAGCGGAATATCTGGGTTTGAGTGATCCTGAGAAATATACAGGTCATTGTATGCGTCGAACGTCAGCAACTCTTCTTGTAGAGGCTGGAGCCAGTATAACCACGTTGAAGCGCCATGGTGGATGGAAGAGTATGTCGGTTGCTGAATGATATTTAGAGGATAGTTTATCTTCAAAAAATGAAGTTTCAAGAATGCCGGCAGGTGTACCTTCCGGGTCTGGCGTTTTGGTGCAGAAATTTGAAACTCAAACTATGAAACATGAATCGTTTGCTGCAGGCAACTTAACTATCACCGGATCATTTTAGAACTGCCAATTTTATGTTAATTCGTCAAAATAATGTCTATCGAATATTTACATATATTACTATATTCTGTTTGTAATTTCATTAATAAAGGTTATTAAATAAGTAAAACCAAAAAAGTATTTCTCTTTAGGCCCGCACGGGCCATAAAGTAAACTTATATACGACATTAGATAGTTGGTAACTAAGTAATAAAAACACAATAATGAACTAGTATGACATAACAAACGATGCACCTTTTTTATCGCTGTCAAACTGACAAAACAGTCATCTTTAAATGACACATTTTATACAGGAGTTAATTTATCACTAATATAACGACAAAATAGTATATGAAGGAGATCTAGCGCACAAAGTACTTATATTTAATTTTTAAACAATAGACTATAGTTGAATCCCAAAATTGTGAAGAGTGACTCATTTTGTAGAGCGATTTTATGGGCCAATCAAATTATACGTTTACCCTGTACCAAAAAGTTGTTTTTAATAGTTGTTTCATTTAGTTTCATAAAAACTAATTTATTTGTTTATTATTAACTTCCCGAACAGGTCTTATTTTGTGAAATATTTTCGTTAATTTGACTGATTTATTTTTAAACTGTTAAAATTTCTTCCAAGCGATAAAAGGTTCGATGCAAAATGAAACATCAGCGTGTATGATTCAACTTGAAGGTATCGGCATGGTTGTAGTTTATATCTTTCTCTAACAGTAGATAATAGACGAGATCAACAATGACGTCGCAAATTAAAGCTACGGTATTGGCAACAACGCCAGGCAGTTTCATAGACGTGCTGCTAGGGCTTCGTAAAGCAGAGACCGAAATTTTTTTGTATTATTAGGGGAAGGCGTTTTTACGTTTAGTTTCGATTGTATATTTTTACGTGCAGTACTTATCGTCGAGACTCGTAAGTTTTGAAGTTTGTAATAAACATTGTTTCTATTTCTTCGTTGATCGTCGATATAATTAGAATAAGAATTGCAGTAATTTGGCGCGAGCACCGCTCCTTGAGGTAGACCGTTCTTGAGTTTCTTCGAAGAGCTTGTGTCAGACATAGCGAAATTACAACAGAAACTAAAATGAAATTAATTACAAACAGCTCCCTAAATATAACTACAGTAAAGTAACTGTTCAAAGTGTGCTCCGTTATTTTGTAGGCAATGTTATAACCTATTTTCAAATTCTTCTCGAACTTTTTGCAAAGTTTCGCTAATAATTCGTCTACATTCTTCAGTAATTCTAGGCTTTAATTCTTTAATGTCTTTGAAAGGAGTTTTGTAAACTAATATTTTTAAATAGCATCACAGCAAAAACCAAACGATGTTAGATCTGAAAAACTTGGAGGCCATTCTATAAAACCCCCTCTGCCAATCCAATGTCTTGGAAATCGTTCGTCTAGCCATTGTCTTACAGCTAGTGCGTAATGTGGTGTAGCCCCTTCCTGTTAAAGGTACATGTTCTGTTCATCTAGTACCATATTTTCCTGTTCATCAACTTGTCTTTCTAGTGACTAAGTAATTAATTCTATTAATTGTAGGTACAATTCTTCCGTTAGGTTTTGTTCAATAAAAAGAGGTCCAATTATCTCATTTCCCAGAATACAAGCACATACATTGATCTTCGCTAGAAACAAAGAATTATCCTGTCGAATCACGTAAGGATTTTCGTCATGTCAGTACCTTCAATCATGTTTGTTAACAAATCCATTTGAATAAAACGTTGATTCATCACTGAAACAAATATTTTTAACCACATTTGCGTCTTCTTGTATTTTTTGGGACATTGTTTCACCAAATTCAATTCTGCGGTCATACTCATCATCACCAAGATGTTGCCGTTGAAAAACCTTATGCAATTTTAACACTATGTGTATGCAACCAACAGAAATATTAGTAAGTTTTGATACTTATAGAATGTAATAGGTAAAATCTATAGCAAAATGACCCAGTACTTTGTGCAGCTGTTTGTAAATCTAGTTACATAATAATAATAAACTGGGGGGCGGTTCCTTTCGAATCCCGCCAACGGCACTCAAACAATTTCCATTGTATCTTCCTTACATTATCCTTAGCGAACTTTTTAGGAGCAACGAACTGACTTAGTTATTCTATGCTTTCTGGCTTTGTTTGATTAAATTGATTAATTGATTATTCATAAACAAAAAATTAACAAGAAACTCTTTCGTACACTAATAAGTAACGTGGCAGATCAATTAACTACCGATTTAGTCGCTCCACATTACTTTGATATAAAATCGAACGGACGTTTTTACCTGACAAAGAGCTATAAACTTAATGACAGCTCCTTGTAGATCTAAATAACTCTTTAGAAGATATCAATTGAGAATTACTGCAGAACCCATTATCTAGAAATTTACGTAAAAATTGGCCATGCATTTCTTAAACGCATGCGAGACTAACGGATGGTTTAAATTTTTCATTGAAACTCTCTCATCTGCATAAAGACCGGCTGATGACCTTTAAAATCAAATCCCCATGTATCTTTTTGGATTTTGTACATTAAAAATGTTTCGTGTTGTTGTTCAAATTTGTTGGTACCAATCTCTTGTTTTGTACATTTTCCGTTTTGAAAATTTAAGAAGGGTGCGTCGATTTCCACATTAACTGGACAAAGGTTCAAAAAACTTGCCAGTTATTACCAAATTCTGGTTTTGTACAAGATATGTCTTCAGTACTTGACATGTTTATAGTTCTACTATTGATGCATTGTGATTGAATGTCGATAGATATTCAATATAAAACAGGTATTTCGAAACAACCCATTTGATTAGCCCCAAGTATCACATAGCAGATATTTAATACCCCTATTATATATATTGGCTTATAGCTTTTTACGACGCCTTCTGACTCCTAACCGCCATTCATCTCTATCTTGCCATAAGTTCTCCGGCAAGTCTATTTCTTTCATCTCTTTGTCAATGCTCTCTCTTCAGCTTCTTCTTGGTCTTCCTCTTTCTCTCTTCCCTTGGGGTGTCCATGTCAAAATTAGTTTTGGTAACCTATCGTCCGACATTCTTTGGACGTGACCATACCATATTAACTGTTTTGTTCTTATATCATAAACAATAGTGTGTCTGGCACCCATTATACCTCTTATTATTTCGTTGTGTATACTGTCTCTTCTTGATTTACCCGCAGATCTCCTCCAGAAGTCCATCTCAGTTGTTATTAGCATTTTTTCTGTGGACTGTTTTATTTGCGATGTTTCACTACCGTAGGTTATAATGCTTTTAAGGATGGTATTATATATTCTTTGTTTATTAGTTTTCGATATAGTTTGATCCCATAAGATTCCGTTCATCATAAAGATAACTTTTCTGCCTTGTGTGTTTCGTTCTTTGAATGGTGTGTCGAGTAGCCCATCGTGTGTTATCTTCATTCCCAAGTATTTATATTCCTCGCAGTGTTTATTCTTTGTTCCATCATCCAAGTCAATGTCTTGCGCTAGAACACTAATGCACATGCACTTGAGGCCTCATTTATTGTACTCTTCTATAAGTTTTAGATCATTTAGCTAAAACCATCATGATCCTGTGCTATTACGATTTGGTCGTCTGCGAAACATATGGTGTGTAGGGTATTATTATTATTGAGAGGTATTCCCGTACCATTGCATTTCCGTTTCCATACTTTGAGGGCCTGTTCTAAATAAATTTTAAAAAGTGTCGGCGAAAGACAGCATCCCCGTTATTAAAATTTTGTAACAGTGAACCTATTGGAGATATTTCGTCCTATTTTAATTTTTGTTTCGTTCACCTCTATTATATACGGGAGTAAAAAATTATATATTTGTACTTATATTTGGATTATTTTTTAGTTCCTAAAAATAAAAAATAAATCATTCTGTAGAGCGGATTGGATTATCTGCTTGTCTTGGTACAAATACTCATCCTGTGATCTTTTTGAAAATTTGAGATTTCAATTTATTAAGAAATGTGTAATGATGGTGAAAAACGCACGTAGTACAGTCACCTTAGCATAAGACATATTCAAGAGGCGCACCTTTTGAACAAATTTTTCCTGAGTTTGCTGCCATTCCCGGGGTATATTTCTGAAAAAAAAAGTGCTAAAATTGTTAATTAAGCGGTTAATGGCAAATAAAGATGAAAATTCTACATTTCGTTTTTGCAATCGCAATCGGGTGTTTATCAATATATCGGTTTGAAACGTTATTTTGGAATGGTATTTTTTGATAACGCTACAACACGTTATACCGTTCCAAAATAACATTCCACAAGTAGCGACCTATCCCTACTTTTATCGCACGCGCACGATATTATTTCCAATACATCGAAATTGCTAAGGAACTCGAATTTTGCAAAAATCTTTATTTCAACAATAGAAAAGTTTTTTTCAAATCGCTTATGCATGATGATATGAAGCTTTTCGATTTTTTCCCACCCTGTGGGTCTTCGTCGGGGAATTTTATTGAACGGCAAAGATTTTTCGATGATCGCAGATTATTGCTAAACTATATCTTGCAGATCGATAAATCTTGCACGATTCTCTTGGGGTTTGGCTCCTGTACATAATGTACGAGTTTCAAACTGATATGTTGATAAACATCCGATTGCGGTTGCAAAAACGAAATGTAAAATTTTCATTTTCATTTGCCATTAACCGCTTAATTAACAATTTAAGCACTTTTTTTTTGGACCTTTTTTACAGAGGACGTTATGATGAACACATTTTATTGGAAACTTTTTTCGATAGGACGCGTTCCAAAAAAATTATCTCAAAAATATCCATTTTTTAATTTTTAATAATTTTTTATTGCTAAAATATTCCCCGGCAATGGTCAAAAACTCATGACTATATTCTGGTAGGTCCAAACGACCCATAAAAAATTGGTCAGAGGGTGCGCCTCTTGAATAGAACTTCGTAAAATATGGCCTAAGGTGACTGGACTAACGATATTATATTTAAAATTAAAAATTTGTTTGGTAAAATGTATTTTGTATCGTTATTTGAAATAGCTTTTATGTAAAGTTTTAATAATACAGTCGACTCTCGATAATTTGAATCTCTCGATAATTTGACATTTTCTTCCGGTCTCTTGAAAAATACTTGATAAATTGATTGAAATCAATATTAATTGGTCCCTTCGGTAATTTGAAGTTGAAGAAATAGTATCTTACTCGCCAACATGCGATAATTTGAAGTCCAGGCTTTCCTACTCTCTATAATTTAAAGCGTTTATCATGCACCTGTCGTTTGTTAACATAAATGTATAGACCCTACGCTTCTACGCCCTCGGAACCGACACGAATGACGATTACTTCGCAGCTCTCACCACTATCGAAAATTCTTTGGACAATGATAGACTGAAGTCGCTCACTCAAAAAAAACGAGTGCTTTAGACCACATGACTGAAGTAAAACTACTTTAGCTCCATCTATGTGTTTGTTTGTATGTATATATATATATATATATATATATATATATATATATATATATATATATATAATATATGTGTGAGAATTATAACTGCTGTATTTACCTACATATTTTTTATATTTAGGTATAAGTGGGTCGATTATATATCAGAAAACAAAATACTCCTCTGGCTATATGCCTACGACAGGCATTGAATTACATTCGATGTATAGTCGTGTATACTACCCCATCACAGGAAGCAAGATATACAGGTGCTTGTTAAGTAAGAGAAAGGGCTATTAAATTTATTTGTTCAAAGAAACCACCTGTAGACCGGTTTCGGAGTAAATTGCTCCTCATCGGTACAGGGCAGGTTTTCTCGAACAAACACATTCACTCTTAGACTCCTATTAGTATACATGAAGGACGACGCAAAAGCGGTAGTCGCGACATATGTACATTTTAACAAGCACCACCCGGTAAATAACTTCCAAAAACGGAGAATACTATAATGTGCAAAAATTATAGAAAACTGTATTATTGCAGTAAACTCTAAAAGTATTTTAAAGTCCGACAGCAAAATTAGGTGTGAGAATTATAACTGCTGTATTTACCCATATATTTTTAATATATAGGTATAAGTTGGTGCTTGTTAAAAAGTACAGATGTCGCGACTAACGCTTTTGCGTGGTCCTTTATGTGTACTTAATATAAGTCTGGGAGTGATTGTATTTGTAGATTTTGTAGTATTTTCTAGAACAGTAATAATAATATATAAATAATAAATCACAAAATTTTGATCAAACTCTTATTTATTTGAGTACCCCCTTTCCCTCGTGGTTATTTGAACGCTTGTTATTTTGAACTCTTGGTAATTTGAAGTTTATCTCTGGTTCCTTGAGTTTCAAATTATCGAGAGTCGACTGTTAATGTTTCAAGTAGGTAATGAAATATGTGTGTTTCACCGATCATAAATGTATCGAGTTATAAAACGTCTGGTATACTTTTAAATTTTATCAAGTCCTGATTATTACAAAAATAATACAAATAGCTTTACTTTTATCTTAGAAATAATGTTTTATTATTGTTATCTACCTCATTATATTTAATTGTTTTTTGTTGTTTTTACGCGTAAATATTAAAATTGCCAACCCTTTAGTTAGCACTTTTTTTATTTTCCTATCCATATTTATCTAAATGACGTCCAACTAACAACATGGAAATAATATAAAAACTAGTACAGTAGTAGTAGTAGTAGTAGACCATGTTGCGCGATTTGTCTATACACCATCTAGAGACGGTCTAGAGACCATATAGATACTACAGATAGAGTAGACATGCCTGTAAGTGGGAGCGTCCACCGAATGAAAGAGAAAGAGAATCGAATTTGTATTTCTGACTCTCTCTTTCACTGCGTGCTGCGCATGCGTGATTTTTGAATACAACGGTTGCAAGAATGTAGTTGCATGAACGACTCTAACCTGTCTTGCCTTAATTAAGTGCGTTTTCTGAGAATATTGAGGATACATAGGCCCATACGTATCCTTAATACGTCTTTTTGTGACCTAGTTTACTTGCTCAAGGAGAACGAGTCTAGCTAACTTGCCACGTCTTTTTCGTTCTCTAAAGAGTACTCTGCCAGTGGTCTCTCTACTGGCAAATTATGCCCGAGCTCAGCCGTAGAGGGTAGAAGAAAAAATATATAAAAGTGAGCCGCGCCACTGACTTATACGGTTCAAGCCGGAAACCCCTAGGTCTTATAGGCACTAGCAGAGCCACACGATAAACAACTAAGCTTATGGTGAACCAAATAAATAAAATTATAGCAAAAATATATTGAATACTTTACTCACACAATAAATTAAAATACACAGCTCAATAACAAAATTATAACACATATAATCAAAATTAACAGCCAACAATAAATCGAAACTTCAAAATTTACAACTTTATGAGACAACAATAAATCAAAAATCCAAAGTTTACGATTCCATAAAATAATTAAAACAAAGGTAAAAATGACAAACCTTATCAGGTTACCAAAAAAAAAAACGTATACAAGTCAAATTTTTAACAATACTATTTCAACGTTCACGTACGGCTGCCAATTCAATCACGTTTTTTTTTCTTTTTCGTTTACATAAAGATTTACACTGTTAAAACAATCGAGCTTATTTAAAAATATTTCTTTTTACGATGGCTGTCCTTCAAAACAGCAATATTGTAGGATATTTACAAATAAGTATGAATAAACGTTCTTACTTGGACACAAAGAACTATTGAGAATATTATTTTAATCAAAGTTCAGCCTTGACATATTATCCAATGCAATAAATAGTTTTCAACAGTGTACCATATTAATAAATTAAAATAAAACTTAATCGTGGAGTCAAAAATAAGTCACGTCGTTTAAATATACTAAAATAAATCACTTGTAACCTTTGGGTACACGAATTCACGAATCATGTGGCCTACTCCTGTGGCCGGTTTGAATTATGGAACAGCACCTGCTACTTAACAATGGCTTCCCTCCATCAGATCCCGCACGCGGTTATTTTAACTCGACACCAAAATCCAAAATATCAACCACAAAGGCAAGATAGAATGGTCAAGTTAAAAATTAAATGGTTTTTCTTCAAAATCCAATTAAGATGGCCCAAATACAGCCAGATATGAAATAAAAAACCGTAGAAGTTCTGCTCACGTGGTAATATCAAATCGTTCCAAAAACTCTCACCACCACCCAACTTCGACGACTGACACCAAGCGACTATCTAAAACTACTCACTCCCAGGCCGGATATCAAGAAAAATGACACGGGACACGCGTCAGCCAACCATCTTCGCAAATCTACTCATAATCGCACTCGTCCGTGTTGATAGCCAGCCCATCCACACAGAAATGCAAACCAAACAATAATATAGCTGACAACACACGACAATCGAGGCCAAAAATCCAGGCAAAATCTAATAACAAGAACTCCAACTCCATCGATTAACAAAAATGTCACAGCCATTAATAATTAAATCCTAACACTACTAGGTATGCAACACTATTTACAACGAGTGATAAATTCAAATTACAACAAAATACGGTAAGCCAAACTATTTACGAGCACCTGAGAAATACAAAACCATCAGAGATCCAATTAATAATGGAACTGTAGAAGGGAAAAATAGGCACGTGACAAACTTTCACTCTTGCCAGCATGTGGTTATTATCCTAAAATGTACCTCTGGGTAAGCCTTTACTACCGCTTTGATGACCTCGGCTGGAAGATTATCCGATCCCGGGGCTTTTTTTTAACTTATCGTTGACGTCCATTAATTCTTTCATGGAGAAGGCGTAAATTTATTAAATTTGGAACATCGAATAGCTAAAGTAAATTTAAGATTTCTGTACAAGGTTATAAATTAAATAAAAAGTTTTCCAAATGTAATTAAATTCTTTAATTTCAATGTCGATCTCAGAAATACACCAATTTCAGATTTACCTCTTCATTGTTTCTCATTACAGTACGAACACCAAAATAAGTCATACACGGGTAGTTTATTTATTTAGCTTATGACTTGACACTATATGTATATTGTTATTTATAAGTCAAAGATAGACATCCTGTCAGCTTTGAAGGATAATTTAAAAAGGGTTGTGTAATGTTATATTACACTGACAAAAAATGAATCCAAAATGCAGATGCCAACAAAATCAAGGGGCAATTCAAAAGAAACCCGAAAGAATTAGTGTTTCATTGAATAACAAAAATGTCGAGATAGATTTTGGAACGGTACCGTTCCTCTCTAAAAAAGTTAAAGAAATTACAATTGATCTCGAAGAGGACCAGGTATTTTTTTTTATATCTTTAAAAGTTTTTATTAAAAATGTAACATGTATGTTTTAGCAAGTCGAAGAATTTGAAATAAAGAGTTCAAGTAAAAAACTTTATAATTGCAACGCGTTTTATGTTACTCCTAACTACAGTAAAGTTAACAAAGATGCAAAAATGATTAAACTCAAATGTGGCTACAGACCTCTAATACCATTTTTAAACAGTATTAATGTATTTGAGTTTACTTCGCCAACATTTAATCTTACGATTACTACTAGAGGAGAATCCTTAGGTATGTTTCTTAAAAATTTTAAAAAAATTCTTGGCTGAAAGTCAAAGGTCTACTACGCTTTCAATTTCGTAAACTTGGAAGAGTGGTGAGGAGTAGATTGTGGTCGACAGTTTCTATGTATGGGATGAGAGGTAGTTTGTGTCAGGATAAACGGAGCTTAAACGGACTGGTTTAACATCGGAAAAGATGTTAGACAGTGATGTGTGGCTTCGACATGACTGTATGGCTTGGACATAGACGATTGTTTAAAATATTTAAAACAGGATGCGTATGGATAAAGCCTTTTTTACGCCTTTGTTCAGTAATATTATACATGATGCCATAGGTTGGGTTAGGTTAGGTTAGGTTAGGTTAGGTTAAAACGGCGGTTCAGAGGGAACCCACTTTGGCCTTTTGGCCCGTTTTGATACCGTGATGAACGGTGGTGTCACTCCCTCTACCGTGAGAACCAGTTGGAACTTTTAAAAAGTGTGAGGTCTTTAATGCTAACTGAGCTGAGATCAGATAAGCCTTCAAAGTTCGGTTGGCCTATTATAGAAAGCCGTTTTCTGCCGTTTCAGTGTCCTGTTATGGCCGCGATCGCATTTCGAATGGACTCCCTGGATAGAGTTAAAACATTATTAGTTCGACGTAGATCTAGTTTAGGCGAAATCTGTTTCGATGATGTGCATGTGGGTTTATTTTGCCACCTCAAGTTGGCTTTTTGAACTACTTTACTGTGCAGGAGGAGTTAGCAGTTTGCAATCGGTACTCTTTACTGAGATGAGACAGATACAGCTGGGAGGATGGTGTCTCTCTTGCTTGCTCGTCCGCCTTACAGTTGCCTGGTATGTCCCTGTGTCCGGGTACCCAGACAATGTGAACTCTAAACTTAGCTGCTAGCTCATTCAGGGTGGCTCGGCATTGTACCGCTGCCCTAGAGGTCAAGTAAACTGATGAGCCCTTAGACGGGGGTAAGTAAAAGAAAAATATTGATAATAGTTCTATGCTTAACTTTACAAACAACGAGAGACAGTTACGTCCGTCTCAAGATGTCGAAGTGTCGTTCCACTATCCAAAATTCTGCAAGTACTTTCGTTCATCTTTCTTCATCCTTCGTAGAGTCACGAATTGAACGATTAAAACACCCGATAAATAATATGGCCAAATAAGGGTATCAATCAGAAAATAGACATTTATCTGTCAGAAGTGATTGTATTTTTGAGTTTGAACCCGAAAATTAAAATTTGTCTGCCGTGAAATGGCTCGAGAAAATCGAATCGATCAGATTAAAAATATCAACAATTGGGATGATATTACCACCATCTATCACGTGCAGTTCCGTTTAGCAGACATGGCAAAAAATTGGTACCATAGTTATCCAAATTTCTGGATCGAATGTAAAGCGCTTACCGCTAAAACATTTCCAGACCATGTCGATCATGCTATGGTGTTACGAAAAATGTTAAACCGAACTAAACAGCGATGTGAGACGATGACCAACTATTTGTTTAGTATAATGGAATTGCTCAGAATATGCCAAATATCTGGCAGGAATGCCGTGTCATGTCTTATTGACGGCATTACAAATGTCACCATACAAAACGGTGCTAGAGCAGGTCGTTATGTAATGCCTGAAGCACTTTACGAAGAGTACTTGTCGACGTAACGTGACGACAAGCTACCTGAAGCTTCTGCCCAAGTAGGATTTACAAGGCACAATCGAAGCCAGTTACAATGACAATCTTTTTTAAGTGATACCCCAGATTTTTTTCTATGCATTAGTTATTTAATAAATGCAGTAACAAGAGAAATAAAAAATGAAGGTCATACGATTAAGCTATACATTGTGGAAAAGCCAAATGGAATAAATTCGATAACGAATAAATGAGAGCGTGTTGGGAAATACGCTTGGACATGTCGATTTGTATTTTTAGATGCGCATTTTCTTCAAAAAAAAATAATTATATAGGGTGTGTCATGTGACAGTGGCCGATACCAACTTTCTTATTTTAAATACAACCCCCTGTATATTATTTATTTTTTGAATTCTTCAGAAAATTCTAGACATAATTCATGTACAATGTCTCATACCTATCTTCAACTGTTTCGAAAATATTAAGTGTTTTCAGATTATTGTATTGTATTACAAAAATTAACATTAAAAAAAGAAAATTATTTAATTTCACAAATTCGCTACATTACACTCAATACTTATTTCTTATTTAGCTCTTAATCTTGAGAAAATAAGCAAAAACCATTAATGCGTGCCTTTTTACTGATATGAAATAAAAAAAAATACAAAAACAGTTTTGTTTATTTTCGTATAAAACTCATAGCCTTAGCAACTTGTTGTCTTTCTGCATGACAGTAGTGATCAGTGTCAGTGCTATTGTCGTTTGAATTTCGTTAACTGTACGTAATAATATCAGAAAAATGGTTCATTTAAAATTTACTCAGAATAATCTATCTATATTATCACATCCATACCATCTATTTCTTTGAGATTTCTTATATTCCTCCTCATTTTCATGATTTTGAAGGGTTGAAGCTATAATATAAAGTGGTGTGACAGATGTATTAGGCAAGTTTTGAGCTTTTTATGAACTTTAGATATTAAAAGTCGGTGTAACAGACCTTTCTGTCACGATAAGAGTTGTCATACCTTTTTTTTTGAAAATACATAAAATTTACTACAAAAAATTAATTTCCATAAAAGTGCAAATTATGATTATTAGAAAAATAAAAATTTATAAAAAATATTTCTGCCAGGATAAACTCTGGCACACCGGACCTATGTTGTACCTATGATTTAATTTTTTTTTTAATAAAAATAGTCGCAAAAAGGGTAGACCTATTGTGTGGGCAGCGGTCATTTCATTCTGTAGCAGCCCTGTAAAAAAAGGATTCTTGATGGAGATTGGTTCTTGTAGTGTCAATCTTGAGAGTAAATGGGTGAGACTGATCTTCGGCCGAATGGGCCAGTGGTGGTATAAGAGTTGTTATTTCTATGGAGCATCTACCATGAAAATAACTGTAGAGAAATGTCTGGTCTGCAGCTCTTCTTTTATGTTCTAGTGGGTGAAGGGTATCTGTGAGAGTTGAGCTGTTTTTATCAACCGAATGACCCTTTTCTGAATGGAATCAAGAAGACGAAGAGAATGCCTTGGTGCTTAACCCTATATGTGCGAGCAATACTCCAGTAAGGTCGGATTTGAGACTTATACGTCGTCAACAGTTGATCAGGAGTAAAAAATTTTCTAGCTTTTCTCAGAAAACCTAGTCTCTGGCTTGCCGACTTTCCGATGTTAGCAACACGGTCATGCCAAGACATATTATTAGAAACCGTGACTCCCAGAATCAAGATGAAGGGATTTGATTCAAGGGTATTTCCGGACATTGTATTGGAATAATTTGAAGAATTCACTTTCTTGGAAAACGTAGCGCTTTGTGTTTTCTGGGCGTTGAACTGAACAAGATTGTTGGTTCCCCACTCGACGATTGCTTCAAGATCTCTATTGATGGAGTCAAACTGTTCCTGTCTGTGTCTATTTGTATCATTCACCGAAAGTGATCGATGGGATGTGAAAGTTGAGACAAGTGTGCTGTCATCTGCGAAAATGTTAATGGTGTTCGTGGTGGTTTTCAAGAGGTCGTTGATGTGTAAAAGAAATAGGGCGGGAGACAGGATGGAACCCTGGGGGACCCCGGCATTGGTTTTTAACGAATCAGGAGAGATACCGTCAACTGCCACATGTAAGCAGCGATCTTGCATGAAGCTCAAGAGCCATTGGCGCAGTTTGGTTGGGAGACCGTAGGCAGATAATTTACTTAACAATGCCTGGTGCCAAACGCGGTCAAAGGCTTTAGATATATCCAAGGCTATTGCACGGGATTCACCAAACTTTTCAATAGTGTTTGTCCAGAGCTGAGTAACGTAAGCCAGCAAATCTCCAGTAGACCGAAGCTGTTCAAATCCATATTGTCTGTCATGAATTATCTCAAATTTCTCCAGATATTTGATGAGTTCTATGTTTATCGCTTTTTCCATAACCTTGGATATAACAGAGAGCATTAAAGTAGAGCGATAGTTTCCTGATAGTGCGATGGCGGATAAATACTATTAATTCCTATGCTTAATTTTAGAATCCATGTAGGTGCACTTTTAGTGTCACCGGCTCCCCTCCCATTATGTCCAAATAGTATAAATTTACATAAATCTTGTTTAATTTTAGGACCGACTGTGACAGTTACCAATAGATACCTGTACTTTTTTCAAACTCCGAAGAATCCAAAAAGCAAGCAATTATTCGAACTCAAAAATACTTCCAATATTCCTGCTGAATTTTTTATTGATATCGATACAAAACAAAAATTGTTTACTGTAACACCGCTCAAAGGAGTCATAACAAAGGAAGTGTATATTAAAATTGTGTTTACTCCTAAAAAGTTTGGAGTTTATTCACAACAAATAAATTGCATAATTTTCGGCAATGTAAGTTTAAATTTTTCTCTGATTGCAGTTTCTTTTTTTTTTTAATTTTTACAGAGCGTCATTTTAAAAACATCCATTTAAAAACATTCTAGACACATTTTAAAAATGTTCCTAAATTTTTTTTAATGAGGATACACAAATTTGTCTTGTATAATAATAAAGACAAATAAAAAGGAGCAAACTTCAATTTTATTATTCCAAGAAAACGAAAAGTTTAAAAATCTATAAAAAATATACGAAATCTAAAAAAATTTCTTTTTCTACCTATCTGAGGTATCTATCACCTAAAAATATGGGCAAAACAGAGAGTGATAGTTGCCGCTACTGCGAAAACTTCGCCGTTACTGCAGAACATTTGCTTTACGAATGCCCAGCGCTTTTCTGCAAGAGGCTTAAGTTTCTGGAATGGGCCTTCCTAAAGCCCTTCGATGTCAGAAACTTAGCCCCCAGGAAACTGATAATCTTTGCTCGAAGTCTCGGAATCCCGGGCCTCGAATAGATTAAGGGTTAGGTACAAAAGATCTGATAGGTCGAGGTTCTTGAGAGGTTGCATAGCCTTCACGACCCCCCTTACAATCTACAGTCTACAATCTAATAGAGATAGACCCCGTTATTTACATTTCAGAGTGCAGCCAACAACTAGTCACAGTCTAAGCTCAATGCTTGTTCGTTTTATGGAACATAGTTAATCAAAATTTTGGAAGAGCTGAGTTTCTGATCAATTTTGTGCTCAATTTTCTGTCTTCTTAACATTCAAAATAGTTAATTTCACAAACAAACGGTGTGTGTCTCATAAGTATTAATACATATATGTGTATAGAAAAATATGTAAATATGAATTCATTTTGCGATTGGTAATGTATTCAATTGATCTCATTCATGATCACGTACTTCGAACAATCGGCAACGGTGGAGTCTTTCGCGTATTCTGCTCGTACGCAAAAATCGAACTGATTCTTTCTTACCTCTTTCCTTACAAAAAAGATGTTGATGAAATGTTCATTTCCTATGTTGACCATTCGTAAAATTTTTTGACAAAATTCTCTCCCGATGATGGCAATGTTGCCAAAAACGTTTGAGAATTGATTCTGAAGAATTGTGTACTATAGCCTTTTGGCAGTTTGTCATATACATTAAACAAATAGTTTTTGTTATCCTACTGTATTTTCCTACGTAATTGTCTTCTTTATGTAATTTTCTATATTTTCTTGTACCTTTAAAATGTTCGAGTGAATTCAGTTTCCGAAAATTTTTTTACATGTTTTCTGTTTATACTTAATTTGGCCAAGTAGGGGCGGTATAACGTGCGCAGGTGGTTGTACTCTACAATAGAGCTCTCTTGTGCCTTGAGTTGACTTGGATCTAAATTGACAAGATGTACTTCATCAAAGATTTTAACTCTGAAGAGTCCAACGTAAGCCTGCCCTTTACTAAATATAGAGGAGCATACATACATACATAAAGTCACGCCTTTTTTCCATACTGGTAGGCAGAGACCACTTCCGCTACGGTTCTTACACACATCTTTTGCTTCCTCTACTTTAATCAGTGCTCTCATACATGCTCGTCGGTTGTTGGTCTTTAAAACAATGTTGATCTGATCGAGATATGTTCTCCGAGGTCGACCTCTACCGACTTCCGTCCATTCACACTCGCCTTATAAATTTGTTTCGTCAATCTTTCTTCATCCATCCTTTCTACGTGTCCAAACCATCTAAGCATTCCTTTATCTATCTTTGTAACCACATCTTATTTTACATCACAGCGTTCTCTAAATTGTACGTTATTTATTAAATAAATCAAGTATTAAACGTTGTCAGCTTACCAGTTAAATCGATGCTTTTTTATTTAAGAATTTTTTTGTAGTAGTAGGTAGTAGTGGTATTGCGCTAATATAAGGCATTGTGATATTTTTAAAATTTGTTTTGATTTACACATTTTCAGGAACCCATATTATTGTATCTTTATGGAATTTATGATGAACAAATCCATAATCGAGAGAACACTTCATTTATTTATTACCCTTTTGCATTCGAAGAAACTGTGAATTACGTTGCATACTTTAGAGAGCATATTGAAGAAACTACAAAGAAGAAAAATTGTGTATTGGTAACATTAAACACAAATTATATCGATCTCGGAACGGTCGTAAGAGAAGACGAGGGTAATTCATTGGACAATTCAACTTTTAACTGTGCCAGTATGAAGTTTGAAACACCGATGGTGTTGTTTAAACAGAAAGTAGCATTTTCCTCGAAGAATTTTAGTGTTTTCAACAATCTGAAACATCCCATTACTGTACATTGGATAGAAGGTACCAACTATAATAATATATTTTAATGTTTGCTGGTTTCGGAAAGACAATTATAATTTTAGATTTATTTTCTCATTTCTTGAAATACGTACATTGCAACAGAAGTAGCTTGGCGGGCGAGAGATCACAAAATCTGCGCACAACGAAAACATTCGAATAACGATCCGATCGGCGACGACGAAATTTTCAGTAATCGTGAGTCTCGAGTACAATCGGAGGAAGAAGTTTACGAATGTCAAGTATATTCAGCCGAATATTTGTTATTTTAGAGGCAAGTCGCCCGCCAAGCCAGCTACCATCTGTTATTCCTAGATTTTTTCAAAAAAATCCAATAAACAACCATCAACTTGTTTGGTTTAACGCTTTCTCAAAAAAGTGATGTTCATTTATCTTTGCAATAACCTTTTTTATTAATAAGAATCTTCTCAGCAGTAAGGGTTTTCAGCTGGTGAGCATTGATTTTACATAGGACTTTGATTCTTGTTTGTTACAGAGCAAGAAAGTACCTACTCATTTACTTATTAACCTATTGTTTTTTTTTTTATGTTCTGGTTCCCACGAAAAGGGATATCCTGTAATGTTCAGAGAACATCGTGGGAACCAAGGGAAAGAAGGTAGGAGTTGGTGTTCTTCTTAAATTTCTGGAGGTTGTATGCCTCGGGGAACACCTCCCTAGGCAATGAGTTCCAAAGCCTCGCAATTCGTTGGATGAATGAGTCTTTGGAAAGTGATGTTCTGCAGGTCTCCAAAGTGACCATGAAGGGGTGTGAAGACTGAACTTGACGGGTTAATCTCGAAGAGACTGATGATGTACAAAACTTAAGAAAGGCTAAGCCATTTAAAAAAAGGTAATCAAAATTACCAAGCGTTGAAAATTCTACGTTTTAAAACTTTAATGTTTCGTCTTCAGGACTTGGCTCTTTACTTTTTCTATTCAAAGCTTTGTACAAAATTTATTAATGGCATTTTTTTTTATTTTGGCAATAAATTTATTCATTCCTTGCTGGATTGATTGGGATCTCTAAACATGCAATCTGCTCCGATAGCCAAGCCCCTCTAATGGCATTGGCGTCTCCGGTTATCACCTCGCGAAATGTGATATATTGCAAGAATTCCCTGGAGATCAGACATAAATAATGTCACAATAGTATGTATACCAGCACATTCGGGGTTCAAAGGGAACGAGGAAGCAGATGCACTGGCCAGAACGAGCTCAGAGACTGTCCCGATCGCACCTGAACCCCACTGCGAGGTTTTAAAAAGCCTCAGAAGGAGCACCATAAAAAACTCAATGCACTAAGAATTGCTGACTAAATGAAATGGATCTACAGGTCAGAGGATCACGAAAAAGTTCATAAAAGAACCCTTGACTGCGACCACGGCAGACCTGCTTAACCTTATCCGTACTAGACAAGAGTAATAGTGGGCTTGCTGACAGGACATTTTCCGCAAACACCTTTTTAGGTTAGAAGGGACTAAGAATATTGGAAACAGTTTTTGTCTTGAGAGACAGCGGAACACGTCCTATACCACTGTGAAGGACTGGCAAGGTCAAGGTTTCTGTGCTTGGAAAAAAAAGAGCCTCAGCAAAAGAGCTACACCAGTACACCTAACAGCCTCTGAATTTTGGTATAACAAATGGGAATAAAGGAGAAGCTTTAACCGCAGTGTAGGCACACTGGACCTCATCAGGTCGAAGCGATACTTACTAAAAGCCTCCCATCAAATCTAATCTATTTTAACAGTGGGCCTGCTAACAGGACATTTTTGACTCCACAAAAACCTTTGTAGGTTAGGAGGAGCTAAAAATATTGGAAACAGTTTCTGTCTTGAGAGACAGCGGAACACGTCCTATACCACTGTGAAGAACTGGCAAGGTCAAGGTTTCTGTGCTTAGGAAAAGAAGAGCCTGAGCAAGAGAGCTACACCAGTACACCTAACAGCCTCTGAATTTTGGTATAACAACTGGGGCTAAAGAAGCAGCTTTAACCGCAGTGTTGGTACACTGGACCTCATCAGGTCGAAGCGATACTTACTAAAAGCCTCCCATCAAATCTAATCTATTTTAACAGTGGGCCTGCTAACAGGACATTTTTGACTCCACAAAAACCTTTGTAGGTTAGGAGGAGCTAAAAATATTGGGAACAGTTTCTGTCTTGAGAGACAGCGGAACACGTCCTATACCACTGTGAAGAACTGGCAAGGTCAAGGTTTCTGTGCTTAGGAAAAGAAGAGCCTGAGCAAGAGAGCTACACCAGTACACCTAACAGCCTCTGAATTTTGGTATAACAGCTGGGGCTAAAGGAGCAGCTTTAACCGCAGTGTTGGCACACTGGACCTCATCAGGTCGAAGCGATACTTACCAAAAGCGTTCCATCAAATCTAATCTATTCTAACAGTGGGCCTGCAGACAGGACATTTTTGACTCCACAAAAACCTTTGTAGGTTAGGAGGAGCTAAAAATATTGGAAACAGTTTCTGTCGTGGGAGTCGGCAGAACACGTCCTATACCTCTACGAAGGACTGGCAAGGTCCAGGTTTCTGTGCTTAGAAGAGCCTGAGCAAGAGAGCTACACCTAACAGCCTCTAAATGTTGGTATAACAACTGGGGCTGAAAAAGGAACTTTAACCGCAAGGTTGACACCCCTTCTTGCCTTTATTTTTTCTTGTATTAATAGTTGGAGCAAATGGTATCTTTCGTTGCATAACACATGTCCTTAAAATTTTCTCGTTTGTTTTCCTGACTGTCCATGGAACGTTCAAGATTCTTCGATAGATCCACATTTCAAATGCTTCCAGCCTATTTATTGTACTAACCTTCAATGTCCAGCCTTCCATACCATACAACAGTACGGACCATACGTAACATTTTGTGAGATCTGAGATTGAGGTCAAAGTCAGAGTTCGTGAAGACGTTTTTGAATGAGCTCCTCGCTTTTTCTATCCGGCATTTGATTTCTACGTCTATAGACTTCCTCAGATAGTTAAACTTTTTTACTCGTTCTATGTCTTCACTATCGTATAAGAGTTTCGCATTCTGGAACTCATCCAATTTGCGGGTGATTACTGGGAATTTTGTCTTTTTAATGTTGATGTTAATTCCCATAAATCGGCTGTGCATTCCAACTATGTACAGGAACCTTTGGAGGTCATTCATATTATCTGCTATCAGGACTGTGTCATCTGCATACCGTATACTGTTGATCCATGTGCCATTTACTTTGATGCCTAATTGTTGTCCTTCGAGAGTTTCTTGGAAGATGTTTTCAGAGTAAATGTTAAACAGAAGTGGGGATAGGACACATCCCTGTCTTACATCTCTAAGAATTTTCTGTGCCTTTGTAACTTCGTTGTCAAATCCAACTGAAGCTGATTGGTTCCAGTATAAGTTTTTAATACAGCGTATGTCTTTTTGATCTATGTTAAGTCGCCTCAGCATTGATGTTGCACTCTATAAAATGGTTTTTCGTAATCTATGAAACACATCTTTTCTCTGATCGTAACAGTTCTGAACTAACACTTGGGTTGCGACCAGTGCCTCTCTCGTACCGAGACCTCTTCTAAATCCGAATTGAAAGGATCCAAGAGCGCTTTCGCATTTTGTGGAAACTATGTAGTGAATGACCTTTAGAAACACTTTCAGAGTGTGACTCATTAAGCTGATCAATCTGCAATCTTCACATCTTGTTGCGTTGTTCTTTTTTGGGAGTGGGATAAAAAGAGATGTAAGCCATTTGGTTCGAAATTTTCCTGTGTTGTTAATTTGGTTGAAAAGATTTTGTACCCTCTTAATACTTTCGTTGTCTAGTAATTTGATCAATTCAACAGGCACTAAATCTGGTCCAACCGTTTTTTTATCTTTTGAGCTTTTTATTGCTCTAGTAATCTCTTCTATTGTAATTGACGGCCCAGACAAGTCATCTTCTAGATTATCTTTTAACTGAGGTCTTTCATCTGCGAAGAGATTGATAATACATTGTTCCCAAATCGCTTTTCACTGTGCGTTATCTTGTGCCATTTGTCCTTGTATGTTAGGGAAAGTCTGTTTCCTATATACTCTAGCTCCAGCATACTCATCGTGTTGTTCTTGCAAATTTTCAATTTCTTTGCACTGTTCCTTCAGCCACTTATTTTTTGCCGCTCTTATTGCTCTTCTTATAGTCTTTTGCAACGTTATATATTTGTCTCGTCTGCCTTGGTTATTGTGTAGAATGTAACACTTGTTAATGGAAGATTCGAGTAGTAAGATTGTGGCTCATTTTAATACATTGTTCTAAGCTGGGATTTAAACTTATTTATATCCATGATTTGTTCTGTAAATGGGAATATAAAAAGTACTGTTATTTATAGTGGTACGTGAAGGCATTTTAAGAAGTATCTTGGTTAGAAGCTCAGGACAATTTAACTTGCTGTTTAGGATTTTATGAAGGAATATCAAGTCTCTCTGGTTTCTCCTTGTAGATAGTGATGGTAGGTTTAAGGTTAGCTCAGTTTGAATGTGGTCACGAAATAGTTGTAGTTTGAAGTTTACGTAATTAAAAAACTTATGCTGAACACGTTTAATTCTATGTGGATTTTATAAAGGGGGTTCCATACTACAGAGCAGCATTCAAGATGTGTTCGAACTAATGCACAAAATGTCTGAGAAATCTGAAGTAGTTCTTTTGATAAAACCTTGTTTTAAAGTTTTGTTGATAGTTGTGGAAATGTGCAAAATGAAGCTAGAGACAGCATCCAACATAACATCATCGATGTGATAGTAAAAGGTAAATGCTGTATCCTGTCTATGGAACCTCATTACGTGGCACTTATTCGCATTCATCAACCATTCATTTCGCACCAGTTTGAGATGTTGTTAAGATCTGCTTGAAGGTTGATAGAATCGTTGAGAGAGGTGATTTTGGAGAATATTTTTAGGTCATCTGCAAATAGGACAGTTGTTCCATTCGATACCTGATTTACTATATCGTTAATAAAAATGATAAACAGAAGAGGTCCCAAATGTGATCCTTGGGGAGCACCAGATGTCACTAAAATTTCTGCTGATGTAAAGTTTTTAACTTTGACTAGTTGCTTTCTTTGATTAAAGGTAATCTCTCAACCATTCTAATAGTGGCGCTGAAATACCAAGACATTCAAATATCTTCACTAGAAGATCGTTATTAACCCTGTCAAAAGTCTTGGAAAGGCTTCCGAGAGAAAATCAGTGTAAAGAGCTAAATTAAGTTCTGTATATTTACCAGCTTGAAAAAAAACATATTGCTCGGGAATTATAATATTACTCAAATTATTTGTAACATGATCCGTCATTATGCTTTCAAAGACATTTGGTATAGCATTCAGTATAGAAATAGAACGGTAGTTTTTAATATTAAACGAATCACCGGCCTTATGAATAGGTGCCACATAACTAAGTTTGATTTAATATGTTGTTTCGTTAATTTTGGTCCAGGAGTGTATGATCAGCATCTGATACTCTCATATTTTCTGCACACTATGGTCATTGTTTTTGAAATGACAAACGTCCTTTACAATTATTGTCTTTCCCTGATTTTCGGCGCTCCAAAAACTTCTTGTGCTACATAAAAATTACTGAACGAGACATCAGTTCTCTTAGTATACCTTTGTTGTTATTCAAACATTGTTTTTATTAAGTTTTGTTAGGAATTTTAAATTGACGCGCTGTTCGATTTTTTTACTCGGGATCTTTTAACGCAACGCTTGTATTTTCTTTTTATTACTACACTTTAAAGTTAAAGCTTAGCAAAAGAATCAAATGACATTAGTCATCAGTACCTAACCAGTCACATCTTATTATTTATTTTTTTTTTTATGAAAATAGTCGCAAAAAGGGTAGACCTATTGTGTGAGCCGCGGACGGCCCGCACTGCGACTATTAGAAGGGGAAGGGATTCTAGAAAGGAGATGATTGTGGAAACGCTTTTTAAAAAGTTGCAGGTCATAGTTCTCCGGAAAAACTGATTTTGGAAGCTTATTCCATTCCGTAGCAGCCCTGTAAAAGAAGGATTCTTGATGAAGATTGGTCCTAGTAGTGTCAATCTTGAGAGTAAATGGGTGAGACTGATCAGCGTGCCGAGTTCTTCGGCCGAATGTGGCCAATGGTGGTACAAGAGTTTTTATTTCTCTGGAGCATCTGCCATGGAAATATCTGTAGAGCAATGACTGGTCTGCAACTCTTCTTCTATGTTCTAGAGAGTGAAGGGTATCTGTGAGAGTTGAGCTGTTTATAAAGCGAATGGCTTTGTTCTGAATGGAATCTAGAAGACGAAGAGAATGCCTTGGCGCTGAACCCCAAATGTGCGAGCAATACTCCAGTAGAGGTCGGATTTGAGCCTTGTACGTCGTCAACAGTTGATCAGGAGTAAAAAAATTTCTGGCTTTCCACAGAAAACCCAGCCTCTGGCTTGCCGACTTTGCGATGTTAGCAACATGGTCATGCCAAGACATATTATTGGACACCGTGACTCCCAAAATCGAGATGGAGGGACTTGGTTCAAGGGTATTTCCGGACATTGTGATGGGATGATTTGAGGAATACACTTTCTTGGAAAACGTGGCACTTTGTGTTTTTTGGGCGTTGAACTGAACAAGATATTTGGTTCCCCACTCGACGATTGCTTGAAGATCTCTATTGATGGAATCAACCTGTTCCTGCCTGAGTCTATTTGTATCATTCACCGAAAGTGATCGATAGGATGTGAAAGTTGAGACAAGTGTGCTACTGCATTAAATAATAAAGGCAGTTCGCATACGAAAGCAATAAGCAACACTCGACTAGCAAAGTTTATACGCAATGGTCTTTGGTGGTAATTTCATGTATAGATAATATTGTTACGATAAATACGCCCCTGTCATAGGTGGTGTATCTTCCACACAAAGGCGCATATTTCCTTTGCGGCATCAAACCTATAAAGTTTTTTAAGTGATTTATCAAGTAAGAATTGATTGTGTAGAAAGATTAAAAAAAAAATTATTTAGTTTTTGTACTGAGTGTTTAAAATAATCGAACCCCAGAACAAATATCCTAACAATATTTATTTAATTTTTAGAAGATAAAGTATTTTGGATTTATCCGAAGGAAGTGGAAATTCCAGCTTTCGAGAAATTTTTTTTTAAATGTGTCTTTAGTCCTCTCGAAAATGAGTCTGTATATTGTAGAACGTTTACAGCACAAGTATATTGGAAGTGTGATTATGCAGAGAATAGTCCCTACGAAAAAACTGTAATAGTTCCTTTAACACTTTCCATCACTTTACAAGGTAAGGTTGTAATAACTTTTTCGCGTGGTATTTTTTTAAATTTTTTGATGTCTTTTTAATTTTGCATGAAGTCTACCCATCTAGTTGGAGATTTGCCTCTTGGAAGTTTGCCTTCGAGGTAAATAAAACGCCAGCACTTTATAAATATGGGAAAAGTTTTGCAGAATAAACAAATTTCAATGCAAAATCTTGAAATGCATCTAAAACCAGTCGACCAGCACAAAATGTAATAAATATTCGCGAAAAACAATTAAGTAATGTAAACTGTCCCCACCTCGTCGCCTTTTTCCCGTAGGGGTAGGCAGAGATCCCTTCCTTCCACTTGCTACGGTTCTTACACACATCTTTTGCTTCCTCTACTTTCATCAGGGCTCTTATGCATGCTCGTCGGTTGTTGGTACTCTTAAACTGGCCTTTCTTCAAAGCAATGTTGATCTGTTCGAGATATGTTCGCCGAGGTCGACCTCTACCCACTTCCGTCCATTCAAACTCGCCTTATAAACTTGTTTCATCAATCTTCTTTCATCCATCCTTTCTACGTGTCCAAACCATCTAAGAATTCCCTTATCTATCTTTGTAACCACATCTTCTTTTACACCACAGCGTTCTCTTATCTCACTATTTTTTACTTTATCCAACTGAGTCACTTCGGCTATACTTCTCAGACTACTCATCTCTGCAGCATTAATCCTATTTTAATGCTTCTACTGCCAAACCTAACATTTACTACCATACATAAGTTTAGAAACCAACACACCATTCCATCTCTCGTAAACTTTGAACCCAAGTACACAAATTCATTTACTTGTTCCACTCTTTCTCCCCTAATCAGAACTTCACAGTTTGTCATGCTTTCTTATCTTTCAAAAACCATTACTTTTGTTTTGCTTTAAACCGTAAAACCCCTTTTTTGTGTTACATTTTTTCTTGTTTTTCATCGATTGGCTCTTCAATACTGGCATTAACAGGCTACCACCCACATACACTAAAACTTCAGCATTTGGATGTTTATCGCTGTTTTAATGCAATTTCATTTCCAGGCAATTCGTTTCCAAAAAGTCAGAAACCCTTGATCAACATTGAAATTAAACCGCAGCAATTAAATTTTCCTCCTAGCTTGGTAAATACAATAGTATACGAAAATTTCGTGCTATTAAACAGAGTAACTCGTTCGATTATGTTTAAATTGGTACCACCTATTAAAAGGTCAGTATACGTTATACAACAAAAGTTTTTTAATAATCAATATTAAAGTAGTTGGGAGAGTCCAAAAATGTAAAACTTTAAAATAGTAATGGAGAAAGGGGTTTTTAGTAACCCCACTCAATCATGGGGGTTTTTACATCTCCATAGGCTGCAGTTTGTTCACTGCGATAGAGTGTCTTTTAGTTTTTGCACAATTTTTTTATATTATACAGGGTGGCCAACCGAAAACGAAACAGCCATTTGCAGGAACCTTGTCAACATTTTAGAAAAACGCTCAGACACGTCAATTTTTAATAAAGGGGGACACTCTTTTCCGGTATTTTTGACTCCACTACTTTCACCACAAAGCGAGGGTAAGAATTACCCCAAAATTTTTGATTGGCATTGGGGGTCGAATAAGATGTCCTTTGAATGCTCTGACAATTCTCTTTACGATAGTCTTTAAATTTTACATTTCCCCCCAACACTTTGAAAAAAATTACATTTTAAAATTCAAATTATTTTAGTTGCTTACTTACTACTTAATTGATTAAATGTTCAAACCGATGACCGATCGGTTTCATACAGTGATAAAGAATTTGTTCAAAACGTTGTTACGATTGAAAAAGTATCTTTCTGAAAGCCCCTAAAGTTGGGCGTCAATGTGTTACGATAATTTCTAAAAATTTATCTAAAATGAATTATTAATAAAAAAAACAATTAGTAATCGTGCCTACTTGATTAATCTATTGAATTCAATTTGGGGGATTGTATATGTCGATTCGCGGATCTATACTATTGCATTTTTTCTAAATTTGTTTTATTAAAATTATATCAGACTAACTAAAAACTAATGAATTACTACGAGGGTGCCAAGTAATTTAAGATTTAAAAATCACTAAAAAAATTACCCCAAACAAACCCAATAGTTTATTTCAATTTAGTCCCTTTGAATATGAATGTATTTTTACTAAACCGTACAAACTACACTCTTATCTTGCAGAAACAATTAATAAAAAGAGAGCAATTAAAACGTATAACAGGTTTATTAAAATTAGATACAACAAAGAAATTTTTACATTTGCTGTACATGTACATGTACTTTTGAAAGTAAGTATGATAATAATTTAACGAAATTTACCTGCAAAATTTACGAACAAAAATGAAGAAACGAAAACCACGTTGTGGTGCGGCAGTTGGTGAAAAAAAAAATAAAAACGAGTCGTCGTTGTTAGCCATCAACCAAAGTCGGCTAACGGATTGAAAAAAAATCTCCTCCAGATTAAACAAAGGAGGACATCGGCAGGATAAAAGGAAAATGTTCGGAAAACTTTCCGAAAAAATATCCAAAAATAATCTAGGAAAAAATTAAATCCAAATAAATGTTCCGAAAAAGATCACAAAGTATAAAAGGCTTCCAAGCTTCCTGGAAAAGAAACCGTAAAGCATAAAGTTCCATAAAGCATGAAAGGTCAATCACTGAAAATAACAAACCCACTTAGGTTTTTTCCTCAAATATAAAATCTTTTCATTAATGACACTGGCAAAAAATATTTTAATAAATAATTAAATGTGCCAAATCAATAACGAAAGATTTTAAAATGAAAAATAGGGCTCACCATTCAATTTCCCTTCTTTTAACTTTTAAACCATCGAACCCATCAAAGGAAAAAAATTAAATCTGATCAGCCTTTCCACTTAACTTCAACTTACTTTACTGTGTAGTGAAACTCTTTTTCTCTTTAACTTGGTATTGAAACTGCCTTCGAAAATCGACAAACGCAGTTTTAAATAAGAATAATTCCCACTACTTAAATGTATATGGAAGGGCGACCAGGGCCGGCGTTGAAAATTAAAAAACGGCAAAGTTGACGTTACAACGTTCACGCACATTCCGAAAAATTTCCAGAGTAATTCGACGGTACTCGTCAATGATTCTTTGACGAAAATCTTCCAACGACGCTGGTTGTGTTTTATAGATTTTACTTTTCAGACGTCCCCACAAAAAAAAATCGAGGGGCGATAAATCTGGCGATCGTAGAGGCTATTCAATGCTACCTTTTCTCCAAATCCAATGCCGTGAAAAACGTTGGTCTAAATACTGATGAATCCATACATTTAATTTCTACGGTTGCTGTGTATCGACCTCGTGAAAAATAATTGATTCGCAGCTATTATTTAACAATTATTTCATTTTTGCATGCACCTTTCGATGATCTGACCACTGAGCAGTTTAGTCTCGATCGGAAGCAATTTTTTTATGTGTTTATTCGTGTTTGAAAATCAAGTACATGAAAATTCAATTTTTTCGGAAAATTTACAAGCGAGTTGATTTTTCTGCCGACTTCAGTAAATGAAGCTAATTGAAACTCGTTTAACTAGCTGTCGCAAATTGCATTTGAATAAACTTTGCGGGCTGGGGTGGGCTCGGTGGTCTATTCGAGCTTTTGATAAAGATTGCAGCATTATTTGTTGGTTTATTGTATCGAATGCCTTTTCGTAATCGACGAATATGAAGAGGTTTATTGTATTCTATTGATTTCTCAATGATGACCTTCATGACTAGGAGGTGGTCTTTTGTGCCGAATCCCGCTCGGAAACCTGCCTTTATCGAGACTGATAGTAGTCGAGTTTATTTCTGATTCGTTTGGTAAGACAGTAGATTTGTCGGGCGGTAGTTCTTTAAATTTGCAATATCGCCTTTTTTATGGAGTATTACGATTACTGCTCGTTTCCATTGCATAGGGGTTGTTCCGTTTACCATGCAGGCATTAAACAATTTACAGAGAGTTCGATGTAGGGCATCTCCGCCTTTTTTATAGATTCTACTGTTATACCGTCATCTCCTGGAGATGTGTCTATACTTCCTGCCAAATATGATAAAGATTAGTCAAACAGTTTAAAAGTAATGGGAAATAATAATTTTTAAAATATTAAATAAAACGCCCTGTAACTCAGACAGGAGACACATTTTATCCAAGTAAATTGGGTTAAATCTTATTATTTTGTACCCAAGATTCTCCAGTTTAATTATTTTCCATTATTAATGATATACCCTGTATATTATTTGGTAAAACAATATTAAAAAGTGTGCAACTGTTAAAATTTGTATTCTCTTAATGAATAGCTACTTGTGTGAATTTAAAAGTGTTATCTATACTGATTTAATAATTTTTTTGGTGCAACTGTAAAAATCTTATTAAAATCCCAGCCGGCCCCATATACTTAACATTTACCAAAAAAAAATGATTGCAATTGGTTGACTTTTTCCAGGCGTTAGATTTTTAGATTAGTTGTTGTGGTGTCATGTAAACACCAAAAATGTGTATTTAAAATAGGAATTCCAGAATATTATAAAACTGTTTTGCATTGTGATATACCTGGAATAAGAATCTGTATATATTTAATTTTTTTTAACAAAAAAGACACATGTAAGCCTTAAGGCGGCGCCACACGATGCGGCCAACATTTGAAGCAAACGTTTGGCCAAATTTGCCTCCAAACAAATATTGAAACAAATATTTGATAACTTGTATTGGCCAAGTGCACTGCGTAAAAGGAGGTGGTGGATGGTCTCTCTTCATAATAGCAAAGGACGGTAAGTTAAATATCAAAGTTTGTCTACTTTAGTATTTTAATCTGTAAAAGTATTCGTTAAGGAAAAACAATTTTCTAGGTAAAACGGTTCGGATTTGTTATCTGATTTACAAAGGGAACCTTCAGGAATGTTTGAAAATTTTTGCCATACGTCAGCTGAAGATTTTGAATATCTGCCGAACAAAATTGGAGGAAAAATTACAATAAAAGACACCAACTTGAGGAAAGCTATTCCAGCAAAAGAACGTTTAGCGATCACTCTACGATTTCTCGCTACCGGTGATTTTTTTCAAGAATCTGGGATACTTATTTAAAACATCTCATCAATCTATAATCAATATTGTCCCAGAAGTTTGTCAGGCTTTCAATGAAGCACTGAAAAAAGCACCAGGGACCCCTTTTTTTGAACATTTCGATAAAAACTTCAAAGCTAAGTTCATCCAAGCGTCGTACAATGCATTTCTATTCTTGTGATCCCAAAGAAAAGGGTGTGTTTCATACAACTGAATGAATTCTAACACCATCTCGATAGATTACTCCATCGTAGGTATGTAAAGTTGAAAAACAGGTCGTGTAGCGATGTGCCCAATGCTTTTCAACGTACAGCCGAGCGGGAGGGAAGAATCCTATGAAGCGGGCAAATTTACCAACGTTGGACGCATAACATTGGACACTCGTAGTTCGGCCACACGATTCGTCGTGTGTTGGAAGGTGTTGGTCGCATCGTGTGGCGTTGCCATTACAAAACAGGGAAGGCTTCACCCTAACGAATCGAAGACCGAGTGTCATTGGAAAGTAGTTGTCAAAACGTCAATCAAATCGAATCGTTGAATTTAAAATGTACAACGATTTGGTCCAATATTACAAGCAAAGCGGCGATTCAGCGGCCGTACTGCAAGCCCATTCTCTCTGGATAAATGACGAAGAAAAAAGACTCGCCGATTTATTCAATTTTATCGATGAATTCATCGATTCCGAAGAATACGCGGACTATCTTGTGAAAAAGAGTAAAATAATTAAAAAACACGTGCACACCCAATATTCTTTGAGCGATTTAAAAATTACGAAAAAGAAAGTTAAGGATGAAGATAAATATCCTTTAACGCTACAAGCCAAAAAGATGGAGGCGTTCATTCAACGTTTCGAAATATACACCAAAAATGAAAATAATGCCAAAATAATCGAGAAACAAATCAAAGGAATAAATATGATAAGGTAAGTGCAGGTATCCGAAAAATTTCAAAAAGTTTGACAATATTTATGGTATAATTCAAGAATATGGCTGCCAAATGAATTTTCATAAAACTTTTATAGGTCATTAAAACACACTATAAAATGAATATCCTGATAGAAATTTTTGCGCGTTTTAAACGTTTTAAAAGTATGTACTTTCTAAAAAAAATGTGTAAAAAATTCATCATGGTGGCTATTTCAAGGGTAATTTTTATAACAAGTTTTTACCACGATCAAACACTTAAAATTCCTCGTACTCTTTGGCAACACAATTTAAATAATTGCAAAAAATGTGTGAAATAGGTGAATTATAATGTGTAAATTGTGTTGCCAAAAAGTACGAGGAATTTTAAGTGTTTAATCGAGGTAAAAACTTATAAAAATTACCCTTGAAGTAGCAACCATGATGAATTTTTCACACATTTTTTTTTAGAAAGTACTTTTAAAACGTTCCCGCGCAAAAATTTCTATCAGGATATTTATTTTATAGTGTGTTTTAATGACCTATGAAAGTTTTATGAAAATTCATTTGGCAGTCATATTCTTAAATTTTTCCACATTTATAATGGTAATCACTATGGAACAAGTAAATGACTTGTGTACTTGGGTTCAAAGTTTCCGAGAGATGGAAAGTATGACAGTGACATTAAGCGAAGGGTGTTGGCAGGCAAACGGATGAATGGGGCACTGCATAGCTTTATGAGCAGCCATAAAGTGTCAAAAAAGGCACGTCTGGCTGTGCATAGAGGTGTGTTGGTTGTTACACTTATGTATGGTAGTGAATGTTGGGTTTGGCAAAAGAAGCATGAAAATAGGATTAATGCTGCGGAGATGAGTAGTTTGAGAAGTATAGTCGAAGTGACTCGGTTGTATAAAGTAAAAAATAGTAAGATGAGAGAACTTCTTCTTTTTTCGGTGCCATACAGGTCCCCCTAAGGTTGGCAATTACATTGGCGAGTTGTTCGCGGTTTTCGGCTAATCTGAATAAGAGAACGCTGTGGTGTAAAAGAAGATGTGGTTACAAAGATAGATAAAGAAATGCTTAGATGGTTTGGACACGTAGAAAGATTGGATGAAGGAAGATTGACTAAACTAAATTTATAAGGCGAGCGTGAATGGACAAGTCGGTAGAGGTCGACCTCGGCGAAAATATCTCGATCAGATAAACATTGGTTTAAAGAAAGGAGTGGGAAAGGTGTGGGACTGCATGCAAGCCCTCACTGAGTTAGCGACGGTAAACAAAGTCACTCTTACATGGGTTCCTGGGCATACAGGGATAAACGGCAACGAGGTAGCCGACGAACTAGCATGAAACGGGACCCCGGTGGAACCAAGAAGCCAGTTGGTCGGATTGCCAATTGCCGAAGCAAAACATTTACTGAAACTAATCCTTAAACAAGATTATATTGCTCAGAGGAATGCAAATACTGGCTGCAGAACATCAAAACAGATGATAAAAAGTCCTCTCCAGAAGAGTGCTGACGCACTCTGGATGATGGACCGGAGTAGACTAAGCAGCACGCTTGGCCTGTTCACAGGACACATCGCACTAAGGGCGCAACTCTTCAAACTTAAGCTAGTGGCCGAGAAAAACTGCCGACTATGCGGAGAGGAGGAGGAGAGCAGTATACACATTCTGTGTCACTGCCCGATGCTAGCGGGGTACAAGTATCAAACCTGGGGCCGCATGATCATGGATCCAAGCGATCTAAAAGAGACAGGGCCAACAGAAATCCTAAGGTTTGCCAAAATCAGCGGACTAGAATTCTGATGCCACAGCGATAGTCACAGAGGATCAAAAGATCTAGGTGACAAAGGTGCCGACCAAAGGCCCAACCGCAAGATTGTAATGTAATGTAATGTAAAAGAAAGGCCAGGTCAACAGTACCAACAATCGACAAGCATGCATGAGAGCACTGATGAAAGTAGAGGAAGCAAAAGATGTGTGTAAGAACCGTAGCGGAAGTGGAAGAAAGTGGTCTCTGCCTACCCCTACGGGAAAAGGCGTGACTATATGTATAGAACTTTCCGGACAGTTGCTGAATTGTTTTTTTAACTAAACTAAAATAAAAATCACAACGTGCATGAAACTTGAAAATTATTAAATTATTTTTAGATCCAAAATAGAGGAGGTAAAAAAATTTACGTCAATTACTATTAACAATATAAAGCGAGACAGAGAAAGAAAGCTCGATAGGGAAACGAAAGAGTTTTGCGAAATGTTCAACATCGATTTCAGTAAAATCAGATCGCCCAATAAGAAAAAGTTCAAAGAACGAGTGGCCTCGTATTCGAAAATCGTTCGTCATAGAAATGTAACCAGAAAAGAGAACATCGCTGTCATCGCCAGAACAATTTTGGAAGAAATAAAAAGAGATAAAAAGATAATGGCGAGATTAAACAAAACTTACGACTATAAAGTAGTTAAACACGAGTGGATCATTAAAGATTTGGAAGTAATTGGTACTGCTATGGGCATTTACAAAAGCGAAACGCATGAAATGCCGCTGGAAACTGTCGAGGTGGTCGATGAAATTGTCGATTCAAAAATCGAGGATGTGGATCAAACTGATAAAAAGAAACTCAAGAAAAGTAAAAATGATAAAAGCGAAAAATCCGATAAAAAAGATAAAACGAAAGGAAAAAAAGAAAAAGGTGACAAAAAAGAGAAAAAAGAAAAAAAAGATAAAGACGATGCCGGATTAGTAATTCCGATTGGTAAGATAATATTTTACATTTCATGGAGATTGACTCTTATGCGGCTTTTTAAACTATTCCGATAGAGGATTGAATATTTATCCAATTTTGCAACCGTGCAAATCAGTAATTATAGTCAAAACTAACTGCTACTATAATGCTGCTGCCAATAAAGTTACGTATTCCATGTGGAATAGCTGTTTAGAACTATCTGTCATCACTTTATCACTTTACAGCACCATAAAATCAATTGATGATTGTGAACATTTATCTTTGAACTTAAATCATGTAGTTGACTGGTGCGAACGCAATAACTTAACACTTAACCCAGTTAAATGCAATGTTATTTCTTTTAGTCCTTAAACAAACACTTACATACATAAAGTCACGCCTTTTTTCCATAGGGGTAGGCAGAGACCACTTCCTTCCACTTCCGCTACGGTTCTTACACACATCTTTTGCTTCCTCTACTTTCATCAGTGCTCTTATACATGCTCGTCGGTTTTATGGTACTCTTGACCTAGCCTTTCTTCAAAACAATGTTGATCTGATCGAGATATGTTCTCCGAGGTCGACCTCTACCGACTTCCGTCCGTTCACACTCGCATTATAAATTTGTTTCATCAATCTTCCTTCATCAATCCTTTCTACGTTTCCAAACCATCTAAGCATTCATTAATCTATCTTTGTAACCACATCTTCTTTTACACCACAGAGTTCTCTTATCTCACTATTCTTTACTTTATCCAACCGAGTCACTCCGGCTATACTTCTCAGACTACTCATCTCCGCAGCATTAATCCTATTTTTATGATTCTTCTGCCAAACCCAACATACACTACCATACATAAGTGTAGGAACCAACACACCTCTATTCACAGCCAGACGTGCCTTTTTTGACACTTTCTAGCTGTTTATAAAGATATGCAGTGCCCCATTAATTTGTTTTTCTGCCAACACCCTTCGCTCAATGTCACTGTCATACTTTCCATTTCTCGTAAACTTTGAACCCAAGTACACAAATTCATTTACTTGTTCCACTCTTTCTCCCTCAATCGAAACTCCACAGTTTGTCATGATCTCTTCACTTTTAAAAACCATTAATTTCGTTTTGCTAACTTTTTTTTATCCCTTTGATTTTTAGGGCATCATGCATAACATTAACCATCGCCTGCAACTCCTCTTCAGATAACGCTAATATGACTTGATCATCGGCGTTAGAAGGCATTTGACGTTCAAATCATTCATTTTTAATCCATGCGCACTCTCTTTCAAATCTTTTAAACAATCGTCTATGTATAAGTTAAACAGCCGTGGAGAAGCCACACATCCCTGTCTCACACCTTATTCGATAAACAACGTCAACATTCAACGACCTGAAACATTGACTGACCTTGGGGTTACATTTGATTCTTTCGTCTCTTTTAACAGTCATATTGATTCGATTATCGCTTCTGCAAACCGTTTCTATGGTTTCATTGTCAGAACCTCTCGTGACTTTACAACAAAGACATTATATTATGCTTTCGTGAGATCTAAGCTAGAATATGTGGTGTGGGTCCGTTTTATTAGTGTCATGTTGATCGCATTGAAGCAGTTCAAAGACGATTTTTAAAATTGCCAAGTTTCAAAGCTGATGCTGTCTATTCTCCATTTTGTACGTCACAAGTTGATTTGTTACAGCGGCACAATTTTTTTAGTTTAAAAAAGAGACGCGATTATTCCTGCGTAATCTTCGCGTACAAGCTAGTGCATAATTTAATTGACTGCCCGACACTACTGGAAAAGATCTATTTTCGTATTCCACGGACTGAACTCAGAAATTCGGACACCTTTTATTTAAATGCATAACTAACTAATATTCTGAAGAATTCTCCTCTTCATACCACATGCAGCATAGTTAATAACATGAATTGTGATTTAGACCTTTTTTTCTGTACGCTGTCAGTCATTAATTCTCATTTTTTTCTTTAAATTCCTTAAATGTATTTTTAATTTTTATTGTAACTATATATTATTAAATTTGTTAAAACTGTATTCCCCCTACTCTCCTCCTCCTCTATCCTTTATCCTTCGTAAGGATGTGGAGACGTTATGGTATTCGTTTTATTGTTGTTGTCCATTCTTCTCTTTCTTGTGCGTGTTGTGCTGCTTCTGAGAGAGAGAAAGAGTAACCGGTGATTTTCTTCATTTGATTTGCCCATCGCAGTGGAGATCTTCCTCGAGCTCTTTTTCCTTCAACTTTGTCCTCAACTACTAATCTCTCCATACCTTCTCTTCGTCTTGTTATATGTCCAAAATATCTCAGAATGCTTTGGTTAATAATTGTGGTAAGCCTAGTGGTGATGTTGAGTTTTGTTAATACTGCGACTATTAGAAGGGGAAGGGATTATAGAAAGGAAATGATTGTGGACACGCTTTTTAAAAAGTTGCAGGTCATAGTTCTCCATTCCATAGCAGCCCTGTAAAAGAAGGATTCTTGATGAAGATTGGTCCTTGTAGTGTTAAGCTTGAGAGTAAATGTGTGAGACTGATCAGCGTGCCGAGTTCTTCGGCCGAATGTGGCCAATGGTGGTAAAAGAGTTTTATTTCTCTGGAGCATCTGCCATGGAAATATCTGTAGAGCAATGACTGGTCTGTAACTCTTCTTCTATGTTCTAGAGGGTGAAGGGTATCTGTGAGAGTTGAGCTGTTTATCAAGATAATGGCTCTTTTCTGAATGGAATCTAGAAGACGAAGAGAATGCCTTGGTGCTGAACCCCAAATGTGCGAGCAATACTCCAGTAGAGGTCTGATTTGAGCCTTGTACGTCGTCAACAGTTGATCAGGAGTAAAAAACTTTCTAGCTTTCCACAGAAAACCTAGCCTCTGGTTTGCCGACTTTGCGATGTTAGCAACATGGTCATGCCAAGACATATTATTGGACACCGTGTCTCCCAAAATCGAGATGGAGGGACTTGGTTCAAGGGTATTTCCGGACATTGTGATGGGATGATTTGAGGAATTCACTTTTTTGGAAAACGTGGCACTTTGTGTTTTTTGGGCGTTGAACTGAACAAGATTGTTGGTTCCCCACTCGACGATTGCGTTAAATTTGAGTGGCAATGGGAAAGACAAGCGCTCGTATCAGGCGTAGTTTGGTGTTCTTAGTTATGTCAGTGTCTTTCCATATTTTTGTAAGTTTGACCGTTGCTGATCTGGCCATTGAAAGGCGTCGACGTATTTCTACTTCGCACCCTCCACTGTTTGTGACGATCGACCCCAAGTAGTTGTAATGACTCACCACTCTGTGGATGGGCTAAAAGCCCGTAGAGCAGTGTAAATAAATAAATAAATAAATAAATAAATCATTAATTATTTGATCGTCAAATGCCTTCTTTACGCCAATGATCAAGTCATATCGCAAAGCAAATGTTCTGCAGTTTCAGCGAAGTTCTCACAGTAGCGTCAGCTATCAATCTCTGTTTTACGTACATACATACACTGCTTGTGTCAGGATTAATGGAGCTTGTACGGACTGGTTTAAGATCGGAAAACTTGTGCGACGGGGATGTGTGGCCTCACCATGGTTGTTTAACTTATACATAGACGATTGTTTAAAAGATTTAAAAGAGAGTGCGTATGGATTGAAAATGAATGATTTGATCGTCAAATGTCTTCTTTACGCCGATGATCAAGTCATATTAGCGTTATCTAAAGAGGAGTTGCAGGCGATGGTTAATGCTATGCATGATGCCCTGAAAATCAAAGGGATGAAAATAAATGTTAGCAAAACAAAAGTAATGGTTTTTTAAATAGAAGAAAACATGACAAACTGCGGATTAAGGGAGAAAGAGTAAATTTGTGTCCTTAGGTTCAAAGTTTACGAGAGATGGAAAGTATGACGGTGACATTGAGCGAAGAGTGTTGGCAGAAAAACAAATGAATGGGGCACTGCATAGCTTTATGAACAGCCAAAAAAAGTCAAAAAGGCACTTATGGCTGTGCATAGAGGTGTGTTGGTTCCTACACTTATGTATGGTAGTAAATATTGGGTTTGGCAGAAAAAGCATGAAAATAGGATTAATGCTGCGGTAATGAGTAGTCTAAGAAGTATAGCCGGAGTAACTCGGTTGTATAAAGTAAAAAATAGTGAGATAAGAGAACGCTGTCGTGTAAAAAAAGATGTGGTTACAAATATAGATAAAGGAATTCTTATATGGTTTGGACACGTAGAAAGGATGGATGAAGAAAGATTGACGAAACAAATTTATAAGGCGAGTGTGAATGGACAAGTCGGTAGAGGTCGACCTCGGCGAACATATCTCGATCAGATCGAAAATGTTTTGAAGAAAGGCCAGATCAAGAGTACCAACAACCGACGGGCATGTATGAGAGCACTGATGAAAGTAGAGGAAGCAAAAGATGTGTGTAAGAACCGTAGTAAGTGAAAGTGTCAAATTATTAGAAATATTATAACCATAGTAACAATTTATTTACAATAATAACTTTTGTATCGCCTTAAAAAACGGATTTCGGGATCGTTTGGTTCGAATATTTTTTGGTATCACTCCGACCCCCATTTTTTGGTTACATTTTGAGGGAAGGAAAGTTCGAAGAGGCGCCCAATACAGTGTTTCTTTTTATATTGTTACGAAATTTACTTCTTTCTTGGGTTCGGTGATTTTAAACTCTCGATACAGTAACAAAACAATTTTTATTCCATTACTTTTACGCAATAAATTTTACTTAGATATTCAACTAATTAAAACTTTTACAACTATTTAAATTTCCTTTGTTACGACTGCTGTCCTTTTTATATTTCTCAATTATAACTCCAGACCATTTCGCGTAAGCGATAGAACCATCTGGAAGTCTCTAGGCGCGGCAGGAGTTTATTAGACGAAGGCGGAAACCGACAAAGGTCTCATTAATATGCACCCTCATTGTGGTCGACGCTCGGACGTCGATAAACAAACAGGGCCCGTTTGTAACAATATTTAGTTCATATGCACAAAAGATCTGATATGTCTAGGTGCTTGAGAGGCTGCATAGCCTTCACATTCCCCCCCACTTACAATCTATATTTAGTTCTAAAA
This sequence comes from Agelastica alni, assembly GCA_950111635.1. Classification (NCBI taxonomy): domain Eukaryota; kingdom Metazoa; phylum Arthropoda; class Insecta; order Coleoptera; family Chrysomelidae; genus Agelastica; species Agelastica alni. Next base: position 21,747,547 of record OX467718.1, on the reverse strand, counting down.
TTCGAACCTCGCTCGTGTCTCGGATGAGATTAGCCTAGAGCTTATCGGGTTGCCTACCCCTACGGAAAAGACGTGACTATATGTATGTAACTTAAAAGCATAGACCTATTATCCAGAAGAGACGCAACATTCCATCCGTAAAACTCTGTTTGTTTTGTCGCAATGATTACACGAAAGTGGCCATGAGTATGACAAAGATTACCAATCGATTCTCTTTGTCCCGTTCTCGTGCTGGCAACGCTGTAATATTATTGTCGACTTATATGCTTGTAATCAGTGGTGTGCTGTTTGTTCAAAATGAGAATTTATTTATGAATAGGTGATACTCAGTTTTTTATCAAATTGAAGTGTTGTAGCCTACTAAAAGAATTTTTCTAGACCCCAAAAGTTGGGCGCCAAATTGTGTTACCCTAATTTAACTGTTTTTCTAAAGTTACAAAAGTGGGGTGCCAATTTTGTGTAACTTTAAAAAACTAACTAATTCCCCAAATGTTGGGCGACAATTTTGTGGTGTTACGTTAAAGTTTTCATTCTAAAGCCAATTGTGTGTAATATTATAAGTTACTTTTATAAAACTAAATTATTCCAACTCAAGGGCTGCTAATTGGGTGGCAAACAGTTTTACCAATACCCGTTAAACTAAATTATTTTATCAAATTAAAGTACTGAAAAAGAAATTTTAAATAATTTTACCTGACCGTCTAAAATAAAAAAAATAACTTAAATAATTATCATTAATATTAATTGTTCAAATAAAATGTAATGTATTTTAAATTTTAATTTTAACAGCTAAATAACCTAAAGGAAAAGATTAAAATATTATACTCAGGGTTCCGTGACTACTTGATTTCTTGATTGAATTAAATTTGAGGTGATGCATAGATTTATTATAAAATACCACTATAAAATGGATCAGGAAGGTATAAAGATCTTCAAATAACAACAAAAGAAGGATGATACCACTAAAGTGTTGCTGAATAATAGGGAAATAATGAACTTTTTTGAGAATATCTCGAAAAGCATTGATTTTCGCATCGTTTGGTTTTTAGATACGTGTTTTACGACTTAAAATAATACCTGTTTATTTTAAAATTGAAATAGTCATTGCTACACCACTGGATGAAAATATAGTCAACAATGAGATGTACCAACTTACTTGTGAAAATAAACACTGCGGCTTAAATAGTCCGATTTTTTACATACTTGGCAATGACGAATCATTTCTTCCACTAAATTTAAATAAATTTTACCAATAATATGCTGAAAATCACCGATAATACACCAAAATCTCGTTGCAACACCTTCGGCAACAGCGCTACTAATAATAGCATGGTTCAGCATTCTATAAAATGGGTTGTATTATTCAGGTTGTTATAATTCATGAAATATTAATAAGAGATAGCATTATGGTCACAATATTGGTGCAAATAAAATTAACAAATACTATGGACGATTCAATAACAATCACAAACCTCTTGCCTTAACTAGAGAGCAGGCAACATCACAGCGCAATACACTCCAGTCGGCCGCATAAAGACAATACAGTCGACTAGAAAGTGGGGATGTATGATCGTGTTTAAAAGTAAATAGTTCCGTCTCCTCTGATAATAGGTCTATGCTTAAAAGGCTGCCCTATATCATAATTGTAATATCAATCCATAAAAACAATAATTTTTAGGTACAATACAAACGCAGAGAGAGAAAATTACGACAGGAGAAGAGGGTTTAATCAAACTGTTGGAACAATTTACAACGTTCGACGACTTTATGGAAGACCACCGCATGGCGAAAGCTCCCTCCAAGCCCGAATATATTTACGACAAACACTTCGTATGCGATCCCCAAACGATATTGTTCAGTAATTACGAAACCAATAAAAAGTACAAGAGAATATTCAAAATTCAAAACAACAGTTACGAACCGAGAAAATTTAGATTCGTCAAATTGATAACCTCAAATGATTACGACACGTTGTTGTTCGAGTTGAAACCGTTGCCGTCTATAACGATATTAAGAGGGGGCGCCTCGCTGACTATGATGCTCGTCTTCGCGCCGCAAACCGATCTGCACGACATCAATGCGGAATTGCTGTTTTATTCCTTCGATTACGAATCGCAAAATTACCGAAAATTTTCCGTCGCCGTGTCGTGCATCACGGACAGATCATATTTTTTAATTAGCTCGAATAACATACACTTCGGGAAGGTTCCCATTTGGCAGACGAACAAACTGACGAAACATCTGACGCTGGTCAACGACGGGACGAAACGTTGCGTGGTCGTTATAAAAAAATGCGTCGATCAATTCGAACTGCTTCGCGATGAGAGCGTCGAAGACGAATCATTCATGAGGTTAAATGAAGTCGAAGAAAATTTTTTAACGATCAAAACGATTACCAAAGAAATAGTCGAATATGTTTTTAACAATTTCAGTTTTGAGCATACTTTTTTGAAAATGGGTCCTTCCGAAACCAAGGTTAGTAGCTTCTTCTTCTTCTTCTTGTTGTGCCATACCCCCTGGGGGGCGTCGGCGACCTCTCTGCAACTATTCATGTGCACGCTCAATCAGTGTTGCATGAATAGAAGGGACCTACAGTTTAATGCCGGTTCCGAACGGCTAGTTTAGAGGGGCCTTACTAGGCAGAATACATTCGGTGGTTTGCCATTGCCTTCCGAACGGCAGCGGTCGCTTATAATTCGTTGGTTTGACCTGGGAATCGAACCCGGGTTTCTTGGTGCAGAGGCTGGCGCGCTAGCAACTACACCACGGCCACTGCTTAGTAGCTTCATCTTTACATATTGTTACGAAATTCGGTTCTTTCTTGGGTCCGGTGATTTTTAAACTCTCAATACAGTAACAAAACAATGTTCAATTCAATGTTCAATGTACAATAATCGCTAATAGGTTCGTGGAAAAGAACAGCAACGATTTAGGTCCATTAGATCAACTTCTTCTTCGGGTACCCATCCGTTTCGGATGTTGGCAATCATGTTGGCAATTATAACTTTGTTTGTACACGCTCGAAATAGTTCTGCTGAGGTTTTCCCAAACCAAGTTCGTAAATTACTCGACCATGAGATTCTTCTTCTTCCGGGTCCTCTCCTACCCAGTATCTTTCCCTGTATTATGGTTTGCAGTAGGGAGCATCAATCCTTATTCCTCATAACTTGCCCTAGGTATTCTAGTTTTCTTTTTTTAATGATGTACAAGATTTCTAGATCTTTTTTCATTCTCTTTAGCACTTCTATATTTGTAACGTGAGCTATCCATGGTATTCGGAGCATTCTCCTATACAGCCACATCTCAAATGCTTCCACTTTTTTAGTGGTGGCCTCTGTAAGTGTCCAGGATTCTACTCCATACAATAGAACAGAAAAAACATAGCATCTTAAGTGTCTTATTTTCGTTTCTAGGGATATGTTGTGACTTTTGAAGATGGCACTCATTTTGTTAAAAACCTGTCCTGGCTTTTCATATACGACATTTTACCTCTTGTGCACTGTCCCATTGTTCGTTTATGATGGTTCCAAGGTAGCAATATTGTTAAACACGTTCAATTCGAGTTCCGTTGATATATAGGTGAGCTCCAATAGATCAACGGTGGACGCAATATTCATATTACGCGAAATGATAGAAAAATCGATAGAATTTAACAAGTCCCTGTTTGCCTGTTTTGTGGATTTAACCAAGGCCTTCGGCAGGGTCCTACTGGATGACGTAATTAAGATTCTAGACCAGAACAATATCGATTACCGGTACCAAAGAATTATACAAGAACTTAACAGCAGAAGTAGAACAAGAATAAAAACAAACGATGGACTGTCTAAGGAAGTGTAAATCAATACGGGCATACGACAAGGTGACAGCCTTAGTCCTACTCTGCTCAACATCATTATGGGCCAAATCATTGAAAATATTAAAAAAGTGAACGCTGGATATAGGATGGGCAATCGCACCATTAAAGTATTATGCTATGCAGACGATGCAATTCTCATAGCAGAGAATGAAGACTACCTACAACGCCTGTTATACAAGACGACGGTAACAGCACACAAATTTAACATGAACATCGCAACAGAAAAAACAAAGTCAATGGTTATCTCTAAAGAACCCAAAAAGTGCAAACTGGCAGTCGACAACAAGATATTTCAGCAGGTGTGAAGATTCAACTACCTAGGAGTGGAGGTATCAAGCGTAAGAAACCTTATTGAAGAAGCACGAACACAAGCCATAAAAGCAACAAGAGTCAGCGGATACCTGAGAGAAATCATACATACATAATGTCACGCCTTTTTCCCATGGGGGTAGGCAGAGACCACTTCCTTCCACTTGCTACGGTTCTTACACACATCTTTTGCTTCCTCTACTTTCATCAGTGCTCTCATACATGCTCGTCGGTTGTTGGTACTCTTGACCTGGCCTTTCTTCAAAACAATGTTGATCTGATCGAGATATGTTCTCCGAGGTCGACCTCTACCGACTTGTTCATTTACACTCGCCTTAGAAATTTGTTTCGTCTATGTCGAGAAAAGCGCTGTCAAGGTTAAGGCCTTGATTACGTAACGAATAACGTGTTATTTATTGAATTATCAAAAAAACTATAGGTATAGTTCTTACGAAGTCAGTTGGACAAGTATAAAAACAATATTTCATCCGGCGGCTTGACGAACTTTGTTGTTGCATAGGCGTCACAACAGATATTTCAATAGTAGGTTTACTGCATTAAATAATTATTGGGTTAACAATGCTCTCAATAAAGTATATATTTTGAAATATATTTTAATGAATATAAGTGGTTTTGGAGTATAACTATTTAAATTCAAAACTTATTTAATTGGGTTCGTAGATTGGCAAGTATTTTTAAACTTATTTTAAATTTTTTTCAATAACTTTAAGTGAGTATTGTTTTGACTTACGTGATAAGGTGACCACCCCAAACGAAATACTATTATAGATTAGTCACTATCGAAACACTCATCAGTACTTGGGTCTTCTTGGGTATTTATCACTATCGGTTCGATTTGTGGCAAAACACAATATTGTTTTTCTTTTTCTTTGACGTGGTAAACACAATTTGTCCGTAAGTCAGTTTCGGCGAGTTCATTAATTACTTTTCTTATATTTGTTGGAACAGAATCGCTTAATTGAGGAGCTTGATTATACTTTCGTTATTTGTTCTTTAAAGCAGCCCAGATCAGTTCAATAGGGTTGAATACACAATAATATGGAGGCAAACGCAAAACTGTATGACTGTAAGATTCAAAAAGTTTGTCTATGACGTAGTCTTTCTTAAAATTTTGTTGTTTCACTAGTCCAACAATTTTTTTGTGTGCAGAAAACAAGATAATAGGTATGTATAAAACGGAAAAATATGTATCTATAACAACACGGCACTGTAAACACTGTAAACAGTTGTATAAACACTGATTTGTTTTTTGGCATCGACTTTTGCGGTGAGAAAACTGCCGATAAAATTTGGCCAATTAGGGTTAAGTACTATCCAATAAGATGCATAGAATCACAAAAGTTTCGCCGACAGTCCATGTGGACCATACCGGGAGTAATCAATTACAAACGGTTCAGTTTAGTTTAATGCTCGACGTGGCATTATTGACCGTACCCCGATTTTTGCGTTGTCCAACTGAGTTTGTGTAAAGTATACATAAGTTTCGCACTGCTCCACGGCCGCCGCACCGTGCACCGTGGTCCGGAATACCTATTTTATTTAATTATTTATAAGTAATGAATTTACACTATTGATGTGCGCTAAATATTGAAATAATAATTAATACTAAATCCCAGTTATAACGTAATAAATACGAAAGTTCGACTATACTCTTAGTTATAAGTACTAAAACTAAAATGTTTGAATTAAAAAAAATTAAGGGTGGTATTCCACTCATTATATATTCATATAAAGACCGGCTGTTATCAATTTTGATTGCTGATTCTTACATTACAGGCACTATAAATAAGTGTTCCTAATAGCAACAATTAATTGAAAAATTATAATAAAATGATAATAATTTACTAGTTTCTGATTTTTTTCTTTGTATTTACCCAACTATCTATCTGGACGCCAAATTTGAACTTTCTAGGTCATCTGGAACTGGGTTAGAGTTTTGATCTATAGGTCATTCAGTGGTAAAAATGAAGATTTTCGGACGTTAATATCTAAATAACTGTTTGAGGTGTGTTTATGAAATTTGGAGCACATATGTAACTCGCAAATCTCAATGTATGAGCCAAAGAGTACTCTTGAGAATATTATTTTAAACAAAGTTCAGACTCGGCATATTATCCAATGCAATAAATAGTTTTCATTAGTGTACCATATTAATAAATTAAAACAAAACTTAATCGCGGTGTCAAAAACAAATCACGTCGTTTAAATATTCTAAAATAAATCACTTGTAACCTGTGGATACACGAATTCACGAATCCTGTGGCCTACTCCTGGCCCGGTTTGAATTATGGGACTGCACCTGGTACTTAACAATGGCTTCCCTCCATCAAATCCCGCACGCGGTCATTTTAACTCGACCCCAATAACCAAAATATCCACCACAAAGGCACGACAGAATGATCAAGTTAAAAATTAAATGGTTTTTCTTCAAAATCCAATTAAGATGGCCCAAATACAGCCAGATATGAAAGAAAAAACCGTAGAAGTTCTGCTCACGTGTTAATATCAAATCGTTCCCAAAAACTCTCACCTGACTTCCACCACTGACACCCAACGAATCATGTCCACTCCTCACTCCCAGGCCGGATATCAGAAAAATGACACGGAACCCACGTCAGCCAACCTTTGCAAATTTTTGTCCCTCACTTATAATCTCGCTCGTCCGTGTTGATAGCCAGCCCATCCACACACAGAGAAGCAAACCAAACAATAATATAGCTGACAACACACGACGATCGAGGCCAAAAATCAAGGCGAAATCTAATACAAAGACTCCCACTCCAATTAACAAACACGTCCCAGCCATTAATAATTAAATCCTATCCCTACTAAGTATGCAACACTATATGCAACAAACAAAATACGGTATGCAAAACTATTTACGAACACCAGACCATCAGAGACACAATTAATAATGAAACGGTAGATGGGAAAAAATAGGCACGTGACAATGTGTATGTGAAATAGTGTTTGAGTTATGAGGGGGTCAAAATTGGCTCCAAATATTTTGTGTAATATTACACACGGTACCCGCTCGCCATTCTGTTAGCTTGAACTTGGCTTGACACGCTACCGCGGGTCTAGATATACGAGTATTTGATTTTTGCGACTAACGTCATTAAAACGATGTTTAAAAAACTATTTTGCAGGTTTTGAAGATTCAAATGAGAAACATCGACAGTGCCAGAACTTACATCGAAAGATATCAAATGGAAGTTTTTGATTTCGAACACAATCTTCGTTTGACTAACGAAATTGTTGTCGAAGCCGAAGTCACCGGCCACTTTATAACGACGTTACCGGAGATTTTAGATTTCGGAAAATGCGTAACCAACTCCGTTTATCAAATAGATTTGCAAATTTCCAATTCCTCGTCCTCCACGCAAGCTCTAGTTCTAAAAGTTCCGTCATCTTTGAAGGATTACGTTAAACCGGATGTAGCGAATATTTATCTCGCTTCGCAGTGCTTCAGAACCGTGTGGATACGACTGTTCCTTGGAAAAAGTATCTTCAGGTCTTCTTATTTCTCAGAAGCGCTCAATCTTTTGCAATTTCCGCTTCAGATTTGCGTTTTGACCAAAAATTATACCGACGTTTTCCCGGTTACTGTACAAGTATTCGCAATAATTACCAATGCAAATCTACTAAATATCACGTCAATTGACGATCAAATTTCCCGCTATAACGACAATTGCTTGAGTCTGGACATCGGAAAATGCTCGATCTACGAAACAGTTACCGCCGACATGACGCTGGAAAATACCGGACTAATTTCGGAAATTTACGGCTTCACGGATCTACCGCCATTCGTAACGGTCGAGCCGAATTACGGTTTCGGAGAAATAGGTCCGTTCGAACAACAAAAAATTACCTTCCACGTACACCCGGACTATAAAGACGTTCTGAAAAATTTCTCGAAATACAACTGCAGGAATTATTCGTTGATACGCGAAATTCATCTCACCACCGTCACGAACATGAAACTCTCCGACCGGTTTTTCGATTCGAAAAAGCTGCGAGCTTCGGTTCAATTTATATTGAAAGAAATGGCGACGCCCGTTAACGTTCTATTGCAAGAAGATATCGAGAGCTGCGTGCAATCGATCAGAGACAACTTTTCCAACAAACTCGACGATACGGACGCGGATTTGAATCTCACAATATTTTTGGATGAGCCGCAAATAAAGGATAACGAGAACGTGGAAGCCGCTGCAGTAAAAAACGACGCTAAAAAAGTTAACGTAACGAAATTAAAAATCAATACGTCCGTGATTAAGCCGTTGGTGGAGGTTTGCTATCAATACGTTCGACTTCCGGATACGCCTTGCAGTTCGTATTCCGTCATTTCGACAGAAATAAGATCCTTGCAATGGGAATTCAGCGAGGAAATAGAATGTCTGAGAAAGAGACACATGAAACTTCCCAAATTCGAAGCGTGGTTTAAAATTACCGGAGATAATGAGGAAATCAGGATCGAGCCCTCCTGCGGAATACTGAAGAACGGCGAGATCTTCAAATTATTCGTCATCGCTACGCCCTCTACTCCGGACAAAATTATCAAAGACACGGCAAAATCCATAAAGTATGCCGAAGTATACGAAAACAAAAAGAGGGAGTTCGAGCTGAATATCAAGAAGGATACGAAAAAAAACAAAGATAAAAACAAAGGTAAGAAAAATGACGCCAAAGAGAAGAAAAGCAAGAAAAAAGATAAGAATGCGGAAAAATCGGAAAAATCTTCGCCGGACACTGAAATAACCGTAACGGATTCCGAATTAGTTATAAACCAGGAGGACTACTATCCCGCGGAAATGTGCTACTGGAGAACTTTGGAACCGTACACCATTTCCTCGACGCTAACTTGCATCGTGAATTACGACAGCGAAGTCATGGAACGACCGAAGGAGGTGATAACCATGCACGTTTCGTGCCGCGTAATCAAACCGGATTTTATTTCGAATTTAAAATTTCAAAGGGTCGATTTCGGACAGGTTACCATAGGTAATGTGGGCGTTAAGGAAATCGTAATCCAAAATATAACGTACGCTCCCATCCAACCTCGAATAAGTTTGTTAAATCCCGTCGGCCCTTTTTTTATTCCGTACGCGAAAAAATACACGCTGTCTCCTGAATGTTATTTTAAAATACCCGTCGAATTCGCGCCGACTAATGAAAATTCGGCGGAAGAATATATTGAATTGTCATCGGGAATCACGATTCTTCCGTTGGTGCTTCAGGGAATCGGGGTGCAAATGAATTTATCGTTTCTGCCGGAGTTTTTGGTTTGCAGATTATCGAAAGCAACGCCGAATACTATTGAAGAATGCGTCTTTAAGATACAAAATTCGAGCGACGCCTCCGTTACTTTACGATTCGAGAAGGCGTTTGAAATAGAGGGTGTTCTTAAACCAGTTCCAACTGACAAACCGGACAATAAAACAGGTAATTTCTAGTTTTCCTTAAAAATAAGTCCATGTCACACACACACAACGACTCGTTTAATTACTAAATAAAATGTGGAATAAGTAATTTTCGTTGGGTTGCATTTTTTTTTATTTCATCTCGAGTTGAATTGACATTTTCAGCTTTTAAGCATGAATATTTATTTAAAATTATCTGTTGAACTTGAATATGAAAATCTCGATTTTTTAATACCCAAAATTGTCTCTCATTTTTATTATTATTAACTAGCAGAACCCGGCAGCCGTTGTCCTGCCCGAACGTTAGCTTGCCTGCTTTGGGAATATCATACTCAGCGACCCCGAAAACTATGAATTAGACACTAAATCGGCTTTTTTAATAATTTTTATATTTCATCCCCTTTCCACCCCATTTATATGGATGCTAACATAATTGGGAATGTTACTATCAAAGTCAGCAACCTCGAAAACTATTAAATCGACACTAACATTAGCCGTTTTTCATAGTTTTTATATTTTATCGCTTCTCACCCCTTTCGTATGTGTGCTAACAAAATTGGGAATGTTACTATTAAACTCAGCGACCCCAAAAATTATGAACTTGACACTAATATCGGCAATTTTTAATAGTTTTTATATTTCAACACCCTTTCACGACCCCCCCCCCCCTACAACCTACAACCTAGGTTAGCTGGACGTCCTTTGACACAATAAATTTAATTTTATTCGCGAAAAATTGCCTATATATTTTTTAACAAATCATTCGCGAAAAACTCCCTTAATGAAAGATAGGTTAGCTCGACGTCCTTTAAAAATGTATACATTTTTTCTCAAATAAAATTTACCCTGTCTCTTTGACAGATAAAGTTTCTGAAAATATACAACTACATGAACATAAAAAGGAACGAAGAAATATTAACGTGAATACAGAGTATAACATAAGGGGGAACTACCATTGACGCAGTTTTTGCAAGAAATATTGCTAAATTCATAGTGTAAAGTGTTACTCCATCTGCGCGTAGGGACTCGCACCAGTTTTTTTTTATTTAGATTTGTTTTAATATTTATCGCCCCCGCAATACTCTTTGTGGCTGGTATTTTGCAAAATCTGTCAGTTGTTAATTTCAGCATGCTAAAACATATACTCTGGTCAACTTTCAAACCTCTATGAGCTGTAGTTTGGAAATGCGGATTTTTTTAATTACCGCATCCGCAACCCCCCTTACGGGTGGAATTTCGTAAAATTCGTTCTTAAATTAAGCTCATTTAAATTCGATGTACTTGATTTAATTAAATCAATATGTTCACTTTTTAAAAATATTAACTGTGACAGCAACAAAACATCTCATTTCTACTATAATTATAAATTTTATTTTATTCGCGAAAAATTGCCTAGATATATTTTAACAAATTACTCGCGAAAAACCCGAAAGATAGGTTAGCTTGACGTCCTTTTTTCTCGAATAAAATTTACACTGTCTCTTTGACAGATAAAGTTCCCGAAAATATACAACTACATGAACAGGAAAAACTTCGCGGGTGGAATTTCGTAAAATCCATTCTTAGCCGACCTCTACTCGACAAAAGGAATATTCCTAGCAAATTTCAGGTCTCTAAGCCTTATGGTTCCAGAGATATCGTGATAAGTCAATATATATATATATATATATATATATATATATATATATATAGATTATTAAGATGTATTTCATCATTAATTTGGATATTATCATTACTTTGAACTACATTATTATCACGAATTTCATTATTAATGTGAATATCCTCAATAAACGATTCGTTGGATTCATTATTTACCTCAAACGCGGTCTTCGAAAAGCCATTTCACAAATATCACAATAAAAAATAAAACGCGAACAATAAAAATCTCCTGAGAACCAGCGCGCGCTAATGTTTTCAACTGAAAACGTCCGAGCTAGATAGTCGACCGATGATTTGAGGAATGCGTATTAGTGACGTTGATATTCGAAAATAAGCTGTGCTACCCGTAGATAAAAAACAAGCAAAGACAGCTACATTTTTGCAAATACCTTTTAATTTAATCTTCCGTTAGACGCGCAGCACCTGAGAGGTGACCGACGCACTTAAATCATACGTCAAATTGATAGGGCAAGGCGGTGCTTGCTGCTATCTTCCTAGCTCGGTATTCTTTTCGTGACAGTCAATCGACAGCATTCAAAAGAGATGCATTATATCACAATTTGGAAAAAATCACCTCTTAGGTGCATTGCGACTATTGGCGTGAGTATTTATAGTTTTGTATTTTTTGTTTTTATTATGCATTCTTTTTTCCTTTTTATGGCCATTTTATTTTAGTAACCGTTATGAAGTCCAAAAAAAAATTTATTTTGAAAAATGAGTGACATCGCTGAAATACATAGAATTTTTTTTACTGAAAATAGTCGCAAAAAGGGTAGAACTATCGTGTGGGACGAGGACCGCCTGCACTACGACTATTGGAAGGGGAAGGGATTATAGAAAGGAAATGATTGTGAAACCTCTTTTTAAAAAGTTGCAGGTCATAGTTCTCTGGAAAAACTGATTTTGCAAGCTTGTTCCATTCTGTCGCAGCCCTGTAAAAGAAGGATTCTTGATGGAGATTGGTCCTTAAAGTGTCAATCTTGAGAGTAAATGGGTGAGACTGATCAGCGTGCCGAGTTCTTCGGCCTAATGTGGCCAGTGGTGGTACAAGAGTTTTTATTTCTCTGGAGCATCTGCCGTGGAAATATCTGTAAAATAATGTCTGGTCTGCAACTTTTCTTCTATGTTCTAGTGGGTGAAGGGTATCTGTGAGAGTTGAGCTGTTTATCAACCGAATGACCCTTTTCTGAATGGAATCTAGAAGACAAAGGGAATGCCTTGGTGCTGAACCCCAAATGTGCGAGCAATACTCCAGTAGAGGTCAGATTTAAGCCTTGTACGTCATCAACAGTTGATCAGGAGTAAAAAACTTTCTGGCTTTCCACTGTAAACCTAGCCTCTGGCTTGCTGACTTTGCGATTTTAGCAACTTGGTTATGCCAAGACATATTATTAGACACCGTGACTTCCAAAATCGAGATGGAGGGACTTGATTCAAGGATATAGTATTTGCTAAAGAATCAGTAGAAGAAGTTGAACAATTTGATGAGTCAGAAGAGGATGATGATTTCGTGGAAACTAGAAAAAAGAGTTCAGACAGCGAACAAAGCAATTATGAATCAAGCAGTAAGGAACAAGGGTCAAGGGACTGTTACATAGCTTTAAAAAAGGTAAAAGGAAAAATTGCTGATACCATTGCAAAAAAGACCTTTTTCTGCTAGAAGAAAATAAGAAAAGCAAAATCTAATAGTTTACCTTCCAGGGGTGAAAGGTGATACCAAGAAAGCAAAAACTGTCATTGATTCTTGGAGTTGTCTCAAAAATGAATCGATTCTAAATGGAATAGTTGAAAATGACAACAAATATAAAAAAACAATATCTAAAAGTTACTTAAGGATTATAGTTTGTCACCCCACAAATAATATAGAAATTAAAGCATTCATTAGACTTTAGTAGTTGACAAGAGTGTACCGTGGTTCACATTTGAATTAAGAAGATTTTTGGGATGCTAGTGGTGATGGTATTAAGACGTTTAGGCTCACAATGAGTTTAAGTTGCTTCTGATTCTTAATGAATCCCTGCCAAAAAGATAAACAAAGAAAAAACACAAAATATGTTTGTGCAAATTGTGACCAGTACCTCTGCTTGAGTCACATCACAGTTAGCTGTATGAATGTGAAAACTGAAAACGAAAGTCCATAATTTCTGTCCAATAAATGTTTTTCCCTAAACTTGAAGGTTAGACTGTTATATAAGAGTTAATTTTTATTTGAATCTTCTTAAATTCAATAAATAATTCATTGAAAGACTTGGGCCTTTCATTTTTCAGTATAAATATAATATTAAATCAATGTAAACTTGAAGGATTAACTGATTAAGCACCTAACAGGTGCAACGCGCCGATATTTTTTTCATCATAGGCGCGACTAACGAAAGGTTAAACTGATAGTCATCGATATTTTTAATGTACTTATGTAAATATTTCTTCCATTGTAAGATTCGCAGCATCATCTTTAAGACGACCGACTTTTCCTCCAGCGTTCTCTTATCTCACTATTCTTTACTTTATCCAACCGAGTCACTCCGGCTATACTTCTCAGACTAGTCATCTTCGCAGCATTAATCCTATTTTCATGCTTCTTCTGCCAAACCCAACATTCACTACCATACATAATGTAGGAACCAACACACCTCTATGCACTGCCAGACGTGCCTTTTTTATACTTACTGGCTGTTCATAAAGCTATGCAGTGCCCCATTCATTTGTTTTCCAGCCAACACTATTTGCTCAATGTCACTGTCATACTTTCCATCTCTCGTAAACTTTGAACCTAAGTACACAAATTCATTTACTTGTTCCACTCTTTCTCCCTTAATCAAAACTTTACAGTTTGTCATGCTTTCTTCTCTTTCAAAAACCATTACTTTCGTTTTGCTTACATTTATTTTCATCCCTTTGATTTTCAACATTAACCATTGCCTGCAATTCCTCTTCAGATGACGCTAATATGACTTGATCATTGGCGTATGAAAGGCATTTGACGATCAAATCATTCATTATCAATCCATACGCACTCTCATTCAAATCTTTTAAACAATCGTCTATGTATAAGGTAAACAGCCATAGCGAAGCCACACATCCCAGTCTCACACCTTTTTTGATGTTAAACCGGTCCGTGCAAGCTCTGTTTATCCTAACACAAGCAACGGAATACTCGTAAAGCTATTTCAGTGCTCGTATTAAAGTACCTCTCACCCCATACATAAACAATGTCGACCACAATTCACTCCTCACCACTCTGTCATGAGCCTTTTCCAAGTCTATAAAAGCGCAATACACCTTCTGACTTCTAGCCAAGAATTTTTTGACTATACCTCGTAATGAAAAGACCTGATACATACATCTCCTTCCTCTTCTAAATCCTGCTTGCACATCCCATATCATCTTCTCGGTTTAATTCGTTACTCTTTTAATCAATATATGTGCATACGGTTCGCTGAATATGCTGAGTAAACTAATATAAGTAAGTTATAGACCAATAAAATAATATTTTTACTTGTATTACAGCTCCATTGACATTGAGCGAAGGGTGTTGGCAGGAAAACAAATGAATGGGGCACTGCATAGCTTTATGAAAAAGGCACGTCTGGCGGTGCATAAAGGTGTGTTGGTTCCTACACTTATGTATGCTAGTGAATATTGGGTTTGGCAAGAGAAGCATGAAAATAGGATTAATGCTGTGGAGATGAGTAGTCTGAGAAGTATAGCCGGAGTGACTCGGTTGGATAAGGTAAAGAATAGTGAGATAAGAGAATGCTGTGGTTTAAAAGAAGATGTGGTTACAAAGAGAGATAAAGGAATGCTTAGATGGTTTGGACACGTAGAAAGGATGGATGAAGGAAGATTGACGAAACAAATTTATATGGCGAGTGTAAATGGACAAGTTGGTAGAGGTAGACCTCGGAGAACATATCTCGATCAGATCAACATTGGTTTGAAGAAAGGCCAGGTCAAGAGTACCAACAACCGACGAGCATGTATGAGAGCACTGATGAAAGTAGAGGAAGCAAAAGATGTGTGTAAGAACTGTAGCAAGTAAAAGGAAGTGGTCTCTGCCTACCCCTATCGGAAAAAGGCGTGTCTTTACAGCACCAGTGTACTTATGTATACTATAAAGAAAATAACTTGTTAAATTTTTTTAATCGTTATATCTTATTAACGGTTAGTCTTAGGAAAAAAAGTATACATACAAATTTTATAGATAATTACACGATCTATAATTTTTGTCTTGCCTATTTTTATGATTTAACTTACCGTTTGTCTGAAAAATACAAAAAACTCATATTGGCGAACTTTTATCTTGGATAATTTTTTTTTTGGGATCGATGAGGATTTTTTACTTTTCATTAATAATGGTGTTCCAAACATTCATACCAATTTTTAACTCTATGCGAATTTTTGTAACCTTACCCCTATATTTTGGGCTAACTTGACCGGGCTATACAGCATCTATTCCCAAATAAGTTATTATAAACTTCCCAGTTGTAAGTTATAGTAATGGGTCCGATTTTCCATTTTCCATTCAGAAAAGGGCCATTCGGTTGATAAACAGCCTAACTTTAACAGATACACTTCACCCACTAGAACATAAAAGAAGAGTTGCAGACCAGATATTACTCTACAGATATTTCCATAACAGATGCTCCAGAGAAATAAAAACTCTTATACACCACTGGCCACATTCAGCCAAAAAACATTGACACGTTGATCAGTTTTACCCATTTACTCTCAAGATTGATACTACAAGGACCAATCTCCATCAAGAATCCTTCTTTTACAGGGCTGCTACGGAATGAAACAAGCTTCCAAAATCAGTTTTTCCAGTGAATTATGACTTGCAACTTTTCAAAAATCGGGTCCACAATCATATCCCTACTATAATCCCTCCCCCTTCTAATAGTCGCAGAGCGGGCCGTCCGCGGCCCACACGATAAGTCTACCCTTTTTGCGACTATTTTCAGTAAAAAAAAATTTGCGAATTCCGAATTTCCACATTTCAAGGTCCCCAAAGTCGAATACAATAGTTTTAAAGTGGACGTTTGTGTGAGCGTATGTTTGTATGTACGTTCGGAATTATTTTTCGTCTCGATTATCTCGAGAAAAAAAATGATATCGACGTGGGACCAATTACATTCGACGCATAATTACGCAACTTAAAACTGATTAGATTTTCAGCAAAATCGGTTTAGCTGATTTTTATGTAAAATCAAAAAAACTGAAAAAAATGGTAAACTTTCGGAATTATTTTTTGTCTCGATTATTTCGAGAACAAAAAATGATATCGACGTGGGACCAATTGCATTCGACGCATAATTACGCAACTTAAAACTGATTAGATTTTCAGCAAATTCGGTTAAGCTGTTTTTTATGGAGAATTAAAAAACTGAAAAAAATGGTAAATAACCTGAATTTTGCAATTTATAAATTGTACTATTTTTAATACATAATTTTAAGATCATTTAAATAATATGATTATTGCAAGTTAGGAATATTTGTATGAAAAATATGATGACAATATTGCATAAAAAGAGATAGTTTTAGAAAATAAAAATAGGAATTGGAGAATTTTAAACTTGTGTCAGTATTGAGAAAATAGCATTGAAGACAGTATAACAGTGAAAAATTATTGTTATATTGTTATAATCAAGCATTGTTTATAACAATTGAATCTTGTTACTTACAAATGAATATTGATCAATTAATTAAAAAATAAAATTTAATGTAAAATGATAAGAAAAAGTTTGAAAGAATACGGTTGACATAAACAGAATATTTTTAATGACGATTATAATTTGATATAAACAATTTGAAATAGTTTTTTATAATAAATTTAATAATAATAATTATAACAACAAAATATATGGTTTTTTTTCATTCTTCCCACCGGGAAGTTAGTCGTGTGGACCTCTCGGGTCGCACCCAGACCGCTGATGTTTATTAATTTGTTTTTGAGCTGTGTGTTTTCATATTGCAGTTAAGGAAGACCGGGGTAGTAATAAAAGTAAAGGAAAAGAAAAAGGCAGTAAGCGAAGTAACGAAAAAAAAAAAGAGAAGAAAGATAAAAAATTTTCGGACGATTTATCGGCTACGGAAATTTTTTCAATACCGAATTTTAGACCTACGAAAGACACGTCGTATTTCGATATCCTAAATTTGGATGACGACGAGGTAAACGTAGGCGCTAAATCATCAGAACTCATCAAAATCGGTTTCGGAACGAAAGATACCTTGGTTAAAACGAAACAACAAATAAAAGACAAGCAAAAGGAGAAGAAAACCAAAGAACCGAAAAAAAAGAAGGGCGAGGACAAAAGTAAAAAGAATCCGAGCGAAGAAAAAATAGTTCACGTCGTCAAGTACGACATTGCAGTCGGTCAAAAAATTATAAAAGATATCATTTTAATTTGTAGTTTTCAATAAATATTTAAACAATCCACTGTGCGTTATAAATACAAGGTGATTCTATTCGTTCGCTTGTTAGACGCAAAACCGATACGAAAAAAAAGATGAAATTTTTGGACATTGGTAAGTCATCTACAATGTGACACACTTAAGATGAAGACACCACTGTATTTTAGTCATTTTTAAAAGCAGAGATTTGATTTTTGGAACAGACGTAGACCTTCATAAGCCTTACTTTTCGCAATACTCATTCCGAGTGACAGCCTTAAACCCAGCCTGCTGCGATCTTGCAAAAATAGGCCAAGCAATAGAGCATTATAGCTTGACACAAATCATAGCAGGATCGGACCGATGTAATTATGTTTGGAAATACTTGCTGTTAGTGGATGCTTACTTGGATACTCCACTTTTCAATTCGTTTTTTTGTAATTGACGATTTTTTTGGAAAAAAAGTCATTCTTCGCGTTTTTTGCGTATAACATTAAACCTATTTATCCGATCGTAATACTGTCAACAGACGATTTTTAAAAAATTCATAACTTTCTTAATTTATAATATGTAGCGCTGTTCTTTTGGATTCAAATAGGTAATAACATGTTCTTGGACTGTACAAAACCTGGACTATGTCCGATGAATTCTTTCGGAGTTATAGCGATTTGAAATTTTTTGTAAATAAAGGATTAAGGCTCCTACGTATCACTCGCCTTATTTAAGATCTACATAGCAAAAGCATTAAATACATGGAAACGGAAATGTAGAGGTATGGATATAGACCTGAGGGATGTCTGCCTATATACATTACAATTTGCAGATGATCAGGTTATCATGGCCAATGACAAAGATGACATAGAATATATGGCTAGAAAACTCCAAGAAGAATATCGACAATGGGGTTTGAAAATAAACATACAAAAGACAAAATACCTCCTAATCTCTCTGTCAGTCGTACTCTTAAAGCTAAGAGGTCGTGATTCCATGATTTTCAATTTATGTTGTTGATGATCTGCTTCCAAAGTGTTCTGTGTCTTCTGTGTCTCTAATGGTTGTTTGTGAGGGTCTTCACGTAATTTTCTTTGCCTGGTCTACCCATCTGGTGGGAGAACTACCCTTTGTCCTCTAACCTTCTATTTTTCCTTGTATCACCATTTTTTCTATGTTGTCTCCTTGTCTTCTGTTTATACGCCCATAGTATTGGAGAATTCGTCGTCGGCATATTGTTGACAGTCGTTCCCAATAGGAACTGCTTTTTACAATTTGCCATATCATGGCCAACGACAAAGAATATATGGCTAGAAAACTCCAAGAAGAATATCGACAATGGGGTTTGGAAATAAACATACAAAAGACAAAATACCTCCCAATAGGAACTGCTCTTTCGGATATTCAGCTTGAAGACGGAAATACAATTACATCTTGTACAGAATACAAATATCTTGGCTTTATTTTTGATACAACAGGTAAAGACGATAATAAAATAAAAAAAAGAATCAATTCATTTAGGTAGTGTCAAAATACGAGGGTGGTTTGATAAGTCAGTGACTTTTTAAATAAAACAAATTTTTTTCCGCAAATAAACATTTTATTTCTTACATAATCACCTTTTAGCTCGATACACATTTAGTCCAGCGTTTTTCTAATTTTTTTATTTCCTCCAAATAATAGGTTTTTTCAAAGCTCTCAAAATACGCGTTTGTTTCGGTAATGACTTCTTCATTCGACTCAAATCTCTTACCGCCCAGCCATTTCTTTAGGTTTGGAAACAGAAAGTAGTCGGGGGCTAAATCTGGTAAATATGCTGGATGGGGTAGCAGTTCGTATCCCAATTCATGGATTTAGGCCATCGTGACTAGACAAGTGTGCACACGTGCATTGTCTTGATGGAACAGCACTTTCTTCTTCGCCAATTGAGGCCGTTTTTGCTTTAAATCAACGTCGAATCTGTTCAAAATATTTGAATAATATTCGCCTGTGATCGTTTTACCTTTCTTGAGGTATTCGATGTGAATGACACCGCGTACATCCCAAAAAACTGTGGCCATGACCTTGTTGGCTGACGGCCTCTGTTTCGCCTTCTTTGGTCCACGTTCACCCCGAGCAACCAACTGTTTCGATTGTTCCTTGGTCTCTGGCGTGTTGTGATGGATCCATGTTTCATCCACAGTAACAAAACGGCGCAAAAATTCGTCCGGATTGCGGCTGAACATCGCTAAACACTCTTTTGAAGTGGTCACACGATTGCGCTTATGGTCGAGTGTGAGCAATCGCGGCACCCATCTCGCAGAGAGTTTTTTCATGTCCAAATATTCGTGTAAAATATGATGTACCCGTTCAGTTGAGATACACCTACAGTATGAGCCAACTCACGCACTTTCATTTTCCGATCATCCAATATCATTTCATGGATTTTATCGACGATTTCCGGCGTGATCACTTCTTTTGGGCGACCTGGACGTTCGGCGTCACTAGTGCTGGTACGACCACAACGGAACTCTGTAAACCACTTCTTAACCATTGAAATTGATGGTGCCGAGTCCCCGTAGTATTTATCAAGTCTTTCCTTAGTTTCAGTAATGGATTTTTTACGTAAAAAGTAATGCTTAATCAGCACACGAAATTCACTTTTTTCCATTTTCGTAAAAATTCACGAGGTTGTCTGCATTGAACGGCTATCAATCACACCAACTGCACGACGTAGTTGCTCAAAATTAGAAAGTTGCCCACTGATAGATTATAGTTGACGGCAGCACTGTTGCATTTGGAGTAACTGCGCGGGAAATTCAAAAAGTCACTGACTTATCAAACTGCCCTCGTAACATTTTTACAAAGAAGTAACGTAGGGGTGAATTAATAAATGTGACTTTTAATACCTGATTCAAAAAGGAAGAAAAAGGTAGCGACCGTTGGAAATGTTTTTTTTTAACGAAGGCGATCCATCACATACAGTAGAGATGTAATCATTAGGTAGGTGAGAATTCATAAAGTCGAACACCACCAAAAAAAAATAAATTAATATCGATGTGGCCCGAAGACTTACATTAAAAGACTGGACATGTTTCGAAGGATTAATCCTTTATCTTCAGCGAAATGGAAGAGATTACAAGTAAATCTAAAGAGAAGTAAAAGTATATTACAATTATGAGGAGCAAAAATGTATGTTGAAGAATACAAAATTGCATTAATTCAAGTGAAACATACAAAAGACAAAATACCTCTCAATAGGAACTGCTCTTTCGGATATTCAGCTTGAAGACGGAAAATCAATAACATCTTGTACAGAATACAAATATCTTAGCAATATTTTTGATACAACAGGTAAAGACGATAATAAAATAAAAAAGAGAATAACACAAGCAAGAAGAACAATTGGGTGCCTCAACTAAATCTTGTGGTCTCAGGAAATAGAAAAACAACGAAAGTATCATATTTATGACATACTGATCAAAAGTAACCTTCTTTATGGAGCTGAAACTTGGCGGGTAAATGAAAGTAACAGAAGGAAGATAGAAACGGTGGAAATGGACGTGTTTAGAAGATCTTTAGGAATATCCCGTAAAGATAGAATTCGTAATGAAGAAGTAAAACATCGAATGGGCATAAAAGAATCACTATATACCGAAATAGACAGAAAACAACTAGTATGGTAAGGACACGTCCAGCGAATGTCAAATACGAGACTACCAAAAAGAGCAATGGAATGGACACCGCACGGTCGAAGAAAAAGAGGACGACCGAATAAAACCTGGAAAAAAGGAGTATCAAAAGCCATGAGCGGGAGGAACCTGCGAGTAGACCAATGTAATGACCGTCGGACGTGAAAATTAGGCATCGGACGACGTCGAAAGACGTTTTGAAAATATATAATTTTTAACCCTTTTTTTCGTGGAGGGGTCTGTATGCTCCTGTGTTTATCCGATTCTCCCGTTCTTTGAAAATTTGGAAGATATAGATGAAAAACTTGAACGACTCATCTCGTTTTTTTTAAAAAGACGGTCGAAAAATCGACGCGAACTTGCGCTGAAACCGCTGTCCGCGCGCGAGTAGTCGAGTAGTGGGGGAAGAGGGGAAACGATATCTATAGATGTAGCAGCGCGCCCGTATAATATACAATATACCTGTTATAAAGTGAAACGTTGCTCTGAATATTATTTTATTATACTTCAAGTTCAAAGAAGTAATCTTTTGAACTGCATTATAAAATGATGAGCGTTTGAACATACATTATACTTCCAGTAGGCGGAAGAAATACTTTCGGAGAAACACGAATAACTCCGGGAATGTAAAATCATCGTAACTGTGAAAAGTTAACAGCTAATGAGAAAAGTTGATAATTTCTAGCTGTTACAGTAATTTTTTGTAAAATCTGACGACAAAAATGGATTCTCCAGACAAAATTACCTCGGAATAAGAAAAAGAACATACAGATAGCTTAATTCATAACCGAGATAAACGAGAGAAAAGATTAGTAGCGCGCGCTACTATATCTATAGTTATCGTTTTCCCTCTTCCCCCACTACTCGACTTCTCGCGCGCGGTCAGCGGTTTCGGCGCAAGTTCGCGTCGATTTTTCGACCGTAAGCAATGATCTTTTTCAAAAAGGGCGTTTTTTGTTTAAATTTTTCAAATTTTTAAAGAACGGGAGAATCGGATAAACACAGGAACATACAGCAGCCCCCTTCGCAGCAGGTAATCCTTTATTTACAAAAAATTTCAAATCACTATAACTCCGAAAGTAATCATCGAACATAGTCCAGGTTTTGCACTATTAAAGAACATGTTAATACCTATTCGAATCCAGAAGAACAGCGCTACATATTTATAATTAACCAAGATGAATTTTTGAAATATCGTCGTTTTTTTGGATTTTCTCGGAATCTATTTATCCGATCGGGATGTTCGAGGTTCCATTTTATTTTCTAAAAATCGTCTGTGGTCGTACGATCGAATAAATATGTTTAATATTATACGCAAAAAACGCGAAGAATGACTTTTTTTCGAAAATAGTGTTTATTACATAAAAACGAATTGACGTACTTTCTGATCTCTGTTGCTTGGCCTATAAACCCAGTCTGCTGCGATCCCGCGAAAAGGGCAAATTTTTTAAATTTTGCTTCGCGTTGAAGATACCGAAAAAAGTTATTTAAAAAAGTTGTTTAGAATTTGATTTTGACCCTACATACCGAATTTTAACGCAAAATTCGAATTTTGATTTTTTTTTGTAATTTCCATATTCAAATCCGACTTTCAATTAATGGTTTTGAATAAGACGCTAATGCGATAAATTGACGATTGCTCACGAGAGCGAAGTTAAACGCACGAGCTCGAGCTGAGCAATCGACAACATCGCACGGGTTGCACATACTATTTTTTATTACAAATGCGGCGATATATGTTGGCACAAAAAAAATTAATATCTTAATAATGTCAACAGTGTCAGTGACAGTTCGTGAACGTAATGTTTAAGTGTGATCGGGCGAGGCGAACGAAGTTGAAGGAGATATAAGATAGAAAGAGAGAGTTACGTTTCGTATATTGTGTATGACGTAAGCGTGCGTTTGTCGTACTCAAATAACGTAAGCGTGCGCCAAGTACACTTGTCGCACTCAAATAGGCAAACATCTGTTTTTCAACCGCAACAGCGTGCTCTAAGATACTATTAATCCTGCAAGAGTAATAAAAAAAATGATAAAATAGTCAAAATCAATGAAATAAACGTATTGAAATATTAAATATTAAAGATTATTATTTTATCGAATGTCTTGTTCTTCTTCTAGTGCCATGACCGTTTAACGATCGTTGGCGATCATTCTGGCTATCATGTTTGCAATCATTATTTTGTTGGTAGCCGCTCGGAAAAGTTGTTAGTGGTGAGACCAACCCACTGTCTGAGATTTTTGAGCCAGGACGTTCTTCGTCTGCCGGGGGGCGTCTCTTACTATTAATCTTACCCTGTATTATAAGATGTAGAATGTCATACTTTTCTGGGTGTCTCATGATATGTCCGAAATATTCAAGTTTTCGTTGTTTTACAATATTGACCACTTCTGTATCTTTATGGATTCTTCTAAGCACCTCCTCGTTTGTGATTTCTTCCACCCAACTTACTCTTAGCATTCTCCTGTACAACCACATCTCGAAAGCTTGTAGACGTTTGAGCGTAGCTTCTGTTAGTGCCCAGCTCTCGATTCCGTACAAAAGAACTGGAAAGACATATGCTCTAATCATCCTCATTCGCAGGGCAGTTAATCGAATTTAGCCTCCTTTATTAGTCTGTCTCCAATTTCTGTCTTTTTATTTTATTGTGTCTGTGAATTTTTACATACATACATACATATAGTCACGCCTTTTTTCCGTAGGGGCAGGCAGAGATCACTTCCTTCCACTTGCTACGGTTCTTACACACATCTTTTGCTTCCTCTACTTTCATCAGGGCTCGTCGGTTGTTGTTGCTCTTGACCTGGTCTTTCTTCAAAACATTGTTGATCTGATCGATATCGATGTTTGCCGAGTTCGACCTCTACCAACTTCCGTCCATTCACACTCGCCTTATAAATTTATTTCGTCAATCTTCCTTCATCCATCCTTTATACGTGTCCAAACCATCTAAGCATTCGTTTATCTATTTTTGTAACCACATCTTTTTTTTACACCACAGCTTTCTCTTATCTCACTATTTTTTACTTTATCCAACAGAGTCAATTTTTAGTAGCAGCTAATAATCAAAATTTGAATTTTTTCATAATGAATATTAGGTTTTTTATTCTTATTTCTACATTATGACGATTTTATTGTTTTCGTAGCTTCTTTTTCAGAACCATTAATTGAAAATCGGACTTGAATATGAAAATTACACACAAAAAATCCAAATTTGAATTTTGCTTTGAAATTCGGCATGTAGGATCAAAATCTATTTCCAAGCAACTTTTTTAAATAATTTCTTTCGATATTTCCAACGCGAAGTTTTTGCCTTTTCGCGGGATCGCAGTAGGCTGGGTTTAAGGCTGTACCAAAAATAAAATCTCTGCTTTTAAAAATGACTAAAATACGGGGGTGTCTTCATCTTAAGTGTGTCACGCTGTATATTGAAACCGTTATAATAAATACATTTTTGGACTCTTCTTGAAACTATTTTTACGTATTTTCGTAAACTAGTGGTTTTAATAAATTAATATAAAAAGATCCACTCCCAACTCCTCTAGGAAATTTTTGGGCAGCCATCCAGCTACCCAGAACTATATTGCTTCCAAAACTTGTACCAGGTACGACGTACAACGATATAAAGCCACATAGGCAAAATACAATGGGCCAACAAGCCTAAGTGTCACCGGAGGCAATAGCCAGACGGACCTAAATAGGGGAGGAGTTTAAAAAAAAACCCTGTTTACGCATAAAATTTAGCAGAACATTAATACGTTACTATTTTTTAGTCAAATTACAATGAGACCCATGATGGGAATGATCGACTCATTTATTATAATATCGGCAAGATTTAAAACTTTTAAAGTATCTAAAAGACTCGAAGAAGAATGGAAACTCGTCGTAGACGGTCAGGAAGAAAAAGCTATTCCCATATTCGTGAGGGGATTGGCCGACTTACCTTCTATAGAAATTGGAAATGAAAATGATCTTATTTTGCCAACAGCACAAGTCGATACAGTTGTTACAGAGAGATTCATGTTGAAGAACACATCTATCTTCAATCTTCAGTAAGTCTTTTTTGTTGCGTTTATATAGCTAGCCCCAAAAAGCCAGCCCTATCTAGTTTAATAGGCATCAGAACGCCAGGCATCAGAAAGCTCAAAAAATCCAAACATCAGATAGCAGTGCATCAGAAAGGCCGAAAACTAAAATAAAATTACATACTAAGAGTGATTTCTACAAAAATATTCAAGACATTATCGGCAAGGTCTCCAGTATAAAAGATTTTATTAAACTAAATTTAAGGACTGCACCAAAAAGGTATAGATGTCGTGACTAGCGCTTTTCGTGCAGTCCTTCATGTATACTTGGTGAGAGTTGAAAGTGTTGAATTTGTCTCGTTGAAGGAAAGGCAAACATGAGTTTGTCAAAACATTTTCTGTGACTGCTTAATAATGTAAAAATACGCGAGGGCCGGCTCTAAGAAATTACTATTAAAATCCTAATGAAAAATTCCCGTTACATTGTGCTGGATTATCGTTATATGTCAATGCTAGCTTTGTCATTGCCATCGAAATTTTGTGCTGAAAATTTATTTGCTGATCACTTTTCATCTGTGTATACTAATCAAATTCTAAGTCACAGTGGTAACCAGATCCTACCCATCTTGTCTATTACAAAATACTATATTCCTATTTCCAGAACTTATAAAAAAATTTCATTTTTCTGAGAGAATTCAGTTTCGTTCTTTTTCGACCCCTATTTCATATTTTCAATAAATCTTTGCACTTAGGCGAGTTTTCTGACCTTTGGAAACTTTCTTACGTGACACCAATAGCTATGACTCTTCTGGTGTTTTAAACTTTCAGTTTGGTTTTGGTTTTTCTTCTGGCAAATCGTCAGAACTTAGTTTATTAACATATGTTGACTGTCTCTCTGAGTCGCTTGAAAGGGGACTGCAGGTTGATTCCGTATATACTGATTTTTCCAAGGTTTTTGACAAGGTTAGGTCTTCTGCTTCAGAAGCTTGATTTTCTTGGCATTGGTGGTTCAGTCTTTCGGTGGCTTTGCAGTTACTTAACCAATAGTGCTCAACAGGTTCGAATAAACCATTTCTATTCCCATAAATTTTCAGTGACATCGGGCGTTCCCCAGTGTTCACACTTAGGTCCATTACTATTCAATCTCTTCATCAATGATATTGTTAGTCATTTTCGTCATACTGATGCTTTACTATTTGCAGATGATTTGAAGTGTTTTAAAATTATTAAATGCCATGAGGATGTTGGAGCATTGCAATCAGAATTGGATAACCTGTCTGAATCGTGCACTCTTAACGGCATGGATCTTAATGCCAGTAAATGTCACATAATTCGTTTTAAATAAAATAAATTTCTTTTTTTAATGTTAATTTTTGTAATACATCTAAAAACACTTAATATTTCCGAAACAATTGAAGATAGGTATTGGACATTGTACATGAATTATGTCTAGAATTTTCTGAAGAATCCAAAAAATAAGTAATATACAGGGGGTTGTATTTAAAATAAGAAAGTTGGTATCGGCCACTGTCACATGACACACCCTATATAATTATTTTTTTTTGAAAAAAACGCGCATCTAAAAATACAAATCGACGTGTCCAAGCGTTTTTTCCAACACGCTCTCATTTATTCGTTATCGAATTTATTCCATTTGGCTGTTCCACTCTGTATAAACTTCCCATGCTTAAATTACTGGTCGATACCACGTGCAAATTTATTGATTTTATTTTAATGTAATCAGAACATATAAACCATAAAAAAAATCTTATTTGAAAATTGTGAATTTGGTATAAAAGATATGAAAAAAGTGTTTTTTTATTATTCTGATAGGGAAATAGCAATAAGACTTACCCATCACTGCTCATTTATTAATGTTAATTATACAAGCCTTAAGTTTGGAAAAATTTCCAAATATAAAGATTTTCTTCTTTATTTTAGTTTTAAATTTGAACTACCCGAGCACAAACTTGTATCAATAACCCCTGCTTCTGGAGATGTAAGACTTCAAGATGTAGTACCGATTGATGTAATTTATCAAGCAAAAGTGTGCACTCCAAACAAGATGGATCTTATTTGTAAATTACACGTGAAAAAAAAATTAAACACCATCGTCGGTCCCGATTTCGATCATAAATTTACCATCCAGTGTGATAGCGCCTATTCTGAACTTTGCGTAAGTCAACTTTTATAAATCAAATTAGCGCTCTCACTGGAAAACCTTCTTCTTCTTCTTCTTCTTCTTCTTATGACGCCCTCTCTTTTTGAAGGTTGGCGATCCACATAGCTAACATTGTTCTGGACACAGCAGATCGAAAGATTTCAATGAAAGTGCACCCAAACCATCTTTTGAGGTCTTTTAACCAGGAGTTCTGACGTCTACCAACAGATCTTTTCCCTTGAATCTTTCCTTTAATTATTAGTCTCAGCAGTTTATACTTATTGCCTCTCATAATGTGGCCTATGCATGTAGTTTTTCATTCTTTAATGAGGGCCATTAGTTCTTTCGGCTTCTTCATTCGTCTAAGCACTTCTTCGTTCGTAATTCTTTGGACCCATTCAATTGGACCCTCAATTTTCTTTTTAGTTGCAGGGTCTAGGGTCTCTTTCAAATATTTTAAACAATCGTCACAGCCACAACAGCGACAGCGAAGCCATACATCACTGTCTAACACCGTTTTCGATGTTAAAACAGTCGGTAAAAACTCCGTTTATCCTTACACAAGCAGTGGAATCCTCGTAAAGTGATTTCAGTGCTCGTATTAAACTACCGCTCACCCTATACACAGACAATGTCGACCACAATTCATTCCTCACCACTCTATGACATAGGCCTTTTCCAAGTCTACGAATGAGCAGTAGAACGTTTGATTTTAAGCCAAGAATTTTTCGACTATACCTCGTAATGAAAAGACCTGATCCATACATCTCCTTCCTCTGCTAAATCCTGATTGCATATTCTATATCATCTCCTTAGTTTCATTCGTCACTCTTTTAATCAATATCTTTGCATACAGTTTGCCGACGATGCTGAGAAAATTAATGCCTCGGTAGTCCTGCTTCGAAACTTTTCCCTTTTAAAACGGCTCGATCACGGCCTTGCACCAGTCGTCTGGTACGCTACCGCCCTTCAAAAAAGGTTAAGAAGACGGTACAGCAGACTAGCTACCAAGCCCTGTCTAGCCTTCAGCATTTCAACCGTAATCCTATAATACCCTGCAGCCTCTTACCCAATTTTATACTGTTCAACGCTTCCACAATCTCTGTCGTACTAATTTTACTTTTGTTGCAACTTTCAATCCTGTCTCCGAATAAGGCCTGCACTTGTGTATCCTTTTTCTCAAATAAACGTTTAAAGTATTCCTTTTATCTCTTTAAAACGCATTCCTCTGTTGTCGCCATACTACCATCTTGGCTTCTGATTTTTTTTCACTCGCGAGGTAATATTTTTACCTCTGGCTGTTCTTATGGACTTCCAGAAGAGTTTAATATTGTTCTGGAAATCGTCAGATAACCTTCTATCAAATTGATCTTTATCACTGTCCTTCTTTCTTAACACAACCTCTTTTGCCACACCTTTTAACCTTTTATACTCATTCTTCGCCTTGTTTACATCCTCAATCGTGTTAATCTTTACATTATTACGCCTTTTCGCTGACGCGTAAGTTTTTTGTTAATCGTTAAGCAGGGTTATTCGGCAATCGTAGTCTTTTATAGATATTGAATTCCTCACCGTCAAACATAGCTACATGAGATCCCTTTCAATAGTAATTCATTTCCAACCCATAATTAACGAAAGTTAAGAAAAAATGGTGAAGCATTTTACTTAGTCAGTTCTTATGTATGGGGTGGAGTGCTGAACCTTAAAGGTTAGCTCAATAAATCGGACAGAAGCATTTGAAATGTGGATTCATCGTAAAATGCTGCGAGTTCCGTGGACTGATCTGCTGTCCAATGATGAAGTGTTGAGACGAGCCAGGGTGGAGAGACAAATAATCTTCTTCTTCTCTAGGTGCCATCTCCGCTTCGAAGGTTGGCAATCATCACAGCGATTCTTATTTTTGAGACCGCAGCTCCAAATAGTTCATTATTACTGCATCCAAACCAATCCTTAAGGTTCTTCAGCCATGAATTTCGTCTTCTTTCTACAGATCTCTTGCCTTGGATTTTTTCCTGCATAATTAATTGTAGCATTTGATATTTTTCTCCCCTCATGACATGTCCCATGTACAGCAGTTTTCTTCTCTTAATTGTCGGAATCACTTCTCTCTTCTTATGCATACGTCCCATCACTTCCACGTTGGTTATTCTCTCTACCCATGAGATCCTCAATATTTTCCGGTATATCCACATCTCAAATGCCTCCAGTTGATTATGAAAGGAAAAATAGAAGGCGGACGGGGAAGAAGGCAAATCTCTTGGCTGAAAAACATCAGGGAGTCGACAGGCATCCGGAACGCTGTTGACCTGTTCAGGGTTGCAAAAGATAGAGACGCACTCTCTGCAGTAATCGCTAACGTCCCGGCGACTGGACATGGCACTTGAAGAAGAAGAAGAAGAATGAAAAATTTCCGTTACATCAAATTAGAATTCTAGATTTCAATAGCTTTTTATGATTAAAGCTTCGTTTACTAAGCAGTTTGTCGAGTAATTGATTGTTATTATTTATTTATCGTATGGCATCATAAGCATGTTATAAAAATAAATAAATAAAACACGAAGATTTGTACAATTACTTAAGTAGAATGTGTAAATGCCGAGTTCACTAAAAAGATTAAAAATTAAATAATATTATGACAAACAGTAAACTTAGCTATGGTCACAGACAGATATCTAGATTACGAATATAGTCCACTGCTGCATTGGTTGCTTTCAGGAAGTCAGTGAAGTTCCCTTCGTAGGATCGTAAGTCGCATTCCTCCACGAATGGTCTGACTGTCGGCTCTACAGTCACATCGCGAGGATGACGTTAGGACCCTTTTGTGAAAAGAGTCAGCACATCTGCCATAATTTGTGCGGATTCTGCTGATGGCTGACCATATGGCCATATGTTTGAATCAGTTGGTCTTTCTCTAATGCAGGGCATATTTCGGCAATGTGGAGGGCATCTTTCTTGCCAATATTGTTCCCAAGAATGAGGAAGGCTGAAATTTGACTCTCGGAGGTCCTTGGCTGACAAGATAGGTGGGTGCCTTGATCGGAGTCTGTTGGTCTCAAGGGCTCTGATATCTTGGTGTATGGGGAGCCAAGTATTATTAATAATTTTTGTTTATTCTCGGACAATTGCCCTTTCCCTCCGGAGTGGTGGTGAGGGGATGTGACCAGTTCCTGAACAGCCCATAAATACACCCCGCCCACCAAAACGTATATAACCTGCGATAGTGACATACGAATGTCACAAACGGTCAGCCTTAGAAAATCCGACAAAACTACTTCTTCGGAAGATGCCATCCACTCGCGATGGCGAAACGTTGAGAATATCTCTAACATACGATGGCCGTTAAACTCAAAAAACCATTCACCATACATTGAATTCTTTAGAAAATGAACTTTCACTTGGGTTATTTCTTGATCTTTTAAAAACATTTTACTGCTTAAATTACTGTACTCTACTTGATAACTTAGAGGGGTATGGGATTAGAGGGCCAGCACTAAGGAGGTTTTTATCATTTTTATCAAACAGAATGCAGACGGTGGTACTTGACAAATATCAGTAAATAAAGAGATCTGATTTGAAAACATTAAATTTGGTTTACCTCAGGTGAGTATAACAGGTCCATTTCTATTTATACTGTATTTGAATGATCTGGAAAAAATAACAACTGCGAAATGCAAAATGACGAATTATGCTGTTGATACAAACTTGCTGATGAACACTCAAGACTTTACTATGCTTATTACGGAAGCAAATGAAGCACTCAATAGGGCAAATCGATGGTTTGGAAAAAATAATCTGACACTGAATGAGAAAAAGACTAGTGCCATCCTGTTTAAATCAAATCATACGCACCTCAAAACGCCGAATGATTTTTGATAGATTGTTGTAACCTGCTAAATTATAAAATTTAATTAATATCTTGAAATAATTTAATATTGTGTCCCAAGTTCAAATAAAATAGGTATAACCAATCAGTACTAAACGGATTTAATAATGTCCCTTATTTTTTTTAGGCTACACCAATAGCAGAAGAATTTCACGTCGTAGAATACGGAACGGTTATTAAAACGAACTTTAATGTGTTTAATTTTGGTCTATCGGCTGTGAGTTTTGTTTTAAATGACACTGAAGGATACAATAGTTTGGATAATATTACATTAATTCCCAATTCAGGATACATAGGGCCTGGACAACATATGAAGGTAAGTTTGGCAAAGAATCTTCTTCTTCCGTAGCCTTACAACCGAGGGTGGGTTTTTGTTGCCTGTTCTACTTGCCTCCATCTCCTGAGGTCTTCTGCAATTTCCTGCTATCTATCTACTTCGAATCCCAAAGTTGAGAGGTCCTTCCTTATGTTATCTCGCCATCTCAATTTAGGCCTTCCTAGCGGCCTCTTTCCTTGAGGGGCCTGCTATACTTCGCAGACTACTCATCTCCGCAGCATTAATCTTATTTTATTGCTTCTTCTGCCAAACCCAACATTCACTTCCTTACATAAGTGTAGGAACCAACCAACAGAAGGAGATGCAACATCACAAATATAACTCTTATTAGATCTTTGTCGTAAACTTGCAGAGATGAATTTTTTTTTTCAAGTTTTACCTTATAGATGTTTTCATTATTTCGTTATCATAACCTTTAAAAATGCACAATCACTTGAGTAATATGTAACGTGCCTTTTTTTTCCTTTCTACAGTTCCATTATAATTGTGTCTCTGATAGTTTTGTATTCCTCAGGTACTCGTAAATAGTGTCGCGTACCGTATTTTGTTGTAACTTAAATATATCATTCGTTGTAAATAGTGTTGCATACCTTGTTGTGATAGGATTCGATTGTTAATGGCTGTTGCATTTTTGTTGATCGCTGGAGATTGAGTGGGGTGTTTTCGTTATTAGATTTTGCTTTGGTTTTTGGCCTCGAATGTTGTGTGTTTTCGGTTATATTATTGTTTGGTTTGGTTTGCATTTCTGTGTGGATGGGGCTGGCTATCAACACGGACGAGCGCGATTCTTGGTGTGGAGCATGGACTTGCGAATATTGTTGGTTGACGTCAATTCCGTGTCATTTCTTGATATCCGGCTTGGGAAGCAGCCTAGTCGTTTGGTGACAGTCTTGGGAGTGGTGTGGTAAGAATTTTTGGGGCGGTGTGATATTAACAAGTGTGCAAAACCTCTACGGTTTTTCTTTCATATCTGGCTGTATTTGGGCTATCTTAATTGGATTTTGAAGAAAAACCATTTAATTTTTAACTTGACCATTCTATCTTACCTTCGTTGTTTATATTTTGGATTTTGGTGTCGAGTTAAAATAACCGCATGCAGGATTTATTTGAGGGAAGCCATTGTTAATTAGCAGGTGCCGTTCCATAACCAAACCGGCCACAGGAGTAGTGCATTCGTATACCCAAAGGTTACAAGTGATTTATTTTAGAATATTTAACGACGTGACTTATTTTTGACACCACGATTAAGCTTTGTTTTAATTTATTAATATGGTACATTGTTGAAAAATATTTATTGCATTGGATAATATGCCAAGGCTGAACTTTGATTAAAGTAATCTTCTCAATAGTTCTTTGTGTCCAAGTAAAAATGCTTTCTTCATACTTATTTGTAAATATCCTACAATATTGATATTTTGAAGGACAGCCATTGTAAAAAAAATATTTTTAAATAAGCTCGATTGTTTTGACAGTGTAAATCTTTGTGTAAATGGTAAAAACATGAGTGGGTTAGCGGCCGTGTGTGAACGTTTGATTTAGTGTTATTACGGAGTTGACTTATATACGTTTTTGTTTTTTTTTGGTAACTTGGTAAGGTCTGTTACTCTCACTTTTGTTTTGGTTGTTTTATAAAGTTGTAAATTTTGAATTTTTGATTTATTGTTAGCTGTTAATTTTGACTATATTTGTTATAAGTTTATTATTGAACTGTGTACTTTGATTTATTGTTAGCTGTTAATTTTGACTATATTTGTTGTAATTTTATTATTGAGCTGTGTACTTTGATTTATTGTAGGAGTAAAGTATCCAATATATTTTAGCTATAATTTCATTTATTTAGTTCACCATAATCTCAGTTGTTTATCGTGTGGCTCTGCTAGTGCCTATAAGACCTAGGGGTTTCCGGCTTGAACCGTCTAATTCGGTGGCGCGGCTCACTTTTATATATAATTTTTTTCTTCTACCCTCTACGGCTGAGCTCGGGCATAATTTGCCAGTAGAGAGACCGCTGGCAGAGTACTCTATAGAGAACGAAAAAAGACGTGGCAAATATTTTTCATTTTTACTTGTTACAGATTGATTTGGAATTAGAATGCAAAACGATGGGGGAAAATGATATTCAAATTAGTTACTATCCTAAAAACACGACAGAACCAGAAGCTGATACCAAAATAACACAATTGCTAAGAATATCTTATATGACTGTTTTGGGAAGACTCAAGGTATATTTATGTAAAAAAAAAAGTAAAAATGTGTATAAAATATTTCTTTTTGTAGATAATTGAAATTGTAGAGCACAATTTTGGACCATTATTTGCGAAAACACATTTTTGGGAATATCTTCAAATTGAAAGGTAACCATTTTTTTTATAAATTCGAAGTCTACATATCTGAAATATTAAAAAAAAAATAAGAAAAAACTCAAATTTGGAATCTTTAGGTATCCATTATGACTCAATTAAATTGTACATTTTTAAATTAATAATAATTGTTTAACTGCTCCAATAAACTAGAACACGAGGTTAATTTAGTTTACCTAGATGGTCAAAAAGTTTTATTGGTACGGTGTGAAAAAAAATTAAACAATGTTGATCTGATCGAGATCGATGTTCGCAGAGCGGTCGACCTCTACCGAATTGTCCATTCACACTCGCCTTATAAATTTGTTTCGTCAATCTTCCTTCATCCATCCTTTCTACGTGTCCAAACCATCTAAGCATTCCTTTATCTATCTTTGTGACCACATCTTCTTTTACACCACAGCGTTCTCTTATCTCACTATTCTTTACTTTATCCATTAGAGTCACTCTAGCTATACTTCTCAGACTACTCATCTCATACATACATACATACATATAATCACGCCTTTTTCCGGTAGAGGTAGACAGAGACCACTTCCTTTCACTTGCTACGGTTTCCAATAGTTATACTAATAGTTTCTACGCAAATTATTTGAAGTCATCACTTCTGTCGAGCGTCCCGAGACGCACACCCTTTAATTTTTTATATAAAAACATTGTATAAATTGTATAACATTGTATAAATAAATTGGTCCATATCTCAATGAGTGCCAATCGGAGCTCTTCACGTGCTGCTGGAGCATGTATACGACGTCTTACACGCCTTTTAAGCTGGTCCCAAATATGCTCAATAGGATTTAGATCTGGGCTTTGAGCGGGCCAGTTCATTTTTGCAATACCAATCTCTTCAAGGTACTCCGTTACCATTCTTGTGAGTGCGCTCGCGCGTTATCTTGTATTAGCAGAAAACCATTACCAACAAACCCAGCATATGGTAGCACATAGTCTTCTAGGATCTCTGCAATATATCGTCGTGCTGTTAGCGCGTCTCTGTCAATCACGACGAGATCCGTGTGCGCCTTAAGCAAAAGTCCTTTAGCTGGACTTCAAGCTGTCAAACCACTTTCTTTTAACCGTCGTCGAATAGTAGACATGCTGACTACTGTACTATGAGCTTGCTTTCGGTCTCGCAGTGCAGCAATCTTGAGAAAGCGATTATCCCGAGCTGTTGTTTCTCTTTTCGCACCCGTACCGGGCCGCCGTTGGTAAGAGCCGGTTTCCAAAAACACATTCAAACGTCTCGCTATATCCCGTTGACTTGTTCCAATTGCCAGCAATGTTTCAATCTTAACAGCTCTCCTAACTCTGTGAAGGCTACTTTATTACAAAGATACGTCTCAAACTTTTTA
Source organism: Agelastica alni (assembly GCA_950111635.1). Lineage (NCBI taxonomy): Eukaryota > Metazoa > Arthropoda > Insecta > Coleoptera > Chrysomelidae > Agelastica > Agelastica alni. The sequence goes on along the minus strand of OX467718.1, from coordinate 21,712,114 downwards.
TCATCATAAATGTTACAAAGAAAACTTTTTAAATCACTTTAAACGTACATGCAGTTGTCGAAATTTCAATCAGGCGATCGATTATTGACAAGTAATTGACTGTTGTATCGTTTCCAAGGTTCCGAAAAAATTTTCATTCTCTGTACAGAGTCGGTATGTCTTATCAGTATACATACTGTTACGATTTCTTGAGTCCGTCTCTGTTGACCCTTTCTGTCGCGACAGTGCGTCGGCCACGATTGGGAGACTGTCGGCGCGGAGAACAAAAGAAAACCTCCTGAGAATACTCGACGAGGTGTCTTGTAAATTCTGGCCGTATCGAAAAGGGGTCTGTCGCCTTCACGAATAAGGTCAAAGTATGGATTACAGGTATAAAAACGGACAGCGGACAAAGTTATTATTAGTTTTAAAAGTGTATATGATTTAAGTAATGTAAATAGTTATAAAAAGTTGTATATCTAAATGATTTATTAAATTAGAAACATTGTTTTGTTACGGTGTCGAGAGTTTTAAATCGCCCAACCCACGGAAGAACTAAAAATCTTAACAATACTAACCCATTTCACTTAAGTAAAAAATAAGAAATAAGTAAAAATTGCTAATTTCACAAATTTTTGGGGCAGCCCGTTTTCTCTGACGCGCAGTGTATTAAGAGGTGTGTTCGTTTTAAGCAGTCCTTTTTATACATACATACATAAAGTCACGCCTTTTTCCCATAGGGGTAGGAAGAGACCACTTCCTTCCTCTTGCTACGGTTCTTACACACATCTTTTGCTTCCTCTACTTTCATCAGTGCTCTCATACATGCTCTTCGGTTGTTGGTACTCTTAATCTGGCCTTTCTTCAAAACAATGTTGATATGATCGAGATATGTTCTTCGAGGTCGACCTCTACCGACTTGTCCATTCACACTCGCCTTATAAATTTGTTTCGTCAATCTTCCTTCATCCATCCTTTCTACGTGTCCAAACCATCTAAGCATTCCTGTATCTATCGTTGTAACCACATCTTCTTTTACACCACAGCGTTTTCTTATCTCACTATTCTTAAGTTTATCCAACCGAGTCACTCCGGCTATTCTTCTCAGACTACTCATCTCCGCAGCATTAATCCTATTTTCATGCTTCTTCTGCCAAACCCAACATTCACTACCATACCTAAGTGTAGGAACCAACACACCTCTATGCACCGCCAGACGTGCCTTTTTTGACACTTTCTGTCTATTCATAAAGCTATGCAGTGCCCCATTCATTTGTTTTTCTGCCAACACCCTTCACTGTCATACTTTCCATCTCTAGTAAATTTTGAACCCAAGTACAAAAATTCATTAACTTGTTCCAATCTTTCTCCCTCAATCGAAACTCCACAGTTTGTCATGCTTTCTTTTCTTTCAAAAACCATTACTTTCGTTTTGCTTACATTTATTTTCATCCCTTTGATTTTCAGGGAATCATGCATAACATTAACCATCGCCTGCAACTCCTCTTCAGATAACGCTAATATGACTTGATCATCGGCGTAAAGAAGGTATATGACGATCAAATCATTCATTTTTAATCCATACGCACTCTCTTTTAGATCTTTTAAACAATTGTCTATGTATAAGTTCAACATCCATGGCGAAGCCACACATCCCTGTCTCACACCTTTTTCGATGTTAAACCAGTCCGTGCAAGCAAGTAGTGGAATCCTCGTAAAGGGATTTCAGTGCTTACATTAAACTACCACTTACCCCATACATAGACAATGTAGATCACAATTCACTCCTCACCACTCTGTCATAGGCCTTTTCCAAGTCTATAAAAGCGCAATAGACCTTCTGACTTCTAGCCAAGAATTTTTTGACTATACCTCGTAAGGAAGAGACCTGATCCATACGGCCTTCTAAAAGTCTATCAATATCAATATTCCCATCATTCCATGGCGGAACATAGGGCCTCAACAAAGTTTCTCCATCGGACTCTATTTCTGGCAAGCATTTTGACTTCTTGCCATGATTTATTCATTTTTCGTATTTCACTTAATATCGTTGTTCTTCAGGTTGTCTTTGGGCGGCCCCTAGCGCGGCTGCCTTGAGGATTTCACTCCAGGGCCATTCGGGCTATATTATTTTCAGGTTTTCTGAGGGTGTGATCCAACCATCCCCATTTGCGCTTCCGTATCTCTGTCGGTCGGAGTCTGGTTTGTTCTTCTCCAGAGCTCTTCATTTGAAATGCGGGCCGGCCAGAAAATACGTAATATCCTACGTAGACATTTGTTCACAAAAACTTGTAGAGCCCTGGATGAACTTTTAGTGGCTTTCCATGTTTCGCATCCGTAAAGAAGAATAGATTTTACGTTTGTATTGAAGATACGTAGTTTTGTGTTGGTGGTGTATGCTCTCGAACTCCAGACCCTGCTAAGCATTCCAAAAGCTCTCCTTGCTTATTGTATTCTGGTTTTAATGTCTGTATCTGTGCCACCCTCCTTGTCAATTACACTTCCAAGATTAACAAAGTGTTCGACTAGTTCGATTGGTTGGTTCTCAATATATAATGGATTAACGTTGTCAGTGTTAATTCTTAACTGTTTAGTTTTATTGATATTAATCTTAGGACCAACTTTCTTGGCTTCTTCACTGGGTCTGACGAGCTTCTGCATCATATCTTCAAAGGAGTGAGCCAGAAAACAGATATCGTCGGCGTAGTCTAGGTCTTCTAGCCGGCCATTGAAACCCCATTTTATTCCTCTGTCCTGGTCATTAGCTTTGTGGAGAACGGAATCCATATTAAAGAGCATTGGAGAGAGGACACAACCCTGCTTCACTCCGCTTGAGACTGTTATAGGTTCGCTTGGTATTCATTTGTAAAGTACTTGACATGCAGAGTTTAAATAGAGCTGTTTTATAATTTGAATCACTTTGATTGGAATGCCAGTTTCACTGAGAAGCTCCCACACTGCGCGATGCGATAGTGTGTCGAAAGCCCGTTCAAAATCAATAAAGACCAAATATAATGAAGTTCGGAGAAACTTCTAAAAGTCCATAACTAAACCCAATTAAATCTTGCAGATTAAATGAACAATTCATCGAGGTGCAACCAAATCAAGTGGATTCCGTTGATATATACATGCCAGAATGTCTATTAGGATCCAAACATTACGTTACATTATTAGTCGAAAATATTTCATTGTTCGATACGGAAATCATATTAAAAAGAAAAAAAATGTGTGAATGCGAAATCAAGCAACAACCAGTTTCACTAAACACTACCAAACTTGTGTACAACTGTCCGCACAGAGAAATACTTGTTCTTGAAAGTACCAGCGATAGAATAGACGTAAGTATATACAAAATGTTTTTTTTTAATAATTTACACTATAACACTAATGCATAATCAGGCCTTAGAGGCAATTATGCGTTGTGTCATACGATATTTTTTAGTATAAATGCATCATAACTAGTGAGTCATGACAATAATTTTGGTGCATTTTATTAAGTCGATAAGTTGGGCAAAACAAAGAGTGATAGTTACCGCTACATTTTTTTTATTGTTACAAATCCGGTCCTGTCAGCAACCGAGAAATCGACAGCGTCGAGGGTCCGTATTCGACCGCTTTTCTTTGTAGCTGCCGACGGGGCCTAAGAAAGTCGCGCAACCTCTCTAATCCGCGTCTAATTATGGAGAAACAGGTAGAATGATCTGAAACTGTGATATCGGAAATATAAAAGGGGAAACGATCATATTAAGTATCAGTATCGGCTTATGTGTTTACGAATTATTAAATGTAAATGGTTATATAGAGTTGTAAAAGTTGTATTGCTAAGTGAATATCTAAGTGGTTAATGAAAATAGAAGTTATTGTATTGAAATAAACAATGTTTTGCTATTGAATCTAGAGTTTCAATCGCCGAACCCAAGATAGAACTAAAAATTTGTAACATTATTATTGAACTGTGACTTAAGCTAGGTCTCTAATGAATTTTATGCCTAGCCCGATTTGCAAATTACACCACATATACTTAGCCGTGCAGAGGATTTTTATTTCAGTCCATTTTTACTTTATGCTCAATTTTTTATCTTTTAAATTTCTTCCAAAAACAGTTTTAACTTAAAAATTAACATGCTGAAATTTGTGCAATTTTATGCACTGTAAAATTCTCGCGATTTCTTAACCTACTTCATACATTTGAGTCTCGAAATCAGCTTTTAAGCTAACTTACCCTTATTATGTTTTTCCCTATTTCTAACATGTCCTAAATTTACCTCAGTTTATTTTACTAATTATCTTAATCTACTACTTATATTGTTCTCCTAACTAATCCAGTCTTCCTTTCCTTCTGATACCTCATTGGTAAGTCTATTTAATAATTCTACTAATTAACGATTAGCTAGAATTTCTCTTATTTCTACTCCTGCTACTCCTTCTCCGAGTTATTGAATTTTAGCATTTGCATGTCTTACACATGTCTTGAAGCACACACAGCGAGTTTTGGCCTACAAGAGAGGAATAATAGAGGTGATCGACTAATAGAGTTCTGTCAAGACAAGAATTGTATGATATCAACTAACTTCTTCAAACTACCAGAACGCAGATCAAATCTGCTGCGGAGAGCCCGGAAAATACGGCAAGCAACCAAATAGACTACATACTTATCAACAACCGCTATATAAACTCAGTGAAGGCTACGAAAACATACCCAGGTGATGACATTAATTCCGATCACAACCCAGTAATAGCTAAACTTAGTATCAGGATGAAGAAGATAACAAAATTTCAATACAATTATATCGATACGAAACTTCTTAAGGACCCTAAAATCCATAATTCAGTAAAGAAAGAGACTAACGAATGTATGAGAGACATCAACAAACTAAACGTGATTAGTGTGGATGAAAGATGGGAACAGATGCAAACACGATTAGAAACAATAGCCAACGAACACTTAATAAGCAAAAGAATCAATAAAAAACCCTGGATAACATCGGAAATCCTGGATCTTATGGAAGAGAGAAGAAAAAGCAAGGGCAAAGTGGAGAAATATAAGGCACTACATTAAATAGTACAAAAACGAATAAAAGAAGCCAAAGATGAATATCTAGTGACACAATGCGAGGAAATTGAATTATATATATATATATATATATATATATATATATATATATATATATATATATATATATAACGGATTGTCTACAGCTGTTGCCGTCTCTCCGTCCCCAATCTCCATCTTGCTCTGTTAAAAACCTCGTTTTCTTCCAAACCTCTTTTAGCCATTGCCTCGTCTATATCGTCTTTCCAACTTCTCCGTGGTCGTCCCCTTTTCCTTCGTTCTGGTGGTATCCATTCCAGTACCTTCCTTGGCCATCTGTCAGTTGTCATCCGCTTTACATGTCCGAACCAAGTTAACTGCCGCTTTTCTACATCCTCGTGTATGTTTCTGTCCATTTGCATTTCATTTCGGATAACATCATTTCTAACCCTCTCAAGTCTAGACCTACAACAGCTCCTTCTCAAGAAATCCATCTCTGTTGCCAGAAGCTTATTCTTATTAGCCTTCGTTACGTCCCATAATTCGGAGCCGTATAGGGTGACACTTTGAACTAGACTCTTGTATATGTGTTTCTTTGTAGTTTTTTTAATTTTCTTGTCCCAGAGAAGAGAGTTCAGGGTTCTAGTTACGGCTCTACCTTTGTTGATTCTATCTTGGATTTCGTTATTACTGTTACCTTTTTTATTAAAAATTATTCCGAGATATTTACTGTGTTTTACTTCTCTTATTTTTTCCGTATCCAATACAAGGTCATTTATTTGGTCATCTCCTACCACCAAGTATTCGCATTTAGATAGATTCATCTGTAGACCCGCTGCCTCATATTCTTCCTTGAGCTTTCTAATCATATAATTGAGGTCATCCTCATCTTCGGCTATTACTATCTGGTCGTCCGCGAAGAAAAGTGTGAATAGCGTATCATCCCCCACCTTTAGTCCCATGCCTTTACACTTCTTCACCCAGTTCGTGAGGGCCCTGTCCAGGTAAATTTTGAAAAGGGTAGGAGACAGACAGCAACCCTGTCTTAATCCCTTAGTTGTCTTAAAGGGGCTAGTAAGTTTGTTTCCGATTTTTATTCTTGTAGTGTTCTGTTCGTAGTATTTTTGTGTAGCATAAATCAAGACAGGATTGATCTCGAGGTTTCCCATTTCCGTCCACAACTAGGCACGCTATCGTAGGCTTTCTCTAAATCTATAAGAGCTACATGGGTCTCTCTATTTCTTTGCACTCTCTTCTCTAAGGCTATCTTTAGGGTGAAAGCGTTGTCTACAGTCGAACGGCCTGCTCGAAAACCCGCTTGTTCTTCTGGCTGCTTATTAATTATTTCCTCTTCGATCAGATTTCGTAATATTCTGGAATATATTCTGCCCACAGTTGGTATTACCGCAATTCCCCTATAATTTCCTGGATGGTTTTTCGGACCTTTTTTGTGAATTGGGGAAGTGAAGGATTGTTTCCATTCTTCCGGGGTATTTTCTCCATTTAAACACCTCTCGAAAAGCTTTCTAAGCATATCCCATAGTTTAATAGGGCCGTACCTGACTAGTTCTGGACTTATTCCTCCCGGTCCTGGGGATTTTTTTAATTTGGTTTTTCTTACTGCGTCTTTAACTTGGTCTATTGTTAAATTAATTGTTTGATCTGGCTGTGTATATTCCCTGTACTCCAAGAAATCTAATCTTGTTTCAGTTAGTAGGTGTTTGAAGTGTTCTATCCATTCCTGGTCCGATATGTTATTTAGTGCAGTGCTACTTTTGCCTGTTGTTTTCAACGATCTTATTGTTTTCCAGGCTTCAGCGCTTTTGGAGCCGCCGATTTGACTGTCGATATATTCGCATTTCTTTGCGAGGAAATTGAATTACCAGAGAGAAAATTTGCCGGCTTCCACATGCATAAAAATATAAAGGAGATGGCTGGTTGCAACAAAATCAAAACTGCTGGTAGCATAATTAAGGATACAGACAGTCGTATAATTACTGACGTGGAAGACAAGCTAAGGAGGTGGAAAATATACCTCTCGGAACTATTCTACGACGAAAGTCCTCCAAGGCCGGTCTTAGAATCAAGCAAAGTACACCTAAAAATATTAGGATCAAAAATAGAATATGCTTTGGAAACTATGAAACCCGGAAAAGCTGCTAGTCCTGATCAAATACCCATAAAACTTGTCAAACTCTTTGATGACGATGTGATAGATATTCTTCTGGACCTCTTTAACAACATTTATGATAGTGGAGAAATCCCTAAGCAATGGCTGATATCTACTTTTGTACTTATACCTAAGAAACCAAACCCAAGAGAATGCTCAGACTACCGGACCATTGCACTCATGAGTCACACCTTAAAGCTGTTTTTAAAGATCAATTATAAAAGAATATACATAAAACTTGAGGAGGACATGAGCAACACGCAGTTTGGATTCCGCGAAGAACTTGGAACAAGAGAGGAGCTCTTTGGGATAAACGTTCTTTTCCAGCGCTGTCTCGATATGAACCAAGATGTGTTTGCATGTTACATCGATTTTGAGAAAGCTTTTGACAAAGTGAAACATGACAAGTTACATCAGCTACTCGTCAGTAAAAACATTGATTTGGACGATGTGAGAATAATTAGCCAACAGAGGAAATGGAAATCCGTCGTGGTGTAAGACAAGGATGCATCCTATCGCCAATACTATTCAACCTGTATAGCGAAGCCATTTTTAAAGAAACCTTGCAAGAAGAATCGGTAGGGATAGTTATTAACGGAGAAGTTATAAATAATATGCGATATGCTGATGACACCGTCTTGTTAACGAGCAATCAAAGAGACATACAACATCTTCTAGAGAAATTAATTGTTCGATGTAACGAATACGGTCTAAAGATAAATCTTAAGAAAACCAAGTTAATGGTAGTTACAAAGTTCCCCCAAAATCACAAGCATGTAAACGTGTCAGTAGCAGACATCTTAATAGAGAATGTGCAGTCATAAAAATACCTGGGAGCCTGGATAGAACAATCAGGTGACCAAACAAGAGATATAAGAACGAGAATAGAGATATCCAGGTCAACATTTACGAAAATGAAAAAGTTGTTCACCAGTCGAGATATCAAGATTGGACTTAGGATGAGGATGCTGCGTTGTTACGTGTTTTCCGCACTTTTGTATGGAGTGGAGGCATGGACTCTCAAGAAAAATCACACAGACAAACTATAAGCCTTCGAGATGTGGTGCTACCGTAAAATGTGGCGTATTCCCTGGACAGATAAGATCTCTAATATGAAAGTCCTAAATCGGATGAATAATGAATGTGAAGTCATTTACGCCATAAAAAAGAGAAAGCTTCAATATCTAGGTCATATACTGAGAGGACCCAAATATGCACATCTCTAGCTGATAGTTCAGGGAAAGATTGGTGGAAGGAGGAATATTGGAAGAGGCCGTGTGTTTTGGCTTAAAAACCTAAGGGACTGGTTTTATTATAGCAATGTTGAACTCTTCCGAGCTGCCGTCAATAAGGTCCGGATAGCTGTGATGATAGCAAACCTCCGATAGGAGATGCACTATAAGAAGAAGATGTCTTATACATGCAAACACTAGATTCTCTGGAGTTCTCATTTCTCCACATTCACATCTTGGGTCTTCTCTTATCCCCATCCTTGTTAGGTTTTGGGGATAAGGTCCATGGCCAGTAAGGAAATGCACCAATTGCCGCTACTGCGAGAACTTCGCTGAAACTGTAGAACATTTGCTTTGCGAATGCCCACCGCTTTTCTGAAAGAGGCTCAAGTTTTTGGAGGGGGCCTTGTCAAAGCCATCCGATGTCGGGAACTTAGCCCCCAATAAACTTTGTACGAAGTCTCGGAATCTCAAGCCTTGAATAGATTAAGGGTTATACACAAAAGATCCGATAGGTCGAGGTGCTTGAGAGGCTGCATAGCCTTCACGACCCCCCAACAATCTACAATCTAGACGATAAGTTAATGTCATTTAACACTTCATTTAATGATTAAACGTCATTTTCGTTACTTACGTATTAAAAATGTCGACAAAAATTGAAAACTTAGCTTCTGAAGTCTGTGATATCCAGGCATTTATATTACAAAGAATAGAAAAAACTGTTATTATGGATGAAGCAGAAGCAAACCCAAAATATCAACATCAAAAAATCGGTAATGGTACTAATGGAGTTGTGTACATTAACAATGTACATGTACATTCAATTAATATGTATTTAAAATCATGTTAGTTGTTATAAAAGTAAATTTACAAATTTAATGGTTCACAATTTGATTAATTTGACAATCCATAACAAAATTTGGCGTAAATCTTATTTATTGAAGCCGTAACCTAGCAACCTTTATACGCACGGCGGAGGTAAAGTTTCAGTTTCACATTGATTGTTTTCATCTGATAATCTTTGAATTGCCTCATTTCAATTATTGTTTGTAATAAAGTAAGTATTATACATATGGATTTTTTTTTACAGAAAAAATCAACTCAAATGATAACCTTTAAAGTAACCTATAGTATACCAGAAGAAACAATACTGGCTTACGAAATTCATCTCAGACACCATCGTATATTTATTCTCTACGTTCACGTCTACGGAATACTTCCAGATACGGGAAGAGTTTCAGCTTACAATCCGAGCTTCTCAATGAAGTTGAAACCTGTTTATTTGGCAACTCATGCACCACCAATACAGGTAATTTTTTTTATGAAAAATTGGGTCAACCGTCACATGTGAACGATTCGTGGTAATCTGTCTTCATTCATCCGGCTGACGTGTGTGTTCCAGTATCTTCGTCGAGCTCTGCACCATCTTACGATATCACTGGTGTCAGTTTGTCTTTTTAGGTCTTCGTTCCTTTTCTTATCTAGAAGGGTGTTGCTGGTATTCTTTTCATCTCTGTTGTTCTGAGCATTCTTTTGGTTTTTGATATATCGGTTCTTGTCTCTGCTCCGGTATGTCATTACTGGCCTTACGCATGTTTTATAGATTCGTGACTTACTCTGAATGCTTATCTGTTTGTTTTGCCAAATGCTTTTGAGATGACCAGAGATTAATGCAGCTTTGTTCACCTTTCGTTCGACTTCTTTCTCCAAATTTCCCCGGCTGGAAATCTGGCAACCCAGGTAGTCGAAATCCATGACCTGTTCTATCGGTACGTCATTAATTACTAGTTTACATCTTAGTGGATCTTTTGCGATTGTCATCGACCGTCTGTTTGTTGCTTTTCTAAATAATGGCCCCATATATTTATTTACTTTTTTTTTATTTATAATCAGTTTTTCCACTTTGAAATAATCCGGTCAATATAGACATTTTAAATAACAAAAATTCCTGGAGAGCCAAATATTGGTGGAGAGCTGGAGTTTATCATTACAAATAAAGTTTTGAAAATACCCATCGATCCTATGTGTGCTACAAAAGTTATTCGTTGTCAAAGGTAAAAATTTGAGGTTTTTTGGATTTTTCTCGAAAATGGTAAGTTTTATCAAAAAAAAACTTTAAACCAAAGTTGTAGATCTTAAAGTTTTCTACAAATATGGTTTTAATAATTTTTTTCCTAAAAGTTACCATTCTTGAGATATCGCGATTCTAAGAGTCACATTATACATGATATGCACTCATTTCCACGCCATCTGTGGGGTAGTGTACTCGGCGCGTTTTTTTTACCGTGGTTTCCCCTGTAGGCCTACTCCACTAACTGTCATGACAATTTTAGGATAATTTAAGGGAACGATACCCGTCAAGTTCTAGATATTACCCTATTGATATTGCTATTGATTATTGGGATAACTATTGTTTTGATTTCTTTAGATATTTTAATCAGATTCATACTCTTGAAAGTCTACCTCAACAATCATGTCTTCTTCGATTTCTTCTTCTTCCTCTTCCTCTTGCTGGATGTCCATAAATTGTTCAAATGTGGCCGAGTCATTGGTCTCTTCATTAAAATCACAGGAATCTTCCTCTATTGTACTCAATTGGACATTTGAGCAAAACTGACCTTGGCAATTGGTACACGCTTGAGAACACAGCAACCCGACTTTTTTACAACCACATTTGGCACTACAACCTTTTTTGCAATTGCAAAAATAGTGTTGAGTGAAGCCGCGACTCTTGTCATGATCATAAGGCTTAGACCTTGGAAAGTGTACAGCCATCCCCAGTCAAGAGGCTCCATGTCAACTCCCAAACACTTCTGTACCTGTAAAAGCAGGAAACGTGTACAAATTAAGTTGGACCATTAATTTCTTACCGAAGCAATCAAAGAGCGTTATGCAGGTTGATAGGTGCGCGGCGAGTGAAATCTGTTTGAATTCTGGAGGCGATCTTACTAAATAGGTTGAAGTTTGTTTTTGCTGCAGCCTTTGCGAACAAAATGTATCTCAGATCACCTAGATTCTGCGTTTTGTGCAGACTTCCACAAGAAATTGTGATACGCTCGCCTGCAGCTGCAATATCATCTGGATTGGCGTTGCTTTTCAAGAAAATCACGGTAGTGTGATCGGGGTCATAATGGTTTTGAAACGTTTTAGTTCTAGAGGCAATCTTACTAAATAGGTTAAAGTTTGTTTTTGCTGCAGCCTTTGCGAACAAAATGTATCTCAGATCACCTAGATTCTGCGTTTTGTGCAGACCTCCACAAGAAATTGTGATACGCTCGCCTGCAGCTGCAATATCATCTGGATTGGCGTTGCTTTTCAAGAAAATCACGGTAGTGTGATCGGGGTCATAATGGTTTTGAAACGTTTGAATTCTGGAGGCAATCTTACTAAATAGGTTAAAGTTTGTTTTTGCTGCAGCCTTTGCGAACAAAATGTATCTCAGATCACCTAGATTCTGCGTTTTGTGCAGACTTCCACAAGAAATTGTGATACGCTCGCCTGCAGCTGCAATATCATCTGGATTGGCGTTGCTTTTCAAGAAAATCACGGTAGTGTGATCGGGGTCATAATGGTTTTGAAACGTTTGAATTCTGGAGGCAATCTTACTAAATAGGTTAAAGTTTGTTTTTGCTGCAGCCTTTGCGAACAAAATGTATCTCAGATCACCTAGATTCTGCGTTTTGTGCAGACTTCCACAAGAAATTGTGATACGCTCGCCTGCAGCTGCAATATCATCTGGATTGGCGTTGCTTTTCAAGAAAATCACGGTAGTGTGATCGGGGTCATAATGGTTTTGAAACGTTTGAATTCTGGAGGCAATCTTACTAAATAGGTTGAAGTTTGTTTTTGCTGCAGCCTTTGCGAACAAAATGTATCTCAGATCACCTAGATTCTGCGTTTTGTGCAGACTTCCACAAGAAATTGTGATACACTCGCCTGCAGCTGCAATATCATCTGGATTGGCGTTGCTTATCAAGAAAATCACGGTAGTGTGATCGGGGTCATAATGGTTTTAAAACGTGGTGACAATTTTTGTTTTTCTTGCATAAAGAATGAAGACGTGGAGTCACATCCACTGAAGGCGTGGATAACAAGAACGAGTTGAGGGTTAGTATAATCATATTTGAAAGAGGAGTTGTTACTAAAAATCGTGTAACGTGAAAAATTGGATTAATTTTGAAAAGCTGCATCTCCGAAACTATTAGTCCTATAAAAACTGTTTTGGCTTTAAATTGTCGAAAATTTCACCTTCTTTTAAAATGAATATAACAGTCTTTGATGAAAAACCAGTCCTTCCGGGTCAAAATCGACATTTGTGTTTCATAATTATTAACTTGACTAAATGACAGTTTATGATAATTGTAATTATTTTTTTAAACTTAGATATTTTGGTTGTATAACAATACAGAAGTTCCCGCAGAGGTGGAATTAAATCAGTTGAAAATATCAGAATACTGTAATAACGAAAATTACGAAGTTATTAAATGTTCCAACACACGTGGAGAATTAAAACCATTTAGTATTTTCGCATTAAATTTCCAATTTTGTCCTATACAGTATAAGATATATCACGTAAGTACAAATATTACAATTTTTCTTTACTTAAGAAGAAGTGTATGTGCGTAAATTTAAAAATAACACGACATAGAAAACTATATGTCACAGAATAATATTCATATAATTTTCAGAAATGATAGAGGCACGTAAAAAAACATTTTTTATTGATAAACTAGCGTCAGAAAATATCTCGGTGTTAAGATGAACTGTAAATCTTTAAAAACAATTTTAATTACAACAGAAAAGAGCCGTTACTAAGACTTGTAACGATGTACCAAATTGCAACTGCTCAGATGATACTAATATGACCTGATCATCGACATACTGGAGGCATATGACGATCAAATCATGCGCACTCTCTTTCAAATATTTTCAACAATTGTCTATATTTAAGTTAAATAGCCATGGCGAAGCCACACACCCCTGTCTTACACCTTTTTCGATATTAAACCAGTCCGTGTAATATCCGTTAATCTTGACACAAGCAGTGGAATACTCGTAAAGTGATTTCAGTGCTCGTATCAAACTATCCCTTACCCTATACATAGATAATGTCGACCATCATTTATTTCTCACCACTCTGTCATAGGCATTTTCCAAATCTACGAAAGAGTAGTAGACCTTGTTACTTCTAACCTTGGTAGTTCTGGTACGCTACCACTCTTCCAACAAAGGATAAAAAGGCGGTACAGCAGACTAGCTATACCACGCTCTGTCCAATCTTCAGCTTTTCCTGTGGTACCATGCAGCCTTACCCAATTTCATACTGTTCGACGCTTTTACAATATCTACCGTACTAATTTCGTTCATGTCTCCGAGTGGGGTCTGTGCTTGGGTATCCTCTTTCTCAAATAAACTTTCGAAGTATTTTTTCTACCTTTTAAAAACGCACTCCTCTTCTTTTATTATGATGATCTTGGTATATGATTTTTTTCAGTTGCTAGGTAGTATTTTTATCTCTGGCTTCTTTTATGGGCTTTTAGAAGAGTTTAATGTTGTTCTGGAAATCGTCAAATAACCTATTAAATTCATCTTTATTATTTTCCTTCTTTCTTGCCACAACCTTTTTTGCTATACCTTTGAACTTTTTATACCCATTCCTTGCCTTCTGGTTTTTGTAACCAGCCATTCCAGCCAGGATTTCTTCTTCTCTGAAACTGCTGTTTGAACCTCTACGCAAATTTTCTTGTATCCTTTCCTTCTTTTTCTTACACCATACACTTTAATAGCAACATCAACGATTCCTTTTTAAATGGCCTCTACAATTCTTTAACCTCACGTGCTTCATCTAAACTGTCAAATTTCTTGATCAATTTTCTTACGAACTCCTCTTTTACACCTTCTTCTTGCAAATTCTAAACTTTTATACGCTCTAGTACACTGTAAAAGTTACATGTGATATAAAATATAAAAAGAGGTGGTTTTTAACACATTTTGACTAATTATTGCAATTTTCACACCGTGGCGTCCGGAAAGGGGTTTTTATAAAAATTCCATGGTAGTCAACGTGTTAACTGCATTTTATAGATTGGCCGTTGTTTCTTCTTAGTTGCTCCTACCGGTTAAAACTGCTGTGTCATCAGCAAATGTGGCTAATTTTATATATTCTTACTCCGAAATGTCAGATGTTTACAAAAAGTATGGTACAGACCCAAGAACACTGCCTTGTGAAACACCTGCGTTTATTGGTTTAAAGTCAGATTACTCATTTTTCATTTTAACTCTATATGTTAGCTGGTATAGGTATGACAACAATATTTCAGCCCGTTGCAGAGAATATTTTTTTAGCTTCATTATCAGGCCTTGGTGCCATACTTTATCAAACGCTTTAGCGATATCCATAAATATAGCTGCGCAAATTTTATCTTCTTTTAATGATTTCTCTATTTCAGTTATTTTCCGATGAATTTGATCTACAGTAGAATGTTTATCACGAAATCCAAATTTGTGTGATAAGATAATGTCCTTTTACAATTATATTGTTTATTCTTCGTAGCAGCAACTTCTTAAATAATTTTGAGATTACGGGTAATAAGTAGATTGGCGTTTATGACGTTAATTCATTGTTGGATTTTCCTACCTTAGGTAACATTTACCTCCGCAGTTTTCCATAGGATGGGAATATATCTGAGCCTAAATGATGTATTATTTAGAGTAGTAAGCTTTACTATGGCTTTTCATACAATTATATAAGACAGGGAATGTGACACTGAGGATGCTGCTCCGCATAAATCCGCCTTGCTTCGTTAGCATTACCGTAAGCAAATCCATGGCCAAGGTGCATGTCTACTGGGGTACCACCTATAGAACTATTGGTGTCTGAATGAGCCGAAAGATACAGAGGAATTACTAAGGTAGCCGCAAGAGAAGACGTCATCGTAAAGTGGCAGGCAAAATGGGATAATAGCGGAAAAGAAAGATGGACGTACGATTCCAAACATAAAGAAATGGATAACCAGACCGCAAAGGGGAAACTACTTTCTAACACAAGCTCTGACAGGCTACGGATGCTATCTAGACCAAACCTGTATATACTGTGACCACAGTGATAGAGCTGAACACACACTTTTTGTACGTCAGAAGTGGGAAGCGAACAGAAGAGAGTATATGAACCAAGTTTGAGAACCCTGTATATTCTAGTGTGACAAAAATATTAGTAATTGTGTCCCAAATTTTTTTTATAGTCTTGTTGGTTTGTATAACAAGATTTGATTTTGTATATCAGTGATCAGCGGTATAAAATAAGTTTGCTCTACTGGCAGTCCTGCCCGTGCGAATTATGTTGGATACCCTTGCTTTAGATTTTTTTTCTTACTTTTTTTTTTTTTTGTATTTTGTCACTGTAGTTTTTTTCAGTGGTGAAAGCATTAACAACTTAAGATATGCGGATGACACAGTTCTGACATCCGATTAATGCGGAGGATCTGCAGACCACTGATAAAACTTGAAGTGGAAGCCTGTGAAAAATACGGTATGAAACTAAACTGTAGAAAGAAAAAAATCCTTATAGTAAACAAAAACGACGAGATACACCACCAATTTAGAGCGAATAATGAAACTCTGGAAACAGTTGACAAAGTTACGTATCTAGGATGCAACCTGAACAAAGAATGGGACAACTCACAGGAGATTAGATGCCGCATAGAGAAAGCGAGAGCTGTCTTCAACTGCCTCAGAAATATCCTACGTAATATGCATCCAAACATTGATATAAGAGCACGAGTCCCGAGATGCCATGTATTTTTCACCCTTCCATATGGAGTGGAAGCCTGGACTCTGACGGAGGCAACATCTAGACGACTAGCAGCCTTCGAAATGTGGTGCTTCTGCCGCATGCTCGGAATTTCATACATCCATCATGTCACAAACAACGTATGAAAAAATACTTGGAAATTATGCGTTCTGTGAAAACCACAAAGTTATCATACTTAGGGCATGTGATGCGCAATGAGACATACCAACTAATCCAGCTGATTCTGCAAGGCAAGACAATGGACAGGAAAACGACCAGAACAGCTGTCGAAAAAGTCTGCGGACCAATGTGATTGCCAACATCCACAGAGGATAGACACTAACAGAAGAAGACAATTATTTTGGAAATCCAAAATATACTGTTATTTCATATTTTTAAGTGCTAATATCTTCGCTTCTCATCTCCGAAGATCCAGATGAGTTAAAGGAAATGATGCAACAATTAAATATAACATCAAGAAAAATGGGGCCAAAAATGAACATCAATAAAACCAAGATCATATCACCCAAACACATTCAATTATCACTATCTAACGAGAACATTGAAAACGTTGACGAATACGTATACCTGGGTCACCTCATTAAGGAAAGAGAATCAAAAGTTTTTTGTATTTCTTCTGATGCGTTTAAAACCAATGCCGGGGTCCCCCAGGGTTCCATCTTGTCCCCCACCTTATTTCTTTTACACATCAACGACCGCTAGAAAACCACCACGAACCCCATTTACAGTTTCGCAGACGATAGCACACTTGTCTCAACTTTCACATCCTATCGATCACTTTCGGTGAATGATACAAATAGACTCAGGCAGGAACAGGTTGATTCCATCAATAGAGATCTTAAAGCAATCGTCGAGTGGGGAACCAACAATCTTGTTAAGTTCAACGCCCAAAAAACACAAAGTGCCACGTTTTCCAAAAAAGTGAATTCCTCAAATCATCCCATCACAATGTCCGGAAATACCCTTGAACCAATTCCCTCCATCTCGATTTTGGGAATCACGGTGTCCAATAATATGTCAATATGTCATGTTGCTAACATCGCTGAGTCGGCAAGCCAGAGGCTAGGTTTTCTGTGGAAAGCCAGAAAGTTTTTTACTCCTGATCAACTGTTGACGACATACAAGGCTCAAATCCGACCTCTACTGGAGTATTGCTCGCACATTTGGGGTTCAGCACCAAGGCATTCTCTTCGTCTTCTAGATTCCATTCAGAAAAGAGCCATTCGCTGGATAAACAGCTCAACTCTCACAGATACCCTTCACCCTCTAGAACATAGAAGAAGAGTTGCAGACCAGTCATTGCTCTACAGATATGTCCATGGCAGATGCTCCAGAGAAATAAAAACTCTTGTACCACCATTGGCCACTTTCGGCCGGAGAAATCGGCACGCTGATCAGTCTCACCCAAGTTTGACACTACAAGGACCAATCTTCATCAAGAATCCTTCTTTTACAGGGCTGCTACGGAATGGAAAAAGCTTCCAAAATCAGTTTTTCCAGAGAACTATGACCTGCAACTTTTTAAAAAGCGTGTCCACAATCATTTCCTTTCTATAATCCCTTCCCCTTCTAATAGTTGCAGTGCGGGCCGTCCGCGGACCACACGATAGGTCTATCCTTTTTGCGACTATTTTCATAAAAAAAAAAAATAACGCGAAGAGTGAAATTAAAAAACTAAAGTACATTGTACAAAATCCGGGCATTCCAATGCGTTTAAAATGCAAAATTTATGACAAGTGCATTTTGCGAGGTATAGTTGAAAAATTCTTGGCTAGAAGTCAGAAGGTCTATTGCGCTTTTATAGACTTGGAAAAGGCCCATGACAGAGTGGTGAGGAGTGAATTGTGGTCGACATTGTCTATGTATGGGGTGAGCGGTAGTTTAATACCAGCACTAAAATCACTTTATGAGGATTCCTCTGTTTGTGTCAGGATAAACAGAGCTTGCACGGACTGGTTTAACATCGAAAAAGGTGTGAGACAGGGACGTGTGGCTTCGCCCTAGCTGTTTAACTTATACATAGACGATTGTTTAAAAGATTTGACAGAGAGTACGTATGGATTGAAAATGAATGATTTGATTGTCAAATGCCTTCTTTACGCCGATGATCAAGTCATATTAGCATCATCCGAAGAGGAGTTTCAGGCGATGGTTAATGTTATGCATGATGCCCTAAAAATTAAAGGGATGAAAATAAATGTAAATAAAAACGAAAGTAATGGTTTAAAAAAAAAGAAAGCATGAGAAACTGTAAAGTTTCGATTGAGGGAGAAAGAGTGGAACAAGTAAATGAATTTGTGTACTTGCGTTCAAAGTTAACGAGAGATAGAAAGTATGACGGTGACATTGAGCGAAGGGTGTTGGCAGGAAAACAGATGAATGGGGCACTGCATAACTTTATGAACAGCCAGAAAGTGTCAAAAAAGGCACGTCTCGCCATGCATAGAGGTGTGTGGGCTCCTACACCTATGTATGGTAGTGAATGTTGGGTTTAGCAGAAGAAGCATGAAAATAGGATTAATGCTGCGGAGATAAGTAGTTTGATAAGTATAGCCGGAGTGACTCGGTTGGATAAAGTAAAAAATAGTGAGATAAGAGAACGCTGTGGTGTAAAAGAAGATGTGATCACAAAGATAGATAAAGGAATGCTTAGATGGTTTGGACACAAAGAAAGGATGGATGAAGGAAGATTGACGAAACAAATTTATAAGGCGAGTGTGAATGGACTTAAGTCGGTAGAGATCGATCTCGGCGAGCATTGTTTTGAAGAAAGGCCAGATCAAGAGTACCAACAACCGACGAGCATGTATGAGAGCACTGATGAAAGTAGCGGAAGCAAAGATGTGTGTAAGAACCGTAGCAAGTGGAAGAAAGTGGTCTCTGCCTACCCCTATTGGAAAAAGCGTAACTATATGTATGTATGTATGCATCTCCTTCATCCTTCAAGCTAACTGGATATCGTATGAAGTAGGGAACTTCCTCCTTTCATTAATCTTGTCCAAAAAAGAATTATTAGTCTAACATAAAGCAATATCTTTCAATGAATCCAAAACCTTTTTGCCTAAAAACAAAAAAGTTTATTATAGCAGAAATCAGAAAATTGAAGCAAAGGCTGAAATCCTTACATAGAAATAACCTAGAACATGCCAAACGTCTATTAAACTGAAATAACCTTCTGCTCCTTAATGAAAAATACATAAAACATCTGTTTGGAATTACTATATATCACCACTTAGAGAAAGGATGTGCAATATTCTGTAGGTACACCATCTCTTGATAGAGCATTGCCGCAGAAAAAGTGATGTAGATCACCGATTTCGTACTTTAAATGGATCAAATTGAATCCAAAAGTAACAAACTGAATAACTCACGGTACCTATGGTACAAAAGACCTAAAGTTCGAGGTATCCAAGGGACTCTGATAGGAACTACTTTACTGTTAAATAATAAATAAAGCAGTATCATTTAAATTTCTTTATTAAGTAGACCAATTTGAGGCAAATTAAAATTTGATATTACTATATTTACATTTATACCCATTTTCCTAACTCAAAAAAATTTCCTGTTATATTATCCAAAAATTCCATGGTTCTAATGAATTTTCTTTTATATTTCCCCATCTAGCTATAGTCCGGTCAATTTAGACATAAAAATAGTGGTCAAATAACGAAAATTCCCGAAGAGCCAATTATTGGTGGAGAGCTGGGGTTTACCATTACAAATAAAGTTTTAAAAATCCCCATTGATCCTATGTGTGCTATAAAAGTTATTCGGGGTCAAATGTCGAAATCTCGATCAGATCGACATTGTTTTAAAGAAAGGCCAGGTCAAGAGTACCAACAACCGACGAGCATGCATGAGAGCCCTGATGAAAGTAGAGGAAGCAAAAGATGTGTGTAAGAGCCGTAGCAAGTGAAAGGAAGGCGTCTCTGTCTAATGCAATAAAAAAATTATCCAGCCATATGAGTCGTCGTTTTTCATACGCCTTTTTCCCATAGAGGTAGGCAGAGACCACTTCCTTCCACTTGCTACGGTTCTTACACACGTATTTTGCTTACATTATAAAATTCACAAGAGTATACAAAAAAAAAATTGTTGACACCAAAGAAAATTCGTGTTTGTTTTCAGATTGAGATTCCGATTGTGTTAAATGGAGAAGAAAAAATACTGAATTTAGAAGGACTTGGTGCTATTAAAAATACCATTCATGAGGAATACTTTTATTTTTCAATGCCGCAATCCAGTGGTGAAACTGATAAATTTCCAGTAGTTTTTTCATCGGATTACATAATTTTTGAGGGTCTACCAATTTGGAATTGCACCGAAAAGATAATATTTATAAAGAATATCACCAAAACTAAAGTGATGCACTATGAATGGAGTTGGTAAGTAACAAAATTATTCTGTAGAGTTCGATGTAATTCTTCTGACCATAAGTATTTAGTAATCCCATATCTAATATCCCAACTCATCAGTGACTACTCACAGGAAGAATACAGTTCGCGGAGTTAAGTTAGGTTAGGTTAGGTTAGGGGTTAATTAACTTGTAGGCCAAGCAATAGAGCATTTTTTCATGACAAAACTAGTAGAAGAAAACGAAATTAGTGCCATGTTTTCTACTCGAAATTTCACCGAGAACTATTTTTTTATCAACAATTTTTTTTCGATTATCGATAATAACATTGAGCGTGATAAAGTTATCGTAATGGTGTTAGCAGACGAATTATAGCTAATTAAAATGCAAAGAGAATGAGCCCCAAAACATTCCGTTCACCTAAATAGAAAATGAGAAAATCCAGAAAAAAGTAAAAATATCGCGTTTTTTTAAAAAATTTATATCTCCGATGTTTTTTGAGGTGGAGAAAAATCATTGCAGGCCCGAGTAGATATTAGTATGACATTAATATTTGCACAACATAGGTACTGTCGGATAAATAGTTTTTGCAAAATCACTTGAATTTTTACATGCCCTTTTTTCCGGCGGGGCGTGTAGCTCGGGGGGTGGTCGGATTGCAATTTTCAAAAAAGATTTAATGCAACAAAGTGGACTATGTTTGGAAACTATCCACAATATTCTGAAAAAGAATAAGTTTGTACCGTACAGTTACATACCCATACAGACGCTGGTACCAGGAGATTAAGAGAGACGCAACCAGTTCTGTCAGTGGTTCATTAATAAAATGATAATCAATGATAATATTTGGCGTTTGGTTCTTTGGAGTGACGAATCAAATTTCTCCAATAGCGGCATGTTTAACAGGAAAAACAACCACTATTCGAGTCGAGAAAAACCGATGCTCGTCCATCCTTTTAATGCGCAGAGACGCCTTACTGTTAATGTTTGGTGTGGTTTGATCGGGTATGATTGTAGGCCCTGTATTTTATCGTGGTGCATTAACTGGTAAGCGGTACGTCGAAATGTTAGCTGCCACACTTCGAGACTTCCTTGATGATTTGAATTTAATGGATAGACAACAAATCTACTTTCAACAAGATGGAGCTCCTGTGCCAGACTGATATCCTATTAAAGCGAACCTTTAACATAAAATCCTGCCTCGCTCTCGCTATCGACTTCAATGCCTCCAGCTCGTTAACGATTGTCGTGTGTCCGGTACGTGTGTTTTCACGCCCCTTCCACATACCATTTCTCATCAGTCTTTTTGTGGCCTCCATTGCCGCCGTCTTCACCACTAGGTGAAGACGGCGGAGTGTTCAACATCACTCCAAGTGCACTGATGGGCGTAGTCCTGTTAGCACCCGAGATACCTCGTAGCGCTTCTTTTACCTTATTAAACTATGTTAAATTGTTTGTTGTACATGCGGTCTTGATAATCTTAATTAATTAATGAATAAATTAACTTTAACGTCAAAAAAAAATTCATAAATTGACATCATTCGCAGTTAAATTAACCAATAGGGCTCAACAGATCCGAATAAATCATTTCTAAACATTGGGTATTCCCCGGGGTTCCCACTAAGGTCCATAACTATTCAATCTCTTTATCAATGATATTGTTAGTTGTTTTCGTCATACTGATGCTTCACTATTTGCAGATGATTTGAAGTGTTTTAAAATTATTAAAGGTCATAAGGATGTATTGCAATCAGATTTGGATAACCTGTCTGAATGGTGCACTCTTAACGACAGGGATCTTAATTCCAGTAAATGTCACATAATTCGCTTTTGTCGAACCCAACACTCAATTACAACATAAATGGTCAATTACCCAGATACAGTCAATCAGATAAGTGATTTAGGAGTAATTCTTGACAGATCACTTATCTTCAACCACCACATCACTACTGTTGTACCAAAGTCCATAAAAATGTTGGGTTTCGTTAAGAGTACTACTCGTGATTTTTATGGTGTTAGTAAAATTAAATTTTTGTATTTTTCCTTAGTTAAGTCACATCTTGATAACTCTTCTTTTGTACGATCTCCTCATTACTTAGTTCACATTAGGAAACTCGAACACGTTCAAAATAACTGTATACGCTATATTGCATTTAAGCTACATATCTTTGGGAATATTGTGTGACGAGTGTTAGTGAAATGATGCACAATTATAACTACTGTTAACTACGTGTATTTATCGAAATGAAAGAAAAACTTGGCAAGAGAGGCGATGTGCGTCAGTGATGAAGTTCGTCGATAGACTGTTGGGAGTTCGTTGAGAGACTGTCGAAGTATGTTGCGAGGCTGGTGAAAACTGACTGACTGACTGAAGACGAATAAATTTGTGTGCCTCTCTCTGTTCTTTTTATCTACTTTCCCCTACGTCGGTCAGTTTTATGACAGTCTGTCGATGATACATAACTTGGCGGAAAGGCCTTTTTAGAATCATACCGATTTACCTTACTACTGTGATTGTACGTGAGTAGCTGAAGAGGAAAGAAGATTCTGGTCATAAAAAGTAGGATCGTATACGTGCGTTTTTGCAAAGGAACAGAACTTAGAGTCGTAAAGATCACTACCGTGATTGTACGTAAGTAGTTGAAGAGGAAAGAAGATTCTGGTCATAAAAAGTAGGATCGTATACGTGCGTTATTGCAAAGGAGCAGAACTTAGGGTCGTAAAGATTAGGGTCGAATACGTGCTTTCTTGAAAAGGACACGACTTCAGATTAAAAAGGTTTTTAGTGAAATTAGTCGTTGGAATTTTAAGGAATTTACCAATAGGAAATTCACGTTTCGTCCTCTGTGCATAAACTGTATGTATGGCTGCTACATATCTATCAAGACTATACTGTGTGGCTTCAACAGCTACGAATCTCCTCCCTTGTGAACCGTAGGAAACAAAGAGATCTTACATTACTTTTTAAAATCATTAATGGTACATGTAACTGTCCACAATTTTTAAGTAAAATTAGCCCCTTTGTTCCAACGCGGACTACTAGGCAGAGTCGAACATTTCACATATCTTTCCATAGATATAATTATGACTTCTACACATTTCTTCCTAGATCTATGAGACTCGCTTATTCACTGGAGTACCTTCCACTTTTTGATGTCTCAATTAGTAAATTTAAAAGCTATATTCGTGATTTGAATGTACAGTAATTTATATTTTACCATTCCATGATTTTTGTATAGCTCGTTTTAAAAACTAAGTATATTCATTTTAGTGTTTATGTCTGAATTTGTGTACGTTGTATATTTTTTTCTTAGTGTTGTTTTTAATAAAATTTAAAAGGGATTTCCAGTGAATAAATAAATAAATAAATAATTATTTCTAGTGTTGATATTCCAAAAACAGTAAAGATATCAGTTCTCGAGGAAAGCGGTTACCTACTACCTGAACAGTCTCACGCAGTCACGATACAAGTTAAATCATATTATGTCAGCGTTATCGCTGATTTCATATTAACTTGTCAACTGACAGATCTACAGCAGCTGTACGCCGCAAAACAGATTGAGGCATTCGAAAAACAATTGGTTAAAGAAAAAGAAAACGCAATGGAATTCCAACCGAAAAAACATAGGAAAAGAAAAATTGTTCAAACGTCTGGTAATTTCAATGAATCTAAGCAGGTAAGATGGTGCTAAAATCAACTTTGTAATTTTATTTGAAATCTACAAATTTTTTCCTAAATTAAATGCTAAAATATATGCTGTATGCTTGTTCCCTAGCCGTTCTTCTGGCAAGAGACGTGATGAGACGCAAGTTGTTCTTATTTTAAAATAGTAACTCCTGCAGTAAAATTTTTGCATTTTAATTTATCTTTTATAGTCATTCAATTCCGTTTCATTATAATCAACTTATTGTAATTAGTAAGTAGTTAATTAAGTGCTGCAGCGAATTTTCGCTTGGTGGGAAATATATGTTGTACGTTTTTTAATAATCTCCATGCTGACGCAGCCAAGCAGCACTAAAAGCTCTGAAGTCATACACTTGTAAATCTAAGCTGACTTGGGGTTGTAAACAATCCCTGTGAGACAACTGGCATCAGGTTACTCTGATGTGGGTTCCAGGTCACAAGGGAGTTAAAGGCAACGAGGAAGCAGACTGCCTTGCCAAGGAAGGGCCAAATACACAATTTTCCGGCCCAGAACCCTTCTGTGGACCTTCCAAAGCCCACTTGAAAGAAGAGGTTTGACGCTGGGAAACAGATGAAATGAAATCTCACTGGCATAAAGTGCCAGGACAAAGACAAGCAAAAAGGCTAGTAAGCCTTTCGCCAAGGAAAGTTAAACAGCGTCTCGAGTTGGACAAGAAAGACTTGAAACTGGTGACGGGACTCCTCACTGGACACTGCCCTCTAAAAAAGGTGGGCAAAACATAGAGTGATAGTTGCCGCTACTGCGAGAACTTCGCTGAAACTGCAGAACATTTGCTTTGCGAATGCTCAGCGCTTTTCTGCAAGAGGCTTAAGTTTCTGGAATGGGCCTTCCTAAAGCCTTCCGATGTCAGTAACTTAGCTCCCAGGAAACTGATAAAATGTATACAAAGTCTCGGAATCCCGGGTCTCAAATAGATTAAGGGTTATGCACAAAATATTTGATAGGTCGGAGTGCTTGAGAGGCAGCATAGCCTTTACGACCCCCCCCCCTCCCCACAATATTTTATTTGCACTCTGACGTTAGCGCTTTCCATGCTCTTTTGGACTCTGAACACATGAATTCATTATTTTCTCCTTTTAATTTAAATAGTAAAATAAATAGGAACCACTCAAATCACATGTACAATAAACGAATGTAAACAGTAAATACCTGTATCAAGTTATACAATTTTATCAACTTTTCTAAATCTGTATTACACACATTTATTGCAGTTCCATTTTTTAAAATTTAATTGCAATAATAAAACAATATTCACGTATGATCTAACACAATAAATTATAGTTTATTAAAAACTAAAAAACACGCTTTTGAAGTTAATTAAACTAAAAAGTAATAAATAATTCTTCGCATAGGAATAAAATTAATGACGAGAAAATTAATGTCACTGTTTTAAAAGCGTGAGGTGCTTTCATTCCGAAACGCAGAGTTGGTTTAAAAATGTCATACAAAGCAGTGACATTGATTGACATTAATTATTTTTTTGACAGTGACATTAATTTTCTCGTCAGTAATTTTATTCCTATGTTAAGAATTATTTTTTACTTTGATTAACTCTAAAAACGTTTTTAGTTTTTTTAAACTATAAATTATTTTTCGCTTGTTAGTTCGATTTGTTATGCTCACTAAAAAAAGTATGTATTAAATGGTAAAAGCACAAAAAGATTGCATCGGCCACCCGCAGGCAGGCGAGCATTCTATCACTGAACCACCGATGCATTTCGTTACGTGACGATTTCTACTAAATCGTACTACCCGTAAGCCACGTTAAGGAACTTCGTTCCAAAATAAATAGAGGAATGTAGAGAAAATATAGTTCGTATTGGGTCGTGGGTATTTCTTTGGCATTAGTTACGTACCAAAAGGTACTTGTTAGATGTCTAACGCTATATGGATTTGTGATTTTTCTATTTACTCTAGGCTATTTGTATAATAACACTTAAATAATAATCCCAGTGTGATTTATCGTTGTATCTAGAATATCAGTGTTGGCGTTGATTGTATAGTAAATAAATATTGTAGATTGTAGCAGAAAAAGACTCCGTGATATTTCCTATGTCTATAACTGCACGTGTAAATATTATACACAGAAAAGACGTGACCAATTTTATAAAATTGTCCCATATTTTTAAATACTCTCCACCAGAAACACTGGAAATAAACTTTTCTTCTGAAACGGAATCACTTCCAGAGCTGTCGAAAAGTACTGAAATGCACGATATTACTGAATTCGTATTGAGAAGAGTCATTTCGTAAGTATTTAATGCAAGTTTTAAAAAAATATATATTCAAAAAAAAAATTTAAATTATTTTGTAATTTACAACTTGTCGCTCGGGCGAATGTAGCTGAAAAGAAGTAGAATGCAGGACCTGGAGCTCGTGCCGCCGGCCTCTCCTTTCTCGTTATCGCTGTCCGCGTCGATGGTGATGGTAAAGTACTTCGATAGCTGAAGGTCGCTGGTTCGAAATGATTTTATCTATCTATAAGTTGCCGTTGGTTTGGGTTATCGCCTTGGTAAACTTGATTTAGTATAGGATTTGTTTTTTAATTAAAATAAATCAAAATAAAACACCATGTCATTGTCGTTATATTATATTGAACTTGAAAACGTAGCGACTCCATTTGTCTCAAACCGAAAACATGACCAATCTACAATTTTGAAAGCCTCTTGTATCATTAGAATTCGTCACTGGTTGTTTTTTTTTAATAAAATATAATCCATCTTCTTCTGTTGATGCCTATCCGTTTCGGATGTTGGCGAGCATAATGGCTATACGAACTTTATTCACAGATGCACAGAATAAGCCCAGTTGATGTATTAAACCACACTCGGAATTTCTTCAGCCCCGATATTTTTCTTCTTCCTACACCATTTCTACCTTGTATTTTGTCTTGGAGTATAAGCTGTAAAAGCCGGTATCTTTCAGGATTTCTCATGATGTGGCCGAGGTATTCAAGTTTACGTTTCTTTCTTCATTCTACGTAGCACCTCTTCGTTGGTTATATGATCCACTTATGACATTCTCAGAACACGACTGTAGAGCCACAGTTCAAAGGCTTCTAATTTCTTGCAAGATGTTTCAGATAACGTCCATGACTCAACGCCGTATAGAAGAGTTGAGAACACATAGCACCTCAGTATCCGCATTTTGGTGTTTAAAGACAGGTCCCTTCTTTTGAACTTATTTCCATGGCTCGAGCCTTTTCAATTCGGCATCTTATCTCGACCGAGTGGTCCCATTCTTCGTTAATATTTGTTCCCAAATAGACATACTTGTTAACTCTTTGGATGGGTCCGTTATGTATGAGTAGCTCGCCTTCCATGTGTCTATTTTTAGAGATAATCATGAATTTAGTCTTTTTCGCATTCATCAGCAGTCCATATCTTTCACTTACTCCCACCACTCTATTCATTAATCTTTGAAGTCCATTTAGATCGTTTGAGATAATTACTGTGTCATCCGCATATCGTATGTTATTTATTAATGCACTCGCCATTAACAATCACCCCGTCGGAGGTATTTTCCAGGGCGTCTCAAAATATGTATTCTGATATATGTTGAACAGTAATGGCGAAATTACACACCCCTGTCGAACTCCTCTATTTATCAGAACTTCATCGGATTCCTCACTTTCTATTCTGACCGAAGAGGTCTGATTCCAATAAAGATTTTCTATAATTCTTAGATCTTGTTTCTCCAGTCCAGTTAATTCAAGAACTTCCGTCATCGTATTATGCTGAACCTTATGGATTGCTTTTTGTTAATCAATGAAGCATGCAAAAATATCATGATTAACATCTCGAGCTCTTTGAAATAAGACTTGAATGCTAAAAAGTGCCTCCCTAGTACCTAGGGCATTCCTAAACCCAAACTGGGTAGAGCTGATCTTTTTTTTTTGCAGATCCTATATATTCTTTGATGGATTAATTTCAAAAGGAGTTCAAGAGAGTGACTCATGAGACTAAACGTACGAAAGTCTTTACAGTTCTTTGCACTTGATTTCTTGGGTAGCGTTATAAATGTACTTTTGAGCCACACGTCGGGTATGATTCCAGTGAAGTATATTTCATTAAATATATCTGTAAGCCATCTGATATCTTCCTCATTCAATAGTTTTAAAAATTCGTTCCGGATATTTTCTGGCCCTGGCGCTTTTTCATTCTTCAGCTCTATTATTGTTCGAGTAACTTCATCAACTGTAATTGGTTTTTAATGCATACTCAGAACGTATTTTCCAAGAGGCGTTGGAAGATACAAACAGCGGGATCAAGATTAATGGAGAGTATATAAACAACATTCGCTATGCAGATGATACGGTAGTATTTGCAAACAGCCATGAGAGTCTTCAGGAGATGATGGCTCGGGTGGTTGAGGTCAGTCAAAGATATGGACTCTCTCTGAACTTTAAAAAAACAAAATATATGGTAGTGTCAAAAACGAACAACCACGCTGGCCAACTCACGATAAATAACAAACAAATAGAAAGAGACAAAATTGTTTAAGTGCCACGACTTATCCCTGCCAACCAAGATCAGACTGTTGAAGTGCTATGTCTTTCCAGTGCTTCTATACGGTGTCGAGTCTTGGACTCTGGCTGAGGCTTCCTGTAAAAAACTCGAGCGGTTGTACCGACGAACTTTGAAAATTCCACATATCAGCGAAACTATCGGCAGAACATTAAAGAATAAAACAGGAAAAGATATAAAAATAAAATTTTACAAGACGATAGATGTGCCAACCCTCTTATACGGTAGTGAAACATGGACGACAACGAAAAAAGAATAAAGTAGAATACGAGCACAAGAAATGACATTTCTAAGAAGAGTGAAAGGTTGCACAAAAGTGGACAGACTAAGAAACAGATATATAAGAAGGGAATTAAACATAAACGAGAAAATAAAGGAAAATAAAGAGTTATTGGAAGGCCGGGAAAAATTTGGGTATCGTAATAGGCAAAGTGCCTAAAACCTGAAGTAAAGAAGAAAGAGAAGAAAAAAATTACAAATTTACCCGAAACTCTGCATTTTTTATTTACCAAAAATTCAAAAAACTGCTTCCAGAGATGTCTAGATTTGACGTTTTCCAAACATGAGGTAGAATAAAATCTGAAATTATTTCAATTACCTTTGAACAATCTTATTTTCACCGTTCTGTGTTATACTAATGAATCAAATTAAGGTTTAAACTTTATGAAAATTTGGTAAATTATAAAAAGTGGAGGAAAGTAATAACATTCCAATTATACTATAGGTACTATATGTTTAAATTAAAAAACCATACTATACCAACATATACATTTTTATATTTGTATCATTTATTTTTTAGTAATTTTTATGTGTAAAGAAATGATATTTTTAGAGATGTTGTTTTTGGAGAATCGTTCAAAGAAATCATAAGAGCCATGAAAGAAGAAACGCACATATATTATTCGCAGTTCAGCTCCGGTGAACAAGAACCGCTTTATCTCAATTCAAAAGAGAGGCTTCAAACATTTTTCTCGAGACCGTCTACGCCGGTGCTGGCTGAAACGTTAAAAAAGTTTATTTGCGATAGTGTTCTTGAAACATTCCAATTATCGACAGCTCTCAAAGATGGAGGTGGAGAAAGCAAAAAGGATTTTACAGAAAAAAACAAATGTGATGAAGAGCAAGATGCAGCTACGGGTAGCAACGATGTTATAGTGAATAAAAAGGATGCAGCTATAAGCCGCATAATAGAAAAACTCGCAGGAATGTGTAAGGAAGATTGTACTTGTTCAGAAAAATAAAACAGTTACATATTCTTTTAGTAATATTCTTTCTCTACGGCCATTCACGATCGCTTCATACGTCTAAACGGAGCGGTGTCACTCCAAAAACTGACTGTAAGTGGAAAAAACCAAATGGATGATATGAAGCGACAGGGTGAGGATGAGTTGAGGGTTGCTACGGTTCTTACACACATCTTTTGCTGCATCTACTTTCATCAGTGCTCTCATACATGCTCGTCGGTTGTTGGTACTCTTGACCTGACCTTTTTTCAAAAGAATGCATTCCTTTATCTATCTTTGTAACCACATCTTCTTTTACACCACAGTGTTCCCTTATCTCACTATTCTTCACTTTATTCAACCGAGTCACTCCGGCTATACTTCTCAGACTACTCATCTCCGCAGCATTAATCCTATTTTCATGCTTCTTCTGCCATTCCCAACATTCACTACCATACATAAGTGTAGGAACCAGCACTCCTCTATGCACAGCCAGACGTGTCTTTTTTGACACTTTCTGACTGTTCATAAAGTTATGCAATGCCCCATTCATTTATTTAATTGTCTTGATAATTAGTTGCAATATTTTTGCAGGCGTATAAGTAGACATTTTCGAATTTAAACACACTGTCCATTTCACTTTTACTCGCAAACTGACAAATAAAACCCAGAACAATAGACGATAAGCATCAAGCAGCAACGATATTTGTCCAGTCTAACAATGTTGCCGGTTGAAGTATATGCTTTTAATTAATGAAACTAAGCCTGACATAATTACTAGTTACAATGCATAAAAATAAACCAATACATTTACTTTTCTCTGAAATAAATAAATGTAAGAACAATCTGCATTGTACTAGTGAATTTTATTTAATTACAACTTGGTATCATTTGTCATTTCTGCGTATTTAGATGTGTAATATCTTTGCTCTCTCTCCGCGCGCGGTTATAGTTTGCCGTCAGAGAGACGTCAACCAATTTTCCGAGAGTGTTGTGTATAAAGTTTGCTGTTATATGCGTTAACTGTATAAATAAATATTTACTGTTGATAATAAGTCTCAATAAAGTGCAGATCATTGATAAAAAATTCAAGTAAGTAATAATAAATAATTATTCGAATAAAATATTTTAGTATTTAGCTATTTTAAATTTTGAGGCTAATTTCTGTCACTCCTAGTGTCAATTAAATAAAATACAATTTTCTTTAACCCTGCAACGGTCACGCCCGTAAAATAATACGAGCGGTCGCGCTTAGTCTGTCAGGCCCATTATTTATTTGGTGTCTTTTTTGAGAAGATTTTGAAATTTAATCTTTGATCAATCAAATATATTTGTAAGAACTATAATTTCATCATTTTTCCAGAAAAAGAAAATTATTTTATCACATAAAATAGAATGTTTTATTAAAACTGAAAAGAAATACAACACACTAAATCTTAAAATATAATATAACATAAAATATAATAATATTTATTATGTTCCTTGGTATTAAAATTTGATTATATACAATTATTGCAGACGTAGAACGAGTATTTGAGACAAATGAATTTTTTGCAAGTTTCACAATAAAATCTTGTTTTGCTTTGTTTTTTACAAGGGTAACATCTTTTTCTCTACATACTTCAATTTCATCTTCTTCATTCTACGACTCCTCATCTTTATATTGTACATCACTTTCTACTTCTTCAAACAATCGCTGTAAACGTTCGCACTCTTTTTTATAATCCATTTTTACTCACTATAAAATAACGTCGCACAAAGGCCAGTGGTTAAATCTCGTTGCTATTGATTAGGACTGTAGATAATATTGTTTTAGGAAGTTACTATGAACAGCAACGGTCTAATTCCGCCGATGTTTAAATTATAGAAAAAAGTATATACGAAGGGTCTGTCATACTAGGCGCGACCGCTGCAGGATCAAAAAGAATTATTGTTTGTAGTGAAAGTTGTTTGTTGTTGTGGAAGCGATGAGAAGATCTTTATGGTCCCCAGAAGGGACCGAATTAGGAATGAGATAGTAAAACAACGGATGGGTGTGGAAGGATCTATAATTCAAAACGTAAATGCCAAACAACTAACATGGTATGGGCATGTACAACGAATGCCAGCATCAAGACTACCTAAACAAATTCTAGAATGACAACCAATGGATCTACGATAAAAGAGACAGACCCTAAATAGAATGGCAGAAGACAATCCACAAAGCCATGAGTGAAAAGAATTTAACAGCGGACAACTGGGAAGACCGAAGGAGATGAAGATTAGGCGACGGACAACGTCGCAATACGTTTTAGAACCGGCTTATACAAACTTATAAAAGCCAAACAAAAACCAATAAAAAATCGAGCGTTGTATACTCTGTACCATGTTTAAATTGCCCAAAAAAATATGTAGGTATGACAACCCAATATCTAGAAAGTCGTCTAAATTGTCACAAACCACAAAAAATGCATCTACAGCTTTACATAAACATGAAATAACAGAAAAACATGAATTCGACTTTAAAAATACAAAAATACTAGTACAAGACTCAAATTATCATAAATTAATATTTAAAGAAATGATACACATAAAAAAAAGAAAAAAATGCAGTAAATGATAAACAAGACAAAAAATCTTAGCCAAATTTACCATAGTTTAATTAAATAAATGCATTAAAGAAAAACAAAAATGAAAGCAAACTTTTTCGATTTCACTGGTATATCAGAAATATATTCTAAGGTATATACTTGCTATCAAATATAATTAATGTTTTCTATACGTTTGAATATTAGTTTTTATATAAAACCAACTAAATGTGTCTGTAAATAAAAAATTGTTAACATTTCCATTTTAACAATAAACAATTTTGGATAAAGCTCCCAATCTAGGGGCGAAACGTCAAATTAAGTAAATTATATATTTTCATTTTGTAACCACAAACCCAAGAGAGAAATAAAAATAATTTATTATACATGGTTAAAGAAAATAAAATATATATATATATATATATATATATATATATATATATATATATATATTTATATAAAAATCATTTCAAATAATACCTGACACATTTTTTTCAGAATATAATTTTAAAATTGCTTATTACTAAGGTGAGATGTCAAATGTTACACATCATATGCGACTACTGTAAGGCTCGCTCGCCCCCGATAAAAGAGTTCACAACTTTTAAACGGCTGAACTGATTTTCATGTATCTAACAGTTTTGTAATTTACACGTCATGCCCTTTTATTTGATATCCCACTTGGGTATATTTGAAAATATTCGATTGCTCATCCCAACTTCCACCCCCCATATCCTCTTGCGACGAGCGTTAAAAATAGATAAAAACCATCTTTAAAGCAGGTTGTATATCGTGTAAAAATTTGAGCTTAATCAATGCAGAACTTTCTGAGTTTTTAAAACATACACAAACCACCATCCATGTTATATTATTATGTTTAATAAATTAAAACATTAAGTACAGACAGAATCATGTATTCTTTTAAACACAGCTAAAAATTTATCACCATTGTTTCTTGTTACCTTTTGACCTTCTTCAGTACTACTATATAGTTTTTCGATAATTGGATCATCTTTCTGTAAACAATATATTTAAAGAATTAAGTATGTTCTTTGCCACTTTAAAAAAATTTGTCAAATATTTATGAGAAATACATACATACATATAGTCACGCCTTTTTCCCATAGGGGTAGGCAGAGACCACTTCCTTCCACTTGCTATGGTTCTTACACACATCTTTTTCTTCCTCTACTTTCATCAGTGCTCTCATACATGCTCGTCGGTTGTTGGTACTCTTGACCTGGCCTTTTTTCAAAACAATGTTGATCTGACCGAGATATGTTCGCTAAGGTCGACCGCTACCAACTTGTCCATTCACACTCACCTTATAAATTTGTTTCGTCAATCTTCCTTCATCCATTCTTTATACGTGTCCAAACCATCTAAGCATTCCTTTATCTATCTTTGTGACCACATCTTCTTTTACACCACAGCGTTTTCTTATCTCACTATTCTTAACTTTATCCAACCGAGTCACACCGGCTATACTTCTCAGACTACTCATCTCCGCAGCATTAATCCTATTTTCATGCTTCTTCTGCCAAACACAACATTCACTACCATATATAAGTGTAGGAACCAACACACCTCTATGCACAGCTATAAGTGCCTTTTTTGACACTTTCTGGCTGTTCATTATGCTATGCAGTGCCCCATGCATCTGTTTTCCTGCCAACACCCTTTGCTCAATGTCACTGTCATACTTTCCATCTCTCGTAAACTTTGAACCCAAGTACACAAATTAATTTACTTGTTCCACTCTTTCTCACTTAATCGGAACTTTACAGTTTGTCATGCTTTCTTATTTTTCAAAAACCATTAATTTCGTTTTGCTTACATTTATTTTTATCCCTTTGATTTTTATCATCGCCTGCAACTCCTCTTCAGATGACTCTAATATGACTTGATCATCGGCGTAAAGAAGGCATTTGACGATCAAATAATTTATTTTTAATCCATAAGCACTCTCTTTTAAACAATCGTCTATTATAAGTTAAACAGCCATGGCGAAGCCACACATTCCTGTTTCACACCCTTTTCTATGTCAAACCAGTCCGTGTAAGCTATGTTTATCCTGACAAAAGCAGTGGAATTCTCGTGAAGTGATTTCAGTGCTCGTATTAAACTACTGCTCACGCCATATATAGACAATTTTACCACAATTCACTCCTCACCACTCTCTCATAGGCCTTTTACAGGTCTATGAAGGCGCAATAGACCTTTTTACTTCTAGCCAAGAATTTTCAACTATACCTCATAATGAAAAGACCTGATCCATACATCTCCTTCCTCTTCTAAATCCTGCTTGTACATCCCATATCATCTTCTCAGTTTCATTTGTTATTCTTTTAATAAATATTTATGGGAATAAAAAATGTAAATTAACTTTTTTATAGATATACTTCCAACAAAAAATAATTTAACTGACATAAAAAACATATTATTAAACACTTTTTAAAATGTACAGTATAAATTGGTGGTCTGGCGGTGCATAGAGGTGTGTTGGTTCCTACACTTGTGTATGGTAGTGAATGTTGGGTTTGGCAGAAGAAGCATGAAAATAGGATTAATGCTGTGTAGATGAGTAGTCTGAGAAGTATAGGTGACTCGGTTGGATAAAGTTAAGAATAGTGAGATAAGAAAACGCTGTGGTGTAAAAGAAGATGTGGTCACAGAGATAGATAAAGGAATGCTTGGATGGTTTGGACACGTAGAAAGGATGGATGAAACAAATTTATAAGGCGAGTGTGAATGGACAAATCGGTAGAGGTCGACCTCGGAGAACATATCTCGATCAGATCAACATTGTTTTGAAGAAAGGCCAGGTCAAGAGTACCAACAACCGAAGAGCATGTATGAGAGCACTGATGAAAGTAGAGGAAGCAAAAGATGTGTGTACGACGTGTGTACCCCTATGGGAAAAAGGTGTGACTTTATGTATGTATGTATGTAAATTGAATTTTAAAAAATACTAACCAAGTTTTCAATTGGTATGTGTTCAAATAAAGGATGGTCCATAAAATGTTGACACATCCATTCATGTAAGTCTTTGACATCTGTTACAGTGTACACAATGCCACCTTCAGCTAAAACATAAGCATATTCTGCTAAAAGACTTTTATTGATAATCCTCCATTTATGTTTTGCCTTCTTAAAATGTGGATCTGGGTACAAAAAAAACATTTTCTTTAACTGAAAGAGAATTGCAGACTAATGTAATTAAATCAAACCTGATATAATCTAAATATTCTTTAAAAAAATTTATATCTCTTTAATTAAGTTAGAAAACAAACTAGGTTTAGTTATGCATTATGCCTCAAATTTAGTCTAAACTTACCTGTCCTTTTTTAAAGAAATTGGGTAAATATTTCATAGCATTGGTTCGTAAACAAGCTACATTTTGATACTCTGTAGGATGATGTAGTCTTAATGCTGTAATTCTATCCATCACATAATCGGAAACTTTAACTCTTATTTCCATTCCTAGCATCAACTTATCGGGAAACATTGGAGACAAAGTAATGAGAAGACCTCCATAACCACAGCCAATATCTGCAAATTCCACTTCAGGGGGATTTGCAAGGTTGGATTTAAATTTTTCTGGATAAAATTTAGACCATTCCATAAGCTCTGGCGAATGTGGACTAAAAATATTTTGTTTACATAATTGATTTTTAGGATTATTTTAAACTTACTAATCAAAACAATGATCAGCAATAGGATTGGAGTGTGCCCGTTGTCTATAAAACCTTTTTTGAGGCAAACGAACTATTGATTGTTCTGACATTATTTAAAGAAAATAATTTAAGTTTATCTAAATACCACAGTATACACTAACTCAATTTTGTGCTGGTGTATTCTTTGTAAATATTAACTTTAATAATTGTTTTTATTTCATTAAGGTTATAATTTGTTTCACGTTTTTTCTATCATCAGGAAAGAGGGAAAAATCACGTAACACGAGATGGCGCTGTCAATGTCAAAATATCGGACCGAGGTAACAAATATTCTGTCATTTGATCACTTGTAAAATCATAGACATATTATAATGTGGACTGGTTTTGATAAGAGACCATTGAAATCAGGGTACTTGTGTAAAAGGACAGAGTGAGTGCAGGCAAAACTTTGGTTAATTGGTGTTTCACAGGTTTTTTTAAGTTATTTAGTGTTTTTAAACTGTTTTGATAATTTATAAGCATTTTTCATAATGCCTTCCTCATGTGTAGCCTACAATTGTGTAGTTAGGTACGAAAAGTGGCTGGAGGTGAAATTTCATAGGTGAGTAAGCATGGAGTGTATGTAGTGATGTATCGATATTTTTTTACACATTTTCACAAATAACATAAATCAATGTGATCACAGGTTTCCGAAGAATGAAGTCATGAGAAATAAGTGGGTGATAGCCGTCAGGAGGAAAAACTACAAACCCTCTGCCACAGCCATAATATGTAAGTAACCACTTCAAAGCAGAGGACTATTATATTAATCCCTTTGGGACAAAAGTTTTGAAGAAAGAAGCAATCCTATCGGTTTTTGATTTAACCGAAACGTGTTCTAAAGAAGGAAAATTCAAGAAGAACATTGATCAAAAATGTCACTGAAGGTGATTTCATATTTTCTAAATTAATGTTTCTGTCACCTGAAACATTTCCTTTAAATTTCAAAGTTACACCTTTTCCCACCATTTCAAAAAGAATGAGTGGTAGGTACATAAAGTAAAGAAGTTTTGTACAATGTAATAGTTTTTGAATGATAGTATTCTTGGCAATGGATATTTGTCAAAAGTCATGTATATTACAGGGTTAACACATTTATATTTTGAATGTCTTTCTGATTCTTTCAAACTTCGCTTTCTACCATTTGATATAAACATTCATTTAATATGGTCAGATATTTCTCCCATATCATCTGTTTCTACTAGTCCCAACTCAAGCTTGACTCCTGCGGACGGTTCCGGAAAATTGTATGTTGAGAACAAGATAGTATTCCCTCTACCTCTCAAGCATCACAGACACCAATTCAGGTTTTTTATGATTGTAATCCAGATATTATTAGGCATGAATCAACTCCTTTTAAATCTTGGACGAATATTAGAAAAAGGTAAATAAACAATTTAAAATTTTAAATTATAAATATTTTCTCTTTCTTTATAGAAAGAGGTCAGTTCCTGTAAATGTGGGAGATTTTGAAGAATCTGATCTTGATAGTACAAGAAAACACCATAAATACTGGAATATTTCCCAGTCAGTCATACAGATATACAGAAAGACTAACAAATATCTCCACTGCAAACTTCACAGGAGCAATAAAAAAATAACAGATCTGAATGGTCTTCTTGATGATTTGAGAAAGAGACATTAAATTTCTTCAGACACATCAATAATACTGAAGGTATCTAGGATTCCTTATTGAGGTATTGGTATAATTGTAGTTTGGGAAGTTACCAGAGTAAAGGTCAAAAATAAATAAGGTATGAAAAATAGTTCTTCCTACATTAGTTGGAGGAATATTTATAATTTGCCAAATTATATCCAGGAAAATATTAATTTTTTATTTTAGCTTCCTTGCTTTTTTAGGTGAGAAGTTCTTTTTTTTTAATTATTTTAACATGAATTTTTTTTAGCTGTTTTTTTTTGTATAGGAATGTGTTCCCGAAGCAGAAAAACAACTTCTTTCTAGGCAATTAAAAGGAAGAACAAAAAAATTTCCTCCGAAATTAAGAAGTTTTGCTCTCACTATCAATTTCTATTCATCTGCCTACAACTACAAACGAACAACTTTCGGGAAGCATTCTCTGCCACATCCACATACTTTGTTAAAATAGTGCAGTTCAGTAGATGGCTCACCGGGGTATAGTGTGGAGGCCATAAGAGTAGTCAAAATCAAGGTAGAGGTGGAAAAAACAGAGGGTAAATCATTGCTAGCTGTCAATAAAAAAACATGTTGAATGGACAGGCTCCAGGCATGTAGTTTTCATGTTTGTTGCAATAAATACTAGGTGGAAAGTTACCATTGCATATTTTTTGGTGTGGTAAAAGGAGAGGTATGCGTATTAAAGAGAAGGAAGGAATACTTCGAAAGTTTATTTGAGAAAGAGGATACACAAGTACAGGCCCCATTCGGAGACATGAGTGAAAGTTGCAATGAATGTGAAATTAGTACGACAGAAATTGTGGCAGCATTAAACAGTATGAAATTGGGTAAAGCTGCTGGGTACGACAGGATAACAGTTGAAATGCTGAAGGCTGGATAAAGTGTGGTAGCTAGTTTGCTGTACCGCCTTTTTAACCTTTGTTGGAGGAGTGGTAGTGTATCAGACGACTGGTGTAAGGCCGTTATCGTGCCGCTTTACAAGGGAAAAGGTTCGCAGCAGGATTGTAAGAACTACCGAGGTATTAGTTTACTCAGCATAGTTGGCAAACTGTATGCACAGATATTGATTAAAAGAGTAACGAATGAAACCAAGAAGATAATATGAGATGTGCAAGCAGGATTTAGAAGAGGAAGGAGCTGTATGGATCAGGACTTTTCATTACGAGGTGTAGTCGAAAAATTCTTGGCTAGAAGTCAGAAGGTGTATTGCGCTTTTATAAACTTGGAAAAGGCCTATAACAGAGTGGTGAGGAGTGAATTGTGGTCGACATTGTTTATGTATGGGGTGAGCGGTAGTTTAATACGAGCACTGAAACGAGGATTCCACTGCTTGTGTTAGGATAAACAGAGCTTGCACGGACTGGTTTAACATCGAAACAGGTGTGAGATAGGGATGTGTGGCTTCAGCATGGCTGTTTAACTTATACATAGACGATTGTTTAAAGGATTTGAAGGAGAGGGTGTATGGATTGAAAATGAACGATT
This sequence comes from Agelastica alni, assembly GCA_950111635.1. Taxonomy (NCBI): domain Eukaryota; kingdom Metazoa; phylum Arthropoda; class Insecta; order Coleoptera; family Chrysomelidae; genus Agelastica; species Agelastica alni. The sequence goes on along the minus strand of OX467718.1, from coordinate 21,672,656 downwards.
TGATCGTCAAATGCCTTCTTTACTGAAGTTATATTAGTGTCATCTGAAGAGGAGTTGCAGGCAATGGTTAATATGCATGATGCCCTGAAAATCAAAGGAATAAAAATAAATATAAGCAAAACGAATATAATGGTTTTTGAAATAGAAGAAAGCATGACAAACTGTGAAGTTCTGATAAAGGGAGAAAGAGTGGAATAAGTAAATGAATTTGTGTACTTGGGTTCAAAGTTTACAAGAGATGGAAAGTATAACAGTGACATTGAGCGAAGGGTGTTGGCACTGCATGGCTTTATGAACAGCCAGAAAGTTTTAAAAAAGGCACGTCTGGCAGTGCATAGAGGTGTGTTGGTTCCTACACTTATGTATGGTAGTAAATGTTGGGTTTGGCAGAAGAAGCATGAAAATAGGATTAATGCTGCGGAGATGAGTAGTTTGAGAAGTATAGCCGGAGTGACTTGGTTGGATAAAGTAAAGAATAGTGAGATAAGAAAACTCTGTGGTGTAAAAGAAGATGTGGTTACAAAGATAGAGAAAGGAATGCTTAGATGGTTTGGACACGTAGAAAGGATGGATGAAGGAAAATTGACGAAACAAATTTATAAGGCGGGTGTGAATGGACAAGTCGGTAAAGGTCGATTTTGGCGAACATATCTCGATCTGATCGACATTGTTTTAAGAAAGGCCTGGTCAAGAGAACCAACTACAGACGAGCAAGTATGAAGCAATGAACCGTAGCAAGTGGAAGGAAGTGGTCTCTGCCTATTATGGGAAAAAGACGTGACTATATGTATGTATGTATGTATATTTTGCCACCAGGAATCTCAAGTAACACTCTAAGAATGAAGTGATATAAATTTGATCATTTTCATGTTTTACACATTTTAATTAATGTTGTATAATAAACACTCCTTATATTACTGTTTATTTTCATTCCCTTTCTTGGTCCATTGTGATCAGAAGTATTCTTCCAAGGAACCATAACAGCTATGGGGGTAAGTACTAGGCAGTGACACAATTAAGGTTTGAATCATATAGATAGGTGGTAGGAAGAAATGATGATGATGATGCTTAATGATGCTTTATGAAAGTTTAACCCGATTTATTTGATTGGTAAAATTTTACTTTTTTTTCGAGAACAAACGCAGAAATATAAATGTTTCAAATTGAAGAATGTTTTCTTCAAACATTATAAATATACATACAATTTTTACGCCGGTGGAGTAAAGGTAAATTTTTACTCCGCCAGAGTAAAAGTATACTTATACAGCGCCAGGCTGAAATGAAACAGACTTCCCTACGGGACGTTCGTAAATCTCCATCATGTTCGATAGAAAAAATATTATTTTCATTCCCAATAATACGTAAATTGTAGATAGGGGGTCGTGAAGGCTATGCATCCTCTCGAGCACCTTGACCTATTAGATCTTTGGTGCATAACCCTTAATCTATTCCAGGCCCAGGATTCCAAGACTTCGAGCAAAGTTCCTGGGGCTGTTTCTGACATCGAAGGGCTTTAGGAAGGCCCCTTCCAGAAACTTAAACCTCTTGCAGAAAAGCGCTGGGCATTCGCAAAGCAAATGTTCTGCAGTTTCAGCGAAGTTCTCGCAGTAGCGGCAACTATCACTCTCTGTTTAGCTCATCTTTTTAAGGTGATATCAAACAAAATTCCTCACTGAGATTCATTATGCTTTTTTTAAAACTCAGTTCATTCAAAGTAGTCAATATTTCCCTTAAAAAAAATAGGTTTTGCCATAGCCAATTTGTATTTTCTGCCATGATTTCTGTCCACGTCTCCCTTTCTTGGATAGGCCTCAAGGAACTGTGTGTTTAAGTCAAGTGACGGCCAGTCCATTTGATATTATGTCTTGTATATAATCCTAATTTGCTCGTTATTCTTTTTTACAATTTATTTTTATTTCTTTACGCATCGTAATATCTTGTCAATATTTTTGCATTGTTGGGTAAATTTAGATAATACATTGCATTCGAATGTAATGTGGGTCATCTATTATTTTATTCATTAGGTAGGCAATTAGTTTTCTTCTTTTTTAATTTATTTTTATCCCTTCACGCTATAGTATTTTTGCATTGTTATGTAGTAATTGTAGATAGATAACACACATTACATACGAATGCAATGTGGGTCATCTATAATCATACTCGTTAGATTAGATGATCATCTGTCATTTTCTTCTTTTTTTAAATTATTTATCATCATTTGTGTTTCTGTTACCCGGTATTTTACTTGTGTGACTTTTTACGAATCATAAGGTATAAACGATAATAAAATGGTGGTAAATTGTGTGGCTTTTGGATGCAACAACGCGTATTTTAAGGACCCAAATACTCAATTTCATACGTAAGTATTTCAACAGTTTTTTGTATAAATGCGAATTGTAGAAGTATCTTTGTGATTTGTAGATTTCCCTTTAAATGACCAGAGATCCTTGACTTGGGTGTGAACATTGGAAGCCAGCTCGGACCAGCAGACTCTGCAATAAACATTTTAAAGAGTCTGATTATCAGGTTAGACCAGGATCATCCGTCAATTATCCCCATCGGTTAATTATCCTAAACATATGTCGAATCTCGGCGTATCCAAGTTACAAAAAAGATATTCCCATGGAAGAATGTGCTTCAACGTCAAGGTCAGCAAAAATTATAATTATTTTATTGCCTTTACTGTTTTAATATATAGGTACTTAATTATGTTTTTAGGAAGAACAACCTATGGAGGTTGGATCTTTAAGATGAAATCATACATAATGTGGAGAAAAATTAAGACTTTAAAACAAAAGGTCAAAAGAAAAGAACAACAAATCTGATTACTAAGCAGTTGATCGAAGAACTAAAGAAAAATCAAATTACTAATTGTAATGTAGACATTGTAATGGAAAATTACTTTGAGGGTGAGTATGCTATTTTAATAAATTCTTAACTAGCTAGTAGCTATTAGTGTTTTTAAATGACTCATTATTTTGCAAACAGATACATTTGTAGTATGTTTAAAAATTAATATGTATTTGTTCTAGGGTTGCCATTGGAGATGTTAGTTCACCAATTAAATTACCAAAAGGTTGCTTCAAGTAAAAGAACTAATTAAGCAGTTCGCTCATACGTTGTATTTTTATGCCCCTAAAGCATACAACTTCGTTAAAAAACATTTTCTACTACCAAACCAAAGAACAATTAGAAAGTGATTGTCAATGAAAAACTGTTGCCTGGGTTTTCTTACTGAGGTTTTGGAATGTTTAAAAGTGGAAGTTACTAAACAACCATGTTAGCACACTGTGCTTTTATTTTTGATGCTATCTCTGTCAGAAAATATTGGATCAACAACAAGGAAAGTTGGTTGGTTATGTAGATTATGGTGGAGCTATAGATATCAATCAGGACACTACTGCTTTGGAAGCATTATTTCTTCTAATTGTGTTTTACACTAATAAATATAAGTGCCCTGTTGCTTATAGAGAAAAATCACGAAGCGGATGACATCTATTATTGACAGTATGAACTTCTCGAGTTTTTTTTTTTTTTATGTTCTGGTTCCCACGAAAAGGGATATCCTGTAATGTTCAGAGAACATCGTGGGAACCAAGGGAAAGAAGGTAGGAGTTGGTGTTCTTCTTAAATTTCTGGAGGTTGTATGCCTCGGGGAACACCTCCCTAGGCAATGAGTTCCAAAGCCTCGCAATTCGTTGGATGAATGAGTCTTTGGAAAGTGATGTTCTGCAGGTCTCCAAACTGACCACCAAGGGGTGTGAAGACTGAACTTGACGGGTTAATCTCGAAGAGACTGCCAAAGGAGGAACGATTGTTGATATTTCAGAAGAGCATCACCCATAAAAATATCTATAAAATAGAGACAAATCACCAACTTTTCTACGGTGTTCCAGACAAGTGAGCGAGTTTGTAAGCGAGGCATCACCGACGAGACGAATTGCCCTTTTTTGGACAGAATCCAGTAGCTTCAGGATATGTTTAGGTGCTGCACTCCAAATATGGGAACAGTACTCCAGTACAGGTCGGATCTGTGCCTTATAGATCATAAGCAGCTGACTGGAGATGAAATAGCTCTTGGCACGAAACAAAAAACCAAGTTTTTGGGATGCACTTTTGGCAATGGACCTCACGTGATTTTCTCAGGAAAGGTTATTGCTGATAGTAATACCAAGCATTGATATGGATGACTTCAGTGGTATGGTTACTCCTGACAAAGTTATGTTAGGCACAGTGAGATCGGCTTTTCTAGAGATAAGACATGCTTGTGTTTTGTTTGCATTGAATTCTACCAAATTATTGGATCCCCATTCGAGAATTGTTGCTAAGTCCATATTTATATTGTTAACATTTCTTCCTCGATCATTTCTGGTTTCACGGGCTGATATAGGGGCCCTGGAAGAGAAAGCGGTATAGAGGGTACTATCATCGGCAAAGCTGTGTACGGGACATGAAGTTGCTTTCAATAGGTCGTTGATGTGAAGTAAAAATAGTGTTGGTGCTAGAATGGATCCTTGCGGAACACCAGCATTTATGAGTAGAGTGTCAGATGAAACTCCATCGACCACTACATGGAGAGACCTGTTTGAGCAAGCAGAGAACACAGCTGAGGGGGCAAGCCATAAGATGGAAGCTTGGCGAGGAGTCCCTGGTGCCAAACTCGATTGAACGCCTTGGAGATGTCTAATGCCACAGCTAAAGTGTGAGACGTATGCGAGCAGGTCACCAGTTGATCTCTGATGGAGGAAGCCATATTGCCTATCATTGATAATTCCTGAGTCTTCCAGATATTTCATGAGCTCGATGTTGATGGCTTTTTCCATGACCTTTGAAATAATAGATAGCAGTGCGATAGGTCTGTAGTTGCTAGGTAGGGTCTTTTTGCCTTTTTTAGGGACTGGCTGTACTCTTGCAATTTTCCAATTGGTGTGAACAACAAACCAACCTCTTTGTTTATATTGGTGAAAAGTAAACTTTATATATTATTTTGAGCAATTAAGGCATTACAAGTGTTATATTTAAACGAAATTTTGTAAAGAATTGGTGTTAATAAACCACAAAACTCGAAAATACAAAGGATTAAAAAAATGGTTATGAAGATAAAATCGCGAAAAATATGCACTGTTCCTCAATGCTCTACATATGGCAATTCGATTATATCTTTACATAAATTTCCTTCAAATCCTAAGGCAGCTCAGTAATGGATCTCATGCATAAACTAGAGATGGTGATTCTTTCCGAATAAGATCAATTTTTAAATTGATTCGAATCGAAATCCAATAAATCGATTCATACAAAAAAAATTTTATTTGTTTGAGCTTTTATTTATAATATAGTATAAATCCATATTGTGGAAAACAAAAAGGACATTATAAAAATCGATTTTGTATCGTTTTTCACTAATTAAAGTTATTTTTACTACCAGTGAACAGGTATTAGGGTTGGCAGCACGTTTGGAATACCCCTGGTTTAACAAGAGTCCATGCCATGAGTTGCAGTATCTGCTTAACATCGGACATTTTAATGTTTAAAAAAAGACAATTTTATTTTGCAAATTTAATTGGTTATATTAGAGTTTATAATTCCCAGTACTTAATTTCCAAGGTTTTCAGGAACAGCGCAGTCTGTCCAGTCTACTCGGTTCCGCTTATTATTTGTGATGCTGTCGGCTGGAACAATAACCCCTATGTCTTACTGTTAGGATGGTCATTATGACAATTATTGTTTAAAAATTCAGTTGTAAGCAATTCTTCTGCAAATAGTATGGAATTTGCTGTGAATAGTAACAATTTAGGTTTTCAGTTTATAAATCAAAACCAAAGTGTCGTGGAGAATCAGGATGACACGGATTTTCAAAATTCTTTAGCGTCGTTGTCTATAGATAGTCTAAATACTTATAAAGAAAATGTTTTATATTACATTTTAGGATATATTGCCAAAAAAAATGGCAAAAACAACAGGATGTGTTAATTGTTTTAATATAATATTTTACTGTGAGCAAAACTACGGAGATCCCACATCACAACAAATGCTAATAAAAGTTTTAAATGCTTCACAAATTTTATTAATAATGGTGGTTTACTATTTCCATCACATAAAGTATATCAAATAATTCACTTTGTGGAAACATACTTTCAGCAAATAAAGGAATTGTTGCCCTTAAAAAATAAGAATTTTAAATCTTTAATAGTGAATGCTGCCAAGTACAAATTTTCTGGGTGTTTGCATTTGTTCAAGCCAACGCATCCCATGGGTTGTAAAGAATTTTTAACTGAAGATTTGCATAAATACAGTTAGTCAAAATTATATAGTAACACATTACCTTAAATGTAGGATGCATCATGAGGCTAAATTAATTAATGCAAATTTTCATGGGAGAAATTTAAGAATCGGGCAAAAGTTAAACAAATTGGTACTATTTCATCATGCCTAGAAAAAGTTTGTATTGTATATGTTGCAAAATATTAAAAAATTAAGTAAGCGTAAATTGTTTTTTTTATTAAATAAGAAGGTTCTAAAACAGCATGTTAGTAAAATTCCCTTCCACTGTGTAGAGTTCAATGATTTAATGGTAGGGAATTTATCTGTCTTTTCTTCTCTTTTCAATTTCTTTTTATCCCTTCCTGCATCGACACTTTAGCCAGTATTTTTGCATTGTTAAGTAGTAGATAACACACATTGCATTTAAATGCAATATATGTCATCTATAATTATATTCATTAAGTAGGACAATAATCTGTCATTTTCTTCGTTTTTTAATTTCTTTTTATCCCTTCATGCATCGACAATATAGCCAGTATTTTTGCATTGTTGGATATGTAGATAACACACATTGCATTCAAATGTAATGTGTGTCATGTATAATTATATTCGTTAGGTAGAACATTCATATGTCATTTTCTTCGTTTTTAAATTTATTTTTATCCCTTTATGCATCATCATTATAGTCAGTATTTTTGCAGTATTAAATGTGGATAACACGTACATCGCACCTAAATGAAATCATAAGAAATTAAAAAAGAATTTTTAAGACAAGTTTTCGGTCGAATTCTTATGATTACAAAATTTTTATGCTTATTAGGATAGCAGAACCGCGAGAGGGTACCTCGAGTAATTTTTCAAATTCTTAAGATCACCAAATTGTTATGCTTCTTATTAGGATAACAGAAACGCGAGGAAGTATCCGGAGTAATTTTTCGAACTTTTAAGATTACCAAATTTTTATGCTTATTAGGATAGCAGAAACGCTAGGAGGTATCCGGATTAAAAAATTTCATATTCTTAAAAATCATTCAATTTTCGAGTTTCCTATTAGGATAACAGAAACGCAAGGAGGTATCTGAAGTAATTTTTAGAATTCTTGAGATCACTAAATTTTTATGCTTCTTATTAGGATAGCAGAAACTCGAGGAGGTATCCGGAGTAAAAATTTTCATATTCTTAAAAATCATTCATTTTTCGAGTTTCCCATTAGGATAACAGAAACGCGAGGAGATATCCTGAGTAAAAAATATTCATATTCTTAAAAATCATCAAATTTTCGAGCTTCCTATTAGGATAACAGAAACGCGAGGAGGTATCCGGAGTAATTTTTCGATTTCTTAAGATTACCAAATTTTTATGCTTCTTATAAGGATAGCAGAAACGCAAGGGGATATAAATCAAGAGCAACATATTTTTAAGTTCTTAAAAATGTTGAAATTTTAAATTCATTAAGAGGACACGCGGCGGTTTTTGAAATAAATACCACATATTTGTAGAAATGAATATAATTATTTAAACATCAAACTATTATTAACAAATTAACAAATTTGATAGCATATACGACAATACAAAGCTTGGAACAGAATTAGATATATCGTCAGCTGAATAGCGTAAGGTTATATGATTTGTGGATTCAATCAGCAACGACGCCGTCCCGAGTTAGTAATTCGATTTCAGATTGTTTCTCTGACTCTGGCTCACACACAACACCTACTCAATGGGTAAGATTGTCTTCACCACGAGACAATAACCCATAAAACCACAATCAAGGGTTTTTAATAACATCGAGTGTTCAATGAGTACCACACTACCCTTTGTCTAGACTTCAGTTCTTTTTAGAGCAGTTGACAACAAAGGGTGTCTATAAAAGATTTTCCTTTGTAAATAAAAAAAATTCAAAATCTGGCTTTGGCTAGTAATAAGTTAGCAGCGCAAGGTAGTACTCGAAATGTAACGCCTAGCATTCAAATTCCGCTCAATAAAAAAGGAACCAGTCACATGGTTACCTAGAATACCAATGATTGGTACGCACAACACTTTGATGTTGATTGTTTCGGGACCAGTATTACAGTCTGGAGGGATTGTGTCAATTTCGTAAACCAAACGAACACTCATCAGTAAAAAGAATATTTCTAATGAAGTTCTCGTCTTGATTCTCTATTTATGACTCATTAAACTCCATTCTGCGAAACTGATCCCCAGGAAACAATTCCTGTGTTTATGTGTATTTAAAATTTTTATACCCATACTTTTTTAAAATTCTTCTGACCGTCGTGTGTGACACGTTCAATTCTTGTGCAATAGATCTGCAACTTCGTGTATCAGTAACTTCCACATCGCTACAGATATTGGTATCGCGATTGTCTCTGACCCCTTGTTTTTCTGGGGATATATCTCTAACATGACATTGTCAACAGTTTTTTTACACATCCTGACTCAAATGGACTAATAATATTGTGAATCGTTTGCACGGTAGAAACGGGGCGATTTTCAAACGTTAACAAAAACAAATGTACACAAATTTGACAAAACCATTTTGCAATTTGAACTTTTTCTTGTCATTTCGAGAATTTACCAAAACAATGTTTTTTGTCTCGTTAATTACTAATTGAATGATGGATAATGGATACGAAAAAAGCCAAACGTGTAAACTGCAAGATCATCAAACGTCGTCGTTCTCCGTTGTGGCGGAAAAAAATCAGTGTTGCCGAACTGCATCGCACCGTAAATATCGCTTCAATGCTATATCAAATGAATTTTGTTCCAAGCTGTATACAACAATCATAATATATATTATACTTTTCATAATTCTTGATCGTTGTTCTCAATTTGGAGGATCCACCTGCAAAAAAATACTCAATGAATGAAAAGACAGACTTTAGTGCATGCTCATCATTGACTGTAATGTAATAAAAAGACTTGTGTATCATTTCCAATGTTTCATGTAAACTAGCAACTCTGTTTGAGGGAACAAATTATTTTTAATACATTTACTAACTTTAACATCAAGTAACTGCCACAAATATTTTTCATAAAACATGAGTAGATTCATTCGAAGCATTTTATTATTTTTCCAAATAATTCTCACCACAGGGATTGATACACTTCTGCACTGTTAAAACAAGTAGCAAGGATAAAAGTTAAGTGATTAACTGCAGAACCGTATCAATCTTGAAGAAGAATTTTCTGAAAAACAATAAGACTGTGAATCTGCTGTTTTTATTTAAAACTGTTAATAACTACATTAACAAACCCTGTAATCTATATCTAAAAAATTAACAAGCATAAATTCTAGTGTCATGGATAAAATGGACAAAAATAATAAAATGTTTGGTCTTTAATGTGGATGGCATTACAAATCAATTCAATAAATTTATTACAAAGTAATTATAATTATAATTTATCTATGCATTGATATAGAGAATTATGTACTCATAAATTGTAGTGGTTGGATAAAGTAAAAAATAGTGATAAGAGAACGCTGTGGTGTAAAAGAAGATTTGGTTACAACGATAGATACAGGAATGCTTAGATAGTTTGGACACGTAGAAAGGATGGATGAAGGAAGATTGACGAAACAAATTTATAAGGCGAGTGTGAATGGAAAAGTCGGTAGAGGTCGACCTCGGCGAACATATCTCGATCAGATCAACATTGTTTTGAAGAAAGGCCAGGTCAAGAGTACCAACAACCGACGAGCATGTAAGAGAGCACTAATGAAAGTAGAGGAAGCAAAAGATGTGTGTAAGAACCGTAGCAAGTGGAAGGAAGTGGTCTCTGCCTACCCCCACGGGAAAAAGGCGTGGCTATATGTATGTATGTAATTTGTAGGAACTTTAGTTGTAAATGAAAACCATGTGTAACTGGTTTTATCCCGTATGTGTTTCTTTCAAATAAATTACAACACTTATAATCTTGATTATAATTGAGGCGTTGACATTGAAAAGGAGTGCCAAAATTGCCGAAAATTATTTTTTTTACTGAAATGATTTTATGTTCCAAGGCCAATAGCGTTGAAAAGGAGGTAAGTTCCTATTACCTTTCGTATAGTTTTGAGGGATGTCACAATATGCCGCTGGTGGCAACAGAATGACTGTTTGCTTTGGAAAGGTGACAAGTGCCGCAGCCTGGGTTCCTGATATAGTTCCTGTTTTACCATCCAATTATAACTTATACATATATGTAGGGAATACTTCAAAAAATTTGTATCTAGCATGAAGGAATCGCTGGACGTGGTGGCAACAAAGTTGCGTCTTGCTTATTCAAGGTGCTCACCTTACAATTTACCCAAAAAAAAAATTAGAAATTTAGTGTGATAACTGTGCAGGTCAGAACAAAAATCGAATGGTCCTGATTGTTTTCATTTTCCTTGTGATGAAAGGTTGTTATGATACCATTGATTTGAAATTTCTGGTATCTGGACACTCGTGCATGCCGTGTGATCGAGATTTTGGTGTAATTGAAAAAAGGAAGAAAATCTGTAACTGTATGGTGCCAGATGAGGTGCAAGACATGGTAAGAACAGCGAGACTCAAAAATCCATTTGATGTAGTGCCAATGGAAAAGTGTATATTTTTGGATTTTGCAAGCACATGTGACTTTTACATGAATACAAGTTTATTGCAGATATCCAACAAATCCTGGATACAAATTTCACAGACGGATCTACCACAAATTACTCAAAAAAAACTGACATTCAATGAAGTGAAAGAATGGAGCAGGAAAGAAGTTATCAAGAAGGGGAAGTATAAAGATTTCATAAACATGAATGGGTTTGAAGTTGATCAAAAAGTTACAGCTATTAATGAAAGAAAAAAAAAGATCTGCTTGTTAGATTTCATGGAGCAAAATACCATATATTTTATAAATATATGTGTTAATAATCATTGAATCATTTTTTGTATATTACAATCTAACAATGTTTACATGTAACAGTATACATTTTCTGCTCCAAAAGGTGCGTTTCTGTTATTTATTCATGCATCAATTTGGTTATTTGCTTCTCCTGGAAAATTTCAGTTTTGGCACTTACCTCAATCATCCAAGACATAGGTTGTTAATGGGTTAATTTTAAAATTGTATAAAAATATTCAACAAACTGCCAAATAAATTAAGGAATTTAAAAAAGTTTGTTTGAATTACTAAATAATTTTATGAAATTTGTAGTGCGTTATTTTATTAAACTTTTAAAGTATTTAACTTCTCTTCAAAATAAAGATTAATATTATTAATACCAGTAGCTGAACTTAAGGAAAAATGATACTATTTGTACTACCCAGTTTTAAACTTCTTAAATTAAAACAGAAATAATTTAAGGGAAAGAAATATTTTAAAAACAATTTTAAGAGTTCAGTATGATTAACAATAGGTTAAAAAATTTAAATTTACTATTGGAATCATCACAAGAAAGTATAAAAATTATAAAGCAATATCAAAAATAAATGATAAAATATAAAAAGTAATGAAAATATACGAAATAAAAAAATATTGAACTTAAAAGATTGTAAATTAATCTTCCTAAATGCTAAAACAGCTAATTCTAGGTTAAAAATAAAAAGCACTGTTAGTAATAATATAAACAAAATATTCGCCAATGATATAATAATTATTAGTTTGTAAAGTAATTTTACCTTAAAGATTTTAATATGACAATAAGATTTCGATTTTCCTAGTAGATTCAAATTCAAAAATCTTTAAGAATACCCTTGCCACCAAATAGGATATAGTTCCATTTTTTTCTACACCAATTGCTAGATTCACAGTTCTTTCTGTACTTTATACAATACATATTGTCCCAGTTGATTTTGTATTGTCATAAGGAAATGCTCATTTTCATTTTACATATAGGCTTTGTCCACTGAAAATAAGTAATATTCATTAAACATTTTATTATTATTTGTAGTAATTTCTGGGCTCACTTAGTATCTGAACCTCTGTGTTAGTTTAAATTATTTGAAAAGTTAAATTAATGTGCATTGGCAACCGGTATTAAGATTGCCTCCATATCACCATACATACTATTACAATTACACTATAATAATTGCAACCTAATGTGACTGGAATATGCTTTTTCAACAAAAAAGTAAAATAACTCTTTATTAGTTTATAACCCACTTGAATTAAAAATTTAAATATAGACTTATTGTTTTAAGCACTGTAGTGAATTATAAAATGTAATAAGGAACTGACATTGAAAAAGGAGCTAATCAGTGATAATAAATCAGTCGGCCTTTTCACTGGAACTGCCTACATCATTGTTTAACACAACTCACCCACACTGTAGGTGTTACTTCAGCTACGGCATCCTCCCAAACTTTTTTCACTGCTGCACCTCCACGTACAAGTTCTCCAATATGACGATCATAGTACCGTTTACAAATGCCCCACTCAATTGGATTGTGATATGTGGAGGCAATCTTATAAATATCTAATGTCCACGTTCTTAAAGTAGCTCAACTATAACATACCTGCTATTTTTTTGCGACAGAGTCAATATCTTTGTCTTACTCTTGGTTTTTCTGGAATATAAAACAACAAAAAGCGTTTGCTTGCATTTCGTGACCTTTTCTAATGTTCTTCACACTGTCATTTGCCATGTACATTTAAATGCCCCTTTTAAAATTAAACAAATCAGAAAAATACTTTTAACTAATCTTAATCTGCTCGACACTCTTCTTTTTTAATTTTTTATTCCTTTATGCATCGTCATAACAGCTATTGTCAGTATTTTTGCATTGTTAGGTTAGGTAAATATAGATAACACATATTGCATCCGCATGTAATGTGTGTCATCTATATTTATATTTATTAGGTATAAAATTCATTTGTCATTTTCTTCTATTTTTAATTTCTTTTTATCCCTTTATGCATCGTCATTATAGCCACTATTTTTGCATTGTTCGGTAGTAAATGTAGATAACACACATTGCATCTAAATGAAATCATAAGAAATTTAAAAAGAATTTTTAAGTTTTCGGTTCCTTGAACAATTTTTACTCCGGATACCTCCTCGCGTTTCTGTTATCCTAATAGGAAGCACGAAAATTTGAAGATTTTTAAGGATATGAAATTTTTTAACTACAGATACCTCCTGGCGTTTCTGCTAGCCTAATACAACAATCTAAAATTGCTAACATTTTGTCAAAATTGCTAACATTTTGTCAAAATTGCTAACATTTTGTCAAAATTGCAGATCGTTTTATTAGGATAGCAGAAACGCGGCGGAGGTATCTAGAGTCATTTTTCGAATTCGTAAGATTTCCAAATTTTTATGCTTCTTATTAGGATAGCAGAAACGCGTGAAGATATCCGGAGTAAAAATTTTTCATATTCTTAACATCAAATTTTGAGCTTCCTATTGGGATAACAAAAATGCGAGGAGGTATCCGGAGTAAAAATTCATATTCTTAAAAATTATCAAATTTTCGATCTTCCTATTAGGATAACAGAAACGCGAGGAGGTATGGGAGTAATTTTCTGAATTCTTAAGGGCACCCAATTCTTATGCTTTTTATTAGGATAGCAGAAACGCGCATTCTTAATATTCATCAAATTTTTGAGCTTCCTAGTAGGATAACAGAAATGCGAGGAGGTATCCGGAGTAAAAATTTTTCATATTCTTAAAAACATTAAATTTTTGAGCTTCCTATTAGGATAACAGAAATGCGAAGAGGTATCCGGAGTAAAAAATTCATATTCTTAAAAATCGGTTCAAAAATATATGTTTTATAAGGGTGTTTTCATTTTAAATGTGTCACACTGTTTATATTTTTTGAGTTTGTGACCACATATATATTTTAATTTATTCAATTTCTCGGAATAAACGTTTTTGATTGATAAGTTTTTTTTTGTAACATTTTTTGTCATCTTTGGATCAAAAACGCCAAAATCTGTCTATTGACCAGTGGTAATCATAAGTCATAACAAATTCAATTCTACTCTTCAATTCAGTTCATTGCACTTTTAACTTCATGATATCGAATATAAATATTATTATCTATAATTTTTTTTCAGTCCTGAACTTTCTGAAAAGTTTGGAACAGAAATTAAAAATATTTTTATTCAGATAGTCTTAATGAAATTCTTTTGTTTCTGAAAGATAACATGAAAAAATATCGAAATATCGACGAGGTGTGTGTCCAGATATCAATTTTGGTTTGTTTTCAAAGTTTTTCAGTTCTTTTGTCCCTGGAATTCTTGTTGCAATCCCTATGGAAGTCAAAATATTAATTTCGGACATCTTGTATTATGTGGGTTAACCTGTCCGACCAATTAAAAGGATTATGTTGTAATCCAATTAACTTCCATCACTTCTTTCTCAATTATGGAATGTTAAAACTTCAACACTGGAAGGTTCTAGATAGGAACAGATCCATCTTTCAAACGCTTTCTCTGTGTTGTTGAAGACTATGAATAATCATAAATAAAATGATAGACCATTGGACAATATTAAACTTACCATTGGAAAAATCATTTTTCACAAAGTGCTTGCTGCAAACAAACATAAACTTTGAGATTGGTTTTCCTATCTTTAAGATCGTCTTCAGAGCAATTTTTTGCGATTTTATCTCCACATCACCATTTTTTAATCCTTTGCATTTTCGAATTTTGTGGTCGCAAAATGTCGTTCAAGTATAACACTTTCAATCACAGAATACACCAGCCTTAAAGTTGGTGTATACTGTGCTTTCAATGCTTAAATTTCTTAAAATAATATACACAGTTCACTTTTCATCCACATAACAAATGAAGGTTACTTCAGAGACAACCTCTGCCTACTTCTTCTATTTTTACTTTTTAATAGTATTTGTTACGAACTTTTAGGCAATGTATTTAACATTATATTGTAAATAATTTATAATTATAGAAATAAAGATTTATAATAAAATATAACTTAAATAAAATTAAACTATAAAACGCAAGAGACGTAACTGACCACTCTTATTATCGAGACCCGTAAAAAGAAGCTCAACGTCAGACTCACAAAATGTCAAAATGTAATTACAACCAAATGTCAACAAGGACTAATTTGTGTTTACTTAAGTGTTAACATAGATTTATTACAATAATAAAAAAAACTAAAATGACAACCTAAGTAACTTTAATTTTTCATCCATAAATTTATATGAAATTCACTTAAAATGTTTCATAAGGCAGAAAATTCGAAAGGTAGTTTTTTGGAACAAACCAAAGCAGCCAGAGAGGAGAGGGCTTTAGAGAAAAAAAGAGATGTTGCTGCGAAATTAATTCAAACCCACATTAGAGGATGGTTATGTAGAGTTCGATTTACCAGAAATATTTTGTAATTATATAATTTTATTACTAAATGGTGTAGGATCAATATTAAAATGCACTTTGTAAATATACTATGCTAACTTATGTGTGGATTAGGGATGCATCTGTTTAATTTTATGGAACAGTTTAAAAATTGTTTTTATCCAATACAAGTTTGTAAATGAATATGATCTTTTGCTTTAGTTTATTAAACGTTTTATAAACTTTTTAGACAAGAATTTGATGAAGCAGTTCCAAATGTGCCTGAAGATATCTCTAAAATGCAATACAAGCCTGCTAGTGAAATATTCCATCACACCCTTAAATTACTGCTTATATGGAAAAAAGAAAGAGACAAAGAAAGATTTGCTAAATTGTGTCGTTACTTGGTAGCCACTCTTAACAGTGATTCACCAAAATTAAGTTATGTAGGAGTTGCCTTAAATAAGGAAACTGTGATAAGATGGATCTCGCACATGAATGAAATTTTATGGAATTGTTGTACATATTTAAATGATCTCAAACCTGAATTTGCTAGTGATATGAAAAGTATAGTAATGTATTTACATGTCTTAGTTTCTTTTACAAATACTAATACTTGGATAGTTTTAAAAAATAAACATATGGAGATGTTAAGATCTGGCATGAATCAGCTTTGTGCCAATCTTATGGGACAACTTTTCCACAAAGGATTTTATCTAGTTTTAAAAGTAATTATATATTTTTATGATAGTTTATTAAATAACAGGAATACTTGTAAAATAAATAAAACAAGTTTTATTAGTTAAATCAAGTAATTCTGTCATAATTTAAAGAAAAAAAATTTGAAATAATTTTAAACAGGATAAAATTTTATTAAATATCTATATAAACTTAGTATAATAATTATTTATTTTAGGATATACTCTTAAGAGGATTGGGGAGAATTAAGATTGCTTTCAAACATGTTTCCCTTTCAGCTATACTTACTCTAGCTTTAAGACCATTGGTTGCAACAAACTATTCAGACAAACTCATGACAATGTTTTTAATTAACATAATTTCAATTCCTGGTCTGGTTCAACATCTTCAGAATTTGTCATCAGAGGTATACAGCAGAATGATATACAATTTAATGTAAATTTTTTTAAATTATAAATAAAAGTTATTTTTTTAGTGTATACCCACTCTCATTAACCATAAGATATTTGCACGAAGTTTGGAATTACTTTCCAGTCAGCAGTCTATGAGGATAGTTTTTAATACTTTAGAAGGAAGTTATGCTCTATGTCTACTTGCAAATTTGAATCAGTTAGCTTATATTGAAAGACATAGTACTCTTAAAGAATTATGTTTTCCAACATTTACAGTAAGTATTTTAAATTTTGACACTAAGTACATCTTCGCTATATTCATCATTGTTACATTATATTTGCTAACACCACACTAGAATAAGGTATTTATTTTACATTTAAGTCTTAATTAAATCATTAAAATTAATAAATTTGATTGTACTATTTGTGCATGTTAAAAGTTCTTCTTCTTCGAGGTAGCTCTACAACCCTTCGTGAGTCTTGGCTGTGTTAAAGATTTGCCTCCACTAATCTCGGTACAGCATGGCCTTCTTCCAGTCATATATTTGTATAATTTGTAGGTCTCTTAGGGGATGTTGTCCATCCATCTGAGTCTCGGTCGCACCAGCCCTCTCTTTTTGACCGGATTTTCTTCCCACACTGTCTTGATTAGTCGGTCACCAGGTGCTCTCTTGACATGTCCAGCCCACCTCAGGCGCATTGATTTTATGGATTTAACTATGTTTGGTTTTTGATATAGTTCCTGGACTTCCGTATTTGTCCTTATTCAATATTGTTCGGCGTTTGGGTCTTTAACGGGGCCAAATATTCTCGTCAGGATCCTCCTTTTAAATCGCTTTAGTAGGAGCTCATTATGCTTCGTAAGGTTCCAAGTTTGACAGGCATAGCAGATGTTGGTTTGATTATCACCTGGTACACCTTAAGTTTTGACAGTCTTGACACCATTTTTGATTGCAAAAGAGTCTGCATCGAAAAGAATTCGTGCTTTAATTTCTTCGTAGCTGTTATGGTCCAAGCATTCTGTGGCTCCCAGATATTTAAACTGTCTGACACATTCAAAGTTATAGGTGTCCATTGTTATATTTTGACCGACTCTGTCCCTGGTTGGGCGGCGAGTGATTTGCATGTATTTGGTTTTGTCCTCATTGATGTTGAGGCCCACTTTCTTACATTCCTTTTCAATTTTCAGGAATCTTTCCTTCACACTGACAATTACAATGTCGTCGGCAAAGGCCAGGATCACCTGTGGCCTCTGGTTGGTGAATACTTCCATGCTGATGTTTGTCTTCTTGATATTCATATCTAGAGCTATGTTAAAAAGTAGGGGCGACAGTCCATCTACTTGTTTCAAACCCCTCTTTACCGAAAATATATCTGTTGTTTCCAGTTTCCTACTTTTACACAACACCTGGTATTATACATATTTTCGTAACAATTATGATTTTCTGTGGTATACCTATTCCTGCCTTGGCTATCCAGATATTGTCTCGTATAATGGTGTCGTAAGCTTGTCTTAAATCCATAAACAGCTGGTGTACATCTTTGTTGAATTCCCACTGTTTCTCCAGTAGTAAATATCTGGTCTACCATTGATCTCTTTGGTCTAAAACCACACTGATAGTCTCCAATTTACTCTTCCACATACGGTAATACACGCCTCAGTAGCACATTGAAGAGTACCTTGTACGCTGTGTTTAGTAGAGATATTCCACGGTAGGTATTGCATTTCATACAGTCCCTCTTTTTATGGATGGGGATAATAATGCATTTGTTTCATTCACCGGGCAAGGCTTCCCATTTCCATATAGCTACTACTAGTACTAATTAGTCAAAATTCAATATATTTTTTTAAATTAATCTCACAGTAGTACTGCATAGTGGTTTTTTTTTAAATCTTAAGGTTCGTTCAGCGTTTATAATAAAAAATGTGAATAAAGTCGCATGTTCTCGTGTTAGGTTTAGGAATCGCATACAAAAAGACCCATTTTTATTTGCAAATATCCGGAAAACTGAACTGTGAATCGATTTAAAAATTTGTGAGTTGATTCAAGGATGTTATGATTACATTATACTAAAATTTCAGGCGATTCCGAAGATTTGAACAAAACTACGTCACTTACTTACTTAACATGGCCAAACAACACATTAAGCATTTTAGCCTCCTCGACCACCGCCCTCCATCTAGTCCTATCTCTTGCTACTTCTTCCCAATTTCGTATTTCCATTATATTGGCGTCTCTCTCTACATTATCTTTCCACCTTTGTCTAGGTCTTCATGGTGGCCTTCTTGCATTTGGTCTGCTTCTATAAACAGTCCCAATATCCCTATTCTCTGCTCTGACTACGTGACCTGCCCATGCAAGCCTTCTGGATCTTATTGTGTGCTAGTGATCCATGGCTGTTTAGTCATTTCCCTTATTTCACCACATGTGCGTTTTCTCCACTGGGTTGTTACTGGATCTTGTACGAGTCCACATATTTTCCTTAAAACTTTATTCTCGAAGGAGAGTAACCTTTCTGGTTCTCTAAGAGTCATGGTCCACGCCTCGCACCCATACAGGACCACAGAGATCACTATTGTATGGTATATCTTCAGCTACGACTCTGTTTCCGATATGTATACGACACTGTATTTTCTTTCTAACATCATTTGTTTAGTTTATCTGTGAGCCCAGGTACTTGAAATCTTTCACTCTTTCGAAAGACCCATTATCTGTTGCTAGGTTTATGTCTCTCTCTGTTTCTCTTCGATCTAATTTCATTTATTTAGTTTTCTCTTTACTTACCCTGAGTCCTATTCTCTTTCCTCTCTCTTCTATTGGCGTATAGAGTCTTTTAAGCCCTTCCTTTGTATCGCACATGATCCCCAGATCGTCCGCGTATGCTAACGCCATGAATTTCTTGCCCATTTCTACACCTTCATCTATATCATCTTATCACATATTCTAGAGCTACGTTAAAAAGTAATGGTGAGAGCACTACCTTAATTTATTTTGGGTTTCCCATATTTTAGGAAAATTTAAGACGCATTTTTATATTTGACCTGTGTATGATACTATTTTTAGGTAGTAGTTACTGGTTTGTTAGAAAGTTGTCAAAACTATGTTGTAAGCAAACAATCTACCTTAACCCATTGGCACCCGGTTTTAGGTTGGTTTGCACAACCTATGGATCAATATTTACATGCATCCATGCCACACGTCAAGACACAACTGCACTTTCTATGGAATACTGAAATAATACAAATTCTTCTTGGTAGGTACTTCACTCAGTTAAAGCAGTCATTTGATGTTTTTTTTGTATTTAAAGGTGATTCACTGTCTCAACTAGTGGCAGGTGCAGAACCTCCTGGCCAAATATTGAGCCCTACTCAAACCTCTTTAGGAGGTCCAAATTTCTTCAAAAAAGTGTTGGAAAGTAGAAGCCACAAACATACAATACAAAAATCCTACAGAGCTTTGGGAAGTCCAGATGTTCATAGAATAGTTTTAATTTGCTCTTTGTACCACACCGCTCTTAATACATTAACACAACTTCAGCTGGATATTTTAACAGGTAATATCTAATTGCTCCTTATTAATTTTATTTTATTATTTCAATTCGATACAAATTTTTACAGATATTTAATTAAAATAGTTTTAAAACTAATTAATATATTTGATTAAATTCCAATTGTTCCTAAAAATATATTATAGTTCTTCCAATGTCAGTTTAAAAATATATAAAAAACATCTCATTTATGGACATAAAATCTTCAAAAGAAACCAACCAGTGGTGTATTAATTTTATTTTTAAATCAGATATATTTTCAAAAATTATTTATGTCCTTTCAGAGCAAAGTTTTGTTGATATTTTTTGCTTAAAGAAGTAAGGCATTTAATACAAAGTCGGTTTCATTTTTAGCTTGTAAAATTATTACTCTTTTTCCGCTCGAGCACGGCGCATTTAAGACACAATTTTGTGAATTGTCTGCCCAACCACGTTGAACGACATCGTGAGTGTCGAACCACGGTTCATCTAAATAAACTATATTTCTATTACTTTCTCTATAACTTAAGATCTGTCTTAAATAATTTTGACGAAGTACCACAATACGAGACGATTCCATAATACACATTCGACTATCTAACTTCTTATACTTAAATCACATTCTATTAAAATTTGTCGAAGTGTTTTAAATGATTTATAATTAAAATCGTTAAAATCTTGCAATTTGTTAAATATAATTTCTAATGTTGGGACTTGATTTTCTTTGTACGTATTGTAAACCGTTTGTCAAATCATGCATCATCTATCCGACGGTTGATGATACGTTTTAGTTTTTTATTGTGTTCAATCACAACGCCTCGTTTAATTACTAAATAAATTGTGGACTAAGTAATTTTCGTTAAGTTGCATATTGTTTTTAATTATTTAATCTTGAGTTGAATTGACATTTTCAGCTTTTAAGCATGAATGTATATTTAAAATTTTTTGTTGAACTTGAATATGCAAATCTCCATTTTTAAATTCCCAAAATTGTGTCTCATTTTCATTATTATTAATTAGAATTGCATTATTAGTGTGAATATCGTCAATATTAAGCAATTCGTTAGATTCATCATGTACCTCAAACGGTCTTCAAAAAGCCATTTCACAAATATCACAAAGAAAATAAAACGCAAACAATAAAAATCTCCTGAGAAATTATTAAGAACCAGCGCGCGCTAATGTTTTGAAACGTCTAAAGATTTAACCAACTCCTCTTCAAGTGAACACCTGCGAGCTAGTTAGTCGACCGATGATTTGATGAATGCTTATTAGCAACGTTGATATTCAAAAATAAGCTGTGCGTATTAAAGAGATGGAAGGAATACTTTAAAAGTTTATTTGAGAAAGAGGATACACAAGTACAGGCCCCATTCGGAGACATGAGTGAAAGTTGCAATGAAATTGAAATTACTACGACAGAAATTTTGGAAGCGTTGAACAGTATGAAATTGGGTAAAGCTGCTGGGTATGACAGGATAACAGTTGAAATGCTGAAGGCTGGACAAAACGTGGTAGCTAGTCTACTGGACCGTCTTTTAACCTTTGTTGGAGAAGTGGTAGCGTACCAGACGACTGGTGCAAGGCCGTTATCGTGCCGCTTTACAAGGGAAAAGGTTCGCAGCAGGACTGTAAAAACTACCGAGGTATTAGTTTACTCAGCATAGTCGGCAAACTGTATGCAAAGATATTGATTAAAAGAGTAACAAATGAAACTGAGAAGATGATATGGGATGTGCAAGCAGGATTTAGAAGAGGAAGGAGATGTATGGATCAGGTCTTTGAGTAAAAATTCTTGGCTAGAAGTCAAAAGGTTTATTGCGCTTTTATAGACTTGGAAAAGGCCTATGACAGAGTGGTTAGGAGTGAATTGTGGTCTACATTGCCTATGTATGGAGTGAGTGGTAATTTAATACGAGCACTGAAATCACTTTACGAGGATTCCACTGCTTGTGTCAGGATAAACGGAGCTTGCACGGACTGGTTTAACATCGAAAAAGGTGTGAGACAGGGATGTGTGGCTTCGCCATGGCTGTTTAACTTATACATAGACAATTGTTTAAAAGATCTGAAAGAGAGTGCGTATGGATTAAAAATGAATGATTTGGTCGTCAAATGCCTTCTTTACGCCGATGATCAAGTCATATTAGCGTTATCTAAAGAGGAGTTGCAGGCGATGGTTAATGTTATGCATAATGCCCTGAAAATCAAAGGGATGAAAATAAATGTGAGCAAAACGAAAGTTATGGTTTTTGAAAGAGAAGAAAGTAGGACAAACTGTGAAGTTTTGATTAAGGGAGAAAGAGTGGAAGAAGTAAATGAGTTTTTATACTTGGGTTCAAAGTTTACGAGAGATGGAAAGTATGACAGTGACATTGCGCGAAGGGTGTGTTGGTTCCTACAGTGAATGTTGGGTCTGGCAGAAGAAGCATGAAAATAGGATTAATGCTGCGTACATAAGTAGTTTGAGAAGTATAGCCGGAGTGACTCTAATGGATAAAGTGAAGAATAGTCAGATAAGGGAACGATGTGGCGTAAAAGAAGATGTTACAAAGATAGATAAAGGAATGCTTAGATGGTTTGGACACGTAGAAAGGATGGATGAAGGCGAGTGTGACTGGACGGAAGTCGGTAGAGGTCGATCTCGGCGAACATCGATCTCGATCAGATCAACATTGTTTTGAAGAAAGACCAGATCAAGAGTACCAACAACCGACGAGCATGTATGAGAGCATTGATGAAAGTAGAGAAAGCAAAAGATGTGTGTAAGAACCGTAGCGGAAGTGGAGGGAAGTGGTCTCTGCCTACCTCTACGGTAAAGAGGCGTGACTATATGTATGTATGTATGTACAAATGATTATTGATCATAATAATTAAAAAAAGAATTTCAATTGTTAAATTTCAACTGTTATAAACAATTGAAAATATCTCCCGCTTATGAAATGATAAGAAAAAGTTTGAAAGAATAAGAATACGGTTGACATAAACAGAATATTGTTAATAACAATTATAATTTGTTATAAACAAATTATAACAACAAAACATAATATGGTATTTTTTCATTTTTTCCACCGGGAAGTTGGTCGTGTGGACCTCTCGGGTCGCACCCAGACCACTGATATTTTAAAATTGTATTGCTCTTCGATTTTCTATTCGGGTAAGCACAACAGCGAACTCGTCGATGGCTGATTATTATTAAATGTAGTATCTTCTGGCATGTTTGCTAAGTTTTCATCGATTGTTTTTAGAATGTTATCTTTATTCTGAACACCTGTATTTTCTGTAAACGTTTTTAATTTGATAAGTTCTGCTTTGGTAAAAGCAATATCATTATCGGTTGGATTGGCAATTTCATTTAAGATTATTTCGATTTTGGGTTTGACATTCTTTAATATATCACCTTTGTTATACATTGCAATGTCGAGCAGTGAGAATCCTCCATCGTTAGCTTTAAGTATCATTCTTTTTAAGGTCGACGTATTCATATGTTCATAAATGAAGTCTAACAGACAAGTATTACGTACATGTAACGCCGAATTGCCGTAATTATCACCCGCAAGGATTAATTCGGCCAAGCGGTCTCTACCAAATTTATTAAGTATGTAACTCAGCAATAATTGGAGAGTTCTTGAACATTCTTTAGCCGCTGATTCATGTACGCAAGTGCGTTTATATTTGTTTCGTTTAGTAAGCAGCTCTATTACTGTGGCATCTTCCATATTGTTATCCATGAATTCAAAAAATAAAGCTACTACGTCATATCTCTCCCAATAAAGAGCCTCGGTTAGTGAAGTGCTTCCATCTATCGAAATGGTGAATAACATATCATTTAAAATGTTCCCAAAAAACGGCGTATTATTAACTCTCTCTAGAAAATGTAAAATACATTTTACCGTATCGACGAAACCCCTTGCAGCCGCCAAATGCAAGCAGGTCCTTCCATCTTGGGCTGTTGCAAACAGTGCCTCTTTCATATTCTCTCCATCGACGTTTTCATAAAACCAATTTAATAAAATTTCTGAACTGTTTAATTTATTTTGTACAACAGCTTTGTATATTATATTTTTTTTATCGCACGCCGATAAGAGATCCCTAAATAATCTACTGGACGTATTCCTGATTAATTCTAATAAATTAATAACGATAGCAGAATTGTTGTAGACAGCTACCTCTAAAGCCGTAAGGTTGTTATTATTTTTAGCCTCTAAAAGAACTTCGACAATTCCAGGATATTTATCTTCCACTTTTTTTAACCAATTAAGTAGGCTTGGTGATAATGGATTTGAGCTTTGTTTTGCCAAAAAATGTAGAACCGTATTATTCTTATCGTCATGCTCTACCAATAGTTTTTCAAAAAGAGATTTTTCCCGGACTGATTTATAAAGAATATCGAGCAAAGGGAGAAAAAGTTGTTCGTTAGAAAATTTAGAAAACCAACAGACAGCGCAACTTATTAACCCGATTTTACTTGTCAATAACATCTTCCGCAATGCTTCCGGATTGTCCGCAACGCTGTCTATTAATGTTTGAAATAATTCTAAATTTCGACAAGCTATAGTTTTCTCTAGGAGAGTAAATGACGTTTGTGTACCCATTATTATTAATCCGTCAGTTTCTGTTGATTTGTTAAAAATGTGTTCTAAAATATCATAATGACCACTGACTTTTTTTAATAGAGCTTTGAACATATTTGGATTATTTCCCCGGTTTCGGAAAGGACTGTGAACTAATTCGTGAAAAACTGCCCCGTAATTACCCGTTATCAAAAGCATTTCACGAAGTTTAAGGGGGTACTTTAAAAATTTATCAATTATAAATGCAGCAGTCGTTGTATGACCTTCATTTGCAGCAATGTTCAAAATC
The DNA here is from genome assembly GCA_950111635.1 of Agelastica alni. Classification (NCBI taxonomy): domain Eukaryota; kingdom Metazoa; phylum Arthropoda; class Insecta; order Coleoptera; family Chrysomelidae; genus Agelastica; species Agelastica alni. The sequence goes on along the minus strand of OX467718.1, from coordinate 21,647,655 downwards.
GAATCTCTTCCGTCTAGAATGTATACTTTTTCTGCTGCGTTTTCCAATAACTCTACGTCTTCTAAAGATGTTCGCTCTAGTTGATTGTTAAAAAACTTCCGAACAAAATTATATACGTTCTCCCATAAAATAGTTTGGAATAAAAGCGTTTGAGTTTCTTCTCGTGAAAAATCATAAACGACAAACTCACTCAAAAAATATCCGGTAAAACTTCGATGAACGAAATCCAAACGTGTCCCTTTCAACACCAAAAAACCGATTCGTGCGAGTTGTTTTTTCTTTTTTTTATCAAATTCGTTTCGGTGATGGTCCGGAAATAAAACCTGCAGAGAAATCATTTGGAAGTCTTTTCTTAATTGGCTAGAATCTCTCTCTCGTATATCGACGGCTCCGACTGTGTTGCCTAAATTTTTCTTTTCGTCGTAATAAACGTTGTATTTTATTTCTACGAATCTGTCGTAAAGATTTAGCAGATCGAATTGTTCCGTTATCTTAAATTTGTCGTAGAACACGATTTCGGCCAGCATCCTTAGATGAAGCGGCACGATATTGAAAGTGTTGTCGTCGTTAATTTTGTCGTTCCATTGACGCAGCAATTGCTCGGCGAAATTTGACAAGTTCACTCGATCGACGTAACCTCGTAATAAATCATTAACCGGTGTAGGTTCGACGGATATATCGTCAATTAATTCGCCTATTTCGTTTTCGTCTAGCGCCGTTTTAACGTCGTTTAAATATTTGCGCAATTTTTCGTATAGTTTTACGTTGTCTTTTTCTTTGAAAAACTTCATGCAGTATTTCCAAAATTTGTTCAGAAAAGCGATTTGTTCGTTATGATCCAAAGGTTTCAAAACGAATGCGGTGCATTGCAGTGCACTTTCGAGTTCCTCTTTTTCGTGAAGACGAGTCGTCACGTAAATTTGAGCAATGTTGGTTTCGACCAGCGCTCTCAATAGGGTTAACGTATTTTGCGTGTAAGTTGGACTAACCTCGTCGAATCCATCGAACATTAATACGATTCGCGGTACTAAATAACCTTTTTCGGTTACTCGTAGACTAAATTTTAAGAGACGTTTTTGAAAAGTATTATCAACTTTGGAATCTTCGGGTATCACCATGCCGGCAAAATATTCGATAGCGCGAGCAACTTCGTGGTCTTCAAACGATATTTCCCTCAAAGAATTTATCCTATGCCGACTGTCCCTAACCGGCAACTTGTCTTTGTTGAAAGCGAAATCGTTGAGATTTATTCTGATTATCCACAAGGAATCCGAAAGCGCGATCATTTTTCTCGATAATCCCGTGAGAAAAGTCGATTTCCCGACGCCCGAATCGTTAGCGATAACGACGATCTTCTCGTCGACACTATTCGGAATGCTGAAATAATTTTCGTCGAAATGGTTGTCGGTACAAATGTATTCGGTGTCGACGTGTTCGAAAATATGACGAAAATCTCCTTTGGACTTGAACCAAAATAAATTTTCATCTTTGCAGTCCAACCAATGGACGTTCAATTTTGACGGGGCGTTTTGGAATTTTAGAGATATAATTTTTCGATCGCGAGACCATACGATTCCTTTACTATATTTTTTGTCGTCGACAAATTGATGGATCGAATTTTCGTCGGCGCCCATTCGCACTAATCGATTGTCATCTATGCCGGTTACGAACAACAACGCTCGATCTGCTTCTCTCAATACGCTCGCTTTGATTTTTTGTCGGTGCAAATTTCTTTCTATGTAGTAATCTTGTACGTAATCGTTAAATAAGAAAGCTTCGTCATTGCCTATACATATTATTTCGTCTTCGACGATTCTAGTCAGTGTAAATTGATCTACGATTTCGAGGCCAGTTTTGCGATTCATCAGCTCTTTGAGCGCAACCGTTTTGTTTTGAAAGCGACATTTCCTCTCTAATATTCTATTTTGCGACGCTTCGTTTAGCATTTTAAAATTAATATCTATCGTTCGCGTTTGATAGTATTCGGAGTTTTGAAAAGTGTCGTTCAGTAGATTTGATTCGTCGGTAATGATTATAACTTTTTTAGGAACTGCAAACGAGCGATCCAGTGCTCGTTTGATTTTCTCAAAAATGCCGCGATCGACGTCGGATTTTATTTGACATTCGATTACTAGCAGATGATGACTTTTCACGGAACTAAAAGATTCCACGAGGATCTTTTGAATATTTTCACTTAGATTCGTTCTAATGTTTATAAATAAGTAACTGTCGTGGGCTTCGTATTTTTTTTGGCTTTCTATCGTCTGGAGCACGTTAATCGAAGCCAACATTGTGGCATCGGTGCATAATTGTAGTACTAGTTTTTCTTTAGATTCGAGAAACTCGTTCAACAATTCCATAGCCTCTTTGAAGCGCATCCCGTACGTTTTTAATTTTTCGGGATAGGCTTTACTCAAACCGGATACCATCAACGTGTGGATTTTCTCATTTATCGAATGGAAAAACGAATCACCTTTGTCGAGCGATAGAAATTCGCTTCGACCTTTGTTGTATTCCTTAAACCAATCGAGGACGTCTTTTTGAAAGGAATTCGTTACCAAGTCCGCGTTCAAAAGTTTGAATTCCGCTCCCAATTCTTTACTCAGATAATCGTTCAACCGATCGACGTTCGGATAGTTCGTGATTAAACAGAACGCTTCTATAAATTCATCGATGCGTTCATCGAACTGTCGATCATTCAGTAGCAAATTCACCTGCACTTTGTTATTAATATACGTGTTTAGCTTTGCGATTACCTTTTCTTTCGCTTCGTCCAAGTCCGTTTTGTCTAGTTTTTTTAACATCTCTTCCGTAAACAGACTGGCCAAACCTGCGCTATTCATTATTTCCGATTTAATACCGTCGACAGATAAAAGCGTCGAAATTTTTTCCGAATAGTGCTTCACCTTTTCTTGAAATTCTCCGAGCCGTTTGCATTCTTCACTGAAATTACTAGTTGGAGAATTAACCGTTTTGTATTCGTTGTCTTGATTTTGGAGCGCTTCAGATATTTCTTCACAAATTTTGATTAATTCTTGTTTAATATTTTCTAATAATTGCTGGTTCAGCCGTTTTTCTTCGATTAACTTTTTTATTTGTTCATACTTCTTATCTTCCAAGATATCACCTTTTAGTTTACAAATTTTGTTCGATAGTGACGTTAGATAAAGTTTGGTTAGCTTTTTTGGAGCGTCGTTCAGTTTTGTGTTTACATCATTGATGGTTTCCTCAATTTTTGGTTTCGCATTTAGATAAATCAGGTAAGATTTAATGGCAGGAAAATCTCCGATGGCGTTCGACGTTATTGTTTCCTCGAAAAATTTCCGTCTCATAAATTTCAATAAATCGCATTTCTTATTGGGTACGAATTTATTTTTAACTGTTTTAACGTCGTCTTCGAAATGCAGTAGGTCGTCGTTTCGTATTGGCGTTCGTGAAAAATAGTTTTTCCATTCGTTCGCAGCTTTATTGAGTTCTTCGGAATTTCTGCCGGTCTTCTTACCGAAATCGAAATCGGCGTTTGTGCAAAGTTCGAATTCCGCCAATTTCGCACCCTCGAATTCGGGGTTGGATTTTATTTTACAGAATGACAAAAAGTACTTTTGAATCAGGAATTCGTCTTTCGTCGATTTTTTGGTTAAGTCGTTAACTGTGATTTTACTTTTCGCAACGTCTTGTTTGTGTTTTGCTTGCAGAAATTTCCAAGTCCATACGCTGTCCGAGGGCGATTTCTTGTATTTGATGACTACGTCGTCAAACTTTTCGGCATCGTTCCACTCCGTCGCTAGATAAAAATCAACGTAGTTATATTTTCTAGCTTTATGTAGAAATAGCATGATAAGTTGTAGCTGGTAAATAGTACCGTGCAGGGAAAATTTCAAACCAGACGATGCGTACGTAGGGTCCGTCTTTGCTTTCTTCGAATTACTCTCGTTGTCATCTAAATGGCGTCTTTTATTTTTATTTAACCGCCGGTGGTATTCTAACGTTATGTCCATAGAAGTACCGGTCAGCAAATCCGGGACTTTTTTAATAGCGCGTGATTCTAGAAGTTCTTTTATCTCTATCCAATTCGAATATCGTCCAGACTTTTCTGTTACCAACTGCATCAGTGATTGACCTTGTTCATTTTGGGTGTTAATATCCCAATTGGTATGTTCGATTAAAATTTTCGTGATGTATAGTCGTTTATCTAAAATTGCTAAATGCAAGGGTGTATTTCCGCTTCCGTCTGTAACGGTAGGAGTTGCGCCGTTTTCTAGTAACATCTTGACCATATCTTCTCGGCTATTTTGTACCGCAAGATGAAGGGGCGTGATTCCGTTGTGCTTTTCATTCGGGTCGCATTTTCCGTCTATTAAGAATTTAACTTTTAATTCATCCCCCTTATTAACGGCTTCAAATATATCAGCAATGTCATCGTTCGAATCGTTGAGGAAGTCCATTATAGTGGAGAGCCAACTAAAACAGTAACATATTTAATAAAATTTAAAAACCGATTTTTTATTCTTATCGAATTATTTTTATAAATTTTACACCCTCGTGACGCCAGCAGGCGAAATTCTCCGATTTGGATTCCGAAATTACCTTATTTAAAGCTCATACAACATAAATAATTAAATAAATGTAAGCAAAACGGAAATAATGGTTTTTGAAAGAGAAGAAACCATAACAAACTGTGGAGTTTCGATCGAGGGAGAAAGAGTGGAACAAGTAAATGAATTTGTGTACCTGTGATCAAAGTTTACGAGAGATGGAAAGTATGACAGTGACATTGAGCGAAGGGTATTGGCAGGAAAACAAAGAGGTGAGTTGGTCCCTACACTTATGTATGGTAGTGAGTGTTGGGTTTGGCAGAAGAAGCATGAAAATAGGATTAATGCTGCGGAGATGAGTAGTTTGTTGAGAAGTATAGCCGGAGCGACTCGGTTGGATAAAGTAAAGAATGGTGAGATAAGGGAACGCTGTGGTGTAAAAGAAGATGTGGTTACAAAGATAGATAAAGGAATGCTTAGAGGGTTTGGACACGTAGAAAGGATGGATGAAGGAAAATTGACGAAACAAATTTATAAGGCGATGAATGGACTGAAATCGGTAGAGGTCGACCTCGGCGAACATATCTCGATCAGATCAACATTGTTTTGAAGAAAGACCAGGTCGAGAGTTCCAACAACCGACGAGCATGCATGAGAGCACTGATGAAAGTAGAGGAAGCAAAAGATGTGTGTAAGAACCGTAGCAAGTGGAAGGAAGTGGTCTCTGCCTACCACTACGAGAAAAAGGCGTGGTGACTTTATGTATGTATGTAGAACTATTCAAGATAACTTAACCAACTTTTTTACAGTCGATTTCTTAAGCTTCAGTTATAAAAAGAATATATCGTTAAAAAATTGATTCGAAAGAATATATTCTCAAACAAAAGATAAGACATAACTTGCAAACGGTCATTCTATCAAAATAAACTCAAACTTTTATGAATATTGTCAAAATTAATAAATTGAATGGATAAATTGAAAATATTTATCAAAAGATAAAATCAGTACGCATTGGGATTCCAATGCGAATATCTTCTAAATGGTTAGTGAAATCGATTAACCACAAGAGACCTTTTTTGTAGAGCGTTCAATTTCATTTAGAAATAATTGAAACTCATTTGATAATGGTAATTTTTTAGTAAGTTACAAAATTCAAGACAAAAAGTTATTTTTCTTAAAATACTTTAATCTCTGACCTTGAATATCTTTTAAAAGGTTAGGTTCATGAGAATAGTATAGGAGACCATTTATGTAGAGCATTCAATTTCCTATGAACATTAATGATGCAACTGGTTTAACAATCGATTGGTGATAAGATATTACCATTTTTATGTGAAACCAAATTGAAAACGCAAAACTATGATGAGGATAATCTTTCCGTTAATATTAAGACCTCATACTTGGTAATTATTTTATAGAGGCACCTAGCAACTAGTTTTGGTGTGTCAGATCCAAAAAAAAATTACTTGATTTTTTTTACCCACCCTAACATACATATAGTCACGCCTTTTTCCTTAGGGTAGGCAGAGACCACTTCTTCCACTTGCTAAAGTTCTTACACACATCTTTTGCTTCATCTACTTTTATCAGTGCTCTCATACATGCTCGTCGGTTGTTGGTACTCTTGACCTGACCTTTCTTCAAAACAATGTCGAATTATATTAAAAATTAAATAAAGCATTGATTGTCTCATATTTGATTGTCTCATATTACCAACTGCAAGCTATTGAAATCTATGTTGGGAAGGTTAGGTCAGGTTAAAATGACGGTTCGGAGGAAACCCACTTAGGTCGTTTGGCCCGTTGTGATACCGTGATGGACGACGGTGCCCTACCCATCTACCGTGAGAACCAGTTAGAGCTTTTAATGAAAAGCGTAAGGTCTTTAATGCTAACTGGGCTAAGATCAGATAAGTCATATCAAAGTTTGGTTGCCCTCGTTGCCCGTTTTCTGCATAGGGCAGAGCAGGGACAGAGAAGATATACCATTGTTTTCTGTTCTTCTTCTGCAGAAATCCACCTGCCTAGTGTCCCGTTAAGGCCGCTACCGCGTTTTCAATTGACTCCCTGGATAGAGTCGAAACGACGTAGATCCCGTTTAGGCCAAATCTGCTTCGATGATGTTCATGCGGGTTCATTTTACCACCTTAGGTTGGCTTTTTGAACTACCTTACTGTGCAGTAGGAGCCGGCAGCTTGCTATGGCGATAAGGTCTATGTTGATAAAGACCTTATCGTTTATTCTTACACCAGAATTGTTATTTTTTGTGTAAGTAGACATGAACGTTTTGGAAGCGCAGTATTGAAGTTCAGAGTACTCATTGACAAAACAACGAATTACATGTCAAATAATTGTTTTAAAAATCGTGTCGAAACTTAAAACTTTGCAAAGAAAAGATTTAAATTGAAAAAACAGTGTTTCTTTCGGCTGTTGTAAATACATTCATGCAAAGAAAAATGTTTAATTGATATAACAGTTTTTATTTTTGGTTTTTCTTTCGGCCGTTATTAAATAAATTCTTTGCAAATAAAAAATTTAAATTCAGATACCTAACAGTTTTTATTTCAGCTGTTATTAAATAAATTCTTAAATTAGATATTTAATTCTAGCTATAACGTATGAGGCCGAACAAAGTTAATTTATAAATTTTTACTTATGTACTAAGGATTTTAAATATTATAAAATTGTTGTTATGCTACGAAAATGATTATTTTTACATACCTTATTTCCAATAAATTGTTTTCATATTTGCACAAGATCAGTACAACACATACATAGTATTGCGTGTATTCGATTAATATTTAACCTTATCAATGGCTCTTATCAATGATAAAAGGCGATCCGTTAATTTAGATAGATTTACCAACTTTGTGTGATAGAAATATGTATATCGTAAAATGGAAATGGATTTCCGTATTGCAAACCAAAGATAAAATATATTATTTTATTTTATAATTTACTTTTTAAACGACTGACAATGACCTGACTATTAGAAAATATATGATTTATATGAACGGCAATCCTTTCGGAGGAAGTAGCAATTTCGCCACTAAAGATAAATATTCAATCATTCGAAACTTATTTTAATTTTTGTTTAAAACAACATTGCAGAACAGTTTTAAAATCTTACAATTATCAACATTTTAAAATGCCAGATCAAAAAGCAAGTTTTCTAAATGGTATCATTAAAAAGAAACAATGCATTGCTGAAAATGTTTTGGAGGGAACTTTGAATTTTTTTTATTATACCTTCTGTAGTTCATAATCTACATTTTAAATTCATCGCAAAAATATTAATTCTTAGTTATTTTTATGTCAAAAAATATCACGAATTTAAACAAAAATGTTACAATTTGTATTATTACAACAGAACGATGAGATAAGTTTCGATTTTGTATAGGAGATTTTGACTATTTTAAGTAAACACCCTTTCATTTATTTTAATTGCTATTTAAAAAATCATTGCAGAACATTTTTAAAATCTTACAATTTTGAACAGTTTGAAATACCAAATTAAAGAAAAAGTTATTCAAAAAATATACAATGCATCGCAGAAAATGTTTTGGAAAAACTTTACATTTTTTTATTATTTCTTTATATCATAGTCCACGTATTAAGTTTATCGCAAAAATATTCTTTTCATGGATATTTTTATGTTAAATAACAAATAGAAACAAAATATTACAAATTGTATTATTACAACATAACTATAAGATAGGTTTTTGATTTTATATGCTTTTTATATTTTGCAGGTTTGTGTTATCAAAACTCCGTGCTGTATGATTTGTGGTTGTTTTTGTGTTCATTAGGACCCAACTGTGGTATAAAACCATTTTTGGATCATTTAGCATTTAACACGAAATGTTCTGCTCCTGAATTTCAAATGCTTCAGTTGTTTGCAGATTGTATGTCACACTATGTCACGTAAGTTTCACTTAATTTTTCGTTTCAAATACAGTTTTATTAGTTTGTTGAGATCTATACCTCAAGCTTGGTTTATTTTTTATTATTTAAACTGTTGTACAATTTAAAAAAAAAATACTTTCAGTTTTGTAACTAATAGATATTTTATGTAAAAATGGTAACAGTTGTGTAAACATTAAAAAAGGACAAAGTGGGGTTTTCAGAAATAAAATACAGGGTGGGCTTAAGTCAGTCACTAGTGTGGTAGTCAGTTGTGAACTTTGAACTAGCGTGTAGTACCCATTAGTCAGTTGACACTAGCAGTATAAGGTTATGTTGTTTGTTGTTATCTGAGAACAATGAATAGAAAGTTAACCACATAATACCGTGTAATTGTTTTGCAAACATGGTGGGAACATGTCCATAATTATATTGATGTTTGTGATTTGCTTAAGAAACGTGTTCCAAACATCCAACCAACCAAGAGACTGGATCGGTATCTCGCGGCTTCCTCGTTTAGGTAGGCCAAAATCTGTTACTACAGAATCATCTGCAATCACCGACTAAATGTCAAATAAAGGCGTCCAATGAGTATGGAACAGCAAGAACAAACCTTCAAAGGTTTCAGAAAATTCTGCAATTAAGACCATATAGATATACTGTACTTCAAGATCTACTAAATGAAGATGATATGGACAGAGTATGAGTATGGAACAGCAAGAACAAACCTTCAAAGGTTTCAGAAAATTCTGCAATTAAGACCATATAGATATACTGTACTTCAAGATCTACTAAATGAAGATGATATGGACAGAGTGGCAGAGTAAACAGATACAACTGCGTCTACTGGGTTTCTACGAATCTCCATATGGCGATGGAGACATGTGTAAAGTACCGCGATATGCTTCAAAAAGTGTTGTTAGAACTGGAAAATAGCCCACTTTTTGAATATCTGCAGACGGTTAAGGAAAAGTGGATATGGCAACAAGATGTAGCACCCTCTCATTAAGGAATTATTGTGAGAGACTTCCTATGTGAAAACTGTGATGAATGGATTGGAAGAATCCAATTAGAATTTAAAAACCTATATTACTAGAAGATTTGCGACAAAATTTGTAAATCGGTATTTAAAAGAAGCGGCATGGAGACCCTATATCTCCTTTACTTTTTAACCTTGCGCTGGACTGGGCTATGAAAAGTCTTCCCGCAACTGACACCGGGTTAGGCTATGGATGGTGCAAAACTCGTGATAGCTTTTGCCGATGACATAGATGCTGTGGCGCATAATACCAGAGATGTTAAGGATGTGTTCTCTTTTTTCGAAACTCAAGCTCAAAAAATGGGATTAAAGATCAACGAGGCCAAAACTAAATACATGGTAACCTCTAAGAATCGGAGGCAAAGGATAAGACAAATTATAACTATTAATGACTACAATTTTAAAGCCGTAAAAAAGTTCAAATATTTAGGAGCAACAATAACAGACGACAACAGGAATGAAAAAGACGTAGCCGTGACATGCTAGCTACAAAAATACACGTTTAAAAGTATTTCAAAGTCCTCCTTTCAAAGAGAGATGAGTATGTGAGGGGATCAATCCACTTCACAGAGACTGAATTCGTAGTGTACACAGATATGGTTTGAAAACCCCAGATGGAGTTGGTGCCGGAGTTTTCATAAGAAAACTTAAGACTGATATTTGTATCAGTCTTGGTAGTTATGCTACATTCGTTCAAGCTGAAGTCTTCGCTATCAAATTGTGTGCAAGAGAGCTGACTAACAGACAACTAGTAAACAAAAACATAAGTATCATTTCAGATGTATCATTTCAGTGCTCCTAAGGCACTAAGCTCCAACAAGATAAACTCTAAGCTTGTACTGAACTTCATGGAATCCTTGAAATGCCTTGATGCAATCAACAGAGTTTATTTGTATTTTTGACAAATGACTTGTGGTCCATCCCTATGTACATAATTGGATTAAATTTATGTTAAACTTGATAAAATACGTTTCAAAAATATTGTCCTCCGTTATCTTTTTTTTTTAAACAAGAAAGGGGGACGTGTTTAACTTCATTCTTAATATTGTGTTACGATAATATGGAAGGGAGAGATAAAAAATCCTGTTTTTGTAAAAATATGTTTTTAATATTTGAAAATGAAAAAAAAATTTCAAAAATTTAATACTAGTTAATTTAATCATACATAATATTTGCCATCGCCTGCAACTCCTCAGATGATGCTGATATGATCTGATCATAGGCTTAAAGAAGGCATATGACGATCAAATCATTCATTTTCAATCCATACGCATTCTCTTTCAAATCTTTTAAACAATCGTCTATGTATAAGTTAAACAGCCATGGCGGTTCAGAACTTCTATTATTTCTTTTATAATTATGGAGAATACACCTTGATTATTTTAACAATTTACCATTAATTCATTAGATATAGACTCAAAAATGCTCACAATTCGCTGAGTCGGACCGGTTTATACCGTTCAACCAATCATTCTCGAATTTTTTATAATACCTTTTAGTTATTGTACCGATTGCCACATTATGAACTTTTTATAGATTGTAGGAAGTGAAAGGAGGCTTTTTTTTTGTTGTTGCAGAGGTGGAAAAAATCCTTTACGGAGAGGTTATGAGTCTGAAAGCTCAAGGACTACTGTGAGACTCTACTGACTGTGTCGGGTCTACTCACTAAAAACTCCGCTCCTATTTAGGTCCGTCTGGCTATTGTCTCCGGTGACACTTGGGCCTGTCGGACCATTGTATCTTGCTTATGTGTTTTTGTATCATTGTACAATAGAGACCCGTCCCGCAGACCGCCCGGCAAGGACCCCGAAACAGCAAAACACACAGTGCACCGCCGCAAGGCAGTGGTCCGAAAAATACAGGCAATTCCCGGGACCTAGAACCCCGCTGCACCCAATCCAGTACTTTCGTACCTTGTACAAGTTCTATACTTGGTGGGAACAATGCAGCCGCCCAAAAACCGCCCATCCTCCACAGCGCCCCGCAGCAGCACAGCACGCGCTCAACCGCCCCCGGATCCCCGCCTCACAACCCGCAGACAGGCCTCCATTATACAGTCCCTTAGTGATTTTTAGCTGATTCCTGTTCATCGGTAACAGTTCTGCCGTACTTTTATGGCACGGTCCTTCGATGTATTATTTCCCGTGTTTGTTTACTGGTGTGCTTTTCCAGTAGTTTTTGTGTTGTTTTTCCGAACCTCTAATTACGGTCTACCAGAGTTCTCAGTCCTTCTTTGCACTCAACGAGTATGTGGGAAGGGATGGTCCGGCACTGAGGTGACCACTGCACAGGACTAAGGCTGTCTACTACAGAATTTCGCCCGGTTTCCTGCAGGCTCCGTTAGCGACGGTGCTCCCCCACCGCCATGCATCCATCAGCACGGGTCGCATAACACTTTGGATTGAGAGTCTTTTAGTCGCCTTTTACGAAAGGCAGACCATACCTGGGATGTATTCTATTTTCCCCCTGTCCCCAGGGGATAAAAGGAGGCTTATGTTAAGAATTTTAAAATCAAAAGTGTACAACTTTCTGTAAAGTTCATAAGTACACTCGAAATAAATTGATATGAAATATATGGACCTTACTGTATAAACAAAGAACATAAAAAATGATTACACTTTTAATATTGCGACCATTTCAGGATATTGGATGATCTGGAAATGTACGAACAACAGAATCCATTTAAACTGTCTGACTTTATAATAATGTCAAATTTTTTAAATACTTTCTTGTACAAAGCTGTTTTGGGTAGCTTATTTGGTAAGTTGAATATTAATAGAAATTGCAATTATTTTGAAATATTTTCTTAATTTGATACATTGTTTTATTTCAGATTTTAAAACGATACACAATAACACCCTCTTTAATTCACTTCACACGATATTAATGCTCCTGTATAGAAGGGATTGTAGAAGAAGTTACTCACCTCCTGGTCATTGGTTGGTTAAAGATATAAAAGTGTCCACTTTCATCGCTGATTTAGAGAAAGGTCGTCGAGCACCACAACTCCTTTTGCAGACGATGCCACATATCATTCCACACGAAGATAGGGTTAGACTTTTTAGAAAATACATTAATAACGAAAAAACTGTACTTGGCTTAACAGAGTCCGCGTGCGCTTCACCCCAATCTACGCTTATTACTGTTCATAGGTAAGTTTTCAAGGTTACGCAAAAATATTTTAATGTACTCATTCATTAAGATGTTACAGCCTGGTGAACGTTCTGCATTCTGCTATGCAGTACACAATACTATGATGTAAAAAATGTTTTATTTTACAGCCTAAAAGATCAATTTCGTCGAATTTCTTCGCTTGCAGCAGTCGGGAAAAGTGCATTGTGTTTTTGATATAGAAATACCTATATTTTGTTTTTAATAAAACGTTAAAAACCAGCCAAATTGTGATTACTTCCAGTCTACCATATCGAAATTGAGTATTCATTCCCTCCGTGTAGAAAAAAGGTAAATTTGAAAACCCCCGATTTCCTCACATTTAACGACGTTATAGCCCACTGTGGGTTTTCGTCTTTTCTGTAATTTTCTTCCATTCCGTCCTGTTTTTACTCAAATTTTTCCAGCCCTTAATTTTCATTAATTTTAGGTAGCAATTTACTTCATTTATCTATCTTTTCCTCGGTCTTCCTCTGTTTCTTCCATTGGTTTCCACCCAAGGATTTTTCTTGGTGATCTGCTTTCATCCATCCTCATTACTTGCCCTTCACAAGACAGTCTTCGGCTTTTAATAAATTTTACAATGTCTGCGCTCTCTATCAAGTTGTCTAGTTCAAAATTTATTCTTGATCGCCATGTTCCATCTTCATTTTGCACTGGTCCAAAAATTTACCTCAAGATTTTTCGAAAGTTCTCAAGAGTAGATCATCTTTCGTGATTAAGGTCCACGCTTCATATTCGTATGTAACAACAGGCCTGATGATGCTTTTATATATTTTTAATTTAGACTTTCTGTTTAGAGCTCTCGACTTCATTAGCTCTATGTAGGCGAAATAATTACGGTTTCCACTGATAACTCTTGCCTGAATTGCGCTATTGATAGAGTTCGATTTATTCATTTGGGACCCTAAATAAGAGAATTTTCCTACGTGCTCGAATTCATAGTTTTCACATTTAAAATTTTCTCTATTAATTGCTCTTTTCGTTACTTCCATGTTTTTTGTCTTTCCTTCATAAATAAGTTTGTATACTTGGGTTCAAAGTTTACAAGAGACGGAAAGTATGACTGTGACATTAAGCGAAGGGTGTTGGCAGTGAAACAAATGAATGGGTCCTTGCATAACTTTATGAGTAGCCAGAACGTGTCAAAAAAGGTACGTCTGGCTGTGTATAGAGGAGTGCTGGTCCCTACACTTATGTATGGTAGTGAATGTTGGGTGTGGCAGAAGAAGCATGAAAATAAGATTAATGCTGCGGAGATGAGTAGTCAAAGAGAAATATAGCTGGTTAGATGGTTTGGACACGTAGAGAGGATGGATGAAGGAAGATTCACGAAATAGATTTATAACGCATTTATAAGTGTGATTGAGCAAGTCGGTAGACGTCGACCACGACGAACATATATTGGTCAGATCGACATTGTTTTAAAAAAAGGCCAGGTCAAGAGTACCAACAACCGACTAGCATGTATGAGAGCACTGATGAAAGTAGAAGAAGCAAAAGATGTGTATAAGAAGCGTAGAAAGTGGAAGGAATTGGTCTCTGCCTACCCCCATGGGAAAAGGGCGTGACTATATGTATGTATGTATCTAAGTTATTTGTTTCATTTATTTCTGCAATTAATTTCTCGCATGCAATGAATCGTCATAGTTTTTTTCCTGATAAATCAGACGTACACATCCTTGCTAAAATTTTCATACTGGCTGAGCCTGCTAGTAACGAGTAAATCCAGAGCAGACACGTGCCGCTTCTCTAGCTAGCCAAATGTAGAGATAAATTTGGAGTGGTCTAAGTTGTATAATTGATTATCCATCGTGACCATCTGTTTTATATATTTTTTGTTCAACTGGCTAGATTACATATCGTTTTAATGCATTGGAAAACCTTTTTATTTTTGTCTGCAGAAATAGGATTGTTGAAGATGGATACAGGCAATTGGCTTTGTTACCATCTCAATCTCTCAAAGGAGTAATAAGGGTAAGATTTATAAACGAACAAGGTCTCGATGAAGCTGGAATAGATCAGGATGGTGTTTTTAAAGAGTTCCTAGAAGAAAGCATCAAAAAAGTATTTGATCCATCTTTAAATTTATTCAAAGCCACCAGTGAAGAAAGATTGTATCCTTCACCAACATCTTCTGTCCAAGACAATCATCTGCAACTGTTTGAGTTTGTTGGACGAATGCTGGGTAAGATTCTGGTATTGTAGAAAAACATAATAAAATTGTTAATAAAGTAAAATTTCATTTTGATAAGTATGTATAGAATAATATCGGTCATTTTAATACAGTTAACAGCATCCACCATTTCCGAAGTTTTCCTAAATTTGTAAATTAACCCAAATACTGTTAAGCAATAAATTATTACCAATTTTGCAGTTAATTTATAAATATTAACAAATAAATAATTTCACACGCTTTATATTAGCTTCACTCTTATCTATCTATGTAACGGAATATTTGGACACGATTTTCACCCACTTAAAAACATAGGATTGACTTGAAACTTTGTATAGGTACTTCTAAAGGACCAATGACAATACAATAATTTCATAAATATTTTCAAAGATCCTGACCAGGATCAGTTATATTTAAAAAAAAGTGTTTTATATGAATTAAAAATGGCTGATATCTCCCATGAATTTAATTTAAATAGACTGACAAAAGTAAAAATTTGATGGCGATGCTTGAACTACTCTCCAACAGATGTCGCTAACGTCATTTTAAATCCTAGTAATTTTAATATCGTCTCGCGTTTTTTTAAACGTTTTATATTAGCTTGACTTTTTCAAAGATCATGGCCTGGATCATCAGGTTATTAAAAAAAAAACCGAACTAAAAAATGAAAAATAAATAATAGTTTAAAAAAATTAAGACAATACGCTTTATAAGAAAACCGATTTAAAAAATAAAAAATAATTTTACAACCAAAAGTTGATTTATTCAAAAAGAGGAAATTAATTAGGTACTTCATCAGTTCTTTATCTCAGAGAATATAATTATTTTGGGAAATTGAAATTCATTTAAAGTGTTTACTTTTAGGAAAAGCTGTTTATGAAGGCATCGTGGTCGATGTTCCTTTTGCTTCATTCTTTCTTAGTCAAGTATCGGGGCAGACCGCCCAAGTTTTGTACAGTTGTGTGGACGAATTGCCTTCATTGGATCCAGAACTTTATAGGAGTTTGAGTTATGTCAAACATTATGAAGGCGACGTTTCAGATCTCGATTTGACTTTCAGCGTTGATGAAGACAGTATGGGTAAGATTATTACTCACGAACTGGTACCTGGTGGAAAGGCAGTGCAAGTTACCAATGAAAATAAGTAAGTTAATGGTATTTTTAAGTACATTAAGAAAATAATACAATTTATCAACATCAGAATAATTAGATGTCCTAAAAGTATGCAAAGAATTAGATTTTGTTAGAATTTTTTCTTAAATATCAAATTTTAAATAGGGACAAGTGGTCACCATTCAAACACTTTTTACTTTTTTTTTACTTTATAATCATGCATACATACATATAGTCACGCCTTTTTCCTGTAAGGGTAGGCTAAGACCACTTATTTCTACTTCCGCTACGGTTCTTACACACATCATTTGCTTTTTCTACGTTCATCAGTACTCTCATACATGCTCGTATGTTGTTGATACTCTTGACCTGGCCTTTTTTCAAAACAATGTCGATCTAATCGAGATCGATGTTCGCCGAGGTCGACGTTTACCGACTTGCACATTCACACTCGGCTTATAAATCTGTTTCGTCAATCTTCCTATCCAATCCATCTATCTTTCTATTCCTATCCAATCTATCTTTGTAACCACATCTTCTTTAACACCACAACGTTCACTTATCTCACTATTCTTCACTTTATCTGACCGAGCCACTCCGACTATACTTCTCAGACTACTCATATCCACAGCATTAATCTTATTTTCATGCTTTTTGTTAAACCCAACATTTATAACATTTAAAGAAATGCATTTTTTAACACGTTTTGGCTGCACATGAAGTTATGCAGGGTCTCATTCATTTGTTTTCCTGCCAACACCCTTCGATCAATGTCACAGTCATAATTTCCGTCTCTCTTAAAATATTGAACCCAAGTGAATCTTTAGATAACGCTAATATGACCTGATCATCGGCGAAAAGGAGGCATCTGACGATCAAATCATTCATTCTTAATCCATCTCTAAAATATTTTAAACATTCGTCTATGTATAAATTAAACAGCCATGTCGAAACCACACATCCCTGTCTTACACCGTTTTCGATGTTAAAACGTGTAAGCTATATTTATCCTGACACAAGCAGTGGAATCCTCGTAAAGTGATTTCAATACTCGTATCAAACTACCGCTCACCCCATACATAGACAATGTCGATCACAATTTATTCCTCGCCTCTCTGTCATAGGCCTTTTTCAAGTCTACAAAAGTGCAGTAGACTTTTTGACTTTGGGCCAAGAATTTTTCGACTATACCTTGTAATGAAAAGACGTGATCCATACTTCTTCGTCTTCTAAATCCTGCTTGCACATCTCATATCATCTCCTCAGTTTCATTCGTCACTCTGTTATTCAATATCTTTGCATACAGTTTGCCGACGATGCTGAGTAAACTAATGCCTCGGTAGCTCTTACAGTTCTGCTGCAAACCTTGTCCATTGTAAAACGGCATGATAACGGCCTTGCACCACTCGTCTAGTACGCTACCGCTCCTCCAACAAAGGTTAAAAAGGCGGTACAGCAGACTAGCTACCACGCCCTGTCCAGCCTTTAGCTCCTGCAGCATGCAGCCTTACACAATTTCATACTGTTCAACATTTTCACAATCTGTCATTCTAATTTTAATTTATCGCAACATTCACTCATGTCTCTGAGTGGGGCCTGTGCTTGTAAATCCTCTTTCTCTAATAAAATTTTGTATTCCTTCCATCTTTTAAAACGCATTACTCTCCTTTTACCATACTTATATTTGGTTTCTGATTTTTCCAGTTGCGAGGTAGTATTTTTACCGCTGGCTGTTCTTATGAACTTATGAATTTTCAGAACTATCATTTCTGAAAATCGTCAGATAATCTTTTATCAAAATTATCTTTATAACTCTCCTTCATTCTTGTCGCAATTTTTTTTGCCACGCCGTTTAACCTTTTATACTCATTCTTTGCCTTGTTTACAACCTCAATCGTTGCCTTTTGCGTTGTTTGATTGTCTTTTGTAGCCAGCCAATCTAGCCAGGCTTTCTTATTTTCTGACACTGCTTTTTGAACCTCTACGCACATTTTGTGTAACTTGCATCCTTCGCTTCTTTTAATTACACCACACACTTTAATAGTGACATCCACGATTCCTTCCTTGAAAGGCCTCCACATTTCTTTAACCTCAAATGCTTTATCTAAACTGTCAAATTTCTCGACCAATTTACTCACAAACTCCTCTTTTATACCTTTTTCTTGTAAATTCTCAACTTGTGTGCTCTAGTACACTACTTGATTCCTGTACACGATGCCACCACCGATTAAAGAGATCTCTTGTTCTGCTCATTACTAAGAAGTTGTCTGTGTCAATGCCTGCTTCGCGGTATGCCCGAGTGTCCATCACTTTCTTTCTCAATCTTTCATCCACAATTACGAAATCAATTATATTTCTCTGGCTAAATTCTCTAGTTTAAGCACCTAAGTGTAATAAATATATTGGAGTTAATTATACAAAAGTCTGAAACTGTTATGTTAAAAGGTTAAAGAGTAAAAGCGATTTTTCTAGCATAAAAAAGACATTTGTACTAAAGTGGGTCATACAGGGTCATTTAAAAGTCTAATAAACTTTTATTAAATAACAAAAAATATATTTTACTCTGAAAACTAACATAATAATATTGAACTCGACTTATAGTTAACAAAAATTCTTTTTGTGGAAAATAACTTAAAACCAAAATATTTAACACTTAGTCTACTTATTGTAAAAGTAAAAAGTTCTATTTTCTTTGCTTTCTGTTTTTTTTGGTTTCACCTGTTTTTCTTCCTTTATTTGTTTTTCTGTTTCTAATAAAATTTGAATAGGGTCTTATAACTTCTGGTGTGATGGGAATAATAATATTCTTAGCTGAAGAAGTGCAAAGTTCACAAGTTTCGGTAATGTTTTCTTAAAGATTTTGGAGCGATGAGGGAGATAATAGCATTCGTTCGTTCTGCGAATGTGCCCCCGTAGTATTCTTCGTATGTGCCCCTGCCCTTACAAGAAATTAAAATACAACTTTATATTTATTCGAATTAAGCATAAGAAATGTTACTTATTAAAACCCAAAATAGACAATGTTAACGTGAATTTTTGATCACTATTTTGTCAAAAACATAAAAACCCCAATAATAATGCGATCATAAACTTAAACAAATTAATTACCCACCAAGTGCGAAAACACGTTGCGTCTTGTCAGTTCGCTCTGAGTAGCGTGACATGCGCAATGTTGATTAAGTAAGATGGTGGTAATATGCCCCATGTACGAAGGATGACCACTTTCACCTACTATTATGGTTCATCATCATCATCATCCAGCCGCATTTTTCCATTGTTGAACATAGGCCTCCTCTAAGCGTTTCCATGTCTTCCGATCCTGAGCTGCAGCAATCCAGTCGGATGATATTCTTTTTATATCATCTGTCCAGCGTGTCGGTGATCTTCCACTGCTTCTTTTGTCGGATCTAGGTCTCCATTTCATAATCCCCTTTGTCCATCTTCCGTCCTTCAACCTTGCAGTGTGTCCTGCCCATCGCCATTTTGCCCTAGTAATGTGCTCAATTATATCATCCAATTTAGTGCTTCATCGCAGATACTCGTTTCTCACCCTGTCCCTTAATGTCAGTCCAAGCATTGACCTTTCCATTTTTCGTTGTGCTATTTGTAGTTTCTTTATTGATGATCTGGTAATAGTTAGAGTTTTTGCCCCGTATGTTAAAACTGGCTAAACTTGGTTAAAAGCTTTTCTTTTTAGTCTAATTGGTATGCTGGTCTTGAATATGTTGCTTAGTTTGCCAAATGCTGCCCATCATAGAGTCACTCTCCTTGCCAGTTCGCACGTTTGATTGTTTCTGCTGATTTTTACCTCATGTCCCAGATATATGTATTTTTCCACTAGTTCAATTGTCGATCCGTCTACTTCTATTTGTTCACTTGGCACTAAGTTTGTCATCATCTTTGTTTTGCTGTAATTGGTTTGCAATTCAACTTTCTTTAAGATCTATAAGCATGTTCTTAGCATCTTATCATTTAGTTGTTCGCCAACGATTCTAACTCTCTTGGTGTCCCACTTGAGGTCCTTAAACGCATGTTCTAAGATAGCGGTAAATAGTTTAGGTGACATGGTATCTCCCTGTCTCCGCGTTTGACGTTAATTTGTCTGCTGTTGGCGTGGAGTTTGACTGTAGTTATTGCATTCCTATAGATGTTTACGATAATTTTAGCGTACCTGTAGTCCACCCGTGATTCCTTTAGATATTTCATAATAGCATCAAATTCCACAGTGTCAAATGCCTTCTGAAAGTCCACGAACAGTAGAACCAGTGGTCGGTTGTACTCAATAGTTTTTTCTATAAGTACTTTAAGAACTTGGAGGTGGTCGTTAGTTCCATATAGAGATCGAAAGCCAGCTTGCTCTCTTGGCTGATAAAGCTCCATTTTATTCTCCATTCTCGAGGTTATAATTCGGGTATATAACTTGTATAAGTGGTTTAACAGGCTGTTAGGCCTGTAGTTTTCAAGATTTTTGTTGTCTTCTTTTTTGTGCATTAAGATCATAATTGCTTGCTGGTGTAGGCACAGGTTAAGAAGGATCTGTATTTTTGACAGCAATGTTTCTCCTCCAAGTTTTATAGCCTCTATGGCGACTCCGTCCTCTCCTGTGGCTTTATTGTGTTTCATTTTGGTCAAGGTGTAATGTCTGGAATATCCTCTGGCCCTTGATTTATGACACTATCGATGGTAAGCTCGACCGGCTCGGCTCTTTATAAAACTCCTCTACCACCTTTATTATTTGCTCCCTGTTTGAAGTAAGGTTTTCTTGCATATCCTTAAGTGTGAATATTTCTTTCTTTCCATGTTCGAATTTTCTTCTTAGGACTTTTATGCTCTTGTTGTCTTCAATGGTTTGCATGATTTTTTCCTCTTTGTATTTTCGTATGTCTATCCTTATTGAATTTGAGATGTTCTTGTTAATATTTCGAATCTCTTGTGTTCACTATAAGGTTGTTTAAGGTGTCTATGTCGGAGTCAGGTAGCCAGTTCGCTTCTAGATTTACAGTTATATACTTCTGAAAACTTTCTTCGTTTTGCAGATTGGTCCATGTCGGTGTTTTTGTTTCGCTTCTTACCATCTTGTATCTTTCCACTTCCAGGTTTATCTTAATATTAGGCCTTACCATTCTGTGATCTCTTTTTGTAGAGAATTTATTAATAACTGTAACGTCTGTAAATATATCTTTCTTATTGCTTATGAAATAATCAATTTCGTTGTGTGTTTTGCCGTCTGGCCTTTTCCATGACCATCTTCGGTGTAGTTTTTTTGTAAAAGAAGCTTTTATGGTTAGCAACACTTAATATAATTATGTATACTTGTTAAATTTTATGTTTTATTTTTTTTTAGAATAAACTACATCCATCTGATGGCTCATTTTCGTATGCATGTTCAAATTAAGGAACAGACTTCAGCTTTTATTAGAGGATTCCGCTCGATCATAAATCCAGACTGGTTAACATTATTCTCGACTCCAGAAGTAAGCAGAGTTAATACTATTAGACTAGGCGGCATTTTTTACAAATTTCCTCGTTTAGGTGAATCGCATATTTTTGGATTAATGGCTCCAAAAAATCACTAGAAATGATAATTTCACTATGCTTGACTTCAAGACCGTATGCATAACTTTATTATAAAACAATGGGGAATATTATTTTTATATAGTGTTTATTAGTTACACTATATACAAATAATATTCCCCATTGTTTTTTTCTTCACAAGTGTATTAAAACGTTTTACTTGAATCACGCTTGGCGTTCGAATTAATATGCACATTTATTTCCAATACAATTTATGTAAACTAGTGAACACAATTATTAACTTCAGAAAACTGACGAACAATTTATGTATTAACGTTAAAACGAGAGAAGACGTCTCCAGACTGTTCTATCGAACATCGGGAAGGTACTGGAACATCCTCGTCATTGGCTGTGTCGTCACCGTATCGCCTAGCTCGCTTACGTAACATATTCCAGTGGCGTATCACAAAGTCGTTACAGTATCTGTAAAGTCTGTAAAGAAATTAGTTGATGTTAAATCGGATGTCAAGAGATTATAATAAAACTAAATTCTACGCGGACAAATTCGCGGGCAACATCTAGTATATAATAATAAAATATACATATAATACCAACCATCTTGAAATATGTTTTCAGTTACAACGTTTAATTTCCGGTGATAATGTACCACTGGATCTTAAAGATTTGAGGAAGAACTGTCAATATTATGGTGGTTTTCACGACTCTCATAGAGTTATTGGATGGTTGTGGGACATTTTAGAAAAAGATTTTAATGAAGAAGAGAAAGGAATGTTCTTAAAGGTAACATTTTCTTTTTAAGAATTACAATGATTTTAAATGAAATTTTGAACAACTGTTTGTTTTTTTTTCGTATGTACTTGATTATTGAGGTTTTATGTTGATGACCTTTTTAGTTACTCAATTTACTTTTTGAAAGATTATTCTTTTGGTAAGAAAATCCGGTGATCGAATTTAAATTTTTTGTGAATTTTTGATAAATTTATTGTTTTAATGGGCATGAAAATACGATTGAGGATTCGACATTTTAAATCAATAACAATATAATAACATTAAAAATTTATTGTTTTAGTTTATCACAAGTTGTTCTAAACCTCCATTATTAGGATTCGCTCATCTTGAACCTCCATTTTCGATAAGATGTGTAGAAGTTGGTGATGACGAAGATACTGGAGATACTATTGGTAAATAATGCATTCTTAAATAAATAAAATATCACAGGCTATTTTAATACACACAACTATATTTATATGGATAATAGATGATATCTCCTAGTCTTAGAGCCGGTTGGAGATCAACCTTTACCTATCTGATAACCAGATGAGACATACTTTTTATCAATGTTGGTTTTATAGGAATTATAAGACTTTTTTTTAACAATCATGATACCACTTCAGAACATTACAGCAGCTTTGAGTTTAGGTTGTCTCCCATGTCCTCTCGGATCGAATTCGCTGGGCGCCTGACCGAAAACCAACTCTGGCTACATCTGAAAATAATTCATCCACAACCAAAATACTATGAACATGTTCTACATTTTTGGAGTTTAGTCCACTAGATCTATAAAATGCAGTCAAAAACATTTTTACTAAATTGTTTATTTCCTGATTTTGAAAAATTTCAACCAAATTACTATGGACATATTATACATTTTTAGAATGTATTTAACGAAATATGTTCTAGCATGACCAATCAGCTTATTTTCTCACATCTACAAATGGTTTACAAAAATTATTACGAAACATATAGAACGAAAGCTAGACTTTTATCAATCTAGAGAACAAGCTGATTTTAGGAGTGGATATGGAACAAATGACCATCTGCAAACAATTAAAACCCTCGTTGAGAAATCAGTTAAATATAATAAACCGCTCGTGTTGGTATTTGTTGATTTCAAACAAGCTTCCGACACCGTAAAAGTACCGGCGATACTATCAGCGTTGGAACAAAGCAGAATAGACTACAGATACGCCAAATTGATAAAACATAAATACACCAATGCAACAGCTTGTGTCAAACGCCATGAACCTACAAACAAATAAAGAATAGAACAAGGAATTAGAAAGGGGGACACAATTTCTTCTAAACTTTTTACGGCGGTGTTAGAATACGCGTTTAAGGAACTAAACTAGAATAGAAAAGGTATAAACATCGATGGCGAATACCCCTTAGTCACCTGCGTTTCGCCGACGACATTATAATAACAACTGATAGTCTTAGTGAAGCCAAACAAATGCTTACGGAATTAAAACAAGCATCGGCAAATATTGGCCTTAACATCAACTTTCAAAAAACCAAGTATATGACAAATTTAGTCCCCAATATTGTTATGAAAACTAAGGGATATGTGGTAGAGCAGGTTCATGTTTACAAATATTTAGGCGACGAAATAAGAATTGGCAAAAATAATCAAACCTGCGAAATTCACCGCCGAATAAGTTTGGGATGGGCAGCATTTGGCAAAATGCGTGACACCCTTAAAGGGGATCTACCTATCTGTTTAAAGAAAAGAGTCTATGAACAATGCATTATGCCGGTCATCACGTACGGTGCCGAAACACTTACTTTAACAAAACAAAACAAAAACAAACTAAACTAAAAGTGGCACAGAGAGCAATAGAGAAGGCAATGCTGGGAATATCGAGAAGAGATAGAATACCGAACACAATAATAACGAAAGTAACTGATATTATCCAACGTATTACGCAAGCTAAATGGAGATGGGAAGGCCACATAGTCCGGATGACCGATAATAGAAGGACCAAAAGATTTGTAGAATGGAGACCAAGGGAAAACAAAAGACGCAGAGACAGACCACCAACTAGATGGAGCGATGACATACGAAGAATAGCAGGCAACTGGATAAACAAAGCACAGGACAGAAAACAGTGGAAGGACCTAGAGGAGGCCTATATCTACATTAACTGTCTTCTGCTGAATAATCCTTTGACAAACATGTACACCTGTAACTTACAAAGGAAGCTCTGAATGAGTTACAGTGCGATACAAATCGCCTAAAAAAGCTGTGTTAACTTTTTCGGGACTTAATAGAAGTATTGATTAGGTAATGTGGCGGTGCTCCATCTTGCTGGAGAATAAGGCCTTTTAAATGATGTATGACAGGATTACGGTTAAAATTCTGAAGGCTGGATAGGGCGAGGTAGCTTTTCTGCTGTACCACCTTTTTAACCTTTGTTGGAGGAGCGCTGGAATATCAGGAGACTAGTACAAGGCTTTACAAAGCTTATAGATTGTAGGGGGGTCGTGAAGGCTATGCTAACTCTCAAGCACCTCGACCTCGATCCGATCTTTTGTGCATAACCCTTAATCTATTCGAGGCCCGGGATTTCGAGACTTCGTACAAAGTTTATCAATTTCCTGGGAGCTAAGTTTCTGATATCGGATGGCTTTAGGAAGGCCCATTCTAGAAATTTGAGCCTCTCGCAGAAAAGCGCTGGGCATTCGCAAAGCAAATGTTCTGCAATTTCAGCGAAGTTCTCGCAACAGCGGCAACTATCACTCTCTGTTGCCCATCTCTTTCAGAGGGCAGTGTCCAGTAAGAGGAGTCCCGTCACCAGTTTCAAGTCTTTCTTGTCCAACTCAAGAAGCTGTTTAGTTTTCCTTCATCATTAGCGTACCCAGCATCATAAGTTTACTCAGCATCGTCGACAAATTGTATGCAAAGGTAGGTATTGATTAAAAGAGTGACGAATAAAACTGGTAAGAAGATATAGGATGTGCAAGAGGGATTTGGGAGGAAAAGGGTATGCACAGATCATGTCTTTTACTTAGGAAGCATAGTCGAAAAATTGTCAAAAATTCTACTTCGCTTTCGTAGACTTGAAAAATGTCTAACAGAGTAGTAAGGAATAAATGATCGACATTTTCTATGTGTGGGGTGAGCGGTAGTTTGATACAAGCGTTGAAATCACTTTACGAGGTCAGGTAGTGTCAGGATTAACGGTGCTTACACAAGCTGGTTAAACATCGAAAAAAGGACAGGGATATGTGACTTCACTTATGACAGTGCGTATGGATTGAGAATGAATAATTTGATCGTCAAATGTCTCCTTTACGCCGATGATCAGATCATTATAAGCATCATCTAAATAGGAGTTGCAGGCGATGGTTGATATTATACATGATGCCCTAAAAATCAAAGGAATGAAAGTGAGTGTAAGACGAAAGTAATGGTTTTTAAAAGAGAAGAAAGCGTGACAAACTACGAGGTGCTGATTAAAAGAGCAAGAATGAAACAAGTGAAAGAGTTTTTTTACTTGGGTTCAAAGTTTACGAGAAACGAAAAGTATAACTGTAATATTAAGTGATATTGTGCACGCTGCACAACTTTATAAGCAGCCAGAACGTATAAAAAAAGGCAAGCCTGGCTATGCATAGAGGAGTGTCGGTCCTTAAGTATGGTGGTAAATGTTGTCTGAGAAGTATAGCCGGAGTGACTCCGATGGATAAAGTGAGGAATAGTGTGATAAGGGAACGCTGTGGCGTGAATGCTTAGATGGTTTCGATACGTAGAGAGAATAGAAGATTGAAGAAACAGATTTATAAGGCGAGTGTGAAAGGGCAAGTCGGTAGAAGTCAACCTTGGCGAACGTATCTCGATTAGATCGAAATTGCTTCGAAGGAAGGCCAGATCAAGAGTACCAGCAATCTACAAGCATATATGAAAACGCTGATGGAAGTAAAAGATGTATGTATCACACGACCATACTTTCTTTTTAAAAATTTGGAGGTTATAACTGTTATATTTAAAGAGTGTTTTAAATGTTTTCATTGCAGGATGTCTTTTTATAATTTAGAATTGACATGTTTCGGGATTTTGTATAACTATACGCAATAATAAAAATAATGAATTTATTTTATTTGGATTTTCCACACTGTATATGTCAACTGTGTCACTGAATTTATGCTCTAGGTTCACTATTTCATTACTATAAATAGATAAGAAATAATTAATATTTGTGATAATATTTGCAACATTTTGTTACATAAATTTTTTAAAAAATTAATTATACTCAGCTGGTATTAAATTCATTTTACTTATGAATAATGTTAGCAAGATTTTAGTTGTTATTATTAGACTGTTAATAATTTTACGTGAATATTTTATTATTTTAGGCAGTGTGTTCAGAGGTTTTTTCACAATCAGGAAAAAGGATCCGCAAAATCGCCTACCAACCTCATCCACTTGTTTCAATCTTCTTAAATTGCCCAATTACCAAAAAAAGAGCACCCTCCGGGAGAAACTGAGGTATGCAGTTACTTGTAATACAGGTTTTGAACTATCATAAATTAAAAAGTTGTATTATTTTTTATATTATTCTACTTTTACAGAAAAAATTGCTTTTACCACATTTTAAATTTTACTAGTTTGTATATTTCTTTTCTAATCGAATCTACGTTCTTTGCCACCACTAAAAGATGTTTTTCATTACTTGGTATTTGTTTTTCAATGTAAAATACTCGCTTTAGAGTAAGGTTAGTTTAGATTTCATGCGAGTGGGGCATAGTAACGCCACCCCCTCCACTGCTTTAGAGGAAATCAATTTTATCTTTAACTATTTTAAAAGGATCATGACGTCGAACCCAATCATTTACTTTTATTTTGAACCATTATGTATTGTCTTGGATCTATGTTGACAGTTCTTATCACCCAGATGAAATAATGCAACTCGAGTGGAAAATCCTTCGGAGGAGAGTTTAGCTTCTTAAGTTAATGTTACCGTTGACTCTGTCGAGAAATTTCTTGCGTTAGTGTTGTTATACAGTTTTGTGTCTGGCATGAGCCATGAAGTTTTTTTTAAGATACTTACTGCAGTATTACTACCGTCACTAACGTCCGCAACAGTAGTCTGGTGGCCAAGGGTGGAAGATGCCGGGGCTGTGAACCTGTTGAGAAGCCTGCAAGCGAAATACTTGCGGGCTGCAACGGGGGCAATGAGCACCGTTCCTACAGAGGGACTACAAATAGCCCTCAACACACCACCTTTGGACCTTCTGATAAAAGATCGGACCAGACTAAAGTGCCAGGGGGGGATGGAGGAGCAACGGGATTGGCCACACCAAGATCGAGGCCCTCCACAAACACCGCTTAATTAAGTATTTAAAAATTTTCTTGTGCAGTGTAAATATGCATTTTTAAAAATTTACGGAATAAAAAAGCCAATTCTCTCCTTTTCCGTTGTTATTGTTATAATAAAACCACACTAAAACAAAAAACAATTCAATTCCTCCATCTTATCACCCCTACTACGACGCGTGGCTTAAATCGAACCAAAGTGAAGGCAATGCGCTGTTGCCGATTACCGATACTGCATTATTGTGCTTATATTGTCTCCATTACAGTAAGCGTATGCTATGCCAGACACAAAAATGTAAGATCTCTATATCATTCTAATTGTTTGGACTTGGTTAGTAGAACTGTCAATGTGGACAAAAGTAGATTTTTATTCCTCAAGACCTTTTCCTTACACAATTTCTCCATTATTAACGAGGTAATCGTCCGCTATATTCCTCAAGCAGTGTACAGTAAACATATTCACATTAAGAAGAATAAAAAAGATGAATGTTATATCTAACTTTTATCAGAATTGTGCAAAATGTGTTGCATATATTTTTGCTTTATGAATTTATGTGTCCCAACAGATATATGACAGATATGTTCGGACGGTGTTAAAATCAAACAAATATATAAAATATTTTATGATTTTTTTCAATTTTGTATGTTTAGTATATTTTAAACATTTAATCATTTTATACTGAATCCAAAAAAAATTGTCACAACATTTCTAAGTTCAAACAAGGTAAAAAAACTGTGAAAATTAAATAATAACAACATTTTAGTTGTTTTTTAACAAAAAATTTTAGTTATTTTAATGAGGGGTAACATCTCCTCGAGCTTTGATTACGGCTTTTATACACATGGGCATTGTTGCCGCAAGCTTTTGTCATTCTTCAGCAGGAAATTATTCGCAAATTCCTTGAAGTTTCATACGTAGATCCGGAATAGTGCGTTGAGGCTTATTTCTAAGGAAATGTTTCATTTTATGCCATAGTGTCTCAATTATGGCTGCTCGAAAGCCAGTCTAAGGTGGTTAATCTCATTATCTGCAAGCCATGTTTTTGTTAATTTAACAGTCTGTGAAAATGCACCATCTTTTTGAAAAATTATGTTATCTTCATTAGGATGTAACTCTTGAATGCTTGGTAATAAATATTCTGTTGAAATATATTGATATTTCTGCGCATTTACCTTACATCTATAAAATGTAATTTCCCCAGACCCTTTGCTGACATGCATCCCCAAATCATAATTTCTTGAGGAAACTTTTAACTATGCGCTTTAGACAATCTTTATGAAATGCCTCTGCTTTGTTTCTAATAACACGTTTCGTACAATCACCGAAACTGATATCAAATTTTGACTCATCGCTAAATATCACTTTACTCCAGTCCTCATTAGTCCACAAAACCCTTTATTTAGCCCAAAAAAGACGTTTCTTTTTTGCTATTGAGTTAAGAAAAAGTTTTTCCTTTTGCCTGCAAACAAGTACTCAAACGTCAAGAATTATTTTAGCAACCCTTAAGCATATCATACTTAATAAAAACTAATTGCACTTATATAGACTTGGAAATGGCTATAACAGAGTGGTGAGGAGTGAATTGTGGTCGACATTGTCTATGTATGGGGTGAGCGGTAGTTTAATACGAGCACTGAAATCACTTTACGAGGATTCCACTGCTTGTGTCAGGATTAACGGAGCTTGCACAGACTGGTTTAACATCGAAAAAGGTGTGAGACAGGAATGTGTGGCTTCGCCATGGCTATTTAACTTATACATAGACGATTGTTTAAAAGATTTGAAAGAGAGTACGTATGGATTGAAAATGAATGATTTAATCGTCAAATGCCTTCTTTACGCCGATGATCAAGTCATATTAGCGTCATCTAAAGAGGAGTTGCAGGCGATGGCTAATGTTATGCATGATGCCCTGAAAATCAAGGGGATGATAATAAATGTAAACAAAATGAAAGTAATGGTTTTTGAATGAGAAGAAAGCTTGAAAAACTGTGAAGTTTTGATTGAGGGAGAAAGAGTGGAACAAGTAAATGAATTTTTGTACTTGGGTTCAAAGTTTACGAGAGATGGAAAGTATGACTGTGACATTGAGCGAAGGGTGTTGGCAGGAAAACAGATGAATGGGGCACTGCATAGCTTTATAAACAGCCAGAAAGTGTCAAAAAAAGCACGTCACCAAATATTGTGGTTATATTTCACAGTTCACTTTCAAAATATTTAAATATCTTCTTACATTGTCTAGCTGTCCGAACATTTAGAGGTCAATAAATTAATACAGTTTAACACACATTTATTTACCTAGTTTATAAAAAAAATCATTTAGTAGAAGAAAATAATATCTAAAGAATAATAAATTATTAATCATCAATAAATTTGTTCGTCCGAACATATAGTGGTTAGGGCTCGTATTGCAAAGAAAAATAAGACTATCTGATTTAGTTCTGTTAATTAGTCGTTTAAAAAGTTTTTTAATGTACCCAACATTAAAGAACTGTAATGGACTAATTTCTCACTAAATTATGAAAGCATCCTTGAACTTTTAAAAATTGTCCAAAAATGAGGGTTAGTGTTGGTAACAAAAAAATATTTTGAATTTTGGTATTTAAAGGATATCTTTTTAATTTTACAAAAAAACAGTTATAACAGAATAAATCTTAAATATTTAATTTACCCACTAATAAAGTAGGTATAAACTTTTATAAGTACAAGAATTTTTTTTTAAATTTTACAAAAATCAGTTTACTCTCCCAAAAGTATAGTATAAACTTTTACGTAGCTGCCGAGGTTGTCATTGAAGATTATAATGAGTATGGAGATAAAAATATCGGCCTAAGAATTTTTTTCAAAAATAAATAGATAAAAATGTTCAAAATAGAAACAATCCAAAAATGGTATAAAATAGTTTTACTCTCACCCTCACAGTTTTGCTATTTAAACTATAAAAGTCTCGCACACTAACTTATTTTTTCCTGTTCTTCCCCATTTAATAAAATGGATACCGCTATTTTTACATCAAAGTCTCCAATAGAAAATAGACCGGTATTTTAGCTATCTTTCCATAATCGTACCCCCCAATTTTATGATTAAAAGGTTTAATACCTTATTTTAAAACTGTGGAAAACACATAAATTCTTACACTTGTGCACTGCTCTGCTATTGATTTGAAAAGAACCAAAATTCATCGTCGCTGTCGGTTTTTATCGACCAAATGAGTCATTCGAGAATATTCATTAGTTTCTGCATTACCGACCTTAAAACCCTTGCCTACTTAAGTTTGCTCGTAAGTCAAACTTGCCTATTTGTGGCAAATTATTCTAGTATGATTTCCTTTGACGGATTGCTTAAAATAGTAATAAACTTAGGTATTTTTATTGTCCTATATGATTACAAACAAAATAAAACACCAACTTGATGAAAAATTTCTTGGAAGAAATAATTTTGATGTGTAGTATCACATAGAACGCTGATTTGTTAGAAATTATATAAATGACAAATGTTATTTTTTATTTTCCATATTGTTGCAATAATCGAAGAATAATAGGCTCGTGGTAGATCAGCTGTTGAGAATGGTGAGTAAACTTAATTCATATGGTGAACTCGTCTGGGATGCTTACCAAAGGAATTATTATTATCTACGGTTCTTGTGTTATTGAAATTTTAATTCAACAAACCGGATAAAGATATATTTTTAAACATTGATAGAAAACTTAATATTTATCTAGTTAATCGTACACATTTTAATAACTTACTCTAACCTAACTCAACTAGGAAGGGATGCTTTAGTGATGGATCCAAGATGGATGAAAGGGTTGGAGTGGGCGTTACAGGGCCGAATTTTAGGCTCTAAAAACGCCTTGGTAACACCCCGATCAGAATTACATGCCACAGAGATATGTGCCCTGGAGTGCATCGAAAGGAACACCCGAAGGGCAGAAATCTATATTTTATCAGATAGCCAAGCAGCACTAAGAGCTCTGAAATCATATACTTGTAAGTCTAAGGTGACTTGGGACTGTAAACAATTTTTGAGACAACTGGCAGCAAACAACCGGGTTACTCTGATGTGGGTTCCAGGTCACAAGGAAGTTAGAGGCAACGAGGAAGCAGACTGCCTTGCCAAAGAAGGGGCACATGCACAATTTTCCGGCCCAGAACCCTTATGTGGACTCTCCAAGACCCACTTAAAAGAAGGGTTCGACGCTGGGAAACAGATGAAATAAAATCTCACTGGAATAAAGTGCCAGGACAAAGGCTAGTAAGCCTTTCGTCAAGGAAAGCTAAACAACTTCTTAAGTTGGACAAGTAACACTGGAAACTGGTGACGAGACTCCTCTCACTGGACACTGCCCTCTGAGCTATCATCTGACAAAGATGGGCAAAACAGAGAGTGATAGTTGCTACTACTGCGATAACTGATAATTGAAACTGCAGAACATTTGCTTTGCGAATGCCCAGCGCTTTTCTGCAAGAGGCTCAAGTTTCTGAAAGGGGGCTTCTTAAAGCCTTCCGATGTCAGGAACCTAGCTCCCAGGAAACTGATAAACTTTGTACGAAGTCTCGGAATTCCGGGCCTCGAATAGATTAAGGGTTATGCACAAAAGATCTGATAGGTCGAGGTGCTTGAGAGGCTGCATAGCCTTCACGACCCCCCATAGAATCTAAAATCTACTCTAACCTAACATGTGATGTACAGTTTTGCTTGGGTGACCACAGCTTTAAGTTTTTCCGGGGTCGAAAGAACTTGTCGCCGAATTTATATAGTTATTTGCAGGAAAGGGATATGCTCCTTTTAAAGGTTAAATGAAGTTCACTGTTCTT
Source organism: Agelastica alni (assembly GCA_950111635.1). Lineage (NCBI taxonomy): Eukaryota > Metazoa > Arthropoda > Insecta > Coleoptera > Chrysomelidae > Agelastica > Agelastica alni. The sequence goes on along the minus strand of OX467718.1, from coordinate 21,615,271 downwards.
TGGAACAAAGCGAAAAAGGAGTAAAAAGTACCATGAAGTTGGACCTTTACTAAAGGTACTGCACTGCCGGGTTCACCATTTGGATTAGGGCTTTATATATATTAAGCTGCTGAGCCGACCAATCCCGGAATTATATCTTTAATTAGTAAATGTTAAATTAATGAATTTTCCTATAGGACTAAGGGAAACATTGTGTTTCTGGAGCATAAAAAAATTATATGGATAAAGCGTAGGTATGTTATAAACAATGTGGAATTGATATCCTATATCATATCAGCTTTTAATTATTTTGCAGTTTGTAATTATTTTTAGGTAACCTTACCATATTTAATGTACCTTTATACATAGAAATATTTACAAAATATGTTCAATTTATTTTAAAATATAATTATATACTGACTTTCAAAAAAATCCGAACAGCCAGTAAGAGTTGATTAGTTTTAATGAATTTGATATAGAATTTGCGTTTAATTAAGCTTAATAAATTGGTGAAAGGTCTGGGGAACGAGAAGATCATGGAAGCAGGGTGACGTTATTTTTGTATACTATCATTTGCATTCAAATTTTTGTCAATAAAAACTAGAGGTGACGTATTTTATTGCACCCAATACCATCGCCCCCTGTGTTAGGTTTGTAATCGTCTCACTGTTTGTGATCATCGTGGACCCAAGGATAGAATGAATGAGTAAATAGGAATTGTGGAAGAGGTCTAATTTTCCCTAGGCAGTGTAGCATTGTATGCTTTTTGTACCTTTCCAGCTCCTTAGTTTAGTCACATTTCTTCAATTCTCCTGTTAAGGAGTAGAAGCTCATGTACTGCTATTGATACAGGTAAATCAATCATTCCCTTGATCTTGTATTCAACCCACGTAGTGCCTCCATTGGGCGGTGGCTTCACATTCGAAGATAATATGAGTGGCTGTTTCCTCCTCCTCATTACATAATCTGCATTTAGGTTCTGTGTCAAACACGCCTATATTGTGCAGATGTTTCCTCAAAGACCAGTGTCCGGTACAAAGCCCTACAACTATTTTTCCCTACTTAGCGAGAACAGCTTCCCTGTCTGCTTAGGTGAGGGTTCTTTCAGCATTAATTTGCTGTGCCTAGCTCCCTGTGGCTCTGTTCACTTCAGCTGATGCTGAGAGTGGACCCAGCCATTTAATGCTGCTTTAACGCTGGCCTTGGGTATCCCTATTATTGGTTCTGGCCCAATAAATGGTGTTCCAGAGCACTGCCTAGCTAGTTTATCTGCTTCTTCGTTACCAGAAATACCTTTATGCTCTGGCACCCACGACAAAGTGACCTTGTTATGGTTAACCAAGGTACGTAGGTTTGAGCTTTGAGTGCCGCTTGACTATCTGATCTATTGAGGATTGTTTTCTTTTTATGTCCTCGTCTCAGATTTTCAACAGCACAAGCGTTTATGGCATGTACTTCAGCTTGGAAGACCGAGGCATGTCTCCCCAATGAGTTACCCAAGGACAGAATCGAGACTTCAAAAAACACAACACGATTCCATTACCATTCTAATTTGATCTGCCGTTACAGCACTTAAGCCGAGCAGCACAAAATATCAGTCAGCGACATAAAAATGGTCTATACCAACAAAACTCAATAGCGATATATAGAGACTCCTTGTTGTAAACTTTCCAAGCTACTGTGTTGTGGAAAACTCAATCCTTAAAAAACGATCTTACCGTATTGCAGTTGCTCGAGATCGTTCGGATCCATGACGACGGTCATGGATTCCTTCTTCAGACCGTGCGGACCAACACTGTAAAATACTGTTAATACGCTGCGTTTTATGCGGTTGAAAATATTCGTGTTTCATAACCAAATTGCTACGAAATATTGATTCTTACTTAATAAAATACAAATTTAAAAAGATACTTTAATGGAAAATTAACATTTTTTGTTTTTTTGAAAATCAGTATATTATGCAATCAAGTTGATTAAGTTTGCAAAGATTAATCCCTAATTTTTTATTATATGTTGTTATAACAGTATTAATTATTTTGATTATACAGGGTGGCCAACCGAAAACGAAACAGAGCCATTTGCAGGAACCTCGTCAACATTTTAGAAAAACGCTCAGACCCGTCGATTTTTATTAAAGGGGAACACTCTTTTCCGGTATTTTGGACTCCACTACTTTCACCCCAAAGCGAGGGTAAGAATTAACCCAAAATTTTTAAATGGCATTGGGGGTCGAATAAGGTGTCTTTTGAAGCTCTTTAAATTTTACATTTCCTCCAAATACTTTCAAAAACATACATACATACAATAATAAAGATTTTGTTCAAAACGTTCACGCACATTCAGAAGAATTTCCGGAGTAATTCGACGGCACTCGTCAACGCAAATCTTCCATCGACGCTGGTTGTGTTTTACAGATTTTACTTTTCAGATGTCCCTACAAAAATAAATCGAGGGGCGATAAATCTGGTGATCGTGGACGCCATTCTTCTCCCAATCCAATGCCATGGAAAACGTTGGTCTAAACACCATCCTGTTGAAAATAAAAATGATCTTCGTCATACTGTGGATTATTTGGAGTATTTAGACAAACGTTTTCCACGGCATTGGATTGGAAGAAGAGGCAGCATTGAACGGCCTCCACGATCGCCAGATTTATCGCCCCTCGATTTCTTTTTGTGTTCCAGCGTCGTTGGAAGATTTGCGTCAAAGAATCGTTCACGGGTGCCGTCGAATTACTCCGGAAATTCTTCTGAATGTGCGTGAACGTTTTGAAAAAAATCTTTAATATTGTATAGAAGCGGGTGGTCATCAGTTTGAATTTTATTTAATCAATTAAGTAGTAATCAATCAACTAAAATAATTGGAATTTTAACATATAATTTTTTTTCAAAGTATTGGTAGGAAATGTAAAAATTAAAGACTATTGTGAAGAGAATTGTGAGAGATTTCCAAAGACATCTTATCCGACCCCCGATGCCATTTAAAAGTTTTAGGGGGAAATTCTTATCCTCGCTTGGGGTTGAAAGTAGTGGAGTCAAAAATACCGGAAAAGAGAGTCCCCTTTTAATAAAAAATCGACGGGTCTGGGCGTTTTTCTAAAATGTTGACGAGGTGCCTGCAAATGGCTTTGTTTCGTTTTTGGTTGACCACCCTTTATGTATAATAACAAATCGTTGTAATTCAGCGATGCACCCTATAGAGAACAATCCGTTTTTAATTTTTTTTTAAATAATTTTTAACGGATTATTTTTTCGATTTTATTACTGTAATATGTTACAGTGTGTATATAATTGTAAAGGTTAATTAAAAAAAAAAGAAATCACATTCATGAATTTTAAATTAAATGTACAAATATACGATAATGTTCAACGCAAATGTATTAATTTATTAATAGGAATATTTTGTTGCAAATAAATGAAATTTTCGATTTTCTAAAAGAAAAATTAATGTTTTAATTTTTATTTTTGTAGAATTATTTTACTGACTTTTTATTTTTATTTATTCAGTGAAGGTAATGTGAAAATTCTCTACCTGTTAACCAGTGAAGAATTAGTTGTAAACATATTATGTCCTCTTCATCACTACTGAGAAATAATACTTTTCCAAAAATTTCACTAGGAAATGAAAACGAATTAACAATTTGACACGTTAATTGTGATTTCTGCATATTCCTTTTCTTTTATGGTGAAATATCTGCAATTAAAAACTCTTAAACACTCTTAAAAGAAAAAAAATCATTGGATTATTTAAAAATTGGAAATGTATCATTCAGTGAGAAGATTACTTATTGTAAAAGGCTTTCGCGGCCATCGTTTATTGGTGAAATGTTTTTCGGGTTTTTAGGCAGTCGTAGGTCTGAGTTAATACTCGACGTTTCGCCATCTCGAGTGGATGGCATCTTCTGGAGATGTAATGTCTGCTTTTTAAGGCTGACATTTTGTGACATTTGTTTGTCACGAACGCAGGTTATATACGTTATGGTGGGCGGGGCATATTTGAGGTCACGTTCCGGAGATTCATTCTTCTTATATTTGTAAGGAAGCATAGTTGTATTTTTAAATACAAGTACCCATGTTCTATTTATTTTAAGTATTTCCCCAGATCTATTAAAGTTCTGGCTGGTGTTTATGAATTTCAATCGCTTCTCTATAGAGCCTCGGGTAATATGGAATGTGGTGCATAAAACTTATTGGGTATCCTCGAATTTAATTCTGTGATCATTATTATTACACCCTAGCATAAAGTTCACAATGGAAATAGAGAACAACAAAGAATTGAGATTTCTCGATGTCATGATTGTTAGAAAAGAGAGACAACTAGGACACACAGATCGTTATCTATACAATACATCTAACATCACCCTTGCCAACGAACAGGTGTTAAAAGAACTTTGGTAGAAAGGGCAATAGGAACATTAAGGTCCTTATATCAAATGGATATAATGTAAAAGATATATATATATATATATATATATATATATATATATATATATATATATATATATATATATAGATGTATGCGTTGAAACGTGAAGTCACTTCTAAAGCGTTTTTACTCTACATTCCTCGAGTGACATATAGGATCGGCCGGATTCTGGGAGAATATAACAACAAAACTATCTTTAAGCCATCTAAGAAATTCAAAAACAATCTGAAATCTGTCAAGGGTAAGAGAGCCTCAACAAGTTCTTCAGGTGTTTATCGTATTTCGTGCACTTGTGGAAGTGTCTATATTGGAACAACTAAATGGTCCATTAACACCAGGGTCAAAGAACACAAGGCCAACTGCCGTTTTGGACATACAGAAAAATCTGCCGTCGCGGAGCACACAATTAATAATAATGATCACAGAATTAAATTCGAAGACACCCAAGTTTTATGTACCACATCTGCATATTACCCGAGGCTCTAGAGAGAAGCGATTGAAATAAATTAACACCAGCAGAACCTTAATGGATCTGAGGAAACACTTAAAATTTATAGAACATGGGTACCTGTAATTAAAATTACAGCACTGCTTCCTTACAAATATAAGAAGAATGAATCTCCGGAACGTGACCAATTCCTAAACAGCCCTCAAATATACCCCGCCCACCAAAACGTATATAACCTGCGATCGAGACATACAAATGTCACAAACTGTCAGCCTTAAAAAGCAGACATTACATCTGTAGAAGATGCCATCCACTCAAGATGGCGAAACGTCGAATATTAACTCAGACCTAGGACGGCCGAAAAACCATTCACCAGTGAGAAGATTGTCGCTCACTTTGTCTACTCATTTTTTTTTGAAGAAAAGCTTGCACAGATTTTTTTTTAATTGTCTTTTAAAGTTACGGTTTACGTTTCTATTTCTTTAGGTGATGCTTCATTTTAGATTTTTTAAATAGCAGTGGTGGTCAAGTATAAAAAGTTCTTCGCATTTAAAAGCTTTTGAAAAAGTAATTAATTGTTCTCTATTTAATTGCTGAAAGAAGTGTGTCTTTTCCAACTTTTTGTATAATTTTTCCAATAATCTCACTAGATTTTTTTGATAATTTTAGGTAAAGTTTCGACAATCCTTTGACGCGGCTGATCTAAAAAATGTTTCCTCTGATGCAACTTTGGTCTTAGATAACACCATGTAAAAGTCTAATTGGGTAAGGCTTAGCGAACTCGGTGGTTACCATAATAATTTTTTACGTTACTCGATCCATGCCAGGAAAAATAATTAGATCATATTGTCTCTAAGATCAGTCTTGCTGAAAAATGTTGTCGTTATGAAAATTTGTAAGCACAATTGCTCGAAGTATTTCGACAATGCATGTACCTGTTGACGTTTAAAAAATATAGCAGCAAAACGAGATCGATCCTACTTCCGATGATGGTTCCACGCCAAAGGATTACTGCACCTTCTCTATTAGAATGAACCCCCCTTTCTGGTACTCTCCTCACTCTTCCACGTCTTGAGTCAGGATGTATCTCAAATTTTGACTCTTCTGAAAAACAAATAGGACGTCATTGACATTTTGCCTTAACATGTGTTCCTCAGCCCAACCTAAACGAGCAGCGCGATTGCTGGAAAAGTACGCTTTGAGATGTACCAAGTGCTCACGCTACATGTATTTGTCAAGCACCATTTTCTAGCATGCCAATGGCTCTCGGCATTTGTTCGGAGTTTAAATGGTGCCTTTTCACTTTAAGTATGATTTTCTTTGAACTCAAATCAATACCAACACATTTTCTTTAGTTTTTGTAAACGGATAAAATATAGAACAATTTTCATTTTATTTATTGCTAATATACAATCTATTTCAATAAATAAATAAGTAAATTTGGTGAAAGTGGATCGTTTGAGGCAGGTGTCGTCTACTGACGACTCTGAAAGTCACCTAGCAGCTAGATCTTCTGGCCATAGTCTTTTTATGCGTCTATCGATGAGTGTAGGGTTAAAGAATTCGTCTATGAGGTGGTTTTGATGGGTTTCCTTGCTATTCATATATCTTCTGGAATGGTGGGTGATCACATCATCTATGTATGAAATGTTGAGGTCTGCATGAAGGGTGTACTAGTATATTATTTGATGGTTTCCTGCAGCCCCACAGCTCGATTCCGTATGTCCAGACTGGTTTGAGTATTGCTTTATAGATGGTCAATTTGTTTTCTGATGAAAGTTTCGATCTTCTGTTGATTAGCCAGCTCATATTTTTAACTAATACCCATGAATCAAGTCCCTCCATCTCGATTTTGGGAGTCACGGTGTCTAATAATATGTATTGGCATGACCATGTTGCTAACATCGCAAAGTCAGCAAGCCAGAGGCTGGGTTTTCTGTGGAAAGCTAGAAATTTTTTTACTCCTGATCAACTGTTGACGAAGTACAAGGTTCAAATCCGGTCTCCACTGAAGTATTGCTCGCAAATTTGGGGTTCAGCACCAAAGCATTCTCTTCGTCTTCTAGATTCCATTCAGAAAAGGGCAATTCGGTTGATAAACAGCTCAACTTTCACAGATACCCTTTATCCACTAGAACATAGAAGAAGAATCAAGAATACTTCTTTTACAGTGCTGCTACGGAATGGAACAAGCTTCCAAAATAAGTTTTTCCAGAGAACTATGACTTGCAACTGTTCAAAAAGCGGGTCCACAATCATCTCGTTTCTATAATCGATAAGGGACCAATTATTTACCTAAACAATTTTTATTACTTAAAATTAGTTGCACCACTACAGATATATTAAAATCAGATTTTTATAATATGTAATGATCTGTAATCTTTTATACCACATTCTTCTTTATTTTGAGTCATGTTCTTTGCTTCTTACTTACTTACTTCGTGGCTTACAACCCAGGGTGGGTCGTTTGGATTTTATTTCTCGGATAATGTTAGGCTCTCCGTATAGGTCTTCTAGCTCTCTGTTTGTATGAGTTTTGTATCTTCCTGTTGTTGCATCTACGGTTGGAATATTTATTTTCTGAGTACTCTTTGCTCAAATACTCGGAGGCGTTCTTCATTCGCCACGGTCAGCGTCCACGTTTCACATCCGTACATCACAACTGGTCTAATTATTGTTTGGTATATGTTTATTTTTGTACGTCTTGATGTTTGCTTTGATTTTAGTAGATTATGAGTTGCATGAAGGCATTTGTTTTCGGCTTGTATTCTACAGTTAACTTCTTCTGTCCCATCAGTGTCTTCTGATGTCTTCTCGTCAGTAACTTTATTCCTGTGTTAGGAATTATTTTTTACTTTTTAGTTTGATTTACTCTAAAAGCGTGCTTTTGAGTTTTTTTTAAACTATAATTTATTTAACAGCTGCATCTTGTGTTCATTTTTATCTGTATGGTTGCTAGATATTGAAAAAAATGTACTTGCTCCATTTTTTTTGTGTCGATTACTATGCCATCGTCTTCCGTGTTTTCTCCTAAAAATCATTTTCTTACAACCCTTTAAATAGGGAGTAACTTGACCCCTTTGCAATTTAAAAAAATTAAAGATGAATAATTTAAAAATTAACTTGTCCAAGCAAAAAAAAAGGAGTTGACAATGTTATACCTAATCTTATACAAATATCTTAGTGTGTGATTTTTATTAACTTTGATTTTAACCAAAATTTTAATAAAAATAAAAAAAAATGTTAACATTTTACAAACACCAAGTTTGCTTGAAAAAAATTAGCAATTTATGTTACTTTATAGAAAATTAATTGTGTCTGTGATTAGTTTTATGCCAGTAAAAATTATTTTGAAATTATTACCAGGATGTTTTTACCATTTTAAATAGATGTAACTTTTTATGTTGAGTCAACAGTTTTTTGTTATTAACGATTATATTTATTTTGGTAAATTAATAGATTATTTTACGAAGGAAATTTTAGTTAAAATTATTACTTTCTTTGAAAACAAATTATAAAACTGCTTATTTACTTGAAGGAAATTTTACTGTTACTTTTAAATACTGAAAAATAATTTACCACTTTTGCTGCCACCCGTACATCGTGCATCTAGTTATGAGTTGTAATAAAACAAATTGACTAAATTGACTCTATCCCTTAGGTGGCAACAAAAATGTTATTCTGCGAATATTGACCTGCTACCACCCTAATTATACTCCATTCGCTTGGCGTGTCTAGCACGTTACATGTAAAATTTATTTTCAACAAAATTTATGCTCGCATATACCCTTGTTTATAGTTTTGTCTTCTTTTAGTGTGACCAGCCTGTTCCTTTTTGGTTACATTCACAATACAACCATAAACTATAAATGAGGATCTTTTAAAACCATACTCAGTGGCGGAAAGTAAAATAATTTAACATTGATGTTTTGTTATAACGGGCCACATATCCTTTTAATTTGTGCCCGAATAAACTCAATCAATTTGTCAGTGAAGAGTAATAATAATCGAAGAAGAGTAATACCGCGTTCCTTAGCCATTTTATCAATTACTTACTTACTAACTCCGTAGCACTACAACCCAGGGTGAATCTTGGCTGCCTTGACTATCTGCCTCCACCTGGAACGGTCATGGGTCATATCCCTCCATTCTTGCTAGTCTACTTCAAGGATAGCCAGATCTTTAATGATGTTATCCCTTCATCTGGGCCTAAGTCTTCCCAGTGGTCCTTTTCCTGGTGATGCTTCCTCCCATACCCGTTTAATTAGGCGATCGTTTTGGCTTCTTTGCAAGTGTCCTGTCCATCTTAGTCTGCCGGACTTTATCTCCTGAATGATGTCAGGGCTTTGATATACTTGGGTAAGCTCAACATTGCTTCTCATTTTATAATGGCTGGTTTCAGGGTCGCGAACGGGGCCATATATCATGCGCAGTAATTTTCTCTCAAACCTTCTTAGGAGCTCTGTGTCACGAACTGTCAGTGTCCGTGTTTCACTGGCATATCTTGCTACTGGACGTATTATCGTTTGATAAATTGCGGTTTTGGCTTTCTTGTGATAAATTTTGATTTTATCGTTGTTAGTAGTAAATCCATTATAAATTAAGCAGTCTCTTATGCAATGTTTGTTCCATTTAGCTGCGGGTAATGGTTTTTTGAACCTTGAATGACAGCATTATCCAAAATTATGAGCGAATTTTAAAGAGAAATATTTAAAAACAACCGGAATTAATTTCTTCGTGATTATTTTTGGTAGACTTTGATATAAATTCAAGCGACAAAACTCCATCACTCCCAATATGGGACAGCCTTTCCCAGTTGGCATCCTTAAACCCTTTGATAAACCTTCCGAAAACGCTTGCTTTCCAATCAGTTTGTCTTGAAGAATTTTCCTAACAGTATATGTCCTTCATTTAACCAGCTTTTAGTCTCCTCTCAATTTTCGTATTTGCCTCAAATACTGTCTTCTCTAACAAACTCTCATCTTTTTCTGTTATCGCTGATCTATGATTCCATAATTTTGTTCTCTTTATAATTGGTAAATTTTTGTCTTCGTCAAGTGATTTATTATTCTGTTAAAGTATTTTCATAAATGAATTTTATTACTTTATTGGTTTTATTATATTTTACGCCAATGATTAAGTCATAGTAGCGTCATCTGAAGAGGAGTTGTAGGCGACGATTAATGTTATGCATGATGCCCTAAAAATAAATGTAAGCAAAACGAAAGTAATGGTTTTTTAAAGGGAAGAAAGCATGACAAACTGTGACGTTCTGATTAAGGGAGAAAGCTATGAACAAGTAAATGAGTTTGTATACTTGGGTTCAAAGTTTACGAGAGTTGGAAAGTATGACAGTAACATTAAGCGGGTGTTGGCAAAAAACAAATGAGGGGCATAGCTTTATGAACAGCCAGAAAGTGTCAAAAATAGCACATCTGGCTGTGCATAGAGGTGTGTTGGTTCATTAGCTTATGTATGGTAGTGAATGTTGGGTTTGGCAGAAAAAGCAAGAAAATAGAATTAATGTTGCGGAGATGAGTAGTCTGAGAAGTATATCTGGAGTGACTAGGTTGGATAAAGTAAAGAATAGTGAGATAAGAGAACTCTGTGGTGTAAAAGAAAATGTGGTTACAAATATTGATAAAGAAATCCTTAGATGGTTTGGACACGTAGAAAGGATGGATGAAGGAAGATTTACGAAACAAATTTATAAGGCGAGTATGAATGGACAAGTCGATAGAGGTCGGCCAAGAGTACCAACAACCGATGAGCATGCATGAGAGCACTGATGAAAGTAGAGAAAGCAAAAGATGTGTGTAAGAACCGTAGCAAGTGGAAGGAAGTGGTCTCTACCTACCCCTACGGGAAAAATGCGTGACTATATGTATGTATGTATTCTCTTGACCGGATCTTTAGACCACTCATCATGTTTTCAATAGATTTATGTTTGTTCAAAAGAATAATGTTTCAATATTGTTCTCACAAAAATTTAAAAAATAGAGGTCTACTTTACTTTTTTATACGCTTTATATTAGCTTGACTTGTATCTATCTTTTTATCTATCTATCTATCTATCTGTCTAGCCATATATTGAAATCTTTGGACGCGATTTTCACCCACTTAAAAACATCGGATCGACTTAAAACTTTGTATAACGATGACAGTACAATAATTTTATAAATTTTTTCAAAGATCCTGGCCAGGATCATTAGGATATTAAAAAAAACACTAACTAAAAAATGAAAAATAAATATTAGTTTAAAAAAATTAAGACAACACGCTTTATAAGAAAACCGAACTCAAAAATAAAAAATAATTTTACAAAGCGTGGGGTGCGCTATATCAATTAATATATTTGATAATAAACAGATATTGGTAAAAGTAAAGTCTTCAAGAAGAAAACGTAAACATCATAAAAAGCACCTCACGCCTTTGATTGTAAAATTACTTTTTATTAATTATTATTTTTTTTGAAGCGTATTGTTTTAGTTAGTCTTATTTTGCTGCTCCGCTGATAGAAGTTTACAGATCAAAACACAATTTACTACTAAAATAAATTTGTTGAAAATGTAATATACAATACTAAGTACGAGTGTAAAAGTTTTATTCGTTATTCTTAATCGGGACGGTCAAAGTTTCGGAGAATTCATCTTATCTTTATTGCTATCGTTCAGGTAGCGTGCTATACCCGCCAAGCAAACGGCCTACAAACATAGGAACAAATTATTTGCATTCTGAAAAATAAAGTCGATATCAAAAGTGCAATTCATGTGTAGCGTAGGTTGTATATTTTAAACTGTAGAATGGTATTACTGATCAGATTAAACTACAAATAATATTGACCATTGAAATCAGAACTAAATATATTACTAAATGGGCATTTATAAAAATTTATAAAATAATGTATAATAGAGTGAATTTTTCAAAACAAGAATCCCCGAGGTCTATTTGATTTGAAATTTGATCTGGTCAAAATTTGGAGGATATTTGTCAAAAGTAAATTGTGATCATGTTATTTATGTATATTTGTAAATGACCTATTAAAATTTTCTGTATTAAATCTTGTGTGTCATATTATACCTTAATTACTTGTTTATGATATTTGCGAAAATGTACAAATTTATTTAAAATAATACATCTTATTTGGTCACTATACGAGGTTTGGCTATTAAATAACGAGACTTATTATGAAAAAGAGTTTTATTTTAAGAATTATTCTACAATCAAAGGCTCCCCTTCAATGTACTCCCCTCCCCTCGCCGCACACCGCTACATTCGTTTTTTCCATTGGTCAAAGCAATGCTGGAAGTCTTCTTTTGTAAAAGCATTTAGGAGCTGCGCCAATTTTCGCTTCACCTCTCCCATCGAATCGAACCGGGTTCCTTTTAGGCAGACTTGAAAAAGTCATAGGCTGCTAAATCAGGCGAGTAAGGTGCGTGTTCGAGTACTGGAGTGTCTAACGCTTCACGGACAGCGCGTTATGGGCAGGTGCGTTGACCTGGTGCAAGATCCACGACTTGTTTTTTCGCAATTCCGGTCGTTTCTCACGAACTCGCTTTCGCGGTGTTGCCAAAACTTTCAAATAGTAAGTTTGGTTTACAGTTTCACCCTCTGGAACCCATTCAGTCATTACGATGCCGTTGATGTCGACCAGGACGTTGGTCATCTTTGGTGCTCTCTCGGCCTTCAGAAGGCCGTTATATCATTCGAAAATACGCGCACGAGATGGAGAATTTTCACCATACGCCTTGTTAAAAAACTTATAGCACTCAGTCGGAGAAATTTCACATTGATTCATTGCTCGTGGTTTTCGTCACACATTGTTATCGGCACGAGAAAAAAACACGTTCGTTTCTAACCTCTATAGAAAAAATACTACTACAGCGACAAAAACGTGTTTTCGTACTGAAAAAATAGACACTTCCAGTAAACTTGTCGCACTCAAATGGGCAAATAGCTATTTTTCAACGGGTACAACGTGCTCTAGGATACTACTTATCCCGCAAGAGTAATAAAAAATATACTTAGCTCACGCAAACTATCCTTGTCGCACGCAAATTCCAAAAACCAACCTTTCGGTTAACAGCCGAACGCGTAACTGTCAAGTTGACATTACAAAGTTTATATTTTTATTTCAGTTAATATTTTTGGTCTGGACCCCTGTTTTATTCTCGCGTTATTCCGCATTCGCAATAAAAAATAGTATGTGCAACCCGTGCGATGTTGTCGATTGCTCACTCGAGCGAATGAACGCTCTCGCTTCGCTCGTGAGTTCAACTTCGCTCTCGTGAGCAATCGCCAACTTATCGCAATAGTTGCACAATATACTATTAGTTTGTAGATGTCGTGGGTAAGGTGCAGTATCTTCTTAAAGATATACTAACATTAGAAAACGCTTTCTGCAAGTCATACTTGCACAATAATGTAACAGGTCGAATGCATTTGATTTTTCTCTAATTTCGGTTAATAGCTCTTTGAATACAGCAAGTTCCTGGCAAAAATCAACTGCATGCAAGTCATTTGAATATTTTAGAGCTTAATCGGTTCCATCAATTTGCAGTTACTCAGTCGAAATATGTAAAAACGCGTGGCCACTGAGAAAGGCGAAACTCTTTGCTCTCTCTACCCTTGTTTCAATTTCTGTTAAAATCATGTCAAACACTACTTTTATATTTTTAAAAAAATGTTCGACCGTTCGGGTTTATTAGGCTCGGCTCGTGTAAAATCGACTTTGGATACGTTGATAAATCCACTTCGGATTTTTGTTCAAATACCAACTGGGCGTTTTAAAATCAAACGAATAATCGATGGAACAACGTGCGCTGGATGCTAGGCGCTTTGTGAATTTTTTTTTTCAAACATTATATTACGATTTTGGCGCCCCCTGAAACTGCTGCCCCGGTTTGCCCCCCTCTAGATCCGGAGCTGATTGTCCTGACCAACGGCTCTGGCCTGACAGCAAATCTTTTCTTTATTGGCTTACTGACGAAAGATGGCGATTTTTTTTTGCAGATACTTCCATTTACTTTAATGGGAACTGGAACTGTCTTCTATAGTCTCTTCACTGGCTGCTGTAGCAGGAAACACAAGAGATTACAATCCTATTGTTATAAAAATTGTCAATACATATTTTCCATTGTGTAAGTTTAGTAATCAATCATCAATTAATACATGATGGACCTAACAGTAGTAATCATTATACTTACACAAAAGGATATAATCGAAGGATATTAATTTATTAAAAAAAAAAGTTGGTTCATTAAATAATGGTATTTTTAATTCCATTGCATGTCACTGTATTTTCTGATGTTTTTACTTATTTATTTATTTATCATATATACATATATACATCGCATTAGTACATAGAATATGTTCAGTAAACATTACCCAATCAATTATAAAATTATAAAACAACCAATAAATACAAAGAAAGATTACATACAAACATCCAAGTTTCGGATGTATTCGACTGCATTGTGTGTTGCATCCAGAAATCATCGAAGGGGCCAGCATAATGATCTTTAAGGGCAAGCTTCTACTATGTGCCGTATGGTTTGTATACCGGTGTTACAGTCGCATTCACCGTGGTTCGTCCGTATTCTGTTCAACGCTGACCATATATTTCGTGGCATGTCAAAGCCGGTAGGTTTTTGAGTTATCTTCTTCTTCTTTAGGTGCCCTGTCCTCCTCGGACGTTGGCAATCATCAACGCTATCTGAACCTTGTCTACAGCTCGGCGGAACAATGTGGTAGTGCTCACTCCATACCATTGTCTTAAGTTTTTTAGCCAGGATATCTTTCTTCTACCCGGACCTCTTCGTCCTTCGATCTTCCCTTCTATAATAAGCTTTAAAAGTCGATACTTGTCATTTCTTAAGATGTGACCAAAATACTCCAGTTTGCGCTTTTTTAGTGTAAAAAGAACTTCCAGCTGCTTGTAGAGGCGTTGAAGTACCTCGGTGGTAGGCGCTCTTTCTACCCAGGAGATTCTTAATAGCCTTTTGTACGTCCACATTTCAAAGGCCTCCAATTTTTTGCACATCGCATCTGTCAAAGTCCAAGCTTCCATTCCATAAAACAGTATGCTGAACACGTAACAGCGAAGCACTCGGACGCGCAGAGGCAAGCTTAAATTTCTTCTGCAAAGTACCTTACGCATCTTCAGGAACGAAGCACGAGCTTGTTCTATTCTGGCACGAATCTCCTGCATGCCGTCCCACTTTTCATTTAGTTGACACCCAAGATATTTAAAAGTTTCTACTCGCTCAATTCGTTGACCGTTAATTGCCAGGTGTCCGTCCACGTTGTTTGATTTTCCAACTGCTAGCCACTTTGTCTTTCTCACGTTCAGGGCCTCTGAGCTTGCAGCCGTCACGCGGCTTACCAGTTTCTGCAGTCCTTCCAGTGAGTCGGCAACAAGAACCGTGTCATCCGCATACCTCAGATTGTTGATATTAATCCCATTGACAGATATCCCTTCGTCACATTCATCCAACGCCTCTTGAAATATCCTGTCGGAATACAAATTGAATAACAGTGGTGATAAAATGCATCCTTGACGAACGCCTCTCAGGATTTTGATCTCGTCGGACGCGGTGTTATCGATTCTTATTTGAGCACTTTGGCTCCAGTAAAGGTTGGCTATTATTCTAAGGTCTCGTTGTTCCAGTCCTATTTCTCTAAGAAAGTTGATCAGTTTTTCGTGCTTTACTTTATCAAAGGCTTTTTCGTTATCGATGAAACGTGCGTAAACGGTCACCGACATGTCCCGGCACATTTGGATAAGAACCTTTATGCTAAATAGTGCCTCCCTTGTTTCAAAGCCATTGCGAAAACCAAACTGAGAGTACCCCATCATTGTCTCGCACTTCGCATATATTCTTTTGTGTATTATTTTCAAGAAGAGTTTAAGCACATGGCTCATCAGGCTAATAAGACGATAATCGCCGCAGTTCTTGGCCTTCGCGTTTTTGGGGAGCGGGACAAAAGTAGATTGAAGATTGAATAGCTTTACCAGCGTGTTCAGTGATTCTTCGTTTTGCAGTATTATATTATGTCCGTTGTCCGATAGCTTTGATTTCCATCCAGCCAGCTGTGCTAGTTCATTTAGTTCACGTCTATAGCAAGTAGACGCTATCCAGGGTGCACCACGGGGAGGCGAACTAGCATTGCACCCCTACGTTAGTATTGATTTAATTTTAAAGTAAATCGTATAAATTTTTAAATTGAACATGGAAACACACCATTTAAAACTTGAACAAATGCTGAGAGTTGGCATTCTAAAGAATGACTTTTGACAGTCAGATGCAGCGCGAGAATTTGACACATCTTAAGGCCACTAGAATGCCTTTTATGTAGAAACTGGAAATGTACATGAAACACACGCAGGACGCACGCGATATACAACCCATAATACTTCAACAAGATATAGATAACTTGATTTTATTTATGCAAAGACAATTATAAATAATCGAGGAGGATACACCACTTAGTGATCTACTTTATTTTGGAATAAAATTCAATTTAAATTTGAGTTTTATATGTGGCTATTTTAGGTTACTTTCAAGTTTTTCTATGTTATTGTTAAAAATATTTATTTATTGAAAAGAAAAATGATCGTAGTTTTAATAAACTTTGTCAAAATTAATTTGTTTTAATTTATCCACTGCAAAACTATTTTTTTAAATATATTGTTGATACGCCCATGCTATGTCACTGTCAATTCAATTTGAAGTACTTTTTTTGGTTAATGAGTAAAGCGACTCGATCGGATAAAATATGTAATAAGTACTTTTAAGATTTATTGTTTCTTTGTTTATCTATGACTTTTAATTTTAATTTACGAGTTTATTTGAATAATATAATGGCCAAAATGAATGTCCTCGCCTTGAAAAAGCGCAAGCGGAAAACGGACGACGAAACCACAATCAGCTGTTGATTAGTCCTTCGCGCAAGCGTAGTGTTATCCACTCACTAAAGAACAAGCGCAAGCGACGCTGCTATAGCACCGTTGCCATCAAAATTTAGTCTGCACCGAACTTCGGTAGGGGTCGTATCGTGATCGATCTCCACAAAACTCTGTATCTTTTCTTTTTATTTATCCAAGCTCCCCTCGATTTACGTTTAGTTTTTTAGATACTGACAACTGTGTAATTGAGTTCTGAACTGTGATAACTTTTGTAATTGTTTTAGTGAATATATTTCCGCATTTAACTAGTGTAACTGCTGTTGTAAAACGTGAACGACAAAAAAAATACGCGAATTAGAAGAGCCAGTGATCGGGAGAATTTTACATCTAGTGAATAACTCTTTCGCAAATTCAATTATTACTTATTGTCTTTGATTGGTAGTTTATAAGATGCTGATAGTATAAAATAAACTGTCGCACTGGGTCAATACATATTTGATGGCTGTGGCGGTTCCTAACTGCCACTCGAGGGTGTCAATGTCTGTCTCGATGAGCTTAATGCAGGGTACAGCCGGTCCTACAACCGGGGCAGGGCAACAAGGGGGCCTGCATGGGGCCCAACCCTACTATCATCCACAACACGCCGCAGCACCGGCCCATACCCAGGAACAGGTCCAACCGGATAGGCCCATCGGGTACGGAGCCTTCGGAGTTGTTTGGTAAGTTGAGAAATAGGATGCTATACAGAGGCGTAGGCGGCAGTACATTTAACAGGCTTAATAAGTTGGTTGTTATCAGGGACGGGCTTCTTACATTTATTATCAGAGTGAGCTAGAACTTGGTTCGTCTGAAATTCGCAGTTGTTTTTGAAGGCTACTATGATTTTTAAAAAAAAAATTATCCAACTTGTTTCCTGTCTTATTACTATTTAATTTCCATAAAGCTTACGAATTGCTGATTATTATAAATAAAAATGTTTCGTTTCATTAAAATGCTGGTAAATAAAACAAAGTAAATTGAAAATGATATATGACTGGTAAAGTATATTTATTATTAAATATCACGTTTTGTATAATGCTACACGTCGATATCTCATTTTTTATGTTTTTTATATACCATGATAAAAATTTAACTGTTTTGCTCACTGTTCTAATTCAATTCTGAAAAAATCAACACAATTTTTTTGTCGGATATTCCAATTTTTAAAAAAGTTTGTTCAGTCCATTTTATGTAAACAAAAATAGTACTTTCTCCTTTCAAATATGCGTTTTAGTTTTATAGATATATTAAATTGTGGTTAGGTATCATTTTCATCTTATTTATCTATTAGAAAAAGGCAAAACATGAACTGAATCTCATTTATACATTAATTACAAGTTAAAACAAATCATTTTTGTTGAATAAATGTTTATTTCTCTCTTAAATTTCTTACGTGTATATCTTACGTGGTGATAATAAATTGCTGGGTACGACATTTTGTGTCACACGTTTGCCCTACCGAAAATGGTACATAAACGCTCCTTTCGCATGCTAATAATTTGGACGAACGAAGGTTTTTGACGTAGCTACGGAAGTCTGTTGTAGTGGAAGTACTCAAAAATATATGTAAATTTCTGGTCCGTCAATAGGTACTAGTGTATAATCTTAAAGATCTCTTATCCCATAAGAAATAAAATGTCAGACAGTGAATAAACTAATTAATTATTAAATGCTTACAAAGAACTGTTTTAGATACAGTTTTGGTAAGTAATAAAACTTCAAAAGAAGCCGCTTTCAGATATAGTTTGTCTTCGGAATTAGAAGATGCAGGGTATTATTAAAATCCAACAATTTCTACCTGTGTCAACTGCATCCAAGTAAACTTTTACGAAGATTGTCGAAAATGTCTGTCTGAAGTAGGTAGAAAAAGGTAATGTGCCTATTAAAAACCCATTTTAAGCATTTGTGCTCATCCAAAACTCGATTTAACAATTGGTACGGTTCCTACCTGGTTTATAATCCAAGGTTGTTGTTACAAATCCCTCTGCTTACCTGCTTATTTAAAGCAGGCAAGAATTGCCAATAAGTTTAATGCCTTACCTACTTTTGTAACCTTAAATACAAAAAAAATATACAAAAACCAATCAGTGAAGTACACATTTAGAAACGTTACAGTTGTAAAAAAGTCATGTAAATAGATTTGGAATAAATGGTAAATACAAGGGGGGCAATTTGAAAAATCAAAATAAAAATATTGTGTGACCGGTAGTCTGTCTATTTAATATTGAAAGATAGTAACAAACCCTTATTATACCTGCAAAACTATGGACAGCGCGGTCAAAATAATTTTATAAGTTTCTCTAAACATTTACATTGAGGGGCAGATATATTGCATATACATTATTTTGTTACAAAAGTTTTTTTATTGATCGGGTTATCTTTAGAAGCGATTGTTTAGCATTTTGGGAGTCACGGTGTCCAATAATATGTCTTGGCATGACCATGTTGCTAATATCGCAAAGTCAGCAAGCCAGAGGCTAGGTTTTCTGTGGAAATCTAGTAAGTTTTTTACTCCTGATCAACTGTTGACGACGTACAAGGCTCAAATCCGACCTCTACTGGAGTATTGCTCGCACATTTGGGGTTCAGCACCAAGGTATTCTCTTCGTCTTCTATATTCCATTAAGAAAAGGGCCATTCGGTTGATAAACAGCTCAACTCTTACAGATACCCTTCACCCTCTAGAACATAGAAGAAGAGTTGCAGACCAGTCATTACTGTACAGATATTTCCATGGCAGATGCTCCAGAGAAATAAAAACTCTTGTACCACCATTGGCCAAATTCGACCGAAGAACTCGGCACGCTGATCAGTCTCACCCATTTACACTACAAGGACCAATATCCATCAAGAATCCTTCTTTTACAGGGCTGCTACGGAATGGAACAAGCTTCCAAAATTATTTTTTCCAGAGAACTATGACCTGCAACTTTTAAAAAGCGGGTCCACAATCATTTCCTTTCTATAATCCCTTACCCTTCTAATAGTCGAAGTGCGGGCCATTCGCGGCCCACACGATAGGTCTACCCTTTTTGCGACTATTTTCATTAAAAAAAAAAAAGTAACAAGTTTGAACTCGTTACAGTTAACGAGTTACAGAAAACCCGATTTTTCACGGTTTTTCCAATATAACTCGATAAGTATCAATGATATCAAAAAATTATAATTTATTTAATAGATAGATCTTTTTTAATACCTACAATTTCCTGGTTTAACTTTTTTCGATCGGAGCTGTAGTTTTTTAGTTATTAACAAAAAACCGCTTTTCGCAACTTCGCCAATTTTTTAGGTTATGATCGATAGTAACTCACCCTGAATTTTAATTTCCTATACGCTCATATATTTTTTTTGGATATTAATTTTTGAACATATAACATTGGGCCGCTTCCTCGTTTCTTGGACTATTATTTGGTGCTGCTGAATGGTGAAATAGAAAATTCCCTAAAGAAGCAAGTCATGTTTATGCACAACTTACGGATGTATATTTTCTTTAATGACAATAAAAGATTTGTTTCGTAACTATTTCGGAATATTTCATAACGTATAGAACCGGTTCGTCACCGAGTTCATTTTCCACGAAATGAAAATGTTGGTAATCTCGAGTTTAATACCAAATGAAGAGCAACGACCCACGACCGGAAGATAAAAAGAAGAACGTCACACACACACACACACACACACACACTTAATATTTTCGGTACCCGTTCGTTTTTTGTTTTGTTTGTTACATCCCAAATATTTACAGCTCGCGACAAAGCCATCTAGTACTGCCATATATCATTAAACAAGATTACTTACGCCCTGGTTCGACTGTTGTTTAAAAGAACCACTGAGTTTAAAATAATTTTGTGTGTATCTAGATAGTTTTAAAAATCTTTTCTCATCATCTAGCGGTGATTTTATCAAACAGATGGTTGACGATTCAGTTATTTATTGATGGATCACTGCGAGGATTACTGTATCTACATTACATGATCATTTTTAATATTATTTACATTATTTAGTCGAAAAAATTTGCATTGCATTGCATTTAACATTATTAATTAAGTGGTTCTAGACATACTACGAGTAATAATAATTATAGATGATATAGAAATAGTTGTTTTTCGTACCTTATACTTTAAGGTACATATTTCTAAGTATTTTTTTGAAAATTCTTTAATTTGTATCGGCAGGTTATTGTGTACCTTCTTAAACCGTCTACAAAAGGATTTTTGCAATACGGCCGAGTTAAGTTTATCCACAAAGTAATTATTTTTACTTGTTGTACCATCTCAGCTCTTTTAATTAAATATTTTGGCAGATATTCAGGTTGTTCGTTCATTGTTACTTTCTGAAAAAAAATATAAGTTATTCAAAATAGTTTGGGATTTTTCTTTTGTATCTTGCAACTTTTTAATATGAATCGCAAATTTCTGCGTAAAATATAATTGCTCTCGTACAACCCAAGGAAATAATTATAAATAAAATTGGAACAGGGGTGTTTAAAAACTATTTTTTTAAGTTTGTTTTGGAGTTATTCTCATACTCCAGTTCTGCAAGCTAGTTTGTTGAAATTTTTAGTTAACATGTTCTAAATCAATAACGAAATTTATAAAAGTTTTAGAAGGTATAGTTGAACCTCCAAATTTGACCGACGACCGCATCGATTTCAGCCGGTATACTATCACGTCAAATACCGTTCTTGTTGAAATATCCTATTCCGCGACAGCCTTAATTGCAAAATCCAAAGTCCATACCAATATCATTCTAGAATTTGTCAGCTCAAAATACACCGGCAGCGAAGAGTGACACTTCTAGTCGTTTTTAACACGCTTATATTAGTTTCACCTGTATCTTGTTTGTTATGTTCGTAATTGACTCTTTGGCCTCGATTTTACCCTACTTTAAGCGATCAGATTTAATTTAAACTTTGCACACTTGTCATAGACCGACGAAAATGCAATAATTCAATCAAAATATTCAATTATCCTGATTAGTTTCGCCAGGATTCATAAAATTGAATAGGGATTCTTTGCATGATAGTGAACTACGCATGCGCGCAGAACAAATATTAAAACTAATTTTTTTTAATTGTAATAAGGTATTCGCGAAGTACATTTTAAAATTGTTTGACATATCAAAACGGAGACAGATAATTTTCTTGGTAGATGGAATAGTTTTTAACACGCTTTTATTAGTTTCACCTGCACACACACACACACACACACACACACACACACACACACACACACACACACACACACACACACACACACACGAGAGAGAGAAAATTCCCTTTTTTACTTAAATACATGATGAGTCGCGCAGGGGTCCAGAAGCCAGTAACTCTGTATACTGGAAACTGTTGCTGACATTGATTTTAGATCAATAAGGTACCAGTTGGATAAAGCGCTATCTGACGAATTAACTGTTGAATTATTATTTAACACTCGGTATATTCATACATTTTTTAATTTCATTTTTTTTTTCAGGTAAGTTTTTTTTATTTCCAACTACGCCAGCTACGGTATACGTGTCAGTAAGTTATTTTTATTTATAAATTGGATCTCATGTTAAAAAAATGGGCGATATTGTTAGTCCAAGTAAAATTGCCAGTATTTTTTTAACACGCTTATGTTAGTTTCACCTGTATGTTTGTTTGTATGTTTGTAACTGACACTTTAAGCGATCAGATTTAATTTAAATTTCGCACACTTGTAAAAGACCGACGACAATGCAATAATTCGATCAAAATATCCGATTATCCTGATTAGTTTCGCCAGGATTCATAAATTTCTTCAGTGATTCTTTGCACGAGAGTAAGAGAGATAGAACTAAAACTACAATTTATTTAATATTCGATGTTTATAACATCTCTAGATGAACAAGTTTTAGGAAGTTGTAGTATATTGGTTTTACAAGAGTGATCAATTTTTTAACGCTGCCAATGGAACACGTGTCATAACGTTTAGAACTTTTTGTTGTCAAGTTTTTTGCTTGTTTAACATATTCTACTGTACTATTATATTCATTACTGTTTAAATAAGCGGTATTTGCACTTTTTGTATTGACAATTTAATTTTTTTTTTATAAAACGTGTTTTAAACTTGGTTTATACTTTTAATATTGTCGACAGGGCCGGATTATCGCATAGATAAATGAAACAAAAGTCTAGGGCCCGGTCAAACTGTTTTTTTTTTAATATTTGTAAATAAGAAAGTTTACATTTTTGTTTGAAAACTTCTTCAAGTGCCTTCTCCATTGAATGTTTGAAATGCAAATAACTCAAAAACTGATAGTTATATGAATTAAACATTCAAAATTGAATTGCCTTTTAGATTTTCTAGTCATTTTAGCCATAACTTATTAGGCAAAAAAGATATGTTGTAATTTACCTAAGTAACATGGTGTAACTAACGCCCTGTATGAATAGTGCTAAATTCAGCATAAAATTCGTAATTTTCATGCCAAAAAACATAAAGTTGCTTATTTTCCAGACGATGCTGCTTAAAATCACAAAATTATTAAGAAATTGCAAATTAAAATTCCAACTTTAAATACCCTTTATCTCGTAAACCTGCAACATTTGGGTGTAACTAACGTCCTGTATGAATAGTGCTAAGTTCAGCATTAAATTCGTAATTTTCATGCCAAAAAACATAAAGTTGACAATTTTTAAGACGATGCTGCTTAAAATCACAAAATTATTAAGAAATTGCAAAATAAAATTCCAACTTTAAATATCCTGTAACTCGTAAACCTGCAACATTTGTATAAATAAGACATGTTAAGCTCAATCGCCATATCTATTGAAAAGTATGGAGAAACTTTGGCTGTGGCATTAGATATCTCCAAGGCGTTCGATCGAGTTTGGCACCAGGGACTCCTCGCCAAGCTTCCATCTTATGGCTTGCCCCCTCAGCTGTGTTCTCTGCTTGCTAGTTTTCTCTCAAACAGGTCTCTCCATGTAGTGGTCGATGGAGTTTCATCTGACACTCTACTCATAAATGCTGGTGTTCCGCAAGGATCCATTCTAGCACCAACACTATTTTTACTTCACATCAACGACCTATTGAAAGCAACTTCATGTCCCGTACACAGCTTTGCCGATGATAGTACCCTCCATACCGCATTCTCTTCCAGGGCCCCTATATCAGCCCGTGAAACCAGAAATGGACGAGGAAGAAATGTTAACAATATAAATATGGACTTAGCAACAATTCTCGAATGGGGATCCAATAACTTGGTAGAATTCAATGCAAACAAAACACAAGCATGTCTTTTCTCTAGAAAAGCCGATCTCACTGTGCCTAACATAACTTTGTCAGGAGTAACCATACCACTGAAGTCATCCATATCGATGCTTGGTATTACTATCAGCAATAACCTTTCCTGAGAAAATCACGTGAGGTCCATTGCCAAAAGTGCATCCCAAAAACTTGGTTTTTTGTTTCGTGCCAAGAGCTATTTCACCTCCAGTCAGCTGCTTATGATCTATAAGGCACAGATCCGACCTGTACTGGAGTACTGTTCCCATATTTGGAGTGCAGCACCTAAACATATCCTGAAGCTACTGGATTCTGTCCAAAAAAGGGCAATTCGTCTCGTCGGTGATGCCTCGCTTACAAACTCGCTCACTTGTCTGGAACACCGTAGAAAAGTTGACGATTTGTCTCTATTTTATAGATATTTTCATGGGCGAGGCTCTTCTGAAATATCAATGGCAATCTCTTCGAGATTAACCCGTCAAGTTCAGTCTTCACACCCCTTCGTGGTCACTTTGGAGACCTGCAGAACATCACTTTCCAAAGACTCATTCATCCAACGAATTGCGAGGCTTTGGAACTCATTGCCTAGGGAGGTGTTCCCCGAGGCATACAACCTCCAGAAATTTAAGAAGAACACCAACTCCTACCTTCTTTCCCTTTGTTCCCACGATGTTCTCTGAACATTACAGGATATCCCTTTTCGTGGGAACCAGAACATAAAAAAAAATATTTTGGTGTGTAGTTTCTCCACTTCAGAGATTGCCCATTCTTAATGAATCACCCTGTATTTGAACTCAGCCTCATCCAAAACCTACATCTTCGTAAATTCAGATTTTTAACACAACTGTCTCCGCCATTACTTTTAATCAAAACTTTTCGCGCCACACCCTGTATATTCAAAGACTTAATCTACTATAAACTAAAATTAAAGTTATACAAAATAAAAGTTAGTTAGACAAACATGTTAAAATAAATAGTACAGCTTACAGACACGTTGGAATAATCATAAAGAACAATGAGCTTTGGTCCAAGCTAGAGCTTGCACAAACATGTTAAAATAAATAAGTACAGCTTACAGACACGTTGGAATAATCATGAAGAACAATGAGCTTTGGTCCAAGGTAGCTTTTTCAATTTTTTTCAATTTTTCAAAGACGCAAATTTTATCACTTTGCTATTGGATTTTTCACGTTTTAACCTGTTTACGCTGGATACGCATTCGGGTTATACCATACGCGTCTGGCTATTTCGGTTATCATCTAACTAGTATTATCCTTTCACTTTTTTACATAAATAATAATCACTGATTACGAGTGTTGAAAATTTGAATTTGTTTTACTGATATGTGAGCCAGTTCGGAGATTTTGCAACGTTGTCGCGTACAATATAAATTATGTTATGTTGATAATTCTTTTTTATTATAAATAATGTAATATTTTTGTCTATTGCATAACAATAGTTTTTTAACGGAGAATTAATCAAAAATCATGATACAAAGATACACAAGGTATGATCGATAGCCCTCTCAAACTCGTCCTCCGCGCGCATGACGTCATGCGGAGAGTAAAATTTTAATGTTTATAATGGTTGTTCATGGAACTCGCATAATTTGACGATTCTTCGTTGTTGTCTTAAATGGAAATAACTATTACAGCTCGATTACTCCTCATGAAAAGACTTGGAAAATGTCGTCGCCATTGAGTTTGAATTCAAAAATTCATTTTTATGGCCAATGTGCATATGAAAAGAGATACATGATTCTGAATTATTGGGAAATAGTATGATTTAAAGTTCAGTGGCTATTATAAATTTATTACCAATTGTACAGAAAATATTAAAAATAGTAGTATACGAACAGCTTAATAGTTTTTTAGAGATAAATGGGATATCATATGAGGGTCAGTCAGGGTTTCGAAGCAGACACTCATGTGAAACTGCAAGTCAGTATGCTCTAGCAAAGTAAAAAAAAGAAATCGATGAGGGTAATACTATTATAAGTAGGTATATTTCTTGATCTCAAGAGAGCCTTTGAAACGGTTGATAGGGGAAAATTAATTGAAAAATGTAAGTCATATGGAATAACGGGTTTAGCTCTCCAGTGGTTAATTATTTATTTATGTTGTCGGTATCAACAAACAAAAATTGGCAATAATATATCTAAAAAAGTATTTTACGGAGTGCCCCAAGGGAGTGTACTAGACCCGTTGCTCTTTTTGCTATACATTAATGATGTTAATGAATATTTAACAAATAGCTTTGTAAACTTTTATGCAGACGATACCATGTTATCAGTAATCAGAATTAAAAGTTTTGGCAAACTGGCTTAAGCTAAAGAAGTTAAAATTAAATTCATCCAAAACAAAATACATGATTATAGATAGTCAAAAAAATTATAAGTCATAAGCTTCAAGAGCCTGAGGTTTTTTGGTTTATAGTTGAGTAACTCGTGCCTTAAATTCCTCTCGAAACTTTCCACATCGAACATAGTCTTGCAGTGTTCACATTGAAATTTCATTGGCGTCTGCAAGCAGTTATCCAAAGCTTCTGCAAGTTTTTATCACTAGGAAAGCGAAAAAATCATGATCATTTTATCAAAATTCTTCGACTGGTTATCTGAACTGCATCCAACCATTCCACAACGCATTTTACTTTCAGTAAAACTCAGTTTTTATTTGAAAATTAGTTTAATCCTCGACAAACTTGAACTAACACGATGAACACTTGTCACGTGCCTATTTTTTCTATAGTTTTGTATTCATGGTTGCATACAGTACTTGAACTTGAACTAACACAATGAACACTATACAAAAACTTCTGATGTTTACTCTCCGCGTGACGTAGCAATATGTCCACTGAGGCTCCGCCCACCCGCGCAATATCATATCTTTTCTTTGTATCACGATCAAAAATGGTCGTTTGCAATACAACAAAAACCAAATAATTTAGTCGGCGATATTATTTTTCCCATTATT
This sequence comes from Agelastica alni, assembly GCA_950111635.1. NCBI lineage: Eukaryota > Metazoa > Arthropoda > Insecta > Coleoptera > Chrysomelidae > Agelastica > Agelastica alni. The sequence goes on along the minus strand of OX467718.1, from coordinate 21,588,250 downwards.
CGCCTGAATATGCCAACATATTTATCAGTCAATAGTAACTGCTATTGGAATATTTGTTTTTTAGAAACCATTGGTAATTATTATTGTCCATTAAATATAGCACGTGTTATTATTTGTTGAAATTGTTTTTTAAAAGTCCAGTTCAATGAGAAGTAGATAGTAAATGAGAGCGTGTTGGGAAAAACGCTTGGACACGTCGATTTGTATTTTTAGATGCGCATTTTATTCAAAAAAAAAAATAATTATATAGGGTGTCATGTGACAGTGGCCGATACCAACTTTCTTATTTTAAATACAACCCACTGTATATTATTTATTTTTTGTATTCTTCAGAAAATTCTAGACATAATTCATGCACAATGTCCCATACCTATCTTCAACTGTTTCGGAAATATTAAGTGTTTTCAGATGTATTACAAAAATAAACAAAAAAAAAAATGATTTTATTTCACAAATTCGCTACATTACACTCAATACATTGCCGCTATTGGTCCAATGAGAATCCTCACTGGATGAGAGAGGAACATACGCAATATCCTGAAAAAGTTAATTTTTGGGCAGGAATTGTTGGAAATCATATTGTAGGTCCCTTTTTTATTTATGGCAACTTGAATGGAGATAAATATTTAAAACTGCTCCAAAATAATGTCGTGCCAACTTTGACAAACTTATATCCTGATCCAGCAAACCCACAAGTTCCTGCCAATATACTATGGCTTCAGCAAGATGGAGCACCGCTCGATTACCAAATCAATATCTGGCAGTACCTGAACCAAAATTTTCCAAATCGGTGGATAGGGAGGCGCGGATCGATAGAATGGCCAGCACGATCTCCTGATCTGACGCCATTAGACTTCTTTTTGTGGGGATATGTCAAAAGTATTGTATACAAAACTAAACCACTCGACTTACATTGACTTAAGACGAATCACGTTTGCGATTAGATCAGTCATGTCTGAGATGTTGAGCAACGTTAGAAGACATTTCTATACCAGATTAGCATGTCGCCAAGAAGTTTGCGGCGAATATTTTGAACATCTCTTACATTGAAATTAATGTTTTTTTTTACATTATTTGTGAAATAAAATCATTTTCTTTTTTTAATGTTAATTTTTGTAATACATCTGAAAACACTTAATATTTCCGAAACAGTTGAAGATAGGTATGGGACATTGTACATGAATTATGTCTAGAATTTTCTGAAGAATCCAAAAAATAAATAATATACAGGGGGTTGTATTTAAAATAAGAAAGTTGGTATTGGCAACTGTCACATGACACACCCTAGATAATTATTTTTTTTTAAAAAAAATGCGCATCTAAAAATACAAATCGACGTGTCCAAGCGTTTTTCCCAACACGCTCTCATTTATTCGTTATCGAATTTATTCCATTTGGCTGTTCCACACTGTATATCTACCATCCATTTCCTATTGTAATGAATGATGGCATATTGATAGAGCAGGTATACCTCAGTTATATGCAAAAACTAATGGAAAATAAAGGAACAGCCGACTGAAAGAAAATGTCTGGCTCACAATTGCTCACATAATGGAGAAAGCTCGTAAATGCTAAAAAATCAGAGAGTTTAACGTTTTTTAAATCACTTTTTCTGTAGCTGAAGCTTCTAAACACAGATGCTTTTAAGAAATAAATATACGGGCCATAGAAGGAAAATCAAAAATACCTCCACAAATAATATTATTAGGTTAGGTTAGGTTGATTGTAAATTTGGAACATTTAGAACAGAAAAGATTTGGGTCACGCGCATTATCAGTTTTTAAACAATAAAATAAGACAAAGAGATAAAAGTTGGCCATCCTTTGTTCTTAATCTTATATCTTATTTTATCTTATTTCTTGTATAAACGCTTTCAAAGTTTTGGGCATGTTTATCTTTCTTATTTTGATTTATTTTGTTCCTTATTTTATTTTATTTGCTGTATAAACTTGCCTTAACTTTCACTAAAAATGTACCAACGTTATTTCTAACTTGGTTCTAATAAAAAATATTTCGTGACCAGATACAAAGTCAAAGAACAACCCTTGTATGTGCAAAATGTATAAATCATAAGTATTATTACCTCGAAAAACATCTGTCGACCTTCCGTTAACAAAAGAATACAATAAATAATATGCGGATGCAGCAAGCAGCCCAGCCCTTCCTCCTTTGTTGATTACTAAAAATAAAAAATTCTAAGTGCGTAAATTCATACCATATCTTTGTAGATAAATTCGGTCGACGACCTCAAGTTTAATTTAAATTTGCGTTTGAAACACTTTCAAGGACGCTCCTAAATGCATACCTTTATTAACTGGACACTTCAAATAATCAAATTTTTTACGAAAATTAGAGGTGCTTCTCCAGCAACTTTATTTATATGCTTGCGAAACGACTTTTATCTCGGTTAAATTTTTAAAAATTATCAGGTACCTACAAGCATATTTCACAACGAATGTTTCGGATTATCGTTAGAAACTCGATAACCAGTATTCAACTGTACATTTAAGAAGTACGAAAGTAAATTCCCCTAATATTTTTAAACAAATTTCGTAGGTAACGTATTTTAGTAATTAGTAGTCAATATTTTTATTTGTTAGCACGGTTAATTTTGCAACCAAATCTATTCTTAACGACTTTATTTATTGTACATAATAAGAGAGATAGGTAAGTATTCCAAACAAATATTACTAATTAACTAAGCCATTAAGCTTTAATTTGGCTGGTTGATTCGTTTTTGTTATATTTCTAGAAAAGTAATTAGTAATCCTGGGTTATCATCCTAATAAAAACAATAGAGAATATATACAAGGATAATCAAATCCGAGCGAATAAACGAAGAACTTACCGAACCTATACCTGCTGGAAACGGTATTCGCCAGGGAGACTCGCGAGCCCATTCCTATTTAACGTTATAAAGGATGAGATAATAAAAGTTCGTAAAAAACGTTATTAGGCTGCAGAAACTAGGCCAGAAACTCAAAAAACAATGAGACTCATGGAAACAACGGAGATGAGAATACTGAGACGAATTAATGGCAGAACTTTATGGGACAGAGAGAAGAGCGAACACATAAGAACCAGATGTGGTTAGGTTAGGTTAGGTTTCATGTAAGTGGGGCGTGGTCGCCCCTCCACCGCGACCCTTAGTAGGTCTATTGTGGCTCACCCCTAGAGGCTACAGTTCACCGCACAATCCAGCCCGTTTACGAAGTTCATGGTTGTATAGGGTAAGATTTTTTTAAAATCGGTAGGTTCTAGGTTAGTGTAACCAAATATGTTGAACCTTATTCTTCCCAGGCCGGGGCATGAACATAGTATATGTTCAGCAGTTTCGTCTTCCACGCAGCAGAACCGACAGTCCGTTTGTTGGTTCAGATCTATCTTTCTGAGGTGGTATCTTAGATGACAGTATCCCTTAAGCAGTCCCGTTAGAATACGCATATCATTTCTGCTTCATTCTAGGATCTGCTTAGTTGTGTTTCTCGAGGGTTTAGGTAGAAACGCCTTCGAGTGGGTTAGCCCTGGTATGTCGGACCAGTACGTGAGTATTTTCCTCTCCGCCCAGTCCGAAATAAATGTTTTGGCGGCACTTATGGTGACTCCAAAAACCGGTTCTAGAGAACATCAACGAATGGACCCAAAACAGGAAAAAGGAATGGAGCGCGCACATTGACCGCATGGGGGATGAGAGAGTCGTAAAAATCGCAAGAGACAAGTCACCTATAGGACACAGGAGTGTGGGTCGCCCGCGAAAGCGGTGGAGCGACAATATATAAGACTGGCGGATGAAGATAAACAGGCTTTAAGCTTAATTAAAAAAAAGAAGAAGAGGGGTTATCATTGTAGTGGGTCTTCTTCTTCTTCAAATACCTAATTGTTCCGAATATTATCGATCATCCTGGATCTGATGACTTTGTTCACGGCTGCTTTAAATAGTTCGGTAGTAGTTTTTGAGAACCATGTTTTTAGCCATGATATTCTATTTCTTTCTGGTGGTCTTCTGCCATAAACTTAAGCTGGGAGAACGGACTTAAAAAGGCTTGCTTTCGTTCCTCATATTATGTCCAAGGTACTCAAGCCATCTTCTCTTGATGGTGTTCATAACTTTTAAGTCCTTCTTAATTCTCTTCATCACTGCCTTTCTCTTTGAAAAATGTTTACTGTGTTGGTTTATATATTGGTATATATATATATATATATATATATATTTATTTATATATAATATGTAAATTATATTTTTCTTATATACGAATTAATAAGCCTTTTTTTAATAGTTATTCCATTGTGACCATTTTTTGGATACGTATTCTTCACCGGGTAGGTGCTGAATTACGAAATATAACAACACCCTGTATTTTGTAGGTGTTTATTCATGTCAGTTATCGTTCTAGTAGTAAGATTTATATTGCATCCAACTTGACACCGCTCATCTTATTTTACTTTATATTTTATTATTTATCACATTGTTTTTTTCACAAATCTAATTAGTTTAACCATTATTTATTTACGTATAATTCCAACTACCTTCTTGTACTTTTGTAACTGCTGTCTTATAATTTTTGCTCAATATTTGGTCCTCCCTATTTTTACTTAGCTATTACCCTTTACTTTGTTGGCACCATTAGAAATATCTTGTAGATCCTTTTTTACTTTTTCTTTTATATACTTCTGTTGGCTTCAACTGTGTTATTAAAAAATAGAAATAATTACCATCAAACGTACTCTTTCACCATGCAACTACAAACAACTCGAACATCCTGATTTATCCTCAATATTGTTACAACCCGGCCCCGTTTATTTGTCGGCGTCCGAGAATCGACCACAACTAGGGTGCATATTAATAAGCCCTTTGTCGGCTTCCGCCTCCGTCTAGTAAATACTCGCCGCGTCTAGAGACTTCGAAATGGTAGAAGGATTGTTTCGAAATCTCGAGAAACAGGTGGAATAGTCTGGAATTATGATTTAGAAATATAAAAAAGACAGCGGTCGTGAAAAAGACAGATTTAAAAGTGTTTACGAGTTATGAAATTTAAATAGTTGTAAAAATCGTAACTAATTGAATATCTGTGTGATTTATAAAATTGATTGATTGATTGATTTATTGTGTAAAAGTATAGGAATAAAAATTGTTTTGTTACTGCATCGAGAGTTTAAAATCACCGAACCCAAGAAAGAAGTAATTTCATAACAATATTAACAATATTAATCTAAAACTATATACACTCAACTTTAAAGAGCCCTCGTATTACTTAATTAATTTTATTGTCCTATATTCTAGACAGTCGGTGTATTATTTAATCAATATATTCGATTCTACGTGCATCATTCGTATTACTTGATTCGTTTTATTGGTCTCAACGATGTATAGGTTTTTTCCGAAAAATATTTTTATTAAGTGATATATAAATCGACATTGCATGTTCCGATCGTGGTACAGTCTCGGCGGTGAAAATTTGTGAACAGGTTAAGGGCACAAATAATTTCGCGTGTACGAGTGAAGATCGTCCTCGAAAAGAGATCAAGCTGTTGTGTAGGCAATCAAGTTGGTGAGCCGCTTCGAAAGACAGATGTGGAAACCACCTGCTCCAAAAAGAACAGCTGGCCATTCATTCCGTACGCCCTATGCCGCGGATTTCATTTTTTTGTCCGATTTTTTTTTAATTGTGTATTTTTCGATGTTATTTTTAGCCGCATCACATTATTTTATATGCCGTTGGGAACAATGATTAAAGTTTACCGTTCCCGCGTAATATCTTATTATTTGAAATTAAAAAAGAAACATTACACGAGAATCGTTTGCTAATTGGTTGCCAAATCGATTTTGTTGTTACAAGCTGTTGCTGAATTTCTTGTGACATTTGGATTTTTCACGCTTGAAATATGCAGGGTGTAGTGGCATTTATTTATAGTTTGGTTTTTAAAATTATTTTTATTGAAATTGTATGACTTACTAAAAATTTTGAAGTAAAAACTTCTTTAGGCGCTTTGAGCAAAATTTGGTAGGGGGAAAACTTATGGTTTCGCGTCACCTGACGTCAACGATAGAAGATGAGTGACATCCTCTGATATCTGTATCAAATAGTGGCCTCGAGCTGACTTTTATTAGGTTTTTTATTATTCAATGATAATAAGAAGTAGGGTAGAGATAAGGAGATTGTTCTCATTATCTCTACCCTTCTTCTAGGTGCGATGACCGTTTAACGATCGTTGGCCATCATGTTTGCAATCATTATTTTGTTGGTAGCCGCTCGAAAAAGTTGTTAGTGGTGAGACCAACCCACTGTCTGAGATTTTTGAGCCAGGACGTTCTTCGTCTGCCGGGGGGCGTCTCTTACTATTAATCTTACCCTGTATTATAAGATGTAGAATGTCATACTTTTTTGGGTGTCTCATGATATGTCCGAAATATTCAAGTTTTCGTTGTTTTACAATATTCACCACTTCTGTATCTTTATGCATTCTTACAAGCACCTCCTCGTTTGTGATCTTTTCCACCCAACTTACTCTTAGCATCCTCCTGTACAACTACATCTCGAAAGCTCGTAGACGTTTGAGCGTGGCTTCTGTTAGTGTCCAGCTCTCGACTCCATACAAAAGAACTGGAAAGACATATGCTCTAATCATCCTCATTCGCAGGGCAATCGAATGATCGTGACTGGTAAAAAGTTTTTTCATGCGAATAAATTTTGCCCGGGCACACTCAATACGTATTTTGATTTCAACTGATGGATCCCAGTCCTCGTTTATCTTGTAACCAAGGTAGCTCGCACTTGAGACTCTGTCTAGTTGTGTTTCGTTGACGTAGACACTAGCAACTTGATTATGAACTCCTGTGCTTATTAGCATGTATTTGCTTTTTGCCGTGTTTATTTTCAAACCAAATACTTCGCAAGCTTCAGTCACCCTATTAATAAGTCTCTGTAGGTCATCGATGGACTGCGCGAGTATTATGGTGTCATCCGCGTATCTTATGTTGTTGAGAATTTGTCCATTTATCACAACTCCCAAATCCATGTCTCCTAGGGCCTGTCCAAATAACTCTTCAGAGTATAAATTAAAAAGGAGTGGAGACAATATACATCCCTGTCTGACACCTTTCTTCACTTCAACATCTTCCGTCAGGTGACTGTTAATTCTGACTTTGGCTGGTGCCAATATAAATAACCTATCAAGCGGATATCTTTGTCATCAATACAAGTTGTTTTGAGTATCTCCATAAGTTTGTCATGTCGCACTTTGTCAAAGGCTTTTTCAAAACCCACACGTCAGCGGCAGCGCTGTATTAGTACTTGAACTGCAAAGAACGCTTCACGCGTTTCCAATCCTGATCAAAATCCAAACTGAGTTCTGCCGATGCTCGAATGAATAATACTGGTGGCTCATCAAGCTGATGGTACGGTAGTTACTACATTTTGTAGCTCTGTTTTTGTTAAGGATTGTAACAAAAGTTGACCTCAGCCAGTCGGTTGGAATAATGCCTGTATTGTATATTGTGTTGAAGAGTTTTGTTATCGTTGTTATTTCCATATCGCCTAGCAATTTTACATTTACATTTTCTACTTCCTTTTTGCTGATAGGTGGACCAGTGACCACTTCATCTATTCCATGCTCTTGATTTCTGTTGTCGTCAAACAGTTCCGAAACATACTGTCTCCATCTTTCTAGTATCAGGTTTTGATCTGTAATAAGTTTACCGTTTTCATCTTTTAAGTTTCCAACATTAACGTTTTGCTTTTTCCCTGAAATTTCCTCGAGTTTTTTATGTAGGGTAAATGAGTCGTGATTTTTATCGTATGACTCGATCTGTGCATTGTTTGCTGTGCCACTCTGCCTTCGCCTGCCGTATTTTTCTCCTAATTTCTGACTGTTTTTTTTTCGGTACTCTAGCTCGTTTCGGTTTTTGAAACTTCTCCGCTTGTATACAAGGATCAAGATTTCTTCGGTCATCCGTGTTTGTTTTTTTTTTGTCTAATATAATGTAATAAAAAACGGTGACGTCATAGACTTCTTCCTCTATTTGTCTGTCAAAAAGTGGCTTCGAGTTGAAAGGTTATTTTTATTAGAATATTTATTCAATGATTTTAATTTACTTATTAGGAAATTTTAATTTTTAATGCTAGAATTAATTTGAAAATCCAAAAAAACCACTGTTATTTAATATTTTTAAGTTTTCACTTCTGTTGGCAGTCCTGATGACTGCCAATTTATTTATTTTTAATTCTTGATAAAAATGTTTAAAGCGAAATATTAGTTAGAAAAGTTCATGTTGGGGCTCTATATAAATTATTAGTTTGTATAAAGTGCGGTGGTCCCAACTATAGGCTTTGTTGACTCTTTATTGAAAAATGTTTAAGAACTGTCTTTCGTAAATTTTTTCACCACTATGTCAATTATTTAAAAAGACTTTTACATGTACACTATTTAAAGATGTTCGATGATTACATAGTAACATTTAGTTTCGAATTAAATGATAAAAACACGGTTTTTTATGATCTAAAAAAGGTCCGTGACACTAGGCAATCCCAATTATTGAAATTATGTGCGAGCAGTGTCTCCACTTCCAATTAAGGTTGTTATCTTTGCTGCTAACCTTTATTTCTCAAAGATTTGTATTCTTAAAATAACACCAGTGGTGCGCTGCATGCGTAATTTTGATTCTTTTCATTTTTGAATTTCTAAGACAATCTGATAAAATATTTGAATAAATGCCAGAACCGTATCGGAAATCTTTTTCTTAAAAGAAATTCACGTTTTTATTAGATATGGTGCAATAAGCATTTCAATGAGTTAAATTATAATGATTCATTGTTGAATGCTTAGGAATTTATATAATTTTTTTGCCGATTAAAATTTTTATTATCCATATCTGATATCTACCTCGCTTGATTTATGTAGTAAGAATTAAAACAAAATGTTATTTTTCATTAAATTGTAATTTTATAAAAATATAAGATGACAAATTTAAAAAAAAAGTAAAAATGAAAACGTGATTTAAATTTTATGATGGTACAAATAAAATCCTACTTAAACATTACAAATTTTTATAATAATATCTTTTTTATTTTGAGATTATATTGCACCCAGTCTTATGATTAAAGCATTGCAACGTTTGAGTGTGAATAATTATTAAAATAAAAAAACAATTGGTAAAAGGATGATTTTTTTTTTTATGAAAATAGTCGCAAAAAGGGTAGACCTATCGTGTGGGCCGCGGACGGCCCGCACTGCGACTATTAGAAGGGGAAGGGATTATAGAAAGGAAATGATTGTGGACACGCTTTTTAAAAAGTTGCAGGTCATAGTTCTCTGGAAAAACTGATTTTGGAAGCTTATTCCATTCCGTAGCAGTCCTGTAAAAGAAGGATTCTTAATGAAGATTGGTCCTTGTAGTGTCAAGCTTGAGAGTAAATGTGTAAGACTGATCGGCGTGCCGAGTTCTTCGGCCGAATGTGGCCAATGGTGGTACAAGAGTTTTTATTTCTCTGAAGCATCTGCCATGGAAATATCTGTAGAGCAATGACTGGTCTGCAACTCTTCTTCTATGTTCTAGAGGGTGAAGGGTATCTGTGAGAGTTGAGCTGTTTATCAAGCGAATGGCTCTTTTCTGAATGGAATCTAGAAGACGAAGAGAATGCCTTGGTGCTGAACCCTAAATGTGTGAGCAATACTCCAGTAGAGGTCGGATTTGAGCCTTGTACGTCGTCAACAGTTGATCAGGAGTAAAAAACTTTCTGGTTTTCCACAGAAAACATGGTCATGTCAAGACATATTATTGGACACCGTGACTCCCAAAATCGAGATGGAGGGACTTGGTTCAAGGGTATTTCCGGACATTGTGATGGGATGATTTGAGGAATTCACTTTCTTGATAATGCAGAGACATTAGTCTGCCAATTTGAGAACCTTATGGAATTATTATAAAACGTTTGTCATATACCTACGAACTTTAAATTTTAACTTTTTTCCTATTAAAAAGGAATACTTGTTATTACAAATCAATGGGAAAGGTAATTATTTTGTATACAGTGTCCAGAAATGCTCTTCAAAATAAAAACTGCAAAGTCTAGAGCTCATTCTATGTAAATCACCTTATCCAAAAATGCTGCTAAGAGAGCTAGAGCTCTATAGAGCTATACTAACTCAAAATTACCTCGTCAACTTAACAATTCTGATTTTTCTTCTGGTAATACAATAAACTCTTATGTAATAAATCACTTAGATATTCACTAAACTTACATAAACTTAAACTTTCTAAAACAATCTTTTTTTAACTATAAAAATGTATTTTTAAAGTACCAGTTAATTTCGCTGCATGTTACTTATACTATAGGTTAATGGGGGCGATTATACATCAGAAAACAACAACGCTCCTGGCTATATGCTCTGACGAGCATTGAATTACACCTGATAAATAATCGTGCATAATCCCGTTTTGGGTAATATGCAGATGCTTGTTAAGTAAAAGAAAGAATTATTAAATTTATCCATTCGAAGTGACCACCTATGGACCGGTTTCGGGGTGTTGCCCCCCATCAGCATATGGTAGGTCTTGACAAGCTCATGTTTGTCATTCGAAAAGACAAGTCACCAATTCCAACTCTTACCAAGTATACATAATTACACAAAAAGCACCAGTCACGACATCTATACTTTTTAACAAGCACCACCCAGTAAATAGCTTCTGTATTAATTTAATAATATAAAAATTACAAAAAACTGTAATACTAATGTAGTTGTTTTCTGATGTATAATCGATCCACATATACCTATAGTGCAGCGAAATTAACTGGTACTTTAAAAATTAGTTTTATACATTTTTATATTTATTTTCGCTGTCAACAATTTTTAAAATTTTCTATAATAGTATTACAGCTTTCTATGATTTTTATAACTATATGACTTTCTGCTTAACTAACTTTTCTGGGGCCTGCTATTTTTTTAATGTATTCAACCAATATTTCCCGAAAGAAATTATATGTACAAAATGATTGGGTTAACAGGGCATGCAATGTTGGCAATTATTTCCTTTAAAGAGCCTTTCTGGATACTCTGTATTTGTATGTAAATAAAAATAATTTGGGCATTTGTTCTATCCAGATATTTGTATGACCCCACCCAATGATTATTTTTATAAATGTATCGGAAGTGTGTGTGTCGTAAATGATGTATACTTTATTTGTTCTGCATGTTCGTGTCGAAACAGAGATAAGATGCAACACATATACTACCAGGAAAATATTAAAAACCATTGTTTACTTGTAAATGATTTATTTTGAAATTTTATGATATCGATTGTTTAAACTCCGAGCTGTTTTATAATTAAATATTAAAAAAAAGATATGGTACGATCAAACAATAAAAACACATCACCAAAAGATATTCTACATTAAAGAAAATAGCAAGCTTTTTAAATTATTATTATTAGCGGTATAATAGTCTAAGCAATAAGAAAAAGTGCGTGCAAAAATTAATATCCAAAAAAAAATATGAGCGTATAGGAAATTAAAATTCAGGGTAAGTTTCTATTTCAAGCGACTCGATCCTGATTACCGAACATAACTTAAAAAATTAGCAAAGTTGCGAAAATCCGTTTTTTGTTAATAACTAAAAAACTACAGTTCCGATCGAAAAAAAATAAATCAGGAAATTGTAGGTATTAAAAAGATCTATCTATTAAATATATTATAATTTTTCATTGATACTTTTCGAGTTATAATGGAAAAACTGTGAAAAATCGGGTTTTCTATAACTCGTTAACTGTAACGTATTCAAACTTGTTACTTACTGTTAATTGTATCCTCTGAAATGGGTTTTAACACCTGTTTTTGTATTAGCATAGCATAGCTTTAGGCCTGTTTGTTTGTCATGCTCACGCTGCTTAATAAATTACATAAATGTGCAGATTGATATGATTTTCGTGATAAAAATCCACGAAGAGCATTTACCAACTGCTGAATTCAAAGGAACACAAAACCCCCCTCCAAAACAATTTGATATTTGATCCCAACAAAAAACAACCAAATTGCCCATCAAATTTTCATTTCGTTAAGTAAATATTTTTTCAACTCTGAATTTGCATCAGTCACTTCACCATTAATTATACTGAATTTTCTATTCATTTTTAATGTTCGATTTTTAAAATTCTGCTAGATCAAACCGATATAATTTTTCTGCTCTACCTAAATTGGTGAAGCAAATAAATCCTGCTTTATCTGGTATATAGCAACTTGCTCCTGTCAAACGAACGGTCTCTGATCAATTGCTTGTAACAAACGAACAGTCGAATACTGCTCAAATCAGTTTTGAGCAGCGTGAGCATGACAAACGAACATGCCTTCTATGAACAGGCAGAAAGTGTCAAAAAAAGGCACGTCTGGCTGTGCATAGATGTGTGTTGGTTCCTACACTTATGTATGGTAGTGAATGTTGGGTTTGGCAGAAGAAGCATGAAAATAGGATTAATGCTGCGGAGATGAGTAGTTTGAGAAGTATAGCCGGAGTGACTCGAATGGATAAAGTAAAGAATAGTGAGATAAGAGAACGCTGGAAAAACTTATTGTAGAGAGAAAAATCAATGGTAAACGACCAAGAGGAAGGTCTCTCACGCGCTGGGTGGACCAAACCAAAGAAATCATTTTTCACGGTCTGCAAGAAGCTCTTGCTCTTGCAGCTCAAGACAGAGAAGGATGAAGAACTACAATCCGAGCAATTGAGACATGATGTCCCCATACTCTCTCGAGAGTAAAAGGACAAGAGAGAGAGACAGTGGTGTAAAAGAAGATGTGTTTACAAAGATAGATAAAGGAATGCTTAAATATTTTGGACACGTAGAGAGGATGGATGAAATGAATTTCACAGCGTGGTATAAGAAGTTATCACTTCAATAAAAAGTGTTGTTTCAGCGTGTGACTTTAATGCAGACAATTATACAAAAACCATCAAAATTCACTAATAGTAATAAGTTTTCTAAAAATTACGTTTCGTTTAAATTAATGTTTTTTTTTACACTTTATACACCGTTGAAAAGTTTTTTATTGCCAACATTTATAATCGTGCTCGTTTCCTGGACGTAGTCATAATCCATTTCAAGGGGAGAATTAATTGCTAGTCATTTAAATTAATAAAATTATACGGTTTTTTCAAATTAAAATGTTTGTAGACGCAGCTGGTAATTGTTGGTATTTAAACAGTCACCAATTTAAAATATATTTGGAAAGTTTATTTATTTGCAATGAGTAAATATTCCATTGTTTCAAACAAGAAAACTTAAAATAAAGATAAAATAATTACTCGGTTAATTTCCAGTTTCGAAAATTGACCCGAAAATCAGATCAACGACCTGTTAATGCTTGTAAAGTTATTGGGAATCATTTTGAAGCAGAAAATCCTGTTTGACAAAGATTTAGGCTGGAGATGGTGCGCAGAGAATGATAAATTTTACATGGAGTGAATTTAACATCGTAATTTGTCTTCCTGACTAAATCCAAGCGATTGTTATGCATTTAGTTTAATTATATATTCATTGGGTTAAAAGTAATTTCGGTGGATGGGGACCAAGTCCATGTAAAATGGTACATTATCGATTGGTTGACGAGAGGAATGTCCTTTGTTAGTTTTTACTTCTGTTATCGAAGTTAGATATTTACTTTTGATATCGTTATCGTTCCTAGAATGTGTTTCAATGTAATCGCAACATTTATTAACTGTTTTCCTGAGAAACATTTCATTGTCGTTTTTTTTATAAAGTATTGGGATCGGCTCTATTGTATTAAATTTTAATTATTGTCTTTTTTGTTAATGGTGAGGAGACCACTTAATTTTGGAAAAAGCATAATCGTAACCTTCCTGCCTAAAAACTATTATAAAATGTTTTTTTCACCCAATCAGGGTATTTTTCTGTAATTACAATCTGATCATAAAGATCAATAAGCAATTTTTTTCAAACCTAACTTAACTTAGGTGGAAATTTTTTAAATTCTAAGATCCTACTCATTAGTATACCTTAGTGTCTAATATTTTTAGCATCACTACCGTTAACGTGTCATGTTAGATTCGCACAATACTCTGCTTTTAACTAACACAGTCACTTAAACTACTTAACTAACTCAAACGTTTTGATCCTGTTGAGTCTTCTCACTTGATTGGTATTGTCGAGGAGCTGGATAACCTCAACGTTCTCATGTTGTAGTAACCGTTGTTCATGGCTACTGGCGAATTTGGCTATGGTCTGGTCAACAGTTTCTACATCGAGGTCCCTATGGAGATCACTGTTACGGCAGTACCAAGGTGCGTCAACGATGTTCCTCAATACTTTATTCTGAAAACGTTGTATCACTTGAATTTTACTCTTACTGGCACAGCCCCAAAGCTGTATACCATATGTCCAGACAGGTTTCAGTATCTGTTTGTAGAAAAGCAGTTTGTTGCGTATGGACAATTTGGAGTTTCTTCCTAGCAGCCAATACATCTTTTTATATTTTATACCAAGCTCTTCGCGTTTCTTTTTAACGTGGACTCTCCAGCGAAGTCTAGCGTCATGTGTCATTCCCAAATACTTTGCAGTGTCAGCATGAGAAATTTGAGCATTGTTGATTGTTACTTGGATATTTCGTTTTCGTTTGTTGGTAAAGTTAACATGAGCAGATTTGTTTTCGTTTAACTTGGTACGCCATCTATTAGTCCAAGTGTTAATCTGGTCTATGGATGTTTGTAATTTTATATTGGCTTCTTCGTGGTTTTTTTCAACGGCCAAAATGGCAGTATCATATAATGTAATTTTATATTTTTTTATTTGTACTGTAGTATGAATTTCTAGTTTCCATTTCAAATGTAAACGCTTATGCGCCATTTTGCATAGGTTGTTCTCATTGGTGTTATGTAGTGTGACGTGCTAGTCCCTACACTTCCATCGACCTCGAGCTGACCAATCGTAGGTACTAGGTTAGGTTAGGTATCATGTGAGAGGGACATAGTCGCTCCTTCACTGCGACCTTTAGTAGTTCTATTGTGACTGGATTGGGGAAAACACAAATATTACTGGGAAAATAGACCAGGAAACAAACACGGAAAAAAATACACCAAAGGACCGTGTCATAAAAGGACGACAGAACTGGTAGCAATGAACAGGAATCAGCTGAGAATAACTACGGGGCTCTTGACCGGTCACGCACCAGTAAAGGAGCACCTGAACAAAATGGGACTGTATAATGGTGACCGTACTTGCAGATTGTGCGGCAAGGATCCGGAAACAGTAAAACACATAAATAGGGGTGGAGTTTTTAGTGAGTAGACCTGACATAGTTAGGAAGTTGAGCTGAAAGACTCATAACTTCTCCGTAAAGGATTTTCTTCACTTCTGCAAAAAAAAAATGGTCTATTGTGGCTCATCACTAGAGGTTACAGTTTACCGCACAATCCAGCCCTTCTCACGAAGTTCATGGTTGTAGGGGGCGAGATTTTTTTGAAATCGGTAGGTTTTAGGTTAGTATAACCAAATATGTTAAAACCTTAATTTTTCCAGGCCGGGGCATAAACATAGTATATGTTCAGCTGTTTCGTCTTTCACGCAACAAAACCGACAGTCTGTTTGTTGATTCAGACCTATCCTTCCAAGGTGGTATCTTAGACGACAGTGTCCTGTAAGAACGCCTTAGAGTAATTCAATCCTGGTATATCGGACCAGTACGTTGGTATTTTCCTCTCCGCCCAGCCCGAAATAATTGGGCATTGTAGTGACTCCAAAGACCGGTTCTGGTCCAGTGAACGCAGATTCGACCCCCTAAATTGCAAGGCTTTTTCGTTTTCCTACACCCCCTAATGCCCAGGTACCCACAACAGGGTCACTCTGTTATTCACACCAAAGTACTCCAGGGATTCGATGCAAGTCCATAATCGTAGGTACAGTGCAACAGAAGTAGCTTGGCGGGCGACTAGCCTCTAAAATAACAAATATTTGGCTGAATATACTTCACATTCGTAAACTTCTTCCTCCGATTGTACTTTAGACTCACGATTACTGAAAATTTCGTCGTCGCCGATCGGATCGTTATTCCAATGTTTTCGTTGTGCGCAGATTTTGTGATCTCTCGCCCGCCAAGCTTCTTCTGTTGCACTGTACTTGTTTCATCATAGTAAATCAGTGCATATCAGTGGTCCTGAGGTCTTGTGTCTGACAGACAGAGACAGATAATGTGAGGGACTCTTACGTAATAGCACCGCCCGCCTGATTCTGGTATTTTTTAATTTTGAATTAATATACTGATTTAAAAACGCTGAAGAATCCATGTTCTTGAATTTTGACTAATGATATTGTTTGTACACCAAACCAGCATCATTATTTATCAATTAATAAACTGATTTCAAAACGTTGAAGAATCCATTTGATTGGATTTTTACTCATAATATTGTTTGTGCACTGAACCAAAATCATTATTTATCAATTAAATAAGGTTTGGAATGATTTTATCACTTAGTGGTCTTCCCCATTATCCAAGTTTTACTGTGTTAATGCGTTACTTTGTCGACCAATTAGGAACATTTTCACAAAATGACGTGATGCTTTGGAAACAGATAAATTCCTAATTTTTACAGAAAAAATATCAAATAATATTTTAAAAAGCATTAAAACCATTTTCAATGTTAAATATTTGTTTTTGTGTTGAATTTTTTATTCCGGAAATACCGGGAGTATCAATATGAACCTTTGTTATTTATTGAAATCGAAAAATGTTTTAAAAAGTGTTAGATTATTACCAGAAAATTCTCATTAAATCAGTGAGCAACTTTCAGAAATTTATTTTTTTTTGGTCCATTACATTCAACCATAAAGAAAACGATTTTTGCAATTTAAAAAAATTTAGAGCGACCTTTTAAAAATTATTTTTTGAGCTGTCCTTTGGAGGGGGCTCTTCAAACCTCAACAAAAACTATCATATTTTCATACGAGACTTGAAAAAAATAGTATGTTTTTTTGCGCCAGCCTAATATTTATATTAACTTTTAGCCTTAAAATTTAATATTTCCCTGAATAGAATAGAAGGTGTTACAATTCTAAAAGAAATAAAAAAATTTCGTAAATTTTATTTCAACTAGATTTTATCAAAACGTGACCACCCAAAAATGTTTCATACATACATACATAAAGTCACGCCTTTTTGCCATAGGGGTAGGCAGAGACCACTTCCTTCCACTTGCTACGCTTCTTACACACATCTTTTGTTTCCTCTTCTTTCATCAGTGCTCTCATACATGCTCGTCGGTTGTTGGTACTCTTGACCTGGCCTTTCTTCAAAACAATGTGGATCTGATCAAGATATGTTCTCCGAGGCGACCTCTACCGACTTCCGTCCATTCACACTCGCCTTATTAATTTGTTTCGTCAATCTTTCTTCATCCATCCTTTCTACGTATCCAAACCATCTAAGCATTCCTTTATCTATCTTTGTAACCACATCTTCTTTTATATATAGTTCAATATCGTGTCTTTAATGCTCTGAAAATGTGCATATTTGTTATTTTTATTAGTTTATATTTAGATGTTCCCATTATTATTTAAATCAAATTATTTTCGAAGGTTTACAACCTACTTTTTTTTAATTGAAGGTTAATAAAAAATTATGCAAATTACTCTAACGTTTGCTAAAAATTTTAAACGAAAATATTTCCAACAAAATATAAATTTTTATGAAAATAATTTAGTACAAAACGAAAATAATTTTAATTGTTATCTTTTTATTTTTCAGGTGAGTCATCACTTTTTAAGAATATTTTTTGCTCAAATTTGGTAAGTAGAACAATAGTATTTATTATATTTACTGTTCCAAAGTTAAAACAAAAAACTATTGAGTATCTTAACATAATTTTGTAGTAACCATTTATAATTTAAAGAAAATATGATTTAAAATAGACGTAAGTAAACGGAGTATTTTATTAGAATAAATTATTAATTACTATAATTTGGGGGGCAAATAGATATTAACCAATACTTAAAAAAAATCCAAAAATAACTTTTTTCTAGACTCTTCTCCACCATTTCAATACATGACTTATAAAAATCCGTTGGAGCAGAATCATGGCAATTAAAATTATTTTACAACCCCCTATAGTTCATGAAGATTCCTCTGAAGGCACTCACCTTGCCTTAACGTCTTTAAAACTTTTAAATGGAATCGGATATCGACTTGGGATTTTTAGTATTCAACTGCATTATTGTTGAACATCATATTGGCCATGTTGCCATTTTTTGAATGTGTCCACAATATGCGTAAAAAATAGATTGAAGTACCTTATTTGTGTAATTAATGTTATTATAACTTCGATGGTAATGAATATATTTTTATGAATTTTTAGGGTAGTCCAGTGGCGAAATCAAATTTGAAAAAATATTGCCTAATGAACTTTTGCCGTTTTTGACAACGAAATAGAAAACATAAAGTGCTTTGGAAATCAAAACTAAATTATGAAATTGTGTGCCCAAAGACAAAAAATTTAAAGATCGGTCAAAAAAATGCGCATTTTACAGGGGTGTTTTAAATTCAAATGGGTCACACTGTATATATTTTGCAATAAACGTTCATGACCTATCAGTTAGCCTGTTAGTATGCCGAACACGTTAGCTAATTTTACCAAAATTTTAGTCAAGGACTGAGTAAACTGTTAAATTATTGCAGATTATAAATAATAACTTCACAACGTTATGTAACATTTTAAACAGCATTGATAATATTTCTTTTTAAAATGTGATGTTTTAAAAAAAGTTATTATCTACTAATCTTACAAATTAACTTTTACGTCTAATAGTCCAAGCAATAGGGAAAAGTGCGTGCAAAAATTAATATAAAAAAATATATATATGAGCGTATAGGAAATTAAAATTCAGGGTGAATTTCTATTTCATGCGACTCGATCTTGATAACCGAACATAACCTAAAAAATTGGCAAAGTTGCGAAAAGTGGTTGTTTGTTAATAACTAAAAAATTACCTACCACAGCTCCGATCGAAAAAAGTTAAATCAGAAAATTGTAGGTATTAAAAAGATCTATCTATTAAATATATTATAATTTTTCGATATCATTGATACTTTTCGAGTTATATTGGAAAAACCGTGAAAAATCGGGTTTTTTATAACTCGTTAACTGTAACGTATTCAAACTTGTTGCTTACTGTTAAGTGTAGCCTATGGCAAGCCAAAAAATTTTTTTTTTTTTGAAAAATTAATTATTTTTCAAGCTATATGAAGTTTTTTCCAAAAAGATGCTCTCTTATTTTAGCTAGTTCTGCTCGGGGAATGGTGCTACAGTAAAGCTTTAAGGCTTTTTTTTCTGTAAGGGTTGTAATTTCATATTATTAAAAAAGTATATTGATTTTTTTAATTTTAAGGGTCAAAAAATGACTTTAAAAAAATTGCAATATTTTTTTACGTTTTTTTTTTTGGTTAATTTCTTAATTTTGTTTTTATAGAAATAACTTTCATGAAAATAGATTCCTGGCATCATTTGACGCATTTTAAAAAAAAATGAGTTCTTAGGATCATTGGAAGCCAAGATAATTTTTTTATTTTAAAAAAATCTGGAAGGTTAAATAACTATATTTTCAATAAAAAAATACTAGGATATGTCTAGTTCATTTGCTGTATTATTAATTGATGAATAAAGTGAGGCGTGCAGGCGCAGAGCGCTCGAACTGAAAATTCATTTCGTGCGATTTAAGTTGCTTGCGCTTGAAAAATTTTGAGTATCTCGGCTTCTGGACTATGCACAAAAACAATTTTGTATTTAATTTGAAGTATTTAGTTGAGATAAACACGAATATCATATTCACCAAATGATAAAATACTTTTATTACGTAGAAAACATTTATTAAATAATTACAGTAAAAATATTCGTATATTATATTGAGATTTACATTAAAAAATAATTCTCCTTATCTTTATTGGGAAATTGTCTGCTGAATCAATTGGCTCTTTTTTTCTTCTTCTTCAATATTGTCTGTAAGCAGATCGTCCATGAAGTTTGGCTATATTTCATCTATTTCGATGGTTCGATGATTATTTCGCCTTCCAGATATTTTTGAAATAAAAAAATTGCCTCGGCTTCCGATGATCGTAAGAACTCATTTTTTTTAAAATGCGTAAAATGATGCCAGGAATCTATTTTCATGAAAGTCATTTCTATAATAACAAAATTAAAAAATTTATTTTAAAATAACCTGTAAAAAAAAATATTGCAAATTTTTTTTAGTCATTTTTTGACCCCTATTAAAAAAATCAATATACTTTTTTAATAAAATGAAAATACTAAACATTGTAATGAAATTTTATACCAATATGTTTTAGAAGCTAATACATCCCATACATTTGTTTTTATATCTGACTCTTATAGAGGGCGCTAGTTACATGGTTCGTACCAAGCAGTATTGAACATATCTTTTTTAAGGTTAGATTTATTTATCAAAATTTCAAGTGAACTTAAACATCATACAATTTGACACCAAATACAACAGAAAATATAAGCCCTAAATCGTTGCTTAAGCATCATCCCCCGAGCAGAACTAGCTAAATTAAGCGAGCATCTTTTTGAAGAAAACTTCATATATCTTGAAAAATAATCAATATTTATCAAAAAAAAACATTTTTTAGCTTGCCATAGGCTACACTTAACAGTAAGTAACAAGTTTGAACACGTTACAGTAAACGAGTTATAGAAAACCCGATTTTTCACGGTTTTTCCAATATAACTCGAAAAGTATCAATGATATCAAAAAATTATAATTTATTTAATAGATAGATCTTTTTAATACCTATAATTTCCTGATTTAACTTTTTTCGATCAGAGCTGCAGTTTTTTAGTTATTAACAAAAAACCGCTTTTCGCAACTTTGCCAAATTTTTAGGTTATGTTCGGTAATCAGGATCGAGTCGCATGAAATAGAAACTTACATTTTAATTTCCTATACGCCCATATTTTTTTTTATATTAATTTTTGCACGTATAACATTAGGCCGCTTCCTCGTTTCTTGGACTAGAAATAGTTGGGTGTTAGATGAATGTATTCCATGATTAAGTAATAAACATCTTTTTACACAGAGCTTTTAGAATTTACATTTTCATTAATAGACCATTTAATATGTAAAATGCAATATGCCCGAATGACAATATTCTGTAGTAAAGTTCCGAAAAAAAAGTCGAGTATGCGTCAGTTACCTTCAAGACGAAATTGACTGGGTACCACCGTAAGTATTTATCGCGTGTTTAATTAATGTTTAAGTTTGTGATTGACAACGTGTGCATTTGTGGTTATAGTTCCGAATAAAAAAGCAGAACTACCAGGTTAGTGACATCCTATTTCGATTGTAACGAACACTTTAATGGATCGTTGGAAAATTTATTAAAAACATCTTCTGACTACTTAATTTATTGTGTTGTAAATATCATTGAATTTTTTTTGGCCGTGATGGATTTAAATTGTTTAATATTTTTTTTAAAGAGTATATATTATCGTGGCGCTTGAACGATGACAGTTGAAACGTAAACATTTTATTTGTTATTTTCATGGCAACCTTGAGTCAGGCACATTTTTGATACATCATTTTCGATAAGTACGAAATGTTTGTTTTTAACAATGATGTGTATATAATGTGACAATCGTAGAGTATTCTTTTAAAAATATACTGTAACGTCTATTCTCCTCTCAGGTGCCGTCTCTATTGAGGTTGGTGGCAAATTCTGCTCTGTTCTGAGCTTGATGGATTAGGGCATTACCATTCATGTGTGTCCAATCTGTTACGTTTCTGAGCCAGGACTTTTTTTTCATCCTATACCTCGTTTAACTTCTATTTTTCCCTCCAGTATCAGCTGTAATTGGTCATATTCCTCGTATCGCATAAGGTGTCATAGGTAGGCTGTTTTTCTTGCCTTCCTTGATTAGATGTAGTAGATGCCGCATAGAGAAGGCGAGAGCTGTCTTCAACCGCCTCAGAAAGATCCTATGTAATATGCACCTGAACATTGATAAAAGAACACGAGTCTTGAGATGCTATGTATTTTCCACCCTTCTATATGGAGTTGCCACGTCTTTTTCGTTCTCTAAAGAGTACTCTTAGTCCATTGAAATGTTACATTTTCGTCACCCTTGTCCCACGGCCGCCATCTTGAAAATAGGGGTTGAAATTGATTTTACGATATATCTCTTAAACTATTTATTTGATAAAAAAAATTTATTAACATTTTTGTTGCAAACTAAATTCTCTACAACTTTGGTCCAGTAATTTTTTGTCGTAGAACTATAAATAAAAAAGTTATAAGCGAAAATCTTCAGAGATTCGAGAAAAAAATTTATATTTTTCGATATAACTTTTTTTTTATCATTTTACGAAAAAAATGATATCCGACCATTTTTGTAGATCGTTTTTGGAGGAACAACTTTTATTTGCATCATTTTTTCATTAAGTCAATAGCTAAGGTTTTACAGCGCCCCGAAGTGAGTACTATTTTTCAATATTCTTAACTATACCTATATTATACGTGTGTATGTAATATGTCATCAGTTATTGTTTTTTTTTTTATTTTGTTATTATAACTTTTTTAATTACAAATTTTGCAATATTATTAATAATTAATTGTTGACTCTTTTCCCCACCAACCACGAGGTAGAGTCTAGAGGCGCGTTTTTTTTTACGTGTTATCCCCAATAGGCATAATCCACGGTGATTTTATAAATTAGAACTACTCCGTCCTCAGTCGTTTCGATGGACCAGGCTGCGGCTCAGCATCTGATCGGCTTTCTGAATTAAATACCAGTGGGAGAACTGGAGAAGGAAACGGTGTTAATGTCGGCGGTTCATCATCATGATTATAAAAAAAAAGTTATATCGAAAAATATAAATTTTTTTCTCGAATTTCTGAAGATTTTCGCCTATAACTTTTTTATTTATGGTTCTACGACAAAAAATTACTGAACCAAAGTTGTAGAGAATTTAATTTGCAACAAAAAATGTTAATAAATTTTTTTTATCAAATAAATAGTTTAAGAGATATATCGTAAAAACCATTTCAACCCCTATTTTCAAGATGGCTGCCGTGGGACAAGGGTGGCGACCCCACAAACTTGGTTTTAGCTTTACACTGACCCCCCCTACACATCAAAAAAATAAAATTGCGTCCTCTTAAAAACGCAACCCCAAATGTAACTTTTCAATGGACTATCTGCCAGTGGTCTCTCTACTGGCAAATTATGCCCGAGCTCAGCTGTAGAGGGTAGAAGAAAAAAAATATAAAAGTGAGCCGCGCCACCGACACAGAATTAAATTCAAGGACACCCAAGTCTTATGCACCACATCTGCATATTACCCGAGGCTTTATAGAGAAGCGATTGAAATACATTAACACCAGCAGAACTTTAATAAATCTGAGGAAACACTTAAAATTAATAGAACATGAGTACCTGTACTTAAAAATACAAGGCTGCTTTCTTACAAAAAAAAGGAGAATGAATCTCCGGAACCAATTTCTGAACACCTTCCCACCAAAACGTATACAACCTGCGATCGTGACATACAAATGTCATAAACTGCCAGCCTTAAAAAAGCAGACATTATATCTCCAGAAGATGTATGGAGGGTAGAGGTAAGGAGAGTCATCTCATATGGTAGAAAACTTAAAAAAGTGTCCAGCTGTAAGCTGTAAATAACAGTTCAAAAACCTTCCATAATGGCGCTGGTGTAGACAAAGGGGTATGGTATGAATGTAGCAATTATAAACGAATTAAAGTATGCTGAGTTAAAAAATGTAATATCATTGTCGACTAGAGTAGTTACTTATTGAAAATTTCAACTACTTGCGTAGTACATAGAAATGTAGTAAATATAACCTTAAAGAAATATTGTAAGAAAACATGTAGCTACAGTGATTTTATTTCGTGAACTGTGTTTTTTATCATTTAATTTTTTGAAAAAGTGTGTGAATAACAGAACAGTTATGGGTAAAATTTATGTTGTGAAAAGTTGTCGCAGTGGACGTAAATCCAAAAACAAAAAAAATGACCTCCTTAGCCTCTTTCGTATTTTCAACCAACAGTAAGTAAAACAATTATTTGCAAAAAATTTACTTTATAAACCATTGCTCATTTTTATAATTTTTTAAATCAATGAAGACGTATTCATTTTTTATTTATCGAATTTTACAGACGTCGGCGAGATTACAAAATTTGGCTCTTCCTTTAAAATTTACCCTGATGCTAATGTGGCGCCACCCTAATTTAATGCATTTGGACGGACACTTTTTCATGTACACGGATTATTCTTCTTATCTCTACCCTCCATAGTATGATGGGTTGATTGTGGTTAGTTCTTTTAAAATTGTAATTTTTTAACGGAAATAAACTTGCCACGTCTTTTTCGTTCTCTAAAGAGTACTCTGCCAGTGGTCTCTCTACAGGCAAATTATGCCCGAGCTCAGCCGTAGAGGGTAGAAGAAAAAAAATATAAAAGTGAGCCGCGCCACCGACTTAGACGGTTCAAGCCGGAAACCCCTAGGTCTTATAGGCACTAGCAGAGCCATACGATAAACAACTAAGATTATGGTGAACCAAATAAATAAAATTATAGCAAAAATATATTGGATACTTTACTCACACAATAAATTAAAATACACAGCTCAGAAACAAAATTATAACACATATAATCAAAATTAACAGCCAACAATAAATCGAAACTTCAAAATTTACAACTTTATGAGAACAATAAATCAAAAATCCAAAGTTTACGATTCCATAAAATAATTAAAACAAAGGTAAGAATGACAAACCTTATCAGGTTACCAAAAAAAAAACGTATACAAGTCAACTTATTAACAATACTTCATCAACGTTCACGTACGGCTGCCAATTTAATCACGTTTTTTTTCATTTACATAAAGATTTACACTGTTAAAACAATCGAGCTTATTTAAAAATATTTCTTTTTACGATGGCGGTCCTTCAAAATAGCAATATTGTAGGATATTTACAAATAAGTATGAAGAAAACGTTTTTACTTGGACACAAAGAACTATTGAGATATTACTTTAATCAAAGTTCAGCCTTGGCATATTATCCAATGCAATAAATAGTTTTCAACAGTGTACCATATTAATAAATTAAAACAAAACTTAATCGCGGTGTCAAAAATAAGTCACGTCGTTTAAATATACTAAAATAAATCACTTGTATCCTTTGGCTACACGAATTCACTACTCCTGTGACCGGCTTGATTATGGAACGGCACCTGCTAATTAACAATGGATTCCCTCCATCAGATCCCGCACGCGGATATTTTAATTCGACACCAAAATCCAAAATATCAACAACAAAGTTAAGATAGAATGGTCAAGTTAAAAATTAAATGGTTATTCTTCAAAATCCAATTAAGATGGCCCAAATACAGCCAGATATGAAAGAAAAAACCGTAGAGGTTCTGCTCACGTGTTAATATCAAATCGTTCCAAAAACTCTCACCCGACTTTCACGACTGACACCAAGCGACTATCTCCAACTACTCACTCCCAGGCCGGATATCAGAAAAAATGACACGGAATAAACGTCAACCCACAATCTTCGCAAATCTATGTTCCAAACTCATAATCGCACTCGTACGCGTTAATAGCCAGCCTATCCACACAGAAATGCAAACCAAAACAATAATATAGCTGACAACACACGACAATCGAGGCCAAAAATTAAGGCAAAATCTAATAACAAAAACCCCCACTCCATCTCCACCGATTAACAAAAATGTCACAGCCATTAATAATTAAATCCTATCACTACTAGGTATGCAACACTATTTACAACGAATGATATACTTAAGTTACAACAAAATACGGTATGCAAAACTATTTACGAGCACCAGACTATCAGAGACCCAATTAATAATGGAACTGTAGAAGGAAAAAAATAGGCACGTGACAGAGTGAAAGCCTGGACTCTGACGGAGACAACATCTAAACGACTAGAAGCCTTCGAAATAGAAGAAGACAATGTTCTCATCTCCGTAAATCCAGATGAGTTAAAGAGATGATGCAACAATTAAATATAACATTAAGAAAAATAGGGCCAAAAATGAACATCAATAAAACCAAGATCATGTCATTTAACCACATTCAATTATCACTATCTAACGAGAACATTGAAAACGTCATCTCATTTAACTAGGAAAGGAGAAACAAAAGTCTGAAAGTCTGATTGAAAACAACTCATAGGGCGATGAAACGAGCAATTCTTGGAGTTTCCATAAGAGACCGAATCAGAAACGAGGAAATAAGAAGACGAACAAAGGTGACTGACGTAATTCGCTACATGGCCGAGATGAAATGGAGGTGGGCAGGACATGTTGCAAGACAAGATGACAGTAGATGGACCAACAAATTGATCCACTGTCGACACAGAGAAA
This sequence comes from Agelastica alni, assembly GCA_950111635.1. Classification (NCBI taxonomy): domain Eukaryota; kingdom Metazoa; phylum Arthropoda; class Insecta; order Coleoptera; family Chrysomelidae; genus Agelastica; species Agelastica alni. The sequence goes on along the minus strand of OX467718.1, from coordinate 21,561,825 downwards.
CAATGAAAAGTAGAGAAAGACCACAGAAGCGCTGGCTGGATGATATCAGGGAGGTAGCTGGTAGAAACTGGACACAACTAGCTCAAGATCGACAGAAATGGAAAAGACTCCGGAGAGGCCGGATAAAGCTGATAAAGTAGAAGAAGAATAACAGCCGCTGTCACCTTCTACATATGTCAGTGACGATGAGGTCACTAAGGTGACGCAAAACCATAAGTTTACCCCCTACCAAAAATCAAATTGGCCTTACGTCTCTCATTTTCTGTATTCTACCCTAAAACATAATTCTAAACGACTTTTTTTGGATCTTGAGAAAGAAAGCTAGTTTATTATTAATATATTTTTTCAAAAATCACTCTAAATTTATTAATATTAAGTGAATTAGTTTTATGTGGAGCAGGGCTGAACCCCAAAAAATAAACGTTCTACTACAAATTTTGTTGACAATTACAGCCATTATTACCGTCATTTTGGGACACCCTGTATTTGGAGGGAGTTAAAAGATAATTTTAGATGAAATGGGCGTACCAAGGCACCTTATATCTCTCATCAAGAGTCTCTATGAAAATAACAGAACTTACGTAAGAGTGGAAAACGAGCCGACAAACCCATTCCAGGTAGAGAAGGGTGTCAGTTAAGGATACATACTGAGTCCTCTCTTGTTCAACATCTATGGCGAATGGAAGCTCTGGAAGACTGTGCTGGAGGAATAACACTGGGCGGCAAAAAGATTAACAACCTTCGCTACGCTGATGACACTACAGCAATTGCGGCATCAGAGGAGGAACTATGCGACCTAATTAGGCGAATAGAGCAGTGCAGCAAGGAGATTGGTTTGAGAATAAATAAAAATAAAACCAAAATTATGATAGTTGACCGAGCTAACAACAATAGACCAGAAAAAAAATAAATAACATCGACACAGTTAACACTTTCATTTGTCTAGGTTCACTTATTTCCAACGAGGGCGGAGCCAGTGAAAAGATCAAAAGGAGAAGCTCCATAGCAAAGGAAGCTATGACTAAACTTACAAACATATGGAGAAGTCATGAAATCTCTTTGGCAACAAATATGAGACTGGTAAGGAGCCTGGTTTTTTCAATCTTTCTCTATGAGTCAGAATGCTGGTCGCTCAAAGTAACGGACAAAAAGAAAATTGATGCCCTGGAAATGTTCTGTTGGCGTAGAATGCTGAGAATCTTTTGGACACAAAAAAAACTAATGAATCAATACTTCAACAAATAAAACCAAAAAAGAGACCAATAACAATAGTAGCTGAAGACATCGCTAAATTGTTTGGCCACGTAGTACGAGGAAAGACTAATCGTTGAGGGCATGGTAGCCGGAAAAAGACCCCGAGGTAGGTCCCCCACTAGATATACGGACCTCATCACTAATATCACTGCACATTCAGGATGGCAGAAAACAGAGAGGAATGGAGACATATTGTGGAGAGCAACTCTTGAAATCACGATTCTCGAATACGAGATAGCAACTAAAAAGAAGAAGAGGAAAAGGAAGAGAAAGAGGAAAAGGAAGAGAAAGAGGAAAAGGAAGAGAAAGAGGAAAAGGAAGAGAAAGAGGAAAAGGAAGAGGAAGAGGAAGAGGAAAAGGAAGAGGAAGAGGAAGAGAAAGAGAAAGAGGAAGTGGAAGAAGAAGAAGAAGAAGAAGAAGAAGAAAAAGAGGAGGAGGAGGAATAGAAAGAGGAAGAAAAAATAAGAAGAAAAATAAAAGATAATTTATGCCGGGGGTAACTAAAAAAGTTCGCCGAAAAAATATTTTTATAAATAGTTTGTCATCATTTGGCGGCAATGAAGAACGCCGGTTGTAAATTAGCACTATCCGAAGATACGCGCGTGCACGAGCGGATCGCGCGACCCACTGGCCTACTTTTTCGCATGCTTATGTCACAAAACGCAACTGCGTGTACGATTTGCCGATAAAATTTTTTTTAATAGTTCTACGGTTTTTTGTTCGGTTCGAACGCAACGTCGGCATTCGGGAACTACTTTATTTTTGCATTGATTACGCCGCGACCGCGTGCGAAATTTGTTCGTTGTAATTTTTCTCTAGCGAACAATTTTCGGGTTAAGGTTAAGATGAATGAATAAATAAAAATATCATGTTTTAACCAGAGATGTTTTTTTTTTTTATTTTTTTAATTTTTTTTGCAGGGGTGGAGAAAATCCTTTACGGAAAAGTTATGAGTCTGTAAGCTTAAGGTCTACTGTGAGACTCCCTGACTGATGTCAGGTCTACTCACTAAAAACTCCACCCCTATTTAGGTCCGCCTGGCTATTGCCTCCGGTGACACTTAGGCCTGTTGGCCCATTGTATTTTGCCTATGTTTTATATCATTGTACCCAATCCAGTACTTTCGTACCTTGGACAAGTTTGTACAAGTCCTGTACTGGGTGGGAGCAATATAGTTTTGGGTCGCCGGTTAGCTGACCAAAGATTTCCTGTCAGTTGCGGTCCAGTGCCACGCAGGAGCACATAATGTGTTTTACTGTTTCCGGATTCTTGCCGCAGAATCTGCAGGTCAGGTCACCATTATACAGTCCCATTTTGTTCAGGTGCTCCTTTACCGGTGCGTGACCGGTCAAGAGCCCCGTAGTTATTCTTAGCTGATTCCTGTTCATGGCTACCTTTTATGACACGGTCCTTTGATGTATTCTTTCCCGTGTTTGTTTCCTGGTCTACTTTCCCAGTAATATTTGTGTTTTTCCCCAATCCAGTTTTTTACAGACACTCTTACTGTACGCTTTGGTACCCCTAGCATCTGCCCTTGGTTTGGGGGAGTTTCCGAACCTCTTTTTGCAAGTTCGTCTGCTCTTTCGTTACCTGCAATTCCCTGGTGTCCTGGAATCTGTATCAGTTTTACGTGATTACGGTCTGCCAGTTTTCTCAGTTCTTCTTTGCAGTCCCATACCAGCTTGGACGTCACTTCTTTGCTATACAATGCTTTAAGCGCCGCTTGACTGTCTGACGTGATGTTGATATAACCAAAGATGTTGTTGTCATTACGTTTGGTAGTTGTCTCGACATAGTCACGCACGAAAATATCTTATCGAAATAAACAAAGCGATTAGTCGAGAATCGTTCTTGAAAACTTTTAAACAAATACAGTCTTACGGCTCTCTTACAAATACAACGGAAAAACTCAAGAAGAACTTTAATATACACAAGTTTTTATTAACTAAATAATTGAAAATATAAAAAAGGCGAAACGTAGGATGTCTAATAAAGTACTAGGACTTTTTATTTTTTCTCTCCATTGAAACTGCAACTGGTCAAGTATGTCCAACCAGCAATTTTGCTTTAAAGTACTTAAAAACTAAATCTAAGACATTGCCCACTGGTGTTTCTTAGCTTCTATCTCACCAATCACTTATTTGTTGTGATAACTACTTTTTCTACACTGATCACTTTACAGCACTAATTCAAAGGGCTTTACTCTTTTTAATCGTCTTTGTCGATCCCGATTGTTCAAAATCTGCAACACTTCAATGTTGTGGTGATTGTGTAGCCTAGTCTCGTACTTCCTGGCATATCTTTTGATTTTCCAGCTACTGTTGGAATTTCTAGATCCCTGTGTGGATCGCAATTTATAACATACCATGCTGCATTTACTATTCCTCTCAGCACCTTGTTTTAAATTCTTTGTATTATAGCTATATTGATAGGTTTAGCGCATCCCCACAACTGTATGCCATAGGTCCATACGGTCTTCTGAATAGAGGTTGAAAAGCAGGGGTTATAGAATGCAGCCTTGTCGTGGAAAGTGTACGTAATATTATTAATTATTATCCAGATGGCGTAGCGAACATTTAGTGAATGAGTGCATTTAGTTAAAATCTTACTTACTACAGTCTAAGCCAGAGCATTACACCTCTTGTAGAGAAATTTTTATGCTTGTTCAAATTTTTATACTATCAAGATTTTATATATTTTAAAATTATTTTTTATCCCTGCATTAAAAACTGGAACTGGTCAAGTATGACCAACCAGCAATTTTGTTTAAAAGTACTTAAAAACTAATGACTAAATCTAAGACATCGCCCACTGGTGTTTCTTAGCTTCTATCTCATCAATCACTTATTTGTTGTAATAACTACTTCTACACTAATCACTTCACAGCACTAATTCAAAGGGCTTCACTCTTTTTAATCGTCTCTAGTGATCTCGGTTGTCCAAAATCTGCAACACTTAATTGTTGTGGTGATTGTATAGCCTAGTCTCGTACTTCCTAGCATATCTTTTGATTTACTCAGCCTCAGAGGTCTTCACTCTTTTTAATCGTCTCTGGTGATCCCGGTTGTCCAAAATCTGCAACACTTAATTGTTGTGGTGATTGTATAGCCTAGTCCCGTACTTCCTAGCATATCTTTTGATTTACTCAGCCTCAGAGGTCTTCACTCTTTTTAATCGTCTCTGGTGATCCCGGTTGTCCAAAATCTGCAACACTTAATTATTGTGGTGATTGTATAGCCTAGTCTCGTACTTCCTAGCATATTCTTTGATTTACTCAGCCTCAGAGGTCTTCACTCTTTTTAATCGTCTCTGGTGATCCCGGTTGTCCAAAATCTGTAACACTTAATTGTTGTGGTGATTGTATAGCCTAGTCTCGTACTTCCTAGCATATCTTTTGATTTACTCAGCCTCAGAGGTCTTCACTCTTTTTATTCGTCTCTGTTCATCTTGGTTGTCCAAAATCTGCAACACTTTAATATTGTGGTGATTGTACTAGTACTAGGAGTGGTACGGTAAAAGTACTGTTTAATTATGCTCCTTTTTCTATTCTAACTCAATATTTTTAATATATTTCATAGTACTTTAATATTATTAACTTGTGTGTGTGTGTGTGTCTCCCAACCCAAAGTGTTATGCGACCTGTGCTGGTGGATGCATGGTGGGGGGGAAGCACCGTAGCTAACGAAGCCTACAGGAAACCGGGTTTAGTAGACAGCCTTAGTCCTGTGCAGGGGGAACCTCAGGACCGGACCACCCCTTCCCCCATTGCAGGTAATGGGGAAGTAGACGAACTTGCAGCAAGAGGTTCGGAAAAACACAAAAACTACTGGAAAAGCATTCTAGGGAACAAACACGGGAAATAATACATCAACGAACCGTGCCATATTATATTCTTTAACTATTTTTAATACATTTGAATTAAATCACCTGCAAAAAAAATATTGTTAGTATTAGTTAGTTAGTGTTAGTATTAGTATTAGTATTAATCAATTTATAACAATTGAATATTGTTACTAACAAATGATTATTGATCTTAATAATTAAAAAAAAATTCAATTGTTATAATCAATTTAAAATAGCTCCCGCTTATGAAATGATAGGAAAAAGTTTGAAAGAATGCGGTTGACATAAACAGAATATTGTTAATAACAATTATAATTTGTTATAAACAATTTGAAATCGTTTTTTATAATAATTTTAATAATTATAATTATAACAACAAAACATATGGTATTTTTCATTCTTTTCGCTGAGAAGTTGGTCGTGTGGACCTCTCGGGTCGCACCCAGACCACTGATATTAATAATTATAATTGTTATTTCCAATATTCTGTTTATGTCAACCGTATTCTTTCAAACTTTTTCTTATCATTTCATAAGCGGGAGCTATTTTTAATTGTTTATAACAATTGAACCTTTTTTTTGAATTATTATGATCAATAATCATTTGTTAATAATAATATTCAACACAGGGATGTGTGGCTTCGCCATGGCTGTTTAACTTATTTAACTTATACATAGACAATTGTTTAAGATTTGAAAAAGAGTGCGTATGGATTAAAAATGAATGATTTGATCGTCAAATGCCTTCTTTACGCTGATGATCAAGTCATATTAGCGTTATCTGAAGAGGAGTTGCAGGCGATGGGTAATGTTATGCATGATGCCCTGAAAATCAAAGGGATGAAAATAAATGTAAGCAAAAAAGAGTAATGGTTTTTGAAAGAGAAGAGAGCATGACAAACTGAGGAGTTTCCATTGAGGGAGAAAGAGTGGAACAAGTAAATGAATTTATGTACTTAGGTTCAAAGTTTACGAGAGATGGAAAGTATGACAGTGACATTAAGCGAAGGGTGTTGGCAGGAAAACAAATGAATGGGGCACTGCATAGCTTTATGAATAGCCAGAAAGTGTCAAAAAAGGCACGTCTGGCTGTGCATAGAGGTGTGTTGGTTCCTACACTTGTGTATGGTAGTGAATGTATGGTTTGGCAGAAAATAGGATTAATGCTGCGAAAATGAGTAGTCTGAGAAGTATAGCCGGAGTGACTCGGTTGAATAAAGCAAAGAATAATGAGATAAGAGAACGTTTGGTGTAAAAGAAGATGTGGCTACAAAGATAGATAAAGAAATGCTTTGATGGTTTGAACACGTAGAAGTATAGATGAAAGAAGATTGACGAAACAAATTTATAAGGCGACTGTGAATGGGCAAATCGGTAAAGGTCGATCTCGGAGAATATATGTCGATTAGATCAACATTGTTTTGAAGAAAGGTCAAGTCAAGAGTACCAACAACCGACGAGCATGTATGAGAGCACTGATGAAAGTAGAGGAAGCAAAAGATGTGTGTAAGAAGCGTAGCAAGTGGTCTCTGTCTACCTTTATGGGAAAAAGGCGTGACTTTATGTATGTATGCATGTAATATTCAATTGTTTTAAACAATGCTTGATTATTACTAACAATAATTTTTTTTGCAGGTGATTTAATTAAAATGTATTAAAAATAGTTAAATAATATGTATGTATGGAACATATTTAAAAACCTTTTCCATTATCACTGGTTTTTTCCTATTTCATCAGCCGTCGAATGATGGCCTAAATAACATTTGCAAAAAATTATTAAAATGTTATTACGTAAATATAATAATAAAAAAAAATTCGACACTTTGTTTTGAAACCGAAATACTTATGCTGTTAATACAAGATAAAGGATGAGTATACAACAGAAATGTTCAAATAATCTACAACAGTTTTCGTTTTATTTTGGGCGTACTTTTAAAAACCGAGTGAACAAAAGCTAATGGACTGTCAGATTGTCCGAAATTTTTGTTTTGTGTAGATAACGGTTTCTCGGTCTACTTTTTTACGTTTGGTTGGGAAGCTGTGTGCTCGAAACGTGCTCTTATCATCGTCAAGGGTTGCGCTTAAGTGTACGTTCAAATCACCAGTAATGTAATATCGCGGAAACTAAACGCTTCCAAAGTTTGATATAGACGTGGTTTTAGGACAACCGCGGATTTAACCGGTTAACATATTGTTCCATTATAAACATGATAACATTGTCATTAAATGCACAATTAATAACGGGTGTGAAAGCAGCAACGGTTTTTCTAGCAGCGCTTTTTTTATTTTTGGTGTTTTTTTCATTCTATACCTACTCAATATCCTCTATAGGGTAAAATAATTTGTGACCCAAAAACTACCCCTTAACACCCAAAAACTTTTCCTCAACCACCCTACAAAGTAGAAATTGTTTCAAAAACACTATGCTCGAGATTTTTTTATGGAAATAGATCATTTTACACCTACTCAATACACTCTATAGGGTGAAATAATTTGTGACCCCAATACTACCCCTCAACAACCCTCCAAAGTAGAAAATCTTTAAAAAAAAACCGTTGCTCTGGATTTTTCAATGGAAATAGATCATTCTACACTCACTCAATACACTCTGTAGGGTGAAATAATTTGTGACCTAACAAATACCCCTTAACATTCCTCCAAAGTAGAAAAATCTTTAAAAAAAACCGTTGCTCGAGATTTTTCAACGGAAATGGATTATTCTACACCTAGACAATACACTCTATTGGTTGAAAAATCTCAAGCAACGGTTTTTTTCAAAGATTTTTCTACTTTGGAGGGTTGTTGAGGGGTAGTTTTGGGGTCACAAATTATTTCACCCTATAGAGTGTATTGAGTATTTTTATTTTTATAAAAAAAAAACCAAAAATTAAAAAAAAAAACGTTGCTACTTTCACACCTGTCAATTAATAAGGTGCTATAAAAATATTTGCAAAATAAAAATTTAACAGGTTTTAATACACCTTTCTGGCAATGACGTTAAAACTTATTGGGGACTGTTCTTATATTTTGGGCGTGGTACCTTCATAATTTTATTTCTAAACTACATCTGTTGAATATTAGTACTTTCAACCACTCAGTACGGTCCTGACGCCGACAAAAAAATCAGCTGAAACACGTGCATTTTAGTAACCCACTATAATAATCCGATCACCCTCTTATCACGTAAAATTAGTAATCGACTACAAACTAGTAGTATAGGAGCTAGCAACGTTTGGAAAACAAGAATTTCAGGTCAGCTGATTTTTTGTTATATCGTCCTTCTAGCTCTTTCGGTTAGAGTCTGAGCCACTTGGCTGGCGGTAGCGGTTGCGTTCATTAGTGCGCACCTTACAGCTGTACAGGAAAGAATCCGAAATTTTGAATTTTTTGGCTTTGGATAGATTTACCATACATATAATTTTTATTGCCAGATACTTTTATCACTGCTAACCATGTGCCATACGCAAATTTTTTTTTTAAATTACAAATTTATTTATTTGTATGTCTGTAATTTTAATATTATGTTATTTAAGGATAATTAAACCTAATATTCTGTAATAAAAATAGTATAATTTATGAATTGCAAAATTCAGGTAGTTTACCGTTTTTTCTTTTTTTTGATTCTCCATAAAAAACAGCTTGACCGATTTTGTTTAAAATCTAGTCAGTTCTAAATTGCGTAATTATGCATCGACTGCAATTGGTTCCACATCGATATCATTTTTTGTTCTCGATATAATTGAGACGAAAAAGAATTCTGAAAGTTTACCATTTTATTCAGTTTTTTTATTCTCCATATAAAACAGTTTGACCGATTTTGCTAAAAATTTAATCAGTTTTAAGTTGCGTTATTATGCGTCGAATGCAATTGGTCCCACGCAGATATCATTATTTGTTCTTGAGATAATTGAGACGAAAAAGAATGCTGAAAGTTTACCATTATTTTTAGTTTTTTAAATCTCCATAAAAAACAGTATGATCGATTTTGCTGAAAATCTAATCAGTTCTATGTTGCGTAATTATGCGTCGAATGCAATTGGTCCCACGCAGATATCATTTTTTGTTCTCGAGATAATTGAGACGAAAAAGAATGCTGAAAGTTTACCATTATTTTTAGTTTTTTAAATCTCCATAAAAAACAGTTTGACCGATTTTGCTGAAAATCTAATCAGTTCTAAGTTGCGTAATTATGCGTCGAATGCAATTGGTCCCACGCAGATATCATTATTTGTTCTCGAGATAATTGAGACGAAAAAGAATGCTAAGAGTTTACCATTATTTTTAGTTTTTTAAATCTCCATAAAAAACAGTTTGACCGATTTTGCTGAAAATCTAATCAGTTCTAAGTTGCGTAATTATGCGCCGAATGCAATTGGTCTCACGCCGATATCATTATTTGTTCTCGAGATAATCGCAACGAAAAAAATTCGGAACGCACATACGTACATACGCACACACAGTCGTCCATTTAAAAACTATTGTATTCGACTCTGGGGACCTTGAAATGTGGAGATATGTCAAAAGTCGGGATTCGCAAAATCGGACCCATTACTTTAACTTCCTACTGGGAAGTTAATAATATTTGCAACCGTTTTGTAAAATCATCTTTATTATTCATTTGCTGCTGTAGCCCTTATGGGTCCTTTTCCGAAATTGTGGTCGGTTTGTTTAATTTCAACCGAAACTAAATTTACCCCAAAGCCGTTTCTCCCATTCGAATGCTAAAGGATCCTTTTTTTTACATTATCATTCTTCTTCCTCGAAGCGATTCCGCTAAAATGCGATTTCGGCTCTTGTACTATTCCCTGCGAATGGGTAAAGAGGGTGGCGAGCAGGAACCGGGAACAATGTACGTGTTACGTCTGGTACAGAGTAGGCTGTGCGACGCCGTTCATTCCTGTGACGTCATGCGGATCGTCAGGGGTGCGCTGGTGGATCGATGCGGCTGCCGATGGATATCGTTTAACCATCTAACATCGAGAATGGAGATGGAGAAAACTTGGCAAATATTTTGTCTACGTATCGCTTGGCTTACGTAAAACGTAAAAATCTGTTACACCTATTCCATCTCAAATCGCCGATGTAAATGCTCCGTTATCTGATAAGAAAGGATAACTTGTATTTATAAATGATGTCTCAACGTATGGAAACCCGAACCGCTACACATACAGTGTGGAGCAGTCAAATGGAATAAATTATTCATAAAATAAAAAATGTATTTATAAAAAATCGCGAAACACGTCAATAACGTCATGCAGATAAAAATTTTGATCCCCATTTTTTTTTCTGGCATCGGCAACTAATGCCATTAGCCATACAGATATGTCACCGGATAGTTGGAATCATAATCATTTATATTTTCATGAATAAATCGTTTTCTTTCAAAAATTGAATCACTTTGAGATGGTTTTGTTGGTTTGATAAGCACGTAGTCAAGTTATCTGATAACCCTAACTGTTCACGAGACTGAGTATACTCAATACACTCAGTTAATATGTGGTTGGTGTTCAGTTGTGTTTCACATATTTCACACATTGGAGGAATTCTTCCGAGAAGTAAATATGAGGATGTTATGTGAGTGTGTCCGATTAGAAGTCTTGTAATTGCTACTTGGTTTCTCCTTTCTTTCAGGTTTAATTGAGGTGGTTGTAAGTGTACTTTTGGTTCGATGAATTTTAATCCAATTTCAGTTTGATTCCATTCCGCTTGCCATGCGTTCTTTATTTTTCTCATGTCTTTTGTTCTGATTGTTGAGATATTTATCTCCTCTGCATTCGCTACGCACTTGGCAGCTTCTTCTGCCTTTTCATTACCATGGAATGCCAAGATGGCTAGGTATCCAGATGAATATTACTTCTAAATTTTTCAACTGTATTCTTCGCAGTGTTAATAGCATTATATTAGCGAGTGGGTCTTGGGTATTTAAATTTTTTAGCTTTTGTAGGGAGCTAAGAGAGTCAGAACATATCGCAGTTTTTTCAATATTATGTTTCTCTATATATTTCAAGGCTTTCGAGATCGCATACATTTCTGCAGTATATATACTAGACCATGAGTGTAGTCTCCATGAAAATAATTGATCACCTATAACTCTAGCACTTCCTACTTCTTGTTGTGTTTTTGACCCATCAGTGTGTATAGTGGTTGGATTATTGTGGTGCTCTAAGATAAGGCGTATTTCATTTCCTATCATTCACCTGGGAGTATTTAATTTATCAAATTTGAGGCAATTCAGATATATTTTTGGAGTTTTAATTTGCCAAGGAGCAGGAGATTCAGAGTTTGGAAGATACACGCTTGGTATTGGTTCTTCCATATCAGTGATAAGTTGTTTTATTCTTGTTAAAAATTTACTCGGTATACTTTGATTGTTATGTTGATTATCTTTTTCTTCATCAAATAATAAATAAATTCATTAAATTCATCATTCATTAAATAATAAATAATAATCTTATTTTACTGTAGTTTGCAAGTAATCTCTTCTGTATTTCAATGGTGGTATACCTGCTTCACGACAAAGTGCTGAATATGGACTGGTTCTAAAAGCTCCTAGAGCTAGTCTCAGTCCATTTTTAAATGGAAAATGAGGACTTGTGATTCATCGTTTAAAAGGTCTCTTCATTCTCTATTTAAAAATGTTATTGTTTCCAAATATTTTGAAAAATTAACATAAAAAAAATAAATTTATTTAATTAGCGTAATTTGCTGCATTAAAAACTACCATGTACTACTCCAGTTTCTTAATGCTAAGAAAGTAAACGAAAACCATTTACCTGAGTGTTAGTTTTGGATAGTATCAGTTAAAAAAAGTCTTTCTCTTTTTCTACTTTCATCAGTACTTTCATACATCCTTGTCGATTGCTGGTATTTTGACCTGACCTTTCTTTAAAACAATTTCGATATGACTGAGTTACGTTCGCCTGAATCGACTTCTACCGACTTGCGCCTATTTACAATTGCCTAATATATATGTTTGGTCAATCTTTTTTCATCCACCCTCTCAACGTGTCCGAACCATTCATTTATCTACCACACCTTTCACATTACTCACTATTTCTCACTTTATCCATCAGAGTCACTTCGGCTATACTTTTTAGACTACTTATTTCCGCAGCATTGATTTTACTTTCATGTTTCTTTTGCCAATCCCAGCATTCACTGCCACACATAAATGTAGGTACCAGCACTTCTCTATGCACAGCCAGTGTTGCTTTTTTTCGACACGTTCTGGCTGCTCATAAAGTCATCCCCATTTATTTGTTTTACCTTCGCTCAATGTCACAGTTATACTTTCCGTTTCTCGTAAACTTTGAACCCAAGAATACAAACTCATTCACTTGTTCTACTCTTTCTCCTTCAATCACCACCTCTCAGTGTGTCATGCTCTCTTTTCTTTTAAAAACCATTACCTACTTTCGTCTTGCTAAATCAGAAAAGAATAAACGCAGTTGGTACCTTAAAAAGGTTTATATCTGAGCAGGTGTAGTTGGAGACCATGTCATTGGTCTCTTTTTAATACGCTTATATTAGTTTCACCTGTATCTTGTATGTTTGTTACTGACTCTTTGGCCTCTGTTTTGCCCTACTTTAAGCGATCAGATTTAATTCAAACTTTGTACACTTGTCAAAGACCGACGACAATGCAATAATTCGATCAAAATATCCGATTATCTTGATTAGTTTCGCCAGGATAAAAATGGTAAACTACCTAAATTTCGCAATTTATAAATTGTACTATTTTTAATACAAAATTTTAAGATATTTTAAATAATATGATTATTGCGTGCAAGGAATATTTGTATGAAAAATATGATGACAATATTTTAGAAAAAGAAATAGTTTTAGAAAACAAAAATAAAAATTGGATAAATTTAAACTTGTGTCAGTATTGAGAGAAGAGCATTGAAGACACTATAACAGTGAAAAATTATTGTTAGTAATAATCAAGCATTGTTTATAACAATTGAATATTGTTACTAGCAAATGATTATTATTCACAATAATTTAAAAAAAAATTCAATTGTTATAAACAATTTAAAATCGTTTTTTTTAATAATAATAATTTTAACAACAAAACATGGTATTTTTTCATTCTTTTCACTGGGAAGTTAGCCGTGTGAAAAAAAATGTATGCCTCATTGTGGGCATGCAAGAGATCCATGGGAAAAACCTGGGGTCTAAAACCGAGGGTAAGCCTGTGGTTATATTAGGCGGTATTACTACCGTCACTTAACGTATGCAGCAGTAGTCTGGTGGGCAAAGGTGGAAGGGGCCGGGGCTGTGAACCTGTTGAGAAGCCTGCAAGGGAAATACTTGCGTGCTGCAACGGGGGCAATGAGCACCGCTCCTACAGAGGGACTAAAAATAGCCCTCAACATTGGACCTCCCGATAAAAGATCGGGCCAGAAACACTGCATACAGACTAAACTGCGAGGGGGGATGGAGGAGCAATGGGATTGGTCACACCAAGATCGGGGCCCTCCACAAACATCCCTTCACAATAAAATCGGACAAAATTTCGAAAAAGACCTTAATAGGGAAAAACTATAAAACAAAAATACCAACCAGAAAAGACTGGTTGAAGAAAACACCATTGACCAGCCAAGGAGTGAAACGATGGTACACTGATGGATCAGGGTACCAGGGACGCTACGGGGCAGGTGTGTTTGGAGCATCCTGCAACCACAGGGAAAGCATACCCCTGGGGAAATACGCCTCGGTCCTTCAGGCTGAGGAGAAAACAGAGTGACCAACGGTGAGATTGATATTCTCACTGACAGTCGCGCGGCCATCGGGGCCCTCGTGAGTAACACCACAACATCATTGGTGGTGTGGGACTGCATGCAAGCCCTCACTGAGTTAGCGACGGTAAACAAAGTCACTCTTACATGGGTTCCTGGGCACACAGGGATAAACGGCAACGAAGTAGCCGACGAACTGGCAAGAAACGGAACCCAGGTGGAACCAAGAAGCCAGTTGGTCGGATTGCCAATTGCCGAAGCAAAACATTTACTGAAACTAATCCTTGAACAAGAACATATTGCTCAGTGGAATGCAAATACTGGCTGCAGAACATCAAAAAAGGCTGATGAAAAGACCTCTTCAGAAGAGGGCTGACGCACTCTGGACGATGGACCGGAGTAGACTAAGCAGCACGCTTGGCCTTCTCACAGGACACATCGCACTAAGGGCGCACCTCTTCAAACACTCTGGTGAGAGTGCGCTGTACTTCAAACAGTTCACAAAAGAAGTTAAGCAGGCCACAAAAGTCGTTCTTTCTGAAGTGAAATGGGGCCAGAAAGACCGTACTTTTTTGGCTTGTGGAACAAGAAAAATTACTATTCGAGATACTCCATATCATTGGAAATTTTCCAAAAAAAAACCTGTCTTGATTCACTCTGTTCTTATCTAATATTTTTTAAAGGGCAAACAAAGATTTTAACATTATACATTTTTGTAAACCAATACTGGTAACATTTTTCCACTTGTTGTGGTTTCTCCAAAGGAAAACTTTTGAAGGCTTCTCTCTAATTTGAAAATAGCGATATCTTATAATAGGGTGAAACAAATAAAAGTTTTCATAGAAAATACTCCTCCTTTCAAGAAAAATCTCCTTTCAAAATTATGTATTGATTTATTTTCAAATACGAAGGTTACTCGATAAGTTTTTACCAAAATGACTGAGGGAAAAGTGTGGTACAAATTTTGCAAACATTTGTTCTACTCTGTCGGTCCTCCTTTGTAGAATTATTATTTCTACATGACTAATAACCAATCTAAAGAATTTATTTGTCTTAATTCACCGGGCCAATCACATTAACATCTGTTTTGAATAAATTCGAGAGGTTAGAGGTCACAAATTCGGCTATTAATACATTTAAACTAGTATTAATTAAGATAATTTTATTTTGAAAGTAATTAGATATTCTGCTGCATTAAAATGCAGCTTTTTAAATATAGAAGTAAATATAAATAAAATTGATGGCATGTTACTATACCATCTTCCTCGTTCAGCGAATGGTGTTTTGTTTATATTTTAACTGTCTAATAAGCAAATGGAGAGTAGATTTCCGTTACATATTTTGACTTAAAATGAACACTGACATCTTGCTCTAAATCTAAGGCAGCAAACGAAGCATAGCCTTACTTGCTAAATGTAAAAAAAACTACAACTTTAATAGGGTTCCATTACTAGCATTTTTGTGTTACATCTGTAATCTAAAGTCAGTACCGAGGGTAGTGGTAGACCAGCGTGCCGAGTTCTTCGGCCGAATGTGGCCAGTGGTGTTATAAGAGTTTTTATTTCTCTGGAGCATCTGCCATGAAAATATCTGTAGAGTAATGTCTAGTCTGTAAGTGGGTGTCTAGTTGGTGAAGGGTATCTGTGAGAGTTAAGCTGTTTATTAACCGAATGGCCCTTTTCTGAATGGAATCTAGAAGACGAAGAGAATGCCTTGGTGCTGAACCCCAAATGTGCGAGCAATACTCCAGGAGGTCGGTTGTACGTCGTCAATAGTTGATCAGGAGTAAAAAACTTTCTAGCTTTTCAAGGAAAACCAAGCCTCTGGCTTGTTGACTTTGCGATGTTAGCAACATGGTCATGCCAAGACATATTATTAGACACCGTGACTCCCAAAATTGAGAAAGAGGGACTTAATTCAAGGGTATTTCCGGACATTTTGATGGAGTGATTTGAGGAATTTACTTTCTTGGAAAACGTGGCGCTTTTTGTTTTCTGGGCGTTAAGCTGAACAAGATTGTTGGTTCCCCACTCGACGATTGCTTCAAGATCTCTATTGATGGAATTAACCTGTTCCTGTCTGAGTCTATTGGTATTATTTATCGAAAGTGATCGATGGATGTGAAAGTTGAGACAAGTGTGCTGTCGTCTATGAAACTGTAAATGGGGTTCGTGGGGGTTTTCAAGAGGTCGTTGATGTTTAAAAGAAATAGGGTGGGGGACCCCGGCATTGGTCTTTAACGCATCAGAAGAAATACCCTCAACTGCCACATGTAAGGAGCGATCTTGCATAAAGCTCATGAGCCATTGGCGCAGTTTGGTTGGGGGACCGTAGGCCGATAATTTGCTTAACAATGCCTTGTGCCAAACGCGGTCAAAGGCTTTAGACATATCCAAAGTTATTGCACGGGATTCACCAAACTTTTCAATAGTGTTTTTTCAGAGTGACATAAGCCAGCAAATCTCCAGTAGACCGAAGTTGTCGAAATCCATAATGTCTGTCATGAATTATCTCAAATTTTCTCCAGATATTTGTTGAGTTCTATGTTAATCGCTTTTTCCATAACTTTGGATGTGACTGAGAGCAATGCAATAGGGCGATAACACTTAACACTTAACAATGATACTGTCCTTTTTTTTGTTAAAAATAACCTGGGAATATTGTATTTATCTAACTTCATCCATTTCTGTAATATAAAAAAGTAGTTCGCTTGACAAACCTAATAAATTAAGGTGCATGGAATGGTTGCGTGCGTTCACACATTTCACGAAATAACAATAATCGTCGTTTAAATCAAACCACTCCTCTTTTAATTGCTAAATAATGGATTAAGCAACGAGTATGATTATTAATTCTCTTACGTCTTCTACCAAAACCGATCCCAGGTGTTGCATTGTCACAAATTAACTACGCACAGATGCGAAACCCGGCGAAAGATCAAATAATTTTTTTATTTATGTATGGACATTTAAATGGGTTTGATTGCATTGTTGCCACTATCTTCAGTGTTTTCAGAATTAACGAAACAAATTTATAAGGCGAGTGTGAATGGACAAGTCGGTAGAGGTCGACCTCGGCAAACATATCTCGATCACATCAACATTGTTTTAAAGAAAGGCCAGGTCAAGAGTACCAACAACCGACGAGCATGTATGAGAGCACTGATGACAGTAGAGCAAGCAAAAGATGGGTGTAAGAACCGTATCAAGTGGATGGAAGTGGTCTCTGCCTATCCCTATGGGAAAAAGGCGTGACTATATGTATGTATGTATACAGGGTGGCCAACCTCAAATGAAATAGACCCATTTTCAGGAACCTCGTCAACATTTTAGAAAAACGCTCAGACCCGTCGATTTTTGATTAAAGGGGGACACTCTTTTCCGGTATTTTTGACTCTACTTTTAACCCCAAGCGAGGGTAAGAAATACCCCAAAATTTTTAAATGTCTTCGGGGGTCAAATAAAGCGTCTTTTCAAAGCTCTGACAATTTTCTTTATAATAGTCTTTAAATATTACATTTCCTTTTAATGCTTTGAAAAACATGTTAAAATTCCAATAATTTTAGTTGCTTACTTACTACCTAATTGATTAAATGTTCAAACTGATGACCGCCCGCATCCATACAATAATAAAGATTTTGTTCAAAACGTTCACGCACATTCCGAAGAATTTTTCCGTATCTTTTTACGTTTTTCAGATATTTTCGAAAAAGTGACTTTGAAAGTAATTTTTAATTTTTTTCTACTCCCTGTAAAGAATTCAACATTTTTTAACCATGAATACTATTAATGTATGTCAAAATGAACTTACATTCAAAAATGAATGGTGATTTAAATCTAATTTTTACCAAAATTCTTTAAAATCCCATGTGGCGATGGAGACAAAGTTTTAGGCTCTTCTGGGTAGTGATTTTAAGCGGTGGTCTTATTTTTTTATTGGTACTGTCATTTCTATAAAATAACGAGATATGCTATAAGAATAATTTTTGTTAGAACTGAATAGTCCAAAAATATGCTGCTGGTCAAGAAAAAGTTAATAAGGCAACAAGATGGGCGTGATGTTCAACATTTGAAAACACGGAATCTAATCAAAATTTGAAAATCTACAGTCTCTGAAGATTTGCGACAAAATGTTTAAATCAGTGTTTAAAAGATACAATGAACAGCATGAAAAACACTAAGCATATTTTGTAGGTTCATTAAACTGTATTTAGTATTTGTGTGATAGTAAATTTGTATTTTTTGACAAGTGACTTGCCTGCCCTGTTTTTAACACGCTTATATTAATTTCACTTGTATGTTTGTATGTATGTATAATTGATTGTAACCAACTCTTTAGCCTCGATTTTGCTCTACTTTAAGCGATCAGATTTAATTTTCACTTCGCACACTTGTCAAAGACCGACGGCAATGCAATAATTCGATCAAAATTTCCGATTATCCTGATTAGTTTCGCCAGGATTCATAAATTTTTTTATCAGGGATGCTTTGCATGAGAGTAAGAGAGATAGAGTTGAGCAGGCCATATAGCCAGGATGGAGGACTCTCGTTGGACACGTATAGTAATAGAGTGGAGACCGTGGACTAGTAAGAGAAAAATAGGACGTCCATCTTGAACAGACGATTGGACTGATTGAAAATAGCTGCATGAGGCGAGCACAAGACCGAGAGTACTTCGACGCTGGACGACTAGCTGACAATAAAGAAGAGAGATAGAGGTAGTGCGTGAACTACGCATGCGCGCAGTTCCAATGACCTATTATAATTTACCCAATCCAATATACTGGTGAGAAACGTGCTGAGGAATGAATGGCAAGTGGGTGAGTAAAACAAATCGAACTAAAAAGTGAAAAATAAATATAGTTAAAAATAACTAAAAAACACGCTTTTACAATTAATCAATTTAAAAAGTAAAAAATAATTCTTAACAATTAACATAGAAATAAAATTACTGACGAGAAAATTAATGTCACTGTTCTAAAAGCGTGGGGTGCTTTCATTCCGAAACGCTGAGTTAGTTTAAAAATGTCATACAAAGCACCCCATGCTTTTAGAACAGTGACATTTGTAAGATATATTTGGATCCACCGTGTATGCAAGGTCCATCGGTGAAGTCATAAACGAGGGTTACTTGAACGGAAAGGTCTGTTTTGCTGGGTACCTAAAATAGGATGACGAGGATATGACAGGTAGTTTTTGGCAGTCTTTGGTACGAGACTAAAGGGTAAAGACGCATTTTATAATAGATTGATAGTTTTGACTACGTTTTACGATAAATGTATTTTTGAAATAGAATTGGATCTTACACATTAATTTTCTCGTCAGTAATTTTATTTTTATGTTAAGAATTATTTTTACTTTTTGGTTTGATTAACTCTAAAAGCGTGTTTTTTAATTTTTTTTAAACTATAATTTATTAAATTAACGGAACCCGAGACTAAATATCGTAACAATAATTTATTGGATTACAAAGATTTGCCAATCAAAGCAACAATAATTTTATAGGTAAAGTTAAGACTAAGGATGGGTTGGGTTTCAGTGGAACAAAACCATTATTACTAAGTAACATTTCGCTAATCGAGTAATAAAAGTGAAAAGCCGTCGCAATTTTCTTTTCAGGGATGTTGATAACAAAAATAACCGTAATGCCGCTCCTGGGTTCGTCTGCTCAACTAGACGGCATTCCCTTGATCAATCCGAGGGGTGCTCCGCCTCCCTCTTAATAAAATTACAACCCGGTTTCAGTCACCCCAGCAACACCAGGGTCGCTGTACGCAGTCTTTTAAGCAAACGGCTACGATTACTTCGAAATTGGAAGATATTTTAATTTGCGAAAGTAGGTAAAACCGGAAGAGCGCTTCGATTTGGCACCAACAGTGTTGTGTATGCACGTATTCATATTAAAATCTCAGATTTGCGATGGTATCTTGTGATGCCTTTAATGAAAATCTCGTGTTCACGAAAATATCTAAAAATGTTGCTAACCATGACAACCATCGCTTGTTAACTAGTCGAAATTTCGAAGATTCGACCCAAATCACCTAGATAAAATGTGTCTCCTATCAGAGGGTGTTTTATTAGAAAATTTAAAAATTATTTGTGCCCAGTACTTTAAAACTATTCGAAGTATTATTGTCATATTTAGTGGGGAGTGTAAGTACTATACACCCTACTAAATTATGTTAAATGAACGTTTCTGGCTACTACCAGAGGCGTACGACAGGGGCAAGTGTCTGGTTTATCCCTCCCAAATTCTACGCCACTGGCGGAATTGCAATTTTATCACAATTTTTCGATTTTCAAATACTTTCTACATAAATATTGCACTCATTCTTCATGGCGATAAAGTTAATATTTTTCGAGATATTACAAGTTAAACATGAAGCTGCTTAATCATTTTGATTTCAATGTGTAGAATGTTTCTTCAATCCATTCCTCGATTAAAAAACCTCATTATTACAGCTGATAGACGCGTGCTATAGGCAACCAATTATACACATGATTAGGCGTAAACCAATCAGAAAAGCTGACATCAGCGCTTCTATTACTAAACTATTTGGCGACTTCCGTTTGACGACTTTTGAGGAGCTGTAAGCTCGTTGTATAAATCTTGCAATATATTCATTCATGGCGGTAAGGCCGGAAAAACTGACAGCCTACATTACGAACCAGCCAACTAGTTATCGAAGATTTACCATCTCAACGAAGCACGGCGAGATTCAGCAGAGGCAGGAACCGACATCATCCTACGACAAGAACCATTTTATTAAGAAGAAAATATTAAAAAGCACATAGACAAAATTTAGAAGAGACTATAACAAATGTTCAATGTGACCAATGATGACCTCAATAAATTTATTTATTCTTTCGCTAAACGGTCCTCTAGTTTTACAAAATATGTTTGGCTGATTGACAATAAAATTAGCAAAATTTACAATTTATCTAAATAAAATGGACAAATGATTCCAATCGCATTTATTTATCTGATTTTAATATTGTAAAGGCATCTAATAATAATACTTCTAATAGTTTAAAAGTACTGGGCACAAATTATTTTTAAATTTTCACACCCTGTAACTCAGACAGGAGACACATTTTATCTAGGTAATTTGGGTTGAATCTTCATATTTTCAGTTCAGGATTCTATAGTTTGAATATTTCCAATTATTAATGAAACACCCTGTATGGGTAACATACTTCTTGAAAAACAATTGGTGACTGATTTTGGCCTGTTTTATACAATTTTTTGTATTAATAAAAAATATTGTTTTACAAAGAATGTACATTTTATAATATAGTTGGTAATTAATGACGCGTAAGTATAAAGGCGCTTAACCTTGTAAATGTGGTAATATTCGGTGGGTTACGTAAACGATGGTAAAGTGTATCAGTTCAGTTTACTGGGTGACCCATTTAAAAGTTTCCACCTCGAATATTTTTCATGGAAATTCTTTATGGTTCCGAGAGGGACATTTTTAACCTAGATTCATGGATACGGGGCCATCCTCCTGAACGAGGCGCCTATCAATTTAAGAATCTAAAATGGCGGAGGGGGTAGAGTGGCACATTATTTATGAGGTGTTTCCATACTCTTTAGGTGCCAAACATTTTTCATTCTACTTCAAAACCTCTTTAATGAATCGAAGTTCAAAAAATGTTTAATTAATCAAGAATGGTCTACTTCCATTCTTCTTCTTCTTATGACGCCCTCTCCTGTCGCAAGGTTGACGATACACATAGTTAACATTGTTCTGGACACAGCAGCATGAAAGATTTCAATGAAAGTGCACCCAAACCATCTTCTGAGGTCTTTCAACCAGGAGTTCTGACGTCTACCAACAGATCTTTTTCCTTGAATCTTTCCTTCAATTATTAGTCTCAGCAGTTCATACTTATTGCCTCTCATAATGTGGCCTATGTATGTAGTTTTTCATTCTTTACTGAGGGCCATTAGTTCTTTCGGCTTCTTCATTCGTCTAAGCACTTCTTCGTTCGTAATTCGTTGAACCCATGAGATGCAGAGCATACGACTTCAATCTGATTGCCGTTAATCAAAATTGTTTCAGCTTTGAGAAGACTCGCTGTTTGGTCTTTGATATATTTATGTCCAGTCAGAGAGGTTGAACGAAACGGTTTTATAAGGCGAATGTGAATGGACGGAAGTCGGTAGAGGTCGACCTCGGCGAACATATCTCGATCAAATCGACATTGTTTTACAGAAAAGCCTGGTCAAGGGTACCAGCAACCGACAAGCATGTATGAAAGCGCTGATGAAAATAAAAGAAGCGAAGGACGTGTGTAAGAATCGAAGCAAGTGGAAAGAAGTGGTCTCTGCCTACTCTACTACAGGAAAGAGGCGTGGCTGTATGTATGTATTTTACACTTAACCTCGTCTCAAACTAAGAACAAAAAAAATCTGCGCTCGCGTTATTATATGAAAACAATCTGTAACCAGAGACAAGCAAATCCGCAATGTGAGTTTCTCAAAAGTTGTAACAGAAATTTCATAAGATCAAATGTGTGCTTCGATAGCAAAATGTGTCATTTTATACCTAAGGGAATATTTAATAATACAATGGTTAATTAACCGCAGAAACATTTTTTATTTACAGTAATTGCAAGTTATAACGTTAGTAACACTTAGTCGCCTTTCCATGAATTTAGATTTTTATTTTGACACGTAAGTAAGAATTGTTTCTAAAATAAAGAATAACAATTTCAGTTCTCTCTGCAGTTTTGTAATTCATATAGATTACGTTTAGTGTAGTTAAGTTATTAGAACTTGGGCAGACTAGTGATTACAACCTTAGTTAAGTTTGCACTGTATCATTTTAGGCTGGAAAAATTTTATTCATTGATCGAACTCTGATCAAATTATAAAATAAAATAGTATCAATGGTCTGGGTGCTTTATTATTGCTAACAACAATTTTTTACTGTTATAGCGTCTTCAATGCTATTCTCTTAATATTGACACAAGTTTAAAATTCTCCAATTCTTATTTTTATTTTTTAAAACTATCTGTTTTTATGAAATATTGTCATATTTTTCATGCAAATATTTCTAACATGCAATAATCATATTATTTAAAAGATCTTAAAATTCTGTATTAAAAATAGTATAATTTATGAATTGCAAAATTCAGGTAGTTTACCATTTTTTTCTGTTTTTTTATTCTCCGTATAAAACAGCTTGAACGGTTTTGCTAATCAGTTTTAAGTTGCTTAATTATGCGTCGAATGCAATTGGTTCCACGTCGATGTCATTTTTTGTTCTCGAGATAATCGAGACGAAAATTATTCCGAAAGTTTACCATTTTTTTCAGTCTTTTGATTCTCCATATAAAACATCTTGGCCGATTTTGCTGAAAATCTAAAGTTGCGTAATTTTGCGTCGAATGCAATTGGTCCCACGTCGTTATTATTTTTTGTTCTCGAGATAATCGAGACGAAAAATAATTCCGAAATTTTACCAGTTTTTCAGTTTTTTGATTCTTCATAAAAAACAGCTTCATCGATTTTGCTAAAAATCTAATCAATTCTAAGTTGCGTAATTATGCGTCGAATGCAATTGGTCCCACGTCGATATAATTTTTTGTTCTCGAGATAATCGAGACGAAAAAAATTCGGAACGCGCATACGTACATACACACACAGACGTCCACTTAAAAACTATTGTATTCGACTCTGGGGACTTTGAAATGTGGAGATATGTCAAAATTTGGAATTTGAAAAATCGGACCAATTACTATAACTTCCCGCCAGGAAGTTAAAAATATTCCGCATTTAAAAAAAATATAAATTACGTTTAAATAGCGTTGAAACTGGTTTTACGACTGATCAATTTAAAATCAAAAAAATTCTAATACAACGCATTACCTTATCAACACATTGATGATAAGCCTTTTTTTTGCGGAAAGTTTGTTGTTTATTATTTCAAGTCTATATTCAATTTATTTTATCATTTTGAACGAATTTTTTACATCAATTTCAAAAAAGAATGGAAATTTTTTGGAAATGTGCGAAGAGAGTTGAAGTAAAACCCTTTAAAATGATATTTCACTTGTCCTGCCATTCAAGATTTATGATTGCGTTTGCACCCCGCTTAAGCGAATAACCGTTCATCCAAAAATTTAGGACAAAAACATTCCCTCTTTGTTAACATCAGTGGAAAAAATCTTTAGACTTTTGGCTGTTTAGTAACCGCGTCGTTTTTCACTCATTTCTTTTAAGGACCGAAAGAGGAGAAGGAGCTCTTAGTTGAATATGGGGGTAGTCAAAGATAGGAATTTCTTTTTTGGTCAAAAACTACTTGTACTTATTGTAGGCGGGTGCATTGCCTTAAAGAATTCACAAGTTTTTTCTTGTTACAAATCAAGTCCTTGTCATCTTAATATTTTTCCAATTATAGATTTGGATACAGCATTTGCTACTTAAAAATATTGTTACGGATTGTGGTCTACGAATACGCACCTGTATCCACTATATGCCTTGAAGCGAGTTAATTATAAAAAATGCAATAATAAATTGTTTAGTTTTTGTACTGAGTGTTTATATATATATATATATATATATATATATATATATATATATATATATATATATATATATATATATATATATATATATATATTAGTATAGCTTATATTAGTTTCACTGTATGTTTTTAACTGACTCTTTGGCCTCGATTTTGCACTACTATAGGCGATCAGATTTAATTTAAACTTGTCAAAGACCGACGACAATGCAATAACTTAATCAAAATATCCGATTATCCTGATTACTTTCGCCAGGATTCATAAATTTCTTCAGGGATTCTTTGCATGATAATAAGAGAGATAGAACTAGAGCATGAACTACGCATGCGCTCAGTTCCAATGTCATAGTGTTGCAGAAATGCAAAAAACATTTTATTTAACGAAACAAAAATACGCGACAGTTTTCTACATTTCAAAATAAAAAGTTTGCCTATTATCTAGGAGATGGCGCCACGAGCAATTTGCAGTAATACAAATGGTAGTTTGCATTTTGTGTTGCATAAAAGTATAGTTTTAATGTTTTAAAAACACTAATGAAACCATATTTTCTTTAAATGAAATTTGTTTTATTATGTTAACAATGTATTCAGTGTAATAGGTATATTTTTAACACGGTTATATTAGTTTCACCTGTATGTTTGTTTATAACTGGCACTTTGGCCTCGATTTTGCCCTACTTTAAGCGATCAGATTTAATTTTTACTTCGCACGTTTGTCAAAAACCGACGACAATGCAATAATTCGATCAAAATATTCGACTACCCTGATTAGTTTCGCCAGGATGAATGGCAAGAGAGTGAGTTAAACAAATCGAAATAAAAAGCGACAATTAAATTAGTTTAAAAAAACAAAAATAATTACTGATCAGAAAATAAATGTCACTGTTCTAAAAGCGTGGAATGCTTTGTATGACATTTTTAAACTAACTCTGCGTTTCGGAACGAAAGCACCCCACGCTCTTAAAACAGTGACATTAATTTTCTTGTCAGTAATTTTTTTCTTATGTTAAGAATTATTTTTTACTTTTTACTTTTATTAACTCTAAAAGCGTGTTTTTAATTTTTTTTTTAACTATAATTTATTAAATTAACGAAACCCGAGACTAAATATCTTAACAATATCCTAAATAGCCAACTCCTGTCACGTACGGAATATTCTCAAAATATATCAATGGGGTGACAGTAACCTAATCCCATTTAAAACGTCCCACATCTGATAAACAGGTTCTTCCTAACAATAAAGGTTTCAAATTTGTTTAGGACACAATGCTCCAATAATATTTTATTTCAGCATCTTGTCTTCAGCTGCTCTCTTTCACGTCACCACAGATTAAAATGCTTTAATTGGGTTATAAAAAAAATAAAAATGATTTGACAGAACGACAGTGATAATACAAAAATGTTTAAGGACAATTTTACTGATACAACCAAATTTGTCATGGGCAGTTGTTTTCGACATGTTTCGTGACTCCGTTGCTAATATGACGACCTGTATATTTGTCACAGACTGAACATTATCGGTAGACATCCGGGCTAACATATCACACTGATTGTGACTGCTCGCAAAATGGGTTCATGAAGGTTGCACATTATTTAGTTATTTTAATGAAGCTATGTCAACATTTCAATCAGTAAATGAAAGGGTTTAAGTGCTAATTAATGCGATTGCTTCACATTTATGTTTCCTTTTTCGTATCCATACGTAGGAATGTTCGACATGTTTCTTGTTCTCTCTTTTTTCTCGTTGTTTCTTTGTGTTTTACATGTTTGTCATATGTTTGTTTTGTATCTAAACTACGACGAATTAAAGACGCATGCCCAATATTGCGACTTTGTTCAGATAAAGCAGGGGTCCACAAATTTTTGTCTCGCAGTGTCATTGGTTTCTAATATTAAATATTGATAAATCTATTAACTTTTGACGGCTGACATGCTGCTACTCACCTTATAAAGTTTACCTGTAGAATAAAAAAGTTAAGAAATATTAGATTTACTATTTAAAACGACGAAGTCCATTAAAATTATCATCATCATCAGTAAGGCGTTACAGCCCTTCGTAGGCGTTAGGTTAGGTTTGGTATCATGTGAGTGGGGCGTGGTCGCCCCTCCACCGCGACCCTTAGTAGGTCTATTGTGGCTCTTCTTGGGCCTTAGTCTCCTCAAGTATTTCTTTTCAGGCGTCTCTGACCAGCGCCCATCTTCTCCAGGCCCTTATTCCAAAATTTCTTAAATTGGTTATCTTATAGCCTCATTCGAAGTCTGCGTTGTCCTTCGGGCTTATCCAGTAAGACCTTTTGGGCGGGGTCATCTGCCCCCATCCTCATAACATGGCCTACCCATTGCAGCCGGCCCAACTTTATTTTATTGACTATGTCAGGTCCCTGAAACAGCCTATGCAGCCCCTTCATATCCCATTTTCCTCAATGGCCCCGTAAATTCTTCTTGGTACTTTCCTCTCACAGCACTCCAAGATGGTCTCGTCACTCTTAGTGGGTGTCCATGTTTCGGCGCCGTACATTCAAACCGGTCTTATCAGTGTTATGTAGACTTTGTGCTTCCGGAGATTATATGGAATTTAAGTTGGGGGTCTAGTCTAAGGTAACATTTGTTGATAAGGAGAACTCTACGTTTAATTTCGGATATGGTGTCATTATGAGTGGTTATCAGGGAGCCAAGGTAAAGGTACACGAACTCGTTAACCGATTCTATATCGTCGCCATCTATATTTATGTTTCTGCAGGGGTTTACTTCTCTTGGTATTTCTGGTGTTGCTAGCATATACTTGGTTTTATTGATGTTAATTACTAGGCCTATTTCCTCTGCTGCCCCTTTTAGTGCTACGTATGCTTCTTTAACTGCTGCCTCTGATCTGCCTATGATATCGATGTCATCCGCGTAGCCAGGATTTGGATGGATTTATTATATATTGTCCCCGTTCTTGTTACCCCCGACATTCTTTTATTAAAATTATAACTAGCCAAAAAAACAAATGCTTCTAATGTGAGGTAGTGATCGGTTAGAAATTTTTAGTATTTCTTTATTTTGTAAAAAAATTAGCAACCGCGCTAATATCCCTTCTCATGGGGTATGGAGATGGAAAAGTTATTAAAAATTTTCTCGCGATAGTTCATAATTCAAATTAAGTAATAGGTATGTCTCTCTGAAGCCAAAATTGCTTAATAATATCCCCTTCTGAACTGCGAGGTACTGACAAGTTCCCAGTTCTTGTGGTTAGGCAAAGAAAAACCTGAACTTGATAGAACAACTGGAGCTGGAAAAGGAGCTCTAACCGCAGGAAGGGCACAATAGACCTTAATAATATCATAATATACTTCGTTAGCTTGTAGGATTATTTATTATTTGACTGATGCTCAATTTCTTTGTCCAATTGTCGAGTTTGGTAATACAACATAAATTTGTTTGTTATTTGAGTACTGGAAAGCATCATTATTATCACACAGCCTATAGTGTCCACTGCTAAACATAAGCCTCCCTCAATCGTTTCCACTGTTCCCGATCTTGTGCTGATTGAATCCAGTTTGTTGCAATTCTTTTGATATCATCAGTCCATCGTGTTGGAGGTCTACCCCTACTTCTAAATGCCTGCAACCTAGGACGCTATTCTATAATGCGTTTAGTCCACCTAGCTCTTCCATTCTCGCCACATGTCCGGCCCATTACCATTTTATATGTGCTATTTTCTCTACAGCATCCTTGATCCCTGTTTTAGTTCTTTAATTACATTTGGAACTTTATCTCTTAGTGTTATTCCCAAAATCTTCTTCTTCATTATTGATTTTAGGCGAGTCGCCTATTCAATTATCGTCCACTTGCGTGAGGCTGTCGCTCCATCGTTTCCTGGGGCGCCCAACGTCTCTTCGTCCCAATGGGGACTTGTCGTGAGCAATTCTCACAAGTCTGCGTTTGTCCATTCTACCTATGTGTTCGTTCCATTCCTTCTTCCTGTTTGCTACCCAGTCATTGATGTTCTTGACCTTACAGGCTGTTCTGATATTCTTGCTTCTTTCTCTTTCCAGTGATTCTACGGAGTATCTTTATCTCAGCTGTCTCTAGGAGTCTTTTGGTTTTCGCTGTTTCTGGCCTGGTTTCTGCGACGGTTTTGTAGATCCTCGATTTAGTGCCCGTTCCAATACTCTTATTGCACCATATTTTATTCAGGCAGCCAGCTATTCTAATTGCTTTTGTTGTTTGATCTCTCACCTCTTCTTCAATATCACCAAAGCCGGAAAGTTCTATGCCAAGGTAGTTAAATTTCATTTTCTGCTCGATTACTTTACCGTCAAGCTCAAGTTTGCATCTTAGACGAATTATTGATGTTGTTAAGCGCTTTGTTTTGGTCGGAGATATTTTCATGTTTAGGGACTTGGCTGTTGGGTTGAATAACTGTAATAACCTTTGTAAGTAATCTTCATTTTTTGCAATGAGAGCGGCATCTCTCTTTTTAGTGAGTGTTAAAGTTTCTGCACCATACACGAGCACGCACTGTTCATAAGCCTTGCTTTTCAGGCATATCGGTATATTGCTTTTAAATACTTCCTTTCTCAGCTTGCCGATTGTGTCTTTGAATTTCGCAGGTTGTGTTATCTCGGTTTATTCTCAGTGTATAGCCTAAAGATTTATAAGATGTTACATACTCAATTTTAGATTCGTTTAGGGATATGTTGCTACTTGGAACCAAGTTTGTCATATGTCATATAGTTTTTGTACGGTTAATTCTTAGACCTACCTCGTCTGACGCTGCATTTAAGTAACTCTTTGACTTATTTTTGGAAAGCATAACTACTATTAATTTTTTTTTTAAATTTTACTCGTTTTTTTATGCTTTCATTTTTAGATATTGCTAAAGATTCAAAAGATTTTTGGGGACAACAGGGGCATTCTAACTAAATTGTGCGTGTGGTCTCGGATGTATTCTTCCTTACATCGTCATCAAGGATAAATTGATTTTAAATTAAAACTAGCACCCTGTCAATAAAATTTTTCCAATTAAAATATTTCTAACCATGCACCGGACTATTAACTATGTTGATTTTGTATTGAATGAGACTGATCTGTTCTGCGGTGGTATTTGTTTGTTATAAAAATGAAATTCGAATGTATTACTACCGAATCGAGTTCAACGGAGAAATATTTGAAATTTTAATTGCTATAATGAGTACAATATTTGCATAGTTTGGTGAAATGAGGGGTTCATCAAATTTTAGAAATGTGGATGACTATTTAAAATAAATTGTATTTTATGTTAAATAATATGCGGTTCAGTAAATTTCATTTCGTGCTTCTGAGAAGAAATCCTGTGTGATACCGCAATATATAGAATAGAAAGTGACAGTTTTATTTTTTTAATTAAGAGACGTTGACACTATTTTTTAAAAATGATTTATAAGAAGTTATTATTTTTTCAATACATAAGATAAATTATTTTAGATTAAAAAAAAGTACTACATTACTCAATTGTAAGCATTGAAAAAGCATACCGTCCTTTAAAAAAATTTATTTTTACAAAATCTTTTTCTAAAATTCACTAGTAAAATGTACATTTTTTTTGCACGCCTTCCATCCTCTTAAGCGAAGGTTAGCGCAGGTGGTAGTCAAAAAGAATGTAAGCGTAAGGTACCGTAGGTAACCGTGAAATTGGTGAGAAGGTACCTCAGGTAAAAATGGTATTTTTATATTTAGGTACCCAACACAAATAAAATATTTCCATTTTTTTTTTCAGATTGGAAAACTTTATAATTTTATTGTCGATAGAAATAATTATATTTGCTTTTAATCTTGTTTAAATAAATATTGTGAACGTTTAACTAAGTAAATAAATAGATTTTTAAAAATAAATGAAACCTCTGTTTTTAATAACAATTTTGACGCTGCTTATCTTCAAATATAGCCGCCCTATACCAAAATTCGAGTACAGCCATTTCGTGGGCTTTGCATTCATAATTATTTTATTTCATCTTCGCAGCTTCATTATGGTTATCATTAGCTAGTGCTGTTTGCAAGATTATTTTTGTAATGTATCACTTTCATACAATTCCCGCAAAAGTATTTGCATAATAGCGTTCAAACATTCCTTAATTTAAGTGAAGGAATCTGTGTTTTGTTTTGATGGGACTAGTAGTCGGCATAATAAATGTTTTGTCTCTTTTGGTAATTAAAATTTTTGATGAAAAACATCTAACGTGGCAGATTAAACCGGCTGCTGGATAGGCGACCGTCAGTCTTCCGTCCGACCCAAAATTCCTTGGCATACGATCTTAACAAAAAAAATTAAAAAAATTTCTTTTTTTAGCTTTGTTTAACTTCCCAGTGGAAGTTATAGTAATGTGTCCGATTTTGCGAGTCCCTAATTTTGACATATCTCCACATTTTAAGGTCCCCAGAGTCGAATACAATAGTTTTTAAATGGACGTCTGTGTGTGTATGTACGTATGTGCGTTCCGAATTTTTTTCGTCTCGATTATCTCGAGAACAAAAAGTTATATCGACGTGGGACCAATTGCTTTCGACGCATAATTACGCAACTTAAAACTGATTAGATTTTCAGCAAAATCGGTAGAGCTGAAAAAATTGGTGAACTTGCGAAATTATTTTTCGTCTCGATTATCTCGAGAACAAAAAATGATATCGACGTGGGACCAATTGCATTCGACGCATAATGACGCAAATTAAAACTGATTAGATTTTTAGCAAAATCAGTCAAGCTTTTTTTATGGCGAATCAAAAAAACTGAAAAAAATGGTAAACAACTGAATTTTGCAATTTATAAATTGTACTATTTTTAAAACAGAATTTTAAGATCTTTTGAATAATATGATTATTGCATGTTAGGAATATTTGTATGAAAAATATAATGACAATATTTCATAAAAAGAGATAGTTTTAGAAAACGAAAATAGGAATTGGAGAATTTTAAACTTGTGTCAGTATTGAGAGAATAACATTAAAGACGCTATAATAGTGAAAAATTATTGTTAGTAATAATCAAGTATTGTTTATAACAATTAAATATTGTTACTAACAAATAATTATCTTCTTCTTCTTTTTGTGGTTCCTATCCGTTACGGATGTTGGCAACCAGCATGGCAAGCCTAACTTTATTTACGGCAATGCGGAAGAGTTCGGCTGATGTTTTTCCGGTCCACTTTCTAAGGTTATGCAGCCAAGATATTCTTCTCCTTCCTGGACCTCTTCTTCCATCGATTTTTCCCTGGATGATTGTCTGGAGTAAGGAGTACTTGGAGTCGTTACTCATGATGTGGCCCAGATATTGCAGTTTTCGGATCTTGATGGTGTTCATAATTTCTTTTTGTTTATTCATCCTTCTTAGTACCTCTTCATTAGTGATATGTTCGGTCCATGATATCCTCAGCATTCTTCGGTGGAGTCGCATTTCGAAGGCTTCTATTTTCTTGGATGTGTTATCATTGAGTGTCCAAGATTCTGTCCCGTACAAGAGGATAGAAAAGATGTAACATCTGAGAAGTCTCATTTTTGTTTCCAGTGTAAGGTCATGGCTTTTGAAGAGTTTGCTCATTTTGTTGTAGGCGGCTGTGGCTTTGGCGATTCGTGATTTGATTTCTTGAGTTGTGTCCCAGTTCTCGTTTTACGTGTTCCCAGGTACGTGGTGTGTGGTACTCTCTCTATTGGTTGGTTATTGATGGATAATTGGATGTTGTCGATCTTGTTTTTGCTAATGACCATAATTTTAGTCTTTTGTATGTTTATGTCCAAACCATATTCCTTACTAACTCTTGCTATTCTGTTGATAAGTTATTGCAGTGCTTGTGGGCTATCTGCGAACACGATGGTGTCGTCCGCGTATCTTATATTACTCAATTTTTTCCCATTTATTAAGATGCCTTCTTCTTCTTCGTCGTCGAGCGCTTCTTTAAAAATCTGTACGGAGTAGATGTTGAATAGCAGGGGTGAGAGTACACAGCCCTGCCTCACTCCTCGCATTATTTTGACAGCCTCAGTTGTTTCTCCGTCGACTCTCATTGTTGCCGACTGGCCCCAGTACAAGCTATTTATGATAT
The DNA here is from genome assembly GCA_950111635.1 of Agelastica alni. Classification (NCBI taxonomy): domain Eukaryota; kingdom Metazoa; phylum Arthropoda; class Insecta; order Coleoptera; family Chrysomelidae; genus Agelastica; species Agelastica alni. Next base: position 21,529,397 of record OX467718.1, on the reverse strand, counting down.
TCAGGTCATTGGTATCGATCTCTGTCTTCTTTAGTATTTCCATCATTTTGCGATGTTGAACCCGGTCAAATGCTTTGGCGTAGTCAATTAAACAACAGTAAACGTCACGGTTAACGTCCTTACATCTCTGAACAAGGACTTGGACAGCAAAGAGTGCTTCTCTGGTTCCCATCGCATTGACGAACCCGAACTGGTTTCGAGAGATTAGGTTCTCGCATCGGTTGTATATTCTTTTATGGATGACTTTTTAGCAGGTGGCTCATCAGACTTATCGTTCGATATTCTTCACATCGTTTTGCGCCTTGTTTCTTTGGCAGTGCAATGAACTCTGAGACTAGCCATTCTTGTGGTATTTTACCTGATTTATAGATGTTATTGAAAAGTTTGGTGATCTTCTTAAATCCATTTTCGTCTAGAAGTTTCAGGAACATTGTTTGGATGCTGTCAGGTCCTGCTTATATTAATTAATTATAGATCATAATAATTAAAAATTTTTTTTAAATTGTTATAAACAATTCAAAATAGCTCCCGCTTACGAAAAGATAAGAAAAAGTTTGAAAGAATACGGTTGACATAATCAGAATATTGTTAATGACAATTATAATTTGTTATAAACAATTTGAAATCGTTTTTTATAATAATTTTAATAATAATTATAACAACAAAACATTTGATATTTTTTCATTCTTTTCACTGGAAAGTAAGTCGTTTGGACCTCTTGGGTCGCATATTAAGTGATATTCAGCGGTAGTGTTTTTTTAGTTAACCATGCAAATTTTCTGTACAAAATAGATCCGATGTTTTACATTTACCAGACGTCCTGCGACGGCGCATTTTTTTTACAAAACTGTCAATGCCAAAAGAGTTTTTGAATATATAGTATTTTTAGCCAAAGTTTTTGGATATTTCACAAACCTTTTTTTTAAGTGAAACTTCTTTACGCGCACCGTCGAAAAAGAATTAAATTCTGCTTCACCTCCTCCACACTACTCCATATACAATGCTACGCGCGTACTCTCTTCCACCATAGGCCGTATAGCATACATCGTTCTCTCGCCCCCTCCCTTCCTCTTTATTATTCATTGTTGCTGGATCCCATCGATAAGAGCGCTTTCTTCATTGGCCCATCACAAAGTGATAAAAGTTTTTCCCCTTTTTTACAAATATTTTTATGGACTGTTATGTGAGAAGCTGTGCTCTATGGGCTCAAGTTACGTCAATAAGAATTTTTTAATCCTCCACTAAATGCACCTTTTCGCCGTGCAGCTACAAACACCACAGATTTTCCAATCTGATTCAGGACTTTCAGTCATTTTGAGTTTCGTATTAACAAATCAATATTTACATTCAGTTAAACATCACAAATACTTTTCTTAATGGACTGTTAACCCAGAAAAAAAATGCTATTGTATTATGTAAATAGTTGTGATTATTTTTGTACATTAGATGTGATATTAAAAAACACAAACAAAAAAAAACAAGTGTTTATTTTTAATAAAATAATGTTTAATAAAAAATTTATTGATTTTGAGCCTATCTTAATTTTTTTTTCTTTTTAGGTAAGTCGTCTTTCATTTTGTAATAATGCAGCTAAAATGAAGATTTGGTGAGTATCTACATTTTTATGGTCAAAAACTTTCGTAATTCAAATCTCCAGTATTTGTTAATTATATCTCAAGGTTACTTTTACGCGTCGACTGATAGTGATTTTTCTGTAATCGTTTTATCATTTTGTTCTTTCCGCGTGATGCAATTTTTGAAAGAAAACATTCTATACGGTTCGCTAGCGCTATGTTTGAGCGAGTCATTTTATACAGACTGAAAATCATAATAATAATAATAGTATCTCCCTACTACAATAGAGCTATGAGCGTGTGTGTCAGCTGCCGCACCCGCGATGAACCTAAATGTGACAGCATATGAAAGTGGTCAGAAAAAAATTCTGTCCTAGTGATTTCATACCGTGCCAAAATTTATGATGATTTTTAACACGATATCCAACTAAAAAATAATCAGCTGTCTTAAAGGGGAGGGTTTATACAGTGTGGAACAGCCAAATGGAATAAATTCGATAACGAATAAATGAGAGCTTGTTGGGAAAAACGCTTGGACACGTCGATTTGTATTTTTAGATGCGCATTTTTTTCAAAAAAAAAAAATTATATAGGGTGTGTCATGCGACAGTGGCCGATAACAACTTTCTTATTTTCAACTGTTTCGGAAATATTAAGTGTTTTCAGATGTATTACAAAAATTAACATTAAAAAAAGAAAATTTTTTTATTTCACAAATAATGTAAAAAAAAAACAAAAAAAACATTAATTTCAATGTAAGAGATGTTCAAAATATTCGCCGCGAACGTCTTGGCAACATGCTAATCCGGCATAGAAATGTCTTCTAACACGTTACTCAACATCTTAGGCGTGACTGATCTAATCGCAATCGTCTTTTTAAGTCAATGTAAGTCGAGTAGTTTAGTTTTGTATACAATACTTTTGACATATCCCCACAAAAAGAAGTCTAATGGCGTCAGATCAGGAGATCGTGATGTCCATTCTATCGATCCGCGTCTCCCTATCCACCGATTTGGAAAATTTTGGTTCAGGTACTGCCGGACATTGATTTGGTGGTGGGGCGGTGCTCCATCTTGCTGAAACCATAGTATATTGGCAGGAACTGGCAAACATTAACTTTTTCAGGATATTGCGTATGTTCCTCTCTCATCCAGTGAGAATTCTTATTAGACCAATAGCGGCAATTTATTGAGTGTAATGTAGCGAATTTGTGAAATAAAACAATTTTCTTTTTTTAATGTTTATTTTTGTAATACATCTGAAAACACTTAATATTTCCGAAACAGTTGAAGATAGGTATGGGACATTGTACATGAATTATGTCTAGAATTTTCTGAAGAATCCAAAAAATAAATAATATACAGTGGGTTGTATTTAAAATAAGAAAGTTGGTATCGGCCACTGTCACATGACACACCCTATATAATTATTTTTTTTGGAAAAAATGCGCATCTAAAAATACAAATCGACGTGTCCAAGCGTTTTTCCCAACACGCTCTCATTTATTCGTTATCGAATTTATTCCATTTGGCTGTTCCACACTGTATATATCAGTCGTGTATATGATCTTAATAAAATTGTTTAGAAAAAAATTCATTTCATACTGGATGAATTTTTACAGCTGAATTTTTATACTACTACAAAAAAAATTATCCGCTGTATTTTTAACAGGGGTAAAACCGTCAGTCGCGGCTTCATAAACATGCCGCGCGCTCAGCCCATCTGAGCGTTGGTTAATTATTTTTGCAAGTAATCTGACGATTTTTACACCAACAAACATTCAGCTGACAATAATATTTATTTCCATTAATTATATTATAATTTTATTTCGGACAGTTTTATGTCAATTTATTACAAAAAAAATCAAGTTTTATGTGGTAACTAACAAGTTTTTATTAAAATTTTCATATTTATTAAGTCACGACGTATCTAAATTTTGCATTAGGGTGCTTCAAAAAAACTCTACCCTTTCAAAAGTTTCTATTTGACATAAAAAAATCCTCACCAAATATGGGCTCAACTCTAAGGGGTCGCTATTTTTATTTTAGTTTCCCATTTAATTAACATGGAAAAAATTCTTTTTTTATATAAAAATTGAATTTACACATAATTAACGCAATTTTTTACAAAAAACCATTTTGTATTCTTAAAGTTGGGTCTTTGCTTTACAAAACTCTAAAACAAAGTATGATTATCTTTACTACTACTACTAGTTACAGCCATTTAACAATTATAAAAATTTTAAATTTGGAGAAATAGTTTGCAATAATTTTTTTAGTGCATAATATCTCAAAATTCTCACCCAAATTATTAGTCAGTGTTGTATTTTTATGGATTACAGATTAGTACGTAGTGTAGGTGGTAGCACTCATGAAAATAATAAGAAAAATGTAATAATTACAAGTAATCATAGGTTATAACTTTGTTATACATTATATTATTATTCAATAAAAAAATTTAACATGTCCACTTTAGTGATTACATTTTTATTAATGATAATTGGAGTACAATATACCTTCTTCTTATGGCTATTTTTACTTTCGACGCTGCGACTCTGAAAAGCTGAGGGATGTGCATCCAAACCACTCTCTTAGATTCTTCAGCAAGAATATACGTCTTCTTCCCACCGATCTCCTTCCTGCAATCATGCCCTCAATTATCAGTCGTAGTATACTGTATCTCTTTCCACGCATAATGTGACTGAGATATTCCAGTTTTCTGGCTTTAATCAAGTTCTCCAATTCTCTTTCTCTTTCTACTCGGCGTAGAACCTCTTCATTGGTAATATTTTTTATTCACGATATTTTAAGTACACGCCGGAAGATCCACATTTCAAATGCCTCGAGCTTTTTCGTTGTGGCTTTGTTGATCGTCCATGATTCTAGTCCATATAAAAGCACTGGAATTACATAACATTTAACCATTCTCAGACGTAGTTGGAGGTTTAAGTGTGGGTTAGTAAATAGTTGTTTCATTTTATTGAAAACATTTCTAGCCTTTTCGATTCTGACTTTGATTTCTTGAGTCTGATCATGCCCATCGTTGATCCACGTGCCAAGATACTGATATTGCTTTACTCACTCGACCAACACTGAATTGATATTGATGTTGGTATTAGGATGGTTTGATGGGTTTTTACTTATGACCATGTATTTAGTTTTGTTATAGTTCATTTTTAAACCGTACTCCCTACTGACCCGATCGATCTCTTGCAGTAATACTTGAAGATCATGTATGTTGTCTGTTGTCTACTGCATTAAATAATTATTGGGTTAACAATTTTCTTTTTCTCAATAAAGTATATATTTTGAAAATTATTTTTATGAATGTAAGGGGTTTTTGAGTATACCTATTTAAATTCAAAACCTAATAAATTGGGTTCGTAGATTGGCATGTACTCGAGTCTTCTTGGGTATTTATCACTATCGGTTCGATTTGTGGCAAAACACAATATTGTTTTTCTTTTTCTTTGACGTGGTAAACACAATTTGTCCATAAGTCAGTTTCGGCGAGTTTATCAATTACTTTTCTTATATTTGTTAGAACAGCACCGCTTAATTGAGAAGCTTGATTGCACTTTCGTAATTTGTTCTTTAAAGCAGCCCATATCAGTTCAATAGGGTTGAATACACAATAATATGGAGGCAAACGCAAAACTGTATGACCGTAAGAATTGCACTTTCGTAATTTGTTCTTTAAAGCAGCCCATATCAGTTCAATAGGGTTGAATACACAATAATATGGAGGCAAACGCAAAACTGTATGACCGTAAGATTTAAAAAGTTTGCCTATGACGTATTTTTCTTAAAATTTTGTTGTTTCACTAGTTCCAACAACTTTTTTGTATGCAGTTTTTAAAAGGTATTTCTATGTTACTAACTATATAACAGATATTCCAATAAAACAGAAAACAAGATAATAGGTATGTATAAAACGGAAAAATATGTATTTATAACAACACGGCACTGGTAAATAGTTGTGTAAACACTGATTTGTTTTTTGCCGGCATCGACTTTTGCGGTGAGAAAAATTCCGATAAAATTTGGCCAATTAGGGTTAAGTACTTTCCAATAAGATGCATAGAATCACAAAAGTTTCGCCGACAGTCCATATGGTCAATACCGGGAGTAATCTATTACAAACGGTTCAATTTAGCTTAATGCTCAACGTGGCATTATTGACCGTACCCCGATTTTTGCGTTGTCCAACTGAGTTCGTATAAAGTATACACGCATTTGTTGTTATAGAGAAATTTTTATTTAAAGTTGCGATAAATAAATTTTGCATCATTCTAGAAGAAAATAATGCGAGATATTATTGTTTTAACGGCTTAATTTCTATTTCGATAATCGTAAATATTTTCACAAGTAACAACTTCCAACACACTTCGAATTCATTATTTATTTGTTGCGTTAAATATATCCACAAAATGCGGAAATATCCAATAAAAGAATCGCAAAGACATATTTATTTAGTCTTAACGATACAAAGATCAACAAGCAATGAAAAGCAAACTGTGATAATGCTTATTCACGTTGAACGTGTTTTTATCAACGATGTTGCGTTTTATATTGGAAGACTGGTGTAAAAACGTTATAAATAAAATTTCGTGTTGTATACTTATCAGGTAGAAAATCCACGTTCGTGTTATTTAACTCTTTGTATACGCAATTTGACCTAATTGATGTTGAAAAAATTTCGCACGTGTGTGTAACGATTCAGTTTTTTTTATTGGAAAGTCCTAGGTCACAATAATTGGACCGGTAAGCTGTTAAAAATAATATATACGAAAAGTGAAGAGTCAATTGCGCATTTAAACAAAATTTGTTGCACACGCAACTTATAACTTACTCAGAATTTGCCCCGTTTAATGTTCATGATAATTGTCAATAACATATATACATATAGTCAAAAGCCTTTTTCCTATAGAGGTAGGCAGAGACCACTTGCTACGGTTCTTACACACATCTTTCGCTTCTTCTACTTATATGATTTTATACATGCTCGTCGGTTGTTGGTACTCTTGACCTGTCCTTTCTTCCAAACAATGTTAATCTTATCGAGATATGTTCGCCGAGGTCGACCTCTACCGACTTGTCCATTCACACTCGCCTTATAAATTTGTTTCGTCAATCTTCCATCATCCAAAAGAAAGTTATTAGGAAAGGACCAAACGTTGGAAGGAAACAGGAAAAGAAATATCAGTGGTCTGAGTGCGACCCGAAAGGTCCACACGACTAACTTCCCAGTTTCCGCAGTCAAATTCTGTATTAAAAATAGTAGTAGTATAGTTTACCATTTTTTTTAGTTTTTTTAATCTCCATGAAAAACAGCTCGACCGATTTTGCTGAAAATAAAATCAGTTCTAAGTTGCGTAATTATGCGTCGAGTGCAATTGGTCCCACGTCGATATCATTTTTTGTTTTCGAGATAATCGAGAAGAAAAATAATTCCAGGAGTTTACCATTTTTTTTCAGTTTTTTTGTTCTCTATAAAAAACAGCTTGACCGATTTTGCTGAAAATCTAATCAGTTCTAAGTTGCGTAATTATGCGTCGAATGCAATTGGTCCCACGTCGTTATCATTTTTTGTTTTCGAGATAATCGAGAAGAAAAAAAAATTCTAGTTTACTTTTTTTTTCAGTTTTTTGGTTCTCTATAAAAAACAGCTTAACCGATTTTGCTGAAAATTTAATCAGTTCTAAGTTGCGTAATTATGCGTCGAATGCAATTGGTCCCACGTCGTTATCATTTTTTGTTTTCGAGATAATTGAGAAGAAAAAAAAATTCCAGGAGTTTACCATTTTTTTCAGTTTTTTGGTTCTCTATAAAAAACAGCTTGACCGATTTTGCTGAAAATCTAATCAATTCTAAGTTGCGTAATTATGCGTCGAATGCAATTGGTCCCACGTCGATATCATTTTTTGTTGGGCGGAAATTAAAAAAAAAGTTCCTCAATTTGTTGCTTATTAGTTGCAAAAAAAACTATTTTGTTGCTCGAACCGATCCCAAAAAATTGCTAACAATGCCAACTTCACGTTAAGCAGACGAAGACAACAAATATCAAACGATCTGAAAAATCAAAATGGACCAAAATTTGTTGCTAAAAAACCATACTAAAATAAATGGAATTTTTATTTAAAAAATTTTTATCGTCAACGGAATTCCGTTATTCAAAATACCGAATATATTTTTTCTAAAACATCAATTGAAATTGTTTGATAAAAATAAAAATGAGAAGCGAGGGTCATGCTTTACAGTAAAAATCGTTTTATTTTTAACTCAAAGGTCAAAATTAATGAATCTTTATTGTCTAAAGAGAAACCTTATAGAGAACGCACGTACCGAATAACCAAACGTATGACGTTGTCTTCTTCCTTTGTCTATTCAATATTTTTGTTATTATTTCTTTGAATAGGTGACTAATTAATTGACTACTTGAAATTTTTTGTTTTTGTTATCAACCAATCAAATAAAACGCAATGTTTAAATTGTGAGTAAGGAATACTGATTTTTGAATATTGTAATCAGAATGAAATACACACAACGTCAAAAGTCTTGGACCCCCATTCAGCCTTGTTAAAGGAATTTTTTGTTAAAAAAACAAAATATATTTATAAAAGTATTGATTCCTGAATCTGTTTTTTATAAAAGGAGTATTTTCCATAAACTGGGATAATTAAAAACTAACAAATGTGTCAATTTGTTGACAAAATTTATTAAATCAAAAACAGTAATTAAACATGTTGTACACTAACTAATATTCGGTACGACTTTCGTTGGAATAACATATTAACACGTCCGTGCATTGGAATAACCAAGCGGTTGATGGTGCCTTGTGAAATATCGTTCCATTCCTCTACAGCTGCTACGACTAACTCATCTGCAGTCTGAGTTGGGTCGATTTAACCGTAAATGGCTCTAGAAATGTAATCCCACATGTTTTCAAAGGAATATGGCGAATTGGCTTTCCAATTTAATCTACTGATATGTCCTGCTTCAAGTGTATCCCGGCGCGATGCGGTTGGGCGTTGTAGTCCATAAACACAAAATTTTCACCTAATTCGTTACGTATGGGGTAGAGAAGGGGCGTAATAACTTGTTCGACGTAAATTACATACATACATACATAAAGTCACGCCTTTTTCCCATACGGGTAAGCAGCGACCACTTCTTTCCACTTGCTACGGTTCTTACACACATCTTTTGCTTCCTCTATTTTCATCAGTGCTCTCATACATGCTCGTCGGTTGTTGGTACTCTTGACCTGGCCTTTCTTTAAAACAATGTTGATCTGATCAAGATATGTTCTCCGAGGTCGACCTCTACCGACCATTTACACTCGCCTTAAAAATTTGTTTTGTCAATCTTTCTTCATCCATCCTTTCTACGTGTCCAAACCATCTAAGCATTTATTTATCTATCTTTGTAACCACATCTTCTTTTACACCACAGAGTTCTCTTATCTCACTATTCTTTACTTTATCCAACCGAGTCACTCCTTCTATACTTCTCAGACTACTCATCTCCGCAGCATTAATACTATTTTCATGCTTTCCATCTCTCGTAAACTTTGAACTCAAGTACATAAATTCATTTACTTGTTCCACTCTTTTACCCTCAATCGAAACTCCACAGTTTGTCATGCTTGCTTCTCTTTCAAAAACCATTACTTTCGTTTTGCTTACATTTTTTTCATCCCTTTGATTTTCAGGGCATCATGCATAACATTAACCATCGCCTGCAACTCCTCTTCAAATGACGCTAATATGACTTGATCATCGGCGTAAAGAAGGCATTTGACGATTAAATCATTAATTTTCAATCCATACGCACTCTCTTTAACATATTTTAAACAATTGTCTATGTATAAGTTAAACAGCTATGGCGAAGCCGCACATCCCTGTCTTACACCTTTTTCGATGTCAAACCAGTTCGTGTACGCTCCGTTTATCCTGACACAAGCAGTGAAACCCTCGTAAAGTGATTTCGGTGCTCATATTAAACTACCACTCACCTCATACATTGACAATGTCGACCACAATTTACTCTTTACCACTCTGTTATAGGTCTTTTCCAAGTCTATAAAAGCGCAATAGACCTTTTGACTTCTAGCCTAGAATTTTTCGACTATACCTCGATCCTGATTCTTACATCTCCTTCCTCTTCTAAATCCTGCTTGCACATTCCATATCGTCTTCTCAGTTTCATTCGTTACTCTTTCAATCAATATCTTTGCATACAATTTGCCGACTATGCTGAGTAAACTAATACCTCGGTAGTTCTTACAGTCCTGCTGCGAACCTTTTCTCTTGTAAAGCGGTACGATAACGGCATTGCACCAGTCGTCTGGTACGCTACCACTTCTCAACGACGTAAATTTGGCTGGTCATATTCTGTGGAATGCGAATTAATGGGGTACGGCGGTTAAACATTATTCCCCACAAAACATTACGGTACCTCCTTGATAGGAAGCAACTTTGCGGGAAAAATTAAGTCGCTGTTGACGATCCGGTTCTTTCCAGACTCTTTGCCGATTGACATCACTCACCCCAGTCCAATTCTGGTTTCGTCTGTAAATAACGCACACCTCCACTGCCGCCAAAGTCAACACCTGTGTTCTCGCGCCCTCTGGAGACGATGTCTAGGAAGTAGAGTGAGGACCCGTAATACTCTTCTAGCACGTAAATTTGCATGACGGAGTCGTCTTCGAATTGTAGATGTCGATATAACATGGCGAAACATAGCTGAATCTAAAGCTGTGCTGTGTCTGCGGGTTTATCGCACCAAATAACGATCCTATCTTTTGCTAGCGCTCAAGGACGTCCACTATGTGGTCTAATTTCCGCTGAATCAAATTCTTTCCTGCATCGTGTAAAGCAGTTATTCTTTTCCGATTAAACGCTCATTATAATCACAAAATGAAACGACATAATACAGTAGTCATTCAGTGCTTTTAGAGCAGCCTGGATGTATGATATTATACTTATGTTTTTGTTAGCTAGAGGTCTGTTAGTCAGCTTTCTTGCACACAATTTGATAGCGAAGACTTTGGTCTGAAAGATTGTAGCATAGCTGCCAAGATTGGTAGATAATTCAATCTTTGGTTTCATGCTGAAAACACCGGCAGCAACTCCATCTGGGGTTTTTGAGCCATCCGTGTACATTACGTATTCAGTCTTTGGGAAGAGGATTTATCCCTTCACCCATTTATCTCTCTTCGGAAAGAGGACTTTGAACGACTTTTCTACGTGTATTTTTGTGGCTTGCATGTTAGGAACCATATTGAGAATATGGTGGTTTTTTGTTTTACTTAGTATCCCGGAGTGGTCCCCGAGTTGCTCTTCATTAATTTGCCTTTCCAGAGACAGGAATTTGTAGCAGACTAATCCGGCCTCTCTCTCCCAAGAGAATATCTAGGGATCAACATTAAATTCTAGTTAATTATTTATAACCTAAGGTTCTTAACTTACTTCAATAACAACTTTATAAAATTTTGTGTTATTTTGAGTTGTTTTGCCCTCTGGTGTTTCTTTTAATACCATACCAAAGAGACACTGAGAATCATCAATATAAATCTTTTCGTACACATTGGTAATTTGAAACTTGTACATAATTTCGTACTTTTGGAAATACTTTTCTGCTGAAAAATATCCAGCTGTACTTCTTAAAAGCCGCTCATCATTCATTTGTTTCTTGACATTATTATTATTTACAAAATTAACTTTTTACGTAAATATCCCATACGTTGACGAGTTTGGAGTGAACCAAGATTTAAAAAACAATACGAGGTAAATCAGTTCGCGGATCTATCTATTCCTTTTTTGTAGCCATCCAAAAATATCTAAATAAACTAATTTAACTAAAACTGAAATGCCGTTGAGCGCCAAGTAATTTTTTATAAAAAAATTACAAAAAAGTATGCATGAAACCCTGAACAAATTTAATCGTGTCTGTAAATTTTAATACAAAGAGTAACGTGTTAAACTAGCTACAATGTTGTTAAAAACGTCGATATTAGTGTCGAGTCCATAGTTTTCAAGGTCGCTGAGTTTGAGAATGATATTCCCAATACAAGCAAGCCAACGTTCGGGCAGGACAACGTCATAAATACAATCGCAAATTTTGTTTTTGCGAAACGTTTACCCATTCCCATCGACTGAAATTCAAGTTTAATTTGTATTCTTGCTGTGACTACGTCAAACACTCCTTTTAGAGTAGGGGATTAGCAATAAAATTATCAAATATGTCTATGGTCGTAAAATTATGTCGTACTCTGTATAAACAAATGTTTTATACAGTTACCAAATATTAAAATTGTTAAAAAATTCATTTTAATTTTAGCGGACGTCTAAAATTCCAATGTTTTTAACGTTCGCTTAATAATGGTCGATTACTGTTGTTATTAAAAAATCGTGATTTATCAGCACCCACTTTATTTTATTACGTAAAGTAACAAAAACAATTTTTTTTTGTTTAAACTTTTATTACATATAAAAATACGCGGTTACGTTGGTTATTTTTTGTGTTATAGGGGTACACTGTTTAACATATTTTGTTGTTAATATAAATAAATCGGTTGGCCTCCATTAAAGTTTTAATTAATTCAAAATGTTTACTCTTTATTATAAGAAGAAAGTACTTCTTTACATTAAAATAAGTTGCAAAATCTGTCGTCTTCGTTGCCCTTATCGTTTTAAGATGGACCATTGAATGATTATCCTTTGTCCTGGATCGTTTTTCAGTCATTCAGTTCTTTTTTGGGATCCAATCAGCTGAAATGAAAATTGGTGGGGGGAGGATTTACAATTGATACAAAATAGTTTGTTGAAATTAATGTTTTAAAATTGTATGCGTTATACATACAGGGTGTTTCAACAAAAACTTGACCCCCCAGAAACTCAAAAAATCAAAGTTTCTTCAAAATAAAAAAAAATTAACACGTCAATTTTTATTGGGAAGGAGACGATTGTTCATACAAAATTTATAATCAAAAATTCAACCCCCTGCTGCCCCGCATCAACCCCCATTTTGAGTGATACATACATCATTTGTGAGGTAATTTACGCAACATTGCATTTTTTTTTTAGTTTATTAAATAATCAGTGCTGCCACCTTCAAATAAAAAATATACTGATTTTTCTAATTGAAATTGAGAGACACTTTTACAAAAAAATCATAAAATTAATTGGCAAATCATTATTTAATCATGATTTAATAAAATATATGATGAAAATTGAGTCCGAATTTTTGTGTGTAGTTGTAAAAAAACGTGGCAACAGCGCAAATAGTCATGAGATTGGCAAATAAATAAACGTGTGTTTACTTTTATTAGCAGCAACTGACAGCTGATAACATATACCCTCAAACGTTTAAGATGGATAAACAACTACATCAAATTGAAATACCCAAAGTTTCAAATTAACAAGTTTAGCAAGTGATTTATTATTATTGACAGATGATGGTGCACACGATGCCTGTTACGATGTAAAAATGCTACAAAATGTATCATTAACTTATTTTAAAGTAGAAGATATTATTAACCACAAAAAAAACTATCCAGAATGATTTATTAACTTACTTAGTTCTTATTCACCGATAAAAAATGTTTTAAACTTGTGTATACAAAAAAGATTATGCGAATTTGGCATCAGTTATGATCAAATTGTAAATATGTATGTCATATTTATTTAAAGTACAGACAACTTTACACTAATATTAACTTTTCACTTTCACTAATCATTATTTCTTGGTTAGTGCACAACACACAGATTATGTGTGTTTACATGGGTGACTTAAGCCTTGAGTCATCTGCACGAATGCGCCGTTGCCGTCGCTTCTTTAAAGCTCACGTTCATACGCCGTAAATCAAATTTTTTCATTGTTATAAAAAAAATATTTCAGACAGTTGATAATACTTTTTAAGCACCCAAACTCTTCGTTATTTAAGTTCCTACAAACGCGTATTTTTTTTTATCGAATTTTGCATTTTATACAATGTTTTTATTTATTTTAATATCAAGAACTCATGATTTCTCATAAGAACCCATGTTAAAGGAGGGAATTTTTTTTTTTTTATTTTTCTAATAACTTTTATCAGTGGAAAATTATAATTTAATATAAAGAACTATAACAACCAAGTTTAAAGACGTATTTATGTTTTTTTAAAATTTGGCTGCATTTTTTCTTTTACCCCAGAACCTCCTTAAACGCTAAGGTATCATTTCGCATTCTATAGTCCGTTCATAATTTGTCGATAGCACAAAATGTGCGTCTAAGTCATAAAACGGCCGTAATAGTCGTAAAATCATAGGCGGAGGTTCCTGAGGTGTTTATTCATGTCCGTACACAATTTGTTGATAGCTCACTGCAAGTTTGACCCTCATTAGGTTTAGTACGTTTTTGATCGCATTTAATTTACGGCTCGTTGGTGTTTCGGCGTCTACGGCAGTAATTAACGTCTCTAATATTTATTTTGCGAATTTTGTGCAGTGCGTGAGTAACTTTTTTTCATATTCCTACAAACATATACGTACCTTTCGTTCCTGCTTGTTTTGTTTGATTGCTTGCGATAGCTTCGTCATCATCATCAACATCATCAAGTTTTACACCGGTACTGTTGCGTACAGTCAGTAAGTCTGTCTATTCACCAAGAGAGAAGACTATTGTTTTGAACGTTCACGATGCTCTGCTTTCTCAGAATCCCACAAACACTGTTCAAAACATAATCAAGAGTTGTGCCCACATGACGGGCGTAGGGAAGTCAACAATATATAGGTTCCTATCAGAAAGAAAAAAACAAGGTATAGCTAACCCAAATACAAACGAATACTTAAAGAGGGGGAGAAAACCTATTGAAATTGATGAATTTGCCAAAAATGGTATTCGAAGGAAAATTCACGAATTTTTTTACAAAAAAGAAATACCCAACTTAAACAAAATTTTACAAGAAGTTAGAGACGACCCGGATTTGCCTCATGTCGGACGAACCAAATTGTGGCAAGTTTTAAAAGAATTAAATTTCCGGTGGGAGAAATCAGACCGAAAATCACTTTTGATTGACCGGGAAGAGATAATATGTTGGAGAAGAAAGTATCTAAGATCTATACGAAAATTTCGGGCTGAAGGAAAGCCAATTTACTATCAGGACGAAACGTGGGTAAACGCAGGTCATACTCTCACAAAAATTTGGTCAGATAAAAATATATCAAGCTCCAGGCAAGCCTTTATGGAAGGTTGGTCTACTGGTATTTCCCCACCCTCTGGTAAAGGCAGTAGATTAATAGTTTCTCACATTGGCAGTGAAAAAGGATTTGCTAAGCATGGTTTGTTGGAATTTCAATCCAAAAGCACAAAAGACTATCACGAGGAGATGACAGCTGATGTTTTCGAAGAGTATTTTGAGCAGATGATTGAACGTATACCACCAAACTCAATTATAGTATTAGATAATGCACCTTATCATTCACGACTAGTAGAAAGACTTTCAACGACTGCGTGGAAGAAACAGGATATCATTGAATGGCTGCGGAATAAGTCCCTGCCTTACAAAGATGGAATGGTTAAAGCAGAACTTTTAAAAATTGCCCGGCAACACAAATCTAAGTTCAAGAAATACGTAGTTGACAAAATGGCGGAAAGACGAAACATCACAGTCCTTAGACTTCCACCCTACCACTGCGAATTAAATCCAATTGAACTCATTTGGGCACAAATGAAAAGCTATGTGGCTAGAAAAAATACGTCATATAAAATACAAGCTGTACGTGAATTGTTATATGAGTCTTTACAACATATTACAGAACAAAATTGGCGAGATGCAGTAAGACATGTAATAGAAGAATAACAAAAAATGTGGGATCTTGACAATATAATTGATGCGACTGTAGAGACACAACCGCTAATTATTAACCTGCAAGACGACTCGGATTCCGAAGATGATCCTGTTTATTTTGAATTTGAATAGTTTTGTAAGTAATCGTAGTTTATATCATTTAAAAATAGGTATTAATTAAATAAATGTATCTTTTACAAATTGCAAGTAACTTTTTATTTTTAAATAAAATAAAGAAATTTTATTAAAATAAAAATACAATTTACAGTACCTACAGTTTAAGAATATTAATATATTTATTTATTTAAAGTAACGTAATGATTTAATCATATACTCTACGACACTGGTCAGTCACTTCCACTCAAAATACCTACATAATCGGATTAAAAGTTCTATAGCTGTATTGTATTTCTTCAGATACAAGGTGGGTTAGTCGAAAACATCTTAAACTGCCAGTTTTAGGTTGGTTTTTGTTATTATATCATACTACCTGTCCTCTCTGTATTTCAGTTCTCTAATGAGGGTCAAACTTGCAGTGAGCTATCAACAAATTGTGTACGGACTATAGGTACAAAAATAACTATTTTTTTTAATGTATTTGCAAACCTTCTTTTGTTCTAAAGTAAAAACATCAAAAAATACAGTGACATGTCGGTTAAAAATACAATATATTTAATGAACCAACTAAATAATATTTAAATATAAATTAATATCCTTGGATTATATCCATGCGTTTTTATTAGTTTAAGCGGACAGCTTTTTGTGAATGACATTAAAATAGTTTCAACGCTCGCTAGGTGGAAACAAACGTAGCGTAAATGTTGAAACAAAGCGCGTTTATTCTTTAACGTTACGAATTAAAATCGACCTTTGTCGTTAAAAATATATCAACAAGGCAAATGTTTTCTTTGTGTAACATTGTATTCGAAACGAAAGTATATTAAAATGGAAAACCAGTAAAATGAGCTGCTTTGTATGTATAATAATAATTTCTGCATGCGACCTCACTCATTTGAGTTAAATATAGACTTACATTTTTTATTACTTATAGTCACTATTTATAGTAACATGCATTGACTTTAGTACAAGTGTTAATGCGTCTACAGAGTGGAAATGTAGCCCTCTTATGCGAGGCATCCTGTTTTGCAAGTAGGTCGACGTAACGAAAGTCTTAAAAAATTACCAAAAATATTTTTTTGGTGATTTGTTTTTGTTGTGACAGTTTAATTTTTTTGACCTGATTTTTGAACAAACGTGGTTGGCCAAAAATTTTCACTAGTAATACCACTAGACACCGTTAGATGTTATGTGTATTCTACGTTACTGTATGGAGTCAAGGCCTGGACGCTAAAAGTCAGCAGCATTAACAAGCTGGAAGCATTTGAGATGTGGGTGTACCGCAGTATGCTGCGTATTCCATGGACCGATCAAACCACCAATCAAGAGGTCTTACATAGGATGAACAAGGACCGAACAATCTTTGAGACCATAAAAAAGCGAAAGACTGCTTACCTTGGCTATGTCATGAGACAGGACAAATACAGATTCCTGAAACTGAGTATGGAGGGCAAGATTGAGGGAAAACGTGGTCCTGGCCTGCTAAGAAGAGCCCAGCACAGAGACGAATTTGCCAGAATTGTTGCCGATCTTCATTAAATGAAGAAGGCACTTCAAGAAGAAGAAAAATACCACTAGAGGTCAAATTATTTACGGAAATTTTTTCGAGCTCATGAATATTTTAAAAATTTCCCGAGTTGCAGACGAGCGAGTGCTTGCCTGCGCGGGCGGCCCGGGTTTAATTCCCAGCCGATGCATTTTTTTTGTGCTTTAACATTAAGTACATAATATTTTAAGTGAGCAAAAAAAATCGAACTAAAAAGCGAAAAAAATAATAGTTAGGTTATTGTGATATACCTATTCATTCGTACTGATCGACTGGCTGGAGTATCAGGTGGTACTCTTTTTGCAAAAGAAACCTTTAGTCTTTATTTGTTTTTTCCAATCTTATAACTAAATAGCAATCCTTCAAAATAATGATAATAATCGTAATAATGGTTTATTGGCAAAAAACACATTAGGCAAAAGAACAAAAGATTTAATTAACAGTATCAAGAAATATATATATATATATATATATATATATATATATATATATATATATATATATATATATATATATATATATATATATATATATATATATAATCGCGACAAGCATTGAATTACACGAGGGACAAACATCCCGAAACCGGTACATAGGTGGTAGCTGCGATTAAATAGATTTACTAGGCCTTACTCTTACGTAACAAGCATTTGTATATCTTGATTTCTGTGATGGGGTAGTATACACGATTATACATTGGATGTAATTCAATGCCTGTCGCGACATATAGTCAGGCAATCTCCTCGTTTTTTATACTAGGACATCTTTATTGCTTATTTATAAAATAACACAAGTTTCCAAGGTTCTGTTGTTGGGCAACTGGGGGTCATTTCCGAAGTGGAGTAGAATCAGAATCTGAGTTTAGAATTGAGCTTTAATGTCAGCATTTTGAGAGATGAGATTATGTACTAAAAAATTATGTCTTTTGACTTCTTTAGAGGTTATCTACAGAATGTTCAACATTTCTTTGGTCTTACCAGTTGCATCATTTAAAATATTCTTGCCCTTTAAAATAAGCTAATGAGCGGTCACGTACAATGTTTTTTTGCAGAGTTATGAAATATATATCCCAATAACATGAGCATTTACAATAACCCCCAATACCCCAGGGTACAGATTAGAGGCCGATATAGTTTTTTGCAATATTGTAAATAAAAATTTTTGTTCTTTTTTACATGATAATCGTATTCAGCGACCCCAAAAATTCTTAAGTGAGATTTTTCAGATACCAATATCGGTTTTTTATACACATATAAAAAAAAACATTTCAATTTTCTGCTTTTATATTCATACAAAAGTATGCCTCATGACTTAAAACGGGTGTAATTTTACAAAAAAAAATTCTGTCAATAGCTTACTTTGAAGTGGAAGAGTAGTTTTAAATATTGCAACTGGAAAAAAGACCAAAAACATATTGTGTATCATGTACATAAACTCTAAAGTAGCCATTAGATCTGTATAATTTGTAAATAATTATCCGGCTCGGAGGACGATATATAAATTGTTAACTAATGAATGGATAATTTTTGTAATTATTGTATAATTGTTTGAGTATAAGTGTTAATTGTCGATATTTGTCACGTGTGGATGTAGTGAAAAAAAAATAGATCTTGATAGACATAATTGCAACAAAACTTACAATAAAGTATTAAAAATTACGACGTGCCGATTTGACTGAATAAATGTCTTGTATGTCTATATAGAATTAATGGTACAATAGCAGACGAAACTCTGATTGTTTGACAGCCAAATTTCTCCTAAAGAGACCCAGGAGTGTCGTCCAGATGTTTGCTTGTAAAATAATAAAAAATAAGGTATTTGCACGTAAAGTTTTCGTTTCTCAATTGTTGAACATAATAAATCTATAAACTTTCCCGAAAATACGTGACTACGTGTAATGTAACGACCGAACAAATCAGATTCTTACACAAAAGAATCTTTTAAAAATAAAAAAAATGAAAGAAATAAAAATTATGTACATCTCAATAAAAATAAAATACATAATGGATCCGAACAAAATCCAATTTTTGAGTACATAACTTCAAACATCTCAAAATTCTAATGTGATGGCTCAATTCTGACCTTGCTGCTGTGGAAATGATCTCCAACTACCCAACAATTAAAAAAGTGCTTATTATTATATTGTTAATCTGTCATTGTGTAACGAAGAAATCATCAAATGAGCAAGAAATGGTGCTCTGACTTACAACTTGTACAATAATATAACAATCTTCGAAACATACCTGTTTCATTTTTAAATATACTCTAGCTAGGCGGTTGGCCTTCTCTTTGCTGGTATTATTTTTTCTTCGTTTTTTTTTGTTATTTCTCGGTTATTTGTGGCGGCAGTTAGGAGTCGTTGTATTGCGAGTGTGTCCAAGTATACCACACAGCCACTCGTTATGGCCTCTACGTTTTATTTTGTATCACGTGGTCGCCTGTCAACGTTACAGGACGATCCTAAATGTTCTACACACGTAACATGCGTCGCTTTAATATTTTTTATGAGCTCGAACTTCATTCGTAAGTCTTCTTCGAAATCTTCGTAATCCGAAACCGTTACACATCGAATGTTTTTAAAATTATTCTTCCTAAAAGTACTCTCTACGACACATTTCTTTTTCCGAATATATCATCTCTATTCGTGGGATAAAGGTTGTGGGACATAAAAAATAATTAAACTTGCTTTTACGACGTTAAGGAATTTTTAAAACTGGCAACTTAATTTTAATTTGGTTGAAACTAAATCCGAACCATTCTGTATATGTACATTATTTTAATCCTTTAGCACCATGAACCCTCGTCTCCGATGTCGTTATACCAGAATATCATCGGACCGGCATTGAAAGTTATATCGAATGTGTTATTGTTGTTATTCTGTTCTTTTTTTAGAGAACGAGATTGCATTTCGATATTGTCCGACGTTATATTTTAATGCTAACAAAAATATATCTATTGAAAATATGAGTGATCTTGAACAGAAGAGTAATAAAAATTTTCTTACGAAAATTATGCTAATAATGTAACACTTAACTACTACTACTAATTTAACTACTACTTTTTTTTCCGAAGGACGTAAGGTAAAAATTGCATTTGCGCCCCATAGGAGGCGGAAAGCCTCCCGTGTGTCGGACTCCTCCCTGATAGCGTTGGACTTACTTTCAGGGCCCTACTGACTAAAAAACCTTAAGTCCCTCGTCCGGACCGCGTGAGCTTTACATCGCTACCATATTACCCCTCCTAGCAGCTAGCTAAACATCGATAGTATCGATAGTAAAAAACTATCGTTTCATATCGATAGTTTCTGAAACTATCGATACTATTGAACTGATTAAGTGTATGTGGAAGAGAGAAAGCAATCCAAATTTGTATACGAATGTTGTTTGAAAATTGCACTCTGGATTAATGTTCAAGTTGAATATTTGACTTTTTTCATTCGAAACTGTCATATGTCAAGTGTCGGATTTCCCGGGAATTCGAATTTCAATGTTTACCTTTACCAGATTTTAGGTTAACCGGTTAACCTCTGTTTGCGTTTTGCAAAATGGATAAATCTAAAGTTTGGATGTATTTTAAAAAAAGTGAATCGGGTTACATTACTTGCAAAGTTTGTAGCCACACCTACAAAAGTAGTGGTAACACCTCCAACATGAGGGATCATTTGAAACGAAAGCATCCCCAAGAATTCCATAACAACAATGAAGAGCCTGAAGCGGGCACTTCTGTTCTTGCCTGTGATAATGGTTCCATTAAAAAACGCAAATCTATGAGAGACTATATGAACAGGGAAAATTATTATTTAGAGGGGTCTCAGAAAAAAAAATGCTTGACAAACTCTATGTAAAAATGATTGCAGAAGATCTGAAACCATTCAGAAAACGAGAACATTCAGGTTCTAATGTTCTAATGAAACTTTCTTTTTTAGGTAATCGATGAAATTCTCATAGCATGGAATATTAGGCATAAAGTGGTTGCCATTGTAACAGATAATGCTCAAAACATGATAAATGTTGCTGAAATACTGAAAATAAGACACTTACCCTGTTTTGCTCACACGTTGAATTTGGCCGTACAAGATAGTTTCAAAATACCTGGTTTTGAAATTATCATTAATAAGTGCAAAAAAGTTGTCACTTTCTTTCGCTCCAGCACTCTGGCTGCTGATACTTTGCGTTTGATTCAGACTCAAAATAATAAAAAGACCCTGAAGTTAATCCAAGAAGTCAATACTAGATGGAACAGCCTTTTTTACATGTTAGAAAGGTTGCAATTAGTGAAAAATGAGCTTGCCGTAGCTATAAGTGAGTGCCCGAAAGCTCCTCCTCTTCTGACTGCTGAGGAATATGAGGTGATCAAGGAAACAATTACCATTCTGAAACCTTTCGAAGTGGCAACATAACTCATTTCTGGAGAGCAATATATCACATCATCACTCATTATTCCACTGATTCGAGGCATATCCACAAAACTGGCTACATTGGAAGGTAGCATAAATATTAGGTAGGCTTACAAGTTATAGTCTTTCAAAAGCTCTATGCTGAAGAGATTTACTTCATATGAACGAAGAACCCCAACTATTATTGCTACAATAATAAACCCAAAATACAAGAAAAGAGGTTTCAAAACTGATGGTGATGCAGTGGTAGCTATGGATCTCCTCCAAAAAGAATACACATCATATTTAAATTCACACACACCTACTCCAGTACCTGTAGAAACCGTTGATGCGACCAGTAAAGACCCAAAGAAAACAAGCAAAATTAATGATTTGTTAGGTTTTTTTAATGTGCCTCAAGCAAGTACTTCGTTAAGTAATGCTATTATTGATATTCGGCAGTATATAGAGAAAATAGTAATAATTCTTTGAAAGAAATTACCTTCAAGTATTTGAGCATACCAGGAAGCTCTGGCTCTGGCAGCTAGGATCTAGCTGTTGTTAGCTACATCCGTCGACAACTCTCTTCTTTCTTCTCCTCCAGTAGGATCTCGCGTACAAATTCCGTCATTGTCGTCGGCGGAGTCCACAACGCTTGGACTGTACTTACAATAAGGATCGTTTCTGATCCCCATTAAATGTAAGTAGGCATTAAATTGTCCATGAACAGTGAGAAAATGGGTGATATAGTAGAGTTCATCTCCCCACGTTTCCGTAAAACCTAGTCATGAACACGTTTAATTAGCCTAAATGTCCATCGCCCTGTTTCCTCGGACACCCAACGCTCTTGCCAGAGTGTTGCGTTCTCGGGTCCTGATGTTTACCAAAGGTCCTTCGCCACTACTACTACTACTCCATGGCTCTACAACCCGGGGGTAGGTCTTGGCCGACTGTACTATTCGCGTCCATTGTTGTCGATCTTCCATCAATGTATTCTATCCCAATTGTCCTTAGGTCCGCTTTGATGTTGTCTCGCCACCTCATTCGTGGGCGCACTACCTTTAATTTATTCAGGATTTTCTTTGTTATAACCCATGTTTCGCATCCGTAGGTTGTTACCGAGAGAATGGATTCCATGTAAACCTTGGTTTTTAGTTTGAGGGGTAGGTTGGAGTTGAAGACGTGTCGCCCATCCTAGACGTAATCTATGGTTGGTTCTTACTCGGTACTATTGGGTTACTGGATTTCGCAGTGGTCCAAAAATCTTGCGTTGAACTTTTTCTTTCAAAAATTAATAATTTCCGTTTATTGTCTTTGGTCAAGGTCCAGGTTTCGCTAGCATTCATTACAGTCGGTCGTATAACGGTTTTATAGATCGTGATTTTTGTTCTTCGCGAGATATTTTTCGATGCTAGCACTGACTTTAGTGCATAGAGACATTTGTTTTTACTTTGAAATCGGACTTGTTATCTTGAGCAATTGTAGCTCCTAAATACTTAAATGTTGCGCGCCCTCTAGAAATTGTATTCCCCCACAATGACATTTTGCCCCACTCTATCTCTACGTACTGTTCTGCTAGTCTGCTTATACTTGGTTTTGTCCTCGTTTATTCCAAGTCCTATTTGCTCAGCTTGCGTTTCTACCATTGAAAAGAGGTCTTTCACTGTAAGTACCGTGTTACCCACTACGTCAATATCATTGGCAAAAGCCAGCAATAATCTTGGGCCATCCCAACTACAAAGTTTAACGCTTATTTTAGCGGTTCTTATTGCTTTCTCAAGAGCAATGTTGAATAAAATTGGAGAAATCGCGTCTCCTTGCTTAAGCCCGCTGTTTACACATCCTGGTTATATACTTTTAACACTTAACGAAGGCTAAAATTTGCCAATGATAAAGAGAAAAAATTTTTGGAAAATGTTGCACGAAATAATTTTCCCTTGCGAGAAGCAGGATCGTAGATCAAGATAAAGAGACGAGATAGTTTGTTGGAGAAGACAGTATTTGAGTGAAAAACAAAACTTGGGAACATATGGAAAATGGATTTTCTGTTTAGATAAAACCTAGTTTAATGAAGGACACACTGTTACAAAAGAAATCGCAAGCTTTTTTAAAAGGTTTATCAATGGGTTAAAGGACTTTAACTAGGAAAAATCATTATTTAATAATAACCCATATTGAGAGTAAGGGTTTTATACATAGTTGTTTGCTTAAATTTGTATTAAAACCTATCAAAGATTACCACGAAGAGTCTGATGTTTTTAAACAGTCTTTTGTATAGTCGCTACACTCTAGACAGAGAGGTCGTGGTCGTCGGCTAAGGATTGTACTATCCATCGCCATTCCTCTCGAACAGCCGCTTTCTTGGAGCACTCATAGAGTGGGCCATCAACAGCAGCCTTCACCTGGTCGGTTCAGGGCATCTGTGATCTTCCACGCGATCTTGTGCCTTCCACTTTTCCCTGTACTACAAGACGTACCATAGAGGTATCTCTACGCCGTGATATATGGCCAACGTAGGTGAGAATTCGAGTCTGTACTGTGATGTCGAGTTCCCGGAGGATGAAATCTTTATTTCGGAACTCAGTCCACGACACCCCAAGCATTCTTCTTCAGCACCACATTTCCAGAGCATCTATCTTCTTCTCGACCTCTTTAAGTGTCCACGTCTCAGCCGCGTATAAGAATATAGGAAACACTAGCGCCCCCACGAGTCCGATCTTTGTGATGTTCCGGTTTCTCCATATTTTGGCGATTTGACCATGGCTGACCTCGCAAAGGTCATGAGTCGTTTGATCTCTTCGACACACCCACCACTGTTTAGAGATCAGCGCTCCCAGATAGACATAATATTGTACGACATCGCAACCCGCAACTGTCGTGATATCTGGCAAGTTGTTATTTCTTTTAAATGCTAGTTTCAATTTCCATTAATTTGTCATAGTTTGGATAAGCTGGATAGCTATCAGTCAAGGTTAAACGAACCGTTATTCACAGCTAAATGGGAAAGTGTATAAATGACTAGTTAATTGAAAAGGGGATTACTACTATGTTAAAGAAAGGTGTTATCGCTATTTTGCGAGATAAAAATGCTATATAATTTTATATCACATTGTTTATATTTGTTGCTTCTGACAGTTGAAAATAAATAGAGATGTGTCACAGACAAAAAGTGCCATCTTGTTATTTTCACGAAAATAAACGGAAAATTGTAATTGTAATAATTTGAAGGTACAATAAGCGAAAACAAAAGGACTTGGGAGTTCTTCGATATCACTGCGAATTAAATGCTTATTTATTTATTTACGCGCGAGCCCTCTTAAATTACATATAATGGGAAAAAAATTACATATAATAAAAACAACAGGAAGAAAAACATACAATGTACACAAATTCCGACATAAACACTAAAATGTATATACATAGTTTATAAAGCAGATATACAGATATCATGAAGTGGTAAAATATAAATTACTGAACTTTCAAATCACAAATATATTTTTTAAATTTGCTAATAGAGATATCAAAAAGTGGAAGGTTCTTCAGTGAATTTGCGAGTCTCTTAGATCTAGGAAGAAATGTGTGGAATGCATAATTAAATGTTCGACTCTGCCTTGTAGTACTCGTTGGAACAAAGAGACCAATTTTACTCAAGAGTTGAGGACAGTTACATATACCATCTCTCTGTTTCCTACGGTTCTCAAGAGAGCAGATTCGCAGCTGTTGCAGCCACACAGCATAGTCTTGATAGACATGTAGCTTAAATGCAATATAACGTAAAAAGTTGTTTTGAACATGTTCGAGTTTCCTAATGTAAACTAAGTAATGAGGAGACCATACAGAAGAGCAGTCATCAAGGTGTGACCTGACTAACGAAAAATACAACTAACAAGGATATGTGGCCCGTCTTTATAAAACATTTAAACTGAATGGTGTTTAGCAACTTTTATTACAATTATTATCAAAAATTAAATTTTCCAACATTATTTACAAGATTAAATTATTTCATTATCCGCCCCCGAATATTAATTTTAAAGTTTCATCCATATTTTGTTTAATGGTTGTATTGTTAATGTACCCAAAAAGGGTACGTGCAATACACGCCAAACGAATGGAGTATAAAACCTGTTTAAATGAGCAAAATTTAAATTTATACATACATACATACATAAAGTCACGTCTTTTTCCCATAGGGGTAGGCAGAGACCACTTCCTTTCACTTGCTACGATTCTTACACACATCTTTTGCTTCCTCTACTTTCATCGGTGATCTCATACATGCTCGTCGGTTGTTGGTACTCTTGACCTGGCCTTTCTTTAAAACAATGTTGATCTGATCGAGATATGTTCTCCGAGGTCTACCTCTACCGACTTCTCCATTCACACTTGCCATATAAATTTGTTTCGTCAATTTTCCTTCATCCATCCTTTCTACGTGTCCAAACCATCTAAGCATTCCTTTATCTATCTTTGTAACCACATCTTCTTTTACACCACAGCGTTCTCTAATCTCACTATTCTTTACATTATCCAACCGAGTCACTCCGGCTATACTTCTTAGACTACTTATCTCCGCAGCATTAATCCTATTTCCATGCTTCTTCTGCCAAACCCAACATTCATTACCATACATAAGTGTAGGAACCAACACACCTTTATGCATAGCCAGACGTGCCTTTTTTGACACTTTCTGGCTATTCATAAAGCTATCCAGTGCCCCATTCATTTGTTTTCCTGCCAACACCCTTCGCTCAATGTCACTGTCATACTTTCCATCTGTAGTAAATTTTAAACCCAAGTACACAAATTCATTTACTTGTACCACTCTTTCTCCCTCGATCGAAACTCCACAGTTTGTTACGCTTTCTTCTCTTTCAAAAACCATTACTTTCGTTTTGCTTACATTTATTTTCATCCCTTTGATTTTTAGGGCATTATGCATAACATTTACCATCGCCTGCAACTCCTGTTCCAAAATTCACTCCTCACCACTCTGTCATAGGCCTTTTCCTTTTAAATTTATTTCTATGTTAAATTACCGTGCAGGCTACCAAGATTAAAAATGCAACGATTTATGTATGTACTTTTCTTTAACCGTCCGAAAAGTACTCACTTCCCGGACGCTTTTGATTTGAGAAAGAAGCACTTTTTTCGCCGAGTCCGGGAAGTATGCATTTACCGGAATAGGCCAGAAAGTTGTTGTCATTACCATAGCAACGCAATAACGATTTAGCACTTTGACATTAAAATATACCCACCAAGCATTTTAAACCAATTGAATCCTTTTAATACTAGCAACTGTTTAATTTTCAATACAAATAATATTATAAACAAAAATTGGAATATCTTAGTAATTACTTTTTGATATACCTGGTGTACGATTAAAATAACGTTTTTTAAAGGTAATAGTCATTAAAGATATTTTTAAAATTTTGTTTTTACTCTTAATGGGATATCAAAATAAATCGTACCGGTTTTTTTAAATGTTAAAATTTACAATCTACGCTTTAGTGGAAGATACTAAAATTAAAAAATGTTTAACATAAACATTACATTGTTTTTATTAGAACTAATCATTTTGTTTGCGAGTAATTAAAAAAACTGTTACAAATTTAAAATTAAAAAAAAAAAAACACTGACACTCCACACGACGATTTGCTTCAGCAAAAAAATGCGGTAAAGAGACATCATTATTTCAGATTACTTTCGGAGTAGGTACATTTCTACTTAACCATTGTGAAGCCATTATTTCAGCAAAGCCAAGTTTTTACATAAACTTAGTATATCTCTTGGTTACGATTATGATACATTAGGGACTAGTTTTTATTACAAATCTTTCTCGGAATTACAAGAAACTGTATCTCTGGCATGAAGTGCAGTGGCGCGCACGACACTAATGCATGTGGGGAAAATGTGGTGGTACCATAAATTTGAAAAGTTCCATTTTATTTGTAACAATTAATTTACAATAAAATTAAATCAACACTAACGTTAGCAAAATACTGTAGAGAACCCACCCATTATTATTACGTTTCTGTAAATCAGTTTTTGCTGAAAAATAAATTACCATCTTTCTTCTTCTTTAAGTACCATCTTCGTTACGAAGGTTGGCAATCATCAAGGCTATACGTATTTTCGAGACCGCATATCTAAACAACTGACTAGTATCGCAGTTGAACCATTCACTGAAATTTCGCAGCCATGGGTGGCGTCTTCTACTTACATTTCTTCTTCCTTGTATTTTTCCTTGCGTCGTCAATTGTAATAAGTGGTATTTCTTATCTTCATAGTACGTAGCAAGTATTGCAGTTTTCGTTTTTTGATAGTAAGTACGATTTCTTTGTCCGTTTTCATCATTCTCTTGACCTCTATGTTTACTCTATTAACCAAAGGTATTTCGAGTATTCTTCGGTATATCCATTGTTCGGATGCCTCCAATGTTCGAGTGCCTGATTTCTTCAACGTCCATGTCTCCACACCATAGAGAACAGTACTGATTGGACTTAACTATCTTGGACCAACACCCACCCGATTAACTCCCGGTGACTTCCGGTATTCAAAAATAAAGACATGTTTGAAAGAGACCCATTTTCAGTTTTGGGAGATTTTAAAGTAACAACGACGCGGTTACTAAACAATCCAAGGTCTAAAGATTTTCTCTGACCATTTAACATCAAAAAATTAACCTTTTGCTTGTTTTTTTTATATAGTTTTCTTTAACTTTTTAACTAAAAAAAAACAATTGAACCAGTCACCTGTTTTAAATTTCATATATTTAATAAGTTAACGGTATTTCTTCTGATGCGTTTAAAACTAATGCCGGGGTCCCCCAGGGTTTCATCCTGTCCCCTACCTTATTTCTTTTACACATCAACGACCTCTTGAAAACCACTACGAACCCCATTTACAGTTTCGCAGACGATAGCACACTTGTCTCAACTTTCACATCCTATCGATCACTTTCGGTGAATGATACAAATAGACTCAGGCAGGAACAGGTTGATTCCATCAATAGAGATCTTAAATCAATCGTCGGATGGGGAAACCAACAATCTTGTTCAGTTCAACGCCCAAAAAACACAAAGTGCCACGTTTTCCAAGAAAGTGAATTCCTCAAATCATCCCATCACAATGTCCGGAAATACCCTTGAACCAAGTCCGTCCATCTAGATTTTGGGAGTCATGGTGTCCAATAACATGTCTTGGCATGACCATGTTGCTAACATCGCAAAGTCGGCAAGTTAGAGGCTAGGTTTTCTGTGGAAAGCCAGAAAGTATTTTACTCCTGATCAACTGTTGACGACGTACAAGGCTCAAATCCGACCTCTACTGGAGTATTGCTCGCACATTTGGGGTTCAGCACCAAGGCATTCTTTTCGTCTTCTAGATTCCATTCAGAAAAGAGCCATTCGCTTGATAAACAGCTCAACTTTCACAGATACCCTTCACCCTCTAGAACATAGAAGAAGAGTTGCAGACCAGTCATTGCTCTACAGATATTTCCATGGCAGATGATCCAAAGAAATAAAAACTCTTTTACCACCATTGGCCACATTCGGCCGAAGAACTCGGCACGCTGATCAGTCTCACCCATTTACTCTCAAGATTGACACTACAAGGACCAATCTTCATCAAGAATCCTTCTTTTACAGGGCTGCTACGGAATGGAATAAGCTTCCAAAATCAGTTTTTCCAGAGAACTATGACCTGCAACTTTTTAAAAAGTGTGTTCACAATCATTTCCTTTCTATAATCGCTTCCCCTTCTAATAGTCGCAGTGCGGGTCGTCCGTGGCCCACACGATAGGTCTACCCTTTTTGCGACTATTTTCATAAAAAAAAAAAAATTTGAAAGACAAAAAAGGATGACAAACTGTGAAGTACTAATTAAGAGAGAAAGAGTGGAACAAGTAAATGAGTTTGTATACTTAGGTTCAAAGTTAACGAGAGACGGAAAGTATGACATCAAGCGAAGGGTGTTGGTGGGAAAACAAATGAATTGGGCACTGTATAGCTTTATGAACAGCCAGAATGTGTCAAAAAAGGCACGTCTGGCTGTGCATAGAGGTTCCTACACTTAAGCATGGTAGTGAAGAGATAAGTAGTCTGAGAAGTATAGCCGGAGCGACTTTGATAAATAAAGTAAGGAACAGTGAGATAAGTTAACGCTGTGGTGTAAAAGAAGATGTGGTTACAAAAAAAGATAAAGGTATGCTTAGATGAAGAAAGATTGACGAAACAAATTTATAAGGCGAGTGTGAATGGACGGAAGTCGGTAGAGGTCGACCTCGGCGAACATTGATCTCGATCAGATCAACATTGTTTTGAAGAAAGGACAGGTCAAGAGTACCAACAACCGACGAGCATGCATGAGAGCCCTGATGAAAGTAGATGAAGCAAAATATAAGTGTAAGAACCGTAGCGGAAGTGGAAGGAAGTGGTCTCTGTCTACCCCTACGGGAAAAAGGCGTGACTATATGTATGTAAGATAGATCAATTTGAAAAAAAAATTATTAAAAATGTTTTTTTTTAATGTGGTGGTCCCACTTCCAAAAAGTTATCAAAGTTATAAACACAGATTTCAAAGAACATCTAAGCTATTAAAATAATCCTGTAACGGATTTGGTCGTTACGTTACTGCAGCATTTTTACTAATTGAGGCAGTTGACGTGTTAAAAAAAACGCCGTTCGAAAAATAATTTAGCGGTACAACACCAGTTTGGTAGTACATTAAGTGGCGACGACTAAACCTAATACACGGAAATAAGAGTGTGACCCGATTCGAAATTTTCTTTTCGATTTGTAAACTATCGTCTTAACGTATAACATTAGCATTTTAATGTGGACTATTAATTTCAAAATCGGTCCTTGTTATTCACATTCCCGACGACCGACGGAGGCGAAGATAACAGATCGTTGACTCGAAATGGTGACTCGTCGTCAAGAAGTTCGTCTTTCCTAATTAACTTACGCATTCTACTAATTTCGAATTTTTTATGAATAATTGTAATTCCTGTTTGAACGGTGTTTCGCATCCCTGTGAAGTTACACCCCCCCCCCTATTAAAAATTAGACTTTTTTTTAGAGTTCCAAAAAAAAAATTTCAAAAAAAAACCCGTCCCCCCACTTTTTCAAAAAACAATTTTTCTTTCGGTCATTTTGTTTGCTTCTAAGAGTTCTACAAAAAAGTTCGAAAAATTCAAACTCCAAAAAGTAGCAGCATTTTGAAAAATTTAATATAATGGGAAAATGTTCATCACAAGTTCCAGGAGTTCTGATGAGAGTTCTGCTCCTTCCCCAAAGAGTTCTACCGAAAAGTCTTACAGCATTTTTCGATCGACTCAATATCCAAAATTCTACGAGACTTTTAAGTTACCAAAAAATTTTGATTGTTGGGATAACAACAAACACAAGTCACGTCTGAAGATTAATCATGGTCGTTTTCCATCACATTTATTTAAAATCGGTGTTATAAACTCACCTAATTGTGTAACCTGCAACACCATAGGAGATACAAATCACATATACTTGGAGTGTCACAAAAATATTGTACATATTTCCTTCTTATATAGCGAAATAATAAATAAAACTAATTTACAACTGCCTGTAAATATACCAACATAGTTATCCCAACTCGACAGATTTATTTTTGATAGCCTGATCAATTTTACATTTAATGCTAAAATAGATATATAAAAATAAGTATACACAAACAATTTTAATAAAAAAAAAAGAAATAATAAAACGAACTGTGGCGAAAGGTCTTGAACCAATGCCATCCCCTTCTTCAACAAAAAAAACGCATCCCATGGTATTTATTTAAACATAATCATCTTATCAACTAAAAAGATTATATACGGAATTATATTTTATGATTAATCGGGATGAGAGTTAAGATTACGCAATTTTTTTAACGAGTAATACATAATTTTTTTTTTTTATTTTATTTGCCAGTAATTGTTTTTTGATTGCGTAACGAACAGTTTGTGTAAAGACAAAAAAAAAATCTCTGTCGCGTGCTGGTACCTCCTACAAGAAGTGCAGACGATTACCAGTCTAGTTTGTTGGTGGGCAGGTGACTCTATCACCTGCCACGATGTCGTTATTTTTTTTCTCGATTTATATCGTCGGTGAGTGTATTCTTTGCAATGGTCACATTGGTATATCATTAATCACCGTGTCTGTTAAAGGAAACCGGTATGACTGGATTTTCTATACCATAATAATTTGCATATATTATTAACGACGGGACATCTTTTGCAATAGGGGTGGTTTTTTCGACAGCGCAATCGTTATATTTACCAAGAGATTAATAACTAGAAACGTTTCTAGCTGTATACTTTATACGAACTCAGTTGGACAACGCAAAAATCGGGATACGAATAATGCCACGTCGAGCATTAAGCTAAACTGAACCGTTTGTAATTGATTACTCCCGGTATTGTCCACATGGACTGTCGGCGAACCTTTTGTGATTCTATGCATCTTATTGGATAGTACTTAACCCTAATTGGCCAAATTTTATCGGCAGTTTTCTCACCGCTAAAGTCGATGCCGGCAAAAAACAAATCAGTGTTTGAAGATAATATGAGTGGCTGTTTCCTCCCCCTCATTACATAATCTGCATATAGGTTATGTGTCAGACATGATTATATTGTGCAGATATTTTCTGAAAAACCAGCGTCCGTTACAAAGCCCTTCAACTGTTCTAAGTTTTTCCCTACTTAGCGAGAGCAGCTTCCCTGCCTGCTTAGCTCCATCTGGTTGTGCCCACTTCAGCTGATGCTGAGAGTAGACCCAGCCATTGATCGCTGCTTTAACGCTGGCCTTGGGTGTCCCTATTATTGGTTCTGGCCTAATAAATGGTGTTCCAGAGCCCCGCCTAGCTAGTTTGTCCGCTTCTTCGTTACCAGAAATACCTGGCACCCACGACAAAGTGACTTTGTTATGGTTAGCCAAGGTTCGTAGGTTTCTAGAACATTCCCGGACAATTTTTGAGTCTATTCTCCGTGATGCCAAAACTATAAGTGCCGCTTGACATTTCATACGGGCAATCAAATCCTGAATTTTTTTCGCATGAGTTTAGAGACACCCTGTATATTGTTTGGTGTTTCAAAGGGGGAGATTTTTTCAACCCTGTACCAATTTGAATCAACTTGTGATACATTTTTGAAATCGGCTCAGTAAGGGAAATCCGCAAAAAGGGGGTTTCATTTAAAAAACTGGTGCTGACGTCATCACTCAAAGGTTATTCACCCTGTAGGATAGATTATTCTTTTAAAAAATAGTTAATTATAATAAAAAACCAACCTGTTTCGGAATTTTTTTTATATTACCATTTATTTGGCTTTTAATGAATTTATGGGTTATTTAATAGTATTTTGTTACATCCTTTATTCAGCATCTATCCGCAGACAATAAGCTTTTGGTTTGACAGTATTGGCATGTGTAGGGGGGTTCCAGTGAGACACCTATCTATGTATTTCTTAACCTAGGGTTAGTTGTATATACAATAATAGTAAAATAATTAATTGTATTGTGTGTCTTTTAAGACGTTTTACATTTGCGTTCTGTTCAAACAACTCACTGGCTAGCACATTAGGGTGAATTGATATTCTTTTACGATAGTTGCCAACTAATTTCGGCAATTACTTCTTTTACTGGTGATATTGGAACATCTTGTCGTATGGTTTCATTGGAGATGTAGTAGGGGGCGTCTACCATGAGGCGAATAACTTTTTTTGAAATCTCTGGATGATACTGATATTGGAGTTACTTGTAGTCCCCCAGAGTTGGATACCATACGTCCAAATGGGATTTAGTATAGACTTGTATAGTAGTAACTTATTTTCTAAAGACAGCTGTGATTTCCGGCCGATTATCCAATACATTTGTCTGAGTTTGAGACCAAGTTGCCTACGTTTGGTGAAAATGAGTTTCTGCTATGTAAGCAGTCGATCTAGGATCTCTGGAGAATTTGTGGAGCAATTGTTGGGTTGGAATGAGATGCCAGTACCGCAGTGTCATCCACTGGTATATCGCTCGTGAATAGGAGATATAATACCCAGCTATTTAATAGTAATTGTATATTTAATTATTTTAACATTGAACCCATATTATCCCAATAGGAATAAGCTTTGAACATGTAACTTAAATAAGAATTACCAGTAAAAGTAAAAATACACAGTTATATACACATAAGGGGGGCGTGGATTACAGTTAAACCATGTAGGGGGGTTCAAAACAAAAAATTGTGGGAACCGCTGTCTTATATATCACCTGAATTAAACGGCATTCAATTAGATTCCTCCGATTAAAATATTCTAATTGCTTTTCCAAAAAAATCCTGTTTCACCACTATATTTTGTTCTCGCTTTTATAACAGTTCTGCTTGATCTTTAGATATGTAAAAACGACAGTAAGTAATGAATACATTAAAAATATAAATTGAGAAGTAACGAATAGCGGATCCTTGGTCGCGTCTGCTAACGTTGTTCCTTCTTCGGCGACGGTAGCGCCGTAATATAGCGGCGCCGCCGCCAATACACTTCCCGACGGATTTACAACTATGTTCGCCTGCTGCATGTCCGTAGTATGTCGCGACTTTGTAAATTATCTAACTTTTTTTGACGTTGTTTATGTAATGCACGAGCTTTGAAAGAAGCGATTATTGGAGAAATTTAAACCGTGTGATTATATCGCCAAGAGAAAATGTTCTACTATCAGATCACGTCTTCTAAATATCACAGCTTCATTAAAAAAACTATATTTATTTTTAGCTTTATTATGTATTTTATCAAAAAATCCTGAAACAGGTTAATTTTTATTGTCAATTTGACAATTTACAGTATGAAAGTATTACCCCCTTCTTGCACCCCATCTGAATTATGAGCATCCCCTCAAAAATTTTAAATGAGAAAGGGGGTCGTGTGGCATCATCTTCGAAAAGGATTTTCATTATCTGTTCAGCAATACTAAGTTTTTCATATTTGGTGCAACCATAACTGAGAAAATTTGTTATTAAAATTTAAAAATATTGACACTGTAAATTATGTATCCGTTGAAAAAATCCATCAAGAATCCTTCTTTTTCAGGGCTGCTACGGAATGGAACAAGCTTCCAAAATCAGTTATTTCAGATAAGTATGACCTGCAACTTTTCAAAGAGCGGCTCCACAATCATATCCCTTCTATAATCCTTCCCCCTTCTAATAGTCGCAGTGCGGGCCGTCCGCGGCCAACACGATAGGTCTACCCTTTTTGCGAATATTTTCAGTAAAAAAAAAGACAGAGTGAGAAGCAGCGATATCAGAGCCCAATGTGACATTCCAGACATTGTAAGATGGTCCAGAATAAAAAAGCCGAGCATGGAGAGGCTACAGAATGGCTAATAATCGACTACCCAAAATTGCAAAAGAGAAGAAATTAACCAACCGTAGACCTCCAGGAAGACTCCCCAAACGATGGTTCGAAAGCTGAACATCGGAGTCACAACTTAGGCAACAGCTTTGTAAAAACAAGACATTCTCTTAAAATAAGAAAAAGAAGCCTTCCACATAAACTAAACAATTTTTCTACCAAATTCAAGAAACAGGAGCAATTACTTATTCATCTTAATGCCACTGATAATTTTACGTAACAAGACGTTGCTTGTTCATGGAGTCATTATTTGAGAAAATATCAGATAATTTTGTGATTATACTCACCTAACCTAATCGCGATCGAGACGGAGTAATAAAACAAAATTTGATGGTAGACATACATACATACATATGGTCACGCCTTTTTCCCGTTGGGGTAGGCAGAGACACTTCCTTCCACTTGCTACGGTTCTTACACACATCTTTTGCTTCCTCTACTTCCATCAGGGCTCTCATACATGTTCGTCGGTTGTTGGTACTCTTGACCTGGCCTTTCTTCGAAACAATGTTGATCTGATCGAGATCGATGTTCGCCGAGGTCGACCTCTACCGACTTGTCCATTCACACTCGCCTTATAAATTTGTTTCGTCAATCTTTCTTTATCCGTCCTTTCTACGTGTCCAAACCATCTAAGCATTCCTTTATCTATCTTTGTAAACACATCTTTCACACCACAGCGTTCTCTTATCTCAGACTGCTCATTTTTACTTTATCCACTACTTTATCCAAGAATAAATATCGTAACAATATTGTTTTTTTGCGATTTCAGTGTTTGCAATTCGGTGTAAACCTTATTACTGTTTTCCATTAAAATTTTAAATACTTTCGATTATAAGTAAATTTATACGTATATTCTGTTGTGATCAGTATGCGTCATGTTACCCATCGTTATCTTATGAGGCACATGTCGAATTTTTACCCGTATGTACATATTTGCGTTTCCTATTTATTCGTAGCCGTTAATTATTTTTATAAAAAATTTAGCACTTTGATATCGTATCCAAGCAAGTAAGCAGTTACATTGCACTATCGGTTTTTGATAAAGATAATATAAAATAAATATGATACCAACTATACATGTGTAGGGTGGAACAAGATGATACGAGGGCGGTTTGATAAGTCAGTGACTTTTTGAATAAAACAAATTTTTTTCCGCAAATAAACATTTTATTTTTTTTTTATTTTTTTATTTTTTCTACATAATCACCTTTTAGCTTGATACATTTAGTCCAGCGTTTTTCTAATTTTTTTATTCCCTCCAAATAATAGGTTTTTTCAAAGCTACAAAATACGCGTTTGTTTCGGTAATGACTTCTTCATTCGACTCAAATCTCTTAACGCACAGCCATTTCTTTAGGTTTGGAAATAGAAAATAGTCGCAGGGGGTTAAATCTGGAGAATATGCTGGCAGGGGTAGCAGTTCGTATCCCAATTCGTGGATTTTGGCCATCGTGACTAGACAAGTGTGCACACGTGCATTGTCTTGATGGAACAGCACTTTCTTCTTCTTAGCCAAATGCGGCCGTTTTTGCTTCAAATTAACGTCGAATCTGTTCAAAAGCTTTGAATTATATTCGCCGGTGATCGTTTTACCTTTCTTGAGGTAATCGATGTGAATGACACCGCGTACATCCCAAAAAACTGTGGCCATGACCTTGTTGGCTGACAGACTCTGTTTCGCCTTCTTTGGTCCACGTTCACTCCGAGCAACCCACTGTTTCGATTGTTCCTTGGTCTCTGGCGTGTTGTGATGGATCCATGTTTCATCCACAGTAACAAAACGGCGCAAAAATTCGTCCGGATTACGGCTGAACATCGCTAAACACTCTTTTGAAGTGGTCACACGATTGCGCTTATGGTCGAGTGTGAGCAATCGCGGCACCCATCTCGCAGAGAGTTTTTTCATGTCCAAATATTCGTGTAAAATATGATGTACCCGTTCAGTTGAGATACCTACAGCATGAGCCAATTCACGCACTTTCATTCTCCGATCATCCAATATCATTTCATAGATTTTATCAACGATTTCCGGCGTAATCACTTCTTTTGGGCGACCTGGACGTTCGGCGTCACTAGTGCTGGTACGACCACAACGGAACTCTGTAAACCACTTCTTAACCATTGAAATTGATGGTGCCGAGTCCCCGTAGTATTTATCAAGTCTTTCCTTAGTTTCAATGATGGATTTTTTACGTAAAAAGTAATGCTTAATCAGCACACGAAATTCACTTTTTTCCATTTTCTTAAAAATTCACGAGGTTGTCTGCTTTGAACGGCTATTAAACACCAACTGCACGACGTAGCTTGCTCAAAATTAGAAAGTTGCCCACTGATAAATTATAGTTGACGGCAGCACTGTTGCATTTGGAGTAACTGCGCGGGAAATTCAAAAAGTCACTGACTTATCAAACTGCCCTCGTTTTATTTCGATTGTGTCTTATCAAATATTCCGCTAAAAAAAAAATTCGTTGTAGATTTATTTAACAAAGAATATTGTTGAAACAGTATAATAACGTCAGAATAAATTTGTGTAGTACCATTTCGATATAGCCTGGACAAAATAAATGCATTATATTTTTTCTTAATTAACACTTTCGATTTATCAACAAGTAAATGAATTTGTGTACTTGGGTTCAAAGTTTACGACACATGAAAAGTATGACAGTGAAATTGAGCGAAGGGTGTTGGCAGGAAAACAAATGAATGGGACACTGCATACCTTTATGAACAGCCAGAAAGTGTAAATAAAGGCACGTCTGGCTGTGCATAGGGAAGTGTTGGTTCCTACACTTATGTATGGTAGTGAATGTTGGGTTTGGCAGAAGAAGCATGAAACTAGGATTAATGCAGTGGAGATGCGTAGTCTGAGAAGTATAGCCGGAGTGACTCGGTTGGATAAAGTATAAAATAGTGAGATAAGAGAACGCTGTTGTGTTAAAGAAGATGTGGTTACAAAGATAGATAAAGGAATGCTTAGATGGTTTGGATGAAGAAAGATTGACGAAACAAATTTATAATGCGAGTGTGAATGGACGGAAGTCGGTAGAGGTCGACCTCGGCGAACATATCTCCATCATATCGACATTGTTTTGAAGAAAGGCCAGGTCAATAGTACCAACAACCGACGAGCCCTAATGAAAGTAGAGGTAGCAAAAGATGTGTGTAAGAACCGTAGCAAGTGAAAGAAAGTGGTCTCTGCCTACCCCAACGGAAAAAAGGCGTGACCATATGTATTTATGTATATTTAACATCAAATTTTGTTTTATTACTCCGTCTCAATCGCTATTAGGTTAGGTGAGTATAATCACAAAATTATCTGATATTTTCTCAAATAATGAATCCATAAACAAGCAACGTCTTGTTACGTGAAATTATCAGTGGTATTAAGATGAATAAGTAATTGCTTCTGTTAATAAGGGTTAAATGTTGAAGTTGGTATAAAAATTGTTTAGTATATGTGGAAGGCTCCTTCTTCTTATTTTAAGAGAATGTCTTGTTTTTACAAAGCTGTTGCCTAAGTTGTGACTCCGATGTTCAGCTTTCGAACCATCGTTTGGGGAGTCTTCCTGGAGGTCTACGGTTGGTTAATTTCTTCTCTTTTGCAATTTTGGGTAGTCGATTATTAGCCATTCTGTAGCCTCTCCATGCTCGGCTTTTTTATTCTGGACCATCTTACAATGTCTGGAATGTCACATTGGGCTCTGATATCGCTGCTTCTCACTCGTGTCTTTTTTTTTACTGAAAATATTCGCAAAAAGGGTAGACTCATCGTGTGGGCCGTGGAAGGCCCGCACCACGACTATTAGAAGGGGGAAGGATTATAGAAGGGATATGATTGTGTACCCGCTTTTTAAAAAGTTTCAGGTCATAGTTCTCTGGAAAAACTGATTTTGGAAGCTTATTCCATTCCGTAGCAGCCCTGTAAAAGAAGGATTCTTGATGAAGATTGGTCCTTGTAGTGTCAAGCTTGAGAGTAAATGTGTGAGACTGATCAGCGTGCCGAGTTCTTCGGCCGAATGTGATCAATGGTGGTACAAGAGTTTTTATTTCTCTGGAGCATCTGCCATGGAAATATCTGTACAGTAATGCGTTTTAACCGTAATTGATCTTAGCGTCTTCATTTCGGTTGTTTAGTAGCGGCTGTTTCTGCTTGTG
Source organism: Agelastica alni (assembly GCA_950111635.1). Taxonomy (NCBI): domain Eukaryota; kingdom Metazoa; phylum Arthropoda; class Insecta; order Coleoptera; family Chrysomelidae; genus Agelastica; species Agelastica alni. Next base: position 21,490,380 of record OX467718.1, on the reverse strand, counting down.
TTTCTGTGGCGTAGGTCATAATAGGTGTTACACACGTCTTGTAAATTCGCGTTTTGCCTTTAATACTTATATGTTTGTTTCTCCATAATATGTCCCGGAGATTTCCTAATAACCTAGCTGACGCTATTGTTTGTGTTCGGACTTCTTCTTTAAGGTTTCTATTACTTGATATATTAACGCCTAAGTATGTGAGAGACGTAAACGACAAAGAGGAAGGTCTTCGACGCTCTGGGTGGACCAAAACAAAGAAATTATTGGTCACGGTCTGAAAGAAGCTTCTCTTGCAGCTTAAGACAGAGAAGGATGGAGAACTACGATCCGAGCAATTCAGACATGATGTCACCATATTCTCTCGAGAGTAAAAGGACAAGAGAGAGAGAGAGAGAGAGAGATTTGAAAGACATGATCTGTTCTACACTTTTATTGTAGATCGCTTACTTACATCTTCTTGATTCTTTTGATATTGTCAGAGACTTCGTTTTCTGGATAGAGATCACCATTTTTAAATCTTTTGCAACTCTTTCGAATCTATAAAGTAGTTTCTGCAGATTGTCCTCATCTTCCGATGTTATCACCGCGTCGTCAGCGTGGAAGTAAGTTGCGTATTCTGAGGTGTAAATGACCGCTTCAATTTGAAAGTCCTAGCGGTGAGGATTTGTGAAAAATTACAAATACTGGTAATCGTTTGCATTTAATGAGCAAAATATTACCAACAGTTTGTATAATTGGCAAAGATAGTCTCTAAGACTTGGCAGCACACTCAAAACACGTCCCTGGTCACATATTATAATGGTAAATGCATAGTCAGTAAAGCCTCGATTCGAGCATCGTCTCGTGTCGAATAGTACCTACATGTTAATACCAGATTTTGTTTCTATATATTCTTTGTAAACGACAACCATGTTATTTGAATGAAGTTAACTTTGCCTTTGATCAATAACAACTGATAGTATTCAAGATCCGAACAACGCAGGCAGGAAGATTTGCAGGACAAAGCATAATGATTTACATAATATTTTGTATTTTTCCTCATTATCTTTTCAAACGATTAATTGAGGTCATATTTTAACAAAGACAAATTATTTAGAAATATGTAGGTATACAGTTTTTTGGTGACGCATCGGTTTTGTTCAAGATAAATTATTTATTATTATTTTTAGACATAATATATTATCGGTATGATGACCTTCGTCTTCACACTACACTTTATGCAGTCATGTTTATAACTACTAAATTCTAAACAATTTTCTATGCATAATATTGTTTTAATATTCACAATGTCGATTATAAGTTGCCCAATTAATATCATTCAACCGGTAAAGGCAAAATTTCACGATGAAAACATCAGGGTTTTAAGATGTTATGTGTATTTTTAAATATACAGTGTGGAACAGCCAAATGGAATAAATTCGATAACGAATAAATGAGAGCGTGTTGGGAAAAACGCTTGGACACGTCGATTTGTGTCTTTAGATGCGCATTTTTTTTCAAAAAGAAATAATTATATAGGGTGTGTCATGTGACAGTGGCCGATACCAACTTTCTTATTTTAAATACAACCCCCTGTATATTATTTATTTTTTGGATTCTTCAGAAAATTCTAGACATGATTCATGTACAATGTCCCATACCTATCTTCAACTGTTTCGGAAATATTAAGTGTTTTCTGATGTATTACAAAAATAAACATTAAAAAAAGAAAATTATTTTATTTCACAAATTCGCTACATTACACTCAATAAATTGCCGCTATTGGTCTAATAAGAATCCTCACTGGATGAGAGAGGAACATACGCAATATCCTGAAAAAGTTAATGTTTGGGCAGGAATTGTTGGAAATCATATCTTAGGTCCCTTTTTCATTGATGGCAACTTGAATGGAGATAAATATTTAGAACTGCTCCAAAATAATGTCGTGCCAACTTTGACAAACTTATATGCTGATCCAGCAAACCCACAAGTTCCTGCCAATATACTATGGTTTCAGCAAGATGGAGCACCACCCCATTACTTAATCAATGTCCGGCAGTACCTGAACCAAAATTTTCCAAATCGGTGCATGGGGATGCGCGGATCGATAGAATGGCCAGCACGATCCCCTGATCTGACGCCATTAGACTTCTTTTTGTGGAGATATGGCAAAAGTATTGTATACAAAACTAAACCACTCGACTTACATTGACTTAAAAAGACGAATCACGCTTGCGATTAGATCAGTCACGCCTGAGATGTTGAGTAACGTTAGAAGACATTTCTATACCAGATTAGCATGTTGCCAAGACGTTCGCGGCGAATAGTTTGAACATCTCTTACATTGAAATTAATGTCTTTTTTGTTTTTTTTTTACATTATTTGTAAAATAAAATAATTTTCTTTTTTTAATGTTAATTTTTGTAATACATCTGAAAACACTTAATATTTCCGAAATAGTTGAAGATAGGTATGGGACATTGTACATGAATTATGTCTAGAATTTTCTGAAGAATCCCAAAAATAAATAATATACAGGGGATTGTATTTAAAATAAGAAAGTTGGTATCGGCCATTGTCACATGACACACCCTATATAATTATTTTTTTTTTGAAAACAATGCACATCTAAAAATACAAATCGACGTGTCCAAGCGTTTTTCCCAACACGCTCTCATTTATTCATTATCGAATTTATTCCATTTGGCTGTTCCACATTATATATAATGATGCAGTTAGTAAAAATGATCCCCGAAACGGCACCAAAAATTAGCACCTAAATAAGGTACTTTCGGAATCCAAATCAGAGAATTTCGCCTGCTGCCGTCACGGCGATGTCAAAATGTTATAAACCTACATTCTACATAAAAAATAAATGAAGTAAAATTTTGGAAAAAGAAATTTCATATTTCCCTATTGTGTTTTTCAATTTATTCACCTTGCCTCTAGTAAAAAAAATGTTCTTAACACTTAAAATTATTTTCACAAATAATAATATTTAACTAATTTAATAACAATGTTTAACATAACATAAAGCTTACCGACAATTTTACAGTGCAACTAAAACAAAAAAAACTGGACTTGACTACGATCATACCTCGGCACAGATTTCACGATGGTTTTAGAAAAGAGAATAATTAAAAGAAATTGATTCTTATGTGTGATTTTCGTTTGCGACGTTGACAGTGTTGCACGGTTCATTAGAATTACCGTTACATCTACCAATACTTGATATTATTCAATGTCAAATATACAAAAACACTTTTATTTAGCTTTCGACCCGACTGCATTTCTTAGTATTTGCGGAAAATGTCACACAAATCTTAATGAAGCATCCAGGAAATGTGCCTCAGTAACAGAACGGAAGTGTTATATGTACCACTAGAATAAGTAATTGCTTCATTGCTCCAGGCGTATATCTAGCCCTCTATCCATAATATACTGAATTCCTTTTGGACGTACGTAATCGAATTCTCGGGCTGCACTAAATCTACCAATACAAATAATGCCACTTCGAAAACTTATCCTTCAGCTTTGTTAACAAAAAGATTGTTCGTTTGATCATCGATCTAGTTCTAACAGAGAAACGGGGTTGGGTTTTCTCTCTTTAACAGGCGTTTTAATGAACTGCGTTTCCAAGTTTTTTCTCTTGCAGTGTCAGTTGAGAGCCTCTCTACTCCTTTGCACTATTATGCAGTGCAGATGTAGACAATTAACATTTTTTGTGTACACCGCGAGATTTTTATGCAGTAAAATTAAGGAATATAAATAATATAAGAAAATGATTTGGCAAGTAAATAACACATTATGAAGCTACTCCAATATGTGCATTCATCTTTCTAACTCGACGTAGGTTTATTGCTTAGTACCATACCTAATTTAGAACTTCTATATCGGAATTAACGAGTCACTAACTATATTTTCCATATTGTTACGGACTGCGGTGAACGGGGTCCCCCCTGTCCTGATTTTTAGTTTACGGTGATGGAGCGGCTTTCGAGTTCATCAAAAGAGCGGATGATTTATTACCGCGGGCGCCGAATGTTCGCTATAGTACCAGAATAAGGTCGTTTTGTCGAGAATGATGGTGAAGTTAAATTTAGGTGATATTGTTATGTAAAAAGTTTAAGTTTTGTGATTCATAAAATATGAATTTATTGTAAAGAAAGGTTGCCGATCTTTCTGCAATGCTAGGTCTTTGTAAAATTCTGATATTTCTTGTATTAGCCCACAGTGACATTTTGGCCCACTCTATCTCTACGTCCTGTTCTGCTAGTGTGCATATACGTGGTTTTGTCCTCGTTTATTTTATTCTAAAATTGTAGTTATCGCGTATTACTGCAAGCCCGCTGTTTACCTCAATAGGGTCGAAAATTATATCACCGATACGTATTCTACACGTCCTGGTTATATTTATAAGTTTCTTAGGTAATCCTATTGCCGCCATAGCATCCCACAGTTTGACACGCAATATATATTTTTTTTTATGAAAATAGTCGCAAAAAGGGTAGACCTATCGTGTGGGCCGCGGACGGCCCGCACTGCGACTATTAGAAGGGGAAGGGATTATAGAAAGGAAATTATTGTGGACACGCTTTTTAAAAAGTTGTAGGTCATAGTTCTCTGGAAAAACTGATTTTGGAAGCTTATTTCATTCCGTAGCAGCCCTGTAAAAGAAGGATTCTTGATGAAGATTGGTCATTGTAGTGTCCAATCTTGAGAGTAAAAGGGTAAGACTGATCAGCGTGCCGAGTTCTTCGGCCGAATGTTGCCGAATGGTGTTACAAGAGTTTTTATTTTTCTGGAGCATCTGCCATGGAAATATCTGTAGAGCAATGACTGGTCTGCAACTCTTCTTCTATGTTCTAGAGGGTGAAGGTATCTGTGAGAGTTAAGCTGTTTATCAAGCGAATGGCTCTTTTCTGAATGGAATTTAGAAGACGAAGAAAATGCCTTGGTGCTGAACCCCAAATGTGCGAGCAATACTCCAGTAGAGGTCGGATTTGAGCCCTGTACGTCGTCAAAAGTTGATCAGGAGTAAAAAACTTTCTGGCTTTCCACAGAAAACATATCCTTTGGCTTGCCGACTTTGCGATGTTAGCAACATGGTCATGCCAAGACATATTATTGGACACCGTGATTCCCAAAATCGAGATGGAGGGACTTGGTTCAAGGGTATTTCCGGACATTGTGATGGGATGATTTGAGGAATTCACTTTCTTGGAAAACGTGGTACTTTGTGTTTTTGGGCGTTAAACTGAACAAGATTGTTGGTTTCCCACTCGACGATTGCTTTAAGATCTCTATTGATAGAATCAACCTGTTCCTGCCTGAGTCTATTTGTATCATTCACCGAAAGTGATCGATATGATGTGAAAGTTGAGACAAGTGTGCTATCGTCTGCGAAACTGTAAACTGTCGTATGCTTGTCTAAAGTCTACGAAAAGATGGTGGACATCCCGGTTAAACTCCCAGAATTTTTCTTATGGTAAGAATAAATGTTGTAACAATATTTTTCACTTTATTTTATCAATTCACTCATTATCGGTGAAACTTTTATCTATCTGTCTCTTGGTCATGATCGAGGATTACAATAACTTTATTTATTGGTTTTAGTCAGTATTTCTTATTTACGAGTCAATTTAATTGGAAAGTATGACAGTGACATTGAGCGAAGGGTGTTGGCAGGAAAACAAATGAATGGGGTACTGTATAGCTTTATGAATAGCCAGAAAGTGTCAAAAAAGGCACGTCTGGCGATGCATAGAGGTGTGTTGGTTCCTACACTTATGTATGGTAGTGAATGTTGGGTTTGGCAGAAGAAGCATGAAAATAGGATTAATGCTGCGGAGATGAGAAGTCTGAGAAGTATAGCCGGAGTGACTCGGTTGGATAAAGTTAAAAATAGTGAGATAAGAAAACGCTGTGGTGTAAAAGAAGATGTGGTCACAAAGATAGATAAAGGAATGCTTAGATGGTTTGGACACGTAGAAAGGATGGATGAAGGAAGATTGACGAAACAAATTTATAAGGCGAGTGTGAATGGGCAAATCGGTAGAGGTCGACCTCGGAGAACATATCTCGATCAGATCAACATTGTTTTGAAGAAAGGCCAGGTCAAGAGTACCAACAACCGACGAGCATGTATGAGAGCACTGATGAAAGTAGAGGAAGCAAAAGATGTGTGTAAGAACCGTAGCGGAAGTGGAAGGAAGTGGTCTCTGCCTACCCCTATGGGAAAAAGGCGTGACTATGTATTTATGTATGTTTAATTGTTGTAGACGTAATTCTATTGGGTAAATAGGTGTTCTTTACCTTGTCATTTGTCAATTCTTATAAAGTTAAACAAATTCGCACAATATCGGGCACGGTACTTTACCCTGTGGAACACCAACTTTTATATAGTTTGTTATAATTTACAATTTTTTTTGTCAAAATATCTGGTATTACTTACGTAATAAATTAATTTGAATCATTATTTAGTACTATCACATGATACGACAATCGTAAACTATTTCTATTATTCGAACTTCGTCACACTTGGTATGTAAGTTCAGAAGATATACTTTTTAATTGACAATTCTTTTCAATAGTACAGTCATTGGGTATTTTTACTTTGGAAAGTTTTCCGGGAGTTTTAAAAATTGGCAATTTTATAGATTTTGACGTGCTCTTACCGAATTTCAACTTTGCCACCTCGTATCTTTGCCGCTCGCGCCGCCATACTGACAAAATATCTATATATCTATACAAAATAATTGTAGAGAAAATTTCCTACAATTTATGTTATAACCTTTTTTTTCCTAAAATCAATAGTTTCGGCGTACGAGCGCCGTAAAATGTAGTTCAACACGCTTTTCGGCAGAAATACTCATTTCCACACCACCATGAAGTAGAGAAAGCGGCGCGTTTTTGTATCGTGGTATCCCCAATAGGCCTAATCCACATCTGACTCACTATTTCCAAATTTAGTTCAATCTTCGTCGCTTCTTTGTTGTTGACGGACCAGGTGTTGTGCTTTCATCGTCTTCAGTACTGATTGAAATATCAAAGACGGAAGTTTCTTCTGCATCATCGGCGATGGGATCATCAGTTTCATCGCGGTTCTCTTCGTTCTCGATTCCGTCGTTTATTTGCTCGAGAATAGTGTCCGTTTCTTCTTCTTCACTGCTATCTTGTGATGGAAATTGCGAATTATTAAAAGAATCACCACAGTCGTGCACACAACGGAGCACTTTAGCCCTGCCTTTCTGCATCCGCAAGTTTTTTGACAACCTTTCTTGCATTTGCAAGAATGTGGTAACAGGAATAAGCCCGTTCTTGTCTTTTTTTCGTCCCCATTGTTCTTCATTTTGTTCGTTCCCATACCACTGCTGAACCTGGTGATAAGTTCGAAACGAATGTTGTCGTGCTGCTGCTTCTGTTGGTGGTAGCGACGCAATATTAAATTTACTTTTATATGCTGATGCTGTGAAGCATGCATATCTATAATTATTTAAAGATGTACTTTTACGACTTTTCACGTCACTGTAACTGTATATAATTCGACGAGGAAACGTTCTCCAGCTTTAGCAATGACTTCTGGTTCAGCATTTGGATCTTTAAATCTGGGTTTTTTCGAAGTACTTTGATAAATTTTATTTTTCCTTAATAAAATAATGCTGATGTGTCTTCACAACCACTAAAGGCATGCGAAAATAAAATATTATTTGCGGCTTTTTTATCTTTTATACTATTTATGGAGTATATTTGTCGTGAAATTTTTCCTTTTCCTGGTTTGAGGATGTATATGTTTGGATGCGTTGATATCGCCGTCAAAAGAACGAGGAGATCTACATCTTCACCGACAACTACTACAAAATCAAATCACGCGTTAGCGTGGATGTATAATATGGTTTACGGCGCTCGTACGCCGAAACTATTGATTTTAGGAAAAAAAGGTTACGACATAAATTGTAGGAAATTTTTTCTACAATTTGTCACGTGCCTATTTTTTCCCTTCTACAGTTCCATTATAATTGTTTCTCTGATGGTTTTGTATTCCTCAGGTACCGTATTTTGTTGTAACTTAAATATATCATTCGTTGTAAAAAGTGTTGCATACCTTGTAGTGATAGGATTCGATTGTTAATGGCTGTGGCATTTTTCGTTAATCGATGGAGATTAAGTGGGGGTTTTTGTTATTAGATTTTGCTTTGGTTTTTGGCCTCGATTGTTGTGTGTTGTCGGTTATATTATTGTTTGGTTTGCATTTCTGTGTGGATGGGGCTGGATATCAACACGGACGAGCGCGATTCTTAGTAAGGAACATGGACTTGCGAATATTCTTGTTTGACGTTTATTCCGTGTCATTTCTTGATATCCAGCTTGGGAAGTAGTCAGTCGTTTGGTGGCAGTCTTGGGAGTCGTGTGGTGGTGAGAATTTTTGGGACGATTTGATATTAACACGTGTGCAAAACCTCTACGGTTTTTCTTTCATATCTGGCTGTATTTGGGCCATCTTAATTGGATTTTGAAGAAAAGCCATTTAATTTTTAACTTGACCATTCTATCTTACCTTTATTGTTGATATTTTGGATTTTGGTGTCGAGTTAAAATAACCGCATGCGGGATTTGATGGAGGGAAGCCATTGTTAATTAGCAGGTGCCGTTCCATAATCAAACCGGCCACAGGAGTAGTGAATTCGTATACCCAAAGGTTACAAGTGATTTATTTTAGAATATTTAAACGACGTGATTTGTTTTTGACACCACGATTAAGTTTTATTTTAATTTATTAATATGGTACACTGTTGAAAACTATTTATTGCATTGGATAATATGCCAAGGCTGAACTTTGATTAAAGTAATCTTCTCAATAGTTCTTTATGTCCAAGTAAAAATATATTTTCTTCATACTTATTTGTAAATATCCTACAATATTGATATTTTGAAGGACAGCCATTGTAAAAAGAAATATTTTTAAATAAGCTCGATTGTTTTAACAGTGTAAATCTTTATGTAAATGGTAAAAACGTGAGTAAATTAGCAGCCGTATGTGAACGTTTAATTAAGTATTATTAAAAAGATGACTTGTATACGTTTTTTTTGGTAACTTGATAAAGTTTGTTACTCTTACCTTTGTTTTGGTTATTTTATGGAATCGTAATTTTTGGATTTTTGATTTATTGTTAGCTTTTGATTTTGATTAGATTTGTTATAAGTTTATTATTGAACTGTGTACCTTGATTTATTGTTAGCTGCTAATTTTGACTATATTTGTTATAAGTTTATTATTGAACTGTGTACCTTGATTTATTGTTGGCTGTTAATTTTGACTATCTTTGTTATAATTTTATTATTGAACTGTGTACCTTGATTTATTGTTAGCTGCTAATTTTGACTATATTTGTTTTTGATTTAATGTAGGAGTAAAGTATCTAATATATTTTAGCTATAATTTTATTTATTTGGTTCACCATAATCTTAGTTGTTTATCGTGTGGCTCTGCTAGGGGTTTCCGGCTTGAACCGTCTAAGTCGGTGGCGCGGCTCACTTTTATATTTTTTTTTCTTCTACCCTCTACGGCTGAGCTTGGGCATAATTTGTCAGTAGAGAGACCGCTGGCAGAGTACTCTATAGAGAACGAAAAAAAAACGTGGCAAATTATTTTGTATGGATATGTTTTTCCTGTAAAATGCGTCGGAAAGGAGTTATTATCAAACTGCTTTTAGGCGCCAATTTTCCAATATGGCGGCGCGAGCGGCAAAGATACGAGATGGCAAAGTTGAAATTCGGAAAGAACACGTAAAAATCTATAAAATTGCCAATTTTCAAAACTCCCGGAATACTTTCCAGGTAACCTCTATTTTTTCAACCAAATGACTGACAAGTGAAAATTAAATAAAAAAGTAAGTGAATCGTCTACCGATAGGTTTGGGTCGTCCGGCTCTGCGAGTACCCTTGTCACTCTATGAAGGACAACAACAAGCATCTCGATTCTAAGATCTTTGAGAATTCCTATCTAATGAGTGGAATAATTTCTCTAGATTTATTATCGAACTCGGTCCGTGAGCACAATGTGATAACTGGAACTCGAATGTATGACAAAAGGTTTATCGTATTCTCGAAATCTCGGACCCCATGTCCACCGATTATACGGGGTGTGTGCCTGGAAAGTGGCTGGAGTAAAATAAAATGGAAAAAATGGAAAAAAATGTTAAAACGCTTTCTAAGAAACATAAAACACGTTATATTCTACTTGAAGGTTCAAACTGAATAATTAAAATGATTTCGCATTTCAACGTTGTCAGTTCTAAAAATTTTCGAGACGGCAGGATCACCATCATCAAAAAAAGGGGCGAGTTCTAAAAGGCTATTAATTATAATAAACAGGACATACATACATACATACATAAAGTCACGCCTTTTTCCCATAGGGGTAGGCAAAGACCACTTCCTTCCACTTGCTACGGTTCTTACACACATCTTTTGCTTCATCTACCTTCATCAGTGCTCTCATGCATGGTCGTCGGTTGTCGGTACTCTTGACCTGGCCTTTTTTCAAAACAATGCTGATCTGATCGAGATATGTTCTCCGAGGTCGACCTCTACCGACTTGTCCATTCACACTCGCCTTATAAATTTGTTTCGTCAATCTTCCTTCATCCATCCTTTCGACGTGTCCAAACCATCTAAGCATTCCTTTATCTATATTTGTAGCCACATCTTCTTTTACACCACAGCGTTCTCTTATCTCACTATTCTTTACTTTATCCAACCGAGTCACTCCGGCTATACTTCTCAGACTACTCATCTCCGCAGCATTAATTCTATTTTCATGCTTCTTCTGCCAAACCCAACATTCACTACCATACATAAGTGTAGGAACCAACACACCTCTATGCACCTCCAGACGTGCCTTTTTTGACACTTTCTGGCTATTCATAAAGCTATGCAGTGCCCCATTCATTTGTTTTTCTGCCAACACCCTTTGCTTAATGCCACTGTCATACTTTCCATCTCTAGTAAACTTTGAACCCAAGTACACAAATTCTTTTACTTGTTCTACTCTTTCTCCCTCAATCGAAACTCCACAGTTTGTCATGCTTTCTTCTCTTTCAAAAACCATTACTTTCGTTTTGCTCGCATTTAACAGGACGTGTGCTAAATGTTGGTTTCCTTGAATCTTACAAAAACTGTGTACAAAAAACTTTTAACTTAAAGATATTCGGTAATTTTTGTTGCAATTATTATCTAAGAATTTAATTTTTTGACAACAAATACAATATTAAATTATTTCATAATCCGCCCCCGAATATGGATTTAAAAGTTTCATCCTTATTTATTTTTTATGGTTGTATTGTTAAAGTACCCTAAAAGGGACAGGCTTATGGGAAAACGAGGTGTTCAAACTAAAATAGATAAAACTAAATAAATGGGTCTGTGTTAGTATACGAGGTGTTGGGATTATGGATAAAAATGACAGTTAGAATGAAAATTTTATTTATTGAAATAAAGTTTTTGGAAGTGTGTCTTAACACCATCAAGGATCGGAGAGAACTAACTGCTTGCAACTTTATTACTGCAGTTGTCTTTTTTACATCGTGTAACATTTAGTGTTTATGCAGTCAATACAATGCTTGAATTGTACCTGGTTTTTATGACTCGTAGTTCGAATATTTTATACTATACTTCTCCGAAATAATAAAATAAAACATTTTTCAAGGGTGAAATTGTGTTCACTTAAGAAAAATTTTACTTTGAGAATGAAACAAACTTAAAATGATATCTTAAAAAGAATGATTTTTGTATAAACGAACTCAATATTTTACAAAAGTGCATATCTAGGACGTTTCTGTAGTATAAAATAATTTCGTGTTCCAAATTTACAAACAAAAATGAAGTACAGTAAAAGTGTTGTACACGTAGAAAGGAAGATTGACGAAATAAATTTATAAGGCAAGTGTGAATGGACGGAAGTCGGTAGAGGTCGACCTCGGCGAACCTATCTCGATCAAATCAACATTGTTCTGAAGAAAGAGTACCAACAACCGACGAACATGTATGAGAGCACTAATGAAAGTAGAGGAAGCAAAAGATGTGTGTAAGAACCATAGCAAGTGGTATCTGCGGGAAAAAGGCGTTCCCAGAAATTCTCCTTATATCATCGCTCCAGCGTGCCGGTGGTCTGCCTCTGTTAAATTTGTCTTCTCGTGGTCGCCATTCCGATATTATTTTAGTCCACCTGTCGTTTGATGACTTTTACCGCGCGTATAATCTAAAATTTTCTGACAATGTTGTGTCACGACAACTTCGTTAATACTAATTTGGATGATAATATAAGAAAAAAATAAAACAAGTGAACAGTCACTGCGCAATAGATAAAACGAGTACCCTTACATGTCCAGTTTTTTTGGACAATTCGTTTTTACATTTCAAACTTGGAATTGTACGTGAACCAGTTTTTCAACGGTAATTTCGGCGCATAGTCGAATGTGGAAACTGCTTGAATTGAAATGATTAGGTACATAAAACGGTCACAAATCTAAATTCAGTATAAAAAGCATGCGTATTAATTCTATACAAACGATCCCGAGTACCGTTCAAAAGCTGCAGGTTTGTACGAACCTATAGGTAGTGTTCGTCCGCCTTGCGTATGCGACTACAAATTTCTTGGATGAGATGAATAGTCAAAATTATTACTAAGAAACGGGAATGACCTGTGAAATATGAACATAAAACGGATCGTGAGAATCAAATAAACATGTTAATATTTCAACCATAATGACACATACGAGATGCGCCATTGAACGCTCTCGCTGACATTATATTACCGAGTGAGTCGGTCTCCTTTTAATTTTATCGTCAGATCGTAAATAACGTTTGGAAAAGATGAAAAAAATGTTTTTAATACTTTCGTGATTACGATGTTTGTCTGATAATATTAAAATAGCCGATAGAAAGCCCTCCAAAGGAATAATTTTGTACCCCCATTTTGTCTACTTTTTTTTCAACTGGTAATCCGGGAATCCGTAGGTACATATTCATAAATTTGAAGTGTCTGTCTTTTATTTTAAAACAAATCGAGTGGACGAAAGTCGGTAGAGGTCGACCTCGGCGAACATCGATCTCGATCAGATCAACATTGTTTTAAAAAAAGGCTAGGACAAGAGTACCAACAACCGACGAGCATGTATGAGAGCACTGTTAAAAGTAGAGGAAGCAAAAGATGTGTGTAAGAACCGTATTTTTGGAGTATCGTTTCTACTAATGGCCATACATTTGGTTTTAAGGACGTTAATTTTCAGACCCAATCTTTGACTTTCTTCATTGACCTTATCTAGTAGAGTTTGTAGATCATTTGCAGTATCCGCCAATATCACGGTATCATCCGCATATCGAATATTGTTTATGGGAATTCCGTTTACTTTAATGCCTATGGGACTGTCGGAGATTGACTCAGTGCAGGGCCGGATTTAAGGGAGGGCATCCGGGGCTATAGCCCCGGGGCCTCCACAAAAGAGGGGCCCCCACAATAGAGACTTCGATAAAAAACTTTCAAATTCCGAGTAGTAAACAATAGGAAACAACTTTCACAATAAATTATTTATTGAAAAACTCGACTAAAACAAATTGTTCATTTCATTTGGAAAATAATTTGGGACCAGGGGGCCTCCTTTTTTATGTTGCCCCGAGGCCTCCATACCTCTTAATCCGGCCCTGACTCAGTGAATGTTCTTTCCACATACAAGTTAAACAACATCGGAGACAAGATGCACCCTTGGCGGACGCCCTTTTTTATTTAAAAATCCTTAGTTGTTCCTGCATTCTGAATTCGGATTTCCGCTCTTTGGTTCCAGTACAAATTACCTATAAGTCTGATATCCTTTCTCCATCTAGTCCCAATTTCCTAAGATATGATATGAGGTTGTATTGTTAATGTACCCAAAAAGAAACAGGCATAGGATAAACAAGGTGGTCAAACTAAAATAAAATAAAACCATAAAAAGGCGAGTATACATTTATTTTGTGTAGCGCCGCTCTGTTAAAAATAAATTTTATCTGTAACGAGTATGAATTATTCTATTTTATGTTTTCCGTGTTTAAATGAGGGACACTTTTATTTAACCAATTAAAAAAGAGTTCATACCATTTCGTTGCGGTTGGTAATTTTTATTATTTAACTTTCATTTATCTCGTTTAACAAAAAAATACGTTTTTACATATTTTTGTATATTTAACTAATAAATATTTTTAAGCGCCGTTAAAATATTTACATACAACTTCCACGTAGTTCGTTATACTTTTTAATTTTGCCGTAAAATGCTCCGATATCCAGTATAAATTACTTTAAAGTTATTATAAATAAATAATGAAGATTGGGTCTTTGTTCGACGGATAATTATACAGGAAGAATTTAAAATTAGTCGCCGGCGGTGCTTCTTTATTATTACTGCGGACAAAATGTGGTCTACATGAAATTTTATTGACTCGCCTTTTGTCCCCCTATATTTCCTTCATTTTTAATCAGTTTTGTTAAAATATTCAAGGATTTGTTACTTTTAGATATACTTACACAGTTAGTCCATTGAAATGTTACATTTTTTAGGCCTTACCTTGCGTTTTTTAGAGGACGCAATTTTATTTTTTTAATGTGTAGGGGGGGTCAGTGTAAAGCTAAAACCAAGTTTGTGGGGTCGCCACCCTTGTCCCACGGCCGCCATCTTGAAAATAGGGGTTGAAATTGATTTTACGATATATCTCTTAAACTATTTATTTGATAAAAAAAATTTATTTACATTTTTTGTTGCAAACTAAATTCTCTACAACTTTGGTCCAGTAATTTTTTGTCGTAGAACTATAAATAAAAAAGTTATAAGCGAGATTCGAGAAAAAAATTTATATTTTTCGATTTTTTTTTTATCATTTTACGAAAAAATGATATCCGACCATTTTTGTAGATCGTTTTTGGAGGAACAACTTTTATTTGCATCATTTTTTCATTAAGTCAATAGCTAAGGTTTTACAGCGATCCGAAGCGAGTACTATTTTTCAATATTCTTAACTATACCTATATTATACGTGTGTATGTAATATGTCATCAGTTATTGTTTTTTTTTTTATTTTGTTATTATAATTTTTTTAATTACAAATTTTGCAATATTATTAATAATTAATTATTGACTCTTTTCCCCACCAACCACGAGGTAGAGTCTAGAGGCGCGTTTTTTTTTACGTGTTATCCCCAATAGGCATAATCCACGGTGATTTTCTAAATTAGAACTACTCCGTCCTCAGTCGTTTCGATGGACCAGGCTGCGGCTCAGCATCTGATCGGCTTTCTGAATTAAATACCAGTGGGAGAACTGGAGAAGGAAACGGTGTTAATGTCGGCGGTTCATCATCATGATTATAAAAAAAAAGTTATATCGAAAAATATAAATGTTTTTCTCGAATTTCTAAAGATTTTCGCTTATAACTTTTTTATTTATAGTTCTACGACAAAAAATTATTGAACCAAAGTTGTAGAGAATTTAATTTGCAACAAAAAATGTTAATAAATTTTTTTTATCAAATAAATAGTTTAAGAGATATATCGTAAAAACCATTTCAACCCCTATTTTCAAGATGGCTGCCGTGGGACAAGGGTGGCGACCCCACAAACTTGGTTTTAGCTTTACACTGACCCCCCCTACACATCAAAAAAATAAAATTGCGTCCTCTAAAAAACGCAACCCCAAATGTAACTTTTCAATGGACTAAGTTCGATCATCGAATAGCAAACGAGTAGAAATGTCGCTCTTCGTGCCGGTGGATTTTAAGCCGACAAATTCTAGCATGATCCTGGCATGTACTTTGGTCTTCGCAATACAGGCTGTCGCGGAGTGGGATATTTGTCTTTTTCTTAGGGTGCCAAAGGTTGGCTACCATCATGACTTCTTCTCTGGGTGCCGTCTCAGCTTTTGAGACCTCAGCTCTAAATAGTTCATTATTACTGCATCCCAACCAATCCCTAAGGTTCTTCAGCCATGAATTTCGTCTTCTTCCTATAGATCTCTTGCCTTGGATTTTTCACTGCATAATTATTTGTAGCATTCGATATTTTTCTACCCTCATGACATGTCCACAACAGAATGGCTGCCGGTATAAGCAATACTTTCTGGCCAACAGCTTCTCGTTGATTATTATAATAATATTTTATAAATAGCCTTATATTTAAACTAAATAAATCAGTTTTATGTGTGTACAGTACATTAATTTTTCGTCGACTCTATTTGACCCTATAAACACAGTTTTCTAATTTATTTTTTTTTTGTTTCAGGTAAGTGTACTGTCGCAAACTAGCACAGTAAATATAAAATAGGATTCACTAGTACGTAAGTAAGAAGCCATATGTTTATTGTGACGACGAAAACGTAAGTCAATTTTAAAGCAAAATCGTTGTTTTTTTGTTTGTAGTAAATTGATATTATGTACCAGTTTTAGAAATAATGCAATTAAGAAATAATCAATAAATAAACATACTAGACTGTTTAAAAAAAAAATTCTGAATTATATCGGAAATATTGTTGAAAATGGTGAAAAAAAAAATACTGTGAAATTTAGAGCTCTTCATATTAATATTAAGAGGTGCCGCATCGTAAGTTTCAATTTCTCATTTAAATAACATGGGAACAACGTTCTCTTGGATTTTGGAATTTCGTAACTCACGTTAAAGATAATATTTTGACATGATCTAAATAGATTCTTATAGAAAATTTAACGCTCTACAAAAAAGGTCTCTAAAGGTCTCTGTTCCGAAGAAACATCAACTTGCAAGGTTTTTTTTTTGTGTAAACTCAACTAAATTGCAAAATAAAATAGAAAAAAAATCCATTTTTTTTATCTTTCAAAATGGCCAATGAGCTGTGATAAATCAGTTACCTAAAAAATATTGTATCCACTGTATGTTTAGAAGCGACTGTTCCCGCAGGTGTTTTCTCTGTCTTTCAGCACCGCATTTTAAGAAAATAACAGTAATAAATTTCATGTCGTGTACAATTACTGACTGATAAATTAATTATTAGATGATTAGGTTTTAACTAATAATTTACATGTCTATGACGAAATGTATTTTTCATTTATTGAATCGTTTGTAAGAACGAGCAAGTTTTTTTCTAAAAAAAAAAATTTACAGGTTTTTATTAACCCGCACTCTACTTGTACTAAGTACCTATGCATTATATGGGACAGTGACTTCTTAGTGAGCAGACGGTAATATAGAAAAGTAGTTAAAAAAATGATTATAAGTTAAGCTTAATCAATTAGTTAGTTTAATGGTAAAGTAATAAGTAAACTCGCAACAGTATCATCAACAGTATCCAGTCTGTGACTTGTTATAGGACTATCATAATAATGTTGATGCTGTAATATTCTTATGCCTAAGTGATCAGTTGGGAAATTATTAGCTACATACATTACACGATATTAAAAAGTTAGTAACATTTTTAAATATTCTTAGTGTATTTTACAACTTGAGTCTGTTTATTAAAAACAACTATTCAATATTTCCTACTATCCGTTTATTTCAACACAATAATTCACAAAAGAATACTCTTGATATTAAATATAGTTCAAACTACCACTGAATGCTTCACTATATATCGTCAAATTAAAACTACTACTACTACTCCATGGCTCAACAACCCGGGGTGGGTCTTGGCCGACTGGGCGCCCTAAAGGTCTTCGTGCTACTGGTGCTTCTTCCCAAGCCAATTTCACCAACCGTGTGTCAGGCTGTCTTTGCACATGACCTACCCATTGCAGCCTTCTTGCCTAGATCATCTTTACAATATCCGGATCTTTGGATAATTCTGATATTTCTTGGTCGGTTTTTACTCGGTAACTCGGGTTACTGGGCTTCACAGTGGTCCAAAAATCTTGTGTAGAACTTTTCTTAATTTCCGTTCGTTGTCTTTGGTCAATGTCCAGGTTTCGCAAGCATACATAACAGTCGGTCGTCGAGAGGGAGGCCAGGATAGCTTCCTATAGATTCCTGTCTTTGGAAAAGCAAATAAATGGAGAGCAACTCGGAGATCACTCCGGGATACTGAGTGAAACAAAAAACCACCAAATTCTCGGGATGGTTCCTGACTTGCTAGCAACAAAAATACACGTAGGAAAGTCGTTCAAAGTCCTCTTTCCGGAGAGAGACGAATGGATGAGGGGACAAATCCTCTTCCCAGAGACTGAATACGTAATGTACACAGACGGCTCAAAAACCCCAGATGGAGTTGGGGCCGGTGTTTTCAGCAGGAAACCAAAGATTAAAATATCTACCAGTCTTGGCAGGTATGCCACAATCTTTCAGGCTGAAATATTCGCTATCGAATTGTGTGCAAGAGAGTTGACCAACAGACCTCTAGCAAATAAAAACATAAATATAATATCAGACAGCCAGGCCGCTTTAAAAGCACTGAGCTCCAACAACTTGTATGGAATTGCATCGAATCCTTAGAGTACCTTGGTGCGAACAACAGGGTGATCCTACTGTGGGTACCTGGGCACCAGGGGGTGGAAGGAAACGAAAAAGCCGACACCCTTGCAAAACAGGGGGCCGAATCTGCGTTCACTGGACCAGAACCGGTTTTTGGAGTCACCACAAGTGCCGCCAAAACAATTATTTCGGACTGGGCGGAGAGGAAAATACTCACGTACTGGTCCGACTTACCAGGGCTAACCCACTCGAAGGCGTTTTTACCGTTACAACCCTCGAGAAACACAACTAAGCAGATCCTAGAATGAAGCAGAAATGATATGCGTATTCTAACGGGACTGCTTACGGGACACTGTCGTCTGAGATACCACCTCAGAAAGATAGATCTGAACCAACAAACGGACTGTCGGTTCTGCTGCGTGGAAGACGAAACTGCTGAACATATACTATGTTCATGCCCCGGCCTGGGAAGAATAAGGTTCAACATATTTGGTTACACTAACCTAGAACCTACCGATTTTAAAAAAATCTCACCCTATACAACCATGAACTTCGTAAGAAGGGCTGGATTGTACGGTGAACTGTAGCCTCTAGGGGTGAGCCACAATAGACCTACTAAGGGTCGCGATGGAGGGGCGACCACGCCCCACTCACATAAAACCTAACCTAACCTAACCTAACAGTCGGTCG
Organism: Agelastica alni; assembly: GCA_950111635.1. Lineage (NCBI taxonomy): Eukaryota > Metazoa > Arthropoda > Insecta > Coleoptera > Chrysomelidae > Agelastica > Agelastica alni. The sequence goes on along the minus strand of OX467718.1, from coordinate 21,471,263 downwards.
TGTTACGGTTTTATAAATTGTTATTTTTGTTCTTCGCGAGATGTTTTTCGATGCTAGCATTGACGTTAGTGCATATGGACATTTGTTTCCACTTTGAATTTGGACTTCAAATTATTCTGTTAGATTGTTATCTTGAGCAATTGTGGCTCGTAAATACTTAAAGCTTGTGATCCTTTCGAAATTGTATTCCCCCACAATGACATTTTGGCCCACTCCATCTCTACGTCCTGTTCTGCTAGTCTGCTTATACTTGGTTTTGTCCTCGTTTATTCTGAGTCCTATTTGCTCAGCTTGCGTTACTACCCTTGAAAAGAGGTCTTTTACATCGGCAAAAGCCAGCAATAATCTTGGACTGTCTCTTTCGAATCCCGACCAGCGTTATATACTTCCGCCTTCGCTTCTGGACATTCCTGGGCGTTCGACTTTTTCGATCTTCGAAGAATCTAGATGCTTTGTCACGTGAATTTTATCTTGCGATTGTGATATAAAATTAATCCCACTTCATGTTGCTATCGATAAAATTTTATAGATCTAGTTTTTTTGTATTTTCAGTGAGCATTCACATTCATTATTAATTCTGCTTACATGATCATAAATTATAAGTGAATTGATGTTTGGTTGTTTAAATGAATTTGGGGAAAAAGTAATGAATTTGGTTTTGGTTTAATTTCAGCAAATTATCGTCCAACCATATCTTAATTTTTTGGCATTGGTTTTTACTTCTTTCCACCAATTTCCCTCGACATATCATCTGCATATGACACGATATCACATGTTGGCTCGTAACTTGGGAGTTATTTAAAACTATTTAAATTTTTTCTTCCTAAATGATTCTTCTAAAAGTATTCATGTTTTAAGCGGCACATAAACGGTCAATATTATTGCTCAAACTAATGCACAATAATATTTTTGATTGTATTCAAACTCTGCAATATATTTGCTCAATAATATTTTGAACATCTCATTCTTAACATGGCTTCTGTTAAAAAAATTGCCATTGTGTAAAAAGGAAAGAAAAGAAAAAAATCGAAGTAGTAAATGGATGAAAGAATGGCTTTAAAAAAGGAACCTATAGGACCCATAAATTTTTTTTGAGTGAATTAACATACATATAGTCACGCCTCTTTCCCGTAGGGGTAGGCAGAGACCACCTCCTTCCACTTGCTACGGTTCTTACACACATCTTTTGCTTTCTCTCATGCATGCTCGTCGGTGCCTTTTTTGACACTTTCTGGCTGTTTATAAAGCTATACAGTGCCCCATTTATTTGTTTTCCTGCCAACACCATTTGCTCAATGTCTTTGTCATACTTTCCATCTCTCGTAAACTTTGAACCCAAGTACACAAATTTATTTACTTGTTCCACCCTTTCTCTATTAATCGAAACTTCACAGTTTGTCATGTTTTCTTCACTTTCAAAAACCATTACTTTCATTTTGCTTACATTTATTTTCATCCCTTTGATTTTCAGGGCATCATGCATAACATTAACCATCGCCTGGAACTCCTCTCTAGATGACGCTTATATGACTTGATTGATCATATGCTTAAAAAAGGGTTGACGATCAAATTATTCATTTTCAATCCATACGCAAATTTTTTAAACAATCGTCTATGTATAAGTTAAACAGCCATGACGAAGCCACACATCCCTGTCTCACACCTTTTTCGATGTTAAACCAGTCCGTGCAAGCTCCGTTTATCCTAAAACAAGCAGTGGAATCCTCGTAAAGTGATTTCAGTGCTCGTATTAAACTACCGCTCACCCCATACATTGACAATGTCGACAACAATACCCTCCTCGCCACTCTGTCATAGGTCTTTTCCAAGTCTATAAGTGAATTAAAAGTGAGTGAACCTAATGATTTTCCAAACTTTCTCCGTTTGGAAAAATTAAAATATTGCGTAGGTAGTTTTACACAAAAACAGGACGATTTATTTACTATTGCACAATAAAAATCAAACTGTTTTGGATTGTCACAATTTATTTTGCAACTTTTCAATATAAACCGTAAACGGTCAATGTTATTGTATGATAAGAAATATTGCGCAATAGTATTGACCGTCTATGCGCCGCTTTGGACATTATAACTAAATGCCATTTTGTTAGAATCCGCCATGAAATGACTCCGTCGCGCACATTGCTCTGACGTAAGTGTCATATTTACCATTGAAACAGACATTTTGCAGTGTTACGCGAAATCGTTTTGAGGTAGAAAATCCATTCTGGTTGTACAACAAAGCGACAAAATCCATCAATCTTGACGTATAATAGACCAGGATATTGAAATACCGCATGAAGAGCGTACAAAAATTACACTAACGATTTTAAAAACCGTTTTGTTTATTATGTTCTGCAAAGTCCAAAATAAAAAGACAAAATTCAACGCGGAATCAAGCAGGTGTGCTCGATTGGAAATAGAAATTTGCCTTTGGTCGAGCGGAATATTGAGCACAAGATGTGGCGTATCCGTATATCCATACGTTTTATATTTATAATTATTTGCGACGATAGGGGACCGATGAAAAGCTTTTAAAGATCACCGACCTCGTGGGAGCGCTCCGCGGGGATGGTTTCATCGAACTCGTCGAGTCTGTCTTTATCGCCGACTATTTGGAAACTAGATATCTCCACGAAATGGCACGTTAACCCCGACCAACCCCAACGATAAACATTCTTTTAGCTTCTCTAGCAAAGCAGAATATTCCGGAAATGTTGCCGCAGAACAAATGCTAATTAAATTTACAAATACAATCAAAATAAATCGATACGTGTTATAAAAATATCAGACATAGACAAGTGACAACGCTTAATGCTGATAAATACTTTAACAATTTAAATAGTTCGTCTAATGATATAGTTGTAAACATTTTTTGTTTAACAGTGCGACGTAAGGACAGTTTGACATTCATGCAATTATTATTTTTCACAGCTATACAGAGTGGACGTAAAGTCTGAAAACGGTTCGGCGATTTAAAACTCTCGATACAGTAACAAAACAATGTTTATTCCAATACAATAAATTCTACTTTTATAAATCACTTAGATATTCACTTAGATATACAACTTTTTATAACTATTAACATTTCTTAAATCATAAACACTTTTAAAACTAATACTGTCCCTTGTTACGACCGCTGTTCTTTTTATATCTCTATATTACAATTCCAGATCATTCTACCTGATTCTCTACCTTCGCGACGCGGTATCGAGAAGTTGCTCGACCTTGCCAGACCGCGTGGCGGCTGACAAAGCGGTCGTCAATACGCACCCCAGCCGCGGGCGAACCTCGGTTACTGACAGGACCGGATTTGTAACAATATGATTCATTCCTTTTTTTCTGAGCTTTATGTATTCCATTTTTGGACGTAGGCTTCCTTTATATATTTCTATCTATTTCGGTTCTGTGCTTCCCTCGTCTTTTTATCGCACGTTATGTTATTCTGAGCGTTTCTAGCGATTTTTTCGTGATGGGCCATGGTTGGGCGCCTTACGTCATTACTGGTAGTACACATTGGATATATAATCGACTTCTTAAATGTATTGGGATTTTTCTATTTTTCGGAGTGTTCTTCAGTTTTCCAAAGACTGCTAAATAAAAGAAATTTAGTGTACTTTAATATCTCATTATTGTTAATAACTAAGGAATATTAAAATTTACAAGACTTTTGGCTTCGTTTAGTTTAATCATTTACGTTTCTAAAAATTAATCAGATCGTGAGACAATCGCCCGTACTATTTATCCGCTGGTCTCGTTCGATACTGCCGCCCGGAGTATTGAACTTCCAAACTCTCACGCACCCCGAATTTCTGCGAAAGAGGCCTTTTCAGGTTTGGTATCGAAGGACCGAGCGCACGTCCGAAGGGAAAAAAATTAATAACAAAGAGGAAAAAGAGAAATTAGTTATGCTAATTTGTGAGATGGTGAATGAACGGCAACTTTGAGATGGAAATGACAAAGTTTCCAACCGAGAAAAACTTTAACGGCAGCAATTGATAACATTTTTTAAATCCTCATAAGAAAGGAAAAATAATTGTAACATTTTGTTAATATACATCACATTTCTACAAGTTTATCTCAAATGTTTATCATCTTACGATGTTTTTCATTGTTCTTAATATTGTTACGAAATTTACTTCATTCTTGGTTTCGGTAATTTTAAACTCTCGATACAGTAACAAAACAATTTTTATTCCAATACTTTTACACAATAAACTTTATTTTTATAAATCACTTAGATGCAATTAATTAAATTTCATAATTCATAAAAACTTAAAACCTGATTCTTCACGACCGCTGTCCTTTTTATATTTCCAAGCCAATATTCGACCTTTTTCCCGAAAGCGCCAGAACAATCCTTTTTGAAACCGCTGTTCTAGAATTTATCAGTCGAATCGCGGAGACCGGCATAACAAAGCGCTCGTTAATATGCACCCTAATTGTTATCGACTCTCGGACGCTGACAAATAAAAAACAAGGCCGGATTGTAACAATATTTTCGCAAAAATATGACTTTTACTATTTTGCTAATAAATGTTTACAATACTAAAAGATCGCGATAGGAACATTATCTTTAAGTCTGGATGCCACCTGGCGGATAACTTATGCAGCTAGTCTGTGAGTCATCATAATTTGGCAAAGAAAATGATGCTTCGTTTGTGCTCTTTTTGTTCTTCTACTTCTTAGTCTAACGTCGAGAACGACGTGAAGTGATCACAAGTTAATGTCAGGTGTTTTTACTCAGAACTCTTCTTACAGTCTCTCGCCATCTCCCACGGCCAGCAGCAGTTCTAATGGCTTCCACTAGTGGACGCTCGGTTACTTTTGATACAATGTCTGTCCATCTAGATGGGTAGCGTCCGCGTTTCCTGTTGCCAAGGGGTTTGCCCTGGACAATCAGTCTCTCAATGTTGTCGTGACGAGTTATTTGTTCGAAGAAGTTCAGTATTCGCGCTGATGTCAAGCTACTGAGACTGTTTGATGGTCCAATCTCGTTCAGTACTGACACATTGGTGCGATGTGCCGTCTACGGTATTCTTAGCATTCTTCGCCATACCCACATTCCAAAGGCGTCGACCCGACGCCTGTCGGCTGCCTTCATAACCCCTTTCTCGAAAGCGTACTAGAAAATGGAGAACACTAGGGCATGGTCCAGTGATTTTTTGGTATTGATGGATATATATCGATCTTTTCAAATTTTATGTAATTGGCTCATTGCTGTTCGGCCAAGTTAAATACGACGGCTGATCTCCATCTCAAAGCTGCCGGAGGAGTGGATAAGGGCACCCAGATAAACAAACTGATCCTACCACTTCACAGTTAGCAATGTGATGTGGTCTGTTTGCTGTCTTATCCGATCTATCAACTATAAATACTTTAGATCTGACATAGTTGATTTTTAGACCATACTCTTTTGACGTTCTCTCAAATCGTTGTATTAATTCTGTAAGTTCTCCAGTTTTTTGTTCCTTTATTCGCGTTTTGAAAAGTCTGGATGCCACCTGGCGGATAACTTATACAGCTAGTTTGTGTGAGTCATCATAATTGGGCAAAGAAAATGATGCTCCATTTGTGCTCTTTTTGTTAGTTAGTTGTAAAACAAACTGTTCTGTATAACGTTGTTTTAGCTCCATAAAACTGGCGGTGCCAAATGGGCGAAACTTAAAAAAAAAGTTGCTAAATTTGTTGCTAATTTTTTGCTGAAAAACCATACTAAAATAAATGGAAAAATTTTTTTCTCAAAATTTACACCGAACATGCTAACTTGAATCGCGAATGTAGGGAAAATGTTATTGCTGTTTGCTAATTTTTATAGTTGGTTTCCAACTTACATACGTTGGCGCTGTGGGACGGCTCGAGGATAAATTTAAAATGGAAACAAAAAAAATCATCTGAGAAAGTATATTCTTCTACTCGCGTATAATGATAGCTATTATGTTATCATGATAAGCTTATTGAAGAATATCTTCTTCTTCTTCTTCTTTAGGTGCCCTGTCCTCCTCGGACGTTGGCAATCATCATCGCTATCTGAACCTTGTCTACAGCTCGGCGGAACAATGTGGTAGTTCTCATTCCATACCATTGTCTTAAGTTTTTTATCCAGGATATCTTTCTTCCACCCGGGCCTCTTCGTCCTTCGATCTTTCCTTCTATAATAAGCTTTAAAAGTCGATACTTGTCATTCCTTAAGATGTGACCAAAATACTCCAGTTTGCGCTTTTTTAGTGTAAACTGAACTTCCAGCTGCTTGTCGAGGCGTTGAAGTACCTCGGTGTTACGCACTCTTTCTACCCAGGAGATTCTTAATAGCCTTCTGTACGCCCACATTTCATATGCCTCCAATTTTTTGCACATCGCATCTATCAAAGTCCAAGCTTTCATTCCATAAAACAGTATGCTGATTACGTAACAGCGAAGCATTCGGACGCGCAAAGGCAAGTTTAAATTTCTGCTGCAAAGTACCTTACGCATCTTCAGGAACGAAGCACGAGCTTGTTCTATTCTGGCACGGATCTCCTGCATGCCGTCCCACTTCTCATTTAGTTGACACCCAAGATATTTAAAAGTTACTACTCGCTCAATTTGTTGACCGTTAATTGCCAGGTGTCCGTCCACTTTGTCACGTAGTCACTTTGTCTTTCTCACGTTGAGGCTAAGCCCGACCTCTGAGCTTGCAGCCGTCACGCGGCTTACCAGTTCCTGCAGTCCTTTCAGGGAGTCGGCAGCAAGAACCGTGAAGAATATACTATTAGATATTGTTTACAGTTGTAGGGGTCTTTGAAAATGCGGGGACGTATTAGAGAAGACTCCAATATTTAGATTGCATTAAAAATCTGAGAAAGTATAGTCTTCTACTCGCGTATAATGATAACTATTATCCTCGAGAATAATAGGTATCATTATACGCTCGTTGAGGAATATAGGGGTCCAAAGCCATGCGCCTTCTTAATATTACTGCATACAATTCTCGAATGGGGATCCAATAACTTGGTAGAATTCATGCAAACAAAACACAAGCATGTCTTTTCTCTAAAAAAGCTGATCTCACTGTGCCTAACATAACTTTGTCAGGAGTAACCATACCACTGAAGTCATCCATATCGATGCTTGGTATTACTATCAGCAATAACCTTTCCTGAGAAAATCACGTGAGGTCCATTGCCAAAAGTGCATCCCAAAACTTGGTTTTTTGTTTCGTGCCAAGAGCTATTTCACCTCCAGTCAGCTGCTTATGATCTATAAGGCACAGATCCGACCTGTACTGGAATACTGTTCCCATATTTGGAGTGCGGCACCTAAACATATCCTGAAGCTATTGGATTCTGTCCAAAAAAGGGCAATTCGTCACGACGGTGATGCCTCGCGTACAAACTCGCTCACTTGTCTGGAGCACCGTAGAAAAGTTGGCGATTTGTCTCTATTTTATAGATATTTTTATGGCCGATGCTCTTCTGAAATATCAACAATCGTTCCTCCTTTGGCAGTCTCTTCGAGATTAACCCGTCAAGTTCAGTCTTCACACCCCTTGGTGGTCAGTTTGGAGACCTGCAGAACATCACTTTCCAAAGACTCATTCATCCAACGAATTGCGAGGCTTTAGAACTCATTGCCTAGGGAGGTGTTCCCCGAGGCATACAACCTCCAGAAATTTAAGAAGAATACCAACACCTTCCTTACCTTGGTTCCCACGATGTTCTCTGAACATTACAGGATATCCCTTTTCGTGGGAACCAGAACATATAAAAAAAAAATTTTACGGGTTGCACTCTGGGAGTGCCGGCAGAAGTGAAAACTTAAGTACTAACGCGCGTGAAAATATTATTTTTAATCTGAAAAATATTGTCTCCAGATTTCCATAGTTTATGAATAATGCATTATTTTTATAAACGCTTTATTATAAATCATATATTAAACATCAGTACCAGATTTGAATGTTTTCGATTTCTTTCTTCCGCTTTTTGCTTGATCTTCTTTCAATATGGCGCTTTTCTTCCTACCTCGACTTTTTCGTTTTCGGCTACCTCGTTTTCGGTTTTGTCGCTTTTGGCTACGTCGTCTACGGCTTCTGCTTCTATTTTTTCTTCGTCTTCGAGCCTCTGTTATCGGCAAACCAAAACCTAATTTAAACCTTCCCCCGTTCTCAGTCCAGTTTTTAATGCTTTTTTAACACAAATTGATGCATTTTTTAACGGCTTCTTGCACTGATAAATTATTTGATCTAAAATTTTGTCGGGGGGAGAACTATTAGAGTCATTAAGACACGCTATGGTGTCCATAACATCTGCTAAAAACGACACCTCTCCTTGGACCATTTTAATGCAGCAAAAGCAGAACTTAATCAATAAACTAATGAAAAGTACTTAAATTTTGAATTTAGCTACTAAATTAATTTGTCAAAATGACATAAAAAATGTACTTGAATTTGTCAGTTTGTTAAATAAGGTTGCCAAGTTACCAGTCAATAAAAGTCGCATTTTATATTGCTCCAGTGAAATACATCCGTCTTACGAATTTTCGATCAGGCCACGTATCCTGTCGCGAGTTTAACATTTTTTACCCATTACAAAAAAAGTTCACAGCTTGCCATAAGAAGTTATCACTTCAAAAAAAAAAATACTAGGGTGAAGAACGATAGAAAAAAATTTACGAGAATTTTCGAGGTGGAGCCGTGATTCGACAAATACACCAAATCCCATTTAAGAACATTTTTTCAGATTTTTTCCAGCCTTATTCTTTAGAGCTGAAACATAGAGTTTCGCTCACCCTGTACATCGGCTATTTTTTTCGCGTTAATGTAGACAAATAAAAATCCCACTATACCGAAAACGAGAATAAGGTGAGGAGAATGAATCTGCACGAGTTTCGCGTGACAGAACTGACATATGGCAAGGCCCCGACTGCGGTTTTTTTGATGCGTTTTCTGATTATTATTGTTCGCCGTCACGAAACTTTTTTTGGCATGCTACCCATAAAGGGACCACTAGAAGAAGTTCCGTGTAAAGTTGTGGCAAAATTTCGTGAACGCATCAACGATAAATTTGGTCGAGACGATCAACACTTACACACGGAAAAAATTAAGCCTTGAACATTAATTAAGGATTTCCCATTAAGAATGATATATTCTTAAGACGTCATTGCAGCACTGTTTAAAACGATAAACATGTCATTTGTCTTAACGATGTTGTCGCGGTACAATATTGTCAGAAAATTTCAGATTATACGCGCGGTAGAAGTATACAAGCTTGTAAAAAAGTAGTCATAAATTTTTGGGCAAGACTGTACCTGTGAAGACGTTATCCATACACTAATACTTCCACATACTTTTAAAAGTTCTTTCCCAGCAACGTCAAAAAAATCGATGTAACAGTATAGATCGTTCATTATCTACATTTATATGTCTGAGTTTTAGAAATTTTTGTGTTTCCATGTATACATACATCTAGTCACGCCTTTTTCCCGTAGTGGTAGACAGAGACCACTTCCTTCCACTTGCTACGGTTCTCACACACATCTTTTGCTTCCTCTGCTTTCATAAGTGCTCTCATACATACTCGTCGGTTGTTTGACCTGACCTTCCTTCAAAACAATATTGATCTGATCGAGATATGTTCGCCGAGGTCGATCTCTATCGACTTCTCCATTCACACTCACCTTATAAATTTGTTTATTCAATCTTCCTTCATCTATCTTTGTAACCACAGCGTTCCCCTATCTCACTATTCTTCACTTTAACCAACCGAGTCACTCCGGCTATACTTCTCATACTACTCATCTCCGCAGCATTAATTCTATTTTTATCCTTTATTATATGTTGTGTTTAATTTATATTTATTATAAAGATTATAATATTATTTTTTGTGTTACCAAAAATGCAATATATTCTATCTGTAATGACTGTATATTTAGTTTTACTTAAAATTCTATAGCATATTTATGCTTTTTTTATATAAAAAGTCACTATAACTCGACAAGCGTAAGGAGTCACTTGGAAATGCGCGACCTAAAGAGAGACGCAATTTGCCCGACAAAATTTAAAAAAAGGATCGATAATGCGATTGTCTCTTAGAGAATTTGGGTTCAAGTGACTCCTTACGCTTGTCGAGTTATAGTAGTACTTTTTAGATAAAAGAAACAAAGTTATCGATATGTTTAATAGTTAAGAATGTAATGAAAATTGATGAATGATCCTATCTCCTCTCGTCACCGACTTATATACCTATCGTTCTCTGGGGTGGTTGATCTTTTTCTGTAAACATTGATTGAGGACATCCAAGTGATGGTAGACTGTCTCTTCTTTTCTTATCATCATTGGTATTGAACGATCGATCAGCTAAAGATTATCTAAACATCGTAAACATAACAAATGTGACTGTTATTACAAAAAAACCATTAAAAGGCGTCGGTAACGTTCTATATACTTGTATCGAACTGGCAAGCCCAGCAATGTGTAAGTGTTTATTTATGCAGTAGTGTAGGCGTGTACTGTTAATTTTAAAAACGTTATCAAATTTAGTATCAAAAATCAAGACTAAGTATCATCCTCGGTAGTATAGTGGTCAGTATCCCCGCCTGTCACGCGGGAGACCGGGGTTCGATTCCCCGCCGTGGAGAACTTTTTTTGCAATGTGCCAAAATTTTTTTTTAGTTAGTATATCTAGCTAATTAAAACATAATCCGAAACAAAAAGTAATTCGTTTTGACGAAAAATCCAAATACCAACACTGAGCTGTATATAAAAATTTTCAGTTATTAATTTAATTTCTTTCAAAGACCTGTGTTACAAAACATGTATAATATAGCCCCGGGGCTGTAGCCAACTTTATTTAACGAAATTACCTAATTATTTTCTCGTATCAATATCTTTATTAATTTTTTACGTTTAATTTTCAGCCACGTGTAAGTTTATTTACCTGTTAAAAAAATTTTTTGTGACGTCATATTAAAAAAGGAGAGAAACTTTAAAGAAACACATAAAAAATGTCTGTATTATTTTCTTAATTTTTATTTATAGGCCTATCTGATCGAACGAAAAGTCAAAAATGATTAGGTGGACATTTTTTGTAGTTATATTCTAATTAATTGACAAATATTTAAATACACCATGTCATTTGCAATTATTTCTTTAGATATTCTGGGACACACCGTATAACAAAATTGAATCGTGTTTATGTAAGGATGGATTTTGCAAAAAGTTGAGGCCCCGGCGAGATTCGAACTCACGATCTCCTGTTTACTAGACAGGCGCTTTAACCAACTAAGCCACGGCGCCAACGCTGATCGATCTACAATTATTCCCGTTATCTTAAGATAACGTTTTTATATTTTGTTTACAACAATATATTCATCAACGTAGAATTTCGCGCAGCCACAAATTTCTAGTGGCTTAAGACTCCGGTGTTCCACAGGGCGGCATTCTAGGCCTGCTTATTTACCTTTATGTACCGTGTACTGACTACACACTGAGTATAACATCTAGTGTAGAAGAAATGGAATTTATTATGCACTGTCTTCAGAAAAAAAGTGCAGAATTTTGATTGAAATTAAATTCCAATAAAACTACTGTCATGATTGTAGAACGAAAAAATAACGACCAACCCCATTTAAAAAAACATAGCTGGATTTGCGGTGGTTAATAAATACTTGTATTTAGGGTCTCTAATTGATAACAGCGGTGCATGCGAAGGTGAAATAAAAAGAAGAGTTGCACTGGCTCGAACAGCCGTAACTAAGTTAAGCAAGATTTGGAGAGATACCAAAAACACCAAAAACACCAAATTAAGATTGTTAAATTCACTTGTGTTCCCTATTGCCACTTATGGAGCATTTTTTTTTTCTAATGAAAATAATCGCAAAAAGGGTGGGCCGCGGACGACCAGCACTGCGACTATTAGAAGGGGAAGGGATTATAGAAAGGAAATGATTGTGGACACGCTTTTTGAAAAGTTGCAGGTCATAGTTCTCTGGAAAAACTGATTTTGGAAGCTTATTCCATTCCGTAGCAGCCCTGTAAAAGAAGGATTCTTGATGAAGATTGGTCCTTGTAGTGTCAAGCTTGAGAGTAAATGTGTGAGACTGATCAGCGTGTCGAGTTCTTCGGCCGAATGTGGCCAATGGTGGTACAAGAGTTTTTATTTCTCTGGAGCATCTGCCATGGAAATATCTGTAGAGTAATGACTGGTCTGCAACTCTTCTTCTATGTTCTAGAGGGTGAAGGGTATCTGTGAGAGTTGAGCTGTTTATCAAGCGAATGGCTCTTTTCTGAATGGAATCTAGAAGACGAAAAGAATGCCTTGGTGCTGAACCCCAAATGTGCGAGCAATACTCCAGTAGAGGTCGGATTTGAGCCTTGTACGTCGTCAACAGTTGATCAGGAGTAAAAAACTTTCTGGCTTTCCACAGAAAACCTAGCATAAACCTGGACACCAGATACCAGACGGATAAATGCCTTCGAAATGTGGGCAAACTTATGGAGCAGAAACCTGGACACTCAAGAAAAGCGATACCAGACGGATAAATGCCTGCGAACTGTGGGCATACAGACGGCTACTGGACGGCCCACCGTACAAATGAATCTGTTCTTCAAGAACTAAATATTCAACTAAATCTGTCAAAAATGATAAACCGAAGCTTTTTAACATATATCGGCCACATTGCAAGAAGGACAGACTCATTGCAACTACTAATAGTCGAAAGAAAGGTAGAGGGGAAACGCCCTACCCCCTTCATTGCTCTTCTAGCTAAATATCTCGAACTGCAGGATTTTTTCTCGTTAAAATTAAAGTAAAATAATTTCTTGTCGTTTCACCAGCTGCTTTTGAATTTTGTGTGGGTACTTTGAGAAAAGTGAAACATTTTAAAAAAATATTTTTGCCTTACATAATAAACTACAACAGAAACTTTAAATTTAATATGATAATGATCTTTTTCACTAATCGTAAGTATGACATTTTTTTTTGTTATCCTTTATTATTGACTTTTGATGGTATTTTGCTGTTAATTAAATTCGTCGATTAGATAATAGCAATAACAATCTGCTTAGTTTACTCAACATTTTATAAACAAGCTATCGAATAAATAACATTCGAGTCTTTCAAGATTGAAATAAATTGAATATTTACTTAACATTTTTTTGTGCATTATATTTTGTGGTGATCAGTTATATAATACGTTATTAAGTATACAGGATGTTTCAAAAAAAGGTGAGCCTGTGCCTAAGATAGGTAGAAAACTGAAAAATAATTGGGGTTTGCTTAGTAAAAAATGTTCGTAACGCCATCCGTATTCAAGATTAAGGGCGTTGAAGAAAAAAAAATTACACATTGATTACGATTTTGCCAAAACTACTGGAAACATTGTAATGAAATTTTATAAGGATATGTTTTAGAAGCTGATGCATCCCATGAATTTGTTTTTTTATCTGACTCTCATAGAGGGCGCTAGTTACACGGTTCGTACCAAGTAGTATTGAACATAACTTTTTTGAGGTTAGCTTTATTAATCAAAATTTTAAGTAAACTTAAACATCATTCAATTTTACACCAAAAAAGTACTCTTGGTAAAACTCGATACTGTGGTACCGTTTTCGGAATATTTTGATTTGAAAATAATAGCCAAATTTTTTTTCTTCAACGCCCTTTACTTTGAATACGGATGGCATTACGAATTTTTTTCCAAGCAAACCCCAATTATTTTTTAGTTTTTCACCTATCCTAGAGACGGAGTCACCTCTTTTTGAAACACCATGTATATGTTCGAAAGTCCATTAAGGGTTCCAAATATGTGTAATTAAAAAAAAGAAATTTTTAAATTTATTAGGAGGTATTTTTTCTTATTATAGTTGTTAGACATTGTATCTAGGCGGTGTATATTAATAATCTCTATAAATGTTTAATTTCTGGTGTAAAAATTTGGAGAAGAAGAAAGTGGGCCCCACAATTTAGATTTTCTGTCCAGGTTTAGAAATTTTGGGTGTTTTTGATTGCTGAAGGTCTGTTAGTCTCTCTCTCTTGCACACAATTCAATAGCGAAGACTTCAGCCTGAAAGATTGTAGCATTCATTCCAAGACTGGTAGATATTTCAATCTTTGGTTTCCTGCTGAAAACACCGGCTGGGGTTTTTGAGCCATCTGTATACATTACGTAATCAGTCTCAATCAAATTCTTTCCTGCATCGTGTAAAGCAGTTATTCTTTTCCGATTAAACGCTCATTATAATCACAAAATGAAACGACATAATACAGTAGTCATTCAGTGCTTTTAGAGCAGCCTGGATGTATGATATTATACTTATGTTTTTGTTAGCTAGAGGTCTGTTAGTCAGCTTTCTTGCACACAATTTGATAGCGAAGACTTTGGTCTGAAAGATTGTAGCATAGCTGCCAAGATTGGTAGATAATTCAATCTTTGGTTTCATGCTGGCAGCAACTCCATCTGGGGTTTTTGAGCCATCCGTGTACATTACGTATTTAGTCTTTGGGAAGAGGATTTATCCCTTCACCCATTTATCTCTCTCCGGAACGAGGACTTTAAACGACTTTTCTACGTGTATTTTTGTGTCTAGCATGTCGGGAACCATCCCGAGAATTTGGTTGTTTTTTGTTTCATTCAGTATCACAAGGTGGTCCCCGAGTTGCTCTCCATTAATTTGCCTTTCCAGAGACAGGAATCTGTAGAAGACTATCCTGCTTTCTCTTTAAAAAAAAAGCACTTGTTAAATTTATTTATTTTGCTTCCGATATATTTTCTAAAAAATATTCGGTAACTGTTAAAAAAATACTGAGAATACGCCATTGGTAACCAATTCGGTTCAGTTATGCAATTAATGTGCGCTTCTGATATAGATGGAGTGGAGGAGACGCTGCGAGTGTGCTTTTCAATAGTGAAACTTATTCTACTTATCTTCTATATATAGAAAAATGAAAAAATGTTTGTATTCCCTTCAAATGCTCCCAAATGGCGGGAACGATTGGGATGAAATTTTCAGAAGTGGTTTTATACATACCAAGGGTGGTTTTAGTGAATAAAACTTTTGTGTATGAAGTGGTAATGGTACCTCCCATACAAGGCAAATGAAATATTCGTAGCCAAACACCTTTCATTTCAAAAATTTTATTCGGAAGCTGTCGAACATTTATGTATAAAAGCTTTCAGGTGAAGTTGTGAAGTATAAATCGATCGACACAGTTATAGATAAGGAACTAGCTGTTAACTATCCAATAGAGTTTCTTAACTCTTTGGAACCATCTGAAATGCCACTAAACGTCTTAAGTTTAATTCATTCGCAACTTAAAACCCCCTAAATTATGCAATGGAACAAGACTTGTTAAAAAATTATCGCCGAATTTAATCGAAGCCACAATCATCAGCGGAAAATTTAGGAGATGTGCTGATACCACGAATTCCAATGATTTTAATAAATTTGCCATTTAATTTCAAGCGGTTACAGTTTCCAGTACGTCTGGCTTTCGCTATAACCATCAAAAAGTCTCGAGGCCAATCTCTAAGTGTAAGATATATTTGGATCCACCCTGTATGCAAGGCGAGCTTTTTGGGCACACGAACACATCTGGAGATCGGGTATCTAAAGAAAAAGAACAAGAAGGGTTGCGAAAGACGGCGGGTGGCGGCAGTCTTCATGAAGGGACGACAATAAGTAGACGCATTTTTGTTATCGGGAGATAGTTTGAATACGCTTTACGATAAAAATAGTTTTTTACGAGGGCGGTTTGATAAGTCAGTGACTTTTTGAATAAAACAAATTTTTTTCCGCAAATAAACATTTTATTTTTCTACGTAGTCACCTTTTAGCTCGATACATTTAGTCCAGCGTTTTTCTCATATTTTTATTCCCTCCAAATAATAGGTTATTTCAAAGCTTTCAAAATACGCGTTTGTTTCGGTAATGACTTCTTCATTCGACTCAAATCTCTTACCGCCCAGCCATTTCTTTAGGTTTCGATTGTTCCTTGGTCTCTGGCGTGTTGTGATGGATCCATGTTTCATCCACAGTAACAAAACGGCGCAAAAATTTGTCCGGATTACGGCTGAACATCGCTAAACACTCTTTTGAAGTGGTCACACGATTGCGCTTATGGTCGAGTGTGAGCAATCGCGGCACCCATCTCGCAGAGAGTTTTTTCATGTCCAAATATTCGTGTAAAATATGATGTACCCGTTCAGTTAAGATACCTACAGCATGAGCCAACTCACGCACTTTCATTCTCCGATCATCCAATATCATTTCATGGATTTTATCGACGATTTCCGGCGTGATCACTTCTTTTGGGCGACCTGGACGTTCGGCGTCACTAGTGCTGGTACGACCACAACAGAACTCTGTAAACCACTTCTTAACCATTGAAATTGATAGTGCCGAGTCCCCGTAGTATTTATCAAGTCTTTCCTTAGTTTCAGTGATGAATTTTTTACGTAAAAAGTAATGCTTAATCAGCACACGAAATTCACTTTTTTCCATTTTCGTAAAAATTCACGAGGTTGTCTGCTTTGACCGGCTATCAAACACCAACTGCACGACGTAGCTTGCTCAAAATTAGAAAGTTGCCCACTGATAGATTATAGTTGACGGCAGCACTGTTGCATTTGGAGTAACTGCGCGGGAAATTCAAAAAGTCACTTCTTACATAAGTGTTTTTCGCACGGTCAATTATATGTTGCCTGCACCAGAGTTGGAACAACAAAGAATCTTTACGTGTTCACACGATGGTTAATGTTATGTATAATGGCCTGAAAATCAGAGGGATGAAAATAAATGTAAGCAAAACAAAAGTAATGGTTTTTAAAAGAGCAGAAACCATGACAAACTGTGGAGTTTCGATTGAGGGAGAAAGAGTGTAACAAGTAAATGAATTTGTGAACTTGGGTTCAAATTTTACGAGAGATAGAAAGTATGACAGTGATATTGAGCGAAGGGTGTTGGCAGGAAAACAAATAAATGGGGCACTGCATAGCTTTATGTATAGCCAGAAAGTGTCAAAAAAGGCACGTCTGGCTGTGCATAGAGGTGTGTTGGTTCCTACACTTATGTATGGTAGTGAATGTTGGGTTTGACAGAAGAAGCATGAAAATAGGATTAATGCTGCGGTGATGAGTAGTCTGAGAAGTATAGCCGGAGTGACTCGGTTGGATAAAGTAAAGAATAGTAAGATAAGATAACGCTGTGGTGTAAAATAAGATGTGGTTGCAAAGATAGATAAAGAAATGCTTAGATGGTTTGGACACGTAGAAAGGATGGATGAAGAAAGATTGACGAAACAAATTTTTAAGGCGAGTGTAAATGGACAAGTCGGTAGAGGTCGACCTCGGAGAACATATCTTGATAAGATCAACATAATTTTGAAGAAAGGCCAGGTCAAGAGTACCAACAATCGACGAGCATGTATGAGAGCACTGATAAAAGTAGAGAAAGCAAAAGATGTGTGTAAGAACCGTAGCAAGTGGAAGGGAGTGGTCCCTGCCTACCCCTATGGGAAAAAGGCGTGACTTTATGTATGTATGTGCACACCTACCGAAAAAACTGTAAATATTGTTTATAAGCTGGCATTTAAATAAAACATTTGCACTTCGTTCTGCTAGTATGCAAAAAAATAATAATTATGCCATTAACTATTATTAAGTACCACGGCAAATACTGTGCTTTTAAAAATGACCTAATTTCGCAAAAAAATGCCGAACTTGTATATAAACCGTTATTTCTGTATAAATCAAGCTAACAATAAAATGATTTATTAAAAAAATTCTCACACACGTCCGATCTTCCCTCTTTAACCATTGCTATAATAACGACCATAATAACCTTAAAACTTCAAACAGATCGACACCACCCCAGTCTACATCCGACCGTTAGTTATATATGATTGCAGCCGATGTTGCCAAATTTTTAAATTGGAACCTTGCGAGTCTTCCCATCTCAAGTTAAACGCTTATTCATCTAGCGACAAATATCGGAACTAGTTTCTATTACTTTATCATTTGTCATCTCACAGTATTATTATGTATGTTATTGTTACGATATTTTCTCCTTGGGTTCAGATTCTAAACTCTCAATACAATAACTAAACAATTTTTATTCTAATATTTCTTTGCAATAACTTTTATTTTACTTTAAAAACCGGACGCAAATACTTGACTTTAAACTAACTTCAACTTAAACTTTTTAAACTAAACTTCTTCGCGACCGCTGCCCTTTTTATATTTTCAAATCATCGTTCTAGAAGAATCGCCACCATTCCAACTATTGAACATTTTTTTAGAAAGTGCCCGAATAATACTTTTACCGTTTCGGAACCATTAAGCTGGCTTTCCACGGCGTGTGTTACCGCAAGCCGGGCCGTGGGAAGCCAGCTTTAGACGCAGTATTCTAAAATTTGCCGGTCTTTTCTTTTGTTTCAATCGCCGCGTCGGAAGTCCTCCAATTGTGATCGACGCGATGTCGCGACAGACAACAAGGCCGGCTCGTAATATCGTTTATTATGTGGATAAAGTGCCAACTTTTTAGGATCCTTTAGTGTGAGGTTTTTTTATATATTATATTATATGGTAGTGAAAGTTGGCAGAAGAAGCACGAAAGCAAGATCAATGCTGCGGAGATGAGTGATCCGAGAAGTATAGCTGGAATGACTCTGATGGATAGATTGAGAAATAGTGTGGTAAGAAAAGAGGTGTGAAAGGAGTTGTAGTAACAAAGATAGATAAAGGAATGCTTAGATGGTTTGGACACGTAGAGAGAATGGATGAAAGAAGATTGACGAACAGATTTATTAAAAAGGCCGACCTAGGTGAACGAAATTGTTTAGAAGAAAGGACAGATTAAAAGTACCAGCAACTGACGAGCATGTATGAAAGTGCTGTTGAATGTAAATGAAGCGAAAGACGTGTGTAAGGACCGTATCAAGTGGCCTCTGCCTAGCCCTACGGGAAAAAAGCGTGACTATATGTATGTAGCACCGTCATATTTCTGTACAAATTGAAGAGTGAAGAGTTTATTTATAGGGATCTTAAAGATTTTGAAAAGTGAGCCTACTTAATCTGTTAAAAAATTGACGTGAAGTTTGTGGCAGTAGTAAATGAGACGCCTACGTCCAAATAATATTCTCCGAAGTATCGTCATGTTGGAAATTTAACGAAAGATAAACTTAAAAGATGAACAATTAAATGATAGACAACTTACCCTTAGCTACAAAAAGCCGCTGATCCGTTGCTAGGTAACGTAGATAAAAAGATATTGTTACTCGTGACGTCAATGTTCTATCTACCAGAACTTGAATAAAAGCCTCAGGGAGCTTTGCAGCACAAATTGAGGAATCTAATAATCGAGAAATTTCTTCCTCATCAAATTTTTCGAAATGAGGTAATTTAGATGTAGCGATAAATCGTCTTCATCGGATGACACAGAAAATTAATATCTCTCTGGTTAATTGCCGTCTTGAAAGGACGAGAGACTGTTGACGAGAGTCAAACGCAGTTTGAGTCTTTTTCCTGAGAATAGTGTGGCAAACTGTCGCGAGTCGCAGCACTTGTCGTAGGGACAAATAATAAACTTTACTCATTTAAGACAGTGTAAATTAAGTGATAAAAGTGAGTGATTTAAAATTATTAATCAAATAAATAAAATTTTCGTTATATCACTACAATGCCGACAAAACATTGTAGTTTTGCAAATTGCATATATGCAGAGCTTTTAAGAGCCTTTAATTTTAATTCCGCAGTGTCCCAGTTCTTCAAGAGCTTCTTTAAATATTTGGTCGGAATAGAGGTTGAAAAGCAGTGGAGAAAGTATACATCCCTGTCTTACTCCTTTTTGTATTGCAATATCGTTTGTTGTTATATTACCTACTCTTGCACTTGCTCTTTGTTCCCAATACAGATTCCTTATCAGCTGGATATCCTGTCTATCTAATCCGTTTTCTTTTAACATTACCAGAAGTTTATCTATCATAATGAATTTGGTCGAACGCTTTTTCATAATCCAGAAAGCATATGAATACATCCCTACGTTGGTCTCGGCATTTCTGTAGCATCACGTTGATTCCGAACAGTGCCTCCCTTGTACCAAACGCATTTCTGAAGCCGAACTGTGATTGATGTAAGCCTTCTTCGCATTTACTTCTAATACGGGCATGATTTATACGCAGGGTGTTTTTTTATACCATTTGTAAACCCTTATTAATAAGGGTAGGTGTAATAAATGGATACACGCATCGAGGAGAGCGGATTTAACAAAAGAAAAAATTAATAAATATACATATTATGTGTGTTCAAAACATTTTATTGGTGGTAAAGGTCCAACTGGGGAAAATCCGGATCCAGTTTCTGCAACAATTAGTAAGGTTAAGTAAGTACTTAATTGTCAATTCTGGAGTAAAAAATTTATTTTACTCAAGTACTTACCCATGTTATTGTAGATATTATTAACAAGTAAACAACTGTTGATTGATTTTTCAGTAAATAAAACTGATTTAGAAAAAATTATAACCCCCGTTTGTTACTAAAACATTTCAATTTGTGAAATTTAATTAAATTTATCTTAATTACCAAGTATTTTCGACTCATATTTCAGTCTGAAATAAATTTTAAATTTATTATTACTTTGAACATCTGTTATCAGAGTTCTAAAATACCGCTACATAATAACTAGAGTCTGTTTACTAACTTGTCAATTAATTCACATTTTTTGCCTGAAATTTTCAAATTACGATAAGCAAGCCAACGTTTTAATGTTGCTACAATTTTAACTTTGCTCCCGGAACGTCGTCTTTCATCAAAAATATTTTTCTAATAGGTACTTTTACACGTATGCAAATGGGAAAAGGCTCATTTCGACAGTGACAAAATTACTCCTTACCTGACGAGGTTTTCTTGGACGGCCGTCTCTTCGGTTTTCTTCCTCAATGGTGCAATCACACTCTCGCTAATAAACGTAACTTCTAGTACTATTTTTTCGAATTTCATTCGAGAAAAATGATGAGAATTTGGTACAATTTGGTACCATGACGGTAGTACCTTTTGACAAACAATAAAGTCACAAATCAACCGGGCGAGTCATTGTTACTGTTATAATCAAAAAAATAATATTGTTACTGTTATTTTATGTCAAACAAATCTTATTTCAGAAGTATCTAGGTGTGGAGGAAATGGGACGACCTTTTTTGTTATAAAAAAATTTACTTAATATAGTATATTTAATACAAAATGACTTGTTTTTCGTTTAAAAATAAACATGCCCGAATGTACAAATGTTAAATACCAAATTTTATTTTTTAAAAATAAAGCCAACGCGTGAACAATAAAATTTGTAGTTGTGGCAACGTAGCAACTCTGTAAATATAAATATACGAAATTTCGTCTGAGACTTAACAGACGTAGGGCAATTGGATCCCTTTTCGAAGGTTCTTTCCCTTTCACATTCTCGATTTTGGATCGAATCGCGACTGTATAGAGGTGGAGTGCGAAAAATATGAAAAGGTCGCGACACCACTGAAGAATATAACAGCAGCTTTGCTTATCACTCCAATTAATAAAATATCTTTATCAAAATGAAATTTTTTCGGAAATTGAAACAATTACAACGTAGATTGGTGATTTTTACAAGATTTAGGGATCGTTCTAGGTTATGCAGAATGTTTCATGGACCAAAAATGTTAAAAAATAGTAAATGCTTACTGATACGTGTAAATATATTCTTGGGTTCGATGATTTTAAATACTCAGTACAAAAACTAAACAATTTATCTAATCTTTTTAAACAATATATTCTTACTTGACATATCACAAACTCTATACAATTTTTTTTTAACACTTTATATTTAACTTTCTTAATTTACTTCAAACTTAATGGTATAGAAGCTAGCAACGTTTTCGAGAGAGAATTTCAGGTCAGCTGATTTTTTGTTATGTCGTCCTTCTAGCGCACCTTACCTGTACAGGTCTTTTTCTTCGTGTAGCTTCTCCATTATCGGAGGTTTGCTAACATCATGACAATCCTGACCTTGGAAACTGCTGCTCTGAATAGATCTGCAGAAGACATGTTGAACCATTCTCGCAGATTCCGCAGCCAAGATATTCTTCTTCCAATTAACCTTTTGCCCATAATCTTTTCCTGGATTATCAAGTGGAGTATCTCATACTTTAAACCTCGCGTTATGTGACTAAGATCTGTGATTTTATTTATATTTCTGTAAACCAATGGGGTACAAGTAATTTGGTTCGCATAGTCAGAAAGGTCAGAATAAATGTATAATTCGATTTCCGATATTTTAGATTTACCTGATTTCTATGTGTAATTTGGAGCCCGGAAAGTAAAATTATTTTAACCATTTGAAATATTTTTTTGTTTGAGGCAGTATAAGTAAAAAAAATTAGCCTAACCTAACCTAACGTCCTAACCTAACACCAACGGTACCTTTATTGAATGTGACTGAGCAAACACGATTCAAAAACACAACTGACTGTCACAGAAGCAATACAATGCACAATATCGATTTTTGGTTTTCCCAAATTTCACTTACACGAACAAGGGATTACGCAGGTAGAACTAAATTACATAAATCACAAATAACTTTCCAATTTATTACCTGACGGGAACCAAACTACCAACGCCCAACCAATGTTTTTGACAAATCGATTTCTTTCTGGACATTGTCTCGAAATTGATGGTATTTCAAAAATCATGGAGTGCTTTCAATCACGCCCGCGGTATTAAATCCTTCGCTGAATAGGGGCATTTTAGTGTTCCTGTGAAGTTCCACCCCCGCTAATAAAAATTTGAAATTTTTTTTGGAGTTATGAGTTCTGTTTCAATAGTTCTAGAGTTCCTGATAGGTATTAGGAATAGTTCTGATCTTTAAAGGGTAAAAAAATCAATTTTTCAAAATGGGGGGCTAACTTTACGCTCTTCCCCTTTTTTGAAAAAGTGGATTTTTTGTCGGAGTTCTGGATAGATTTAGCATAGTTCTAGAGTTCCTGATGATTTTCAAAAATAGTTCTGGTGAATTTAATCCCAAAAAAAAATTTCGAAAAAAAAACCGTCCCCCCACTTTTTCAAAAATCAATTTTTCTTCCAGCCATTTTGTTTGCTTTTAAGAAGAGTTCTACAAAAAAGAATTTTCGAAAAATTCAAAATACAAAAAATCACAGCATTTTGAAAAATGTAAAATACTAAGAAATTTTTTATCATAAGGTTTAGGAGTTCTGATGAAAGTTCAGTTCCTTGCCCAAAGAGTTCTACCAAAAAGTCCTACAACATTTTTGGATGATCCAAAACACTACAGGACTTTAAAGTTACCAAAAAATTTTGATTTTTAAAATTTTCAATGTTGCAGGAGTTCTGATGAGAGTTCTGTTCCTTTCTCAAAGAGTTCTACCAAAAAGTTCTACAACATCTTTCGATGAAATCAAAATCCAAAATTCTACGGGATTTTAAAGTTACCAAAAAATTAATAATTTGTATGTTATCTTTTGTATCTTTAAAGATTAATTTAATCGAAAAATGTTGTAGGAACTTTTATCAGAACTCCTGGAACTTGTGATGAAAAATTTCCTATATTACATTTTTAAAAATGCTGTGATTTTTTGGATTATGAATTTAAGAAATTTCTTTTTTGTAGAACTCTAGAACTCTTTGAAGCGGAAGAAAAATTTATTTTTGAACTGAAAAAAAATTCACTTTTTCAAAAGTGGGGGGAACGTGAAGTCACACCCTTTAAAGGTCAGAACTATTCCTAATACCTATTAAAAACTCTAGAGCTTTTAAAATAGAACTCAGAATCTAAAAAAAATATCAAATTTTTAATAGTGGGGGTGGAACTTCACAGGGATCATTTTGGTGGTAAAAAAATCATTATATAAACTTACACCAGAGACTAGAGATTAATCTATGAAAATGATGCCCAAATTAAAATTAATTTCTGACAGTGAGGTTTAAAAAAATTTTTTTGATTAAACTTCCCTCGCAATAACAATTTACTTTTGATTTTCAACTAAAACTCAACGCATTTGTATGTGCTTTCCAAACGGCACCCTAAAGAGCAATTTTTCAACCCAGAACAGTTTTCCCCAAGCACTATCTAAGAGTTCAAAGACTCCAGACGCTTAATGAAATAATTTCGAGAAGAATTATTATGGATCAAAATTTTCTTCACTGGACACACATCTTTTTTTAAATATAGTGTTTTTCTAGTGTGATGATTGCATTACACTACATACGATAATGATAATGTCCTAGCCAGGGTTTGAAAAAACTATAATTTTTAGAAAAAATTGTGAATACTGTGGTTACTACTTTTAAGTGCAAACAATAAGTAATAGTATTATCTTGTTTTGGCACGTCTTGCATTAAATTATTTAATTATGCCTGCCAAATTTGGCTACTTTACACCAAAAATTTCATCCATTGATTTTAAATCATCAAATGAAGTTTACAAGATGATTTATAGAAAGAGACCTGTCAAAGGTCCCCACTTTGTTCCCATCGAAGCGGATGTCGAAGTGCCGATTTAAACCGAATTGGTTTATTTTATTTATTCGTGTCCAACCCATATTCATAACATGTAAATACGTATATGTACAATGATCAACGTCACAAAGTATAAGACAATGAAATAAAATTTTTAAACACACAAACATGAAAGGTATACGACTATATCATCATACTCCAGAAAATAGCGCAATCAATGGCTTGTGGAGTAGCTCTAGCAAGATCTTCGGCGTCGCAAATGTTTTGTAGTTGTGGGCATTGTAGAAGGTGATCCATGGTCCACATTCACATTCCTCAGGTCTTTGGCCTCGATTTTGCCCTACTTTAAGCGATCAGATTTAATTTAAACTTCGCTTTCTTGTCAAAATATCCGATTATCCTGATGATTGACCATTTTAGTCAAGTTAATAAAATTGTGTAAACAACTTGCGGACGTTATCTAGAGAAAGTGATCGGCATCCGATCTTCATGCAACTTACTTGACATCCTCGCACCTGAACCGGAGCCTTTTTTGCTGCCACAAATTTGCCTTTCTCACGGTTGTTTACATATTACTTACCCGCGCTTCGTAGAGCTTTCAGGTTCTTATTACGCCAATGTTTAATGTTTAAAACACGTCTCTTGCCATAACTCAAGTTGCTGCATTCACTTACCGATAAATTTGTGTCACCCATTATAATATTATTGAAATACTTCATACACAAACACAACAGAAATTTCCTTTCTTACTTAAATACATGATGAGTCGCGCAGGGGTCCAGAAGCCAGTAACTCTGTATACTGGAAACTGTTGCTGACATTGATTTTAGATCAATAAGGTACCAGTTGGATAAAGCGCTATCTGACGAATTAACTGATGAATTATTATTTAAAACTCGGTATATTTATACATTTTTTAATTCAAATTTTTTTTTTCAGGTAAGTTTTTCTTTATCTCCAACTACGACAGCTACGGTATACGTGTGTCAGTAAGTTATTTTTATTTATAAATTGGATCTCATGTTAAAAAAATGACGTTATTGTTCGTCCAAGTAAGATTGCCAGTATTTTTTTTAACACGCTTTTTTTAGTTTTACTTGTATATTTGTTTGTAACTGACTCTTTGGCCTCGATTTTGCCCTACTTTAAGCTATCAGATTTAATTTAAACTTCGCACACTTGTCAAAGACCGACAATGCAATAATTCGATCAAAATATCCGATTATCCCGATTCGTTTCGCCAGGATTCATAAATTTCTTCGGGGATCCTTTGCATGAGAGTAAAAACACGCTTTTAGTGTTAATCAAACTAAAAAGTAATAAATAATTCTTAATACAAAATTAAAATTACTGACGAGAAAATTAATGTCACTGTTTTAAAAGCGTGGGGTGCTTTGTATGACGTTTTTAAACTAACTCTGCGTTTAGGAATGAAAGCACCACACGCTTTTAGAACAGTGACGTTAATTTTCTCGTCAGTAATTTTATTTTTATGTTAAGAATTATTTTTTACTCTGATTAACTCTAAAAGCGTGTTTTTTAGTTTTTTTTTAAACTATAATTTATTTTTAATTCGGTCTGTTTGAGTGTGTTGGCTTAGGGGCCGAAGTAATGCATTAATTAATTTGAACAAATTATAAGTTTCCTCACATTAATTAATCCTTTGAAAGTCGGACTACATTTGAACAAATTGTAAGTTTGTTCGCATCAATTAATCCTTTGAAAATCGGACTGTATATCGTAATTGACTCGAGGCTTGCAATTAACAGATTTGAAAGTATAAAAGGCAACTTGTAAAGAAAATCCACTTACCATAAGATGTGGAGATTCTGTAAAACTTGAAAGATTTTCCTGTAAATCTCTTCAATCGCGATTGATTTGACGTCGAGTTTGAAATTCAATTTTGTCCAAAATGATACGAAATTTGACTAAAATAGCTTTTTTTTGAAAGTTTCACTTTTTTGCGAGAACAATGAAAGCTTGTAATTTGTTTGCAATAACGAAGCACAATTGTAAGCTAACTGCTTGGAACAAAACATAAACCGGAAGCCAAAGTATGTCTTGAACTTGTGTAATAACACGTGGTGACCAATACCAATACAAAATGGAAGAATGCTAATGATTGCGGGGAATAAAGCGGTTCCTTGCAATTTGCGATGCTAGCGCCATATTTTAACAATTTATACCAAATTGAACTAAATAAGCGTCATGGCGCTTTACTTTTGTTTTGGTGTCAACCGCTTCGAGTATCTAGGATCTATTGTGACGAACACCGGCGAATGTGAGAACGAAATCCGTAGGCGTAATGCGATGGCAAGAAACTCTACAGCAAAACTCACTTGCACCTGGAGGGATACCACAATAAACGCAAGAACCAAGGTTAGAATAACTCATTTTTCCTATCGCGGCATATGAGCCCTGATGAAGGTAGAGAAAGCAAAAGATGTGTGTAAGAACCGTAGAGGAAGCAAAAGATGTGTGTACGAACCGTAGCGGAAGTGGAAGGAAGTGGTCTCTGCCTACCCCTACGGGAAAAAGGCGTGACTATTTATATGTATGTATGGCATATGCAGCAGAGACTTGAACAATAAAAATAGCAGTTTGACGAAGAATTGATTTATTGGAAATGTGATGCTATAGACGGCTTCTTCGAATACCATGGACTAGTCCTGGAAGCAGCTCGTTTAAAGAGTCGCGACATGATGTCACTACACCCTTAAGAGAGTTAGATCAAGAGAGAGATACTTTTTTCCATTTTCATACGTAAGGAGATAAAGTTTTTTGACTGTGATAGATGGGACGATTAGGGTTGACCGGAGTGAGTTCTGCCTGATCTAATTTCAATTTTTATTCTCCATTTTTATCGTAAAAACGGTTTAAGCTATTTATATCCAATTGCTTGTACGTTTTTAAATTGACACCCTGTTTTTGATTATTAATTGCCATGTGGCCGCCAACCATACTCCTCTGCAAGCGATAAATTCACCCGTATTGCACTAACTGCATGGGCTTGCGCGTTCTTTGGAACAGGTGGTACTCATCCAAATGCAATTAATTACAATTATATTGTTTGTAATACGCGCGTGGGTCCAATGAATTTTTTTTAACACATTTTGCCTGTCCCCGTATAATAAAATTTAATCACTCGACCTTTCGAACTACGTTGTAATTGAATTTTTTTTTTCGAAATACGTGCCTTTCACAAAACTTATCCTCAAATGTAGGAAGTTTAGATGTTGAGTAATTGTATTAATAGTTGCTTTCAAATGCTTTATGTAATATGTTTAGTGAAACATTTAACCACAACTGAGTTCTTGTTCGATTTGTTGCGATTGAAAAAAAATGTGTGGGTGAATTCGATTCTTCTGATGGTGGAAAATAATTGCCACGCAGGACTATGCAAAACAAGTTTTTTTTGTAAAGGAAAGGGTGATCATGAAAGGCAGGAGGAGGTTAATTCAGTGGGAGAGAATGACGAATAAATAATTTTATGATTGATACATCTTACACCTTACCTTGAGTAATCACGTTTTGTACAAATCAATTGTATATTCATCTATTTTTTAAATATTCTGAACTTTTCACCTAGTCCAGTTTAAGCGCTTTCAAAACTTTTTATGTATCTCTAACAACATTTATAAATACGAATGAGTAGACTTTTTTTCATCTAGTTTTAATTTGGATGTAGGCATTCAAATCAACACGAACTGCAGCCATGAAGGCTCTCCTGAGGTTGCCTCCTCTCCATCTAAAGACAGGAAATTTTGGGCAGCCATCCGGCGACCCAGAACTATATTGCTCCCAACCAGTACAGAACTTGTACAAGTTACTATATTACTGGATTGGGTACAATGATATAAAACATGGACAAGATACAATGGGCCAACAGGCCTAAGTGTCACCGGAGGCAATAGCCAGACAGACCTGAATAGGAGCGGAGTTTTTAGTGAGTAGAACTGACATCAGTCAGCGGAGTCTCACAGTAGACCTTGAGCTTTCAGACTCATAACCTCTCCACCTCTGCAAAAAAAAAGAAAAAAAAAACTTGGGTGTAGTAGGACTTATTTTCAAGCTGGAAGTAAGTTTTTAGGTATCCGGATGTAAATGTTATTTTTCTCAGCAGTCATAAAGTACTTACTCCTCCTCTATAAATCTTCCAAGCACCAGAAAGAGATCAAATAAGAATGTTATTGGTAAATTGTTTGGGACGCTGTCCTTGTGGTTCGTGACTACTTGCAAATTTAGTAATGGTCTGGTCAACAATGTCCATTAAGTCCCGATGAATGTAGAGGGGATAGAGGAGGCTTTTGAGCTTATTGTCTTCCGCAGCTACCACCTTTTTGGAGCAAACTAGTCAACTGGATAAGCTTGATCGAGGTTAAACTTAACACTTAAAGATGTTTGTAGTTGCTTCGGCATTAACATGGTGCGCATCAAAGATGTTTCTTTGTGCTGTGATGATTTAAGAACTTTGATGTTTCTCTTACTGGTACGACGCCAGATTTGTATGACATAAGTCCAAACCGGTTTCAGTATATGGTTATAGAGAAGCACTTTATTGTATGAAGACAACTCGGAATTTCGTACTAGCAGCCAATAGGTAAATGTTTGTTCCTTTAATATCAAGCTCTTCACGTTTATTTTTAACATCTAGATCAGCTAGGTCCATACCTAGAAACTTTTTTAAAAAAATTGGCATCGTTTATTCTGACTAGTAAATGTTGTTCCTTGCATGATCTGACTTGTCGTCATTCAGCTTGATGTGCCATCATTTGCAGCTTCATAGTTTATTTATTTATTAGAAGAACAAAAAACAAGACAAACTGTGAACTTCTGATTAAGAAAGAAAGAGTGGTATAAGTAAATGAGTTTGCATACTTGGGTTCAAAGTTTACGAGAGATGGAAAGTATGACAGTTAAATTTGAGCAAAGGGTGTTGGCAGGAAAACAAATGAATGGGGCACTGCATAACTTTATGAACAGCCAGAAATTGTCAAAAAAGGCACGAGTGTTGGTACCTACACTTATGTATGGTAGTGAATGTTGGGTTTAGCACAAGAAGCATGAAAATAGGATTAATGCTGCGGAGATGAGTAGTTTGAGAATTATAGCCGGAGTGACTCGGTTCGATAAAGTAAAGAATAGTGAGATAAGAGAACGCTGTGGTGTAAAATAAGATGTGGTTACAAAGATTGATAAAGGAATGCTTAGATGGTTTGGACACGTAGAAAATATGGATGAAGGAAGATTGACAAAACAAATTTAAGGAGAGTGTGAATGGACAAATCGGTAGAGGTCGACCTCGGCGAACATATCTCGATCAGATCAACAATGTTTTGAAGAAAGGCCAGGTCAAGAGAATCATCAACCGACGAGCATGTATAAGAGCACTGATGAAAGTAGAGGAAGTAAAACATGTGCGTAAGAACCGTAGCAAGTGGACGGAAGTGGTCTCTGCCTACCCCTACGGGTATATATATGTGTGTAGTTTATTATACATCGGTTGCATTCGGAAGTGGTCATTGTTAAGCTCTGAAATTTTACTGCACACTACCTGCTCATTTTTCTTTTATTTCAAAATAAATATTTTTATGTTTTATTCTGAAATATCTTTGTGACCGAAATTGATCGAAAATATTGGGCATCGTCAAACTTTCTTTACTGCTAACGAGTTAATAATCCTCTGATCAATGCATAATTTATAGAAGGAACCTCTGCAGAATTTACTTATAATCGAGAATTTATCTTGCTTTTCCAACTTTTAATATATTAAGATCTGCGAAAGCAAACTGCTTGTTGTTTAGAATCTCGCAGTACCTACACACTTTTATGATTTCTTTCTTTTTATAGTCCCCTAGCTTATACAATCTGATTTATACTCGAGTGCATTCAGTAGTTTTTATCTTAGTGCGTTTTAAACAAAAAACTTGTCAAAAAACTTTTTTACTCGCTATTTTGTAAAATATTAAAGAATACGTTGTTTAGGGTTATAGGAAGTTTTTAGGAAAGGTAGGTTAAATAAGGAGGTGTTTTTATTTGCAGGGAAATCTTGAAAACATTTTACTTCCTTAACTTTTCCTAAAAAGAAGCCTTAAACACCATTTATTATTTTCAACCGCCAAAGAAGTTACATATATATTTATAATCCTGAACCGTTTTACCCTTAGGGTGTCGGGTTATCATTTTATTCTTGTTTTATAAACTTCTTCCATTCTTTTCTGTCTCTTGTCAATGTCTTTGTTTCGCTCTATTTTTTATTTCTTCCTTGTAAAATCTTTCCTATTATGTCGTTCCAGGGTTTTCTAGGTCTTCCTCTTTTTTTTGTTTTGTGTTTTTGCTTTATAGATTTGTTTAACAAGTCTACTGTTTATTCTCTGTATGTGTCCCCACCATCCCAATTGTTTTTGTTCTATGAATGAAATAATGTCTTCTATGTCTAGTTCTTCTCTTATTCGTGTATTTCTTATTTTATCTCTCCTTGGAACTCCTTTAATTCTTCTCAGATATTTCATTTCTGTTGCTTGTATTCTACTTTTGGTTTTTTTTCTTAATATCCAAGATTCATATGATCCATATGTTAATACAGGTCTATATATTGTCTTGAATTTTTTTAGTTTTGTATGTTAGTTATGTTAGTTTCCGCTTCTTGTCTTCCCTTTTCGTCTATTGTTTCCTAGCGATTTAAACTCTTTAACTTGTTCTATTTTTATATTATCTATCATAACATTTATTTCTTTATCTCCTATAGTCATCACT
This sequence comes from Agelastica alni, assembly GCA_950111635.1. Classification (NCBI taxonomy): domain Eukaryota; kingdom Metazoa; phylum Arthropoda; class Insecta; order Coleoptera; family Chrysomelidae; genus Agelastica; species Agelastica alni. The sequence continues at coordinate 21,440,037 of OX467718.1, read as the reverse complement.
TTGGTTTTATCTTTATTTATTTTCATCTGTTTTCTCTTTGGTGCTTCATTCCATATTTCTTTATTATATTGTAATTGTTTTTCATTTTCAGCAATCAGTATTATGTCATCAGCAAATGCTCCTTCAGCTATCTCCACTTTTTGCATGTTTTTGTATCCCATGCACATTTTTTTTTACCATTCCGTTATAAACCTGTCTGAGTTGAAGTATCAACGGTCTATTATATTGTGGAAAAGCAAACGTAAAACTTGGTAGGAAAAGCGGCTTTTCAGCAGATGAACATTTTCAATATTTATACTGCACTAGCATCGGAAAGGTTATGATGGCGCCGTTCCCTTCATAAACGTGACTCATATCGGTTTGTCTATAAAATTCTCATACAACCGTAAAATGTATGACGGGCAGTTTGAACTACGGGGTGGATCAATTTACGTTTAGGATTCTAATTAAAGATAATTTATTTGAAGTACTTTTTTTGAATGTACGTTTTAGGGCGCACCTAATATTTGAACTCCCTCAAATTAAGTAAATTAATAAAATAAATATGCCAAATTTGGGAATGATCGAACAAAAGGAAACATTTGAAATTTCTCATTAGTGTCGCGCGTCACTGTCAGTTTTATTCCAAAATAAGTCCTTTGCTCGAAGAGAATCAAGTTATCTTGTTAAGGTATAGCTATTTATTCTACCTGCAAAGCCTCTTCTCTATTGTTTAATGTATATTCAGAAAGACTTTTCAGAGAAGCACTAGAAGATGAACAGGATGGCATCTTGATAAATTAAGAAAATGCCAACAATTTGAGATATGCAGATATAATACCGTATTGATTGCTGACAACGCTGAAGGACTTTTGAAAGAATCAGTTAGACAGACTTAGCAAATAAAAATTTAAAATTTAAATACTTAGGAAACCTTCCAACAAGAAACTAATTAGCGGATTGAGGTTGGTACATGCTGAAAATATCGATGGTTTTCATCATCAAAAAGGAATATTCCCAAAGCAGTCAGAAACTGACTGGTAATATGTATAATCTATGGAGTCATGTTTGTTTTGATGTTCTTCTTTGGATATGATTGATATTTAAGGTTTAAGTACAGTATGGGTAAATAATTTCGGGACAAGTTGACAAGTTTTTTGCTTCGCAAGGGTTTACAGGTTTTCCAAATTTTTAACAATCCCTTCCCTGCCCCCCTTCCATACACTGCTCTTTACTCTTTTTTGTTAGAATTTTGATCGGAAATATCGTTTAGTTTTGAAATGTTGATAAATTAGATGATAAACACTTTTTTCGCATAATAACGCAGAGATTTCAGTTTTTAAAAATTACTTTTCCTTTAACTTGCCCAAATATAGTCGTCGAGAATATCATATTGTTACGAGCCGGCCCTGTTGTCTGTCGTGACAGCGCTCGATCACAATTGGGGGGCTCTCGGCTCAGCGATTGTAACAAAAGAAAAGACCGGCAAATTCTAGAATACTAAGGCTAATAATTCCAGAGCAATGTCGAAAACTCGAGTCCCTTTTCGTAACAATTTTGTATAAATATAAAAAGGCAGCGGCCGCGAAGGAAGTCAGTTTTAAAAGTTTTAAGTTTAATTAGTTCGAAGTCAAGTATTTAAAGTAATTGTAATATCTAAATGAATTGTAAAGTAAAATTTATTGTTAAGAAATACTAGAATAATAATTGTTTAGTTACTGTTGAAAATTAAGTTATTTTGCAACAGTAGAATGTTCTTCAAATCATTCCTGACATCAGCGCTGCTTTTACTAAACTATTTTGACCATTTCCGTTTGGTAAGTTCGTTCATCGTCTTCGACCAAGAACAATCAAGCTTCGTTTTTAAACACCACGTGGTAAAAAAGTTACAAGCAATATAATTAGATAAAATCAGTAAAGTTAAAAGCCATCAACCAGTGAAAATTTTCCAAAGAGACAAGAGGTTCTCAACTGTAAGCTCAGTGTACATATTTTTACAATAAAGTCTAAAACAAGAAAAGTGTTTAATTTACTTCATCAAGAAATTCACGGCGGTAAAAAAGCAAAAAAGAATTACGAACCAACTAGCTATCGAAGAATTAACATCGAATCGAGGCACGGCGAGATTCAACAGAGGCAGAGACATACAACATCCTACAACTTCCAAAACCCTCTCCCAGAAAGACTCCCTGTCCTTCTTGCCGGCGCGTCGAGAGTTACTGTACTGAGAGTTTAGAATTACCGGACCCAAGAAGTAAAGATCGTAACAATATGAATGGATACATCGCAGAATTTGTTTTTTCAGGCTACGTTGTCCAAATTATACCACTCGATTCCATGCATTAACTGATAAATATAGTAGTTGATTATTGTTTACTATTTATTATCTTTTCTAGTCAATGAAATTATATTTATTTACGTCGATAAGATTAAAAAAATATTTTTTTTTTGTACATTTACTCCAATGGTGATTTTCATTTAAAAAAATGAAAAAAATTGTCTCGCCATCCTTAAAATATCCAATTCTACTCTACAGAATGGTTTCCAGGTGGTAAAAAATTGTTTGAGCGAGTTTGGTCTAAATTCTTGATTAGCGTAAACTGTGTAGTGTCAGTAAACATGTACAGTGTGGAACAGCCAAATGGAATAAATTCGATAGCGAATAAATGAGAGCGTGTTGGGCAAAACGCTTGGACACGTCGATTTGTATTTTTAGCTGCGCATTTTTTTCAAAAAAAAATAATTTTATAGGGTGTCATGTGACAGTGGCCAATACCAACCTTCTTATTTTAAATACAACCCTCTGTATATTATTTATTTTTTGGATTCTTCAGAAAATTCTAGACATAATTCATGTACAATGTCCCATACCTATCTTCAACTGTTTCGTAAATATTAAGTGATTTCAGATGTATTACAAAAATTAACATTAAAAAAAGAAAATGATTTTATTTCACAAATAATGTAAAAAAAAAAACAAAAAAAACATTAATTTTAATGTAAGAGATGTTCAAAATATTCGCCGCGAACGTCTTGGCAACATGCTAATCTGGTATAGAAATGTCTTCTAACGTTACTCAACATCTCAGGCGTGACTGATCTAATCGCAAGCGTGATTCGTCTTTTTAAGTCAATGTAAGTCGAGTGGTTTAGTTTTGTATACAATACTTTTTACATATCCCCACAAAAAGAAGTCTAATGGCGTCAGATCAGGAGATCGTACTGGCCATTCTATTGATCCGCGCCTCCCTATCCACCGATTTGGAAAATTTTGTTTCAGGTACTGCCGGACATTGATTTGGTAATGGGGCGGCAATGTACTGAGTGTAATGTAACGAATTTGTGAAATAAAATAATTTTATTTTTTAATGTTAATTTTTGTAATACATCTGAAAACACTTAATATTTCCGAAACAGTTGAAGATAGGTATGGGACATTGTACATGAATTATGTCTAGAATTTTCAGAAGAATCCAAAAAATAAATAATATACAGGGGGTTGTATTTAAAATAAGAAAGTTGGTATCGGCCACTGTCACATGACACACCCTATATAATTATTTTTTTTTGAAAAAAATGCGCATCTAAAAATACAAATCGACTGGTGTCCAAGCGTTTTTCCCAACACGCTCTCATTTATTCGTTATCGAATTTATTCCATTTGGCTGTTCCACACTGTATGTATAATGTAAATAACTGTCATTGTATTTCATCGGTAGGATAATTACCGAATTTTGAACTGTTACACGTCTTTTAGTCCTTCCTATACTCCTGTCGACTGTTTTCTTCATAGGTATCGTGACACTTCAGCGCTCGTGGAAGTACACACGAATGATGATATTCGTGGTAAAAAGGCACAAAGCACAGAGAAACAATAAAAAAAAAATGGGAAAAAAAATAGAAGAAGCGATGCCGCAGGGCTAGACAACACGCTATGTACGCGGATTCTCGTTCGGTCGTGGACACCGGTTCCATGGGTCGGTAATCGCATTTAAGTCGATGGCGTTCTGTAATGATGAAAGCGATGTCCTGATTAAACGAAAAAAATGAAGGGTTAATACACCTTCTTCCAGACAAGTTCTTATTGAGCTGTGTCATAAGTACACTAAAAAAAGTTATAACAATAATTATTTTTATTTAGCAAATCACACTATGTACTAAAGATAGCCTTAAGAATCATACACCGACGAATATACACAAAATGTGATCAATATATAGGAGAGGAACAATTTGGATTCCGTCTAGGCTTTGGAACGAGATGTACACCTATATTTCATAGTCTAGGAAAAAGCCTTTGACCGAGTAAAACATACAGAACTAATCAACCTCCTATACGAACTAGGGCTAGACCAAAGCGACATCAACCTGATAAAAAACTTGTATTGGGAACAAACAGCATCGATTCGAGTAGAAGATAAACTCACCACCAATATACCCATCAAAAGAGGTGTGAGACAGGGTTGCATACTCTATCCGACTCTCTTTAATATATACTCAGAATGGATTTTCCAGAAAGCGCTAGAAAACATCCAAGAAGGCACAAAAGTGAACGGGAGACTCGTGAATAACATACGGTATGCAGACGACACAGTAATAATAGCAAATAGTCAAGAAGGCAATAGTCAAGTGGCCGTGGTGTAGTTGCTAGCGCGCCAGCCTCTGCACCAAGAGACCCGGGTTCGATTCCCAGGTCAAACCAACGAATTATAAGCGACCGCTGCCGTTCGGAAGGCAATGGCAAACCACCGAATGTATTCTGCCTAGTAAGGCCTCTCTAAGCTAGCCGTTCGGAACCGGCATTAAACTGTAGGTCCCTCCTATTCATGCAACACTGATGGAGCGTGCACATGAATAGTTGCAGAGAGGTCGCCGACGCCCCCCAGGGGGTATGGCACAACAAGAAGAAGAAGGACTTCGAAACCTTCTTGACGCACTTTCGATCTCAAAATTAATACAGAAAAAAACAAAAACAATGACTATCTCCAAAAAGGCAAATGTGAACACCTATATAAACATATATAACAAACAAATAGAGCATGTCGACAAGTTCAAATATCTGGGATGCTGGATAACACGAGATTTAAACCCGAAAACAGAAATCAAATGCCGTATAGAAAACGCAAGAAGCGCATTCCTTAAGATGAAGAGAGACTCTTAACAAACCCTACATTATCGCTAAACACCAGATACAGATTCGTAAAAGCTTATATCTACTCAATCCTCTTATATGGTAGCGAATCATGGACGATGGGAATACGATCGATGCGTAGAATAAAAGCCTTCGAAATGTGGGTAATGCGTAGAATGCTCAAACTATCATGGACAGAGCATGTCTCCAATGAAACCGTTCTAGGAAGGATAAAAGTGGACAAAGAAATCTTGGGAATGGTCAAAAGACGCAAGACAAGCTATCCGGGACACATATACAGAGGCGAGAGATACGAGTTCCTACAACTGATAATGGAGGGCAAGATTGAAGGTAAAAGAGGACCGGGCAGAAGACAGAATTCGTGGTAAAAGAATTTTACGGATTGGACTGGCCTGATTTCAGAGTCACTACTAAAAGCAGCACAGGACAGAGAGAGATTTGCCGAAATTGTAGCCAAACTTCAGTGAAGACGGCACGTAAAGTAGAAGAAGCAAATCACAAATACATAAAAGGATTACAGTGCAACAGAAGTAGCTTGGCGGGCGACTAGCCTCTAAAATAACAAATATTCGGCTGAATATACTTCACCACATTTGTAAACTTCTTCCTCCGATTGTACTTGAGACTCACGATTACTGAAAATTTCGTCGTCGCCGATCGGATCGTTATTCGAATGTTTTCGTTGTGCGCAGATTTTGTGATCTCTCGCTCGCCAAGCTACTTTTGTTGCTCTGTACATACGCTCTCAAAATAAAATATTCGTCATAAAAATAAAAATAGTATTTAAATATTTTACAAAAAAGGCATTTAAGTAATCTTGTACTGTATAGGGTTTTTATTCTTCTTCTTCGACTGCCTGCCTATCCACTATTGTTGAATGTTGGCGACCATATTTCCATACATTTCGGTTGCTGTGTGTACCAACTCTCCTATCGTTCTTAACCCCGTCCAATCTCTTATATTTCTTAACCATGACATTTGCTTTCTGCCTTTCCCTCGCTTTCCCTCTATTTTTCCTTCGACAATAAGTTGTAGCAGTTGATATTTTGAGTTTCGCATTATATGTCCAAAATACGTTTTATGTTTTTTTCCTTTTGACATTAAGCATTAACTCACGGTCTCTGTAGGGTTGTAGTAGATACAGGGTTCAGTATCTACTGAAATTTTGTGTATCGCATTTTTAAAATGTTTTCGCCTATCTATCAGTCTAATATTCTGAGATAATTTATTGAACAATTTCATACAAGAATATTTAGCACCCCTTTTTGTAAAAGTCAATCTGTGAATAGGATATGTATAAATATACTGAGAAGTATAGTCGGAGTGACTCGGTTGGATAAAGTAAAGAATAGTGAGATAAGAGAACGTTGTGGTGTAAAAGAAGATGTGGTTAAAAAGATAGATAAAAAAACGCTTAAATGGTTTGGACACGTAGAAAGGATGGATGAAGGAAAATTGACGAAACAAATTTATAATGCGAGTGTGAATGGACGGAAGTCGGTAGAGGTCGACCTCGGCGAACATTTCTCGATCAGATCAACATTGTTTTGAAGAAAGGCCAGGTCAAGAGTACCAACAACCGACGAGCATGTATGAGAGCACTGATGAAAGTAGAGGAAGCAAAAGATGTATGTAAAAAGGAAGTGGTCTCTTCCTACCCCTACGGAAAAAAGGTGTGACTATATGTATGTATGTATATATACAATTTATACTGAAATAAATACGTAACAAATTAATATTAAAGTTAAATAAGTGTCAAAGAAAATCTGAATCTAACAGAAAAATAAAAGTTTAAATCTTTTAGGAAATATATTAAGAGCACTTACGGAAAACTCCAGCAAACAAATTTATACTAAAAATAAATGTATGGTAGATTTAACCAAGCCAGATTTAAATTAAATGTCAAAAAATTCAAGTCGACAGACAATAGCTTCTCATTCGAGATCCACCCTGATATTGTTCTGCGTTATCAAGTACAGTTCCAAAATTCTGTGCAGTTTTTAAAATGTTGGTATCATCGATATAACTTTTCAAAGAACAATTTGTATTTTTTTACACTTTGGCATATCATTTATAAACAAGGGAAAAATTACTGGATCAATTATACTACCCTGTGGAATACCCATTTCAACAAGTTCAGTTTTTGACTGTACATTCTCATCCTGTTTGGGTAATTATTACTTGCTGAGATCTTCCTGATAAATAAAAGTTTAGCCAAGCATAGCTTTAATTTTTTCAAGAAGAAGTTGATGATCTACACAGTCTTAGGCTTTTGTTAAGTCCAATAATAAACCCCCATGGTTAGGTTAGGTTAGGTTAGGCTAAAACGGCGGTTTGGAGGGAACCCACTTAAGCCTAGTGGTCCGTTGTGATACCGTTATGGACAATGGTGCCTTTCCCCTCTACCGTAAGAACAAGTTGGAACTTTTAATAAAAAGTGTGAGGTCTTTAATGCTAACTGAGATGAGATCAGATAAGTCATCAAAGTTCTGTTGCCCTAGTATAGAAAGCCGTTTTCTGCCTAGGGCAGGGCAGTGGCAGAGAAGATATACCATTGTTTCCTCCTCTTCCTTATCGTGACAGCTTCTACAGAAGTCGTGTCGTAGCTCTGCGATTTCCAAGAAAAAACCAATGCTACAGAGTGTTTGTTTATTTGAAACGGATCGCTTTCGACACAACTTTTGACCGGTGATATTAAAATTAATTCACAATATGTAATTGGTAGAGCCACTATGCACCATAGCTACGACGTACCAAGTGTTTAAGGGGACAGAATTATCACTTTGTATTTATAAATATATTTTTTAATACATTAGTTATGGACAGTTATTTAATAAGCGGAGATTGATAACAGTTTACGACGACGATTATGAATTTTGGAATATTGGAACAGCAGAACAACATTCTAGAAATGCTCTCAATGAACGCGAACACTGAGAAGTCACCAGTATTAAAACCTGAAAACAGTAAATTCATCATCGAATCCTTAGAAACATCTTTGAATTTGTACCAGATCCGGAAAATAATATCACATTCAAAATATCTACCAGTCTTGGCAGGTTTGCTACAATCTTTCAGGTTGAAGTCTTCGCTATCGAATTATGTGCAAGAGAGCTGACTAACAGACATCTAGCAAACAAAAACATTAGTATAATAACAGACAGTCAGGCTGCTTTAAAAGCACCAACGAGATAAATTCTAAACTTGTATGGAATTGCATCGAATCCTTAGAGTACCTTGGTGCGAACAACAGAGTGACTGCTGTGGGCACCTGGGCTCCAGGGGGTGGAGGGAAACGAAAAGGCCGACACCCTTACAAAACAGGGGTCCGAATCTGCGTTCACTAAACTAGAACCGGTCTTTGGAGTCAGTACAAGTGCCGCCAAAATAATTATTTCGGACTCACTAGAAAGCGTTCTTACCTAAACCCTCAAAAACGCAACTAAGCAGATCCTGCAGGAATAATAAATCTCACCCCATACAACCATTAGCTTCGTGAGAAGTGCGAAATTGTGCGGAGAACTGTCACCTCTAGGGGTGAGCCACAATAGACCTACTAAAGGTCGCAGTGATACTCGCTTGATACCTAACCTAACCTACAAGTAAAAAAATCATTTACATAAAACGGTATTTGATTTGTAATAAAACTAAACAACATTTTATAACAGATTTATTACATTATACCAAATTACAGCCTATTTAGAAATTTGAGTTTAGTTCTATGGTTTACATACATACATACATACATAAAGTCACGCCTTTTCCCCATAGGGGTAGGCACTTGCTACGGTTCTTACACGCATCTTTTGCTTCCTCTACTTTCATCAGTGCTCTCATACATGCTCTTCGGTTGTTGGTACTCTTCTATGGTTTAGGTTTGTTTATTTTATTTATCAATTATTAGGATGTATTATTGGTTGTTGGTTGCTGACCTGGAACACATTAAAAATAATTGAATTCAGAATAAATGAGACATATTTATTATTCTCATGTTATCGCCATAATGTAAATAGTGAACGTTATATTTACCTTCGATATATTTATTAATTTTTAACTAACAATTATTTTCAAGTGATAATGTGTATAATCTACGCGTTCTTTGATTTGATGTTGTCATTTGGATATGATTGAGATTTAAGGTTCAAGTACAGAACGGCGGTTGGTAATTTGTTCCCGGAATACGCCAGACTTGCTCATCTTGCATTTTTGAATAAAGTAATTTAAGTTAAATCGACTTAAAGTGAGCTTTATATTCTGCAGTGTTTTTCCTTGAAAGTGTTGGCGGACACTCTGTATGTACTAGTTTTTGTATATCAGTAGCCTACAAGGTTTCAGCTGTACGAAGGTTAAATTTTTATCTTTTTCATATGTGAATTGCTCAACATTCCAAGGAATTTTCCTTGAAAATTTCGCAAACATTATAAATATATACATAGACTAAATAAGTGTAAGTTGTTTGCAATTTTTTCGTTTAGATTTTTATGTAATTTGGAAAATAAATTTACCTTCCAAGATTACGTGAAAAACCATTTTCGTTGTGTGGACTCATTTCTGTTATTAAAAACATTGAAGTTACGTAAATGCATACTTATCTGTTTTGAATATTTAGATCGAGATAAAAAAATCAACGATACTGGGTACTTTAAAGAAAACGTCAATAAAAATCCACTCAAAGAAAAGCACCATTTAAAAATTGTATTTACATTTTACGTAGGAGAAACTTGTACACTATTTAAAGGGAGATTAAATAAGCATATAGGAGTTCGGTTAAAGTCTTAATGAATTTAAAACAATACACATTTTATGTTGTACACACACACTCACATTCACACACACACTCACTCACACACTCACTCACACACTCACACACACTCACTCACACACACTCACTCACACACACTCACTCACACACTCTCACTCACACACTCTCACTCACACACTCTCACTTAAACACTCTCACTCACACACTCACACTCACACACTCTCACTTACACACTCTCACTCACACTCTCTCACTCACACACTCTCACTCACAAACTCACTCACACTCACACTCACACTCTCACTCACTCACACTCTCACTTACTCACACTCTCACTCACTCACACTCTCACTCACTCACACTCTCACTCACTCACACTCTCACTCACTCACACTCTCACTCACTCACACTCTCACTCACTCACACTCTCACTCACTCACACTCACTCACACTCTCACTCACTCACACTCTCACTCACTCACACTCTCACTCACTCACACTCTCACTCACTCACACTCTCACTCACTCACACTCTCACTCACTCACACTCTCACTCACTCACACTCTCACTCACTCACACTCTCACTCACTCACACTCTCACTCACTCACACTCTCACTCACTCACACTCTCACTCACTCACACTCTCACTCACTCACACTCTCACTCACTCACACTCTCACTCACTCACACTCTCACTCACTCACACTCTCACTCACTCACACTCTCACTCACTCACACTCTCACTCACACTCACTCTCACTCACACTCACTCTCACTCTCACTCACACTCACTCACACTCACACTTACACTCACTCACACTTACACTCACTCACACTTACACTCACTCACACTTACACTCACTCACACTTACACTCACTCACACTTACACTCACTCACACTCACTCTCACACTCACTCACTCACTCACTCACTCACTCACTCACTCACTCACTCACTCACTCACTCACTCACTCACTCACTCACTCACTCACTCACTCACTCACTCACTCACTCACTCACTCACACACACACACACACACACACACACACACACACACACACACACACACAATAAAAAATTTCCTCTCTTACTTAAATACATGATAAGTCGCGCAGGGGTCCAGAAGCCAGTAACTCTGTATACTTCCTCTTCTCATCACGCCCTCTCCTGCCAAAGGTTGGCGATCCAAATGGCAATTGTAGCTCTGGAAACTGCAGCACAAAGGATTTCTGCAGACGAGCGGTCGAGCCCTCTCCTCGAATCCTTTAGCCATGAGTTCTGATGTCTTCCTACTGATCTTTTTCCCTGTATTTTGCCTTCCATTATGAGGCGTAATATTTCGTATTTGGGACCTCTCATCACATGACCCAGGTATTGCATTTTTCTTTCCTTGATGGTGTTTAGTTGTTCTTTTTGTTTGTGCATGCGCTGGATTACTTCATCGTTGGTGATTCTTTGTACCCATGAAATTTGCAGCATCTTCTTTATACTGAAAACTATTAAATATTAATATTATTGAAATACTTCACACACACAACAGAAAGTGATAACAGAATGAGAAGGTGGGTAGGGATTTTGTAACATACGCCTTTCTTCCACTATTTCCTTACTGTTGACTGTAATGGCGATGCACTTTTTTGCCATCTAGCAAATGTAAGAAGAGCTAAAATCTTACCTACTTGTTCACCATGCAACATTTGTCCTAATTCCACAAAAAGACCAATATCTAAAAATTTGTATCATATGCCCTTCTTCTAGAGATCCCTTTTGTATAAAAAAATATGTTTCATTCCTTACTTAAATACATGATGAGTCGCGCAGGGGTCCAGAAGCCAGTAACTCTGTATACTGGAAACTGTTGCTGACATTGATTTTAGATCAATAAGGTACCAGTTGGATAAAGCGCTATCTGACAAATTAACTATTGAATTATTATTTAACACTCGGTATATTTATACATTTTTTAATTTCATTTTTTTTTTCAGGTAAGTTTTTCTTTATTTCCAACTACGCCAGCTACGGTATACGTGTCAGTAAGTTATTTTTATTTATAAATTGGATCTCATGTTTAAAAAAATAGACGATATTGTTCGTCCAAGTAAGATTGCCAGTATTTTTTTTTAAATATGAAGTTTCTGTGTAAAACGTAGTATATTAATTTTTTTATTTTTTTGAAATAGAAAATTGTTAAACCAAACTTATGAACTATGTTTAAAGTTTGAAGTCTCTAGATCATCGGAAAGTCAATCGCACAATCTGAAAGCCATAAGCAAATTAATATTGTATTGTCAACTAGTTTTGAGCTATGTTTAAAGTAAAATGATTCTCGCTTCTTGGTTGGGAAGTAAGTTTAACGAATCAACAAAAAAGCGAATTAGTATTGCATAGTTACAGTTCTGAGCTTTGTTTAAAATTTTAAGTCTCCAGTTAAAAGCTTTTATTTAACTTGCAATGTTTGTAGGTATGTTTGTCCGGGTGGAATCTTTGAAGTTGATATCTTGAACCGATTGAGCTGAAATTTTGTATACACGTTTAGTTTGAATGACAATGCATGGTTAGCCGTGTGACGTCATTCTATATCCAACATGGCGGAACACCCAAGATGGCGGACTAGTTATTTTTAATGCACCCCTCCCACAATATGGGTATCAAATGAAAGGGCTTGCTGAGAATAACTAGAAAAAAATAAAGTGACGTCACTCTGAATCCAAAATGGCGGACTTGAAAGATGGCGGATTAAGTTTTTTATGCTTTCTTACGATATGGGAATCAAATGAAAGGACTTGCTGAGCGAATTAAACTCCGTGCTCCAATCTGTCCGAAATTTTGGTGTACTAGGGTTTATGAAGTCCTCGATTATGATATTGAAGTCAAATCGTTCGAGTCTGTAGCATCGGTTGGTTAACTTTGATTTGTGTAATTTGGCGAGATAGGCGTCAACAGCATTGGTTTGCAATCCATATAAAAAAAGGGCACACAGATTACGTAAAAATAAAGCGAGGAGTTCGACAGGGGCGCATACTTTCGCCTCTTATTTTTAACCTATACTCGGAGCGCATCTTCAATGAAGCCCTAGACGGCATGAACAAGGGAATTCTAATAAATGGCCTCAGACTAAATAACATCAGGTACGCCGATGATACCATCGTCTTTGCTGACAATCTCGAAGACCTACAAGCCCTGGTGGACAAAATTACCCACCACAGTCAGTAAGGCCTTGAGGTCAATGAAAATAAGACCAAACTTATGATAATCAGCAAACAGAACATCACAGGAAGCCAACTATTCGTAAACCAAGCCACTATCGAGAGAGTTAATCATTACAACTATCTGGGAAATAAGAGCACGCAAAGGAAAAGCCAGAGCAACCTTTAACCGCATGAGCGCCTTCTTTAAAAGTTATAACATAACCCTAGACACTAAAGTGAGACTCCTGCGATGCTATGTCTTCTCCGTTCTCCTTTATGGTGCAGAATCCTTGACGCTTAATGAAACAACATCCAAAAAACTCGACGCTTTCGAGATGTGGCTATACAGGAGAATGCTGAAAATCCCTTGGACGGCAAAAGTGACAAACGTCAAAGTTCTAAGGACAATGAAAAAAGATCTGGAACTGATGAACATAATTGAAGCACGTAAATTAGAATATTTAGGTCATATCATGCGAAACAAAGAAAGATACGGTCTGCTGCAGACAATCTTGCAAGGAAAAATCTTTGGACGAAGAGGACCGGGAAGACGGACGCAGGACATCGTGGCTCAAGTACCTCAGGACCCGCTTCAATAAAACATCTACACAACTGTTCCGGATTGCTGCAGACAAAGTCTGGATCGCTATGATGATCGCCAACATTCGTAACGGATCGGCACCCTAAGAACAAGATAAGAAAGGGAAAACTTCAAATTTAAAGGTCAAGTTTACGTGGCCTTAAGTAGGGTAAAAACATTAGAAGGTTTACTTTTGAAGAGATAGACTGTTCGAAATTAACCGGCAAACGACCTCGCAACAATAATGCGTTAAATGAGATGAACAGACCTGTCAGGCGATAACTAAAAAGTAAAAAATAAATTAGAAGTAAAATATAATTTTTAAACACTAGCTTTTATTTAAGAAAAAGAAGAAAATAAACTTTAAATTAAATCAAACCAATCAATTTAGTACATGTATTACACAATTTATTACGTAATAAAAGATTGTCATATTTACTTGGTCTAAAAATTCTAAACCTTAAATGCAATCAGTTATACAGGGTGTTTCAAAAAAAGGTACGTAAAAAAAAATTTACACACTTATTACGATTTTGCCGAAACTTCTGGAAATATCGTACTGAAATTTTATACGAATATGTTTTTAAAGCTGGTACATTCCATGAATTTGTTTTTATGTCTGGCTCTCATAGAGGGCTCTAGTTACCAAATAGTATTGAACAAAACTTTTTTAAGGTTAGATTTATTAATCAAAATTTCGAGTAAACTTAAACATCATTCAATTTTACAGCAAAAAGGTACCCTTGTTAAAACTCGGTACTGTGTATCGTTTTCGGAATATTTTGATTTAAAAATTATGAAGTAATAAACGATGCTGGTATAAAGTAAAGATTTTTCAAAAACAGGTGATCCCGTCTCTAGGATAGGTTAGGTTAGGTTACTTAAAAGTTAAACTTGAACTTAAAAATTAATGGAAGTTTGCTTGGTAAAAATTTTTCGTAACGCCATCCGTATTCAAGATAATGGGCGTTGAAGAAAAAAAATTTGGTTATTACTTCATAATTTTCAAATCAAAATATTCCGAAAACGGTACACAGTATCGAGTTTTACCAAGAGTACTTTTTTGTTGTAAAATTGAATGATGTTTAAGTTCATTTAAAATTTTGATTAATAAATCTAACCTTAAAAAAGTTATGCTTAATACTACTTAGTGCGGACCGTGTAACTAACGCCCCCTATGAGAATCTGATAAAAAAACAAATTCATGGGATGTATCAGCTTCTAAAACATATTCGTCTAAAATTTCGTCACAATGTTTCCAGTAGTTTCGGCAAAATCGTAATAAATGTGTATACATTTTTTTTCTTTAACGCCCCTTATCTTGAATACGGATGGCGTTACGAAAATATTTTACTAAGCAAATCCCAATTATTTTTCATTTTTCCACCTATCCTAGAGACAGAGTCACCTTTTTTTAAAACACCCTGTAGGTATTTAATTTACTTGATTATTTAACAGGGTAAATTTCGCGACAAACTTTTATAACATGATAAATTGTGTAATGACGTTTTAAGGTGATATTAAAAGTTTTAAAGAAAAAGTTTATTTTATTTTTTTACCGCATTAAAATAAAAGCTTGTTTTTAAAAGTTATTTTTTACTTATTTATCGTGAAGTTAGTCCAACCAAACTGACAGAAAGAGTATAAAGCTCTGTTCAGAGTGGGAGCGTCGAGCGTCGCTGTGCTCGACGCTGGTGCTCGACGCTCCTACTATGAACAGAGCTTAATATCTTCTGTATACGTATAAAAATGGATGTTTGTATATATGTTATCGTTTTACTCCAACTCCGTTTAACCTATCACTATGAAAAATGTCATGTATATGTATTTTTTTATGGAGAAGGTTTTTGTGCTATCCTCTGTGTTGCAGCTTCCTTCCCACTATGTGGTGCTGCAGCATACCTTGAAAATTGGCATGCATAAGTGTTTTTCGTGGAAAATTCGTTCTCGTTATCCAATTTGTGGCAGCTCCACATCAGGTGGTGCTGCAGCATACTGCAACTTATCCAGCAACTATATCCAGCAACTATATCCAACTATATCCAGCAACTTATATATCGGTTAATCGATTCGTATGAAAATCGGTATAATTCATTTTCAGACTAGCAGAACAACGTTTGCCGGGTTCAGCTGGTGTAGCAAAAAAATATAAATTACCTCCGAAGCCTCCGAAGCGACCGTTGCTGGGTGACGCGAAACATTTGGTTTCTATGACTGTAATCACCTATGATTTTTCATTTACAATTAAAACGACGCCTACCTATATGTTTTTATTTACTGAAAATAGTCGCAAAAAGGGTAGACCTAACGTGTGGGCCGGGGACGGCTCGCACTGCGACTATTAGAAGGGGGAGGGATTATAGAAAGAAGATAATTGTGAACCCGCTTTTTAAAAAGTTGCAGGTCATAGTTCTCTTGAAAAAACTGATTTTGGAAGCTTGTTCCATTCTGTCGCAGCCCTGTAAAAGAAGGATTCTTGATGGAGATTGGTCCTTGTAGTGTCAATCATGAGGGTAAATGGGTGAGACTGATCAGCGTGCCGAGTTTTTCGGCCGAATGTGGCCAGTGGTGGTACAAGAGTTTTTATTTCTCTGGAGCATCTGCCATGGAAATATCTGTAGAGTAATGTCTGATCTGCAACTTTTCTTCTATGTTCTAGTAAGTGAATGGTATCTGTAAGAGTTGAGCTGTTTATCAACCGAATGGCCATTTTCTGAATGGAATCTAGAAGACGAATAGAATGCCTGGGTGCTGAACCCCAAATGTGCGAGCAATACTCCAGTAGAGGTCGGATTTGAGCCTTGTACGTACAGTTGTACAGTTGATCGGGAGTAAAAAACTTTCTAGCTTTCCACAGAAAACCTAGCCTCTGGCTTGCTGACTTTGCGATGTTAGCAATATGGTCATGCCAATACATATTATTAGACACCGTGACTCCCAAAATCGAGATGGAGGGACTTGATTCAAGGGTATTTCCGGACATTGTAATGGAATAATTTGAGGAATTTACTTTCTTGAAAAACGTGGCGCTTTGTGTTTTCTGGGCGTTGAACTGAACAAGATTGTTGGTCCCCCACTCGACGATTGCTTCAAGATTTCTATTGATGGAGTCAACCTGTTCCTGCCTGAGTCTATTTGTATAATTCACCGAAAGTGATCGATAGGATGTGAAAGTTGAGACAAGTGTGCTATCGTCTGCGAAAATGTAAATGGGGTTCGTGGTGGTTTTCAATAGGTCGTTGATGTGTAAAAAAATAAGGTGAGGGACAGGATGGAACCCTGGGGGACCCCGGCATTGGTTTTAAACGCATCAGAAGAAATACCGTCAACTGCTACATGTAAGGAGCGATCTTGCTTGAAGCTCAAGAGCCATTGGCGCAGTTTGTTTGGGAGACCGTATGCAGATAATTCGCTTAAAAATGCCGGGTGCCAAACGCGGTCAAAGGCTTTAGATATATCCCAGTCTATTGCACGGGATTCACCAAACTTCTTAATAGTGTTTGTTCAGAGCTGAGTGACATAAGCCAGCAAATCTCCAGTAGACCGAAGTTGTCGAAATCCATATTGTCTGTCATGAATTATCTCAAATTTCTCCAGATATTTGATGAGGTCTATGTTAATCGCTTTTTCCATAACTTTGGATATGACTAAGAGCAATGCAATAGGGCGATAATTCGCAGGAATAGTCTGTTAATGCTAATGATACATTTACTACGGAAACTTTGTCTTTCAAAAAAATAATAATTTTGTTAAATTATTTATTTATTTTATATTTGATAAAGATTCTTCGTTTATTTTTTTTCTTAATTAGCTTCTTGACATACATTAATTATCTCTCTACGTTAATGGTTTATGATAGCCGTTAGTCACTAGTGCAAAAATGTTTTTTTTTTAAGTCTAAACGTAAACATCTTTATCACTCTTAATAATTTATCCATTTTCTTTCAACATGGCCAATTAACATGACGCATTTTAGTTTTTATGCACGTGTACAAAAGAAACGCAAAATATTCATCTCTCCCATTTAATTTTTTAATGAAAAAAACAAACAATACGAGTCAGTAATTAATATTGATATACCAAATTTAAAAAATGAGTATTTTTTTATCCTTTGGATTTCACAAACTAAGTAATTTTGACAACGTACCTAATAATAATTTCAACAATTTTTATAGTTATGCTTATTTAGGAAATTACAGATCACTTTATTTTTTAAGTAAAGACTTCTTAAGGCGCGATAAGCAAAATTTGGTAGGGAGCAAACTTATTGTTTTGCGTCACCTGACGTCAGCAACAGATGGGTGACGGTCATGACTTCCTTTTTCTTCTATCTGTATGCCAAAAAGTGGCTTCGAGCTGACAGCCTACTTTTATTAGGTTATTTATTTGATCGACGATTTAAATTTACAAATTATGAAATATTAATTTTTAATAGTACAATTAATTTGAAAATCCATAAAAACCAGTTATTTCACATAGTTTTCACTTCTGTCGCCAATAAATATACCGGATGTCTCAGTTGTATTGTCCCAACGCCGTATCTCAGTTGTTTTAATAAATTTAAATTCAAAATTTTAAACTTATTATACAGACCTAACATCCTCTAAAAGAAGCATAATAACAATATTTATTCACTTCCGGTTTGACTTTTGAAATGACACTGAAATAAGTAACTCTTCTTCTTACGTTAGGACCAAGTCCTGTGTTTCCATCAGTGGTTTGACATGGGCAGTTGGGATGCTGAAGAACCAGCTTTTATACCATCTTATAGGTGGCCGTGCCCTGAATGAGCTAGCAACTAAATTTAGAGTTCACATTGTCTGGGTACCCAGACACAGGGACATACCAGGTAACTGTAAGGCGAACGAGCTAGTAAGAAAGGGCACCACCTTCGCAGCTGTATCTGTCTCATTTCAGCAAGGAGTACCGATTGCAAACTGCCGACTCCTCCTGCACAGCAAGAAGTTTAAAAAGCCAGCTTAAGGTGGCAAAATGAATCCACATGCACATCATCGAAACAGATTTAACCTAAACTAGATCTACGTCGAACTAATGATATTATAACTCTATCCAGGGAGTCCATTGGAAATGCGATCGCGACCATAACAGGACACTGGGCAGATGGATCCCATGCACGGCGCATGGGAATCGCAGAGCTACGGCACGTCTTCTGTAGAAGCTGTCACGATGAGGAAGAGGAGGAAACAATGGTACATCTTGTCTGCCACTGCCCTGCCCTAGCAGAAAACGGCTTTCTATATATACTAGGACAACCGAACTTTGATGACTTATCAAATCTCAGCACAGTTAGCATTAAAGACCTCACTCTTTTTATTAAAAACTCCAACTGGTTCTCACCATTGAGGGGGAAGGCACCGCCGTCCATCACGGTATTACAACGGGCCAAAAGGCCTAAGTGGGTTCCCTCCGAACCGCCGTTTTAACCCAACCTAACCTATAGGTGGTGGTCGTCCACGTGGTTGAGGTGTATTTGGTTTTTTCTCTTTCGCAATTTTTGCCAATCGCTCATTTGGCATTCTGTCCACGTGGTCTCTCCATTCATTCTCCGGTTTCCCTTATTTCTTCATTTCTCTTCCGGTCTAATAACGTATTTCCTGTTATTGATCTTAGTGTTCGCATTTCTGTTGTTCTTAAAATTCGTTCGGTTGTTGTGTTCTCTGCTCTGGTTTGTCATGACCGGTCTTACGCAAGTTTTATATATTCTGACTTTACTCATCTCTTAAGTATTGTCAAGACTTTTAGTTTCTCTGTGGGTTCGGCGATTTTAAACTCGATACAGTAACAAAACAATGCTTATTCCAATACAATAAATTACACTTTTATAAATCACTCAGATATACAACTTTTCATAACTATTTAAATTTCTTAAATCATAAACACATTTTTTCTAATACTGACTCTGTCCGCGACTGCTGTCCCTTTTTTATACCTGTACGAATAACCACGAGAAAGGTCCAGTAATTTCTCGAATTATCCATTGTCTTCTATGCTCATTAAATATTCACCCTAGATTCGGTCGGCGCAGTCGGCAAGGTTGACAGAGACGGATTCAAAATAATCGTAACAGTATCCTGATAATAATAGTGTTAAACTTTATAATTGAAATAAAGCCTTTTACGTGGAAGATTATATTTTATTTTTACAATATTTATTAAAACCCTCTGACTTGTTATTTTTTTTAAACAAGTCACTTGGTAACTTTAAACAATTAATATTAGTAACAAATATTTACTTCGCAATTATTTCATATTTTAACAAATAGTGCCTTTGTTGTTTGGGCTTTTACTTCGTCCTTTAGGTTCCTATTACTTTGCCCTAGATATTTGACGGACATCACTTGTTTTACACTCTAATCGTAAATCGCTAGTCGACGGACCAAAATGCACAATATAAACACCAAATATTAAATTTGATTAGGATCTGATTTAATGCAGATTTTTTAGTCCTGAAAAGTTTTTTTTTATCATGAGGATAACAATTTTATATTTCCACTACATGTCCTTTAAATTGACGGCTATCTGAGCGTTTTTTCTGCGCGTGTCAGATCACCCCGCAAAAACCTTGATTTTAATAATTAGACTGCAACAATAAACAATAATTCTTAGTTTAAAAACAAAATTGTAGTAGTATTTATAAAATATTTTACAATCTTTGGCTAATGTTTACTCGTAAATTGGATTTTATAAACAAACGATAATTCAAAAAAGTGTAGTAAGTCTGGTGACCTAGCTGGCTACTTGAAAGAATCCTTGCTGCAATTGCGTGGGGAGTCCAATTAGATAGAGTAGGGATTTAGTGAAGGCAAGCTCTTTCTTATGATCTATTTGTTTTACCTTTTCAATACCTTCAGACAATGTTAAAATTTTTTTTTGATTATTTCATTTGCACAAATCTAGTCGAATCAACATATTTTTCAAATCCGTCCTCTTCGAAAATTATGATCAAGGTATCGATTCGGATTAGCATCTAGAAACTTTTTGCAAAATATGCAAAAGCTATAAACAATTTATATGTTTCGTTTTTTGCAAATATCCCAAATCCAAAAAAAGTTCCTTAAACAACCGAAAATTTTCTGAAGCACCTCCCGAAACTCCACCAGTATTTATAATTTTAATTTATAGATTGGCTTCCTTATAAAAAAAAAATGTTTCGCCCATTAAATATAATTATTAAGGTACCATTTAGATATACGTACATACATATAGTCACGCCTTTTTGCCTTAGGGGTAGGCAGAGACCATTTCCTTCCACTTTTACGGGTTTTTATAAACGTCTTTCACTTCTTCCACTTTCATCAGCGCTCTTATACATGCTCGTCGGTTGTTGGTAATCTTGACCTGGCCTTTTTTCAAAACAATGTCGATCTGATGGAGATATATCTTCTTCTTCTTTCGGTGCCATATCAGGTTCGCCTAACGTTGGCAATTACATTGGCGAGTTGTTCGCGGTTTTCGGCTTATCTGAATAGTTACTCGGCACTGCGTATTCCTGTCCAATCGCGAATGAGCCATGACATCTTCCTCGGCTGCCTTCGATTTTGCCCTTCATTATAAGTTGAAGCACCCTTTATCGGTCTCCTCTGAGAACGTGCCCCAGGTATGATTTCTTTCAGATATTTATAGTGACAAATAACTAACGAACCGCTTCGTTGGTCTGCCTAGCTGTCCAGGGTATTCGGAGCATTCTTCTACGCAACCACATCTCAAACGCTTCCAGTCTAAGCTGACTTGGGACTGTAAACAATCCTTGAGACAACTGGCAGCAAACTACCTGGTCACTCTGATGTGGGTTCCAGGTAACAAGGGAGTTAGAGGCAACGAGGAAGCAGACTGCCATGCCAAGGAAGTGGCAAATACACAATTTTCCGACCCAGAACTTTTCTGAGGACTCTCCAAGGCCCACTTGACAGAAGAGGTTTGACGCTGGGAAACAGATGAAATAAAATCTCACTGGAATAAAGTGCCAGGATAAAGGCTAGTAAGCCTTTCGCCAAGGAAAGCTAAACAGCTTCTCGAGTTGGACATGAAAGACTTGAAACTGGTGACGGGACTCCTCTTACTGGACACTGTCCTCTGAGGTATCACCTGAAAATGATGGGCAAGGAGAGTGATAGTTGTCGCTACTGCGAGAACTTCGCTGAATCTGCAGAACATTTGCTTTTCGAATGCCCAGCCTTCTTAAAGCTCTCCGATGTCATAACCTTGCTCGCAAGAAACTGATAAACTTAGTACGAAGTCTCGGAATCCCGGGCCTCAAATAGATTAAGGGTTAAGTCAAAAAGATCCGATAGGTCGAGGTGCTTGAGAGGCTGCAAAGCCTTTACCAATACCCCCCCCCCCTAGAATCTACAATCTATGAGTTTTTTTAGAAATTTTCCTGCTCGTTAAGGATGTCTTTTTGGATTTTGGATATCTGCAAGTGTTTTTGAGATATTTTCTTAATCGAAATCCCCCTTTTTCTACTAATTTGTTTATAACTTTGGCAATTTTATTGGGCGTAATTTAACTTTTTACTTAAAACGTTTTTAGAAGAGGCT
Source organism: Agelastica alni (assembly GCA_950111635.1). Lineage (NCBI taxonomy): Eukaryota > Metazoa > Arthropoda > Insecta > Coleoptera > Chrysomelidae > Agelastica > Agelastica alni. The sequence continues at coordinate 21,417,819 of OX467718.1, read as the reverse complement.
TTTCCTAATCGAAAGACGGTAGAAGGTGGATGGAAATTCAACTAAATTTTAATAGAATATTAAATATTTGAACTATCAGCTCTAAATCAATCAAACGTTAACATAAATCCGAAATTGCAAAGCTCCTTATTGAGGTAATTCCAATCTGTACCGTTACTTGATTTACAGTATGATTTTTTCTGTTATGTCTAATAAATGTAGGTACGTAGGTTATTTTATCTCTACGGTATCGTAAAAATACTAAAACAACACGTAAAAAAGAACTTTTTATATCCAGCGTCAAAATGCATTTATAACGTAACATTGATTCACAAGGTGTGGCCGCCAGGAAGAAAATGGTTAATAAGAAAAATACGCGCAAGGCATTTTTTATCACCAACGCGATTCCCAAACACACAATAATATCGAGTTTATGTACAGCTTTGGATTGAACGTAATTATTATGTTTAAAATTGATTAAAAAATGTTCAGTTTTAAATTTAGAACAAATTTTCTATAAATGCATAGAATTCATATAATAAATAGTTATTTTGTATCTAGAATGCGTTTAAGAATGAGATAACCAATCGATAACGCAAAAACATTTCGATTTCGAGATGCAAACAATATTTTTTCGAAAACTGCATTAAAATTAATGTGAGAATAAAAAAATAAATATTTAAGTACCTACTAACCGATATTTTGTGTTTGAACTAAGACGATCTAGTAGATGGTATGTTTGCATGACTTTGGTAACATGACACACTCACATCCATAAAGTCATTGTTCTAAAGTGTTTGATTAGAAATGAGCTCTGAAAATGATGATGACTATTTACCAGAAGAAACCCTACTGTGGGTACCTGGGCACCAGGGGGTGGAAGGAAACGAAAAAGCCGACACCCTTGTAAAACAGCGGGCCGAATCTGCGTTCACTGGACCAGAACCGGTTTTTGGAGTCACCACAAGTGCCGCCAAAACAATTATTTCGGACTGGTCGGAGAGGAAAATACTCACGTACTGGTCCGACATACCAGGGCTAACCCACTCGAAGGCGTTTTTACCGTTACAACCCTCGATAAACACAACTAAGCAGATCCTAGAATGGAGCAGAAATGACCTGCGTATTCTAACAGGACTGCTTACGGGACACTGTCGTCTAAGATACCACCTCAGAAAGATAGATCTGAACCAACAAACGGACTGTCGGTTCTGCTGCGTGGAAGACGAAACTGCTGAACATATACTTTGTTCATGCCCCGGCCTGGGAAGAATAAGGTTCAACATATTTGGTTACACTAACCTAGAACCTACCGATTTTAAAAAAATCTCACCCTATACAACCATGAGCTTCGTAAGAACGGCTGGATTGTGCGGTGAACTGTAGCCTCTAGGGGTGAGCCACAATAGACCTACTAAGGGTCGCGGTGGAGGGGCGACAACGCCCCACTCACATGAAACCTAATCTAACCTACCAGAAGAAAATTGGAAGCGGCACAAAGTGCGGTTTCACAATTAATCCCCCAGAAGGGTGGGGTACGAAGTTGTCTATAACCAATTTGAAAGAGTGGTGCAGTTCCAAGAGCATTCAGAAAGTGTCCGAATCTGTGTTATTGGCAAACTTCGAACATAAAATTAAAACAGTAAAGCCTTCAACTTTATGGTCAGTATTCTTCCTAATCATAACATCTTTGCAGATGTGTTGTGACCCATATTAACGAGGTTCAATGTTTTGGATGGCTCTTTTGATTGCATCTCGCCATTTATCTCGATTAAATGACATGCGAGCCGCTTGTGGGAGAGTAGCATCTAATAATTTTTTGGTAACATCCACCCATCGATTTGGTGATCGGCCACGCCTTATGTTTCCTTCAGGTTTTCCCTGTACAATAAGCCTTTCCATATGCTCACTCCGACTGATGTGTCCAATAGTCCGAGTTTCAGGGTAGTTGTTATGTTCTCTATCAATGATCATAATTTTGGTTTTATTATAATTTATGTTTAGGCCGTAAAAAGCACTGACATCTTCGAGTCTCATCAGGAGTTCCAGAATTTCTCTCTGGGAGGTAGCTATCAAGGTTGTATCATCGGCAAAACTTAAGTTAAACAATTTTGTGCCACCAATATTTGATTGTTAAAATGTGATTTATTGGAATTTATCGCTCTCATAGATTATTGTAACGTGATATTATTCGTGATAGGATAAATTATGTGTTTTTGTGTTAAAAATAATCAAATCTTCAGGCACTCATAAAGTTGATTCGAATAATATTTCAGCAATATTTAAACCATTTAATAAATCTTCTTAAGGGACAATCCTGGTACCGTGTAGAACATTTCGTAAATGTTCAGACCATTTTTCTGATGAATAATAACCTTTCAAAGCAGCCTCCATTGTTCTATGGAATCTCTTGATTATTTCACTCAAACTGAAATGCTGCAAGCCTATTGTTTTGAAAAAAGCACTTATAAACTTTGTTCCGTGATCACATCTGTGGCGGTATTCCATACTGAATGATCCATCCTTCATAAAATTCTTTGGCTACTGTTCCTGCGTAATGTCTGTAAATGGAAATATTTCCACCCACTTACACTAGCGATCGATGCAAGTAAGACAATAAGAAAATCCATTTGAAACTGGACGAGGTCCAACGAGATCTATATTAATATGTTCAAATCTGGCATAAGGTATTTTGAAAATTCCGGCCAAACTCATAGTAAGTCTGGTTATTTTTTATTTTTGACAAGTTATGCATCATTACGTGAATATGTCCTTTAATCAGTTGGGGTCAAAAAAAAAAAAAATCAAACACACCTCAGCTTACAATTACTTAGGAATGAGAATATCAAAGGATGGGACACTCGAAGAAGCAATATTGGACAGAAATATGAAAGGAAGAAGAGCAATATCAATGTTAAACGGAGTACTGTGGGATAGAACAATAAGCAACAACAACAAAAAAAGAATTTACGACACGATAGTGAAGAGCATAATAATGTACGGTTGCGAAGTATGGCCTTTGAAAGAAAAGATCGAAAGAAAAATTAGAGCCACAGAAATGGATTACTGGAGACGAGCAGCGGGGAAATCAAGAATAGAAAGAGTTACAAATGAGAGGATAAAACAAATAATGGGAGTACAGCACGACATCACAGACGAAATAAGAACTAAACAGTTGATATGGTACGGGCATGTTCAAAGAATGCCACCAGACAGAATCCCAAAGAAAATATTACAGTGGAACCCCAGAGGAAGAAGAAGAAGAGGAAGACCACGAAAGAGCTGGAGAGAAGGCATACAAAAAGAGATGGAAGAGAGAGATCTGAGAGAGGACATGTGGACGAATAGAGAGGAATGGAGATTAGGAATCGCAAGACGCCGACGCACGTTTTAACGCGATATATATATATATATCAGTCGGGGTCAAAAATTGTAATAAGTTACTAAATCACCTAATATTTATTTTGGCTTTACCTTGACACCTCTAATATTATCTTAACCATCACGTCTAATTTTAAGTATACAGGGTTAAATAGAAATCACTATACCACTTTTATTTTTCGGATATAATCGAAATATCGCGAAATTTGGCGAGTGAAGTAAGACGAAGAAAAAAATTTAAGTTATAAAACAATACTAATAAAATTACATTCATTGCCCCTAATGCTTCAAGTTTTTAATTTTAATACTGTTACGGATTGTGGTTAACGAGTACGCCCCTGTACCTATTATTTTGCCGGAAGCGACAGCGAGTTGATATAATGTCACGTGCCTATTTTTTTTCCCTTCTACAGTTCAATTATTAATTGGATCTCTGATAGTTCTGTATTTCTCAGGTGCTCGTAAATAGTTTCGCTTACCGTATTTTGTTGTAATTTAAATTTATCACTCGTTGTAAATAGTGTTGCATACCTTGTAGTGTTAGGATTTAATTATTAATGGCTGTGACATTTTTGTTAATCGATGGAGATGGAGTGGGGGTTTTTGTTATTAGATTTTTGCTTTGATTTTTGGCCTCGATTGTCGTGTGTTGTCAGCTATATTATTTTTTGGTTTGCATTTCTGTGTGGATGGGCTGGCTATCAACACGGACGAGCTCGATTATGAGTTTGGAACATAGATTTTCGAAGATTGTTGGCTGACGCGTGTCCCGTGTCATTTTTGATATCCGGCCTGGGAGTCAGTAGTTTAGGAGTCGCTTGGTGTCAGTCGTCGAAGTCGGGTGAGAGTTTTTGGAACGATTTGATATTAACACGTGAGCAGAACCTCTACGGTTTTTTCTTTCATATCTGGCTGTATTTGGGCCATCTTAATTGGATTTTGAAGAAAAACCATTTAATTTTTAACTTGACCATTCTATCTTACCTTTGTTGTTGACATTTTGGATTTTGGTGTCGAGTTAAAATATCCGCATGCGGGATCTGATGGAGGGAAGCCATTGTTAAGTAGCAGGTGCAGTTCCATAATCAATCCGGCCACAGGAGTAGGCCCCAGGAGTAGGCCACAGGATTAGTGAATTCGTATACCCAAAGGTTACAAGTGATTTATTTTAGAATATTTAAACGACGTGATTTGTTTTTGACACCGCGATTAAGTTTTGTTTTAATTTATTAATATGGTACACTGTTGAAAACTATTTATTGCATTGGATAATATGCCAAGGCTGACCTTTGATTAAAGTAATATTCTCAATAGTTCTTTGTGTCCAAGTAAAAACGTTTTTTTCATACTTATTTGTAAATATCCTACAATATTGCTATTTTGAAGGACAGCCATCGTAAAAAGAAATATTTTTAAATAAGCTCGATTGTTTTAACAGTGTAAATCTTTATGTAAATGAAAAAAAAAACGTGATTAAATTAGCAGCCGTACGTGAACGTTGATGAAGTATTGTTAAAAAGTTGACTTGTATACGTTTTTTTTGGTAACCTGATAAGGTTTGTCATTCTTACCTTTGTTTTAATTATTTTATGGAATCGTAAAATTTGGATTTTTGATTTATTGTTGTCTCATAAAGTTGTAAATTTTGAAGTTTCGATTTATTGTTGGCTGTTAATTTTGATTATATGTGTTATAATTTTGTTATTGAGCTGTGTATTTTAATTTATTGTGTGAGTAAAGTATTCAATATATTTTTGCTATAATTTTATTTATTTGGTTCACCATAAGCTTAGTTGTTTATCGTGTGGCTCTGCTAGTGCCTATAAGACCTAGGGGTTTCCGGCTTGAACCGTCTAAGTCGGTGGCGCGGCTCACTTTTATATATTTTTTTTCTTCTACCCTCTACGGCTGAGCTCGGGCATAATTTGCCAGTAGAGAGACCACTGGCAGAGTACTCTTTAGAGAACGAAAAAGACGTGGCAATAAAAAGATGTATGATTATTTTCGGTAGTATCAAAAGCCCGACATTTATAGCCGCGGATGGTAAGAATATTCGTGGTAATTTCCAAAAGAATTCTCGTTCTTTCAGGAAGTATTGGTTGGATCTATTTATTAATATCGCGGGGACGCAGAAGTCAGTTAATCAGAAAATAATACAGTTTTTAAAATATTGTTTTAAAAAGCTGAAGTGATCTATTAAATAAGAGTTTATTGTATTACCAGAAGTAAAATTAAAATAATTGTTTAGTATTTGTACTGAGTGTTTCAAATTAACGAACCCAAGACTAAATATCGTAAGAATACTTAAAGGTCACAATTGGCCAATCACACAATTGTAATATTTGAAGAAAACTTTGGTCAGCATGCTTTGTATAAAAATATGTTTTATTTTTTACTTAAATACATGATGAGTCGCGCAGGGGTCCAGAAGCCAGTAACTCTGTATACTGGAAACTGTTGCTGACATTGATTTTAGATCAATAAGGTACCAGTTGGATAAAGCGCTATCTGACAAATTTACTGTTGAATTTTAATTAAACATTCTGTATATTTATACAATTTTTAATTGCATTTTTTCTTTTTTAGGTAAGTTTGTCTTTATCTCCAACTACGACAGTCACGGTATACATGTCAGTAAGTTATTTTTATTTGAAAATTGGATTTCGCGTTGAAAAAATATAGACGCTGTTGTTCGACCGAGTAGCCAGTATTTTTGGACTATACGGAGTTACAGTTATTATTTTAAACTTAAAATCACGTGACATTCACATTTTAATTAGTGTGGGGTTGGCACGTTAAATCGATAATGAAAAAAACGGATTGTATCATTGGCAGTTCATGAAATATTTCCTATTTACAAAAATCATTTTTGATAACTGTGTATAATAATTCCAGTGAAATGTAACAACTGTTATTGTACAAGGTGGGCCATAACTCAGTTGACAAAAATACAAATATGTAACAAAAAATTTATTATCAACACATAACAGTTCAGTGAGCCTGCAGAAGATGCACAAAGTGTGTTCTGTGTCTGTAGGTTTTCAAATTCTGATTGTATTCGTGTCGTTTTCGACCTTACGTGAAGATGGCATCACTCGTCAATAAAAGCTATGGAATGTGAAAATGTGAGTGAACGTTCGGGACGTCCAAAAAGTGCAACCACTGACGATCTCTTCTTCTTCTTCTTTCGCCTTTCAATTCGTCCAACTTTGGACATAGGCTTCCACTAGTTTTTTCCAATCGTTTCTATTTCGTGCTTTTTGTTTCCAATGTATTCCTCCTATATTCTTTATGTCGTCTCCCCATCTCATCTGGGGGTCGTCCTCTTGCTGTCTCTTTCCAATCCATAGTCTCCATTGTTGTATCGTGGTATTCCACCTATTATCCTTTTGTCTGGCGTTATGACCTGCGAAGTCCCATTTTAGCCTGGCTATATGTTGACCTTCATCTTTGACTTTTGTTTCTTATCCAGTTATTTTGTTTTTTATCTTGTAATTTAATTTCCAAGATTGGTCGCTCCATGGCTCTTTGGGTTTGCTTTAGTCAAGGTTCATGTTTGACAGGCGTATGTGAGAATTGGAAGGATGTACTGGTCAAATACTCTGGTTTTTTCAGCGTAGTCTCGCGTCTAAGTTCATTCCCAGATACTTCGCTACGTCAGCATGTGAAATCCGGGCGTCATTGATTCTCATAGATATATATAGTTTTTGTTTGTTGGTAAAGTCTACGTGTACTGACTTACTTTCGTTTAGCTTGATACGCTAAGTTTTAGTCCAAGTGTTAATTATATTTATGAAGTTTTTCCGCATCTTCTCCATGATCTTTTCCTACTAAAATTACTGCTGCGTCGTCTGCAAATGTCTCGTGTTTACTAGTATATTAGCAGATAAAGTACTGGACCTAATACTCTACCTTGTTGCACTCCTGCTTTAATTTCTGTTGTAAATAAAGTGGAAAAAAAGTGACGTAATTGTTCCTATTTACTAGTTTCTAAAACAGAAGCATGACATGTTTATTCTAGAAAACATCCGCACGTAAAAAAATATCTGGTACAGTAAAGAACTTTATACGCACCCTGTATATTTTAAAATTCCACTAAAGCTGCGTACATTTACATAACTCTTAATATAATATTCCATGGTATTATCATTTATAACATTCGACGTGTAGAATTTAGATTGTGTAGTTTAATAATGAAGTTCATGAACTGCATATATGCGCACGATCGACGTCCCTTCGATGAATTTACATCTATGGACATGCATCAGCTGGTTCGATTATTATTTATACATACAGAGAGTGTCTACAACCGATTATTTTAATAGTACAGGCTTATTCACTATAAATTACCCACCCTTTATCATCGTTACTATTGTCTATAGAAAAAAATGTTCACTAAAGTTGTGTGGTTATGACTGAATTTTGCTAAAATGCTATAAAAAGCTCAGTTATGTGCAGATTTTAGGAAACACAAAAAATAATATTTTTTTAAATGGGTCACGCTGGAGAGTATGGCACACTCGTTTTCACAAGCCCTCAAAATATTCGTCAAATAGTCCAGGGTGTCCATCCTTGGATTTGGTCGGAAGTTCTTCAGAGAGTCGATGATTTTAGGAAGGCACTGTTCAGCGTACCATTTAGCTATGACTGTATTGTGTTTGTTCAACACGACACGCTCCACAATTTTCCTCGATTTAAAAAATATAGCTATAATTTTTTTCTTTACCGAGATTTTCCCTTATCAAACATTTTTAGCTGCTCCCGGCACCATTTCACCCATCTGGTCTTCAGAGAGAACAAACTTCAGAATAGAACGAATTGCTGCATTTAGGTTACCTTAATCTGGTAGTAGTAGTAGTAAGTCACTCGCCTGTCTTCGTCAAGCATTTTCTTTACAGCATTAACGTTTTCCTCCGTAACGAACGTTGGTGGCCTCTTAGCGTCCTCCAGACTGTAATTTTACCTTTGGAATTCTCTGTACCACCTGAATATAGTCATACGATGTAGACAATCACCACGTAGTGCAAGAGTCATTTCTTCTAAGCACTGGTGTTTAAACCACGAGCGAAGTTATACCGCAAAACCACCCGAAAATTACCAAGATGCCAGGTGACAAACAACTGAGCCCACCAGCTTGGCGCAGGGGATAGTGTGCAAGTATGAACACGTCTCAACATGCACCAACACTTAGACTCCCGAGCTACGTGGTATTGTAAAACTTATCTAGTTTCCTTTGTATGGTATATTTTTGAAACCAGGAAAAAAGATCATTAAATAGGTAAAAATATACATGGTATATCATTAAAAAAATGTATTTCCTGTAATCTGCATGCTACTAACCTTTGACGGAAGTTTAACAAAATTCAGTCTTGGTCACATACCTACCTTATGTAAAACTTTATATAGACAATAATAACGATGGTAAGCGGTAGTTAATTTATAGTGAATAACCCTGTACATTAAATGATTCTACTATACTGCTGTGTATTTTTAGATAACCAAAGATAAATATATTGTTCCAAATGGCGAATAATCAAGCTTTCGATCATGGTGGAATGTCACTATTATTTTTTAATATTTGTTTTAAGTAAAATGTTTTTAAAGTTAGACACAGTTAAATTAAGTCATTTTTTATCTTAAAAATCCCAGCAGCATGACTGTGTACATATAGAAGCCTCTCCAATGCCGTTTGAAAAGTGAAATTTCAAAAAATTCAGGGGTCGTTATAGACAATAGCCCACGATCACTAATATTAATATTAAATCGATTGGAAACTACAAATAAAGACCAATTATTATTTTTTTTTAAAACAATTACCCTTGTGCGGCATTGTGTTAAGATTACAATCTGATCATAAGATCAATCAGCAACTTACAGCTAACTTAAATTACTACTCTCTAACTATCTAAGGTCTTACTCAACATCATCCTTAGATTTCTAATACATTTTGTACACTTATTTAACGTACACTTCAACACGCATATTACTCTGCTTTTGACAATCACTTCACCAACTCGAAAAGTTTAATCCTCTTGAGTCTTCTCGCTATTCCTGCAGTATCAAGAAGCTGGATTACCTCAACATTGGTATGATGATGAAGTCGTAGTTCATGACTCGTTGCAAATTTGACTATAGTTTGGTCAACAGTATCCATATCCAGATCCTTATGGAGGTTACTGTTTCGAATGTACCAGGGTGCATCCACGATGTTCCTTAGTACCTTGTTTTGAAATCTTTGAATGATTTGTAGACTACTTTGACTAGCACAGCCCCATAGTTGAATACCATACGACCAAATGGGTTTGAGTATTTGTTTATATAGCATAAGCTTGTTGTGTACAGACAGAGTGGAGTTTCGTCCGATCAGCCAATACATTTTTTTATATTTAATTTGAACTTGTTCCCTTTTCTTTTTAATATGAGCTTTTCAGCGAAGCTTAGCATCGAGGGTGATACCTAAGTATTTTGCTGTATTTGTGAATGGAATTCGTTTTTCATTTATTTTTATAGGTATATGTTGTTGAGCTCTATTGGTAAAGTTTACGTGTTTAGATTTGGATTCATTAATTTTAATCCTCTTCTTTTTTTGTCCATTTGTCTATTTTATTGATAGATACCTGTAGTTTTTCTGCCGCTTCTTCATGGCTATTTCCTACTGCTAATATGGCAGTATCGTCTGCAAAGGTTGCTAAAGTATCATTTTCTAGTTTAGGCATGTCATTCGTGTACAGGAGGTATAGGAGAGGTCCCTGTGGCACTCCCACATTAATTTTCTTAAGGTCAGAGTAGGCTTCCTCTTGTTTAATTCTAAAGTGTCTGCCTGAGATGTAGGATTCTAAAATATCAGAGAACTGTATTGGCAAGTACATCTTTTATGTTTTAACCCTCTACGCCAAACTTTGTCGAAAGCCTGTGCCACGTCAAGAAATATTGTGGAACAGACTTTTTTTTTCTTCTAGCGACTTTTCTATCACATTTGTGATTCGGTGGACCTGATCGACAGTAGAGTGGTTTTCTCTAAACCCGCACTGATGAGATGGGATCAGATTATACTCTTCTATTATGGGTTTTAGCCGTTTAAGCAGCAATTTTTCAAACAGTTTCGACAATACAGGGAGAAGAGAGATAGGCCTGTAAGAGGAAACTTCGTGTGGGGGTTTACCTGGTTTAGGGATCATAATGAAAAGGCCAATTATATTGTAAAAAAAATCGAGAAACATTTTAGAAAATTTAGGGGTCATTGAAGATAACAGCCCACCAATTACTAATATTAATATTTATCGTTGTACTTGTTTTCAAAAATTATTATAATCGTCGCCAAAAAAAATCAACCTTTATGTGCTGGACTCTTAAATTACCTCAACCTCCAAATAATGACCTCCTAAAGCTTCTCACAAACTATCATTACGGCATTGACCGGCCCCCGAACGTCCGGTGCAGACTGACGGTCCCTCATTCGACAATTTATTGATCAAAGTGCGGCATACGCCACTGCTTCACGAAAAGGGGTTCCTAGTCGCGACGGTCTTTCCATCGCATCGAAGAGATAAATATATGCTTAAAGGAGTGTTGAATTTGGTGTATCGTTTAACACATTTGCTGGTCGTGTTACTTCAGAAATGTTACTTGGGCTGCAGGAAAATATTCAACAAAGTATTCGTTAATTATTAATGATTTGAATGCGGCAGCTGTCAGTTGACGTGGTAATATAAATTTTCTTTATTAACTGTAAAATTGACGGAAATGTGCCAATAGCAGCGTACATTACTACTTGAGTTTAATTAGGCTGAGTTAAATATGGGTTTGTTTTGAGTAGAATGGATCAAAATATTAAGGGTGAGTTGCATGGACCGAGTTTATCTACTGGATCAGCCTGATCTAAGATCACTATCTGAAACTGCTTTGTTCGGTTACCGGTCAGTGTTGATTCATGGTTCAAATAGCCGATCACGAAATTGGCAGTGCCGTGCTAACTCCCAAATCAGGGTTGTTTGTGGATCAACCGGCGTTGTTTAAGTAAAGTTGAGGTTAGGAATTTTCCGCGATACTCGTTTTGTTTGAATTTTGTGTTAGTTAACAATTATTTTCCAAGACTTTTAACGTCAAAGGTAGTGTAATTATTATTAGTCAACTTTAATTAAAAATAATGTATTGTTGGTATGTTATGTATAATAGTTTTTTAGTCATTATATTACAAAATTTAAACTAGTGTGTTTATATAAAGAAAACTTATTCCTGGTTATTCATTTTATTTAACTATTTCTAATTTCCATTTTATAAATTTCTTTCATGTGTTGCATTTTTGCGGAGATGAGTAGTCTAAAAAGTATTGACGGAGTGACTCGGTTGGATAAAGTAAAGAATAGTGAGATAAGAGAACACTGTGGTGTAAAAGAAGATAGACAAAGGAATGCTTAGATGATTTGGACACGTAGAAAGAATGAATAAAGGACGATTGTATTCATTTCTAAATTGTGTTTTTCCACTTGTTGGTCAATTTTGTTTTGCGAAAGTTTTAACTATTATTATTTTCATCTACCGTCTACCTAAAAGTTTAACAATATAAAAAGATAAAATGACAAACCGATCGTCGAGAGTGACGGTCATTCAGTAGTAGTATTCCTCTGACCGTCAAGAATGGCGGTCGCTCAACAGTGGTATTCCTCCGACCGTCGAGAGTGACGAGTCATTCCTTTGTTCCAAGCTTTTATTATTCGTTCCTTTTTTTCCACGACATTGCCGTAAGATTCAATGTTTGTAGTGCTCCGTAGGCCTTGTGTGTTGATTGAAGAAAGACATAGTATTTTTATATTTTGTGTTAAATAAAACGTTAAAGAAAACCAGCGAATTGTGATTATTCCAGTACACTAATTATATCGAAGTTGAGTAAACACTTTTCCCATGTGGGAAAGGGGAATTTTCAAACACCCGATTTCTTCAAAAGCACTATAAAGTTTTGTAGTAGGTTTTAGGGTTCCTAAGTACCATGCGGAAATTCCATTTATCAATCAATCACAGAGCAGTAACGTTCAAAATCAATATTGTGGTGCAAGCGCGTTTTCACCTCCAGTGCTACCAACATAGTACTAACAGAGAGAAACACAAATCAGCTGAACTTTGTTTAATCGATCACCATACAACAGAAAACGTCTTGACCAGAGATCAAGTTTGAACTCTAGTCATGAAATTTATTGGTTAATTATTTACCATACAACCCACCATAAGTTTTTATCTTCTTCTTCTTCTTCCTTTTTTAATGTAAGCAATTTGCTTGTTTTTCTTCGTATCCTCTGCCGTTCAATTGTTAGAAAGGTTTTCGCTCCATCTCTTGCGTGGTCTTCCAACGCTTCGGCGTCCTAAGGGCGACTCGTCTCAACTTATTTTGTCCTTTGCATTTCTTTCCTTTATTTTTTTCCCCTTTTTTTTAATGGCATAAGGTACAAAGTTATTATTATTAGTAAAAATGAGTACAAAATGGGTACTAAATAATCCGGTACGTAAATAAAAGACTTATTTTGTTAGCAAACAAACAATGGTGGATGAACTTTTTCAAGAACGCGTCCATGAACTGTTAAGGCTGCCCCCCCATATCACTGAGTATTTTATTCAATTAAAAAGATACGGTTGTAATCACAAGATTATTATTATAATAAACGTGGGATAAATTATTAAGTTATCCGGACAAAAACTTTTGGAGCGAATTGCGTATAAGTACCTATCATAAATTAGTCGTTAAGTTGTATTTTTGTGCACTGGATTATTTTATAAGCATCGAAAAACAAAATATACCTATTTATTTTTAAAAACGTGAAGGTTAGGAGAAATAGGAAACACTTTATACAGTGTGGAACAGCCAAATGGAATAAATTCGATAACGAATAAATGAGAACGTGTTGGGAAAAACGCTTGGACACCAGTCGATTTGTATTTTTAGCTGCGCATTTTTTTCAAAAAAAAATAATTATATAGGGTGTGTCACGTGACAGTGGCCGATACCAACTTTCTTATTTTAAATACAACCCCCTGTATATTATTTATTTTTTGGATTCTTCAGAAAATTCTAGACATAATTCATGTACAATGTCCCATACCTATCTTCAACTGTTTCGGAAATATTAAGTGATTTCAGATGTATTACAAAAATAAACATTAAAAAAAGAAAATTGTTTTATTAAATTAAATTAAATTAAATTGTTTTTATAATGTAAAAAAAAAAACAAAAAAACATTAATTTCAATGTAAGAGATGTTCAAAATGTTCGCCGCGAACGTCTTGGCAAGATGCTAATCTGGTATAGAAATGACTACTAACGTTACTCAACATCTCAGGCGTGACTGATCTAATCGCAAGCGTGATTTGTCTTTTTAAGTCATGTAAGTCGAGTGGTTTAGTTTTGTATACAATACTTTTTACATATCCCCACAAAAAGAAGTCTAATGGCGTCAGATCAGGAGATCGTGCTGGCCATTCTATCGATCCGCGCCTCCCTATCCACCGATTTGGAAAATTTTGGTTTAGGTACTACCGGACATTGATTTGGTAATGGGGCGGTGCTCCATCTTGCTGAAACCATAGTATATTGGCAGGAACTTGTGGGTTTGCTGGATCAGGATATAAGTTTGTCAAAGTTGGCACGACATTATTTTGGAGCAGTTCTAAATATTTATCTCCATTCAAGTTGCCATCAATGAAAAAGGGACCCACGATATGATTTCCAACAATTCCTGCCCAAACATTAACTTTTTCAGGATATTGCGTATGTTCCACTCTCATCCAGTGAAGATTCTCATTAGACCAATAGCGGCAATTTTGACGATTAACATGACCGTGAAGTGTAAATGTGCTCTCATCAGAAAACAAAACATCTTCTAATTGGATCACATTATTATCTAACATTTCCATCATTTGTTCACAAAAATACGTTCTCCTGTCGAAATCGTCTTCCATGAGCTCCTGAAAACATCTGAAAACACTCTATATTTCCGAAACAGTTGAAGATAGGTATGGGACATTGTACATGAATTATGTCTAGAATTTTAGAAAGAATCCAAAAAATAAATAATATACAGGGAGTTGTATTTAAAATAAGAAAGTTAGTACCTCTTCTGGACGAGGAATTTTAAAGTTGAGAACATTTTAAAAATGCAAAATATTCATCAAACATCGAGTTATTTTTTCACTTTACTTCAATTCATTGTAAAACGTTGAAAACTTTAATATCGTTCGTAACAAATAAGTTTTTTATAAGATCACCGATATTTTCCTACCGATTATATTTCCAAACGGTAATCAGGAAGGTATAATACAGTTTTCATTGTTTTAAATAAGCTTCTATTCAAGCTGACATCGAAACATCACTTTTACGTAATGACTACGTATAAAAGTAGGTCATCGAGCTCTTCTAGTGAACGTTTTTGACGTCTAAATGCATCAGTTATACATCTTCAGCGGCGTAGTACAAATATTTCTTTATTGTTGCGATGGGTCGAAAATTGCACACGTGTTTTGAATACCGTTAAATAAAAGTAAATTACGGTTAAATAAAAGTGGGAAAGCACAAAGTAGTTCAGATTGCTATCTTCGGAAAGATCTTAAAAATTGACGGTTCAAATTGAGAAGTACTAGAGCAGTGGTGGCCAATCGGTCGATCGCGGCTATAAGTACGGTCGATCGTGGCAAGGCAAAAAATTTAATAAATTTAATATGCCTAATAATAAACATCAACGATCCATATGGGAAAAACATCAGTTCTCTCACACATGCTCGTCGGTTGTTGGTACTCTTGACCTGGCCTTTCTTCAAAACAATGTTGATCTGAAGTAATTTTATTTTTAATAAAGATTATTGGGGTTTTAATTGTCATGGTTTCGATGTTTTACCGACGATCGGTACGATAATATATTATTATCGAAAATTGTTTTAAATACAATGAACTACTTGCATTAGTGTTCTTGGTCGTTGGTACTCTTGAGATTTTATTACATACATAAAGTCACGCCTTTTTCCCATGGGGGTAGGCAGAGAACACTTCTTTCCACTTGCTACGGTTCTTACACACATCTTTTGCTTCCTCTACTTTCATCAGTGCTCTCATACATGCTCGTCGGTTGTTGGTACTCTTGACCTGGCCTTTCCTCAAAACAATGTTGATCGGATCAAGATATGTTCTCCGAGGTCGACCTCTTTCGACTTGTCTATTCACACTTGCCTTATAAATTTGTTTCGTCAATCTTCCTTCATCCATCCTTACTACGTGTCCAAACCATCAAGGCCATCCTTTATCTTTCTTTGTAACCACATCTTCTTTTACACCACAGCGTTCTCTTATCTCACTATTCTTTACTTTATCCAACCGAGTCACTCCGGCTATACTTCTCAGACTGCTCATCTCCGTAGCATTAATCCTATTTTCATGCTTCTTTTGCCAAACCCAACACTCACTACCATACATAAGTGTGGAAACCAACACTCCTCTATGCACAGTTAGACGTGCCATTGTTGACACTTTTTGGCTGTTTATAAAGTTATGCAGTGCCCCTTTCATTTGTTCTCCCGCCAACACCCTTTGCTCAATGTCACTGTCATACTTTCTATCTCTCGTAAACTTTAAACCCAAGTACAAAAATTCATTTACTTGTTCCACTCTTTCTCCTTCAATCGAAACTCCACAGTTTGTCATGCTTTCTTCTTTTTCAAAAACCATTACTTTCGTTTTGTTTACATTTATTTTCATCGCTTTGATTTTCAGGGCATCATGCATAACATTAACCATCGCCTGCAACTTCTTTTCAGATGACGCTAATATGACTTGATCATCGGCGTAAAGAAGGCATTTCGATGTTAAACCAGTCCGTGCAAGCTCCGTTTATCCTGACACAAGTAGTGGAATCCTCGTAAAGTGATTTCAGTGCTTGTATTAAACTACCACTCACCCCATACATAGACAATGTAGACCAAAATTCACTACTCACCACTCTGTCATAGACCTTTTCTAAGTCTATAAAAGCGCAATAGACCTGACTTCTAGCCAAAAATTTTTCGACTATACCTCGTAATGAAAAGACCTGATCCATACTGATCTCCTTCCTCTTCTAAATCCTGCTTGCACATCCCATATCATCTTCTCCGTTTCATTTGTTACTCTTTTAATTAATATCTTTGCATACAGTTTGCCGACTATGCTGAGTAAACTAATACCTCGGTAGTTCTTACAGTCCTGCTGCGAACCTTTTTCCTTGTAAAGCGGCACGATAACGGCCTTGCACCAGTCGTCTGGTACGCTACCACTTCTCCAACAAAGGTTAAAAATGCGGTCCAGTTGACTAGCTACCATGTTTTGTCCAGCCTTTAGCATTAGGTAAATACAAAGGAATTAATCAGAAACTTGTACATTTTTATCATTTTATTATAATTTTTTAATTAATTGTTTTTATTAGGAAGACTTACTTATAGTGCCTGTAATATAAGAATCAGCAATCAAAATTAATGACAGCCGGTCTTTATGTGGATTTTATTGTCTTTACGTGAATATATAACGAGTGGAATACCACACTTAATTTTTTTTTTAATCAAAACAGTAGTTAAACAACAGCGATTCAAGCGCAAAGGAGTGGGGGGAGGAGTGGGGGAAGTGGAGGGGGTAGGAGTGGGGGGTGAGAGTGGTGGAGTGGGGGCAGTGGTGGAGTGGGGAGGAGTGGGGGGTGAAGTGGGGGAAGTGACAGGTGAAGGAGTGGGGAAATGACATTGTTGACATATGACATTGTTGACATATGACATTGTTGACATATGACATTGTTGACATGTGACATTGTTGACATGTGACATTGTTGCCATTGTTTACATACGGCATGTTGCCATTGTTACCATTGTTGACATATAACATCATTGTTTACATTGTCCCCATCGACTCGATTAAGAGGGTTACGTAAGCACGTTGAAAAGTGGTGTGACGTAAGCGTTGAAAAAAACTTGGCTTCTCGGTGATTCGAACCTTAATCCTTTGCCTTACTAAACGGATAGCTATACCATTCAGATAACTCGCATATTAATTTTATCGTGCAAGATTGGATATACAAATATATATTTGTGACATCATTTTTGATAAAAATAACCTTGAACTGCGCTACCAGATAACTTTGTTATCGTATACTTAAATGAGGTGTAATATTGATTGCGACAGAGATAATAATTACACACGCACATAGTCCCAGTTTAAATGTGTGCGATATTGTTGTACATGTACAGGGTATGTCACAAATTAAGAAGTCAAAAGAACCTTAACGAATGTTGGCATGGGAAAAATTGTTTTTATGAAAATTCCCCATACGCTAATCTTAAGATACGCCGTTCTAAATATAAAGGGGTGCATTCACTGTTGCAAGAGATCTAATTCAAAAAATCAAAGCACTGAGTTATCGTATACTTAAAGGAGGTGTAATATTGATTGCGACAGAGATAATAATTACACACGCACATAGTCACAGTTTAAATGTGTGCGATATTGTTGTACAAGTACAGGGTATGTCACAAATTAAGAAGTCAAAAGAACCTTAACGAATGTTGGCATGGGAAAAATTGTTTTTATGAAAATTCCCATACGCTAATCTTAAGATACGCCGTTCTAAATATAAAGGGGTTGGAAATTCCGATTAAATTAAATCAAATTTTAAAGTTCGAGAAGCTAAACAAAATTTCAGTTAACGTCTATGCTTTAGAATTAAATAAAACAGAGAAGAGATAATTTTACATAGTTATACCTGTTGTGTTTACTAAAAATAAAATGAAACGTCACGTCAATTTGTTACTAATACAAGATCAGTATTTTCGGAAATTAAATGATTATAAAGCGCCACCTATCGACAATGAAAATGTTGAAATCAAATATGTTTGGATAAGTACGAGGTATGTCGTAAATTAGGAAGTCAAAAGGACCTTAACGAATGTTGGTATGCGACCCATCAAACGATTCAGCGTTGCTTAAAGTACGTCAAGTGTCACGAGAGTACGTTAAATGTCACGTGAGTACGTTAAATGTCACGTGAGTACGTCAAGCGTCACGTAAAACGTCACGTGTCACGTTATACGTAATGTGTCACATTAAAAACACACACACACACATGTTGAATATTTTTGTTCATGTACAGGGAATGTCACAAATCAAGAAGTCAAAAGGTCCTTAACGAATGTGGCATGTGACCCATCAAACGATTCAACGTTACGCAAAGTATGTCAAGCGTCACGTGAGTACGTTTAAAAACATACACACATGCACAACAACGTGACATGTCACATTAGTAGACATTGTTAACATATGACATTGTTGTCGTTGTTTACATACAGCATTGTTGACTGCCATTGTTTACATAGGGCATTGTTGACATATGACATTGTTGCCATTGTTTACATACGGCATTGTTGACTGCCATTGCTTACACACACATGACATTGTGGACATATGACATTGTTGCGATTGTTTACATACGGCATTGTTGACTGCCATTGTTTGCATAGAGCATTGTTGACATATGACATTGTAGCCATTGGTGACATTGTTGCCATTGGTGACATTGTTGCCATTGTTTACATACGGCATTGTAGACATATGTCTTTAAATTTCCCTTATACTTGAATACTATGTTTTTATTTAATGTCATTACGGAATTTTGGAAAATATGGGAAGCAAGATTTTTGATACATAATCTTTATTTCATTCACATATTCATTGTATTTAAATCAATTTTCGGTGATAATGTATTATCGTATCGATCGTCGGTAAAACATCTAAACCATGACAATAAAACCCACAATAATCTTTTTTAAAAATAAAATTACTTAATAAATTCAAAGTTTACGAGAGATGAAAAGTATGACAGTGACATTGAGCGAAGGGTGTTGGCAGGAAAACAAATGAATGGGGCTCTGCATAGCTTTATGAATAGCCAGAAAGTGTCAAAAAAGACACGTCTGGCTGTGCATAGAAGTGTGTTGGTTCCTACACTTATGTATGGTAGTGAATGTTGGGTTTGGCAGAAGAAGCATGAAAATAGGATTAATACTGCGGAGATGAGTAGTCTGAGAAGTATAGCCGGAGTGACTCGGTTGGATAAGGTAAAGAATAGTGAGATTAGAGAACGCTGTGGTGTAAAAGAAGATGTGGTTACAAAGATAAATAAAGGAATGCTTAGATGGTTTGGACACGTTGAAAGAATGGATGAAGGAAGATTGACGAAACAAATTTATAAAGCGAGTGTGAATGGACAAGTCGGTCGACCTCGGAGAACATATCTTGATCCGATCAACATTGTTTTGAGGAAAGGCCAGGTCAAGAGTACCAACAACCGACGAGCATGTATGAGAGCACTGATGAAAGTAGAGGAAGCAAAAGATGTGTGTAAGAACCGTAGCAAGTGGAAAGAAGTGTTCTCTGCCTACCCCCATGGGAAAAAGGCGTGACTTTATGTATGTAATAAAATCTCAAGAGTACCAACGACCAAGAACACTAATGCAAGTAGTTCATTGTATTTAAAACAATTTTCGATAATAATATATTATCGTACCGATCGTCGGTAAAACATCGAAACCATGACAATTAAAACCCCAATAATCTTTATTAAAAATAAAATTACTTAAAATCTCATGAATCAAACAAACAAGAATTAGCTTAAGTCCTTATGATGACATTTATTGCCTGGGACTATCGATACTCTTCCTTTTGGGTCATTATAGTTTAAATAAATATATATTTTTTTCACCCTAGCACATCTCTTTAGTTAAAGAAATGAATAGTTTGATCCTTATTCAGCTTTTAGACGATACATATCTCTAAAGGTAGTGTCAAGTCCGGGATGCGTACGCGCTCGCTGGCCGCTGCGAAAATAATATAGATGGGTATATATACAGGGGGGCGCATGAACTGGCAAAACTTTTGGAACTATTGGAAAAAATATATTTTTAACAAAAAAAAACCTTGGTTAAAAGAACTATTTAAGCTCCCTTTTTTCATGTATCACGCAATAAATCGTCTTGTGACGTCATCAAAAGATTCAGCATTACGCAAAGTACGTCGACCATCACGTTAAACGTCATGTAAGTACGTCAAGCGTCCCCTTAAACGTCACGTGTGTACGTTGAATGTAAACACAGCGACGTTAAACGTCACGTGTGTATGTCAAACGTAAACGTCACGTGTCACATAAAAACACACACACACACCAGTTTGATTTAAACAATCTGCATGGTTAAAGCCCTATATCGAGCTGAACAATCGTTTAAGGACTACAGCTACCAGTTTATTTGCAAAGAATGAATTAAAATTCTAGAACAACGCGGTGTTCGTCAAAACAATGGAAAATAAACGCTTCCGCAGTTGGTAAGTTCATACGAGGGTCGTTACAGATCAAAAAATTTAATTTCTAGCGTCAGATTTCACAATAGATCAATTTTTGATGATAATTTAATACGCAAAGTACGTCGACCGTCACGTTAAACGTCACGTGAGTACGCCAAGCGTCACGTTAAACGTCATGTGAGTACGTCAAGCGTCACCTTAAACGTCACGTGTGTACGTCAAACGTAAACACAGCGTCACGTTAAACGTCACGTGTGTATGTCAAACGTAAACGTCACGTGTCACATAAAAACACACACACACACACACACCAGTTTGATTTAAACAATCTGCATGGTTAAAGCCCTATATCGAGCTGAACACTCGTTTAAGGACTACAGCTACCAGTTTATTTGCAAAGAGTCAGTTTAAACTCGCGAACAACGCGGTGTTTGACAAAAGAATAGAAAATAAACGCTTTCGCAGTTAGTAAGTTCATACGAGGGTCGTTACAGGACAAAAAATTTAATTTCTAGCGCCAGATTTCACAATAGATCAATTTTTGAAAGCGAACGAGCAAGATATTTTAAAACATTTTAGTCATTTGAAAATTGCAGGACCTCGAAAATTTAAAGTTGGCGCCATTGTACGAATTAGTAAAGCCAAACACGTTTTTAAGAAAGGTTATACACCCAATTGGTCAACGGAATTATTTAAAATCACAAAATGTAAGATAACCAATCCTGCAACGTATCTTCTGGAAGATATGATGGAGGCACAAATCAAAGGAGCCTTCTACGCGGAAGAATTACAGAAAACTGCTAATCTTGATATCTACTTAGTAGAAAAGGAACTTGGACGCAAAGGAAATAAAATGTACGTCAAATGGTTAGGCATAAAAGGCAACATTTGTTTAATTATGAACAAAAATCGACTTTTAAGTGGAGGGGAGGAAGGTTACAAATATGCGCGAGTTATATGCGTCATTTCCGCTGACTTCTATTAGAACCATTTTTGCGACGCAGCAGTTCTAGAAGCTTCCAGAAATTGCTTATCTAAAAAAAATGTTACGCTCGCATTTTCCTTTGTTTAACCTTATTATAAAATAAGCATTATGTATTAAAATTAATCAATTTTGACTTTATTTCTAAATTTTTTTTATAAACATCCTTGAAGATATAAAAAGAAAAAAGCCATACGGTTTAGTACCATTTGACTATTCACATTAAACGTTGATAGATTTTTGCGTGCAAGTGCTCCAAGAAGAAAAAAGTAAGTTTAAATTATTTTTGTGTGTGTTTTGTCTCACAAAATATTCTTATTTTTGATTTTAGATGAATTTGGAAAAATTAAACGAAGTTTCCTCCATTACAGCACGGAAACCTATAGTAAAGCTGCAGGAGCTACCAATAGGAGTTCCTCAAGCAATTTATGCTGCGAAAATAACCAAAACACCATATGGTACAAGCGTTCTTCTTGACTTGGGTGATAAAGTCACATTCCTACCCAACAGAGTGACTGCTACCTATGAGCCGTATATTAGCCATTTCGAGAAAGGGAAATACAGCTTAACATACCAAGGATCTTACGATTGTGGCCGCCCCCATTTGGCTGCAGCATTTGAAATTAAAGAAATTTAGTCCGATATTCCAACAAAAGAGAGCATGAAAAATAAAGTCGATAATGTTTTTGCAATGACTTGTGTAATATTGGCATTTATTTTTGTTTTAATTTTAAAATTTATCTTAAAAATTGTAAAACGAAAATTTAAATCTACATGTAATATAAAAGTTGATGATGAATACACATAGTGTTTTAATAAAACATCCAATTTTTCTTAAACATTTATTTAAAATAATTATAATGGTAATACAACATTAGAAAACCAGTGACGGAGACGTTGTACATTTCGTTCGGTACACTAATATGGTCCAGAGGCGTGGCAGGGGTTTGGATCCTGGGCAATGTTAACATTGTTGACATATGACTTGTTGCCATTGTTTACATATGGCATTGATGACTACCATTGTTTATATAGGGCATTGTTGACATATGACATTGTTTACATACGGCATTGTTGACATATGACATTGTAGCCATTTTTGACCTTGTTTACATACGGCATTGTTGCCATTGTTTACATACGGCATTGTTGACATATGTGATCAAATTTCCCTTATACTTGAATACTATGAGACTACATGTTTTTATTTAATGTCATTACGGAATTTTGGAAAATTTGGGAAGCAAGATTTTCGATACATAATCTTTATTTCATTCAC
Organism: Agelastica alni; assembly: GCA_950111635.1. NCBI lineage: Eukaryota > Metazoa > Arthropoda > Insecta > Coleoptera > Chrysomelidae > Agelastica > Agelastica alni. The sequence continues at coordinate 21,394,851 of OX467718.1, read as the reverse complement.
ATATTCATTTTATTTAAATTAATTTTCTTTTGTTTAACTTTTTAAATTTATTTTTAACACTTATATTTTAAAACCAAAAATTAATTTTATAAACATTTTTATTTGTATGATACTGTTAAAATGATTTTTTCGAGTACTTTTTTAGTTTTAAATCCAATTTTAGATATTTACTTAAATTTTGAACATTTTAACATTTTCTACGTTAATTAACTGAAATAATTGTCAAATGTTTGAGGCATGTGTCGAACGTTACTTTCAAAAATAATTGAAACGAAACAATATTCATTCATTTCCTTTATTTAACTCAAAGTTTTTTTTTTAATTACTTTACATAATTAAAGTAGAATAGGCCCATTATCTGCAACATAAAAAAAAACATTTGTAAAATAAAAATATAAAATCATAGATAAATTTATACCTTAATGCCCAAACCCATGTCTCGCTCTCGAGTACCTCCATATATATACTGTAGGGGCCCACATCCCCTACGCATATCATTGATGGAGGTGGGTTGCCTCCACGAGAACCCATCATAATTATGATGGGTTTAGGCTGTAAAAAAAAAAAAAGTTTTAATTAAAATTTAATGTACTAAAATTGACACAAAGAATTTTTAATTTAGTAAAAAAATATCTAAAATGATTAAAACCTTAATACAAAAATTAGCATAAAAAAAGTTAGCCTAAGAAATTTTAGTTGGAAATTAAATTTATTGTTAAAACTACCAACACCAAAGTAAGATTGGTAGAAATAATTAGCAAATGGTTTTGTTTACTTACTCTTTGATGCGAGGGTAATTCTCCCCTTACTCTGGTTTATATAAGGTCTTCCAATCGTCTGTCTGTAAAGCAATTTTAAATTGAAAACTAGTGTGTAAAAAATAACAAATTTGATTAAAAATCAGTATTATCAAAAATTAAATAATTATAAAGCTCAGATGATGAGAATTGTAAAATTAAATATAACTATTGCTGCATCAAAGATTTGTCTAGATTAATAAATAGTCGAGTAACTAAGAATAGACAAAAAATTTATTTGTGAGTGGTGTTTAAATTATTTTTTAACTGACGAAAAATAACTTTAAAATAAAAGTATTTTGAAAATTTGCAAAAATTTTGTAAAGAGTAAAAATTTAAAATAACAACATAATTAAAAAAGTTTTAGTTACTTATCCATCTCGTTTTAAATTCTAGTAAAAATTCCTTTTTGTTTTCCCTTTTATAGATTTTAAACCGTAGGTAAAATATATTTGAGGTAAGCCGTCACTGTATGCGGTTTTTTTTGTTTTTCTTTTAGATTTAGTGCAAAAATAATGGATTTGCTAATTTTAAAGAAATCTGTAAAAATACAAATTTGTAATTTCTGTTACAAAGCGTTTAAAAAGATAAGTTGTCTTCATATCATTACGCATTTAAGATGTCCTCTGTGTAATTTAAGATTTTAAACAGAAACACAATATTTCAATTATAAATGCTTATTGAAGGTGTTACAACATTTGATTTCTTTACTTTAAAACTTAAAATCTTTCAACATTTTTATATTTTAAAAATCATTGCTTAATAAAGTTAAAAAAAGTCAATAGAAAAATTGATCGTCCGTTAAAAACACCGACAAAATTTCTTTATTTAGAATAAAATCGTTACAATTATTTTTTTCTAACATAGAAATTAAATAAATAAAAATTAACAAAAATGTTTCTTACCCATAATAAGCGTGACACTTGAAAACACAACAGAGCAACAACTATGCAAATATATTTATAATACATATTCTATAGAAACGTAGATTCAAGCATTCCTGAATTACCAGGTCACAACTTATATCAATGTCAGCAATAGCATCAGTTATTAAAAGACCAATTGTAATTTTTGCATTCAATTATATTTTCAAGAAACAATATCATATTATAATCATTTCATGTACACATCATATTTGCTTCCACGAGGATCACCTCTAACCCACGTGCCTTGGCCACAACAGTACATCCATTCATTTTCGCGTAATGGTTTCCCAGTAGTATTAACACGCATAAAATAATTAAAAAAATTAAAATATTTATTTTACTACTAAAATTCTTACACTCTTATATTATGTGTAGAAATGTTATAGAATGTATTTAATATCTGAAATTTAAGCAATTGTTTTCATATTGGCTAGTCAAATAAGCCTTAATGGTTTATGAAAGTTAAATGAAGAAAAGATCGATTTTAAAAAAATTTCATGCACAAATCAACAATTTAAAAAAAAATTACATGTTATTCGTAAAATGAAATTAGCTTTAATAGTAGAGATTTCAATTGTTTCTTCAAACTTTGAGTAGGGCACAGCATCTTAAATGATTAACAAATATTATTTACAGTATATTTATAGAAACTTAAAATTTCGGGGAACAAATAAAACAAAACTTTTTGAAAAAATTATTTATTTAAATCATTAATTGTGGTAATTCTATAAAAGTAGATAAACTCTCTCAATGCACTATTTAACAAATCATTTGGAAGTATTTCCGACAATAATGATAACGATAATTCACCATGCAGTTTACAAAAACCAATAATATTGTGATAATATGAACAGAAACTAAGTTTGTTTAATAAATTTACTCGATGCGTCAGCAAATGCTCGTGGATTTTAAGAATTTCTTGAACATCTTCTTCGCACAAATAGTACTCAACGTCGTGTTTTTTTAAAACCAGGAACTTGGTATCATCATAAACTTGTTGCATGATAGTACAATAATCGCCACAGTGAAACGTTATAGGGGTGTTATCATCGTCTTCATCGGGATACGTAGGCGACATCTCATGAAAAAAATCTTCCATCCTTTTCTCCAAAATACTGATGAGGGTACCTCATTCAAAAACGTCAAAAGATATTTTAGTAGGCCCAAAATGTTTAGCCAAAATGATTGTCGGAGAAAACGTCCGCGCAGGACTAAGGCCACATCGAACTTCATATTCTGACAACATATATGTCGTTAGCAGTAAGTAATGCACTTCACGTTTGGCAGCATCTTCGTAGGATTGAACAATTGTTTCTATGGAAGGTGCCCCCGGCAATACGAATTCGGACATTTCAAAGTCATTACTCACGCTATCATCACTACTCGACGTCATACTAAAATGATTACTGTCTTGACTGCTGCACATGATGACTGACATCCACCTGCCAATGACGCGAATTTTATAATTCGTTTTAAATTATTTTAAAAAAAACTTTTACTTTAACAAAATTATAAATATAATATAAAAAATATAACAACGAAGCTAAAAATTTAGAAAATAAAGTCAAAATTGATTAATTTTAATACATAATGCTTATTTTATAATAAGGTTAAACAAAGGAAAATGCGAGCGTAACATTTTTTTTAGATAAGCAATTTCTGGAAGCTTCTAGAACTGCTGCGTCGCAAAAATGGTTCTAATAGAAGTCAGCGGAAATGACGCATATAACTCGCGCATATTTGTAACCTTCCTCCCCTCCACTTAAAAGTCGATTTTTGTTCATAATTAAACAAATGTTGCCTTTTATGCCTAACCATTTGACGTACATTTTATTTCCTTTGCGTCCAAGTTCCTTTTCTACTAAGTAGATATCAAGATTAGCAGTTTTCTGTAATTCTTCCGCGTAGAAGGCTCCTTTGATTTGTGCCTCCATCATATCTTCCAGAAGATACGTTGCAGGATTGGTTATCTTACATTTTGTGATTTTAAATAATTCCGTTGACCAATTGGGTGTATAACCTTTCTTAAAAACGTGTTTGGCTTTACTAATTCGTACAATGGCGCCAACTTTAAATTTTCGAGGTCCTGCAATTTTCAAATGACTAAAATGTTTTAAAATATCTTGCTCGTTCGCTTTCAAAAATTGATCTATTGTGAAATCTGGCGCTAGAAATTAAATTTTTTGTCCTGTAACGACCCTCGTATGAACTTACTAACTGCGAAAGCGTTTATTTTCTATTCTTTTGTCAAACACCGCGTTGTTCGCGAGTTTAAACTGACTCTTTGCAAATAAACTGGTAGCTGTAGTCCTTAAACGAGTGTTCAGCTCGATATAGGGCTTTAACCATGCAGATTGTTTAAATCAAACTGGTGTGTGTGTGTGTGTGTGTTTTTATGTGACACGTGACGTTTACGTTTGACATACACACGTGACGTTTAACGTGACGCTGTGTTTACGTTTGACGTACACACGTGACGTTTAAGGTGACGCTTGACGTACTCACATGACGTTTAACGTGACGCTTGGCGTACTCACGTGACGTTTAACGTGACGGTCGACGTACTTTGCGTATTAAATTATCATCAAAAATTGATCTATTGTGAAATCTGACGCTAGAAATTAAATTTTTTGATCTGTAACGACCCTCGTATGAACTTACCAACTGCGGAAGCGTTTATTTTCCATTGTTTTGACGAACACCGCGTTGTTCTAGAATTTTAATTCATTCTTTGCAAATAAACTGGTAGCTGTAGTCCTTAAACGATTGTTCAGCTCGATATAGGGCTTTAACCATGCAGATTGTTTAAATCAAACTGGTGTGTGTGTGTGTTTTTATGTGACACGTGACGTTTACGTTTGACATACACACGTGACGTTTAACGTCGCTGTGTTTACATTCAACGTACACACGTGACGTTTAAGGGGACGCTTGACGTACTTACATGACGTTTAACGTGATGGTCGACGTACTTTGCGTAATGCTGAATCTTTTGATGACGTCACAAGACGATTTATTGCGTGATACATGAAAAAAGGGAGCTTAAATAGTTCTTTTAACCAAGGTTTTTTTTTGTTAAAAATATATTTTTTCCAATAGTTCCAAAAGTTTTGCCAGTTCATGCGCCCCCCTGTATATATACCCATCTATATTATTTTCGCAGCGGCCAGCGAGCGCGTACGCATCCCGGACTTGACACTACCTTTAGAGATATGTATCGTCTAAAAGCTGAATAAGGATCAAACTATTCATTTCTTTAACTAAAGAGATGTGCTAGGGTGAAAAAAATATATATTTATTTAAACTATAATGACCCAAAAGGAAGAGTATCGATAGTCCCAGGCAATAAATGTCATCATAAGGACTTAAGCTAATTCTTGTTTGTTTGATTCATGAGATTTTAAGTAATTTTATTTTTAATAAAGATTATTGGGGTTTTAATTGTCATGGTTTCGATGTTTTACCGACGATCGGTACGATAATATATTATTATCGAAAATTGTTTTAAATACAATGAACTACTTGCATTAGTGTTCTTGGTCGTTGGTACTCTTGAGATTTTATTACATACATAAAGTCACGCCTTTTTCCCATGGGGGTAGGCAGAGAACACTTCTTTCCACTTGCTACGGTTCTTACACACATCTTTTGCTTCCTCTACTTTCATCAGTGCTCTCATACATGCTCGTCGGTTGTTGGTACTCTTGACCTGGCCTTTCCTCAAAACAATGTTGATCGGATCAAGATATGTTCTCCGAGGTCGACCGACTTGTCCATTCACACTCGCTTTATAAATTTGTTTCGTCAATCTTCCTTCATCCATTCTTTCAACGTGTCCAAACCATCTAAGCATTCCTTTATTTATCTTTGTAACCACATCTTCTTTTACACCACAGCGTTCTCTAATCTCACTATTCTTTACCTTATCCAACCGAGTCACTCCGGCTATACTTCTCAGACTACTCATCTCCGCAGTATTAATCCTATTTTCATGCTTCTTCTGCCAAACCCAACATTCACTACCATACATAAGTGTAGGAACCAACACACTTCTATGCACAGCCAGACGTGTCTTTTTTGACACTTTCTGGCTATTCATAAAGCTATGCAGAGCCCCATTCATTTGTTTTCCTGCCAACACCCTTCGCTCAATGTCACTGTCATACTTTTCATCTCTCGTAAACTTTGAATTTATTAAGTAATTTTATTTTTAAAAAAGATTATTGTGGGTTTTATTGTCATGGTTTAGATGTTTTACCGACGATCGATACGATAATACATTATCACCGAAAATTGATTTAAATACAATGAATATGTGAATGAAATAAAGATTATGTATCAAAAATCTTGCTTCCCATATTTTCCAAAATTCCGTAATGACATTAAATAAAAACATAGTATTCAAGTATAAGGGAAATTTAAAGACATATGTCTACAATGCCGTATGTAAACAATGGCAACAATGTCACCAATGGCAACAATGTCACCAATGGCTACAATGTCATATGTCAACAATGCTCTATGCAAACAATGGCAGTCAACAATGCCGTATGTAAACAATCGCAACAATGTCATATGTCCACAATGTCATGTGTGTGTAAGCAATGGCAGTCAACAATGCCGTATGTAAACAATGGCAACAATGTCATATGTCAACAATGCCCTATGTAAACAATGGCAGTCAACAATGCTGTATGTAAACAACGACAACAATGTCATATGTTAACAATGTCTACTAATGTGACATGTCACGTTGTTGTGCATGTGTGTATGTTTTTAAACGTACTCACGTGACGCTTGACATACTTTGCGTAACGTTGAATCGTTTGATGGGTCACATGCCACATTCGTTAAGGACCTTTTGACTTCTTGATTTGTGACATTCCCTGTACATGAACAAAAATATTCAACATGTGTGTGTGTGTGTTTTTAATGTGACACATTACGTATAACGTGACACGTGACGTTTTACGTGACGCTTGACGTACTCACGTGACATTTAACGTACTCACGTGACATTTAACGTACTCTCGTGACACTTGACGTACTTTAAGCAACGCTGAATCGTTTGATGGGTCGCATACCAACATTCGTTAAGGTCCTTTTGACTTCCTAATTTACGACATACCTCGTACTTATCCAAACATATTTGATTTCAACATTTTCATTGTCGATAGGTGGCGCTTTATAATCATTTAATTTCCGAAAATACTGATCTTGTATTAGTAACAAATTGACGTGACGTTTCATTTTATTTTTAGTAAACACAACAGGTATAACTATGTAAAATTATCTCTTCTCTGTTTTATTTAATTCTAAAGCATAGACGTTAACTGAAATTTTGTTTAGCTTCTCGAACTTTAAAATTTGATTTAATTTAATCGGAATTTCCAACCCCTTTATATTTAGAACGGCGTATCTTAAGATTAGCGTATGGGAATTTTCATAAAAACAATTTTTCCCATGCCAACATTCGTTAAGGTTCTTTTGACTTCTTAATTTGTGACATACCCTGTACTTGTACAACAATATCGCACACATTTAAACTGTGACTATGTGCGTGTGTAATTATTATCTCTGTCGCAATCAATATTACACCTCCTTTAAGTATACGATAACTCAGTGCTTTGATTTTTTGAATTAGATCTCTTGCAACAGTGAATGCACCCCTTTATATTTAGAACGGCGTATCTTAAGATTAGCGTATGGGGAATTTTCATAAAAACAATTTTTCCCATGCCAACATTCGTTAAGGTTCTTTTGACTTCTTAATTTGTGACATACCCTGTACATGTACAACAATATCGCACACATTTAAACTGGGACTATGTGCGTATGTAATTATTATCTCTGTCGCAATCAATATTACACCTCATTTAAGTATACGATAACAAAGTTATCTGGTAGCGCAGTTCAAGGTTATTTTTATCAAAAATGATGTCACAAATATATATTTGTATATCCAATCTTGCACGATAAAATTAATATGCGAGTTATCTGAATGGTATAGCTATCCGTTTAGTAAGGCAAAGGATTAAGGTTCGAATCACCGAGAAGCCAAGTTTTTTTCAACGCTTACGTCACACCACTTTTCAACGTGCTTACGTAACCCTCTTAATCGAGTCGATGGGGACAATGTAAACAATGATGTTATATGTCAACAATGGTAACAATGGCAACATGCCGTATGTAAACAATGGCAACAATGTCACATGTCAACAATGTCATATGTCAACAATGTCATATGTCAACAATGTCATATGTCAACAATGTCATATGTCAACAATGTCATATGTCAACAATGTCATTTCCCCACTCCTTCACCTGTCACTTCCCCCACTTCACCCCCCACTCCTCCCCACTCCACCACTGCCCCCACTCCACCACTCTCACCCCCCACTCCTACCCCCACTCCACCACTCCTACCCCCTCCACTTCCCCCACTCCTCCCCCCACTCCTTTGCGCTTGAATCGCTGTTGTTGAACTACTCAAAACATATCAGTTTTAGTACTTATAACTAAGAGTATAGTCGAACTTTCGTATTTATTAAGTTATTAACTGGAATTAAGTATTAATTATAAAAAGAAAATATATAAAATAACAGAAAAAAGACAAATATACCCCGTAAACATAGGAAAATACAGTAGGATAACAAAAACTATTTGGTATTAATTTTATAATAAATGAGAGCCAAGTTCAATATTATGTTATATGCCTTGGTTGTTGACTAAACGACAAAAGAAGTGAGGTGCCAAGTTCAATGGTCAGTTCTGAAATTTATTTATAACAACATAAAATATTTTATAACAACTTAAAATATCTTAAAATATCATTTATTTCTTCCAATACTTAGGATAATATATTGAAGCCTAAGGTCTGACTTGGCTAGTTCGAATATACGAATTATTATTAAGTACCTACTAAAACAGTCTTGGAAGAGCCCTATGTTCGATGGCTAGTTTCTACCAGCAAGCCATATTATCGGAAGAACAAAATAAGAACTTACAGCTTTAGAACTTGCGAAGGCTATAATATAATTCGTATATTCGAACTAGTCAGACCTTAGGCTTTAATGTATTATCATAAGTTATTAAAAGAAATGATATTTTAAGTTGTTATAAAATAATTTTATGTTGTTATAAATAAATTTCAGGACTGACCATTGAACTTGGCGCCCATTTATCTCACTTCTTTTGTCGTTGAAATCAACAACCAAGGCATATATCATAATATTGAACTTGGCTCTCATTTCACATTTATGGTTTTGATGGGATCCTCCGTTCTAGATTTTGGGGAATTGTTTTGCAACGGGGAATATCCAAATTTGAAGTAATGTGTTTATTTGAATCAGCATTTTCCTACATAAAACGAACAGACAGACGTTTATACATTGAATTCTTTAAGGTTGGCAATGCTCATCCCACACAGCGCCATTTGTGCTTACCAAAATGGCCCACTTGGCGCTCTGATTAGAGTCTCGCGGCTTCATGAAATAGTTCGAGCAAGCCGGAGATCTCACCCATTTAAAGTTTGAGAATAGGTTGAGGTCGTTTCGACCCCAATGCTTCTGATCATTCGCTTTACCGGATGAAACTCGTACGCAACTAGCGCCAGCTATCCTGAGTGAAACTTTGGAGAAAACCAGCAACTAGATGGGTCTTTCGCCCCTATACCCAATTTCGATGATCGATTTGCACGTTAGAATCGCTACGGACCTCGCATCAGGGTTTCCCATGACTTCGTCCTGACCAGGCATAGTTCATAAATAAAAAATACTACATAATTGTGTACTGAACTATGTTGTTACTTTTAAAATTTCAAGAAGTATGTAATTGGTGGATCGCACAGGTTTTCGTCAGTTAACAGTAGATCTTGGGTTAAATCAAGTTGGCCATCCCTGTAATAGAGAACAGAAGCGTTTTAGTTCTTCGGAGCTACACCCATAAAAGAGATTATTGCACCTGATGTTGGGACAACCTTTATGTTTTTAAAATATTAAATCGCATTTTATGTACATATTTAAAAAAAGCTATGTAACCACAATTAATAACCATTTAATAACCATTTAATTTAATAATAATAATTGTGATAAAAATACGCAAGCATTTGATAAAATATTTTACGGAGTTTGTTAATTTACCATTAAAACAAATTTCGCTGTTATCCTTTAGAAAAATAACATCGTCTTAACATAACATTCTGTTTGTCACACCAATCTTTAAACTCGCTGTAACATTTTTCGTACTGCCGTTTAGATTTTTCGGATATTAAAACGAAAAGCGCAGAATTTACAACGCTTTTGAGTTCAGGAGGAGTGGAAGGTACTGAAATATCGCTATCAGTATCAGACATTTTGCGTTTTGTCAAGAACTGTCCAAATATTTTGTATATATTGAAACATATCATTTCCATAGCACACGGTGATATTGTTAAATAAATTGAACTGCTGTTGATTTTAGAGCAATTATATATTTATTTACAATTATTTAGTCTAATAATTTTAACGATTGCACGAAAAATAATGTGTATGCCATGGCCGCGAAACTTTTTAACGATCTCATGATTATCTTGCCTCGGCCGCAAGCGGCCTCGGCGATAGCTGTTCTTTCGGTACATTAAAAAGGTATTTCGCGGCCTAAACATACAAATACCTATTGTGGTACTGCTTTCTTAAATTATGTTTTTTTTCTGGATGCTGGTTCTGTACCAGTTATACATTAACCTTTAGTGATGTTTATGTTTTTCAGTTTGAAGGTATTATCTTTACCACTAGTAATTTGGCTCTTCTCCGGTCGGCTGTCATATTCTGTGGAGGATATGTACCCTAGAAAATAGGTCTTCCGAATAGTGCCTGTCTTCTGCTATCCAATGCTTCGTAGTCTGACAATGTTTGTTTGGTTCTTACTGTTCCTATACAGCACTAAAAAAAAAAGAAAAGTTTGTAAAGGTGTATCCTGGATTGTAACCAATGAGGAAACCTGTAGTTGGTTCTATCAGATTCCTACTCATGTTAAGACGTTCTGTAGTAAATATTTATCCGTATTAAATGTTTGTTTTTTACTGAAGTGGTAAGTGGTGGTACAAGAGTTTTTACTTGGTGCTGAACCCCAAATGTGCGAGCAATACTCCAGTAGAGGTCGGATTTGAGCCTTGTACGTCGTCAACAGTTGATCAGAAGTAAACAACTTTCTAGCTTTCCACAAAAAAGTCTAGCCTTTGGCTTGCTGACTTTGTGATGTTAGCAACATGGTCATGCCAAGACATATTATTAGACACCGTGACTTCCAAAATAGAGATGGAGGGACTTGATTCTAGAGTATTTCCGGACATTGTGATAATTGTGATAATATCATCTTCCCAACTAACTGTTTACATGCTAGAAACAAAAATGTTGTAGTAATCCATACATTATTGTATCTATATATTTTTGTGGTAAATCCAGGTTGACGTCCCTTTTTTAGAAAACGATTCCTCTGTCACTGCACAGGACCGGTATTTGTCAATAATAACGGTTCCATTGTCAATCGAGTAATTCACATTTTGCAAGCGAAATTGCTCTATTCACTTTCTGTACACTTGAACTTAATGGATTGAAATAAAATATACGGCACTCTTTTTATCTGTTCTGACCTAGATAACAAGTAGGTATTCAGAATAAGAACCGATTAAAATAATCTAGCGGACCGTTCCGTTATTATAGTGTACCGTTTTTTTTTTAATAAATGTTCCCATCATTCTTATCTAAACAATTTACGAAATTTGTTTACATTATTTTTGTCTTACGCTATATAGCACTAAATTTTCAATTTTAGTTTGATTTTTATTTATTTGGAAATATAGTAGTTTTTAGCCGCTCGCGAATGGTCCCCTTTCAATTTTTACACAAAATCTACCGCAAAAATCGCCCGCTTTTTGAAAAGTTGCAGGTCATAGTTCTCTGGAAAAACTGATTTTGGAAGCTCATTCCTTTCTGTAGCAGCCCTGTAAAAGAAGGATTCTTGATAGAGATTGGTCCTTGTAGTGTCAATCTTGAGAGTTAATGAGTAAGACTGATCAGCGTGCCGAGTTCTTCGGCGGAATGTAGCCAGTGGTGGTACAAGAGTTTTTATTTCTCTAGAGCATCTGCCATGGAAATATCTGTAGAGTAATGTCTGGTCTGCAACTCTTCTTCTATGTTCTGGAATACGAGGTTTGGATATTAAATAACGAGACTGATTATGAAAGAGTTTTATTTTAAAAATTATTTTACAATCGAATGATCCCCTTCAATATACTGCCCTCCCCTCGCCACACTCCGCTTCATTCGTTTTTTTCATTGGTCAAAGCGATGCTGGAAGTCTTCTTTTGTAAGAGCATTTAGGAGCTCCGCCGATTTTCGCTTCACCTCTTCCATATATTCGAACCGGGTTCCTTTTAAGGCAGACTTGATCCTCGGAAACGGAAAAAAGTCACAGGCTGCTAAATCAGGCGAGTAAAGCGCGTGTTCGAGCACTGGAGTGTCTCTAGCGGCTAAATAACGCTTCACGGACACCGCGTTATCTCTCAATCTTCAGAACACCGTTTATACCATTTGAAAACACGCGCACGAGATAGAGAATTTTCACCGTAGGCTTCTTTTAACAACTTACAGCACTTAATCGGATTTTTTTTTAATTTAATGAGAAATTTCACATTGATTCATTGCTCGTGGTTTTCGTCACACATTTTTATCGGCACGAGAAAAAGACACGTTCGTTTCTAACCTATATAGAAAAAATACTACTACAGCGACAAAAACGTGTTTTCGTACTGAAATAGTACACACTTCCAGCTATCCAACGCTGCATTCGTTATTCCCCCCTTTTCCTCTGGGACGCCTTTTGCGCGCGCAGACTCGTTATTTAATAGTCAGACCTCGTATGTCATCATGTAGAAGAAGTAAAGATGTGGTTGTGTGGTTACCAATTCGATTTAAATCGGCACTCGACATCCGCTTACTTGGGAATAAAGTGGGGACCTTTAATATGTTCCTTTCATTAGTAATTTCTCTCCATCCGATTTTTCGAAGCAAACTAAAACTTTGCAATGAATTACAAAAGTAAGGATTTTCGATGGTGGAACTTTATGTACTGAAGAAGAAACATGACCTGCAACTTTTTAAAAAGCGTGTTTTGCGACTACTTCCAGTTAAAAAATAAAAAACATACAAGTAACACGCAATTTGTCAATGAATGAGATACGGGAGGCTAAAGATGACAACATTGGTAGGTATATACCTGCCCGAAAAATAAACTGTATCGAGTCGATCGCGAATTTTATTTAAAAGATCGAAATAGTTCATTTAAAGTAAATTATTATATAATTGCAACAGTTTCTCACCAATAAAATTAATCAGGCGTGAAAACGATTATATAGTTTACGATTATTGATGGCGGGAATTAGAACTTTCTTTTCTACAGTGTGTTACAAAATCGCTGAACTGTATCCCGATTGTTCGGCAAAAGCACCAGAACTGGGTGTGATTTTATGGTAAAACGATTTATTTAAATTAGGTATCATAATTTTAAAATAAAACTAATAATTTTAATTAATTCTTTGAATTTTTATACACTTGTGGAAATATTTTCTGATGCTGTTACTATAGCACACAAAAAGGTTAAGAAAAATCTCTTTTGTTATTTTTTCATATTTTATGAAATGGTACCCTTTGCGCCACTTTACTTTCTCTAGTTATATTTGCGCCACTTTACTTTCCGTAGAACACTTGCGCCACTTTACTTACCCTAGTTATGTTTGCGCCACTTCACTTTCCGTAGAACCCTTTGCGCCACTTTACTTCCCTTAGTTATTTTTGCGCCACTTCACTTTCCATAGAACTCTTGCGCCACTTTACTTACCCTAGTTATTTTTGCGCCACTTTACTTATCCTAGTTATTTTTGCGCCACTTCACTTTCCGTAGAACTCTTGCGTCACTTTACTTACCCTAGTTATTTTTGCGCCACTTCACTTTACGTAGAACCCTTTGCGCCACTTTACTTCCTCTAGTTACCTTTGCGCCACTTTACTTCCTCTAGTTATCTTTGCACCACTTCACTTTTCGTAGAACTCTTTGCCCCACATCATTGCAATGCTTTAATTCCTCTAGTTTTTTTGCAACACTTTATTAACTTCCCAGTGGAAGTTATAGTAATGGGTCCAATTTTTGCGTATCCCAAATTTTGTCATACCTCCACATTTCAAGGTCCCCAGAGTCAAATACAATAGTTTTTAAGTGGACGTCTGTGTGTGTGTAGGTACGTATGTGTGTATGTTCGTATGTGCGTTCGGAATTATTTTTCGTCTCGATTATCTCGAGAACAAAAAATGATATCGACGTGGGACCAATCGCATTCGACGCATAATTACGCAACTAGGAACTAATTAGATTTTCAGCAAAATCGGTGAGCTGTTTTTTATGGAGAATCAAAAAACTGAAAAAAATGGTAAATTACCTGAATTTTGCAATTTATATATTATACTACATATTTTTAATACAAAATTTTAAGATCTCAGGCCACTTCATATTTTCTAATTATCTTTTTCTGCGTCCTTCCATCCTATTGGTCTTGCGCCACTTGAAAAAAACATTGGTTCAAAATATTAATGGATTAAAATTTTTATTTTTGGATTTACGAAATAATATTTTTCATTTTATTTTAATTTTTCTGTATAATTAGTTATTACTCAGCAAATTTATAGATCCAAAATTTAATGTTAATAACTGTAATAAGTGTGTCAAAATCAACAACATAATATACTGGATGTGTGCAATATCCCTGAAATAAACGTTCGTCATTCCTTCAT